>OY039088.1:18445004-19830004 GCA_955850985.1 Elophila nymphaeata | reverse complement strand
GTCGGGTCCGATTGCCGCTGTTAGAGCAGCACGTTGCGAAGCCCACGCAGGGCATATCGTCAGCGTGTGCTGTGCGGTGTCGTCGTTATCGCCGCACTCGTGGCAGCGTGGCGTGTTCTCCCGTCGGGTTATACGATGCAGGTAACTGCCGAAGCAACCGTGCCCCGACAGCACCTGCGTCACCCGGAAGGTTAGTGTGCCGTGTTTCCTCCGCAGCCATTCATTAAGATGAGGCCGGATACCTTCGATGGTCCACAGACCGGCGACAGGATCGTCCATGCGTCGTCGCCATGCCCTCAAGGTGGACAATTCTGCGTTCTCTCTCCAGCGCCGCACCATTTCCGGCGGCGGGCATATGCCTTCGCTGCGGACCTCAGCACTGCGTCTGTAGACTTTAGCAAGTGCCTTGGCGTCCAGGTCCCATGGTGGGGTACCAGCTAGTGCAAACGCGGCATCGCCGGAAATAGTCCGGTAGCCGCGAATAATCTTAATCGCCATCACGCGCTGCGCCCTCCTCAGGAGGGCAGCGTTGTGAGGCGAGAGAGTATCGGCCCATATTGGCGAGCCGTAAAGCGCCATAGATCTTATGACCCCAGTGTACAGCCGACGGCTTGTAACACTGGGGCCGCCGATGTTGGGTAACAGTCGTCCGAGAGCTGCCGCTGTTCCAACTAGCTTTGGGCACAAACGGACAAAATGCTCATTGAAACTCCATTTGGAGTCCAGGTCTAATCCAAGATACCGCATGTGCGGTTTAACGTCTATGCGCACCCCATTAACAGTGAGGTGCGCGCCAGTCGGTGGTTTTTGACGGGCCCCATGGAATAATAGGGCCTCTGTCTTTTGAAGAGCCACCTTGAGCCCCAGACATTGGATACGTTCCACTACGAGTGTAACGCCAACTGTCGCAAGACGCGCTGCGTCAGAGTAATTGTCCCCTTTGGCCAAGACGAGGGTGTCGTCGGCGTAGCACACGACTTTAAGGCCATGCAGTAAGGCGCCCCGCAACACCCAGTTGTATCCGATGTTCCACAGTAGAGGGCCTAGAACCGACCCCTGTGGAACACCGCATTTCATGTCTCTCCTGATAGAGTTGCCGTCACGATCATTGCAAATGACAGTACGGTCGATCAAATAATGTTCGACGATCCTGCGCAAGTAATTGGGCACCTTATGGAAGCGGAGTGCCTCATTGATGCAAGCAAAGGGCAGAGTGTTGAAGGCGTTCGCTATGTCGAGCGACACCGCCATCACCACCCTGCCCCTTGAAACCGCCTCGTCCGAAAAATCCTTTACGTGCTGGATTGCGTCGATGGTTGAGCGGTTGCGTCTAAATCCAAATTGGTTTTCGGCCAGGTTGGGGCCGTTGTCATTCAGGTGCGTTACGATGCGATTAGAAATGACTCTTTCCAGCAACTTGCCCGCCTCGTCTAACAGAACTATAGGCCGGTAAGCGGACGCAGTGCCTGCCGGCTTGCCGGGTTTTTGGAGAAGAACTAGGCGGCCAGATTTCCAGGATGTAGGGAAGCGACCCGACGACAAACAAAGGTCAAAGAGTCCCCTCAATCGGCTATCTAGTGAGACCTCGAGAGACAGCGCGAGAACACGGCTGGGAACTCCGTCTGGTCCCGGGGCCGTTTTCTTGGCCCGGAGTCGTCTAAAAACCGCGTCCATCTCGCTGTCAGTCACAGGGGGAGGAGGGTTGTTGTCATCGGTGTCACGCTCATGAAAAGCGGGAGCCATGAGTGGAGCGACTTGTACCACCTGGTCCGGGAAGAGGGTGGATATCACAGTCGAGAGTAGTTGGGGCTCGAGGGTTTCTGCCACTGGGGGACCCTGATTGTGCAGCTTACTTTGTACCGCACGGTAGGGGCGCCCCCAGGGGTCCGCATCTAACTCCTCAAGCCATCTCTCGCGGGCTGCTGTTTTTGCCTCGTATATAGCCACGCGAAAAGCGCGACGTGCGTCTCTCAAAGCGGTGAGAAGTTGCGCCTCATGTTCTTCCGACCTATTGGTACGGCGTCGACGATAACGCGTATAGGCGCGGCGTCGTGAGATGCACGCGCGGCGCAAGTTGGCAAGGTCCTGTGACCACCAGTACACAGCAGTTTTTGGTGGACGACGTGCTGTTCGGGGCATTGACGCATCACAAATTCGCGTCATAGCCTCGCCGAATTTACGAGCTTCTTCGTCCACATTCATGGGCTCGGATGTAGGATTACCGAACCATTCCTCTAGAAGTGCCTGTTCTTCGGCCAAATCTTTGTTGAACTTTGTCAACGACCATCTAGGGAAGGACTGAGATGTTGAGGCCCCCGATGTGATTTGACTTCTAGACCCCTGGAAGGGTGTTATGTCGAATGAAATGTATAAATGATCCGACAAGGTTTCGACCTCTTCGTCGTGGACCCGCCAATCGGCCACGTGTGATGCGAGAGCAGGGGTAGCGAACGTTACGTCCACTATGGATCCCCCCTGCTGTCGCACACAGGTGTTGACAGAGCCGCGGTTCTGAACAAGAAGGCCGGAAGTGGCCAACCAGTCTTCGACTACTGGTCCGCGAGCATTGGGAGAGGGAGATCCCCAAGCCGATGACTTGGCATTGAGGTCCCCCAAGACCAAAATCCGAGGTGAGGCCGCTCTGTGAATAGCGGCATCAACGTGTCCGATATATGCCTCAAAGTCGGCAAGGATACGATTCGGGGAAAAGTATACGCCGACTATAACTATGTTTCCCCATTTAATTATCACGTAACCATTGCCCCTCTCCAGAATAGTAAAGGGGGGCGATCTAGATGTTGATGATCGAATAATCGTTACGGAGGTGTCCAAATCAGTGGCTATGTTAGAACCGTTAGGAGCGAAATATGGCTCCGCGACAACCGCAATGTCCATGGACCACTCTGCCATGGTTTGCAAGAGGAGATCTTGCGCACCGGCAGAGTGGTTCAGGTTGCCTTGTAAAAGATGTAGTGGATGAGCTTGTTCCATTAGGGATCTGTTATCATCTCTTCAGTCGGGGCCTGTGAAGGCCTGGCCTCGTCAGATGTAGCCGGGATCCTACGATCTACTTTCTTGCTTTTCGGGGGAGGTGGTGCTTTGCAGCTACGTCCCCTCATAACGTGCCCAGACGGCCGCTTCGAGCCTTCGCAAAGTGCGCAATGGGGATCGGCTGTGCACGTAGCCGCCTTATGTCCAGGCTTGCCGCACCGGTAGCAGAGCATGCTCCGGTCAACCTCGGACGGACAACGCTGTTTGGTGTGGCCGACCTCTAAACAGCGGTAGCAGAACATTTGGGGTTGTTCCTGGATCTGAACCCGTGCAGAGCTCCACCCGACCAACAAACGACCAGCCTCAACCAGTTTCTTGACTCCCCCTACGGGGCATCTGACCCAAACGGTCCCTAGACCATCTCGTCCTTTACGGATTTCGCTCGTAGAGATGTCACCGGTGGAGCAACTAGTTTTTGTCATCACGGCCACGATGACATCGTATTTCTCGACCGAGTCGTCAAGTCCCGAGATTCGGACCTGAGCACACTTAGTGGGCCTGGACACTCGAACGTCCTCTGGGGAGAGTACTTCTTTTAGTTTGTCGGCCAATAAGGCAGCCTTCTCCCTGTTATCGGCTGCCGATCCGGCTTCATTTACACGTAGTATACGTGCGCCAGTAGCCGATTCCTTGATTTGGAAGGGACCGAGCCCTAGCTCCTCCAAGTTCACAGCAGATTTGGCCTTTTTTATGACCTCAGCATAAGAGATCCCACGCTTTTCTGCCTCGGGGTCAATGGTTATAACCACGGCAGCAGATCGGGGCTCTCGCAACTGCCTCTTCTTCTTATTTTTCTGGCCCTTTGATTGCGGCTGTGTTGCAGGACGAGAGTTTCTCGAGTTTGAGACCGGTTGCGTTTTCTTTTTGGGCCGTCTCTCTACCGTTACCCACCCCTCATCATCAGGGGGACTTGTGGCGGATGGACCAGGCCCAGGCTGTGGTGGAGCCACCGATGTGGTAGAAGGCGGTGCCGACGCAGCATTTGGGCCCTTCTTCTTTTTCCCCTTCTTTCCCTGGCTGGTTTGGGCAGCGGGAGTAGGCTGGGGTTTTCCCTTGGAGGGGTTTTTCTTCTTCGAGGGAGCCGGGGCAGCCTCGACCATTGGAGGAGGTAATACAACGGACGCCTCTGAGTGGACATCCTCTCGGACCTTGCTTGCGGCCAGAGGAGGCCTATAGCTCTTGGCTGGGAGGAGCCTATTATCAACCTCTAGGCCCTCGAACTTCGCCGTTATCATGTTCCCGATCGCCTCCATCGTCGTTCGGGACCATTCCTCGAAAAATGCCGGAATGGCAGACTCTCTTTGGGGAATTGGCGGGGCCGATTTGTCTCGCCATTCCCTAGTTGACGCCTCTTTCTGTAACTCTGCCAAGGTTTTCCGTAGATCGGTATTCTCGGCCTGGAGACGTTCTCTGTCGGCAAGCAATTTGGCAGTCTCTGTCGAAATTGTGCACTTTATGAGCGACTTGGTACTCTCCTCAATGGAGTCGCTAGCCACACGAAGGGCCTTCTGAAAGGTACCCTTCAAGTTACTCGATGTGTTAGCGACTCGCCGAATGACTTCGAGCTCCTTACGGACAATGTCTCCAATTTGTGTAGCCAAGGGGCCCTCGTCTGGCGACATGTAAGCGTCGGACCCATGCGCCGAACTCGAGCGCAAACTGCGCCTATCCAAAACGTCGGCCATGCTCTCCTCCGCTCTCAGCCGGAGTTCTTCCTTCTTAGCCTCGTTCAGTTTCCTTTTGGCCTCAGCAAGACCAACATATTGGCCTGTGGTTGGTGGGCGGCCTCTGCCGCGTCCAGCCGACTGTATTTTCGGCGCCTGTGCCGCTCCCGAATCCGACAAACTGTCGGAGTCCGACTGGCGACCCGATACGCTTCCCCTTATTTTAGGGGCGCGCTTCCTCTTTTGTCCAGGGACGGACACAGCGGACGTGACGGACGTAATCGTGCCTGCGCTGGCAATGGAGTCATCCGACATCGCTTCCTCATTTCCGCTTGAAGCGGCATCAACATCATCATTTTTCTTCGCACCCGCAGAATTGCTAGGTGCCCGGTTCTTTAGGAACTGGCTCCTCAACGAGCGAACATCCACTTCTCTTCCAAAACTTAATCTAAGGGGGGGGGTTTTTATATTTTTCGGATCCATAAAACTTATCCCACGAGCAGGAGGGAAATACACTGTCCATCCGGGTGGTGCCCTCTGCACCCGGATAACTCTAAATCACCTGGGGGGGCGAGCGGTACCCCAGGGGTGACCACTAACTGGTGGGCTTACCCAGCCCACCACCTTAAGGCGTCTGCCACCGTGGTGTCCCAGTGGCAGTTAACCCGCTGAACGGGAACTTTGGGGTTTTTTATCGTGGTATGCTCCACTCAGGGCCGGCCGGTTAAGGCAAGCCCCCCTGGCCCTGTGTGTGCCGCTAGACGTGATCAACGACACACACACAGGATACCAGGTCGCCCGACGGTGGGCCAAAACCCATCCCCAGCGACCACAAAACCGTGGCCACGGGGCCGCCGCGCACGCAGACCTAGCAGGCCTGCAACCCACGCCGTAAACGGCCGCTGGGCCGACCAACAAAGGCAAGCCCCACCAAAACCAAGTTGATTAGACCTGGGTGTGGTATCACCACGCAGAGCGTCTGAGCACTCCCGCGAACACTGTCCGCCATACTACGCCACAACAAAAGGGCCGCAGTGGGCAAGAAAAGCCCCGCGAGCCTTGAAGGCAAGCCATCCTACGAACCTAGGTTCCTCTGGGTAATAACCCGACATCAAATGGACATAACGTCCCGCGAGCCTTGAAGACAAGCCATCCACCGACAAAAAAGTCCGCCGGCCCTTAAAAGGACCCCCACAAAAAGCGCGAATGCGCCGCGGGCTGTGACACCCCCACCAAGTCCGCACAGGCGGAGCCGCAGGCCTTGAAGGCCCGCCATCCCACGACCCGAAGGTCCACCGGCCCTGAAAAGGGCCCCACCAGGGTAATTTTTTATAGAGGTTGTCTTCCTCGCAGCCAGACGCACAGAGCAAGCCCCATACGCCCAGCCCCCGTCCCCACTCAGTGTGGGGCTACGGGTTGTACTGTTTTGGTCCGCGCCGGCCGAAGCCGGTACCCCCCATATCTGGGGGGCGTTCCCTTATCCGCCACCTAGGGACGCGCCCGATAGGGGACAGAAAACCCCCACGGGAACCTAACCTAACCTAACCTAACCTAACCTAA
Organism: Elophila nymphaeata; assembly: GCA_955850985.1. Classification (NCBI taxonomy): domain Eukaryota; kingdom Metazoa; phylum Arthropoda; class Insecta; order Lepidoptera; family Crambidae; genus Elophila; species Elophila nymphaeata. The sequence goes on along the minus strand of OY039088.1, from coordinate 19,823,729 downwards.
CCTAACCTAACCTAACCTAACCTAACCTAACCTAACCTAACCTAACCTAACCTAACCTAACCTAACCTAACCTTTTTTTTTTTTTTTTTTTTTTTACATCAGGAAATCCATTTACGGACATTTCCCCCGCTTGCGAGGCGAGGTACTCTTGTGGGAACCGACCGATAGAACGGTCGATCGCAGCCATCCCCCACCGAAGTGGGAAACAACTGCGGACTCCCCCGACGCTAAGCGCTAGCCGCCTAGCGCCGGGTCCTACCCCCTAAAACCTGATGGCACCCTGCTGGCCCTTATGGAGGCATACCGGGTTCGACGCACGCTAAGGTGCGCCACTTCTCCAGTATGTCTCCGGGCATGCCCGACCTCGGGGGTCGGGCTCCCCCCGGCTCCTTGGAGCCGGGCCGGGGCCCGGCCCCCCTCCCTTGCCCTTTTCAGGGTAGGTTGGGGGGCCGGGTGCGCCTCTGGGGATTGCTCTAGGGTACCTGAGCAATCCCAGACGGGGGGCCCATGCCAACTGGCACCGGTGACACACAGGTCGCCACCCGTGTGCGAGCCCCGCCGGGACGGTTGGAGACAAGGGAAGGACAGGCAGTCTAAGCCGCCAGCCTTCCCCGATCCCGCCGTCCCTGCCGTCTACGCCGGAGGGGAGCGGCTAGAGCATCCTCCTCCCGCTCCCTCTCCGCAGCCTCCTTCTGCAAGATCACCGTCTCACAGAAGGAGGCGGCAGCCTTCCAGGCCCTCTCGCTGCCAAGCATGGCTCGTACCATACTTGGCAATGAGAGAGCTCCACCTCCGAGCGCCGCAACCAGGGTGCGACGCTCGTTTTGCCAGGCCGGGCACTCCACTAAGGTGTGCTCGGCCGTGTCGTCGGGACAGTCGTCGCAGTGATGACACCGCGGCGACTCCTCCCGACGGGCAACGCGGTGCAGGTAGTGACCGAAGCAACCATGTCCGGTCAGTACCTGCACCAGGCGGAAGGTCAGGCTGCCCCGCTGGCGCCCTACCCACTCCTCCAACACCGGACGAATAGCATCAATCGTCCGGTGGCCAGCGGCTGGGAGGGCGAGTGCCTCGCCCCACCGGCGCAGAGCCTCCCTCTGCGCCTCGGCCCGGACCCGTTCTACCTCTTCCAGAACGGGTCTCTCTCCCCGCACCCTCGCTGCGACCCTATGCCGATGCACCTGGGCAAGCACCAGGGCATCAGCATCCCACGGGAGCGTGCCTGCTAGAACGCAGGCCGCCCCGTGGCTGACCGTGCGATATGCTCGCACGGCCCGGGTCGCAATGGCCCTCTGCGGTCTTCGCAAGAGGGCCCGAGTGCGGGAGTTGAGGCACTCCGCCCACACCGGGGCTCCGTACAGTGCCATCGACCGTATCACCCCGTGATACAGTCGACGGCACAACGCCTTCGGCCCCCCCACATTCGGGAGGAGCCGACCGAGTCCGGCTGCGGCGGCGCACAGCCGGGGAGCGAGGAGCCTGAAGTGCTCCTCGAACCTCCATCGGGGATCCAGGGTCAGGCCGAGGTACTTGATATGCACCTCGACGGGAACCTGAACCCCCTCCACCCGGACACGGAGCCCCGATGGGGTCCTGCGTCGTGGGGCATGGAACGCCATGGCCCTCGTTTTATCGAGGGCCACCTCCAGCCCCAGGAGGCGGATGCGTCGGACGACCATCGAGGTGCCGACCGACGCAAGGTGGACCGCCTCGTCCCACTCCCTCGCTTTCGCCGCGACAAGGGTGTCGTCCGCAAAGCAGACGACATCCATTCGCGGCAAGAGGGAGCCACGCAGGACCCAGTTGTACCCCAGGTTCCATAGGAGGGGGCCCAACACGGAACCTTGGGGCACTCCTGCCGCCACTGGCCACGATCGGACGCGACCCTCCGCGTCCTCGTACAGGACTGACCTGTCACGCAGGTAGTCCTGCACGAGGGCGCAGAGGTAGAGGGGCACTCTGTGAAAGCTGAGCGCCGCCTCTATGCACTCATGGGGGATGGTGTTAAACGCGTTCGCGATGTCCAAGGACACCGCGATCGCCACCTCCCCCCGTGCATAGGCCACCTCAGTCCACCTCTTGAGGTGGCCTATCGCGTCGATCGTGGACCGGCCGGTGCGGAACCCGTATTGGCACTCAGCCAAGTCGGGTCCCTCCCCCTCGATGTGCTGGATGATCCGGGAGGCGATGATCTTTTCAAACGCCTTCCCAGTCTCATCCAGCAGCACCACCGGCCGGTAGCCCGCTGGGGAGTCCGCCGGACGGCTCTCTTTGCGGAGTAGGCAGAGCCGTCCCACTCTCCAGCGCCTGGGAAAGCGATTAGACGCGATGCACACATCCAGCATCGCGCGGAATCGGTCTCCCAGGGGGCCCAAGGCGATGGCCATCACCTTGGCATGGGCCCCATCTGGCCCCGGAGCCTTGTTCCGGCTCCGGAGCCGGTCCCTCACCATTTCGAACTCCGTGTCCGAAACGGGGGGACCTGCGGCCCACACCTCCGGGGCGGAACCGGAGGCACTCCTGGGGGGTGCAAAGGGTCCGGGGTTTGGAAACAGCGTCCCCAGAACCCTCTGCAACAACGCCGGTTCCATACAGGACGTAGAGGGGGATGCCGAAGCAAATTTCCCCCTTATCGTCCTGTATGGACGCCCCCAGGGGTCGCTGTCCAGGATCGCTACAAAGCTCTCCCAGGCAGCGACCTTGGCCCTGCAGATGGCAACCCGCAGGGCCTTGTGGGCCTCATTGTACGCCCGGCGAAGACTTTCCTCTTCGCCAGGCGTTCTCCTGGCGCGCCTACGACATCTCTGGTAGGCGCGCCTGGCCCCCATACTGGTGGCACGCAGGGTTGATAGCTCCTGCGTCCACCAGTATACCTGCCCCCTACTCCGTGGGCAGGCTCGCGCCCGCGGCATGGCGGAGTCGCAGACGACTTTTATGTCGTCTGCGAACAACTCCGCCATGCCGTCGGCATCCCTCGCGACGGTATCGGGCACAGATGACCATGCCCTAACCGTCGCCGCCTCCTCCGCCAGATCTGGCTGGAGGCGTGAGAGCACCCACCGTTGGAACGGCGGGATGCCCCCACGGGGGCCCCTTCTAGCTGGGGCCCCAGGGGATGCCGGGGAGACCTCGTACCGGACGTATCTGTGGTCCGATAGGGTCTCCACGTCCACCACCACTCGCCAGTCCCGAACACGGGCTGCGAGCGGTGGGGTGGCAAAGGACACATCCACTATGGATGTGCCCTGCCATCGGGCGCAAGTCGGGGTGGTGCCTCGATTGAGGATCTGGAGTCCCAGTGTGAAAGCCCAGGACTCCAGAACACCACCCCGAGTGTCAGTGCTGGGGGACCCCCACGCCGTAGACTTGGCGTTGAGGTCCCCTGCCAACAACACCTGACACGGGGCCGCGCGGTGGACGACACCCTCAACCACATCAAGGAACCGCTCAAACTCGGTCCTGCTGCGGTTGGGGGAGAAATAGGTCGAGATGACAACTATTTCCCCCCAGCGGGCCGCCACAAACCCCTCCCCCCGGTCCACAGGGACCAGGGAGGGGCCCGCGCCTGCAACTACGATGGCCGCCTTACCGTCCGTCGCCCCCATCCATTTGTCGGACGGGGGAATACGGTGCGGCTCGGCGACCAGCACCAGGTCAACATCCCACTCCGCCGCAGATTGACACAGTAGATCCTGTGCCCCGGCGGAGTGGTTAATGTTGGCCTGGAGCAAGCCCCCCGATGTCCTACGCCGCATTATTTACGGACATCGGGGACTCCGGCGAGGCCTCGGCCGGCTTGGCCTTGGCTGCCGCAGGCTTAGCGGCACCATCTGTCCGGGGGGGGGTCGCACCCGTTTGAGTTGGGCGACCCCTTATCGACGGGGGCTTGCATTTTGCCCCCGCCATCCGGTGTCCTGCCGGTAGGCCCCTGTCCGCGCACACCGCGCAGTGCACAGGGGCCTGGCAACCTTTGGCTTTATGCCCCTCCTTACCGCAGCGGTAGCACAAATCGCTGCGGTCTTTCTTGGAGGGGCAGGTTGCCCCCGGGTGTCCCAGCGCCAGGCATTTGTGGCACCGCATGGGCCGCGGTTCCATAAGCCTGACCCCGGCGGACCACCAGCCCACCATCAGCTTTCCACCCTCCAGAATTTTGGCTATCGCCTCCACCGGACAGGAGGCGATAACCGACCCCACCCCCCTGAACCCATGGGAGATGGTGCCCACCTTAAAGTTGCTGTGTGGGCAGCCGGCCTTGCGGGCTAGGGCCTCTCCGACTTCGTCCACGGTTGTGGAGTCATCGAGGCCCGTAATTTTAACCTCGGCCATTTTGGTCGGCCGGGTCACTCTCGCCGCCTCCCCCAGGACTTGGCTCATCCCAGCGGCCAGTGCATCGGCCTGGGATGGCGTCGTCCCTGCAGGGAGCTCGATCATCCGAGCTCCCGTGGCCGTGGTGCGGAACTTGGCAGGCCCAATGCCAAGTTCCTCCATGTTTATGGACGCCCTTGCCTTAGCTAGGGCGTCCTTGTATGTCGCACCCTGCGCAACAGCCTCCGTCTTGAGTGCGACAACCACCGCCAAGGTCTTGGGCGGCTTGGGGATCTTAGGGCCCTTCGGTCCCTTCTCGCCCTTGGGTGCCTTTTTGGCCTTCTTTCCCTTCGCCGCCTGGGGTTGCGCCTGGGCAGCCCCTTTGGGCTTGGGCTTCTTCCGGGCCACCGTCACCCAGGCCTCCTCCTGCTCCGCCGGGGCCTGCGGCTGCTGCGTTCGCGCAGGCTGCCCCTCTGGAGGCGTAGACCCCTGGTCTTTTGGGGCCGGCGCTTTGCCCTTCTTCTTGCCCTTACCCTTTTTTTGGGAACCCTTCTTGGGCGGGTTTGAGGGCAAGTTGGCGGGCGGAGCCAGGGTGGTAGGCTCCCTTGGCCCGGTCAAGGGCGGAGGAGGGGCCGCCGCCTTTTTTGGGCCTGCAGCCTCCTTGGCCTTTCTCTTGTCGGCCTCTAACTGCGGCCGACGCGGGTGCTCGGCTGCAGGCAACAGACGGCCATCCACCTCCAGGCCTTCCAGCCTCGCCTGCAGCATGTTGCCCATCTGCTGGGACAGGGACTGCTGCATAACCTGCAGGGCCTCCAAAAACTCCGCCCTGCTCAGCACGTCTCTGCCCTCTCTCTCCTCGCTGCTGGAGGCTGCCGCTCTGGTCTGGGCTGGGCGGAGCTTCTCCTTCGCCGGAGGTGGTGGCGGTGGTGGTGGTGGCGGCGGCATCTCCGCAGCCACAGCCCGCCTCTTGGCTGAGGATCCCTTTAGCTCCGCGGTGACCTCGGAGAAGGCCTTTCTCAAGGCCACCAGTTCCGCGTGCATGGCCGACACCTCACCCTGGAGCCGCTTGTTGTCGGCCCGCAGTCTGCGCACTTCCTCCCCGCGCTTTCTATTCGCCAGGGTCCCCACCAGCTTCCTCAGGGAACACGCACTCGCCTTAAGCGTGCTTACGCATGTCCCCTTCAGATTTTTGGAGATTCCGGCGACCTCCACCACCCGATCTATATGGGCGCTCGCCTCCTTCTCCATGGCGCCACAATCCAGCTCGTCCGGGTCCACCTCCCCACCTCTCAGGGTGGAGTCCGACCCCTCGCTGTTGTCGCCACTGCCCTCCGTGTCCTGGGCCAGCTCCCTGAGCTCTCGGTTGGCCCGCGACCTCCCGACATCGTGCCTGACACCCCCACGGCCTCTTCGGGATCTAGGCACCTTCGGAGCCGAAGGCACCTCGGCGGTCTTGGTCGGGCTCTCCCTCAGGAAACAACGTCTCCTCTTCCGGGCCTCCGACCCCACGGACTCCGCCTCTGACACCTCCATGCCGTCCTCCGAAGCGGACACGACCTCATCCATATCTCGAGCCACAGGGCTCTCCTTCCTCCTCGTTGGTTCCCTGCCCGACTTCTTACTGGGCTTACCACCAACGACTCCCCCAAACTTCAACTTGAGCTTGGGTGCCCCGGACGCCTTGTCGGCCTGGCTCGCACCACCGCGGCCGACCTCCGACTCAGCATCCTCATCTCTCCAGAGCTTCTCACTCTCCACCACGCCTCTCGTAACTGATTTACCACTGCCCGGCCGAGGTACCGGGGAGCGCCCGTGGTCAGCGGGATCGTATGACCGAGTGCCAACGGGCACGACGCAATTCTGGCCCCCCCCAGATACGTGGGGCCTGCCACCGGCCGAAGCCGATGGGAAGGGTTCTCCGCCTACGGCGGTACCTTCCTGGGGTAACTGTGTTTTTAGAGCTTGCGACATGTTGTTGGGGTTATTTTAACGTGTTTGTTTCACGACCACTCCTACACACCAGACGCTCGGGACCGGACTCCCTCCGGCCATTCAGCCCATCGCCGCGCCAAGAACTTGGGCTTGGGGCTTTTTTATTGAGGTGAGCTCCTCTTGGACCAAACCTCAATGGAATGGTCCCTTGGCCCCTCAATTGGGGTAACAAGTTGCCCGACGAGGGCCTGTCATACAGGATCCCCCGCCGCGCGGCCGCCACATGGCGGTAAACACCCGCGGGCTGAACCCGCCTCCGGGTTGGTCCACTCAAAGTGAACCCGCGACCGCTGGTCGCCATCCCCCGTCCGAAGACCACCGCCAGACTCGCGCAACCACGAGCCCGGCACTACACGGGCAACGCCCACAACGGGCACAGGCCCCGCGACGGACCAGCTGGGTGTGGAACCGTCGCATCCTCCTCGCCACTCGCACACGCCCCCACAGGGGAGCCGAGCGGCCTCCACATCTGCGTCCCGACCGCACTCTGCTAGATCAGAGCGACGACGGGAGCAGGCACCGCGGGCCTTACAGGCCCGCCATCCCACGACCCGAGGGTCCACCGGCCCTGAAAAGGGCCCCCACCAGGGTAATTTTTTAGAGAGGTTGTCTTCCTCGCAGCCAGACGCACAGAGCAAGCCCCATACGCCCAGCCCCCGACCCCACTCAGTGTGGGGCTACGGGTTTTACTGTTTTGGTCCGCGCCAGCCGAAGCCGGTACCCCCCATATCTGGGGGGCGTTCCCTTATCCGCCACCTAGGGACGCGCCCGATAGGGGACAGAAAACCCCCACGGGAACCTAACCTAACCTAACCTAACCTAACCTAACCTAACCTAACCTAACCTAACCTAACCTAACCTAACCTAACCTAACCTAACCTAACCTAACCTAACCTAACCTAACCTAACCTAACCTAACCTAACCTAACCTAACCTAACCTAACCTAACCTAACCTAACCTAACCTAACCTAACCTAACCTAACCTAACCTAACCTAACCTAACCTAACCTAACCTAACCTAACCTAACCTAACCTAACCTAACCTAACCTAACCTTTTTTTTTTTTTTTTTTTGACGGTGGGAACCAATTTACTGGCCGTATCGCACGCTGGCAAGGCGTGCGACGTGTGCGGGGATCACTGACGCGGAACAACGCCAGTACTACCCGCTAAACGCCACCGGTACCCTCCTAAGCCCTTATGAGGGCGCTTTGGGTTCGGCGCACTGTATGTGCGCCATTTCACCAAAGCGTCCCCGGGCTGGCCCGGTCCAACAGTGAACCGGGCGACGCGCCTGTGGGGGATTACGCTAGGGTACTAGGTAATCCCCAGACGGGGTGGCCTATGCCGACTGGCACCAGGGGCGCGCGGTTTGCCAACCGCGCCCAGACCACCTTAGGGCCGACGAAGACCGGCGGTCATAGCCGCCTGCCTTCTCCGGCCCCGCCGCCTACGCCGGAGGGGAGCGGCTAGAGCATCCTCCTCCCGCTCCCTCTCCGCTGCCTCCTTCTGCCCCATCACATCCTCGCAGAAGGAGGCGGTAGCCTTCCAAGCCCTCTCATTACCAAGCATGGCTCTAACCATGCTTGGCAATGAGAGCGCTCCTCCGCCGAGCGCCGCCACCAACGTGCGACGCTCGTTTCGCCAGGCCGGGCACTCGACAAGCGTGTGCTCGGCCGTGTCGTCGGGGGAGTTGCAGTGGTGACACCGCGGCAACTCCTCCCGACGGGCGATACGGTACAGGTAGTGACCGAAGCACCCATGTCCGGTCAGTACCTGCACCAGGCGGTAGGTGAGGCTACCCCGCTGGCGCCCTACCCACTCCTCCAACACCGGACGAATCGCCTCGATCGTCCGGTGGCCAGCGGCTGGGTTGGCGAGTGCCTCATCCCATCGGCGCAGAGCCTCCCTCTGCGCCTGGGTGCGGACCCGTTCGACCTCCTCTCGAACGGGTCGCTCGCCCCGCTCTCTCGCCGCGGCCCTGTGTCGATGCACCTGGGACAGAACCAGGGCATCGACCTCCCACGGGAGCGTGCCTGCGAGGACGCAGGCAGCCCCGTGGCTGACCGTGCGGTAAGCCCGCACGGCCCGGGCCGCGATGACCCTCTGCGGTCTCCGCAGGAGGGCCCTCGTGCGGGACGAGAGGCACTCCGCCCACACCGGGGCTCCGTATAGTGCCATCGACCTTATCACCCCGTGATAAAGCCGACGGCACGACGCCTTCGGCCCCCCCACATTGGGGAGGAGCCGCCCGAGTCCGGCTGCGGCGGCGCACAGCCGGGGAGCGAGGAGCCTAAAATGCTCCTCGAAGCTCCACCGGGGATCCAGGGTCAGGCCGAGATACTTCATATGCATCTCGACGTGAACCTGGACCCCCTCTACCCGGACACGGAGCCCCGGTGGGATCCTGCGTCTGGGGGCATGGAACGCCATGGCCCTCGTTTTCTCGAGGGCCACCTCCAGCCCCAGGAGGCGGATGCGTCGGACGACCATGGAGGTGCCGACCGACGCAAGGTGGACCGCCCCCTCCCAATCCCTCGCTCTCGCCGCGACAAGGGTGTCGTCCGCGAAGCAGACGACCTCCATTCGCGGCAAGAGCGAGCCACGCAGGACCCAGTTGTACCCCAGGTTCCATAGTAGAGGGCCTAATACGGAACCCTGGGGCACACCTGCCGCCACTGGCCACGACTGGACGCGGCCCTCCGCATCCTCGTAGAGGACTGACCTGTCTCGCAGGTAGTCCTGTACGAGGGTGCGGAGGTAGAGGGGCACTCGATGGAAATTGAGCGCCGCCTCTATGCACTCGTGGGGGATGGTGTTGAACGCGTTCGCGATGTCCAAGGACACCGCGACCACCACCTCCCCCCGTGCTGTGGCCACCTCAGTCCACCTTTTGAGGTGGCCTACCGCGTCCACCGTGGACCGGCCGGTGCGGAAGCCGTACTGGCAGTCTGCCAAGTCCGGCCCCGTGCCCTCAATGTGCTCGATGATCCGGGAGGCGAGAATCTTCTCAAACGCCTTCCCGGACTCATCGAGCAACACCACCGGCCGATAGCCCGCTGGAGAGTCCGCCGGGCGGCTCTCTTTACGGAGCAGGCAGAGCCGCCCCACTCTCCAGCGCCTGGGAAAGCGACCCGTCGCGATGCACACATCCAGCACCGCGCGGAATCGGTCTCCCAGGGGGCCCAAGGCGATCGCCATCACCTTGGCTGGGGCCCCATCTGGCCCCGGAGCCTTGTTATGGCTCCGGAGTCGGTCCCTCACCATGTCGAACTCAACGTCCGACACGGAGGGACCTGCGGCCCACACCTCCGGGGCGGAACCGGAGGGCATCCTGGGGGGTGCGAAGGGTCCGGGGTTGGGAAAAAGTGTCCCCAGCACCCTTCGCAACAACCCTGGCTCCATACAGGACGTGGAGGGGGCCGCCGAAGCGAATTTCCCCCTCACCGTCCTGTACGGCCTCCCCCAGGGGTCGCTGTCAAGGATGGCTATGTACCTATCCCAGGCAGCGACCTTGGCCCTGCAGATGGCAGTTCGCAGGGCCGTGTGGGCCTCATTGTACGCCCGGCGGAGGCCTTCCTCCTCACCGGGCGTTCTCCGGGCGCGCCTACGACACCGTAGGTAGGCGCGCCTGGCCCCCATACTGGCGGTACGCAGGCTCGTGAGCTCCTGCGTCCACCAGTATACCTGCCCCCTGCTCCGTGGGCAGGCCTGCGCCCTCGGCATGGCGGCACTGCAGACGACGTTGATGTCGTCTGCGAAAAGGTCCGCCATGCCGTCGGCATCCCCGGCGACAGTGTCGGGCACATCTGACCAAGCCCGCACTGTCGCCGCCTCCTCCGCCACATCAGGCTGGAGGCGTGTGAGCAGCCACCTTTTGAAAGGTGAACTGCCCACACGGGGGCCCAGATGAAGAGGGGCCCCAGGGGATGCCGTGGAGACCTCGTATCGGACGTACCTGTGGTCCGATAGGGTCTCCATATCCACCACCACCCGCCAGTCCCGAACTCGGGCCGCGAGCGGCGGGGTGGCAAAGGACACGTCGACAATCGACGTGCCCTGCCAGCGGGCGCAGGTCGGGGTGGTGCCTCGATTGAGGACCTGGAGCCCCAGGGAGAAAACCCAAGACTCCAGAACACCACCCCGAACGTCAGTGCTGGGAGACCCCCACGCCGTAGACTTGGCGTTGAGGTCCCCTGCCACCAGCACCTGACGGGGGGCCGCGCGGTGCACGACCCCTTCAACCGCAGCGAGAAACCTCTCAAAGTCGGCTCTGCTGCGGTTGGGGGAGAAGTAGGTCGACACCACCACTACTTCCCCCCAGCGGGCCACTACATACCCCTCCCCTCTTTCCACAAAAACGAGGGGAGGGCCCGCGCCTGTCGCCATAATGGCCGCAGAGCCGTCCGTCGCCCCCATCCACCTGTCGGACTGGGGAACGCGGTACGGCTCCGAGACCACCGCCAAATTGACCTCCCACTCCGCCGCAACCTGACACAGGAGATCCTGTGCCCCGGCGGAGTGGTTAAGGTTGGCCTGTATCAGTTTCCCCGATGTCCTACTCGGCATTATTGACGGACATCGGGGTCACTGCAGGGGTCGCCACTGGCGAGGCGCGGCGCGGCGAAATGCGGCGCGGCGCGGCACGGGGCGCCGCCTCAGGCGCGGCGCGGGGGGCTGTCCCCGGTTGGGGGAGGCGGCCCTTGACAGACGGGGGATTGCATTTGGCCCCCGCCATTCGGTGCCCGGCTGCCAGGCCCCTGTCCGCACACACCGCACAGTGTGGCGGGGCCGCGCAGCCCTTGGCCTTGTGCCCCTCTTTGCCGCAGCGGTAACAAAGATTGCTGCGGTCTTTGCTGGAGGGGCACTTCGCTCCAGGGTGCCCCGGCGCCAGGCACCTATGGCACCTCATGGGGCGCTGCTCAATGAGCCGGACCGTCGCGGCGACCCAGCCCACAGGCAGCCTCCCGTCCTTCAGCAGCCTGGCAACCACCTCCACCGGGCAGGAGGCAATCGCCGACCCCCCTCCCCTCATGCCGAAGGACACCGCCCCCACCTTGACACTTTCCGGGGGGCAGCCGGCCTTTAGGGCCAGGGCCACCTGCAGCTCCTCAGGCGTCGTGGCGTCATCCAGCCCCGACACCCGAATCTCGGCCATCTTGACCGGCCGCGACACCTTGGCCGCCTCGCCCAGGGCCTCGCCCACCTTGGCCGCTAGGGTATCAGCCTGGGCCGTCGTCGTTCCGGACGGGAGCTCAATAATGCGAGCTCCCGTGACCGTTGTCCGGAATTTCGCCGGGCCTATGCCCAGCTCACCCAGGCTGACCGCCGACTTCGCCTTGGCCAGAGCGTCCTTGTAGGTGGCCCCACCGGCCACCGCCTCCGGCTTCAGCGCCACCACCACCGCCAGGGTCTTGGGCGGCTTTGGAACTTTAGGGCCTTGTGGGCCCTTAGCGGCCTTCTTCCCCTTCTTCTTCTTTTTTTTGGGGCCTTGGGTTGCCGTGGTGGGCACCGGAGCCGGAGCCTTTTTTGTCTTCCGCTTCACCACGGTCACCCATTCGCCCTCGGTCGTCGGAGGCGCCTCTGTGGGCATTCGATCAGCCCCTTGCGCCTCCGCCCTCACAGGAGGGCGAGGTGGAGCCGACGGGGCTGGAGCCGGAGCCGACGGGGCAGGAGCCGGTGGGCTGCTCTTGCCCTTGCCCTTGCCCTTCGTCTTGGCCTTTGCGGGCATGTTGGCCGGCGGAGCGAGTGTAGCTGGGGACTCCCTGCTACTCCCAGCAGCTCTGGCATCCGCCGCCAACGGTGGGCGGCGGGGGCGCTCCGCAGCTGGCAACAATCGGCCATCCACCTCCAGGCCCTCCAACCTGGCCTGGAGCATGTTGCTCAGCTGCTGCACCATTGAGCTGTGGCTCTCCCGCATCTCCGCCCGCAGCTCGTCCCTAATCAGGGAGAGGACTCCTGGGTCCGCACCCACGGGGGTGTCCACAGCGATGGGCTCCGCCGACTTCTTGCGGCGCCCCTCCCGAGACTCTTCAAAAGCCCTCCTGAATGCAGCGAGCTCAGCCGACACCTTGCTGAGCTCCTCCTGCAGGCGCTTGTTGTCCGCCCGCAGTCGCTGCATCTCCTCCGAGGTCTCCCTCTTTGCCAGGGCCTGCACCATCGCCAAGAGGGACCCCGCGCCCGACTTGATGGCTTTTTGGCAGGTCCCCTTCAGGTTCCTGGACTTTTTAGCCACCAAGCTGACCTCCCTCCAGCGTTTCTCCGCCTCTTTCACCAGGGCCTCCGCTGACATGCGGCCCGGTTCAAATCGGCCCTCCTCGCCGCTCAGAGCGTCACTGTATTCAGCGTCGGAGCCGGAGCGGGAGTCCTGCTCTCCCTCCCGCAGCTCCTTACGGGCCTGAGACACCCCCACGCTGTGCCCGCCGCCGCCACTTCTACCGCCTCTGCCCTTTTTTGAACGGGGCACCTTCGGCTCCGGCGCGGCCAACGGCGTGTCCTTTAAGTACGCGGACGCCGCCGAGACCCTCTTTTTGCCGGCGACCCGCCCAGCCTTCGGCTCGGCCACCGACTCCGCCTCTGACGCGGTCCCCAGGCTCACCCTCGAACCCGACAGCGAACCCGTCAATGAACTTGCCCGCCCAGCAGGCACAGGCACCAACAAGCGCAGCGATTGACCAGACCTGCTCCTGGTCAACCTCGCACCTTCCTCCTGATTCGGAGGAGTCTCCGCAAAGACAACCTCCACGCCTCCCTCACTCGTAACAGATTTCACACTGGTCGTCCGAGATAACGACGAGCGCCCGTGGTCAGCGGGATAGTATGACCTCGCTTCGACTGAAGCGGCGCAGTCCTGGCCCCCCCCAGATACGTGGGGCCAGCCGCCGGCCGAAGCCGACGGGAGGGGTTCTCCACCATCGGTGGTACCCTCCTGGGGTAACGTTTTTTTCGGTACTGCTTTATCCATTTTTTGTTTTCGTTTTTTAGCGAGTAACGGCTCTCGCATCTCCACACCCTAGTGCTAGGGACCAGACTCCCTCTGGCCATTCAGCCTATCGCCACACCCACAAAGCTTAGGCTTGGGGCTTTTTTATTGAGGTGTGCTCCTCTCAGGCTGGACCTCAATGGCCCAACCCCTTGGCCCTCTCAATGAGGGTAACAAGTTGCCCGACGAGGCTCTGTCATACAGAATCCCCGCCGCGCGACAGCTCAAAAGCCGTCCACCCACTCGACACACTCACCCCACGAGGGGGTGAGTTCGCGACCACTGGCCGCCATACTCCGACCAACAATGGTCCACTGGCCCCCCAAAGGGACCCCACGACACCGGCGAAAATCGCCACAGGCAAAAACCGCCTCCTCCACTGGAGCGCTAGCGACCGGGATTACTCCCCCGGCCATCCAGCCCCTCGGCACGCTCCGAACCTTGGGCTTTGGAGGATTTTTTATTGAGGTTTACTCCTCTTGACCCGGACAAACGCCCCGCCGGTCCCCGGCCCCTCAATTGGGGTAACGGGTTGCCCGACACGCCCCCGGAGTTCGGGAGACGTGCCGCGCGCCTACATCCCGACCGCGCTCTGATTAGCAGAGTACGGCGGGAGCAGGAGCAGTTGCTGTCCGCGCCGGACGAAGCCGGTACCCCCCAAATCTGGAGGGCGTTCCCCTATCCGCAACCCGGGGACGCGTCCGATAGCGATACTGCTGGATCGCTTCCCTCTCCACAGGGAGAAGGCGGAAACCTAACCTAACCTAACCTAACCTAACCTAACCTAACCTAACCTAACCTAACCTAACCTAACCTAACCTAACCTAACCTAACCTAACCTAACCTAACCTAACCTAACCTAACCTAACCTAACCTAACCTAACCTAACCTAACCTAACCTAACCTAACCTAACCTAACCTAACCTAACCTAACCTAACCTAACCTAACCTAACCTAACCTAACCTAACCTAACCTAACCTAACCTAACCTAACCTAACCTAACCTAACCTAACCTAACCTAACCGAACCTAATCGAGTATCTGACCAGACCACGCGCGTTCTCGGTCCAAAAATCATTAAAAAATTCGGGAAACCGGTAAATCCAGGGGATACCACCCAGTGCCGCATATCAAAAGACGCGGAAAAATCGTGCCTACACGCGAGTGTTAGTGTAGTGAAAATCGGATGTGCCCCCGATTTTATACAGAATAAAAAGTGTTTTTTCAACACGTGGTTTGCCAAAAAACAACCACTAAATTGTGAATATCTCTGGATGCAGTGGAGTGAGTGTAAAGTGTGATACGACAAACGGTGCACCTTTGCGCCCCCCACCCGCGGGCAATACTTGCTCGCCGAAAAACCCACTGGCCACGGGGTTATTCGGGTTTTTCCGGAATAACCTCCAACACGTGGTCGGCGATCCGGAGGGAGCCGGGAGTAGCGAGGTGTGCGGCCGGGCGCAGGGCGGCAAGACGAACACGCAGACACCTCATACCAGAAGATCGGACCTATAGCAGCTGAGATACTGATTTTTGAAACTTTAAATTTTTCAAAATTTTTTCATTTTGGAAATTTGTATGACAGCCCCCGAGGTTATGAATTAAAGATTGTAGAGAACACAAAAACCTACATAAATCCGAAAACAGCAATAAAATCAAGCACATAGCCTCGGAGATACAAATTTCCAAAAATCTGACAAAAACTACCCCTCCATTTTAAAAATAGTTGTAGAAGGGGTAGCATCGTAAAAACTTATTATTAGGTAGTCCTTTGCATGTTATATTTAATATTTTTTAGTTCATTGAGATAGCGTTAATAGTTTCTTAGATATAAAAATTTTAAATCGGTCATTTTGAATATAGGGGTGAAGGGGTGAAGGAGGGTGCCAAATAACATAGGGGCAGACTCGGACACTTCCTGCGGTCACTAAAAAGCCCAAACACCACCCCCCTAGCGCCTATATTTAAAAAATCGAGACCCGGCGGCCATCTTAGGTTTTAGGTTTTAAATTTAGAATTAAAATAACTCAGTGTACAGGCGTCACAGCGAGTTCGGGTTTTCGAAGGAGGGTGGGGCATAGAGAATTCTAGCCAACCGTAGCCCTTAAAAAGGCAAACTCCATCTCGCGTCTTGCGACCCCGATTAGGGGTTGCGCACGACACTAGGCAACCTGCCAAACACCCCCAAGAAAACCCCAGCTCGCTCCGACAGATAGGTGCGGAGATACGGCTGTCCGAAGTCTGGCCGAAACGCCTAAATTGCTGACCGACCAAGTTTCGGACAGCGATAACTCGGCTAATACTGGTCCGACGCGATTGCGGTTTTCATTGCGGAAGTTTAGAGGTAGGGTAGAACAGGATCCGACCCTCGGATTACCGAAATTACAACACGACCTGCGCGTGTCAATCCCTCACCACCAAGGGGTAGGCCGCGAAAAACCGACGGGAAAGAACCCAAACACCCCCCTTCTATCCCCAATAGCGCCGGAGATACGACCGTCCAAAGTTGGAGGAAAGTGAACCTTACTGCCACTTGGCAAAACTTTGGACGGAGGTAGCTCCCAAACTATTGGGAGTAGAAAGACGCGGTTTCCTTAGGGATTGGTCCCCCACAGACCCCTATTGATAGCACTGGGCAAATTGCCCATTGCCCACCTCAGTAAAACCTATCCAGCTGAGGCCAGGGGGTCATAGGTAGTACCATTACCCGACAGGAAGTCGAAGTCCCGGCTCTCTGCGGCTGATAGTTTCCGAGTTACGAGCCGGGGACTATTCTGGGTTTCTAGAAACCCAAAATTTTAAATCCGGATTACTCGGGAAGTATCAACCGTAGCGAGGCGTGCGAGGTGTCTAGGAGTAGGGCAGAGCGAGCTCTAAAACAAGAGCACATTACCTAGCGCGCTACGCTTAACGCCCCCCCCCTACCCGCGGAAAATAGTCAACTGGCCACAACTTTTAGAGTTTTTGACCGAATCTGCCGAAAGCGAGCCAGTCAACGGGCCCAAGAGGGCGAAATAGAATAAGTATAGAATAAATAGTAGATAAGGACCTATAGAACTCTTTGCTGTACATAAAGCCAGATAACACTACATAGTAGCATTCGCAAGGAAATACCCTTGGCAGTGACTTAGCAGCCAAAAACTGCTCATATTTTTATTATTTCTATTATTTTAATATTATTATCTACAACAGGGCTTACCTGAAAATTAGATATAGATTTAAATTGACTCCCCTGGTCGGGAACTATATAATTATAACGAGGCCCTATTGGCCATATCAAAGTTAGACACCCCCCTATACAGGGTTACATAACACACACCTACACTACCTCAATTAATAAAAATGGCTACAGTAAGAACTCCCAAAGCGGCGACATGCATGGTAAGCAATAAGACCCCCTCCCCACAAGTGGAGAAAAAGGAAACACAAACGGTGAGAAGAAGCATTGGAGAATGGGAGAACGGAGGGCCTATAGCCCAGAAGCAAACAAAAAGACAAAGTGGCACAAAAATGCCACTGATCTCACCGACAACAAGCAGAGTTCAGGAGGCCAAAAATCTCTACACGACCGCTACTAAGATGATGAGTGAGTCTAGAAATACAAAAACTGAGATTAAAGAAGCCGTAACGAATGCACTAAAGAAAATGTTCGAAATGGTTAAAAGTGCGGAAGAGGAAAGAAAGGAAAGAACACAAGGAGAGGGGAAGAGTATAAAAGAAGGGAATACGACAGAAATGATAGAAAGATTAGAGAGAGTAGTTAATGAAAATGCGAGATGGATGAATGAAATGGAAAAAATGAGAAAGAAAGAAGAAGAGAGAGAGGAAGAAAGGAAAGAAAGAGAGAGAGAATGGAAAGAGAGACAAAAAGAACAAAAGGAGAGTATAGAAGAAATCAAGAGAAGTATAAAAGAGAATACAGAAAACATGCAAAGGCTCTCCTACGCAGCAGTGGCGGCAAGGGAAACATCAAAAGTAACTGACAGGCCTACCACACTACACACTATGGTCGTCACTGGGAAAGACGAGACAGAGACCGGGGAACAGGTCCTGGAGAAAGCAGCCAAAGCAATAAGAGCGAAAGAAGGAGGAGTGGAAGTGGAGAACGTACGAAAGACGAAGAATAGGAAGATTATAATTAGCTGCAGAACAATGGAAGAAAGGAAAAAAGTGAAGGAGAGATTAGAAAAGGAAGAGAATGGACTGATAGTGGAAGAACTACAAAACAGGGACCCCCTTCTGGTTCTAAAGGGCGTCCTGAAGAGGACCCCGAAAGAGGACATCTGTGGGGCCCTGAGGAGACAGAACGGGGACCTGTTTCGTGGCTTGAACAAGGAGGAGGAAAGAATGGAGATTAGGTATGAAAGGAGAGCGCGCAACCCATGGGAGAGACATATAGTCCTAGCAGTGTCACCAACGCTGTGGAAACGGGCCATAGACCTAGGAGCACTCAAAGTGGACATAAAACGAGTCAAAGTGGAGGACCAATCCCCGCTCGTACAGTGCTCCATGTGTCTGGGTTATGGACACGGCAAAAAATACTGCAAAGAACAGATAGAGAGATGCAGTCACTGTGGAGGACCACACATGAGAGCGGAATGCCCAGACGTGACCACTGGAGCCCCACCGACCTGCACCAACTGCTGTGAGGCCAACCTAAAGGAAACAGCACACAATGCATTCTCAGAAGAGTGCCCAATAAGGAAGAGATGGGATGCATTGGCACGAGCCAGGGTTGCGTATTGCTAAGGGCGATGAAAGTAATAAGAATGAAAGAAAGAATGGAAACACGCGTGAGAATGAAAGAGAGCCCACCATATGCAAGCATGAGATAGTACAGGCCAACCTACAAAGGAAGAACCTAGCTACCAGTGAATTGTACATAGAAGCAGGCAAAAGAGGAACAGCACTAGCTCTCGTTCAAGAACCCTACACTGGCAACACAGGGAAGCTGAAGGAACACAGAGCCGTTCGAACCTACCAAAGCATCGCACAAGAAGAGGGTACTGTCAAGGCGGCCATAATAGTGTTTGACGCTAGCCTCGAAGTAGAACAATACCCAGAACTCACCACGAACAACATCGCAGTAGTGAGGATTCGTATCGGCACCTGGTGGGTAACGGCTGTGTCCTTCTACTTCGAACCGAACGCCCCTCTCGAACCATACCTGCAGCACCTGGACAAAATAGCGGAGCAAACTGGCCCCGGGAGATTACTGATAGGGGGAGATGCTAATGCTAAAAGCATATGGTGGGGAAGCAAAAAGACAGATGTGAGAGGAGAAATAGTTGCGAATATGATGAATGAAAGAAATTTGCAGATACTCAATGTCGGATGTATTCCCACTTTTGAGATAGAACGCGGGGGCCAAACATGTACCAGCATAGTGGACGTCACTGCCTGCTCGGAAGATCTACTACCGGGTATCGTAGACTGGAAAGTCGACCGAGACCTAGTGAGCTCGGACCACAACGCAATCACATACACAATAACAACACCAACACACAAACAAACAAAGACACTACACATTAACACAACAAGAATATATAATACCAAGAAAGCTAACTGGAGTGATTTTAAGGATAAAATTACCCAGTTACTTGTAGATAAAAACATAAATAAAGATAGAATAGAAGCAACACAAAACACGGAAGAATTAGATAAGCTAATAGAAACATATACAGATATAATAACACAGACATGCACAAACACTATACCACACAAAAAACACAAACAAAAACTTACCTTACCGTGGTGGTCCGAAGAACTGCACAAGATGAAGAGACAGGTAGTGACGTACAGAAGAAGAATTAGGCATGCAGCACAGGTGAGACGCGCGAAGGTAGTGGAAGAATATCTGCAAATGAAAGAGAAGTATGAGCAAGAGGAGAAGAATGCAAGGGTGAGGAGCTGGAAGGAATTTTGCGAGAAGCAAGATAGGGAGACAGTATGGCAGGGAATATATAGAGTGATGAAAAAGACGGAAGAAAGAAAGGAAGACCTACCACTTAAAAAGAACGGAAAAATGCTCTCAAGAAACGAATCGGCAGAGTGGCTAGCAGAGCTCTTTTACCCTGAAGACGAGCCAATTGGGGAAGAAACCATACACACAAGGTGTAGAGAAAAGGCAGAAAAGGTAAACGGGAAGGAACATGGAGAGACCCATGATCCCCCGTTTACAGAATATGAAATCCAGCAAGCAACACAATGGTTCAACCCCAAGAAAGCACCAGGCTCGGACGGGTTCACGTCGGATATATGTGGAGCGGCAATTAAATCCAACCCGGAAATATTCAAGAACATCATGAATAAATGCCTGGAACTGGGACATTTCCCAACGACATGGAAAAGGGCCACGGTAGTCATCCTCAGAAAACCGGGTAAAGAAGACTACACACACCCGAAGTCATACAGACCCATAGGGCTACTCCCGGTATTGGGGAAGATTGCAGAGAAACTTATGATGAACAGAGTAAAGTGGCACATAATACCGGGAATGAGTGAAAGGCAGTACGGGTTTATGCCGCAGAGGAGCACCGAAGACTCCCTCTGTGCCCTTATGGATAGGGTGAGGAATTCGCTTGCGCGCAAGCGAATTATCACCCTGATCTCGCTGGACATAGAGGGAGCCTTCGACAGCGCCTGGTGGCCGGCAATAAGAGTCAGATTAGCCGAGACAAAATGCCCCGTTAATTTGAGAAGGGTTATAGACAGTTATTTAAATAATAGAAAAGTAGAACTCCGTTACGCAGGTATGAAAGTGGAAAGGAAGACAGGGAAAGGATGCATCCAAGGGTCAGTGGGGGGACCCATTTTGTGGAACCTCCTGCTCGACCCACTTCTGAAAGAGATGGAAAGAAAGGAAATATACTGCCAGGCGTTTGCGGATGATGTGGTCATGGCATTTGAAGGTGAGACGGGCGGCGAGATAGCGCGGATGGCAAATCCTGCTCTGGGAAGGGTATGGCAGTGGGGAGTCGAAAACAAGCTACGGTTTGCCCCTCATAAAACAGGAGCGATAACAATAACCAAAAAGCTTGTATACGACGAACCACGGCTGACCATGGGGGGAGAGATCGTTAAAAACATGACAGAGCTTAAGATTCTGGGATTAACCATAGATCGCGCGCTCACCTTCAAAACCCATGTCACAAATGTGTGTAGGAAGGCACTCGGTATATACCGCCAACTAAACAGAGCTGCAAAAGTCACATGGGGGCTAAACCCCGAAATAACTAGAACAATCTACACAGTAGCAGTAGAGCCGACAATCACCTACGCAGCGGTAGCATGGGCGGGAGCAGCGAAAAAGTTGGGTATGCAAAAGGAACTAGCAGCAGTCCAAAGAGGTTTCGCACAGAAGCTCTGTGGGGCGTACCGCACCGTCTCACTCCACTCTGCATTAGCGCTTACAGGACTACTTCCCCTAGACCTCCGCATACGGGAAGTAGCTACACTATACAACGCGAGGAAAGGAACAACTGACGCGCTGCCGGAGGATAGGGAGATGGAGATTGCGGCGGGCTACACGGAGCTTCCACACCCGGCCGCGTGTGTGGACATGAGCTTCGCAAGACACAGAGACCAAGAGTCACTGGACAGCAACACTGGGCAGGCGGTGCAAATATACACCGACGGCAGCAAGATTGACGGACGGGTCGGCGCCGCTCTCTCCATATGGAGAGAAGGGGCAGAGACCAGGTCCGTCAAGCTATGCCTAGCCGCGTACTGCACAGTGTTCCAAGCGGAGCTCCTGGCCATACACCGGGCCACAAGCGAGATCCTCAGGAGACGTGAAGCGACCTTTGGAATCTACAGCGACTCCAGATCTGCACTGGAGACAGTAGTAAACCAGGGATCGCTTCACCGTCTGGCACTCGAGGCGAGGACTAACATCGGGCGCGCGTTGGACCAGGGCAAGGAAATAACCCTGCACTGGATCAAGGCACACGCCGGGCTACCGGGAAACGAGCGTGCAGACCAACTGGCAAAAGAGGCAGCGGAAGCTTCGTCGCGGAGGAGACCGGACTACGACTTGTGTCCCGTCTCATTCGCGAAGCGATCCATACGCATGGAGTCGCTTCGCGAATGGGATGAAAGATACGTGACTGGTGCGACCGCCTCCGGGACGAAACTATTCCTTCCCGACGCAATAACCGCCTATCACATAGTGCGTAAGATTAAACCAGTAGGGACCCTCACTCAGGTGCTGACGGGGCACGGCGGGTTCGCCCAATACTTGAACAGGTTCAAGTGTAGGGAGAGCCCATCGTGCGTCTGTGACCCTGAAAAAGAGGAGACGGTTTTACATATTATAACCGAGTGCCCAGCAAACGAGCGAGAAAGATATGAATGTGAGCAAAAGATAGAGATGAAGATTGAAAGAGACAGTATAAAAGAAATTATGAAAGATAAAAAAGCGCGAGCGGAGTTCATTAACTTCGCCATAAAAATAGCAAACAAAACAATAAAACGCAACAAACAACCATGCTAAGCGAGTATAATGAAGTATACCCTGTCTTAGCATAACCACACAAAGCACACAATACACGTAGCGAAAAGGGGAGTCAATATAAACAAAAGTAGTAATAAAAATAAAATAAAAACTTACAGCAATACCCTACATAAGAAAGTAGAAATACATGACTGGGTCAAGATAACAAAATATGTAATAAAAATACAATAGGCAATAGAATAAAAAGATAAATGTAATATATTAGAATAAGGAACTATCATGTAATAGGATAAGATGAAAATATATCACAATAAATAGAATAAGATGAAAAATGTAATAGACTAAGATAAAAATGTAATAGACTAAGATAAAAATGTAATAGACTAAGATAAAAATGTAATAGATTAAGATGGAAATGTAAATAAATAAAAAGAAGTTCATTATTTAAATAAAGAAACCTATGAAACCTATCCAAGATAATGATAGATAGCGATAGATAGCGTAGCATAAAATAGTAAAAGAAAGAAAGAGATGAATGCAAGAAAGACAAAGTATGCGGAATGGAAGTGCGAGAGGAACAAAAGCGAGAACTGGCATGAAAGAAATAGAAATAAAAATAGGCTCTGATACACATCAGAGGTAGTGTAGTATTTTAAAAAAAAAAAAAAAAAAAAAAAAAAAAAAAAACCTAACCTAACCTAACCTAACCTAACCTAACCTAACCTAACCTAACCTAACCTAACCTAACCTAACCTAACCTAACCTAACCTAACCTAACCTAACCTAACCTAACCTAACCTAACCTAACCTAACCTAACCTAACCTAACCTAACCTAACCTAACCTAACCTAACCTAACCTAACCTAACCTAACCTAACCTAACCTAACCTAACCTAACCTAACCTAACCTAACCTAACCTAACCTAACCTAACCTAACCTAACCTAACCTAACCTAACCTAACCTAACCTAACCTAACCTAACCTAACCTAACCTAACCTAACCTAACCTAACCTAACCTAACCTAACCTAACCTAACCTAACCTAACCTAACCTAACCTAACCTAACCTAACCTAACCTAACCTAACCTAACCTTTTTTTTTTTTTTTTTAAGTGGGGAAATGCTTTTACGCATTCCGGCCCCCTCGGGGGAGGAGGTCCGGATATGTGGGACTCACCCGAAGGAATACCCACTAAAACCACCACTTGCTCCATCCTCGGCACCATTTGGCTCGGGCTGCGGGAACGTATGAATTCCTCCGCATGCCCGAGCAGTGCTCTCCGCCTCCGGGGGGGGCGCCATGAGCTAGGGCGCCCCCCAGCCGCAGCCCTCCGTGCAATGCAAGCGGTAGCCCCCGCTACCGCCCACTGGACGGGCCTGCGGCTGCGCTGCGAGCACTGGTGCCCTTGCGCGCGCCGCCGCGCCTCCCGGTACCGGACTTACGGGGGGGCCCACAGCCCCCCCCGCCGAAACCTAACCTAACCTAACCTTTTTTTTTTTTTTTTTTTTTTTTTTTTTTTTTTTTTTACAGTGGGGAAATGCTTTTACGCATTCCGGTCCCCCTCGGGGGAGGAGGTCCGGATATGTGGGACTCACCCGAAGGAATACCCACTAAAACCCCACTTGCTCCATCCTCGGCACCATTTGGCTCGGGCTGCGGGAACGTATGAATTCCTCCGCATGCCCGAGCAGTGCTCTCCGCCTCCGGGGGGGCGCCATGAGCTAGGGCGCCCCCCAGCCGCAGCCCTCCGTGCAATGCAAGCGGTAGCCCCCGCTACCGCCCACTGGACGGGCCTGCGGCTGCGCTGCGAGCACTGGTGCCCTTGCGCGCGCCGCCGCGCCTCCCGGTACCGGACTTACGGGGGGGCCCACAGCCCCCCCCGCCGAGTACGTGCGCCGTCGGCCACCCATTTGCCGCACAGAGCGGGCATCGGGGTGCCGCGGAGCAGGCCGCCGCTAAATGGCCGCTCTCACCGCAGCGATAGCAAGCACCGCTGCGGTCGGGGCCTGTGCCAGGGCAGAGTGCCCGCGTATGACCGGGCTCGAGGCACCGGTGGCACCGCATCGGTCTGCCGGGCAGCAGCGTCGCCGCCGCCTGCCCCAAACCGAGGCCTATCCTGCCTTTTTGGGCAAGGACCTTCGCCGCCACAGTAGGACACTGAGCCCAGCATGAGCCCAGCGTCCGTGGCGAAAAGCGGATGGCGCCCACCTTGACGCCGTCCACTGGACACCCTCCCTCCTCCGCGATAGCCGCCGCGACGTCGACGGCCTGCACCGAGTCATCCAGGCCGGTGATACGGATATCGCTCCGTTTCACCGGTCTGGCGACCAGCGCATCGGTGCCGAACATCGCCTGCAGCACCTCAGCCACACGGTCTGCACAGCCCGCCGAGGCGCCCGGCATCTCCACCTTCCGGGCCCCCGTCATCGTCCCCCTTAAACGAAACTGAGGGACGTCTTCACCCAGGAGCTGTGGAGTGAAGACGCCTCGAACCTTCCCAAAGAGGGTGGCGTAGCTCACCCCCCTCTCTTGCGCCTCTCGGTCAACGGTGACCACCACCGCGGGCGTGGAGGGAACCCGCGGTGCCCGCTTCCTTTTCCTCCTCTTTTTTTTCTTAGTGGCCCCCATCCCACCACCGGCCGGCTGCACCGGGGCAATATTCGCGGCCGCGCGGGGTTCGCGCGGTGCGACCACCTCTTTCTTCCCGCGCGCAGCGGGCTGTGGGGCAAGGGCAGGCGTCTCGGTCGTAGGCCGGGACGCGGCCTTCCTCTTTTTGCCGCGTCTTTTAACCACCTCCGTCCATCCTGCCTCTAACGGCTGGGGCGGCGGCGGCGCGGCAGGCGCGGCGGCCTTCATCTTAGGCGCAGCGGCCGCGGGCGGCACAGGGGCGGCCCTCCTGTCCCGCTTCGCGGGAGGCCTAGGCGGCGATTGCGGCGCTCTGCTCCCAACCGACACCTCGGGCAGTACCGAGCTCGGCGGCAGCGGGTCCTCCTCCAATAGAGCCACCGGCTCCGCGACCACGGGGGTGTAAAGAGCCCCCTGAAGCGCGCGAAGCCGGTCCTCTATTCGGGCGTCTATCCTATCTATGAGCCGCTGCATCCAATCGGACTGCAGCGGCGGCGGCTCCTCCCTCGCGGGTGGCACCGCAGACGCCCTCTCCCTCCCCTCTCTCAGAGCTTCCATCTCTAGCTGGAGTCGGGCCAGCTCTCTATCCGCCTCGCGGAGCCTCTCGTCCAGGCGGCGGTTGGACCTTTCGGCCTGGGCCACCTGGTCTTGGAGGGCTTTTATTTCGTCGGAAGTGCGGAGACTAACCAGCTCACGCACTACCGACGAGATCTCCTCAGCCGCCTCTTTAAGGCACTTGACGAACGTGCCCTTCAAATTCCCGGAAGTGGAGGCAACCTTCTGTATCACCTCAACACTTCTTTGCACCCTTTTGGCCAAACCTAGGGCGCCGACACAGTCATATTCTATCGCGGTGGCAGGGGGGCCGCTGGCGGCCACACGGAGAACCCGCGCTTCCCGCGCCATCTCCGCCGTCTCCTTCTCAGCCTGGAGCTCCATCTCCTTCCTTTGGGCCTCCACCAGCTCTCTCTTGGCAGCCGCCAGACCGACATACTCCCCTGTTGTAGGGGGTCGTCCGCGGCCACGCTTTTGGGGCACCTTCGCAGGCACCACCGTCTCGTCCTCGTCGTCGTCGTCGGAGTCGAGGTCTTGGCGGCGACCTCGTTTGCGCGAGGTTTCACTCGCCATCGATACGAGCGACGCGACCGACCCGTAACGCGAGTCACACAATTCCGACTCAACGTCGGAGGCCAGTGTAAAGGGCTGGCTCCGACCTATGTCCTCATGCTCTGGCGCAATAGGGCGCCGGCCAACTGGTGTGGGTGTAAAGTACCGCTCCAGTCGGCTATCACAGAATAAATCACTGACGACCACTCGCGGTGTAAGGGGCCGCGAGGCCGTCGTATCACCAGAAGAAGACGCAGGAATAGCCCGCGCCTCCCCCTCCAACAAGGGGCGACTCGAAGAAGCCACCCTATCACAGTAAGCACGCGTCATAGGACGCGGAGCAGTGTTGCCCCCCACAAATACAGCGGGGCTGCCTGCCGCCGAAGCAACAGGGGAGGATTCCCCGGCAGAACCGGGACCTCCTTGTGGACGTACGTCGTTTTTCACACTACCCATTTTGTTCACCACTTACGGGCGTGGTAGCCCCCCCTTCCTCTGGAGCGCTAGCGACCGGGATTACTCCCCCGGCCATCCAGCCCCTCGGCACGCTCCGAACCTTGGGCTTTGGAGGATTTTTTATTGAGGTTTACTCCTCTCGACCCGGACAAAAGCCCCGCCGGTCCCCGGCCCCTCAATTGGGGTAACGGGTTGCCCGACACGCCCCCGGAGTTCGGAAGACGTGCCGCGCACCTACATCCCGACCGCGCTCTGATTAGCAGAGTACGGCGGGAGCAGGAGCAGTTGCTGTCCGCGCCGGCCGAAGCCGGTACCCCCCATATCTGGGGGGCGTTCCCCTATCCGCAACCCGGGGACGCGTCCGATAGCGATACTGCTGGATCGCTTCCCTCTCCACAGGGAGAAGGCGGAACCTAACCTAACCTAACCTAACCTAACCTAACCTAACCTTTTTTTTTTTTTTTTTTTTGAGTGGGGAAATGCGTTTATGCATTCCGGGCCCCCTCGGGGGAGGAGGTCCGGATATGTGGGACTCACCCGAAGGAATACCCACTAAAACCCCACTTGCTCCATCCTCGGCACTATTTGGCTCGGGCTGCGGGAACATACGAATTCTTCCGCATGCCCGAGCAGAACCTAACCTAACCTAACCTTTTTTTTTTTTTTTTTCGCAGGGGAATGCATTTACGCACTTCCTACCCGATTTGGGAAAACCGGGAAGGGGTATGTGGGACTCCCGGGCAACGGTGCCCGTCCTACCCACTAAACCCCTGCGTTGTTTCGACGCGCTACATTGGCACTACTGCAGGATCACTTTTTGTATTCACCGCAGCAGCGTCGCAGCGAGCCCTTTGGCGAGCTCTTCCGCAAGGTGGGATGGAATACTCTCGAAACAAAGGAGAGTATTCCTCGTCGCAGAGACCGTGCAATGCGAGTGCCTATCCCATCGACACCCGCTGGAATCTACTTGGCGGCGGCAGACGTTAATCCGCCCGCCGAGACGGGCTGCCCCGGGATATAGACCCCGAGGCAGCCCGCCCCGACGGTCCCCTGCCTTGTCCCGAAGAGGACGCAACAGGGGGCATCGCCTCCCGCGACCTGTTGGCAGCGGGGGCCGCGGAGGACGGCCTTGGCCCATCCCCGCCTCCCCCGCCACCAAGAGGTCTACCTCGCGTGCCGCGCCTCAGCTGCTGTAAGCAGCTTCTACTGCCCGCCGTGTGACTGGCCGGTAAACCGGCTTCCTCGCACGGCGCGCAGTGAGGCGCAGCCGAACACTCAGCGGCCTTATGGCCCGATCGACCGCAGCGAAGACAGACATCACTGCGGTCGACTGCCGACGGGCACAGCGGTCTGGTGTGCCCCACACCAAGACAGCGGTGGCACATCATCGGCCGAGGCTCTGCCACGGAAACGCGGACAGTGCTCCAGCCAACGGTAAGCCGGCCGCCCTTGCCGATGTCCCTCGCCGCAGCCGCGGGGCATGTGACCTTAACGGTCCCCATGCCCCACCGGCCGCGGCGAATGACACCGACTCGGACCATGTCACCAGGAATACATCCAGCACGGGCGATCGCCCCCTGGATGTCGTCCCCGGTGATGGTATCATCCAGGCCGGTCAAACGGAGTTCCCCCGTCTTGACCGGTCTGGATATGAGCGCATCCTCACCTATCACCTCTTGGAGGCGGGCAGCAAAGACGTCGGCCTTCTCTACTCTGTCAGGGCCCGCTATCGTGAGAACGCGGGCCCCTGTCTTCGTCGGCTTTATGCGGAGCTCTGGGATGTCAGAGTCTCCGGCAGTGGCTGCTCTCGCCCGAGTGAGAACGGACAGGTAGGTTTCCCCACGCTGCTCCGCCTCGGGCGAGAGCACCACCGCGATGGCCGCTGTGGTTGGCACCCGAATTCGGGCGCCGGCCTTCTTCTTCCTCCTCCTCTTTCTCTTCTTTCTGCCGCCTTCTACCCTAGGCGTAGGCTGCGCTGGGGCTTGCACTGGCCGCGTTTGATTGCGGGCGGCGCGGGTGTATGTCGTCGCTTGCACGGTTTGAGGTCGCGCGGGCGCACGGGTGGGCGCTGTCATCATTGGTGTTGGGGCAGAGGGGGGCTTCTTCTTGGCCCTCTTCCTCCTGACGAGCTTGAAGCCATCGTGCTCCATGTGCTCGTCGCCTGCCGTCGTCTCTGTGGTGGGAGCGGTTGGGGCATGCTCCGTTCTCATCTCCGGTAGGGGCGGGGCAGTAGCAGTGGCGAGTTTCGCCGTTCTGTCCGACTCCGCACGCGCCTCCAAGAAGCGCTCTACGACCCTCATGATCCGGGCGTCATCAGCGTCGCGCTCTTCGCGTCTGGTCTTTGCCAGTTCTCCTACGTTCACCGCTGGTAGTTCATCGTCTAATGTGCTGCTGGTGCTAGCAGCGGTCCTACCGCCGCACGCGCACTCTGGCCTAGGCTCCGGCATGGCAGCAACTTTGGCAGACAGGTGGTCCACTTTTTCTTCAAGGGCTTTGCATTCCGCCCGTAGCGCATCTATCTGCGCACTCTGCAATGACAGATCGACCTTAAGGCGGGCGTTCTCATTCTCCAACCGTTTTACTTCTGTGGTTGCTGACCGTTCATGCAGTGTCTCGATAGTGTCTTCAAGGCGGTTTGCGCTTTCCTTCAGAGCACGGACGAATGTGCCCTTTAGGTTTTTTGAGCGCATGGCCACCCTGGTGACGACCGCGATGTCATCCATCGCCCTCGTTCTTAGGAGCTGCAGGGCGGGGTCGTTTGGACGCTCACCCGGCGGGGGCATCCGGCATCGCTCCCAGGTCCGGCGTGCGGATTCTAAGAGTTTTTCAATCTCCCCGTCGCTGTCCAGGTTTTGGGCGAGCCAGCCGCCACTGGCCGCCGCCTCCCTCTCTTCGACCGATCGCCGAGTGTTTTTAACCATCTGCGGTTTCGGTGACGCACTAGGTGACCGGATGTTGGGGCCCCTGTGCTGGCGCCGTCCTCTACGTGCCGTTGCCACTTTCGGGCCGAATGTACCCTCCGATTGGCTGGGTTTTTCAACCGCCGATCTTTTCCGGCTCCCGCTGCGAAGCAGCCGCCCTTCGGTCGCTCCGTCCTCACTGACAGAAGCGCCGGTCATTGCATCTTCAGAGTCGTCGCTGTCGAGTGAATTGCACGAAGCACCGTACCCGAACATCGCTTCCTCGTATTCATCGTCCCGAGAACCACCGGCTTTCGCCCTCGTCCCAGGACCGTCTTCGTCGTCAGTGAAGGTGACGCTATGATCACTGACCTCACGCTTCTCCTTGTTATAACGGAGACACACAGACTGTGCGCCCCCGGAGCGAGTAGTGCCCCCCCCAGATACGATGGGGCTGTCTGCCGAAGCAGAGAGGGATTCCCCGGCCGCGTTGCGACCGGGACCCTCCTGGAGATTTGTATTTCTGCTCGCTTTTTCCATGATAGTACCTCCCGAATCCTCGTCAAAAACAAAACCAAAACAAAATAAAAGTAGGAAGAAATGAAGAAGAAAATAAATAAAACAAAAACCAAAAGACAGAATAGAAAAACCAAAAGACAGTTAAATAAAAAGGAAAAGAGTCCGGAGCTTGGGACCGGGCACCCCCCGGCCATTCAGCCCATCGCCACTCCGGCAAGCTTAAGCTTAGGTCGGTGGCGGCGTAAGCCGTTGGCTGACCATGGTCTGACCACCGAAATACCACATCCTGAGCTCTCTCTGAAGACAGAGGGATGCCAGGAGCAGCCTCGCTGGAGACTCTTGGTTTGATAAGGACGAAAAAGGGGGCAAAGATGGAAAAGGCCCCAAGCGTCGTCCCTACCGTAAGCCCCCCCACCACGGCAAGGTGGTCTCCAATCGGGGGGGAACCTAACCTAACCTTTTTTTTTTTTTTTTTTTTTTTTTTTACGTTGGGAAATGCGTTACGCATACCTCATGCCTGGGAAGACACGAGGTTATGTGGGACTCTCCCCGCAGAAGGCGGGGCCTACCCACTAAAACCCAACGACGCCCCTCACTGGCACCTTGGCGCGGTGGCGACCGCGGCCGTCGCGCCTCCCCCGTCAAATGACGAGGAGGGCGCGCCGGCCGCGGGCGCGTCGCTGCCTGACGAGGCCGTGGGAACCCTTACGGACACTTCCACGACCCCGCCGATGCTTGCTCGCCTAAGGCGAGCCCCTCTCACCTCCCCAAAAGGCTGGAGAGGCCGGCGATGCCCCGGGGCGTCCGGGGCATCGGCGACTGATGGTGACCGATGCAATGCGAGACTCGGGCTTCCCGAGCCCGGGTCCCGCTGGTCACCGACAGGAGGAAGCAGACGAGCAAACTGTCGCCTTCTCCGCCCAGGTCTTCGACGGCGGCATGGGTCAGCCTGGGGGTCATCTTCCCTGGCCCGCTCCGCCGTCTCCTTCTGCGTCATGACTTCGACGCAGAAGGAGTTTACAGCCTCCCACGACCTGTCACTCTCGAGCATGGACAGAACCACGCTCGAGAGCGAGAGGTCGTCTCCAATAATGGTGGCGAGGGCACCGCGCTGTGTCGAAAAACCAGGACACATCTCCAGCGTGTGCTGGGCGGTGTCCTCATCGGCCCTGCAGTGGTGGCACCTGGAGGTCGCCTCTCTTCCGATGCGGTGCAGATAGCGGCCAAACGAGCCGTGGCCGCTAAGCACCTGCACCAGATGGTATGAGAGGGCCCCATGCCGCCGTTCCGCCCACGTGGTGAGGAGGGGGATCAAGGCCTCTACAGTCCTACGAAGGGTGTTAGAGACCGACCCACGGAGTAGGCTCCCTAACTCCTCAAACCACGAGCGAAACATTTCAATACGTGCCCCTTCTAGGGCGGCGACCCTTTCCACGGGCGCCATTCGGCGGTCCGTGGTTCTCGCCTCCGTGCGTAGCCTATAGGCCGCCGCGAGAACATGGGCGGCCAGCTCCCACGGAGGTGTGCCGGCGATTATGCACGCCGCCGTGTGGGACACCGTGCAGTATCCTCTGATGGTCCTCAGCGCCATTGCACGTTGCGCCCTATGGAGGGACGCAACGGCGCGAGGACCGAGAGCATCGGCCCAGATTGGAGCGCCATACAGGGCCATGCTCCGCACAATGCCCGCGTAGAGACGGCGGCAGCTTGGGCTCGGTCCCCCGATGTTGGGTAGGAGGCGCCCAAGGGAGTCGGCCGCGCTTATGAGCCTGGGTTCGAGGCGTCGGAAATGCTCCTCGAACCGCCATCGTCCGTCAATAACAAGCCCCAGATACTTGAACTGGGGCTTAAGTGGGACGGGGACACCGTCCACCACGACCTCCGTTCCAGCCGGAGGACGTCTCCGGGGCCCATGGAAGAGGAGGGCCTCGGTCTTCGTGAGGGCCACTTTTAGGCCGAGCGACCCGATCCGACGGACAACCAGGGTTGCATACACCGAGGCCAGCCGTAGCGTCTCTTCCAGGTCCCTCCCCCTGATGGTAATGAGCGTGTCATCTGCGTAGCAAAACAGCCTGACACGCCGGGGGAGGGCACAACGCAAAACGTAGTCGTAGCCGACGTTCCATAACAAGGGCCCCAAGACAGACCCCTGAGGAACGCCGCGGGACATGCTGTGGCGGCCGACCTGACCACCTTGTCCAACAAAGAGGACGTCCCTGCCCTCGAGGTAACCTAACCTAACCTAACCTAACCTAACCTAACCTAACCTAACCTAACCTAACCTAACCTAACCTTTTTTTTTTTTTTTTTTTTTTTTTTTGACCCGGGGTAATGGCCGACCCATACCCGTCCTCCTGGGGGAGGAGGGGTTATGCGGGGCTCGAACCCGCTAAACCCCCCGGGGGCATTCCTCCGCCGCATATCTCGGGCACCGGGAACTCGTGTAGGCACCGGTGGCCCGACGCGGCCTGGCCTCTCGGCCTCCTCCGACCTGTCCCCGGAGTGGGACCAGCTGCTCCCCCGCCAAGGGAACAACTGCCGACGAGCCGTGCAATGCGGGTGACTGCCTCCGTGACCAAGGACCCCAGTCCCGTCACCCGCGTGGCCCTGGCTCCGGCAACACCCCAGAGGGCATCACCATCATTGCCTGTCGGATTGGTCCAACCTCGACTGCCGGGCAAATACCCCGCCGCAGCCCGCCGCCGGACAAACGCCCCGACGCGGCCCGTCGCCGGACAAACGCCCCGACGCGACTCTTCCGCCCGATAGTTCCGGAGGCCAGGGAACACGCAGACTCCGCCAGGAAGAATGGGCTTGCGTGATTTCCCGGGGTGGAGAGGCCCGTACTCTCACGCCAGAGCTGTTCGGGGGTGGCAAGGCCCCTACTAGGCGACTCCCATATCCCCCAAGCGGAGAAGGCGCGAACCCCAGCGACCAGAACACACGAACCCGACTGCCGGGCAAATACCCCGCCGCAGCCCGCCGCCGGACAAACGCCCCGACGCGGCCCGTCACCGGACAAACGCCCCGACGTGACTCTTCCTCACGTGGACGCCGAACGCGAGAAGCCACGAAACCCCTGCCAGGGGGGATGGGCCGGCGTGAGTTTTCGGGGGTGGCAAGGCCCGTACTCTCTCTCAGGCCAGAGCCGTTCGGGGGTGAGCAGGCCCCTATTAGGCGACTCCCAAAGCCCCCAAGCCGAGGAGACCCGACACTCAACGTCCAGCGAACCACGACGCGAGTCCCCCTGCGCGTATGCCAGGCAACGCAACACCTGACACACACCCGCAGGCGGACCCCCGCGATCCACCGCCCAAACGGGCAACTCCCTCCAAACAACGCCAGTTCTCCTGTGCGTATGTGAGGCGGCACGCAATACCCCACATACACCCACAGGCGAACTCGCGCTCACCTCGTCTCCCGCCTCTCTGCGGGTCGCCGGCCATATCGACCGGCCATCCACCGCCCCAAAGGGCACCCGGCCCTGAAAAGGGCCTTTTCGTCCCCCGCCTCTCTGCGGGTCGCCGGCCATATCGACCGGCCATCCACCGCCCCGCGACGGGCACCCGGCCCTGAAAAGGGCCTTTTCGTCCACCGGCGACGCACGCCGGCCGGGCTCTCGCCCTCCGCCGTCTGTTTTGGTCCGCGCCGGCCGAAGCCGGTACCCCCCATATCTGGGGGGCATTCCCTTATCCGCCACCTAGGGACGCGCCCGATAGGGGACAGAAAACCCCCACGGGAACCTAACCTAACCTAACCTAACCTAACTTAGCTTCGTCAAATTAAAGCTCAAAAAAGAGTTAGAACAAATGTCTGCCAATTACTACAATAACCCTACTCAATGCAAATACACAAAATCTCTATTACCTTCACATTCAGATCTCCAAAAGTTTCTCTCACTCATTCCCCCAACATTTGAAATCACTCAGTTTCTTACAAACCACTCCTACCATAAATCTTACCTACACCGCTTCCGAATTTCAGCAGATCCGTACTGTCCCTGCAACAATAGCACTGAACAAGATTTCCCTCATTTACTCAAAGAATGCCCACGTTTCGAGAAAACTCGCTCGGATCATAAACTTATCTGTGCCATTCATGGTATTGACCCATTCAACCCGACGCAAGTTACAAGTAAAAATGATACGACCAAAACATTCATTGAACTAATAAATAATATTATAAACAATCTAAAAACTTTCAACAAATAAGAGTAATATTTATCTGTATTAAATATATTATCTTTATATATGTATAAAATAACATTTTTTTTTATGTATCATAATACACATATATATTATAAACATATTTGGAATTATATATATAAAACAAAACCTTAAAAGCCAAAACCTTAAAAGCCACAAAAGCTAATACCAACTCAAAAATAAAATAATATGAAACTAGAAAACAACAAGCTTATTTTATTTGGTGTAGTCCAGTAGCGCCAAATAAAAATTAGCATCCTAAAGCTAAAGAAACCAAAAAAAAAAAAACCTAACCTAACCTAACCTAACCTAACCTAACCTTTTTTTTTTTTTTTTTTTTTTGACGCTGTGAAATGCCTTACGCATACCTCATGCCTGGGAAGACACGAGGTTATGTGGGACTCTCCGAATGGATGTTGAGCCGGCGTTACACCGGCTCATCACCCATTGGCCTACCCACTAAAACACAGCGATGCCCCTCACATACGCCTGGAAGCGAGCATATCAACTACCGCCTCATCCTCCTCGGATGAGTCGGCAGCGGATATGTCACTCCCGGACGGGAGCGTGGGAACTCTTGCGAACACATCCACGAACCCGTCGGCGTCTGCTCGCTCAGCGCGAGCCCCTCTCACCCCCCCAAAATGGGGAGGTCGGTGATCCCCCGGGGCATTCGGGGGATCAGCGACTGGCGGTAACCGATGCAATGCAGGGTCCGGACTTCCCGGGCCCGGGCCCCGCTGGTTACCGACAGGAGGCAGAAGGCGGGCAAATTGCCGCCTCCTCCGCCCCACTCTTCTACGGCGGCACGGATCGGCCTGGGGGTCTTCCTCCCTGGCCCGCTCCGCCGACTCCTTCTGCGTCATAACCTCTACGCAGAAGGAGTTCACTGCGTGCCACGACCTGTCGTTCTCGAGCATGGCCTGCACCACGCTCGGGAGGGAGAGGTCGTCACCAATAACATTCACCAGCGCGGTACGCTGAGGAGAAAAAGCCGCGCAGTGTTGTAGGGTGTGCTGCGCGGTATCCTCAGCCGCGCCGCAGTGATGGCACTCCGGAGTGGCCTCACGCCCGATCCGGTGCAGGTACCGGCCAAAAGAGCCGTGCCCACTCAAAACCTGCACCAGATGGTAGGTGAGGTACCCGTGCTTTCTGTCCGCCCATGCTCGAAGGACGGGGCGCAAGGCCGCGGCGGTCCTCGTTAGAGTCCCGGAGGCGGGAGCGCCCAGGTCTTCAGACCATTGGCGGAACACCTCTTCTCGCGCTTCTTCGAGAGCAGCGGTCACCTCTCGGGGAGCAAGACGGTTCCCATCTGCTCTGCCCTCTCTTCTCAAAGTATACGCCGCCGCGAGGATCTCAGCCACCTGCTCCCACGGCGGAGTGCCAGCAATTGCACACGCCCCACTCTTCTACGGCGGCACGGATCGGCCTGGGGGTCTTCCTCCCTGGCCCGCTCCGCCGACTCCTTCTGCGTCATAACCTCTACGCAGAAGGAGTTCACTGCGTGCCACGACCTGTCGTTCTCGAGCATGGCCTGCACCACGCTCGGGAGGGAGAGGTCGTCACCAATAACATTCACCAGCGCGGTACGCTGAGGAGAAAAAGCCGCGCAGTGTTGTAGGGTGTGCTGCGCGGTATCCTCAGCCGCGCCGCAGTGATGGCACTCCGGAGTGGCCTCACGCCCGATCCGGTGCAGGTACCGGCCAAAAGAGCCGTGCCCACTCAAAACCTGCACCAGATGGTAGGTGAGGTAGTTTCTTTTTTCTGACCACGGTGGTCCACTCATCCTCGACGGGGGCGGATTGGACAGCATTGGGCACGGCTGCCTTATCCCCGGAGGTGGATGGTGCCACCGTGGAGCGCGTCTCCTCCACTTGGCGACTAGCAGGGGCCTTTTGGGGCCTCTTCGTCTTCTTGCCAGCCTCTTTAGGTGGGGCCTGGACACTCGGCGGCGGCGGGGCAGGTTTTGCCGCGCCAGAGGATTTATTTGCCAGCGGCAATCTATAGTTTTTCGCCGGCAGAAGGCGGTCCTCGATACCCTCGAAACGAGCATTAATCATCGTTCCGAGGGACCGCATTAGGCGGCTTTCGAAGGCCTGAAGGGCGTCAGGCTCCTCAAAGGCCTTTTTGCGGCCGGCAGGTGGACGAGCCAATGGAGCTCGCTGGGCGGAAGCAGGGGGAGCAGGAGGTAGGTCCTCCTCCATAGCGTCCGCGCGAGGCTCCGGTAAGTCACAGTTGAGTGGAGGAGAGGGGCGCACTTTGGCCTTATCTTTCTCCTTCCTCATTAACATCACTTCAGCCGAAAGCTCCAAGAATTTTTTCTGGAGCTCGGCTATGTCCTTCTTAAGCCTCTCATTCTCGGCTTTGAGGAGGCGGGTATCATCTGTGATGGACCGCTTGGCGACCTCGTTAAAGCAGTCCATCAAGGACTCCGTCGCCTGTCTGAGGGCCTTCTGGTGCGTTCCACACAGGTGGGACGACTTTCGGGACACGTCCATAATTACCCGGCAGTCCGCCTTCACCACCTCCTCGATATCGAGGGCAGTCTTCTGGTTGGGGTCTGCCGAGGAGACGCCCGAGGTCGCAGCGAGACCAGCGTAAAACTGTGATCGCGTCTCGTACGCCCTCTTCTCCGACTCGGCTATTTCGCTGTCGAGACGGACTTGTAGCTGCTCTCTTTCCGCTCGTATCAGCTCTTTTTTGGCAGCTAGCAAGCCGACGTACTGTCCGGTGGTGATGCGGCGGCTGTGGCCTAATCCAGCTCCTTCCAGCGACCCGTCCAAGGTGGGAGCTTTCTTGATCGGGGTAGCTTCATCCTCCGACTTTGAGTCGCTGGAGGTTTTCTTCTTGCGCAGTCTCTTCCGGCGCGGCATAGTATCCGCTGCGCCGTCGGACTGCGCCCGGTCTGTCAAGTCCGAGGCCGCATCCACGCAGGATTTCATCGACTGCGCGGATTCGGCAGAGTCACTCAGGAGGCGTGACCTATCATATTTGTGCGTGTCGCAGGGTGTCAACTTCACCGACACCTCTCTTAGTAGCGAACCACTGCGGGACCTGGAGGCCGTAGGCGTGTTGTCGCTACTCAGACTGCCGACACTCGCACCTCTGCTCATGCAGCTGCTCCGGCCAGATCGGAGCTTTACTCCCTCACGTTCACCGGTAGCACATTTTCCGACCGCCGGCCCGGATACCGACGGTGGCCCGCTCTCAACGGGTTCGCATTGGCCAGTAACAGATTTCACACTGGACGACCTGGTAATCGCCGAGCGCCCTTGGCAAGAGGGGTCATATTTGCCGCTAGTAACCAATTTCACACGCGTCGGCCCAGCTACCGACGTGCGCCCGGGGTCAGCGGGATCGCAAGACAAACTCAAAACCTTATCTGAACTCATCATAAATTTTTTTCGATGGGAAATACACCCGGGCCTTTCCCAAGGGACCGGGGACGCACGTTTGACAGGTGTTTGACCCGCCGGGCTCGCGTTAGCCCAAAAACCGGATATGCCGCCGGTGGTTCGGCTTCTCCTCCTTCGAGCAAGAACGCTCCCTCCGCGCTTGCGACTGGGTACCCCCCAGCCATTCACCCATCGGCACGCTGACCTTGGGTTAGGGTGATTTTTTTAACCAGTGGTTTTCTTCCACTACACCTCCGTCACATCGGCAGCGGACCATCACTCGTGGTCTCCGCCGCTCCTCACCGCTTACCGCAGGCTTGAAGCCCGCCATCCCACGACCCGAGGGTCCACCGGCCCTGAAAAGGGCCCTCTCCAGGGTGATTTTTTATAGAGGTTGTCTTCCTCGCAGCCAGACGCACAGAGCAAGCCCCATACGCCCAGCCCCCGACCCCACTCAGTGTGGGGCTACGGGTTGTACTGTTTTGGTCCACGCCGGCCGAAGCCGGTACCCCCCATATCTGGGGGGCATTCCCTTATCCGCCACCTAGGGACGCGCCCGATAGGGGACAGAAAACCCCCACGGGAACCTAACCTAACCTTTTTTTTTTTTTTTTTTTTTGACGCTGAGGGGAAGCTCTACCAGCCTATCCCCCGACCGCCTAGGGAGGGAGCCAGGGGGGTGTGTGGGGCTCTCACCCACTAAACCCCTCAGCGACGCACCACCTTACCGCCACCTGCCGACAGCGCGGGATGGCCCGGACATTTC
Organism: Elophila nymphaeata; assembly: GCA_955850985.1. Classification (NCBI taxonomy): domain Eukaryota; kingdom Metazoa; phylum Arthropoda; class Insecta; order Lepidoptera; family Crambidae; genus Elophila; species Elophila nymphaeata. The sequence continues at coordinate 19,786,020 of OY039088.1, read as the reverse complement.
GCCGCACTGCCAGTAAAACGGTCCGACCGCTACCGGTCCCACCTCGGAGTCTGTTGTGGGAGACAAAAAGGGGAGGCCTGTAAAGAGGACCTCCACCCCCCCACAACTTACCCGCTTAACGTCGGCATACCGTGCGCAGGTACACCGACGGGGCTGTGCAAATCGGACAACGGTCCCTCACCGTTGCCCGAAGCCCAAGATGTTACGGCGGCAGGAGGCGTGTAAAAAGCGCCCTCCTCCGCCCCGTCCTTCGGCGGCGGACACCAGAGAGGGCGGCTGCTTCCCGCAACCTCTCGGCGTCCTCTTTCGCCCTCATCACTGCCTCGCAGTAGGCGAGGACAGCCTGCCACGACCTGTCACTCTCGACCATCTTAGTGATGATGGTCGGGAGGGAGAGGTCGTCCCCAACAGCAGCAGTCAGCGCTCGCCGCTCCTCCGCCCATGCTGGGCACTCCGCGAGCGCGTGCTGCGCATCCTCGTCGGGACAGCCGTCGCAGTGGTGGCATATGGCAGTCGGCTCCCTTCCGGCGATCCGACACAGGTATCCCCCGAAGCATCCATGCCCCGTGAGGACCTGTGTCATGCGGAATGTCAGGACACCGTGCTGCCTCTCCACCCACTGCTTCAAAACGGGACTGACTGCCCCGACCGTGCGGGCTCCAGCGCTTCCTTGCGCGAGCCTCCGCACCCACACCTCGATCGCTGCATCCTGCAGCCCCGCGCGCCAGACATCGACCTCCCGCGACGCTGGGTCTTGTCCCCGAGAGCGCGCCTCCTCACGCCAGTAATACACCGACGCGAGGGCTCTCGCCTCCAGGTCCCAGGGGACAGTTCCCGCCAGCACCGCTGCCGCCTCGCCAGACACCGTCCGGTATCCCCGTATGACCCTCGTAGCCATCGCCCTCTGCGGTTTGCGCAGAAGGGCGATTTCCCGGCCATTGAGGGTCTCCGCCCAGACAGGGGCCCCATAAAGGGCCATCGACCGGACGATGCCGGTGTAAAGCCGTCGGCAAGCCACCTCCGGACCGCCCAGATTGGGCAGCAGCCACCCGAGAGCTGCGGACGCCTTCAACAGCTTGGGGACCAATATATCGAGATGAGCGCGGAAATTCCAACGCCCATCTATCTGGAGCCCCAAGTACCGGAAAGAATTCCTCAGGGCGATCCGCACTCCTCCAACCTAACCTAACCTAACCTAACCTAACCTAACCTAACCTAACCTTTTTTTTTTTTTTTTTTTTTTTTTTTTACATCAGGAAATCCATTTACGGACATTTCCCCCGCTTGCGAGGCGAGGTACTCTTGTGGGAACCGACCGATAGAACGGTCGATCGCAGCCATCCCCCACCGAAGTGGGAAACAACTGCGGACTCCCCCGACGCTAAGCGCTAGCCGCCTAGCGCCGGGTCCTACCCCCTAAAACCTGATGGCACCCTGCTGGCCCTTATGGAGGCATACCGGGTTCGACGCACGCTAAGGTGCGCCACTTCTCCAGTATGTCTCCGGGCATGCCCGACCTCGCGGGTCGGGCTCCCCCCGGCTCCTTGGAGCCGGGCCGGGGCCCGGCCCCCCTCCCTTGCCCTTTTCAGGGTAGGTTGGGGGGCCGGGTGCGCCTCTGGGGATTGCTCTAGGGTACCTGAGCAATCCCAGACGGGGGGCCCATGCCGACTGGCACCGGTGACACACAGGTCGCCACCCGTGTGCGAGCCCCGCCGGGACGGTTGGAGACAAGGGAAGGACAGGCAGTCTAAGCCGCCAGCCTTCCCCGATCCCGCCGTCCCTGCCGTCTACGCCGGAGGGGAGCGGCTAGAGCATCCTCCTCCCGCTCCCTCTCCGCAGCCTCCTTCTGCAAGATCACCGTCTCGCAGAAGGAGGCGGCAGCCTTCCAGGCCCTCTCACTGCCAAGCATGGCTCGTACCATACTTGGCAATGAGAGAGCTCCACCTCCGAGCGCCGCAACCAGGGTGCGACGCTCGTTTTGCCAGGCCGGGCACTCCACTAAGGTGTGCTCGGCCGTGTCGTCGGGACAGTCGTCGCAGTGATGACACCGCGGTGACTCCTCCCGACGGGCAACGCGGTGCAGGTAGTGACCGAAGCAACCATGTCCGGTCAGTACCTGCACCAGGCGGAAGGTCAGGCTGCCCCGCTGGCGCCCTACCCACTCCTCCAACACCGGACGAATAGCATCAATCGTCCGGTGGCCAGCGGCTGGGAGGGCGAGTGCCTCGCCCCACCGGCGCAGAGCCTCCCTCTGCGCCTCGGCCCGGACCCGTTCTACCTCTTCCAGAACGGGTCTCTCTCCCCGCACCCTCGCTGCGACCCTATGAACCTTTTTTTTTTTTTTTTTTTTTTTTTTTTTTTTTTTACGTTGGGAAATGCGTTACGCATACCTCATGCCTGGGAAGACACGAGGTTATGTGGGACTCTCCCCGCAGAAGGCGGGGCCTACCCACTAAAACCCAACGACGCCCCTCACTGGCACCTTGGCGCGGTGGCGACCGCGGCCGTCGCGCCTCCCCCGTCAAATGACGAGGAGGGCGCGCCGGCCGCGGGCGCGTCGCTGCCTGACGAGGCCGTGGGAACCCTTACGGACACTTCCACGACCCCGCCGATGCTTGCTCGCCTAAGGCGAGCCCCTCTCACCTCCCCAAAAGGCTGGAGAGGCCGGCGATGCCCCGGGGCGTCCGGGGCATCGGCGACTGATGGTGACCGATGCAATGCGAGACTCGGGCTTCCCAGGCCCGGGTCCCGCTGGTCACCGACAGGAGGAAGCAGACGAGCAAACTGTCGCCTTCTCCGCCCAGGTCTTCGACGGCGGCATGGGTCAGCCTGGGGGTCATCTTCCCTGGCCCGCTCCGCCAACTCCTTCTGCGTCATGACTTCGACGCAGAAGGAGTTTACAGCCTCCCACGACCTGTCACTATCGAGCATGGACAGAACCACGCTCGAGAGCGAGAGGTTGTCTCCAATAATGGTGGCGAGGGCACCGCGCTGTGTCGAAAAACTAGGACACATCTCCAGCGTGTGCTGGGCGGTGTCCTCATCGGCCCTGCAGTGGTGGCACCTGGAGGTCGCCTCTCTTCCGATGCGGTGCAGGTAGCGGCCAAACGAGCCGTGGCCGCTAAGCACCTGCACCAGATGGTATGAGAGGGCCCCATGCCGCCGTTCCGCCCACGTGGTGAGGAGGGGGCTCAAGGCCTCTACGGTCCTACGAAGGGTGTTAGAGACCGGCCCACGGAGGAGACTCCCTAACTCCTCAAACCACGAGCGGAACATTTCAATACGTGCCCCTTCTAGGGCGGCGACCCTTTCCACAGGCGCCATTCGGCGGTCCGTGGCTCTCGCCTCCGTGCGTAGCCTATAGGCCGCCGCGAGGACGTGGGCGGCCAGCTCCCACGGAGGTGTTCCGGCGATTATGCACGCCGCCGTGTGGGACACCGTGCAATATCCTCTGATGGTCCTCAGCGCCATTGCACGTTGCGCCCTATGGAGGGACGCAACGGCGCGAGGACCGAGAGCATCGGCCCAGATTGGAGCACCATACAGGGCCATGCTCCGCACAATGCCCGCGTAGAGACGGCGGCAGCTTGAGCTCGGTCCCCCGATGTTGGGTAGGAGGCGCCCAAGGGAGTCGGCCGCGCTTATGAGCCTGGGTTCGAGGCGCCGGAAATGCTCCTCGAACCGCCATCGTCCGTCAATAACAAGCCCCAGATACTTGAACTGGGGCTTAAGTGGCACGGGGACACCGTCCACAACGATCTCCGTTCCGGCCGGAGGACGTCTTCGAGGCCCATGGAAGAGGAGGGCCTCGGTCTTCGTGAGGGCCACTTTTAGGCCCAGCGACCCGATCCGACGGACAACCAGGGTTGCATACACCGAGGCCAGCCGTAGAGTCTCTTCCAGGTCCCTCCCCCTGATGGTAATGAGCGTGTCATCTGCGTAGCAAAACAGCCTGACACGCCGGGGGAGGGCACAACGCAAAACGTGATCGTAGCCGACGTTCCATAACAAGGGCCCCAAGACAGACCCCTGAGGAACGCCGCGGGACATGCTGTGGCGGCCGACCTGACCACCTTGTCCCACAAAGAGGACGTCCCTGCCCTCGAGGTAGTCCCCAACCAACCGAAGCAGGTAGCGCGGGACCCCGTGATAGCGCAGGGCCTCCGTGATCGCTCCAAAGGGCAGGGAGTTGAATGCATTGGCGATGTCCAAGGACACCGCCAACACCTGTTCGCCTCTGTCTGTCGCCGCACTCACCATATCCTTCAAGTCTGACAGGGCGTCTATAGTAGACCGCCCCGTCCGGAATCCGTACTGAGTCGGCGACAAGTCAGGACCCACCTCCGTGAGGTGCTGGATGAGTCGAGAGGCGATCAGCCTCTCAAAGACTTTGCCGACCTCGTCCAGCAACACTATGGGACGGTACGCTGAAGGATCGCTTGCTGGCCTTCCATCTTTACGCAGCAAGCACAGCATACCGTCCTTCCATATTTTCGGGAACTGTCCAACGCGGATACATGCATCGAACAGCTCCCGAAGACCATCGCCCAAATGGGTTAGCGAGAGGCCCACGACTCTGGCCGGTACCCCATCAGGACCCGGGGCAGTTCTTTTGCCCTTGAGGCGAGCGGCGGCCTCCCGAAACTCCTCATCGCCCACCGGGGGAGGATCGCTTTCCTCCTCAGCCGCCCTTTCGCCGCTTGGCACTGCCATGCGCGGCGGGACGAAGGCGGCGGCGGGGGGGAACAACCCAGCCACGACTTCCCCAAGAAGTTGGGGGGCCATGGTTTCCGTGAGGGGAGCTCCGCGCGCTCGGAGTTGGTTGCGCGCGGTTTTAAACGGTCGCCCCCACGGATCCTGGTCAAGGCCCTGCAACATTTCTTCCCTGGCGCTCTCCTTCGCCCGGGAGATGGCGGTCTGCAAGGTCTTTTTTGCCTCCCTGTAATCGCCATATAGGCGTGTCTCCTCCTCCTCGCTACGTGATCGCCGTCTGCGGTAGCGGGTGTAGATACGCCTTTTGGTGGCACAGGCCGACCGGAGACTGGCGATATCGCTCGACCACCAATATACTTCGCGACGGTCCTTCGGAGGGCGCGCTCTGGGCATAGAAGCCTCGCACACCTCCGTCAGGGCGTCGCGAAGTCGACCCGCAGCCTCGTCGACGTCCGGGCCATCCATGGGACGGGAGCACCAGGCCTGAACGAGGGCGGCCTCCTCCGCCAGCCCCTTATCGAGGTGGCTCAGGGCCCAACGGGGGCCTCGACGACCGTCAGAAGGTTGTGTAACCCGACCAGGACGGGGGGTGGTAGTCTCGAACCGAATGTAGCGGTGGTCCGAGAGACTCTCCACCCCTGTGACAACCCTCCAGTCGACGATTCTGCGTGCGAGGGCAGGGGTCGCAAACGACACATCGACCACCGAACCGCCCCGTTGTCGCACGCAGGTGTGAGTTGTCCCCCTATTAAGGAGGGACAGGCCGCACGCGATCGCCCACGATTCCAGGGCGTGACCGCGAACGTCAGTGGCCGGGTTGCCCCAGAGCACAGACTTGGCGTTCAGGTCGCCTAAAAGAAGGACCTGGGCTGGGTTGGCTCTTCTGACGGCGGCCCCCAGGACCCCGAGAAAGACCTCGAAGTCTGAGAACGGCCTGTTGGGGGAAAAGTATGTCCCGACGATAGAGAGCCCGCCCCACGACACTACGACGTAGCCTGCGCCCCTTTCCCGAAGAACAGGGGGAATGAATCCCGGGGCACGCCGAACCACGACGGCGACGGAGCCATTGCAATCCCCGGCCCAGTTCGGTAGGTCCGGGACCATGTAGGGCTCCGCAAGAACGGCAATGTCTATTGACCACTCCGCCAGTACTTGCAGCAGCAGATCTTGTGCTCTGGCGGCGTGGTTGAGATTCCCTTGGAGGAAGTTGTAATGGAGACTTAAATCCATCAAGTTTCCATTACAACCTCCTGCCGCTCGACGGAAGCCGGCGGGCCTTCAGCGGGAGTTGGTGCCACTTTTTTATGTAATGTGGGGTCCTTACCCTTTGACTGGGGGGGATTGCATTTCCTCCCACCCATAGAATGGCCTGCGGGCCTTTTGGCGGCGGCACAGACGGCGCAGTGGGGCTCCGCGCTGCACTCAAAACCCTTGTGGCCGTCTTTTCCGCACCGGAAGCAGAGGTTGCTCCTGTCTGTTTTGGAGGGACACCTCTGGCGAGTGTGGCCCGTCCCGAGGCACCGGAAGCACCGCATTGGGCGGCTATCCAGTGCCTTGACCTGGGCCGAGCTCCAGCCTACAAGGAGCCGCCCCTCCACAACCTTCTTCGCGACGGCCACAGGGCATTGGACCACACAGGCACCTTGACCGCCCGGTCCAGCGCGTATTTCGCCGACCTTGATTTGGTCGGCGCCGCAGTCACCCTTTTTGGCGAGGGCCGTCGCTAACTCCGGCTTTGTAATGGAGTCGTCCAACCCGGAGACCCTAAGGTCAACACATTTTGTGGGCCGGACGACTTTGGCCACGCCATTCAAGGCCTCCTGTAGTTTGGAGGCCAGCGCATCCGCCTTTTCGGCGGCTTGGGCACCTGGAATTTCAATAATGCGGGCGCCGGCCGCAGTCTGGCGGCACGTCATTTTGTCGATGCCCAGTTCATCGAGCTTTATTGTCTGACGTGCCTGCCCCAGGACCTGCCCATACGTGGCACCTTTTTCAACAGCCGCGGGGTCTAACGTTACGACCACCGCAGCCGTTTTTGGGGGCGCCAGCTTTGGGGTGGAAGCCTTGGCCTTGCTGCCCTTCTTGGTTGATGTGGACTGGCCACGGGGCGGTGCAACCTTAGCCACGTCTGCGAAACTGGCTGATTTTCGGCCAGATGGTGGCTGTTCCTCAACAGGAGGAATGTTCTGCTTTCCCTTCCTCCTCTTTTTCCGGGACTCCGCTACGGTCCACTCCTGCTCGGCCTGGGTCGCCGACTCGACTGGCACCGAATTGGGCACCGGTTTGGGCGCCGGAGCTTGTCGGGAGTGGGACGGGACCGCAGCGGGGGCCAACTGTTTCGTGGCCGGCTTTTTGGCTGTGGCCTCACCAGCAGGTTTTGAATTGGCCAGCTGTTTGGCTGGCTTGCCCACACGTGCTGCTGTCGATTTGGCAGACGACTTATCGGAGGCAAGAGGGAGCCTGTACTCCTTGTTTTCCTTCTCGGGAGGAAGGCGGTCCCTGAGGCCCTCGAAGCGAGCGTCTAGCATAAAGCCGACGGACCTCATTATTTTAGCCTCGAATGCTTCGAGGGCTGGATCACCAGCGGCTTTTACTTTTGGGGCCGCGCAAGTGGAAGCAGCGGCCGGCCGGGTAACGGAGGCACTGGGCGGGAAAGGAGGAACGGCCTCCACATCTGCCACTACCTCGATAACATCCATGTGGTCGCTGCTTTCAGCGACCGTGCTTCTCCGTGGGGAGGGCTTGTTAATACTCTTCTTGAGTGCGAGGAGTTCGGCCCTCATCTCCTCCATCGCTCGGCGGAGGTCTGCCACCTCTTTCTTGAGGGCCACATTTTCTGCCTTCAACGTGCGGTGGTCGACGGTGATGGACTTCTGCGCCACCACACGGAACGAGTCCTCGATAGAGGCGGCCGCGTCCTTCAACATTTTTTGGAAGGAGCCGCTCAGGTGTGACGACTTCCTCGAAACCTCTAAAATGGTTTTGCAGTCCGCCTTTACCACCTCCTCAATGTCGAGGGCGGTCTTTTCCGGCGGATCTGCAACAGAAATATCTGACAGGGAGGAGGCGCGTGCCTCAAAGAACTTGGCACGTGTCTCGTACGCCTTCTTGCCCATTTCATATATTTCACGGTCATAGCGGAGCTGAAGAGCCTCCTTATCGGCCGCTGCCGCCTCCCGTTTCGCCTGGGCGTATCCCACAAATTTCCCGGTGTTGGGGTCGCAACGTTGCCCGCGCCCCGCTCCGGACTCCCCGACATCGGAGCCAGAGTTAGTACCGGAAGAAGATGCTCCCTTCTTTTTCCTGTACTTCTTTCGATGCTTCCCGCTAGTAGTGGCGGCGTCAGAGCGGTCACCACCACGACAGATGGTATCGTAGGGAGAGACCACCGACCGATACGACTTGCTCGACGACTCATCCGAGTCGGAGACCTTTCTCTTAACAGAGGACGAAATCGTCGACCCTGCTTCACTCATTATATCCTGGTCCATGCGGACCAGCTTCACCTCACAAGTATTTACATTATTTATAAGACTTAACCTAGAACTATGTACAGAACTATTTACACCACTATTTACAGACGACGCCGCCGAACCACTGCGCGATCGCGCAGGCGTCGACGCCACACTCCTAGAGCGGAGCTCTCTCCCAACAAACGCCTCGGTAGTATATTTATCACCAGACGGCCCGGATACCGCCTGGCGCCCGCTCTCAACGGGTTCGCATGATACGTCATCAAGTGACGAGGCGGAACTCGGTTTAGCCGACCCCAAACACGAACGGCTGCCCGTAGCCACCTTGCGTGGTCCTGCGGGGGGGATTGGTACCCCTTGGGGAATTGTGTTTTTTAGACCGAATTCCATTATGTTTGTCATTTTAAGGCATGACTGCCTGCTCACCCACAAAACATCTTCAAACGATAAACTAAAGAAACAGTAGAGAAGAAACGAAGGAGAAAATATATATGAATAGATAACAAAATAAGATATATACGGATAAAATAGACAAAGAAAAACAAAAGACAGAATATATAATGGGAAAATAGGGGCTAGCGACCGGGCTTTACCCCCCGGCCACACAGTCCATCGCCACCCCATAGCTTAGACTTGGGGTCGGTGGCGGCAAAAGCCGTTGTATGCCAAAAAGCAGACCACCGAAAACCACTTTGCTGTTTCGGGCACAGCAGCCCAAACACCCACTCCGCGCTAGGGACCGAGACTACTCCCCCGGCCATCCAGCCCATCGGCACGCTCCGAACCTTGGGCTTTGGAGGATTTTTTATTGAGGTTTACTCCTCTCGACCCGGACAAAAGCCCCGCCGGTCCCCGGCCCCTCAATTGGGGTAACGGGTTGCCCGACACGCCTCCGGAGTCCGGGAAACGTGCCGCGCACCTACATCCCGACCGCGCTCTGACTAGCAGAGTACGACGGGAGCAGGAGCAGTTGCTGTCCGCGCCGGCCGAAGCCGGTACCCCCCATATCTGGGGGGCGTTCCCCTATCCGCAACCCGGGGACGCGTCCGATAGCGATACTGCTGGATCGCTTCCCTCTCCACAGGGAGAAGGCGGAACCCTATGAACCTTTTTTTTTTTTTTTTTTTTTTTTTTTTTGACGCTGAGGGGAAGCTCTACCAGCCTATCCCCCGACCACCTAGGGAGGGAGTCAGGGGGGTGTGTGGGGCTCTCACCCACTAAACCCCTCAGCGACGCACCACCTTACCGCTACCTGCCGACATTGCGGGATGGCCCGGGCATTTCGCCGCACTGCCAGTAAAAACGGTCCGACCGCTACCGGTCCCACCTCGGAGTCCGTTGTGGGAGGCAAAAAGGGGAGGCCTGTAAAGAGGACCTCCACCCCCCCACAACTTACCCGCTTAACGTCGGCATACCGTGCGCAGATACACCGACGGGGCTGTGCGAATCGGACAACGGTCCCTCACCGTTGCCCGAAGCCCAAGATGTTACGGCGGCAGGAGGCGTGTAAAAAGCGCCCTCCTCCGCCCCGTCCTTCGGCGGCGGACACCAGAGAGGGCGGCTGCTTCCCGCAACCTCTCGGCGTCCTCCTTCGCCCTCATCACTGCCTCGCAATAGGCGAGGACAGCCTGCCACGACCCGTCACTCTCGACCATCTTAGTGATGATAGTCGGGAGGGAGAGGTCGTCCCCAACAGCAGCTGTCAGCGCTCGCCGCTCTTCCGCCCATGCTGGGCACTCCGCGAGCGCGTGCTGCGCATCCTCGTCGGGACAGCCGTCGCAGTGGTGGCATATGGCAGTCGGCTCCCTTCCGGCGATCCGACACAGGTATCCCCCGAAGCATCCATGCCCCGTGAGGACCTGCGTCATGCGGAATGTCAGGACACCGTGCTGCCTCTCCACCCACTGCTTCAAAACGGGACTGACTGCCCTGACCGTGCGGGCTCCAGCGCTTCCTTGCGCGAGCCTCCGCACCCACACCTCGATCGCTGCATCCTGCAGCCCCGCGCGCCAGTCATCGACCTCCCGCGACGCTGGGTCTTGTCCCCGAGAGCGCGCCTCCTCACGCCAGTAATACACCGACGCGAGGGCTCTCGCCTCCAGGTCCCAGGGGACAGTTCCCGCCAGCACCGCTGCCGCCTCGCCAGACACCGTCCGGTATCCCCGTATGACCCTCGTAGCCATCGCCCTCTGCGGTTTGCGCAGAAGGGCGATTTCCCGGCCATTGAGGGTCTCCGCCCAGACAGGGGCCCCATAAAGGGCCATCGACCGGACGATGCCGGTGTAAAGCCGTCGGCAAGCCACCTCCGGACCGCCCAGATTGGGCAGCAGCCACCCGAGAGCTGCGGACGCCTTCAACAGCTTGGGGACCAGCATATCGAGATGAGCGCGGAAATTCCAACGCCCATCTATCTGGAGCCCCAAGTACCGGAACGAATTCCTCAGGACGATCCGCACTCCTCCAACCACAATTGTCGCGCCTCTTGGCGGGGATCTACGGGGCCCGTGGAAGCAAATCGCCTCCGACTTCTCTAGGGCCACCCGCAATCCCAGCCGCCTGATTCGGGCCACAACCTGCGCTACACCCGCTGTCGCCAATATGGCCGCATCCCGGTAGCACTTACCCCTAGCGAGCACCAGTGTGTCGTCAGCGTAGCACACCACACTGATGCCCGGTAGGTTGGCCCCTCTTAGCACCGAGTCGTAACCGATGTTCCACAGGAGCGGCCCTAAGACCGATCCCTGTGGGACACCGCACGACACCTCAGTCGTCCTCAAGCCTTCCGCGGCTTGGTAGACCACGCCTCTTTGCGCCAGGTAGTCGGCCACCACGTTACGAAGGTAGGGGGGCACTTGGTGAAAAATGAGCGCCCCCTTGATGCACTCCCAGGGAAGGGTGTTAAAGGCATTGGCGATGTCTAAAGACACCGCCAAGACGACCTCTCCCCTGGTCACCGCCTCCTCCGTCTCGGTCTTCACCTGGAGTATCGCCCCCACGGTGGACCGCATGCGTCTGAAGCCGAACTGCCGCTCCGACAAGTCCGGCCCGACTTCCTCAAGGTGTCTCCTGAGGCGGACTGCAATTACCCGCTCCAAGAGCTTGCCCGCCTCGTCCAAGAGGACAATCGGGCGGTACGCCGACGGCGAGTCCGGCGGACGGCCCTCTTTTTTGAGCAGCACCAGGCGGCCAACCTTCCATCGCTCTGGGAACTTGCCCTGCCGCAGGCAGACCGTAAAAAGCCGGCGCATGCGCTCCTGCAGCGGGCCCAGCGCGAGCGCCCACACCCTGCCGTGGACCCCGTCGGGGCCGGGGGCGGTGTTCTTCGCTTTCATGCGAAGCACCGCCGCGCCTAGCTCACCTTCGGTGACCTCTGGCACCTCGTCAGCCCTCGGCAAAGCCGGAACTGCCGACGGGTGCTGTAAGTAGGGCAGCTCTTGCCTTTCCCTGGGAGGAAAAAGAGCAGCCACGACATTCCCCAGAACTTGGGGCTCCAGGCTCTCCGTGAGTGGGGGGGCCCATGCCCTCAATTTACCACGCACTGCACGGTAAGGCCTGCCCCACGGGTCCCTGTCTAGGGTCGCCAGTTGCTCCTCCCTCGCGCGGGTCTTGGCCTCCGCTATCGCCACTTTAAAAGCGGACTGCGCCGCGGAGTAGGCCGCGCGAAGTTCTGCCTCCTGTGCGGGGTCCCTTAATCTCCGCCTTCGGCTACGGGTGTACTGGCGTCGGGCTGCGGTGCACGCCTGACGCAACTGCGTCAGCTCGGCCGACCACCAGTACACCTGGCTTTTGGGTGCGAACGCCTTGGCCCGGGGCATTGACGCGTCGCAGATCTGCGACATTGCCCTCCGGAACCAGGCCGCCTCCCCATCCACCTCTACCTGGGCGGGCATCGGGAGACACGCCTTGACCTGCGCCGCCTCCTTGAGTACGTCGGGGTCCAACTTCTTGAGCGCCCAACGGGGGCCTATGTCCCTCCGAGCTACCGGGATTGAACTGACCGGCACTGACAACGAGGGGGAGACACTGAACCGAATGTATTTGTGGTCGGATAGCGTCTCTTCCTCCCCGAGAACCCTCCAGCCCTGCACACGGCGTGCAAGAGTCGGGCACGCAAGGGTTATGTCCACAATGGACGAGCCCTGCGGCCTCACGCACGTGGCCTCGGAGCCCCGATTCACCACCGAGAGGCCTGTGACGACGGCCCAGCTCTCGAGCATCCGGCCTCGCACATCAGTTGCCGGAGAACCCCACGCCCTTGAATGGGCATTGAAGTCCCCAGCGACGAGCGCCGGGAGCGGAAGGCGTCGGCCGACAGTGGCCCCTACCGCATCCAGCAGCCGCTCAAAATCAGGTCGGCTCCAGCTGGGGGGGCAATACACCGCCACCACCACAATGCCACCGATATCTGCCACCACATAGCCCTGACCGCTTTCCACCCTCCTCATTGGAGGGGCACCAGCCACTCTATTCACGTGGAGGGCAACTGTACCCCCCACATCTCCGGCCCAGTCATCCCTGTCTGGGATATGGTATGGCTCCGCCACCACAACCGTCTGTATCGACCACTGCGCCATGCTCTGGTAAAGTAGGTCCTGAGCCCTGGTGCAGTGGTTGATATTCGCCTGGAGGAAGCTTAATGGCGCCATTACAATTCCATTGCAGTCGGATCCTCCGTATTCCCAGCCTGACTGCCGGGATTTCCAGACTGCGTGGATGCTGAGACACCAGCGGCCTGCTTCCCTCGTTTGGGTTTTAGGAGTGGGGCTTTGCAAGCCGAACCACCCACTTTGTGACCCGCCGGCTTCTTGGCTGCCTCGCAAATCGGGCAGTGTGGAGCCGCAGCACATTTGGCTGCTTTGTGGCCCGTCTTACCGCAGCGATAGCAGGCCTCGCTACGATCCACCTCGGACGGGCACATGCCACGTACATGCCCCAGCCTTAGACACCTGAAGCAGCGGACAGGACGCTGCTCCAGCATCTTTGCCCGAGCGGACACCCACCCTATCAAAAGTCGCCGGGACTCGGCAACCTTTTTGGCGGTTGACACAGGGCACCTTACAAATACGGCGCCCATGCCTGACGCATCTGGTTTCACATCCCCCGCTTTAATTAGGCTTGGGGAGCATTCGCCTGCGCGGGCTACCGCCGCAACCACCTCTTCGGATGTCACTGAGTCATCCAGGCCTGATATCCGCAAGTCTGCGGTTTTAGTAGGCCTGGAGACCTTCACGTCCTCCTCGGCGAAAATATTTCGCAACTGCGCTGCTAGCGCATCCGCCTTATCTCCGGCAGCTCCGGGTATTTCGAAAATACGGCCACCAGTGGCCGTTTTGCGGCAGTTCATTTGCGTCAGCCCAAGTTGTTCGAGGCTGACGCGACTTTTGGCCTCCCCGATTACCTTGCCGTAAGTGATCCCCCTCTCAATCGCTTTCGGCTGTAGCGTGAGCACTACCGCCACAGAGCGTGGAGGACGGGGCACCGACTTCACCGCTGGTGCGGTCTTAGGCGCAGGCGCTTGCGCACGAGCGGGCGCAGGCGCTGGAGTAGCCGACGGCGCGGGCGCAGTCGCAGGCTTGGGTGCAGACCCAGACGCAGTAACAGCCGCAGGCTTGGCCTTAGCGCTGCTAGTCGCCGTCTGGGGGGGGTTCTCAGATTTCTTCCCCTTACCCTTGCCCCTACCCTTCTTTACCACCTCGGTCCATGGCTCCTCTACTGGCTCAGGAGCTGGTGGTATGGGGCATGATGCCGCCGACGTGGACGGGCTTGGCTCCGTCGCCTTGGCTGCCACTCCCTTCTTTGACTGGGGGGCGGCCTTTGCCGCAGTCGCTGTCTTGGTGACAGGGCTGGCCTTTGATTGGCTGGCCTCCGGCCCTTTTTTATCACCCGCCAGTGGGGGGCGATAATTCCTCTCTGGTAGGAGACGTCCACCGATCTCCAAGCCTTCCAGCCTGGCGCTCACCATTGTCCCCACATGCTCCATAATTCCCTTCAAGAGTTCGGGGAAATAGGGCGGCAGCTCAACGTGCTCTGCACGGGGCTGCGGAACAATGCCAACATCGACCACTGGTGCCGCCACAGGGCCACGCACCGATGACGACTCTCTCGGAGTCACCTCCATCTCCTCTTGTAGTCTGGGGGACGGCTGCCTGTTCCGCTTAACCTCAGCGCGCAACTCAGCCATCTCCTCCAGCCTGCTAACCCGCTCCTGGAGCCGGCGGTTTTCTGCTCTTAAAATAGCAGTCTCCTCGCTAACGGACCGTTGCACCAATTCTAACGTGGCCTCTTCAATTGCTTCCCGCGCTTCCTTCAGGGCCCTAACATAGGTACCCTTCAGGTTTGAAGATTTTTCTGCAACCATCGTTATTGCTCCTAGAGCATTGGCAATCTGCTCTTTTAGCCCGATTGCGTCCTTCTCGCTGGCATCCCCCATATCCTCCGCCAGGGTACCTGCAGCCTTTGCTTCAAGCCGGGCGGTCCTCTGCTGACGCGAAAGCGCCATGGACTCCAAGAGATCCCGCTCGGCTTGTTGTTTAATTTCCTCCTCATTGGCCTTAAGAAAGGCTGCTTTGGCAGCTGCTAGACCAACAAAGTCCCCGGTTGTCGCAGGCCGACCTCTCCCTCTTTTGCCTGGCTTGCTCGATCGAATTGCCCGCTCCGGGTTCGAGCAAATGCTCCCCTCGGATTCGGAACCCGAACCACCTTCTGCCTCATTTACGCGCGACCTCTTGCGCCAGAGACGTCCACCTATTGAGTCGCAAGGGATGAGTAGAGACTCCCTCGACCGCGACCTCAATGTCACCAGACTGCCGCACGATGAAGACCGTGACGAGTCCGACAACGACACACCTTTTTCCTCGGCGCCACCCATTTTTGGACAGGGCGCTTTGTCCTTTGTTTTGAGGATATCCTCTAACACAACGACCGCTTTGGCGCCGTCCACCTTAGCACTGTTTGCACCAGAAGGTGCTTTAACAGTCCCGCTCCTCAACGAGCGCTCTCCACCATCATCCATACTCCCTCCAGAAAGAAACGATTTTTTTGAACTATCCATATGAGTCCCACGAGTATGGGGGAAAGACGGTCCACCCGGGCGGTGCCCCCTGCACCCGGGTAACCCTATTTACACGTGAGTGTCGGGCGGTTCTCACGGTTGGCACTAGCTGGTGGACATCCCCTGCCCACCACCTAAAGGCCCCCTCGTCGCCACGTTCCCAGCGACGGGGGTTTGGGGTTTTTTATTGTGGTTGTCTCCACTCAGGGCCGGCCAATTAAGGCAAGCCCCCCTGGCCCACGCGGGGTAACAGGTCGCCCGACGGGGAGCCGAAGCCCATCCAGTGACTGCAAATCCACAGCCACTGAACCCGCCGCGCACGCAAACCTTGCAGGTTCGCCAACCACGCTGCTGTGAAGCAGCCGCTGAGCCGGCCGGTTAAGGCAAGCTCCTGTCCGACGCAAACGGGGTGTGGAATCACCCCACGTCAAAAATGAACCCTAGGTTCCGCGGGCCTTGAAGGCCCACCATGCCACGACCGAAGTCCGCTGGCCCTTAAAAGGGCCGTTTACAACAAAAAAGCGTCAGAACGCCATGGGCGAAGGACGCCCCCACCACGGGAGAAAGAGGCCTCCACATCTGCGTCCCGACCGCACTCTGCTAGATCAGAGCGACGACGGGAGCAGGCACCGCGGGCCTTGCAGGCCCGCCATCCCACGCCGCCCCTCGGGCGGCCACTTTGTGCAGCGGCTGTCCGCGCCGGCCAAGCCGGTACCCCCCATATCTGGAGGGCATCCCCCTATCCGCAACCCGGGGACGCGTCCGGTGGCGGTGCTGCACCCCGCCTCCCCCTCACAGGAGGGGGCCCGGAGGAACCCTATGAACCTAACCTAACCTAACCTAACCTAACCTAACCCCCCCCTTGGTGGAGAGACCTTGTCGTGGTGGGGGGGGCTTAAGAAGGGAGGACCACACAGTTTATTGCCGCGAAGATCTGGCTGCCAACAACATCGGCATTTCCTCCCTTCATCTAACTAACAGCTCCACACTAAACGGTTGTTCGAAAGAGCGACCCTTGAGGGACTTTACGCCAGTCCCTCTGTCCGTAGCCTGTCCTACCATTGACAACGACCCCCATCTAAGGCGTCCATGGGGGTATGTCGTTGGTCATGGACGGAGCGGAGGCTTGCCTTAATTGGCCGGCCATGACAAGGAAGAAGTCTTTAAAACCCGGGAGAAACCCCGATTAAAATCTGCGGACACTTGGCGACCTTCGTTAGTATATAGCCAGCATTCTCGGAATAGGCGTCACCCGAGAGTGTTTTCCCTAGATCGGCCTGACTCGTGGGAATCTTATGGATTTGAACGATTTTAACTTAAACTTAACCTCGACCTCCTCTCAAATACCGACGACTTTGGCAAATAAAGACATGGACAACCGATCGATAGCTAACACGACAACCACTGCACTAAACCTGGATAATATTGATGATGACATCTTTCATGATGTCTTTGACGATTATATATCGAATACTGGCGGAAATCCCATTATAGACACCCTTAAACGTATAGTCTCTCATGCTATTGCGATCCCGAAAAAACTTACTGAGAATAAGAGCGTAACTAAAGCAAATAAAACAGACGCAATAAAGCATGCCGACTCTATTAAGAAATTGGCTGAATCTATCATGAACAGTGTTAAAGATGCAAACTCAGATTTACATATAAGTCCACCAGTACAAGCACTGAATAAAGATACAGTTGCTGCTATACAGGAAACAATTAAAAATACTTTAATAGAATGCAATATCCCTACAGGAAGGCACCAACCTACACAACCAGCTTCATACGCTAAGGCTACTAAACAAAAAACTAAAACTAGCACTTTTCCACCTCTTACTTCACCCAAAGCTCCCAAAAAATCCAACCCAGCACTTCTTGTCACTATAAATGGTGCTTCCTCTAAGGAAGAGTGCAAAAAGACTTGGCGTGAACAAATATCATTCCGAAAGGAAAAATATCTACCCACTAAAATTACAAACGTCAGGGACAATAAACTCAAAATCGAGTTCGAAACTACAGACCAAATGAATAAAGCTATAGAATTAATAAACCAAAATAAAAGTAAAAAGTTAGTGGCTGAAAAGCTCAAGAAACTACAACCAATGTTCCAACTAAAAGGAATCTCTAAAGAAGTGGATTCAAAGGAACTAACAACTATATTAATAAACCAAAACCAATGTTTAGACCATATAAACCCCGAAAGCCCTGAACCAAATCTCAAATTATGTTTCTTAAAGAACAATAAAAACCCTCATCTATATAATGCAGTATTCATAACTCAGCGACCACAGACAATATTACCATAGTACAGGCCAGAAATTTATCTGGGAAACTCATATACTTGCACTCCGTTTACATCGAACCTAGAACAGATTTGGATAATACCCTACAAAAACTAAAAAACTTTCTTAGCTTCAACACTAATGCAATTCATATTATTACTGGCGACTTTAATGCCTGGAACCCTTTATGGGGATCTACGAATAGCAACTGTCGTGGCAACGATATTGTAAATATAATTGTAAATCACGATTTAATTTTAGTTAATCAAGGCAACGAGCCGACATATAGCACAACAGCAAATAACGCTGTTAGATCATCCATTATTGATTTAACTATGATCACGGATAACAATAACTTTATAACTATAGATGATTGGAAACTTAATAATGAAATAATAACTACATCAGATCATAAGGCTATTACTTTTAATATGAATATAGGTAGAACAAATTTGACAAAAAACTTAAAAATCTCCACTTGGAGATATAACACAAATAGTACTAATTTTTGGAATCAGGATAGAAAAAACGAATTTAAATCTATATTATCTACTTATATTAGTGAAAATGAAATAAACAATATATTAAATATGAATGAATTACAACTTGAAGACTATATATCTAAATTTTTAAATAATATTAACGAAACGTGCAAAAAAATATTACCGCGGTCTTCTTCTGGTGCTCCGCGTAGACCTCAATGGTGGACAAAGCAACTGGATGACCTGAAACAAAAAGTAATAAGCAATCATCATAAGTTATCAAAAGCCGTGCGACAAAAACTACCATTGGATGATTTAATTAAGACTAAAAATGAACTTAAAGCCCAATACGCGAAAGCTATACATGATGCATCAACTGCAAGCTTCAAAGACTTCTGTAATAAACAGGATAAGGAGAATGTGTGGTCGGTAACGAATCGTATAATACGGACGAGACCGGTCACACAGCCTCCCTCCACTCTCAAGAAATCTGACGGTACCTATACGAATAGTGCAGATGAAACTGCGCAATATTTTATCGAGAACCTCTACCCTTCGAACACTGCTGATGACGAAACACAGAAGAGTGTTCGGAGGGAAATGTTTGTGCCCCCTGATACTAACAATGAACCATTATTTGACACCATTGAAATTTTGGAAACTCTCAAAACCTTCAATTCTAAAAAAGCTCCAGGCTGGGACGGCCTTACTGCCGACATATGCCTGGTAGTGATGGAAATATACCCACAAATTATCACAAATATATTGAATAGAGCCCTCCATCTCGAATACTTTCCCAAGTGTTGGAAGAGGGCCGTTGCTAGGATTATTCCCAAACCGGGGAAAGACACCTATGACGAAATTAAATCTTTCCGTCCCATCGGCCTGATCCCGGTACTTGGGAAATTGTACGAGAAGCTCATAATGAACAGACTCACACATTATATGTACGTCACAGAAACCGATAACAAAAAACAGTTTGGATTTAAATTGCAACAATCTACAATAGCTGCCATTCACGAAGCCATTGCTGTTGTCAGGCGCGCCAAGGTTAAAGGTCACCAGGTGGCAGTCGTGTCACTGGACATTCGTGGCGCGTTTGACAACGCGTGGTGGCCGTCAATATTTATGCAACTTAAGAAAATTAGATGCCCAAAAAACTTATATGGCGTATTAATTAATTATATTAAAGACAGAGAGGTGGTTGTTAGGATGTCGGATGTCGAAACTATTAGGGAGATGTCTAGAGGATGCATACAGGGTTCTGTGTGCGGACCTCCTTTATGGAATTTGATCATGGATGACCTGCTGGCCACAACTCTGCCAGAAAATACTTATTTACAAGCATACGCAGATGATGTGCTGCTGATAGCGCACCATAAAAATCTAGAAAAGTTACAGGAAAATATTAATAACAGTATAAGTAAAATAGTTGACTGGGGAAATAAAAACAAACTCACATTTAGTTCAGAAAAAACACAAGTTATTCCGTTCACAAATAAAGCAAAAAAAATAGAAATTCAAATGAATAATAAGAAATTAAAACTAGTCAATAATATCAAATATTTAGGAATCATCATCGACTCAAAATTAACGTTTACAAATCATGTTAAATACATCTTAGATAAAACAACCAAAATCTACAATAAGTTAAGAATGTTTGTACGTCCTACTTGGGGTGTACATTCAGAAAACATTAAAACTATCTACCAACAAGTCATCGTGCCCATAATCACGTACGGAGCGTCGATTTGGGTACCTGCACTAAAAAACAAATACATATGCAAAAAGTTGTTGTCCCATCAAAGAATGTATTGCATAAAAATGATCCAAAGCTTTAGTACTATTAATACACCCCTTTCAATCGTATTATCTCAACTACCCCCTCTCACTGCCCAAATAAAAGCTATAGCAGATAACGAAATAACAAAAATAAACAAAAAATCTCAATACTTACCTGATGACGTCCATCTTGAAACTCCTGCTCACCCCAAGAGTAGACTCCACCCTGCTCGTCGCAAACCAATCTCGTACCACACTGCAAACAACAAAGATGAATTAGCAAATATATTTTTAAAGTATCCAGAAATTAACTACCACCTGTATACCGATGGCAGCAAGTTCGACAACAATGTCGGTGCTGCCGTCGTTATACAGGATCCACAAGGAAATATAACAACGAAACAACTTAAATTACATGGAGCCTGCTCGGTGTATCAGGCCGAGCAATTAGCTATTACAACCGCTTGTAAGTGGGTTGATGATCGCGACGTTGATGCGTTTGTAGTCACCGACTCACTCTCTACTTTACAAGACCTAAGTAACATAAATACGTTTAATGCTCATGCTGTAAAGACGTTCAACATTATAAATAAAATTGAATCTCTTGGGAGAAGAATAGTATTTGTATGGGCAAAAGCCCATAATGACATTTCAGGAAATGAGCTGGCGGACATAGAAGCCAAAGCAGCTGCTTGGTTAAACTCGCCGCCTGACTATGCTAAATTCCCCATGTCACATGTAAAACACATTAACCAACAGATAATAGTAAAACAAATCGACAATTTGTATAATGAAATAGAAAACTGTAGATACACTAAACATTTATTCTCCGATTATGAATCATTATCACAATTTATCAATAAAGCCACTCCCAATTTCGCAATTACCCAGTTTCTTTCTGGACATGGGTACCACAAAGCTTATCTACATAGATTTTACATAGTGGGTGATCCATACTGTCCGTGTGACGACTGCGTTGTGCAGACTATGGATCATCTACTTCATGAATGCCCGCGCTACCAAACTACCAGATATGAAATGAACGTTAAATGCAGATACAACAATATTGAAAATAAGAATTACGTAGCAATTGCACAAAAGAAAGAAACAATAGAGGCCTTTTCAAAACATTTAAATTATATAATAAATGATCTCAAGAAATTTAACAAAACCTAGTCTTTATAAATATTATTTAAATTATACACTAAATTAATTAATTACATATACAATTTTAAAAACTTATACAAACTTATAACTATTAGCGGCGGAATTAGATTAGGTTAGGGCTTAAATTGCTGCCATAATTTACTAGAACCAAACTTATATTCCCACATATAGTTTTATTTATTTATATATATATATATATATATATATATATATATATTATACAGTAACCAAATCCCCATAATAACATCAGTCAATTCCCCCATTGTAACAAAACATATAATTTAATATTAATCTTGCTAACTTTCAGTGTAGTAAATAGCGCTGAATTTTAGTAAAAGTATTTATTAGCTTTTATACTTAAAAAAAAAAAAAAACCTAACCTAACCTAACCTAACCTAATCTCGTCTGCAACAGTCATAATTCTTTGCACTAGCTCTTCTCTGCTATTTGGAACTGTAGCATAAACTCTTTGTTTCATCCATACCCATAAAAAAAAAAAATAAAAAAAAAAAAAATAATCCAGCGGTGTTAAATCTGGAGAACGTGGTGGCCAGGCTACGGTTCCACCACGCCCTATCCACGGCGAATAATTTTCATTCAAATGCTCTCTCACAGCCCGAGCATAGTGTGCTGGTGCACCATCCAATTGCAGCCACATACGCCTTCGATAGAGTAATGGTAGCTCTTCTATCACGTCCCTTAACTGGTTTTCCAAAAAGTCTAAAAATCTTTGACCATTCATGGTGTTTGGCAATTCGATAGGTCCAATCAATTTGTCATTAATAATGGCTGCCCATACATTCACTGAGAACTCGTGCTGGAATTTACTGGGATGTACAGCGTGTGGATTTTCCTGCATCCATAAATGTTGGTTTCTGTGGTTTGTGATGCCAGCTCTCGTAAATGTCGCCTCGTCTGTCCACATAATTGTTTTGTAAAACATCGGATTACGTTGTATACGACCGCCAAGCCACGAGCAAAAAGTGGCTCGCACAGTGTAATCTGGCTCTCGAACGTCTTGCACACGTCGAAAATGGTAAGGATGCATGCCTTCACGTTTCAATATTCTCCACACAGTCCATTTAGACATATTGACCATCAATGCTATGCGCCTTACACTGAGACCGGGATTTTCATAAATCAGTCGAAGAACTTGTTCCTCATCTGGCACCGGCACGATACTCGAGCGTTCATTTGTCGACCTCGAATGCCATATTCAGCCAGTCTTAAATGAACGTTAACAAAAGTTTGCCGACTGGGTGTAGGCCGGTTTGGAAATCTCTTTTGATACATTTGTACGGCGGCAGCTGCACTTCCGTTACATAAACCATACACAAAATGTATGTCGGCTATGTGACGAGACGAATAGTTACTGTTAGCCATAATAACCACAAACACGAACGAATAACTCAATGCGTACACAGACTGTCGTAACGGATCTCAAAATGCTATCGCTGATAGAACTATTATCTGTTTAGTCATGAAATAATAAAGTCGGCATTCATTATAACAGATGGAAGAATATTTTTATTAGACAATAAACAACGGTTGCTAAGATACACACATGACAAACACAGGGTTATCAAAAATATAAAGAGTATCAAAAGACTGTAAACTCCTTTAACATCCTCCCTTTTAGGCAACCCTTACTGTATCAAACCCATATGCGTACCAATTGATACAATCCGTGGCTTATGTAATGCCTTAGTTAGCAAATCTGCTAACTGGAACTCGCTGGGAACATACTCCACATGTATTTCACCATCAGTGACGAGTTCTCTGACATAGAAATGTCTCAGAGCAATATGTTTAGTTCTTCTGTGGAGTTCCGGATTATGTGAGATCTTTATCGCTGCATCATTATCCACCTTCAGCTTAGGGATTTGTTTTAGATCTGATATCTCGCCAAATAGTCTCTTAATCCACACAATCTCTCGAGCTGCTTCACTCGCTGCGACCAACTCTGCTTCGGTGCTGGATATTGCCACACACGTTTGTCGTCTACTCAACCAAGATATTGCTCCTCCAGAATATAAACATAATATACCCGATGTCGACCGTCCAGTAGAATTGTCTCCGCCATGGTCAGAATCACTATAACAATCCAGAATACCAGTATTGAAATTCCTCTTATATGTGATTCCATAGTCCAAAGTACCTTTAATATATCTTAGGATACGTTTAAGCTTATGGAGATCTTCTTTACTGGGAGTGTCCAGTGTTCTGGATACAACGCTAACAGCATAAGACAGGTCAGGTCTTGTACCAACTGCTAGGTATGTAAGTGCACCAACAGCTTCTCTATAAGGAAATGCTATAGGATTCTGTTCTTTATCGCAATCTGTTATTCCATCCTTTTGCATAGGAGTAATGACAGGTTTGCAATCACTCATATCAAAACGATCCAGTACTTTCTGAGCATAATGTTTCTGAGATACTCTTATGTTTTCATTTGAGATCTTTATTTCCAATCCTAGAAAATATGAAGCATCTTTAACAGTGATTTTGAATCTTCTCTTTAGCTCTAATATAAACTTATCAGAGTCTTTCTGATTTGTATAGGCAATAAGGCCATCATCTACATATAGAGCGAGAATAATCTTATTAATTCCACGCTTTCGAATGAATAGACATGGATCGGTATTACACTGCTTGAATCCAATGGTCTTCAAATAATCAACCATACATTTATTCCAACAACGTGGAGCCTGCTTTAGACCATATAGACTTCTTTTGAGTCTACACACCTTGTTTGATCCGTCTGTATAGCCTTCAGGTTGCTTCATATAAATTTCTTCGTCTAATGAACCATACAGAAATGCGGTGGAAACATCAAACTGTGTGAGTTTTAATCCTTCATTTGCAGCTACACTTAAGACTGATCTTATCGTTGTCATCTTAGCAACAGGACTAAATGTCTCATCATAGTCGATGCCTTTCGTCTGTGTGTAACCTCGAGCAACTAGCCTGGCTTTGTGACCAACCTTTCCACAATATCCACATTTCTTCTTATATTTATTCTTATTACTACTATGTACAATGAGCGCTTCTGTAGAATTTTCATTCTTCAATAAAATAGAACGTTCGTACGCACACAGTTGCGTTGTCAGATTTTCTATATTTCTATCTGTCTTTGTCACTAACATCCAACTTGATTTGAAAGAAAAATAGTTTTCAGGAAGAGTGTCCAGAATTTTACAAATTAATAAAATATCAGGTAATTCACATTTTTCTATTTTGACAAGCTCAACTTTCAAATCTGACCATAGCGTTTTTATTTTGGAAATGTGAGTTGCAATGTCGTGAGACGGATCTTTACGATAGCTAAAAAACTCCATACATAAGGCATAACTTTTGTCTTCCGACGTGCCATCGAATAAACGATGTAGTTCATCCCAAACGTCTTTTGATGAGTTAAAGCGCATAATTTTCTGTAGGGTTTCATCTGACATATTCGCAGTTAGTAATAATAATGCGGAGCTATCAATCTGGTTGTATTTATCGAGAGCTTTTTGATAGTCAGAAATTTCCTCGGCGTTATTAGTAGTAGGCTTAACCGGTTTTTCTAAATTACCGTTAATGGCATCTAATGCACCAGGCATACCTCTTAATAATAATGTAGCCTTGAACTTCCACGTAGCCCAATTTTTCGTACCTTCTAGGTGACCAATATCGATCTTGCAACTTGGTGACTGCATGATGAAAGAAATTGTCTTACCACAGAATTCTTTGAAAAAATTGTAGCTTTTATCGAGCTCTGATTTATTTCATAACTTTTTAAGGCTCTGCTACCATGATAGAACTATTATCTGTTTAGTCATGAAATAATAAAGTCGGCATTCATTATAACAGATGGAAGAATATTTTTATTAGACAATAAACAACGGTTGCTAAGATACACACATGACAAACACAGGGTTATCAAAAATATAAAGAGTATCAAAAGACTGTAAACTCCTTTAACAATCGCAACGCAGAGCGAGGGACAACTGAGTTACATATTAGTTTTTTTTTGTGATAGAAGCCAGCTTTCAATGACGTCACCCTCACAAACAGGAAGGACCTTTTGTCGTGCTCACTCATTGCCACTACAACAACACCAAATGTTCTCTTACCTATTGACACACCCGACCCGACCCTATTGTTTGTTAGAATGTTACATAAAATGCCTACGTTAATGTGCTAGTGTTTGTGGTATGGTAGAATAATTGTAAAAAAAAAAAAAAAAAAAAAACAGTATTTTTTTGCCTAAAAACAGTAATAAAGATTTTTTTAACACATATTGAAGTTCAAAGTTTACACGTAGATCTCTTTTAATTAAAAGACGGTATTGTTACCTTACTAACACATTTTTTAAAATGTCTTTAGTACCTTTGTGTCCAGAGAAATCGATATTTTTCAGAAAGACGAAACTAAAAAAAAAATAAAAACTAAAATGGCCGCTATTCCAAAAAGAGTTTTTGTCGATAATATTAGGTAAAGGAGATTGCCCAATTATGTATGGACTTTAGGCCCACATTGAAAATGCTTGTGCCTCAACGATTTCAGTTGTAGTTTGTAGAAAAAGAACCACTCTAACTATATCAACCATTATTTTTCACTTTGATACTAGTCCGGCAGCAGAACCCTGATTTTTCCTTGAAGTGCCAATTGTGGGATTAAGTTTTTTTTTGACGGATTCACAAGAATCCGTCAAAGAGCCGTAGATTGATTGATTGATGTCTAGTTTCCATATCCGGCGGATGACAAGCTGTCAAAATCCTTGGGGAAATCCAGATATACAGGATGTTCCAAAATATAAGACGTAAAAATATATTAGGTAGTTTTTTAGACTTAGGTAAAGATTTTAGATTGCGCTGATTAATTTATTGGTTGTAGAGGTACTATATGCTTAAATAGCATAACAATAATTAGTTTCTACAATATACAGGTTATTTTAAAAAAAAAATATAAAACTTATAAATGTTCCTATTTATGTTTTTCTTGTTTTTAGAATTATCTAACTTTAGTTAAATTTATAAATTGGTTTTGATAATTTTACAGCTTCAGTGGGATTCGAACCCACTACCTTTGGCTTACCGATGGTTGTGAGTTCCAATTTCAATGAATTTTTAATAATTTAAAGTCAAGTAGGTAATGAAGCTGAGTTAATGAAGCCTCAACAAAAATGTTTTGTTTGTCTTTTTGTTTAGTCTCCATTAACTCAGCTTTATTACTCATATATACTAACGAATGCATCTCTTTCAGGATGATTAAGAAATATGCTTAGTTTCCAAAAATCAGTGTGCGTAAATCTTAATTTATAAGCCCTGCAATTCGCAATTGCAGACGGTAATTTGCCGTTCCAGATTCATAAAATTTTCAATCAATTTAACGCTTCTACCACCGCGTAAGATTATACTATCTGAAGCCAACAACAAGAGACAACTGATAAGTCTTATTTGTCACAGCTTTGTAGGAGACCAGGCCTACACGATAAAACATAATGTTCAGCATAAATTAGTTATAACTGGTGAAGAAAGTGAACCTTACGAACTGTATAATGGTAACCAACATCGTAAAACTCATACAAGGTGTTTTCGATGTTGGCGGGGATGGGTGATAAGGAAAGGGGAAGCACAAAAGATCCCATAGGGTCGAAGTGCTCTGAGACAGCCTCAGCCCCTCACATAAGAATATTTAATAATAATGGTAAAGTATTTCGACAAAAGGATCTAGAGACGACGCACGAGGAAGCCGATACAATAATTGTGCAACAAGCAATTAGTGTAGCCAAAGCTAATAAACAAGCAGAAATAATAGTTATATCAGACGATACAGATGTTTTTTGTTACTATTGTATTTCTGAAATTTAACCCAAATTTCCAATCACGTTTTCATGGAGTCGGTAGTTGCTGGCCGTATGGTGATTGATATAAAAGCGTCGCTCTTAGCTCATCAGGACATAGCACAAGATGTTTTGTCAGCTCATGCAATTTTTTTTTTTTTTTTTTTTTTTTTTTTTTTTTATAAATAGGTCAAGCAAATGACTCCATTCCACCTGATGTTAAGCAGAAGTGGAGTCCAAATGCGAAGATAGCTGGTGCGAGAGATACACTGCCGCACTAGCCACCCTTGCCTTGCTGACCTGCAAGGTGCTTCTTCACGCCTCTTTTGAATGACCCAGGATTGTAGGAAGGAGGGAACAGGTGTGCTGGCAGTGAATTCCATTTCTTGATTGTGCGACAAAGAAACGAGTTGCCAAATTTCTTAGTTCGCGTTGGAATGGTAGCCACAGTTTGTCGGTGACAACGTAGGCCAGCACGCGTAGTCCTTAGAAGGAAAGGAGATGGTGGGATTAGGGAAAAAATCTCCTCAGAGCACTCGCCGTGGTACAGACGGTAGAAGGCGCTCAATGACGCAACATTGCGACGCAATTGGAGAGGCTCAAGGTGTTTGGTCACCTCTTCGTCGCCGATGATGCGGGCCGCGCGACGCTGCAACCTATCCAAAGCATCGAGTAAGTACTTTGCAGAGCCATCCCACAGGTGCGAGCAATACTCCACGCAGGACCGTACTTGCGTCTTGTATAGCAAGCACAGTTGATTTGGCGTGAAAAAACGCCGCACCTTGTTCAGGACTCCGAGTTTCCGTGAAGCTGTTGTTATCACGCTTTCGATGTAGTCCTTCGGATTCAAGTCGCTACGAACCTCCATACCGAGCAAGGTGATACTGCTCTGTAGCGTTAGTGTTGTGCCCTGGAGAGAGGGAAGGGAAAGGAATGGCGACGTTTTAGCCGTAAACGCGCACACCTGAGTTTTCTTGGCATTGAACTCAACCAGATTTGCTGTACCCCATTGAGAAACAAGGTCGAGCTCTCGGTTGAGTTCAATGACAAGATTCTCACGACTCTCTACCGTTTCTGCTCGTCCAGCCCTTGCGTGTCCAAAGTAGCCCGCATGCACTGTACTGTCGTCTGCATAGCAATGGATGTTCCCAAGAGGAATCATATCATTGATATGCAGAAGAAACAGTGTAGGGGATAAAACGGACCCCTGGGGAACACCAGCATTCACTGACATGAACCGCGAACTGCATCCGTCGGAGAGGACACGAATTCTTCGCTCATGCAGGAAGCCGGCCACCCAGGTACAGAGCTGAGCAGGCAGACCATATGTCGGAAGCTTGGAGAGAAGACTTTTGTGCCAGACCCTGTCAAAAGCTTTGGCGATGTCAAGGCTGACAGCCAGTGACTCGCCACGCTTGTCCATAGCTTCACCCCAGACATGCGTCAAGTACGCTAGAAGATCACCCGTCGATCGTTTCGGCCTAAAGCCGTACTGTCGATCGTGGATCAGTGAGTGATCTTCTAGGTAACGGATCAGGTGGTTGTTAAGGATCCTTTCCATAACTTTGCATAGTACTGAGGTGATTGCTATTGGCCGGTAGTTAGCCGGGTCTGAGCGGTCCCCTTTTTTGGGTACAGGCTGCACATTAGCCTCTCTCCAAGTCTCCGGCACCTGTCCAGTAGAGTATGAGAGCTGGTATAGGCGCGTCAGTACGGGAGACAACTCCGCTGCACATTTTTTAAGAACAACCCCCGGGATGCCATCAGGCCCACTAGCTTTCCGGACGTCGAGTGATTGCAGTTCCGCACGAACTTCACGCTGCCTAATTTTAATCTCAGGCATCGTGGAGCCACAATGAGGTAGTGAAGGTGGCAGTGCATTGCAATCATCGACTTGGGAATTAGCCGCAAAGAGTCTTGCCAGAAGATCGGTTTTCTCCTGCGGCTTGTGAGCTAATGACCCATCTGGACATCTCAGGGGTGGCAGCGAGGGCTGGCAGAAATTGCTTTGCACGGCTTTGGCCAGACGCCAGTAACTACGGGAGCCCGTAGGATGCGTCACCAATTCGTGGCCAATGCGTGCGACGCGCTGGGCATCCGCTCTTATGTAAGCCTTCTTACAGGACTTGGAAGCCTTGTTGTACGCTGCTTTCAGTGATTCGACATCAGGAGCTTTAAGAGCCCGACCCCTGATCCAAGCGCGATACGCTGCCTGTTTCTGTGAAACAGCATCAGCACAATCGCGGTTGAACCAGAGGTTACGTCTGCCCTTACTGATGAGATCGGAATGTGGAATGTAGTATTCCATGCCTAATACAATCTCCTCAGTAATGGCAGCGGCGCAAGCTGATAAATCGTTCTCACTGAAGCAGCGTTGCTTCCAAGGGATAGACGCAAAGTATTCGCGCATACCATCCCAATCTGCAGACCCATAATGCCAGAGCCGGCGTTTAGCAACCGCTGGTTGCGGAAGCTTGGCCTGCGGCACTTTGGAGGATATCAGGCAGTGGTCAGATGAGCCTAGAGGGGCTCGGACCTCTACCTGATATCCCTCAGGATGGGTCGTGAGCAGAAGGTCCAGTAAAGAGGGCGCTTGACTTGCAATGTCTGGGATCCTGGTGGGCTGATCAACCAGTTGTGACAAGTCGTGCGTGAGAGCGAACGCATGAGCAGAGATCCCTGCATGGTCAGTTTTGGAGGAACTTAACCACAAACTGTGGTGAGCATTGAAGTCCCCCAAAAACACCAGTTCTGCATTGGGATACTGCTCCTGCGCGTCATCTGCCACCCGACTCAGATGTTCAAAAAGTCGAGTTGTCTCAACGTCTCCGGTGTGGGATCTATAGAGACACACGTAGACTCTAGCCGAGGGGCCAGAGTCGACGTGTACCCCCAGCATGGAAAAGGATGGGTCTTCCAGGCAGCTCAAACGGCGACAGCAAACATCCGCCCGAACATACAAGCATACTCCGGCTTTCGCTTTGAAGGACGCTTCAAGCATGTAGCCGGGATAGTTCAGGTAGCTTGTGTCAGCGGGCGGCAATATTTGCGTCTCCGTCAGAAACAACAATGCAGGTCGTGCTGACTCAAGATGTTGGTGGACAGCATTGAGGTTACTATGGAGTCCGCGTATATTGCAGAACTCCACCTCAAACGGTGTGGAGAGGGTGGGGTTGTGCACCGCTGTATGACCTGTATATTTGTTTACGGCTGCCATGTTTGAGGAAAGGGAGAGAGACGTGAAGCGAGTGAACGTTGCCGCGACAGAATCGGGCAAAATGGGGAGGCTGGTGTCACCGAGTAACTGCCATAGGATGACAATCGTCGGTCCGCCGAACGGAAGGGCCCCCGTACCCCCCCGGGAGTGGCCGCCGGGACCCCACGCTCCGGTCACCAGCCGGCACGACGGTCCACCCCGAGATTATGCGTGGCATGATAGGGCAGCCTCACGAGCTGGTTAGGCACGCTCGGGCCCCTGTACTATGCCACGGGCGGCCAGCGGGATAACCGTTTCTACGGGTCTCCCTGGCCGGCGGGTCGACGCAGTCCTCCCGGCATCAGTTCGACCAAGGCCGCCCCCGGACCGAACTATGTCGCGACAACGTCCACTCGAGCTCTGGTTGTACGCTGGCTGATCCCGAAACGCGCTCAATGAGCACTTCACGGGTTTTCCACCACGCGCACGGTGGTAACTAACCAGGCGGGCGTTAGGCCCTACCACCAGTTGAGCAGATGGTCGCTCAGGAATCCCTTAGTCGCCTCGTACGACACCCAGGGGAAAGAGAGGGGGCAGTGACAAACTGTATTCTTATACACCGTCACTGCACGGTGTAAAATTAGTGGTTGTGACAATGTATTACGGAATAGGAGAAACCAAAGTTATCAAAACTCTACAAAAAAGGATACTCTTTGTATTACATGGCCCAAGTAAACAAAAAAAAATTGATGACATCGCAAGTCAGGCTGCTAAATATATAACAGCATGTTATGGAAAAGCATCTTGTGATTCCACATCCGAGGCTCGTGTAAGACTTTGGGCAGAAAGAACTGCATGTGGGAGGCCACAACTGCCCCTTTTACGCTGGCTTCCGCCAACAAACGATGCATTCATTGAAAATGTATAACAGGCGCACCCACAGAGTTGTATATGCCAAAATGCTTTGAAACCAAATCCTCCAAACCTATAACCAACGGACTATGGATATTTTAAAGTTGCTAACGGTAAGCGTTTGTTACCAGTCACCTTACCAGAAAAGGTAGAGGTGGCAGCTTCTGATATTTTACAGCTGATTCGCTGCTCCTGTTCAAGTACCAATCCGTGTAGCACAAAAATGTGGGTGTAGAAGTGCTAGATTGCCTTGCAAATTGATTTGCATGTGCCACGGGAACGAACATTGTTGTAACGAACTCACCTCTGCTGTAGCGGCTAGTGATGATGAGGATGAAAATGAAGCAGTTTACGATAAAAAAGCTGATTCTGAATTTAATAACGACTGGTAAACCTTTATATCCCACGTTTAAAATAGTAATTTATTTCCACGGAAGTAATGTGTTTGTTGAAACAAAGGATGATTGTATAATAAACGAAGTTTTTGTTGTATTACATGCATACTTGTTTTATTTGGCATTACTTTCAATTTACGTGAAAATATTTAAGATTTTTGAAACAGCCTGTATACAAGATGTGCAGCTATCATTTACCTATGAGAAAACCTATATAATTAATAAAATAAAACCCAAATACTCATATTTTTATGTTAAAAACACCCATAATTTAAAAATAACTATAATTTTACATAATCGATAATGAATCCACTTTGATGCCACTTTGTCATCACTCGGATATCAAAAGTAGGAGATCTGTAGATGAAAAATCCGTTGAAAAAAAAAGTTAATCCCAAATTTTTGGGTTCACCTCCGTGACGGCCGGACTATACCCGGATATATTTGTTATTTTCAGTTTCATTCACAACAATATTGAGGTTATTTTTCTATAAATTGTAAGTATTCTTGGGTTCTTTTCTTCAAAATGAAAAGAAATTAAGACAATCATATTATTTATATTAAACCTATTTTATATATAATCACGCCAAAAGGGGTAGAGAAGAGCAGATAGTTTATTTTTCAAACATTTCTCAAGGTGTGTTTGGCGCGCTATCATGGCGTCGGGAAGATGTTCGTTTCAATAATTTAAAATGGATCGTATATAACTAACTGGTCAGCATATAAACCTAACCTAAGCCTATGTAAATATTATGTTGATAACAAAAAAAATATTAATGGACGACAAAAAAATAATTAGTCGCGCCCATTTAGTAACCAACTTTTAGTCACTCATTCTGGATTCTTTAGTTGCTCGGTTTATTATTTCCGATTTAAATTGTTTCGTAGTGGATGTTGTTTATCAAAACATTTCATCATCCACACGTATTGATGATAAGTTATTAAGAATCATTGAAATAATGTATGGGCTAGATCCTTTTGCCTTCTCTTATTAGGGAGAATTAAATAAAAACTTTTTTTTTCAATTTCTAGTAAATGGTCGGGCGGAAGTCAAAGTTTAAAATGGAGAAGTCTTATTAAATGTATTTTCAATCACCGGTTGTACAAAGTGTATTGTTATACATCAAAAAATTAAAAATATACGTTATTATTTTTAGTTAAAATTTCATTAAGGCACAAGCCCAAATTAAAGTGGGCCTGGATTTGGGCAATCTCCTTTGATGCCCCTAAATTATCGCTAGTCCATGACCAGACACATTGTATATCCGGACGTGCCCTATTAGTTCAATAAATTCTTATAGTACCCTACCGCTCTTTTATTTCTGGTAGGTACACGCTACAGTCTCGTGCTCCGTAACCTTTCGTTACGTGACACTTGTCCGTTACCTCTTTCACATAAGGAAAAACAACTTTAAAACCGACTTCACAAAGTACCTATAAAAATAACATATTATTAAAATGTGTGCTAGTTGCCTCATGTACTGTTTGAAGTCGGTGCCAAGCCATGCCAATAGTTCAGCACAATGAGCCTCTCATCACCCGCGCTGGCGCGTTCAGCCGCAATCGCGGGATGGTGTGATCAATGAATGTGATATGTGGCAGGCGGACCTATAGAATACTTAGTTGGCTTGGCACCGACTTCAAACAGTACATGAGGTACCTAGCACACATTTTAATAATATGTTATTTTTATAGGTACTTTTTGAAGTTGGTTTGACTTTTTTTTAAAGTTGTTTATTTTTCTATTTTTAGTGTGAATAATTGTTTTTTTCAACCGACTTCAAAAAAGGAGGAGGTTCTCTATTCGACTGCATGTTTTTTTTTTTTTTTGAAAAATGAAAATGAAAATGAAAAAGCTCTTTATTTAAATGGACTTTGCTAAGTACTTTTAAATCGTCAAAACCCTACCACCATTTCGGGACGAATAATTATTATTATGCTGAGATGGAGAAGAAATGGCGAAAGAAACTCCACAGCTTACAATTTCGTAATGATTTCAAAACATCAACACAAGTCAATAAATAATTATCAATATAATTTAAGTTTGGGTAGTTATTACTCCCACGCATTTGGATTATTTATCTTGTGAAAAGCTTTTCTATATAATTTAATTAATCATATTATTGAACTAAGCAATTTAAATTTTGATACCCACCACCATTTTATGTTATTGTTAGTTAGGTACTTACAGATATTCCTTTCAATATAAGTGGTAAGCATACATTTAAGATCCTCCGGTTAACAATGTTATAAGAATACAATGTCCACACATTGTACAAAAAAAAAACAATTATTACATATTATTATTGCATTTGTATGTATGTTCCGCGATTACTCCGTCAATTATGAATCGATTTTAAAGATTCTTTTTTCGTTAGGAAGGACATACTCCAAAGGTGGTCCCGTATAAATTATACCGAAATTGGTTCATTACTTTTTTGTTAAAATGAAAATTTCATTGGGGATGAAATAATAATATCGTCCACGAACACAAAAATAATGTAAATTTTTTATTGAACTTGCCATTACCTAATATGCAATAATGAAATTTTGGTTAGTAGGTCCAACAGTCAACACATAAACTATGACAAATTATTTTGTGAACTTAAGTTAAATAACTAGGTTCATAGTTCATTAACATACCATTCATTTTGAATGAATCGTAGTCATTTGTAATGAGCTATAGGGCTGAGACGTGATATTATTTGTTAACCGACTTAAAAAAAAAGAGGAAGTTCTCTATCCGACTGTTTTTTTGTGTTTGTTACCTGAGTACTCCGTCAATTATGAGTGTTACGACTCGATTTTAATGATTCTTTTTTAGGTACGTCAAGATCAGAGATGACCCGTATAAATTGTATCGATATAAATTGTAACAATTTTTGTTACCACCGGTTAGGTCAGGGCTTCGCACAAGACTCAATCAATTAATTTTAGTTTACCCAGGGCGCCTTTATTTTATTTATATGCGGTATTCTAGGGATATAGAAAGTAAACTACTTATGACACACACTATACAAGATATTTTATTCAATCAAAACAAAAAAATAAAGAAACCTTAACCAAAAGTCTAGTACTTAATAACAACCTATGTAAATTGCTAAAATTAAAATACTCTGTTTTAGCACAAATAATATAGAAATTTTATTTTATTGATTAACTTATAATTACTGACAAGAATTTTATTTACTTTATTTCACATCAGATATATTTAATCCAGGTTACATTCACCTCATATGTAACTTAGTAAACATTTATTATTAAGAAGTAACATTAATAAAGATACACTTTCTAGACTTTGTATAGTCTTTTTACAAGTTTTATTAAGTATTAATTAAATTCTCAATTCAAACTAAAACAAAACAGGGAATGCACTAAGTAAGCAGGGGTACAAAGTTATGGGAGGGTTACTTAACTTCAAGACTTGGTAGCAGAAAGTCTCCCTTGCTTTCTTTTGTCCTTGTGACCTCTGAAGTTTTCCTTCTGACTTTCCTTACTGATTCCTCAAGATCAGAATGGATGACACTTCATGATGTCTTCACATTCAATCATTCTCCCCTAGCTTCTCAGTCTTACAACAGAGATATAACTATTGTCAAGTGAAGAACCGACAACAATGGGACCTCAGTCCAAGGAACCCTAGAAATGCAATACATAACCTAAGAATTTGTAAATTTACTCAACACCTATCTATACCTATCCAAATGATTATAAACTACATTACTTACCCTTTTAACGCAGGGGAACGCACTTTTCACTTAATGACTGACAACTTAGCAATTGATTTGACAATTCTCCTTATCAAGATACTTCCAGGAATTTAATCAATATACCTAGATGGTATTCAAGAAGTCAAGTACACAAATGCATGATCTCCACGCCCAAATACTGATATTTATAGACTCCCACCCTTCCTCCAAGCCTGTGATCAGAACTCCAAATCACTACCATATTTGGTAATAAATTTGGTGGCGGAAGTTTTCATTATTATTTACTCTTTTACATATTCTAGAATAATGATTAAGGGCCGATTTTTCAATGCTCAGATAAACAGTCAGGTAAGGTTTATTCGATAGATAGCAAAAAAGTGGGTTGTTCAATCGTCAGTTAGACTTTATTCGACGAATAATTCACTTAACTTAAGAATAAATCTATCTGTCCCTTTGAGGACCAGTTAACCGCTTATTCCACAGTTAAATAATTTTGAGGTTGGTTCATGTGCTTGTGTTTCCTAACTGTATGGCTTATACTAAGGTGTTAAATTGGATATTTTCGTTTTGATGATATGGAAATCGAAGAAGAAGCCATAATAAATGTATATATGTAATTAATCCAGGCGAAAAAAAAGAAATAATTGTAAACCGAGCGAGGTTTGAAGAGAGAGGGAGGGCGAACAATTTAACAACTGGGATTCAGTAGAACTCCATCGTAGATATCGACCTACTAAACAATCAGTGCAATATAATGCGAAATTTTGTGTTAAAATAATTATGTAGAGAAATCACAAAAAAAAAAAACATTTTCTTTTCAGAAACCTCAAGAAGAATTCAATAAAATAGCTAGGTTTCCCCAGTGGCACCAGCTATAGATCATACATTTTAGCATACGTTTCAAATAAAATACCACAGATCTTTCACAGAGCAAACTCATAATTATGATGCCAGATGTTTGTTTGTTTGACAATAGCTAGGACTAAGGCTAGGACAATAGATATGAAGTTGACAGCAAACAAAGAAATTGTCTGTCCTGCTCTAACGTTCGTGTCTTCTATACATTTGTTTCAACTACCTGAAGCTGGCGTTTTTATGGATGACCTAAACGGTCTGATAGTTATTCTTAGGATAAATATTGATTGAAAAATTGACAGTCACTTACCAGACGAATAAACAGACTAATAACTTTATTCCTTAGGTAGCTATTCGTACTTTTAACAGGGGATTGAAAAATCGGCCCTAAAGCGACAAAACATTTGGGTGGTGAGTAGCCAAACTAACTGAATCGACCTCTTCCATATAACTAGCGACCTCTATCCTACTTCCCTGAATCTTCATTATTTATGTCACCCGTGCTGTGCTACCATAAGCAATATCTATTTAGCAACAACCTACTTACTTGGTGTGACATAGTAACGACAGATGGCTCCACCCCTCTATTATCAATCTTATAGATGATAATTTTGATTTATTTTTACTACACAAAAAAAATGATGTTACAAAATTAGAACCTTTTTGAACAAATCAGTAATAACCAAAAAAACGTTTTAGTTAAAGTTTCCATTAAGTTTTAATGAGCGCCTAGTAGGCCTATCCGTTTTCAATAAAATATACTTTATTTCCACTAAAAATAATAAAATAAAATATTTTTAGCAAAAAAAATAGGACAACCGACTTCAATGCGTACAAATTTAAACTAAAAAGTAAGAAATAAATAATACTTTTATGAATTAGTTGAAAAGAGCGTCATAGAAAACCAAGGAAAGTATTGATACACATTTATAATTCTTTATTTATAATTCATACTCCGATATATTTGGAGTCGGTGCCAGCCTAAGCAAAATAAACTTACCTAATAGATACGAACTTGATTAATCCATTAACTATACATAATAATGAATGATGAAGATAAGAAATAATCCGCCGCTCCGTGAAGTTCGAAAATTGCAAACACTCCTCCTTGGCTAGCTGGCACCGGCTCCAAATATATCGGAGTATGAATTATAAATAAAGAATTATAAATGTGTATCAATACTTTCCTTGGTTTTCTATGACGCTCTTTTCAACTAATTCATAAAAATATTATTTATTTCTTACTTTTTAGTTTAAATTTGTACGCATTGAAGTCGGTTGTCCTATTTTTTTGCTAAAAATATTTTATTTTGTAATATATATTACGAGATGGCAAACAAACTTGCGGCTCACCCGGTGTCAAGTGGTTCCGTCGCCTGTAGACACTTGCAATGTTAAGGGGGAATCACTTAACATTAGAAGTGCGTTGCCATTCTGGGGATTACTTTTTGGGCTCCAAGCCCCTTTTATGTAGGCGACAGGCTGGCAACCCGTCACTATTTGGAGGCACTACATGGTCCAGACTGTCAGAGGTAGTTTTATGTCTGACAAAATGTTACATAAGACTCTGCGCAATCCGTCATGGGATTACAAGCGTAATCGTATGTATGTTGCGGCCTATAGGAGTACCTTTAATATTTAAAAAGTTATCATCCAAGTCCTAACCATTGAGGAGTTTTCCCTTCCATCATCAGGTCACCTGAATAACCTGAAAGAATACAACTATCGCTCTTTAGGTACCTTTAATATTTAAATAATTGTCATTCAACTCCTAACCATTAAGGAGCTTTCCCTTCATTCATCAGCTCACCTGAATAACCTGATAGAATACAGCTATAGTTCTTTAGGTAACCTTTAATACTTAAATAATCATCAACCAACTCCTAACAGTTAAGGAGTAATTCCTTCCATCATCGGCTCACGTGATTATCTTGAAAAAATACAACTATCGGTCTTTACGTGCCTGTAATGTTTAAAGAATTATCATCCAACTCCTAACCGTTAAGGAGTTTTGCCTTCCATCATCAGCTCACCTGAAGACCTTGAAAGAATACAACTATCGCTTTTTAGGTACCTTTAATATTTACAGAATTATCATCCAACTCCTAATCATTAAGGAGTTTATCGTTTCATCATCAGCTCACCTGAATAACCTGAAATAATAGAGCTATCGGTCTTTAGGTACCTTTAATA
The DNA here is from genome assembly GCA_955850985.1 of Elophila nymphaeata. Lineage (NCBI taxonomy): Eukaryota > Metazoa > Arthropoda > Insecta > Lepidoptera > Crambidae > Elophila > Elophila nymphaeata. Next base: position 19,747,979 of record OY039088.1, on the reverse strand, counting down.
TCTAAAGAATCATCAACCAACTCCTAACAGTTAAGGAGTTTTACCATCCATCATCAGCTCATGAACATGAGATGACTACCAGACGCAATAATACTTGACTAGCTTCATAAAAAATATCAATAACCCTCCCTTTCCGTTGTTTTTCGAGGGTTGCCCTCGATTTCCCTAGCTATTCGTCATCAGATCCTGACTTGTTGACAATGGGACCACCTCGGTAGTAAGCACTATCGAATAAAAAAATAATTTCGAAAATCGGTTCTCAAATGACGGAGATATCGGTGTACATACATAAAAAAAATACATACAGACGAATACAGAACCTCCTCCTTGTTGGAAGTCGGTTAAAAAATCGGGAGTGGTCTCCCTTGACTTTCTCGTATACCGGAAACGACTCAAAGGTTGATAGAAACTTTACATTTTGATGTCATATATGCATCTTAAATTTTGGTCACCCATTCGAGTACCAACCACGCACTTGGTTGCTTAACTTTCAGGATTGTCGTCTCAAAATTTGATAGAAACTTTATATTTTGATGTTATACATGCATATTAAATTTGGTTGCAATAAGTTAAAGCATACTCGAGTTATCGTGCTAACACACAGACATACAGACACACACACAGACATAATTCTAAAAAAAATATTTTGTGGACTCAGGGAGTTCCAAAACGTGTAAATCCGCCTAAATCACGAGGTCAAATTTTTTGACGATTACAAGACTTCCTTTATACTACGTGTTGATGACGACGAGGCGACCCTTCTATAAAATAGTTTTAAGTTACGTGTGTTATGTTTTTTAAGTTTGATTTGTTATTATTACTAGTTAGATAAGTTTAGGATTAAATGATTATGAAATGTTTTACACCTTATTTTACACAACTTCTCAGAAAGAGAAGACTAGGGGAAGAGAGATGGACATAGCACCCCCCCGCGAATATGTTCATCTCCCTTCCACACTTACACGCTACAGGCACTTACACCGTGTCGCAACAGGTACTATTTGCGACACTGTATATTCCAATAAGAATATTTGTACTGGCCAGAACGGCACTCATTGTCAACTCATTCGTAAACCAAAAATAAACATCGAAAATATCGAAGAAGGAATTTTACTATACAGTCCCCAACACTACGTATATGACAAAGTAAAAAACGGGAGTGGTCTCCCGTAGACTTTCTCATATACGGGAAACGGCTCAAAAGTTGATAGTAATCTTATATTTTGATGTCATAAATGCATGGTAAATTTTGGTCACCCATCCGAGTAAAGACCGCGCACTTGGTTGCTTAACTTTCGTTACCGATGACTCAAAAGTTGATACAAACCCTTTATTTTGATGTTATACATGCATGTTAAGTTAAAGTTTTGACGATCACAAGACTTCCTCTATACTACGGTAAAAATGCAGGATGTCTGTTTAAGCTCGGATTCCTAGACCTCCTCGTCGTTGGTTTCAGTTGTTGAGATGTCACCTTATAACCGTTATTTCTGAGTACCTCCTGAACATGATCTAGCTCTTGCTTCAAATGCTCAGGGTCACAGAGGTTATGTTCTCTGTTTCTGAGTGACATCATAACGGATTGTAGGTGTCAAGGCATTTGTGGAGCGGGTCCGCACCCAGGCGCAGAGAGAGGCTCTGCGACATTGGGGTGAGGCACTAGCCAACCCAGCTGCTGGCCATCGGACGATCGAGGCGATTCGTCCGGTGTTGGAGGAGTGGGTAGGGCGCCAGCGGGCAGCCTTACCTTCCGCCTGGTGCAAGTACTGACCGGACACGGGTGCTTTGGTTACTACCTGCACCGAATAGCCCGTCGGGAGGAGTCAACACGGTGTCATCACTGCGACTCCCCTGACGACACGGCTGAGCACACGCTCATCGTGTGCCCAGCTTGGCGAAACGAGCGCTGCACTTTGAGAGTGGCGCTCGGCGGAGGAGACATCTCATTACCAAGCATGGTCAGAGCCATGCTTGGTAATGAGAGAGTCTGGAAGGCTGTCGCCTCCTTCTGCGAATCAGTGATGGCGCAGAAGGAGGCCGCGGAGAGGGAGCGGGAGGAGGATGCTCTAGCCGCTCCCATCCGGCGTAGACGGAGGGGCCGGAGAAGGCAGGCGGCTACGATCGCCGCTCTTGTCCGTCCCTAAGGTGTGGCCTGCACACGGGTTGGCCCCCGTGTGCCCTGGTGCAGTGCACAGGTCTCGTGGTCTCAGGACGTTTTGGTGAATGGTGTACGTAATGTACGCCGAGCCCAAAATGCCCCCAGAAGGGCTTAGGAGGGTACCGGTGGTTTTTAGTGGGTAGGACCGGCGCTGTTCCGCGTCGGGGAGTGCCACACACGTCGTGCGCCTAGCCAGCGTGCGGTATGGTCAAAAAAAAAGGTTTTAAAAAAATTTTTAAAAGGTAATTCAATCACGTCAATTCCTGTTTTTACGTGATCATAGCGCTTAATAAAACATGCAAATGTTTTGCTATGGAAGAACAGTAAAATGATTGTTCTTTATGAATTTGAGATATTAAGTACATAGGTTAAATAAATACCTAATTCACAAAGTGTTCGGGACTTATGATGTATATGAAAAAAAGAATATTATTATTTAAAAAAAATATATACTTATTTGCTATTATTTTATAAAGGCCGACAAAGAGACGAGCTGCAACAAATAGTCTGAACTTTTAGTCCGGATCCCCGACTCTATTCTGATGCATTTTACGATTGAAAACATGTACGACATTAGGAGAGCATTATTTTTTTAAAGATCTAAACGATTAATTTGTTTGAATGACTGTAGTAGTTACTAGTGAAGGAGTAGACAAAGAAAACGCCAGTTAGATACAAATCTATGGTATTTATTTAGGGAATTGTAATGCTAGGTCGGTCACTGCTTGGTGGCGGCTTCGTGCAGTTTCTTCTGCACGGCGTCGATCTGCTTCGCGAAGTCGTCGTAGGCCTGCTTGAGGGTGGGCGCCAGCTTCTCGCTGGTCTGCTCGATGTTGGCCGACACCTCCTTCGCCATCTTCTGGGTTTCCTGCATAACAAGGTGGAAATAACACTTTACCATTGATAATAGATTTCAGATTGTTTGAATATCCAAAATTTTTCTTCACTCATGCCACGTGAGATTCCGAAGACTCGAAACGATTTTGGCTTATTTTGGAGGGGTTTCAAGCCATATCGAAACACTATTCACAGAAACACGTTTCTTGTGCGACCATGGCTTGGCGTGATGTAGCTTGGAGCGATCATGAGTTTCCCACTTACTTTAGGGCAGTAAGTTTTATTGCTCAAGATTTACTTTTTATTCTTATCCATTTTGTTGTTTTTTTTACGTTTCGTATTTTTTAACAATCCTTTTGTATTTGTTATTTATCGTTTTTTTTTTGTAGTTTTAATTTTTATGATTGTTTGCCAGTACGTAACCCACTCACATCTCACAAATATATTAGTGTATAGCATAGCACATTACTCTTTAATAGTAATCTGTGGATAACGTTGCTGGTTGTATAATTAGTAATAAAAAAATTCTGTAAATCTTTATGTAACACAAATTGTACAACTGTTTGTTGTCCCTTACAAAATAAAATAAAAAAATAACCACTGTTTTCCGCAAAAAGATGTTGATAATCCCACTAATATTATAATCCCGAAAAGTTGTATTCTTTTACGCAAAAACTACTGAATAGATTTTAATGAAACTTTATATTTATGAAGTGGCAATGGGCTGTTCATGCAGTTTTGCAGGAGAACCTACAACCGTTGGAACAGACGAATCCTGGAGTGGAGGCCACGTGCACAAGCGTACTGTATCGACACCCTGCGAGCCGTCGGTCTGATGACCTTAGGAGGACTGCAGCTGGCAGCGGCTAGATGCGGGAAGCCCAGTATAAACGATGGCGTGACATGATGGAGGCCTACGTCCAGCAGTAGACGGACACAGGGAGTTAACTTTATTACGCTCGTACATAGCAATAACATATAGGCTATAATTTATAGTAATCGTGCGCATACGAAGCTACCGGCGGGCAGAAGCTAGTTTAGTCACTACATAGTATAAAACAAAGTCGCTTCCGCCGTCTGTCTGTCCCTATGTATGCTTAGATCTTTAAAACTACGCAACGGATTTTGATGCGGTTTTTTTTTTATAGATAGAGTAATTATTAAGGAAGGTTTATATGTATAATACATGCATATTTACATAAGCATTGCACCCGTGCGAAGTAGTTATTAATAAATTGTAAATAACCTTCATATTTTTTCTTTTGTCAGAGATTATTTGTTATAATTTTACGGGTTAGAAATGTTAATTCCTTAGTAAAATAGTTTTGACAATGGAATGATAACATAGACACTAATTACCGGTTGGAATGTTTCATAATGAGGAGTAGATGCATAATTTAGCATGCATTATTTAAGATGTTATAATTTTACGGGTTAGAAATGTTAATTCCTTAGTAAAATAGTTTTGACAATGGAATGATAACATAGACACTAATTACCGGTTGGAATGTTTCATAATGAGGAGTACAAATACGAGCATAGGTCAGGAGCTCGGAGCATCGCATGTAAATAAACATTAAACCGATAAGGCTTCCCTTCAACTAGCAACGATAGCAGTATGACTAACCGCCCCGCCTACCTGCCTGCCAACACGATACAGACACAACTGATATTGTACACATACTAATAGTAATTCTAGTTTAAATCACACAGTGGGCATCAGCCCGCCTAGCATGACCACCCAAACACGATATGATATATCCATTTTTCGCTTCCAGATTTCAAAAATCATAGAATTAAACCGCCATTTTTAAATTAAATCAAAACTGCGAACAAGGGTTGTTCGCAGTTTCGATAAACTATCAAGATGGCGGTTTTATACAATGATTTTTGACAGTTCAAAGCGATAAATGGCTTTATCATATCGTGTTTGGGTGGTCATGCTAGGCGGGCTGATGCCCACTGTGTGATTTAAACTAGAATTACTATCAGTATGGTACAATAAAAGTAACTGAACGAAAAAGAGGTCGAAAATAAATTAAATATGTTAGAAACATATTTTTTTTTTAGATGGGTGGTGCAAGGGGAGCACAGTAGATAATATCATAGCGTAAGTAGGTACATATGCTGTTGACACATTTACAATAACCCATATGATATTAACCATGTACGAGCATTAAGATTAGGAGCTCCAATATCCCATTTAAATATGCCATAAATTGGACAGGAAAGTTAGGTACCTACTATAAAAAAACCGCCTTCTAAACTAAAAACAGACAAATGAAAATTTAGTTTAAAAAATCTAAATGTATTTTTGAGATCGGTCCCAAATGCAAGTTACAACGTTTACTCCAAATATTGTGGTTAGCACCGACCTCAAAAAAATTTAGATTTTTTAAACAAAATTTTTATTTCTCTGTTTTTAATTTTGAAAGCGATGTTCTTATTTAAACATTTTTTTTTTGCCTTTTAGTATTTTAAGTATAAAAAAAATCAGGAAAACTATGTCGAGATCTTTTAGACAAATAAGTGATAAGATTATATTATCAAATAAATAGACACAATTAGGGATAACTCAAAAAGAACTCGTCAGATGTCGATCAAATTTGAATGGGACCACATGACAAGCACTAGCTTCCAAACGTTAAAAGAATCTTTAAAATCGGAACACCCAGTAAAGAGTTATATATGGTAACATACCTACATAAAAACATATAGTGGTATTGAGAACCTCCTTCTTTTTAGAAATCGGTTTAAAATCAAGATTTTTCTCCCGAGTTCTTGTTGTAATAACATGTGTTGAGAGACTCCATTCTTAACTCAATCTGCCGTACTCCAATTTATTGTTAATTCAGAGACATATTCACTCGACATTGGCTCAATGCTTAAGAGCTTAAGATTAACTAAGAAAAAGAAGGAGTACCATAAAATCAATATCGTTGAAGAAGTAGCAACACATCGATACAAGTCAAATCAAATAGGGACATACAATTTGTGCAATGATAGATAGACCTCAGTGGAGACATAGAGCCTGACGCTTGAAGCCATAGGAGGCTTTTATTGAATGACTAATGCTGTCAGCCGCGAAGAAGAAGGCGAGGACTTCGATGAGTCCTTTAGCCTCCCTAGAGGGTTTCTAGTCGGCGATGATCTCCTGCGGAGTGTGTACACTGATTAATCTGTAAGGCGTTGCAGCTGAGAGTCGGTACCTGTGCGGCGTTCTGCAGTGCGGCGGAGAATTTTTCCTTCAGCTGGTTAGCGTTTTGCTCCACCTCGGGGTGTTCGCGCCGCAGGTCGGCCACCGACCGCTCCACGCTCTGCTTCGTCGACTCCAGCGCCTCCTTCGCCTTGCCGTTGGCGTCCGTCAGCTGCAAATAGGACAATAATAACACATCAACACCAATGGAGCTTCTCCTTAAATAATACTTTGAACTTGATTGTCTTTAATGTCTTTGAAATAGCAAAAATTGCAAAATATCAAAATTGCAAATATTTTTAATACCATTTACGGTGTCTCTTTGCTGATTATGTGTTTTTCCATTTTTCATCCTTTTCATTGTTCAGCACTAATATTTATTTTAAAACATTTTAATACGAACCACAAACTATGTTTGTGATAAATCAATAATTTTGAAATTTTAATTAATTGTTAAGAAAACCTTACTAAGTGGAAATTAGTTAATATCAAAAATGTCTGTACAGAACTGGTGAATTTAATAAGTATGTAGACTGCTAAATTGCCAGTGGTCAAAATCCTTCAACTTCAGAACAAACGAAGATTCGGAATGATGGTAAAGTAATTAAATTACATAACGAGCCCGGTCCCGAATTAGCAATAGCACAACGCTCCGAAGATAAGCGTTACTAATAACAAGCTGATAAGGCGCTCTCAAGTGATGAGTGACGTGTCTATACATTACGTTATATTCACTTTTGAGGCACAACTCACAAGCTACTTAGTGCTTGCAAAAATTATCATATGCATAAGGCACGAATTACTAAAAACTAAAGAAATTGAGTTTGTAAAATCACTAAATTTAAGTCTGGTTGATGATCTATAACACAGTCCGGGTATATCTAAAGAATGCTATATAAGAACTGCACCTAGCACACGAACACTTTGTTACTTATGTTGCCCATTATAATGTGCAAAATATTGATAAGCACCGGCTATTTTGCTGGTCTATAGAGTGAATCGCTGAGATGCCTACGTTTAAAAATGGCAAGAGGTACTGACCGCGCCGTTGATGCTGGCCGCCAGCGCTGACAGGCTTTGCAGCACGGAGTCTTTGGAACTATTGAGCGTGTCGGTGATCTCCTTGGTGTTCTTGGAGTTGGCAAGCGCGTTGAACTGTTCTACGACAGTCTTCTGGAACTCTGCCGCGTCCTTCTCCAGAGCTTGCAGCGGCGACGGCGTCGCGCCGGCCTCGCGCCGCACCATCGCTCCCGTTGCCTGTAAGCACATAATAATTATCACATTCAATGAATATACTCCCGAAACAGATACTAGCTAATTTTAAATTTAATAATTTTGTTTTAAAAATTATTGCTAGAGAAATTTCCCAACTTGCAATTATTAGAAGGAATAGCTTTAATCTCTCTTTACTATTGTTTATTAAATAACACTGTGCTGGGGGTTCAGTTACATTATTTTAAAACTGTCAGTGAATGGAATCTGTAGATTTTAAATTAAAGAAATCACTTACGAGAGCCAAGCAGGCTGTGAAGACGACGAATTTAGCTGCCATTGTGTTTGGATGGGGTGCTCGCTACGTTACTCCGTCTGCAACCAAAGGGTGAATGTGCAGGACGGCCGCTGCCACAGCTTATATACAGCGACCGAAGCCTCGCACTTTGTGACCACGTGCCTACCTACTACACGCTAGTACCACACAGCTTCTGGGATCATTAATATGAGATTTATCTTAACAAAGAAATATAATTTGAAAAATCAAAATTTTAGTCATCACCCATTACTGGTTGCAAGTGAGTGGTTCTAGTTAATAGTTAGTTGTAGGTATTTCTTTTATCTTTTGCTTAAGTTGTAAGTTGAGATAAATTCGTCTGTAGTAAACATCATCGCTTTAAGGCACTATAAAAGCATTCTTTGCAATTATGGAATAATTTTATTTCTGCGTTTACAAACGCGTAATTTTCATTTTCTAGCATTCTTTGCAATTTTATAAACTTATTTTTGGTAGTGAGAAAATATCGAATGCGACATAAGATAATTCCAATTGTGGTGACTTTAAGGAAGTGATTGCTATGAATTGGAATAACTGAAATTGTTCATAGAACATTTAATAATGAAGAAGTTGCATTAAAATCTACTGCAATGACAATAGTAAAAGCAATTTGCTCTCTCGAAAACAACACCAACCTTTAGTAAATGTTTACATTCGAGAAATATTAAATATTATGTATTTCTGAAATCACCGTGAATGTAATTCCATACTTGTGTGACGAACCGCAAGATTTGAATTTGTCAACTAATTAATCATAAGCTAATATATACATAGTGATATTTGTTGGGAGTGCCCTCTGGAGCGGAATACTTTTAATTGTGCATCCTGTTTAATTAGGCAATGACAATCTTGTTGCTATCTGTGCATTCTCGATGTCGTCATTATTAAGTGTAACTATTAGAACTATATTTTTAGAAATCAGCAGAAACACAAACTATTTTGTGTTGCTCTCAGTTCTATTATTGATAATGTTTTTATTTATTGAATTATAATAAGAGTTTTAATCAGTTTTTATGGCATTGCGTAACGCAATTACATTGGTCTTCATGACGTCGTTTGAAAAATGCATAAATTTGTATAAATGTAATAAAAATATGGAGTATTAAGGTTTGATGAATTTCAAGCAAGCGTCGAAGTCGTTTTTGGTTTTGGATAAAGAGGATATAGCTGGATAACGAGATTTTGAACAATAGAGTCCCCACGGCCGCGGCTATCAGCGGCCCTGACTCGCCGATAAACCCAGTGCTCTGACCGCGGCGCACTTATCTCACAATTCGCACAATTCGAATGTCATCAGTGATACCTATGATTTTTACATTTCTTTATCATAGTTCAGACTTCTTTAAAGGTATTACAGTAAATACCGTAAACCACAACGTTACCTGAAGCCAAAATCAGGCCGTGAGATTGAAGTTTGGAGAAAGTTGAATCAAATAAACAAATCGATCGTGTACGTCTGCAGGAAAACTTGCAACAAAAAAAGTACATTAAAATTGTTTACAATGCACATAAATAAAAAACAGTAGCTCTTTGTTTAAATAATCCCGGGTTCAGATTATATACCACGTAAAGAGCAGGTAGTGCGAGTGAGGGATGGAACAGTTTGACTGTAAGATAAAGCCATCACAAACTATTTACCATTATGAGATTTTTTTTCACCAATTCAACAATTGCATTTTATATTTCGACCATTTGAAGAGTAGTTTTCATTTTGTATAAAAGAAAAAACGAGTTATATTAAATAGTTTACACACATAATCATTGCCATATCTCCTTTTGTATTCCTGAACAAAGGATACTTAACTTAGTTACGTGGCAATTCCACATCGATAGTAGGAGTAGGCATTGTTGGGACCTGTCGCTTGATAACTTACAAGTAAATTATTTCATTACGCATAATAATATGTATTACACTCAGATCATATATGATCTGAGGTATGAAGCGTCGGTGGCGTAGTGTGTAAGAGCGTTGTCTCCCACCGGGGAGGCACCGGTTCGAACCCCGCCACTTACCAATGTGTTTTCAAATTTTGAATTCATATGTAGGTACATTTATTCGACGATTTTACGGTGAAGGAAAACATCGTGAGGAAACTATGAAGAAATTCTTAGATTGTCTGTCTGTGTGTGTCTGATGTGCGTTAGCACGATAACTCGAGTATACTTTGACTTATTGCAACCAAATTTAACATGCATGTATGACATCAAAATATAAGGTTTCTATCTACTTATGAGCTGTCGATCACGAAAGTTAAGCAACCACGCGCGCGGTCCGTATTCGGATGGGTGACCAAAATTTAACATGCATGTATGACATTAAAATATAAGGTTTCTATCAACTTTTGAGTCCTTTTTGGTATGCGAGAGAGTCAAGGGGAGACCACTCCCGATATTTTAGTTTGTAATATCTACTATTGATTGTGAAGAAACCCTAACAGATTATCCTGGTTTCGTAACTGAATGTGTTTATTTTCAATTTGATGTGTAAGCTGTTTATCTTTCATTTAAACCAATGGGAAGTGTTATCATAAGACTGAAGGTGGAGGCGAGCTTCTCCCGCAACGTTCAACCAGTGAGAGACTGGCTATCATATCACATACATCCGGAATACAATAATGCTGTAAACAACACTCTAGCAGCCACTTTGATGCCAACCAAACCAAGCAAAAACTTACAATTAGCTAGAACTTGATCCCGAGACCCCTGGATTTAATAATTAATTCAGGAATTTCGAGTCTTGAATTTGTTGAAAAGTTTTTAGTGATTATAAACTGATACTGTCCGTGGTCTCCGAACTGGTACACCACGGACAGTATCAATTTGTTATCCCTCTGTACTTGTCAACAAATTGAAGACTCGATGAATGTTTTTGAATTTTGAGAAGCTAGGTGTCACGTTGTGATTTGTAGGTTCACGGTTGATAAGAAGGACATTTCGAATTTCCCGCATTTTACCAATAATTAAACCTTGGTATCCTCGTTTCTGATTGGTTGTGCGCTTACCTTTTGTGTTTATTTAGTGTTTTTATTTTATACCTGTAAGGGTTTAAAACTCATTAGAACTAGGTGGTAGACCCATATTTTGGGTCGGCTGGGTTGGTACCACCGCCTTTCTTATTTCTGCCGTGAAGCAGTTCGCTGCCGTTAAGGTTGAAGGGAAAGGTAGCCAGTGAAATTACTGGGAAAGGGGGGTCATACCATCTTAGTCCCCCGGGTGGCAACGCACTTGCAGTGTTAAGGGAGTCGCCCTTAATATTGCAAGTGTCTATAGGCAGCAGTATCCACTTAACATCAGGTGGGCCGAAAGCTTGTTTGCCACCTATCAGTATTAGTATTAGTTTTTTTTTTGGTTAACTAAAGTATTGTACCCTTTATAATAAATGGCTAAAGAAACTCATGGGTTGTTTAATTTTTTTCCCTTTTAATTCTCGGAGTAGCTACCGAGGGTTTTGACTTCTCTTCAAGTAGTCAAACAAAAAAAAGAATTTTTTTTTTTCTTTTGTCCGTGGAAACCAAAGGACGGGCATTATTGAGGGATTTCTACGTGACATAGGAAATTCATTGTGTAAAAAGTCATCCAACCAATCTGAACAAGGTGATATGCCTGATACATGATGTCGCAATCATTTCTATAGCTCATGTAGCGGATGTGAGTGCGTATCACGCCGGTGGCAGGTGGCAGGCCGGGTGGGAGGGGCGGCTGGACCCAAGGGTCAGTAGTATTCCGCGGGCGCAGCGGTCGCTGATAACAGCTGCACTCGGGTGCACTTCCGCGACGGAGTGTTGCTCCCCACGGATATGTCGCCAATATTCCTGACTATTCTTCCTTTCATTCTACTATCACAAATCTACCTGACTCCAATTTAGTCTCACAGCAATGGATTGGAAGATCAGAATCTTGTTTTTCAAAGAGGTAGGTACATCTGTACAACATAGAGGATTAGTGACTCTAATTTAGTTCACTTGTTTGGGTGCGCAAGTTCCACCTTCTCTCTAATGTGGTAAGGAACACATATTCAAGAACTTTCACAGTGATAGTTTGTCTAATATCTTTGTTGTCTAATGGCCGGTTTCAATAACTTATCTATCTATACTTTATGCTTACTAGGGACAAGATTTTGACAGATATCCTATACAAAAATTGTTAAAATTCTACCGTTGCCATGGAAACTGTCGGTAGTTATAAGGTAGCTACTGTTCTTGAACCCCGCATAAATTGTAAGTTTGTGGAACTCCACCGAGTAGGAGACAATGACTGTGTTAGGGGTTGGTGCTAGAAATAGCCTGTGAGAATCTAGCTGCGTTGCATGGTGAGGCACATCGGTCGTCTCCGGTGACCGTCGGTCGTTATCGGGGCAGCCGGGGGCGGGGCCAAGGCCGCGCTCATCAACGCGGATACCAATTAGCGGGCCGTAAACATCGTTAACTTATCACACAAACACAAACAAGCATTACTCAGAGGGCTGCGTGATGCAAACTTTTCCTTAGCACACTCAGCAAATAACATTACTCTTATTTATTTCCCTTGCGCAGAAATTTTGAAGATCTACTTCGATTCTCACGAAATCCTCTTCATTATTCTACTAAATGATGTTAATGTTATCACGAAACGTAATCATGTTATCCTGCATTTAGTGACAGCCTGTCTACTGTAAGCCGATCTTAGACATCTTCTAATCTGTGAGCAAATCTAAGTGTATTTTAAGATGCATCGGCATTCTTATAGTTGATTTTAATATGTTAAAATTGCTGTAAATTACTTACCTACTTTAGGGTATCAAAGGGTAATTAACTTATAATTATTTAATTTATTGGTGTTTGTTTCAGGATCCCTGTTAAGGTTGACCGTTGGTAGCTCTAAGTACAGTGGGAACGCCTGTCAGCAGTGTCCAGTGCAGTGAGCGCTCGCCTCAAATGTTAAAACAGTGGGTCACTAACTAACAATTAGTTGGTCAAAACAAAAGTGCACATTTAACGGTTTTCTTATCATATTTTCATCATTTAAGCAATATTAAATCCTACCTACTAATATTGTAAACGTGAACGTTTGTATGGATGGATGTATGGATGGATGTGTGTTTGTTACTCTTTCACGCAAACACTATTGAACGTATTTTTATGAAACTTTATAATAATATAGCTGATACATCAGAATATCATAAAGAATATAATTTAACCGACATTGACGCGAGCGAAGCCGCGGGCGAAAACTAGTATTCCACTAGTGTTTCCTTCTCTCCCCGTAAGCATCGTCTCCGGCATACGTCAACATTGGATCTTCTGCATAAAAAAAATTGCAGCTTCAGTTATGTGTGCTCGATCATTGAGTGTTATAGGTATACACTTTAAGTTTTACATAATTTATCACCTCAAATGCTATCTTATTGTAATTACAAGTAATTTTCAAGTCAATACTCAAAGACTATAGGGTTACCACAAACTGTAAAATGTTCACAATAATTGATTATGAACTTAATATCAAATGAGTTAAGGTTAAATATTGTTTAGAGAAATTTAACAGTTTTTTTTTTGCCTAATGTGCTGTTAACTGTACATATTCTTTACGTCTCGACTTGAAAGTTTTTATATGATCACTGTTTTTTATGTCGTTGGGCAATGGTCTGAGGGCAAACTATAGTTTTTCTCATTGACTAGGTACTGCAGGTTGTCTCTGCTGACATTTCCTGCGTCACCAGGTCTTGCAAACTATTGAACAGCTGTGCTAGTTGAATCAAACATTAACTATTTATTGATTACTTACATTCAGTTAAGATTTAAGCAGTTTTTTTTAGTTAGCTATTTCCGTTCTTAGTCGACACTAATTTTAGCGTGATAGTCCTGATCAGGGCACTTCGAGCATAATGTCCGTTGTTCTTAAGTTTCTTTGCGTTCTAGATGTCTATTATTAGCAACGACCTGTTGGTATCGAACCGTAGTTGAACCAAAAGTATCGCGCACCTGCTAGGATTAAGACGAACGGAATTTTGACATCATGAGATTCTTTGTCCATCTGTACAGTAAAGTAAAGGACGACGAACAAAGGGCGGCAGGTAGCCGGCCGGTGCACACTCACAGGTTGGGGCGACGGTAAAAAATACTTTTTGTTAGTAAACAATAGTTTTTGTGTCGTAAGTGAATTCCCAAATGGGCATGGATTACTTTATCAGAAATGATAACGACAAAATTTAAGTTTGTAAAACTGTAAGTTCAAAGAAAAACCTAATCGCTCTCGCTTAACTGAATGTCCAAGTTCCAAAGCGATTATAAGAAATAATATAGATAGATTGTATTATAGATTAGTCCCAGAAAACTTGCTAATCTGTTTCGTCTACGCTTTGAATCGATTTTTTTTTATTGGCAGTTGTTGTGGCTTCAGATGGCCTTTACAGCGTCGCTGGAGATTGTTTAGAAGACGAGGACCTTGGTGGGTGCTCTAGCCTGAGGGTGTGTCAAGACACAACATCAACATTAACCTGCGCTATTCCCAATTTTAATTTCCCAAAAGATGGAAAGACTGTGTGAAAGATGTTTGCCATATCATCTTTCACACAGTCTTTCCATCTTTCTTCAGTCTTCCTCTCCCTCGTTAAACATCCAAATTCTTTTTCATTACTCTCTTTGTTACGTGCTCATCATCACTCCTCACTATATGCCCATGAAATGCCAATCCTCAGTCTTTCTACCACTGGTGCCACTTTCAAACTTCTTCTAATGTACTCATTCCTCACTTTGTTCATTATTGTTACATCCATCATGCATTCTCATCTCAACCACGTGTAGTAAATTTTCATCCATCCGCTTTAATGCCCAACTTTCTGATCCATACAGGACGGCGAGTCTTATGATGGTTTTATAGATTTTGACTTTTAATTTAAGGAGAATCCGGGTGTCAATAGCAATCACCGCATATCCTCCAATGGGTGTGGTAGAAGGCGACTAAGGGATCAGCAAAGGGCGGTATTGATCACCTCATACCCAATCCACCAATCCGCATTGGGCAAGCGTGGTGGATTACTGTCCTAAACCTCCTTCGATGACAAGGAGAGGCCTTGTGTCCCAGCAGTGGGTCGAATTATAAAGGCTGTTATGATGTTGATGAATGTGCCGCCATTTCATCCGCCCTGAGCTATTTGTGCTGTTTGTATGAACCTAGATATCGGAATTCAGAGCAGACTGGTATAAGTACTCCCTCGAGAGAAACTGGCTCAGGGTTGGAAAGCCACACAACGTATAAAGGAATAACAACTAACATTTGACGGTCACCATTGAGCTTTCTAATACGTCCGTTGCATAAAATATATTCTTATTGATAAGCGTTCGCCGCAATCGATCTACCTGAGAGGGAGTCTCGTTTCTTTACTCTATGACTCTATGGTCTCACTGTCTAGTCTGTGCATGATTTGAATTGGAAGGGCGAGATGGCGAGATAGGCCCTTGGACGGTAGTTATAAGGGCTCGGATCTCGGCTTGAAACTGACACATTACTGAGAAAACATCGTGGCCCTATCGTGTGAAATCGTGTCAAATTTTAGTTATAG
This sequence comes from Elophila nymphaeata, assembly GCA_955850985.1. Classification (NCBI taxonomy): domain Eukaryota; kingdom Metazoa; phylum Arthropoda; class Insecta; order Lepidoptera; family Crambidae; genus Elophila; species Elophila nymphaeata. The sequence continues at coordinate 19,732,702 of OY039088.1, read as the reverse complement.
GGTTTTTACTTGCAGAAACACTGTGGAGCGTTGGCCACTAATCTAAGCTACACTATTATGTGCATCCTAATACATAATATAATTAATATCTGGTAAGAAAGTAATTAGATATTGTATCTGGATCCAAATTGTTTCGCTATGTTTTTTGTTGCTGAACTTTGATACTACAAAATTACTCTAAGTAGTCACCAGTTCTTTATCCTAACTTATCTAATTTTATGTTTCCATTCGAAATTGCCTTCTAGTTTTATTTTCTACTAAATACCTACCTACTTAAGGGTCCTACAGAGTTATCACAACAGCCTTTATAATTCGACCCACTGTTGAGACACAAGGCCTCTCCTTGTCATCGAAGGAGGTTTAGGCAGTAGTCCACCACGCTTGCACAATGCGGATTGGTGGACGGAGTATAAGGTAAGGACTATCAATACCCCTTTGCTAATCCATTAGTGGCGATACCCACGACACCCATTGGAAGATAAGGGGTGATGCTAATTCTACTCTGCCGGCAACACATGGCAATCTGCTGGTAACACATGGCATGACGCAGAGTGCTGGTAACACATGACATGACGCAAAGCGTCATTAGCGGTCAGCATCAGAAGTAGGTAGATTAATTTTAGTACTTAGTACTAATAATAATAATATTTATTTATTCAGTAATTTTACATTCTCTTATTAATCATTAATACAAAAAGGTGGTAACTAACTTTGTAGTACATAGGTAAGCGCTCTGGCCTTGCTATGACATGGTACTAAAGTGTTAATAGACTTCTTATGCTGACTGTACTTAATGCACACATTTCTATTGATATAGAATGACGCGTGAATTCGAACAAATGTTCATTAAAAACCGACATTTGAGAGCTGCTCTAAGTTACTTTTAACTCTACAAATGAGAGACATTTCCACAAGGCTTTGAGGGATTCAGTAGCTAGCTGTCACTGATTTTCGAACCTATAATAAGCCAACAAGAAGTTATAAAACAATTACTTACCTGAAGTATTGTTGCACTAAGTCAGACAGCACAAGTAAAATGAAGTAACCAAACACAAGAGCAGCGGTAGTGGGCCCGCAGTGAGGGGCAGTGAGGGGTGAGCAGTGAGGGCCACCAGCGGAGCCGCGCCCATCACGGCTCTAGGGCTGGCCATAAACAATACATATTGTTTTACATACATACAATCACACTCATAATCCTAGAAGGAGAGCCTAGGAGGAGCAGAGCTTAGTAACATTTTGTTACATAAAAAGCCAGATTGTTAAATCTGGCTTTTATAGTATGAATGAACCACGATGAGGTACCTGAAAATACGTGACATGTTACCAGCCAGCGGTCTACATAAAAGAGGCATCAAACCTAAATAGCTCCCAAACCTTCTGTGAACCACCCAACGTAAGCCACCCCAGGATAGATGCTACACTCTAAAACACCTCAGCACTTCGCCATAGTCTATGACTTCGGCTACACTATTTTCTTACTGTCGGAATATGTCGGCCTTCATCATTTCATATAATGAAACTACTTAGAAACATTATACACATTTACTACAACTACAAGACGATGTTATAAATAAAATTGCGTAAATTAATAAACAAACACCGTGTTCCTGAGGTTATACCTGTTAAAATAAGTAATAATCTAACATTACTTTATCTATGTGATAATCAGTTTTTGTATCTGTGAAACTTACCTTTATAATTATCTCTATGACAGCTCGTCTCTGCCTTGTCGTAATATTGAAGAAATAAAACCACATGCTGTTATTAAGAAAAGTATATTTATTTGCATATTTAAAGAAAGTAAAACCTTAAAAGTACACCTAATATTCTCCCTCCAAGACTACAGGTAATGGGCACAGAGATTACGCTTCAAAAACAATACAAAGTAAGAAATACTAACAACCTTAAAAAAACATGGAGGATTACAACAAAATTCAAGTGTTACAAAATGAAAGTGATTTTACCTTGTGGAAATTTCAAATAGACATATTATTTAAAAGCTCAAATTTATATGAAATAGTAAATAAAGACTCGACAACTTCTCGTGAGAGCTTAACTGACTTTGTAACAAGAGATGCAAAAGCTCAGAAAACCATCATGATGACCATTGACAGAACCCTAATGGTGCACATAATGTAGTGTGAAAACGCAAAGGAAATGTACAATAAATTATGTTTTCTTTTCCAAAGAAACACAGAACATCAAAAATGTGAGCTACTACAGGAGTTTTTCAGACTGCACTATGATAAAACCAAAGATGTTGCATACAATATAGGTGTACTACAAAACTACACATACAAACTTTCACTAGTTGATGAGAAAATTAATGACAGTATGCTAATATCAAAAATAATGGCTATCTTACCAGAAAACTTCAAAAGCCTTATTACTGCATGGGATTCATGTCCAACTCATGAAAAGACCATGAACAACCTCATATCAAGACTAATTGCAAAAGAAAAAAGGCAAAATAAACCCTTAGAAGAACAAAATGTTGCCTTCAAAGCCTCTTATAAAAGTGCAAACAATAACAAAAAAATGTTTTGCAATAACTGTAAAAAAATGTTGAAAAAGACTGTTTCTTCCTAAAACAAAAACAAAATAAGTGTACGATATGCAAAAGACGAACCACTCAACAGACAGATGTTTCTTTAAAAAGAAAAACGATAATTACAAAAAAACAAACAATGTGGCTTTTATAACCTATAATACAAAGAGCACCGACGACAAAAATATTACTTTTGTGGTTGACTCCGGCTGTTCCAGTCATATGACAAATGACTCAAGTTTGATAAAAAAATTGGAAAACTCACCATCTGTGATATAGGTGTTGCCAAACATGGAGCAGAAATGAGGTCACATGGAGAAGGTAAAGCTGACTTTTTGGAATGTACTTTAAAGAATACCTTATACATACCTGATTTAACACAAAATCTAATGTCCGTGAGTGAGATTACAAACAATGGTGGCACAGTTCTATTTGATGAAAACACAGTAAAAATAATTAAAGACAATTTGACCATTTTAATCGGAAAAAAGGAAGAAAATATATATAAAGTAAATCTTACAAGACCAGAGCAAACAGGTTAAATGACAGATAAAAAACAAAATGCTTTAGACTGGCATATAAAAATGGGTCATCCTAGTAAAGATGCCTTGATAAAACTATGTGAATCTGTGGATCTGAACATAGATAAAAACGATATAATGAAGTTAGATAGAACATGTGAGATATGTATAATGTCTAAGCAAGTGCGAAAACCATTTAACACCATAAGAGAATGTGCTATCAGACCACTTCAAATTATACATAGTGATGTATGTGGTCCTTTCTCAACGCTTACATTTGATAACAAAAAATATATACTTACTGTTATGGACGATTACAGTCACTTTACTAAAATCTACTTACTAGAATGTAAAAGTGAAGTATCTGAACACCTGAAAAACTATATTGAAATGGCTGAAAGAGAGAAAGACCTAAAAGTAAGTAAGATACGATGTGACAATGGTGGCGAATACACCTGTAACGAATTTAAAACCTGGTGTCAAAACAAAGGAATCACCGTAGACTATACGATTCCCTACTCACCCCAACTTAACGGTAAAGCGGAAAGATTAAATAGAACCTTACAAGAAAAGATGAGGGCACTAATGTTTGAAACAAATACTAAAGATTACTTGTGGAGAGAAGCTGCAAGAACTGCAATTTATCTTCTGAACAGAACACCATCTGAAACTATTGAAAACAAAATGCCTTATGAAAAATGGTATGAGAAAAAGCCTTACCTAAGAAATATTCAGATATTTGGTTCTATAGCTTACAGTAAAAAATTAAAAAACCTAAATAAACTAGAATCTAGAACTGAAAAGTACATAATGGTGGGATATGCTACCAATGGCTATCGACTATTTGATGATAAAAAGAAAAATATACTGATTCGAAGAGATGTAATATTTAAACTTGAAAAGAAAGCAGAATTTATAGAAGAAAAAGAAATCTTAATAAAATCTAATGACAGTATTACAGTATCGGAAGATCTAGAAAAAGAACCTAAAAACCATACTAAAGAAATACAACAACAATTTGAAGAAGATACAAGTTACAATTTTGACCCTGACACATCATACAGATCTTCATTATCAAACGAAAAAGAATCTGAAAATGAAGAACATTGTGAAGAAGAAGAAAATACAGAAACAGATAAAATACAAAGACCTAGAAGAAAAATAAACCTACCTACAAAATATTTAGACTATGCTATGTTAACCTATAAAGAAGCCATGTCAAGTTCAGATAAAAAAGAATGGGAAAAAGCTATAAACTCAGAAAAACTATCACTGAAAGAAAATGAAGTATGGGATATAGTTGACAGAACAGAAGCAAAAGGAAGAAAAATAATATCTAACATGTGGGTACTAAAAGTGAAGAATGACAGTTGTATATATAAAGCTAGACTTGTGGCTAAGGGTTGCCAACAAATCCAAGGAATAGACTATGAAGAAACTTTTAGTCCGGTAATGAATAATGTCTCATTAAGAACGATCTTAGCTATAACAGCTGCTAAAAATTTTCATGTAGTGACACTGGACATCAAGACCGCTTTCTTATATGGAACTCTAAAAGAAAACATATACATGACTATACCAGAAGGTTATGACTATGATACAACAAAGAAAGTGTGTAAATTGAAAAAAAGTCTATACGGACTCAAGCAATCACCACTTAACTGGAATAATAAATTCACATCAACTCTACAAAAATATGGATTAACTCCTCTAAAATCTGACAAATGTATTTTTAAAAACAAAGATAGTACAATATTGCTGGGAATTTATGTTGATGATGGGATATTAATTGGCCAAAATGAAGAAGACTTAACAAAACTCATTAACTGCCTTCAACAAAATTTTGAAATGACTTACACTAACAAACCAGATAACTTTTTAGGAATACAAATAAAGAAGACAGACAATGGGATTGAACTAAACCAAAACAGACATTCTGAGAAAATACTAGAAAACTTACATATGTCTAATTCAAAACCAAGTCCAACACCATTAGAAATAACTGAAAAAAATACAGAAGAAGAGACACATACACACATAAACTATCCATATCGACAAGCTATAGGACAACTTTTGTACATCAGTAATAAGACTAGACCAGATATTACTTATGCCGTGAACACTGAAAGTAGATACATGGAAAACCCTACAAACCAAGACGTCAATAATGTCAAGAGGACATTGAAATATTTGAGAGGTCAAACAAATGGAAAGCTTATTTACAAAAAAGGATCTGACTGTACAAAAATAGAAGCTTATTGTGATGCTGATTTTGCAAACGATAAGTTGACAAGAAGGAGCACAAGTGGCTTTGTGCTTATGTACTGTGGTGGTCCTGTACATTGGAGTACTAGAAAACAACCCATAGTTGCCTTATCCAGCTGTGAAGCGGAATATATTTCTGCAGCCGAGTGTACAAAGGAACTATTGTATTTAAAAGGACTGATTGAAGAATTATTAAATGTGAATGTGAGTGCTAATCTTAATATTGACAATCAAAGTGCTATTAAGTTAATTGAAACTGGGACTTTTAATCGCCGTTCTAAGCATATAGATGTGCGTTATAAATTCATAAATGAAAAAGTGTCTTGTGGTGATGTTAAAATAAGATATTGTCAAACTGATCATCAATTAGCAGACCTTTTCACTAAACCTTTAAAAAGGGTAAAATTACAATATTTTGTGTCACAACTAATGCGTTTTTAAATTAGAATACTGCTAAGTGATGACCACTTAACCTACAAAGATCTTTTTGTCAGAAGATTGTTTTTTAATGTATGTTCAATATATTTTTAAACTAATGTAGATTACAGGGGTATGTTAAAATAAGTAATAATCTAACATTACTTTATCTATGTGATAATCAGTTTTTGTATCTGTGAAACTTACCTTTATAATTATCTCTATGACAGCTCGTCTCTGCCTTGTCGTAATATTGAAGAAATAAAACCACATGCTGTTATTAAGAAAAGTATATTTATTTGCATATTTAAAGAAAGTAAAACCTTAAAAGTACACCTAATATTCTCACTCCAAGACTACAATACCTACATTAACTTCGGCATGTTATTCAGACTATCAAATTGATCATTTTTTACTATGGACACTTTTATGAATTCCAATTTCTTTAACATTTTTCATTTTTATACAAACTAAATGCTTAGATGTTAATTTATCTAATACTAGCGACCCGCCCCGGCTTCGCACGGGTGCAATGCTTATGTAAATATGCATGTATTATACATATAAACCTTCCTTAAGAATCACTCTATCTATTAAAACCGCATCAAAATCTGTTGCGTAGTTTTAAAGATCTAAGCATACATAGGGACAGACAGACGGCGGAAGCGACTTTGTTTTATACTATGAATGAATTACTTTTTACCTGAGCTGGCAACGTCGCATTTGAAACTTTGGTCCTTTGGTCCACATAAACTTTTAGAAACTTTTCTTGACGTTGACAAGTTTGATAATTTTGGTTGCACAAAGTGGCAATATGTCACAGATAAAGACTCTTTCTCACAATACAACGATATGTTTAACAAGAGCTATAGAAGTATTATTCAAAGTTAATGTATATCATCAGGAACACGGTGAATGATAGTGACCTAATTTAGCCTCCTCCCACGACCCACGGCATGGCGCACGTGAGCCCAGGTACCTTAAGGACGTGCCTCTTTTTAATCTATGAAAAGGAGACAATGCACTACGGTTCGTAGCCGTTCCGTAGCGTTCGTAGTAAAAAAGAGGCGTTACCTTAAGTGTGTATAACCATTACTAGCTGCATATAAGTATAGTCTGTATTCTACAGAGAGTTTCACCTCCCCCTCTTCTAAGGGGCGGCTGCGTCTGATAGTTTTATAGCCACTCCGGCACTAGGCCTAAAGGGGTGCTTAGCTTAAGAGTCGGACATAGCTCAAGGGCCGCCCTTTGGATATCCAAGAGAATTAAACGTCCTCCTTCCCTCCGTAGTCCGAAAGGTCTTGTTAATTCACTCTTTCTCTCACTTTCGCTCCTCCCCATGGGGGAAGGAAAGAGCTAGAAACTAAGGGGGTTGAGGGGGAAAATTGACCGAGAGGCTTTGAAGGAGAGCCTAGACGACTTACTCTAGGAGCTTCGCTTTACATTCTTGAGGACCCATCGGACCCATCATCTTAGTCTTCGTTATTTCAAACATGCGAGTCCAATTTTGTTCCTCTATATTATGTAGAATCAGAGACCGATAAGAAAAGAGTATTCTCACCGATCGCTGACAAAGTATTACTTAAGTACTTTAATTCCCCGGGTTGTCAGAAACTCGGGCATAAATTCGTCTCTCCATAAAAAAAAATCACTGATTATATGTGTAATTGTATTAAAACTCTTATGAAAATCCATGGACAGTAACAAATTCTGGTTAGTTTTAGCTACATTCATAATTTGCCTATATAATACTCCTAATTTTATTTGAGGTTCGTCGTATATTATGAACATACGAGTATTACAACACAAGGTTTGGATGGGGTTTATACTAGCGGCCTCACCATGCGGAATGACCTATGACCACAGACGCTGTTTCACATTAGGTCAACATTCTCTTAATCGTTTTGCATCAATAATTTATAAAAACATAATATAAAACAGTTTCCGTCGGAGGCAGCCCTGGGCGGCGGCCGGCGGCGGCTCGCATCCTAATTCGGCCGTCAATCTGTCACCCTTCCAGCCATACATTTGCTAATTCAATAATACATATTCAGTGAGTGAACCTGGAAGCGATGGCTCACGACCTATCATTATCAAAACAAATACTTTGACAATTTGATGGACTGTAATTAGCAACAAAAATTGGAGTGATATCGTGACGACACAATAGGCGCTGTCATAAACTAATCGCTTTGTTGCATACTGACTGTGTGTTTGTCCAGAATCGACGATGAGTTTAATGAACACTGATAATTATGTTGTCGTATGATAGTTGGTCTACCTACAGGCTGGACAGTGGACTCAATGGTGTGCATGGTCTACAATAGATACGTGCATCAACAAAAGCAACGGCAATTCACACAAGAGTGACAAACCTCACAAAGTACTGTCACAATGCATAGGCTTAGATCCGGACACTACCCCTCAAACAAATTCGGCTATCTAAGGAAAAAAGTTGAGTCACCTATTGTGAAATTTGTAATAAAGTCGAAGATGTGGTACATTTGTTGACGGAGTGTGACAGGAACGAGAGACAGCGACAATTTGTAATTAGTTATTTACAACTAAAATGTGTAGATGGCGGTATCTATCAAAGCATTCCATCCGAACCATTGTCAGACGCGGCGAGAATGATGTAGGTACTTATTAATTAATTGTTCACAATAATTTAGCTCCGATAAATGTGTGGTTAGGTTACGATAGGACTGACATGTCTACATAAGACGCCGTCGTGGTGGAGTGGTCAGTAACGCTACGCATCGGGCGGTCCGGGTTCGAGTCCTGGTTAGTGGCAAATGTTTGTGTGATGAACGTGTTAGATTATACTTACAGAAATAAGTTGAAAGAAACAGGTAGAGAGAATTATGTCTTACTTCTTACCCAAAAGTAAAGAATACTTATATTTTATCCAGCAAATAGGTACTCAGAATCAAATAACACTGACAGGAGGCAGAGCAGTGTTCACTGTGACGGCTCGAACGAGAATGCCCTACCACGCGGAAGCGGGTCGTTTTATGTCAACAACCCACCCTACTCCGCCTCGCCTCTGACTACCGGTAACGCTTGTACAAAAAGCGTTGTAATAATTAAGTTTTATTATATAAAACTATTTGTAAATTCATGATTAATAAATTATTAAATAATAATGATATTATTATTATTTTACCAAACTATTCCAACATAAATAGATTCTCAATATCCTATAACCGAAACAATTATGTCGGTCACCACGACAACTACTTTTTATCATAGAAATCTATTTCTAATTCATAACAAATCATTATTATCATTGTATAAGTTAACAAATATTATTAGAATAATTATTATCTTGGGCTTAATGTACAAATTAGTGCCCAAGATCTCACACGGCCATTCTGCAGAGCACTTCGTTCTCGAAGTGCTAATAAATCAACAATATTTTAAGAATAGCATGGCGGATAGTGATTGCTATTTTTATATATATTTATTTAATCAAAACTATTACGGCCAAACTGGCATGTACTTCGCTCTCGAAGTACTATAATAACATTATTCTGAAATATAATATTTTTTCATAGTCTCTGGCCTTGACATACTAGTCCTATCACCTGCTGCACATGAATTCCAGACTAATATGAGGGCAGTGACTGACCAGCAGTATATATACAAATAAATGATAGAAACTATCACCTGCTGCACATGAATTCCAGACTAATATCAGGGCAGTGACTGACCAGCAGTATATATACAAATAAATGATAGTCTCTGGCCTTGACATACTAGTCCTATCACCTGCTGCACATGAATTCCAGACTAATATCAGGGCAGTGACTGACCAGCAGTATATATACAAATAAATAATAGTCTCTGGCCTTGGCATACTAGTCCTATCACCTGCTGCGCATGAATTCCAGACTAATATCAGGGCAGTGACTGACCAGCAGTATAGGTATATACATTTTTCTTTTCACTATTGTTTTTATTTTTATTAGTCCTTACCCATGTCATACTAATCCTACCACTCGCTGCTAATGTTTACAGATTAGTATCTGGGCAATAACTGACCAGCGATAAGTATAATGAATTATTCTTATTGTGTACTTTTGAATACTTAGTGGTGTTAATAGATTGTTGAACCTTCATAATACGTTCGGCCAATCTGACGAGAAGTTTGAAGACCTATTTTTTTTTTATTCCGATTCAATGACTTGACATTCGAAGCTATCTAGTACTTGATAATTATTACTGTTAACAAGCTGTTTTTATGTATTGAAATATACTTTATTCCTAATTCTGGACCTGGAGATAAAAACTTAAATATCTTGAAAACGGTGCATCGTAGCCCAAAAATAATGAATTTTTCTCCCCCGTAGACCCCAATTGGCCACGCGGTACATCCAATGCAATAAAAGTTTTGGCACTACCCTCATTAATTAAAAAAAAATACTCCAAAATTAATTCAAATAATTTAATTAATGCCGTTGTAATCAAAATAAATTAATAAACTCAAACGTACAACACTAAATTATTATAATGAAAACACAATTACCTTGTTTTATTTCTTCAAGTTGAATTGTAAGAATCAATCATTTTTATAATGTTACTTCTATATTCTTACAAACTGGTTGGTAACAAATAATACAAATTACTGGTAATTCAACCGTACACGGCAACAGTCAGCAAAAAAAGTGACTCGATCCGGCAACATACCTCGCTTTAGTTCATTCGAACTTCCGGTGTTGCCAGTAGAAATATTTAATTCGCTTGGAAACCGATAATTAATTCCAAATATCATCAAACCTTACAATTATCATAAAAAGTATGATACCATCTTAAAAAAAAAACTTTATCAAGCACTATAAAATGCGTTTTTTTTTTATTTAAATAACAATAAATTGTACGGTAGTTCGAGTCCAAAAAAAAATGAAATCTCAACGAGCGATTCCGTAACAAAAACTCTGGAGAAACTCCTTTTATAAAAGAGTGGTGTGCACAATAAAATTGTTAATTTGTCAAGCTGGTTTTTACACACCCATAGTTACAGCTGCAAGATATTTGCTATGGTGGTAGAGCGAGAAAATTTTGCGCGTTTTTTTTTTTCGTAATACCTTATTTTGTTAGATACTAATTTATTCTCCACGTACGTTCACTAGCTCACATGTAAAATTTCTCAGCAAGTGAATTCCTATGTAATCTAATGATTTCTCATTCTTTAATTATAATAAACACACCAACGCTCGAAGAGAACCAAAGTGCTTCAAACTCAAACTTTTTTTTTTAGTAGCCTTCAATATTATAATCATATATATTATAGGCGTTAGTCGTCACATTTCAATGCTATCGGAGAGTAGCCCCGATCGAACATCAAAATGCCCGGTCTAACTACGAAACATATATTTCACTACACAATAATAAATAGTCCGCGTTAGTCGACACATCTCAATGCTATCGGAGAGTAGCCCCGATCGAACATCGAAATGCCCGGTCTAACTACGAAACATATTTCACTACACAATAATAAATAGTCTGCGTTAGTCGACACATCTCAATGCTATCGGAGAGTAGCCCCGATCGAACATCGAAATGCCCGGTCTAACTACGGAAAATATGTTTTACTATTATATTACACAATAAGCGAAACATATCATCAACCCCCAAGCCAACAGGAATTAACACCATCAGAGAGTAGCCCTGACGTGGCACTAAGCCCATTAAACTTGTGGGTACGTAACGAAAAAAAAAAAAAAATTTTTTTTTTTTCATGAAAATGAATAACCCACACATCTCATTGTCAGGGAGTCGCCCTGACCAAATGCAATGCACAGATCAGCCACAATCATATATCAATGTTTCTTTACTCAACTAAACTTAAAATTTGAGATCTTAGCACTTTTGATTCGAAAATATTTCACTTGTACATACCTTTTATTAGTACGATCCCACTTCTGATGTTAGATTAAACTTACAGAAATACGTTGAAAGAAACAGGTAGAGAGAATTATGTCTTACTTCTTACCCAAAAGTAAAGAATACTTATATTTTATCCAGCAAATAGGTACTCAGAATCAAATAACACTGACAGGAGGCAGAGCAGTGTTCACTGTGACGGCTCGAACGAGAATGCCCTACCACGCGGAAGCGGGTCGTTTTATGTCAACAACCCACCCTACTCCGCCTCGCCTCTGACTACCGGTAACGCTTGTACAAAAAGCGTTGTAATAATTAAGTTTTATTATATAAAACTATTTGTAAATTCATGATTAATAAATTATTAAATAATAATGATATTATTATTATTTTACCAAACTATTCCAACATAAATAGATTCTCAATATCCTATAACCGAAACAATTATGTCGGTCACCACGACAACTACTTTTTATCATAGAAATCTATTTCTAATTCATAACAAATCATTATTATCATTGTATAAGTTAACAAATATTATTAGAATAATTATTATCTTGGGCTTAATGTACAAATTAGTGCCCAAGATCTCACAAACGCAATCATTTGTTCATGAGTCATGGTTGTTTATATATTTATTTAAGTTTATTTATAAAAATATCTAGATTATTAAGTATATTTGTCCGTTATCTAGTATCCATAACACAAGTTCTTAAAAGATACTTAATTTGGGCTAGATAATTGGTGTGAGCGTAGAAATGTATTATTATATAATTATTATAATAATAGACAAAAGTCCTTAAATTAAAACAGAATAAATAAAAAAAAACTCATAAAGTATACCTATTCTAACATTATAATATAATATTCTGCGTAATACTCGAGTTCTACCAAGAGTATCATGTCTTATGACGGGGCCATGAGTCTCATCACGGTGCTCTTTGACCCATCGACCCCTCTTTCCTATTACTCCTTGCTCCTTGAATATGTAGTAACAAGACGACCTTAGTACATAGCGTTAGTTACAATTTTAATTTTAACAGCTAGTATTAGTAGATATATTAACTTTTAACAAATTCTTTTACGACACATTATTGGGGAGTCCCACCGGTCTACAAACACATTCAGAATCCGGCCGGAGGCTGCGCGGAGACGAGATAGCATGGAGGCGCACCTTTTTCTCATAATCGCATAGAAATCATCCGTGTGCGCCTCCGCAAATATCTTTGAGGCACTACATCGCCACGGCAGCCCCAACAGAACCCTAAATGCGTTATCATATTGGACCCGCAGGTCGCTGTATGTCCGCTGCGTGTAATCAGCTCAAAGGAATCTTAACTGGTTTCGTACACCTTGTGAATCTTCGAGCCAACATGTTGCAGCGCACACAGGGGCGGTCTCATAGTAAAGGCATTTAAGCACTGCCTACCTCAATATATTACTCATATACTACTATAGACTGTACGTCCTTCCTACAAAATAATGCAACCTATGGGCTTCAGGCGGCCTGCGTGTAACGTATACATACCTACACCTACGCGCCAATATAGCATCAAACTTGACTTTCATAAGTGTACAAATTGTACCTAAATGAATAAAGAAATTTGAGTTTGAGTTTGAGTTTGAATATGCGCGGTAAGCACTAGTTTCATCTGCTTGTAAAAATCACACACACTACAATATTTTTTACTTGTTCAGAACACACACAACGATTGACAGTATTAAACGACAAGATTGAAATATTATAACTAGCAGGTATTATAACTAGGAAACTGACATTCTCAATTTAGCCGTATTAAGTAGGCTGACCTAGGGGGCTATTCGCTAACTTTTTTTGACAGTTGAAAGTGATCATCACTGAGTGGATTACATATTCATTGCTGTTTTATACGACACGCTATTATGGCACTTGCCGTGTAAAAACAGCAATGGATATGTAATTCACTCAGTGATGATCACTTTCAACTGTCAAAAAAAGTTAGCGAATAGGCCTACTACTCGACCGACTGTGATTATCAATTTGATATTCTTTAGGATGCCGATTAATTTATAGTATTATTTTAAAATACTTTCATCAATAAATAATGAATTACGAAATTTAAGTAACCTTTCGTCGCATAAAATACTAGGAATAAATTTTATTAAATAAAAGTATTCGCAAGATTATTCTCCAGTACTCCCTAGGTAGCGCTAGTGTCTGTGAATAAGGAATAAGAGCAAAGCAAGTAGTTTTAACCCTAATATTTACTTAAGATCTTTTTAACTAATTTGAATTGTAAAATTCTTTTTATATATTTTCATTTCACTTCACTGTTTTAAAACACACTGGTTAGGCATCTTTTATACATTTATTTTATTTTATTATTTTCACATCAACAATACTAGCATGTTGGTTTGGTGAATGTACTCGGCGACGCCATCTGGTGTGGAATCTGTAATTCGGTCAGATGGCCCAAAAGGCGCAACGCCGTGCCACCACTTTGGCACATTAAGAAAAAGAAAAAAAGAAAAGGTGTTTTGGCGTCTGGATTTCGATCTTTATTTCGATAATTCAAAATTGCTTCGGAGTGGATTTTGTGCAGTGAAAGTGGTGTCGTTTTGTTGCATAAGCATCCGTGTTGACGAACAGTTATGAGGAATCATTGAAATAAAGGTTTTGTGTATGTGGCGTTGAGAATTGTATAGTGGTTGGAAATCCCACTATACAATTCTCATCAGTCACCATCATGAGGTCTGTACCATGCATTTCTCGCCAAGCACTCCCTAGATGCATTAAAAAGTGTGGCACCCACGTTTTAATGCAAAAATCAAGAAAGAAGATAAAACTCAAGACTTGGCTGTATGGGCTAGATCCCTTTGCCGTCCCGTTACAGGGAAAATTTTACCAAAAAAAAAAAGAAAGAAAAAACTTCTACCCGCGCATTCTACATTTTTTCGCGGCTCCGCAAATAACATTATTCGCAAATATATTCGAAAATCTTGGCCGTAACCGCATTTTAAATAAATCTCACTTAGCTCGTGAGAAAACTATAATCGAGAATTATAATTGGTGACTTTGTATTGTGTTTTGGTGTAACTGTTGGACTGATCATATAAAATCGCAGGACTATTGCGTGCAGCGGCTGTGCCTACATTTTTAGGTCTGAAGGCTGATGATCGCTGAAGCATCGGGTGAGTCGTAGATTACTTTATCTGACCTATGTGCCTGTATTGTTGATGTACAGTCCTTAGCCGTTGTTCGCCATTCCATCAGAAGTTGCCGAAATTCTCCCCACATATGGTAGCTATTTACACGCTTCACCACACACCTTGACGTGATTAGCTTATAAAAGTAAGGAAATAGTTTTAAAATGAATGAATACGCCAGCGCCAGCCATTTTTTATAATCCAAATCTTTATGACTGTCATGTCACTCAAGCGCGCGAATGTTAAATACTTTTTTAGTGCAAATCTTAATTTCTTTACAACATTTATCTACTTAAAAGTGTTTTTATGGTGTTGTGTTGTATCGCATTTACGACGATGGAAAAATTGCAGTGTTCCCAATGTTCTGATAATTCAATTTGCTTAGAAAAACTGCGTAAGAAACCCAGATTTCATAGGTAAGATTTTTTTATTTAAAGATAGGTAGTTATTTTTATTTATTTACAAATAACTATGAAACTACTACACATATAACAACCTGAAATATATAGTTGTAAGGTTGTAAGTACTTAATTTTTTTAAGATTTTATTTTCTACTAGCGGCTGCCCGCGAGTTCGTTCGCGTGGACTTTAGAATTTTTACCATCCTGTAATAACTATGCATGGTACTATACATGTAAACCTTGTTATTAAATCACTCTATCTATAAGTATTGAAAATTACATTAACATCTGTTGCGTAGAAAAGATTTAAGCTTAGGTAGGTACAGGACGCGGGTGCGACTTTATTTTATACTATTTAGGTAAAGATTTCCGCGTAGCGTTTCAGATTGAGTTTTAGAGACTTCGATCTATTGTGGCCCATCTGGTGTTAAGTGGTTACCGCCGTCTATAGACACTTGCAATATTAAGGGTAAATCACTTAACACTGCAATAATTGCGTTGCCATCCTGGGGACTAAGATGATATGCCTTGCATGCCCAGTAATGACACTGGCTACCTTTCACTTCACTTCCCTTCCCTTCTTGGCTCTGTTGATATATCTTTAAGAGTTTGGAATAAAAGGTTCAGGACCTATATAGGTAAATGTGTTGTCTGTTGGTTTCCTTGCCAATTGGTCAGCTTACTCATTACCTATGTGTAACACCGTCGTGTCCCAGGAGAGCTCCCAGATCAGCTCTACTTTATTTTTCTTTCGATTCTATTCTCTATTAATGGCGTCGCGATACAATAAACGTACGCATTTTGCCAATGTGAAGTAAAAATGTAACTAAAGTAACAAAAATTGTACGGTTGATTTGAGCCAAAAATGGAGTCTCTCAACACGTGTTTTTAGGTACAACAAGAACTCGGAAGAAACTCCATTGTTCTTCCTAACCCTGTTAAAGATTTTGACAGCATTTAGTACTTATCTGAGTTAGATACCAGGGTTCAAGAGAGCCCTCTTGAAGCCTCTGCGCAAGCGCAGCTTGACTGTCGCATAGGAGGACAACGCCTTGATCTACCAAAAGTACCTGGCAATCATTCGATTAGAGTGATTTCCAGAGCTACTCTTGGTGGTATCTTATAATATAATAATATAATATATTTCCACGCTCACACCAATTATCTAGCCCGAAGTAAGTATCATTAAGAACTTGTGTTACGGATACTAGATAACGGACATTTTTTTTTAATATACATAATAAGTTTAGATACATATTTTTATAAATAAACTTAAATAAATGTATAAACAACCATGACTCGCAAACAAACATTCGTGTTCGTCACACAAACATTTGCCGCTACCAGGATTCGAACCCGGACCGCTTGATGTGAAGCCAGCTATACTGACCACTCCACCACGACGGCGTCAAATGCGTCATTATGTCAATAATTCTCCTTTATTTTCTCGATTTTTCAAGATTTTTGTATCCTTTTGGAGCACAATGCATTGGTACAAAATTCTTATGACTTGGAACTTCATTTTATTGACTTTGGTGTTTATATTATGGCCCACTGCTGAGTGATAGATTAGATAGATAAATTAAGCATGTTTGTATTAAATTTTATTAAAATAAATTCTGCTAACGTTGCGTGATTGGGTAATTGAATAGGTAGGTACTTATATCAAAAACATGATACTTCCTTGTTCAAATTGTTTTAATCTATCGTGGTTTCTTGTTTATTCATAACGTATTTAGTATGTTAATTATTTTCTGAACAGTGAAAATATATATCGAATGTTATTAACATGACTAAATCTTTCCTCCTGTTCATATGTTGACGATGATATATTTTGTGCGTGACATTGCTCACACCACTACTGCAGGTGTTGAGGTCCGATATCAAGTATCACGATCAAATTCCATTAGTATTACATTGATTCCATGAAAACTGAAAGGAATTTAAATGAAAACAATACTTAATACGAAATAATATAAAATTTTTAGGCTTGATTGTAGATCTAGACATAAACTGGAAATAATATCATTATCGTGTAGATGGTGTTTATAACAGAATCAATAAATTTTTGTCAGACATGTAAAGAATCTAAAAACAGCTACTTATTACTACTTATCGTGCATAAATAGAATCTTTAATGCGCTAAAGCTTACTGCGTAGTGTGGGGTAATGGTACAGGTGTAAACAGAGCTTTTATTAATACTAGAAAAATGCTCATCATTTTTCTAGTATTAATATTTACGCGTTTGTAAACGCAAAAATAAAATATTACTCCATAGAGCTTTTATTGTTCAAAAGAAGTGTGTCAGAGCCATATGTAGTTTCGTTAACAGAAATTTTCGTAACTTTAATATTTTCAAAACTCAGTTAATTCTATCGACGTTCATTTACCTCGCGAGCAATGACATAACGCAACTTCAACGGTTATCATGCATTTAGTCCTGATATTCTGCGCGTTCGCGAGGGTAGAACACAACTCGATCGCCATCGTAGTGGGCGCGTGTTTCGCTTACTATTTTATTATTCACATAATTATAATTCTCCAACAAACTGTCTGTGCAAGCGTAGTCCTAACCAGCTGGTGACGGAGAAGAAGCGACAATGGAAGTCATCGCGAGCAGTGGCAGATTAAGGTACGTATTGTCGTCGACTCATTACAATTGAACATCGTTCTCTTTTATCGTGGACTTCATAGAAGTCTGTCCCAAAGGTAGCAGGAATGCTACATGTGGTGTTCATCCACTAACGTCCTGCCGTACGTTATTTCCAAGACTGTGCATATTTTCGGCAGTTTGTGATACATAATCCGTTGCTCCTAATGTGAGAATGCGGCAATTGTGTTGAAGTGCACAATTAGGGTAGCGCAGCGGCCCTATCAAGAAGGTTGTACCTTCTTGGGCCCTATTCGCTAACTTTTTTTGAGATAGAACGTTGCTAACTACCTACCACATTCTTATCAAAATCTGCCACCATCACGTTAGTGTAACATTGTGTTGAGGGTTCCAGGTCCAGGTGGAGCTCGCTTCCACCTTCCCTTACTAACATTTACCACCAGCTCAGATGAAGGCCAAGAACTTCACGGGGAATGAATAAAAAGGTAGCACTCTACCAGGAAGGACTATGCTCGCCAGCCCAATTTTTTTTATTAATCATTAGCGTGACAAGTTTTCTTACAATCTTCCAAGAGAGTGACATTAGTTATCTTATGTCTGTGGAAGTGGGCTTTCCAAATTGAAGTACCTACTCGCTCTGGACGGTGGATAAGAGACCTCCTAAAGTCCCAACAAAAGACAGTAGTACCTATTTTTGTACAGAACAGTTAGGACTGCCTTCGAGTGTCTGCTGCGGTCACCATCAGGTGGGCTGTACACTAGTTTGCTACCTTGGTACAATCACCAGCAGAAGTTGATAGTCCAAATTGAATTTACTCAAGTTGCAACAAAGAAAAGTTTGCATAGATAATAATGGCATTTTCAAAATTATTTCCTTGTCAATCAGGTACCTATTATTTTAATATTTTTATTTTCTCGTATACTTACGTAGTATAGAGGAAGTCTTGTAATCGTAAAAAACATTCGACCTCGAGATTTTGACGGATTTACACGTTTTGGACCTCTCTGAGTCCAAAAATATTTTCTTTGTACTCTGTGTGTGTCTGTGCGTTAGCACGATAACTCGAGTATGCTCTAACTTATTGCAACCAAATTTAACATGCATGTATGACATCAAAATATAAGGTTTCTATCAACTTTTGAGTCGTTTCCGGTACACGAGCAAGTCAAGGGGAGTGAGGGAGACCACTACCGATTTTTTTTAATGATATGTCAGCTCATGACGTAACCGGTGTAGTGACCGGTCACGAATATATCTATCACATGCATAGATTTATAATTACTGACGTTTATAGATTGGCAATGAATCAAATATAGTACTCGGGCGAAACCAAGAAGCTTATATTTTAGGCGAAACTAAAAAAATGCAACAATGTGTCTTGAAAAATATTAGTGCATTTTGACAGTTGCTGTCTTTCGACCTTTTTTTTTGTTGACGGGGAGGTCGAATGCATATACGCATCGTCCCTGCGGGGTGGTGCCAACCGCAGAGGATATGTGGGAGTCGAGGTAAAGGCGTTTCCTCCATACCTACTAAACATCCTCCCCGGCCTGACCTCCAGTGCGCTATTGCGGGACCTATGATCCTATGTCATCCTGTGTCTGTTTTGAAATCCGACTGAGGGACCCACTGTAGACAAATGGGTACTCACGTGCCGGTGACATTATGACAAAATGTATAGTGGCATGGTGACAGATTGTACCGACCACAACTATATATCTACATTTTAGGATTACGGTAGAAACATGAACTAATAAACTCTCAGACGAAAAATGTTTCTGTTGTGGTAACGAAACCATACATCCACTATGACTTTGGTTGGATTGACTTCCGTCAATAAAAGAAATTTTCTTATATCAAATAAATTTATTCCACATTTACAGTTTATTCCTAATAGTAATACTTATACTAGCTTATATTAATACAGTAGTACTTATGGAGGATGAACAAATCACTCTGCGCGGCCTGGCGGCCTGGCGACCTGGCGACCTGGCGGCCTGGCGGCCTGGCGGTCACTACTTGACATACCTAAATAATTGTTCTCCGCGGCGCACGCTCCAAGAGCCACTACTACGACTTGAGCAAACAGGTACAGATAACAGCACGACACTCCAATCCAGCGCAATCATACGTCATATGCTCAAGTTACGAAATCAAAGAGAGATGGTTTGCGCTGGATGTCGTGCTGTTGTCTGTACAATGTTACCAGTAGAAGACATAGGAAACATAATGACTTATCTCTGTATTAAATTGCTAATTATATGACTACAAACATTTTGTTTGGGCCGTCTTTAACTAAACTCAACATAGTGACTGCAGTTCCGAAAAACACTAACTATCGAATTCTTAAGGGAGCACAATTTCGACTAGAGTATAGGTATTGTATAATTATTTTCACTCATGTAATTAAGTTGAAATTGTAGAAAATAATGTGCACGAATTTAATTAACTAAATAATTAAAAAACAATCCTGTGAAGTAGGTATGTTTTATTAAACAGTATAGAAAAGTATTTGTTTTTGTATATTTTAAATTCACAGCCACGTCGGAATTGTTAATTCTTGGCTTTAAATAATTTTGTAGGTTTAATATATCAATAGAAATCAAATAATATATCAAAAATACATCGAAAAGAATAAATAAAACACTAAAAGGATCTGCGATACATAAGTGAAGTTTAGTTAAAAATAAAATAGTATCGGCGCTAGTAGCAGTCGTTCTTATAATTAAAGACACTGGAACAGTGAATGACTCCCGAAATATACAGTCGTGTTTACCTAACAACTTCCGCCTCAACTTTTTTCGGTCCCGAGAATACATACTAAACACTCGTTCACCGTTCGTACAAGTCGGCCGTCGAAACAGCAATAATTTTTCTAATTATCATTACAATACAGTCGTATAGGTACAAAAATATTTAAGTATTAGTGGTCCCACACGCGTTCCCCGAGGCATTCCGAAAGTTAGAGAAGTCTGAGAGGTACGTTCGTAACTCGTAATACTGAATGGCGTCCCGGTTGTCATCGAACGTTCGCTTCAAAGACGTCCGAGAATCGGCGACGGTGATCTTCGAAATCGGCGATCGTGGTCGACCTCGTCGAAAGCCTCACCGAATTCTCGTTTCGGAAAACGGCCGTCGGCGGCCAACTCGAACGGTTCAGATAGATTTCGCGGGAGTCTGACCGTCGACGATTACCGAACTACACCGGCGGCGATAAAAACACGAAGTCGGTCCCGCGAGAAATATGGAACGACCGACCGCTCGCGCCGGAGCGGCGCACGACTAGACAGGGGCGGGCGGGCGGCCGTCACCGCTGCGGCGGCAGGAACCCGAGCTGGCGCAGCACGGCGTCGGCGGCGGCGGCCAGCGGCTCGCGCCAGCGCCACAGCGCCGTGTCCCGCACCGGGTCGGCGCGCAGCTCGGCGCAGCTCTTGCTGAGCGCCGTGACGCAGTCGGCGCGGTAGTGCTGCAGCCGCGCGTGCCGCGTGTCCAGCGCGTGCGACGAGCAGGCGCCGCCCAGGCACGCCAGCGGGAAGTGGTTGTGCAGCGCCAGCACGCGGTCCGTCTCGTGGAACGCCTTCACGTACTGGCCCGGCTTGGTGAAGTTGCGCGTCCGGTACACGTGCTGCAGCATGTGCAGGTGGCGCGGTACGTCGGGCTCCCAGCCGTGCTCGTGCCGCAGCGAGTCCAGGAAGTACAGGTTGGACGCGTGGTACGAGCTGCGCGCCGGCTTGCCCGGGGCCGGCACCGCCTGCGGCAGCACGCGGCGCATCAGCGACGCCCAGTCCGGGTCCTCCAGCGGCACGATCACCTCGTCGATGTCGAGCAGCGCGAGCCAGCGGTACTGCGTCATGTGCCGGTAGAGGCAGTCGTTGTACGGGATCAGCTCCATCTGCCGCTTGTGCGTCGTCTTCTTCTTGAGGTACATGTGCTGCAGCCCCGGCAGGTTCGGCTGGCCGCCCGGCAGCGTCAGCTCGGTGACGCCGACGACGCCGGCCGCCGCGTAATGGTCGAGCACCTTCGTGATGTTCGGGTGCACCTGCAGCTGGTAGAAGAAGATCTTGTCCGCGCCGAGCAGCCGCACCAGCTCGATCCACTCGACGAGCCGCACCGACAGGTCCTCGTGCAGGAAGTCTAGCCCCTTGACGCAGACGGCGAAGTCCTTCCTGCCGCCGTCCGGCGCCGGCGCGTGGTGCACCCGCAGCAGGTTGGGCGCGCGGTCGCAGGCGCCCTCCACCAGCGACACGGCGGCCGGCACCAGGTGGCGCACGTCCGGCGGCAGCACGCAGGCCAGCAGGAACGGCTGCAGCACGCCGTCGCGGTGGTTGCCCCACTTGGCGTTCCACACGTACTTGTACTCGAGCGTGCGCACCAGCACGGGCGCGGCGCGGTCCTCGAACCAGAGCTGGCAGTGCGTCGCCAGCGTCGGCTTGACGCGGTCGTGCACGGCCAGCAGCCGCACGGCCGGCCCGAGCCGCGACGTCGGCCGCGCGTCCAGGTACGCGCCGTACACGTGGAACACGCCCTGGCTCGAGCGCAGCGTCTGCCAGTACGTGTTGTGGAACTCGAGGTCGTAGACGGACGGGAACGGCGCGCACTCCTTCTTCTTGTAGAACTTGTTCTTGTCGTCGCGGTGGCGGCGCCAGTACGTCAGCGGCAGCGACGGCAGGCGCCGCTCGGCGTCCGCCGCCTGCTCGTCCTCGGGCGGCGCGCGCGGGTCGGTGGCGAGGCGCGGCGGCTGCGTGGAGGGCGCGGGCGGGGTGGCGCGGGGCGCGGGCGGCGCCTGCAGCAGCGCGCGCGCGGGCGGGGCGGGCGGCGGCGGCGGCGCCAGGCGCGGCAGCAGCAGCGCGGCGAGGGCGGCCCAGCCCAGCAGCGCCAGCAGCACGCGGCCCCGCGCGCGCCCGCACCACGCCGCGCCGCACGACCGCATCGCCGGCACCTGCAACACCACACACACGCAGGTCACTAACCAGCTCCTAACAACAACATAGCGGCGGAGACGCTGCGGTTGAAATCTCGCGAAATAGTTTAAGAATTCCGAGTAGTTCTTTCGATCTTAAGTAAAGCGTAGTAAATTAATGCATATTAATCCGAGTTACATATGAACGGGTCACGGAGTACTACTCTTTGAAACGGCTGAACCGAACGATATATACGAGGACGAATGTAGTCGAGTACACCTAAAGATCTGATTTTGTGTTCTCTGAGCGCCGAAGTATCGATACGTACAAACACGCCAGGCCATGCCGTCGTCGCCGCCACTGCTGCGACGTGCGCCCAGACTAATGATGCTCTTGGTTACATTAGTTAGATCACGTCATACTCTGAATTTATCACACAACTTCCCTACAGTAAAATCCCCAAAAATCGTTCAATTTTGTTGTTACTTTAACTTGACATCTCCTCTTACACTATCTATTTATATGACACATGCATGTCACTGTCAATGATGTCGATAAAAATAAAAGTACAGAATTCAGAAGAATTTATGCTCAATCTTTAAACTATGATCATCAATCAACAGTACAAATAGAAAAAATACACCAACCAATAATAAAACATGAATAACTATTTATCTTTCCTTGGGATCTTTATTTCAAAAAATAATAGGATGTTTATAAAAAACAGTGCAGGATCACAAATCGTGCAAGACATAATTTGGGCGCAATGAATCAAAAATTGTTCAGTTATTTAGTAATCAATAGTAAAATTGTAAAGCTCAAGGTGTTGAACAGTGCTCCAGATTTGTCCGCTAGTTGGTGTAATTAGAGTCCGCGACGGCGACGGACGGCTCGAGGCGGCGCTCGTCGCGCACTAACGGGCGGCTCCGTTAATGTTACTACCGTTCCACTTGAAGTGAACTCAATGAAACGACTCCATCATGTTTACACGAAACAATATTTGTTAGAAATCATACAACATATTACATATTTCAATTATGATAGTTATTTTAATTTAGATGAAAAAAAGGATAAGAGAAACATTGCAGTCGTAAGGAAATATCTGCTGAATAATAGGCACGCTGTTTTGGCTACAAAATAGGTATGTTTATGTTGTCTACGTTTTCATTTTGGGTTTTATTCTAAACTATCAATTGACGATCAATGGTGGATAACAATAAATTTTGTTACTTATACTTGTAAATCTTTAGCTACGAAATGGACCAAAGGTCAATCAATAACACATTTACTTTGTGTCGGGATAATATTTCCACGAGAAGAAAACTTATTCGTTGTTTTACTTTATTGTTCGAATATACCAAAATATTACATAGGCATTTAGAAAGAATGAATGTAATTGAAATTTTAACTAGCATAACACATCTACAAGACTTAACAATCATGGCCTGAATGACTTAGAATGTCTCATGCCCATGCTGTATCGATTAACTCATCAACTAGGTCACAAAAATAATTATAATTTCAATCAGATCCACTTATTTTAAACTCAATACACAATATTACAATATAGTTATTTAACTCGAATGCAATTTCCTAAAGAATAATTAGGTATTGGCATTCAATAGAGGACATTGGACAAAACACAAATCACCAGTGTCAGAAGAAAAAGTGCGACCGCTTCGGCAAACTTGTGAGAACTCTGTCGTTGCGGCGGTATCTTAAACTTACCGTGAAATTTTATTCACGAATCACTACA
This sequence comes from Elophila nymphaeata, assembly GCA_955850985.1. Lineage (NCBI taxonomy): Eukaryota > Metazoa > Arthropoda > Insecta > Lepidoptera > Crambidae > Elophila > Elophila nymphaeata. Next base: position 19,708,208 of record OY039088.1, on the reverse strand, counting down.
AGTATAATATTGGTTTTCTCATAAACTGCGTTCGATTCACCACAGTCTGGCAAAAGCGTGAAACTGTCTCGAATTGAGCGCCCACCATCTCTTGTTTCGTTCGAAGCCATTGAATTACTGTCAGTGTTGTGGCATTGAAGTTCCCGTGAATAAATTCGTTCATTGAGTAACAACGGCAAAATGGAAAACAAGTGTTTAAAGACGCAATGATATACAGAGCACGCTTTTGCCGCAGAAGGTCGCCGCCTCCAAGGACAGGAAGTGTTACCTTTTTGTTTGCCTCGTGTCAGTCTAACCAACGGATTTTGAGAGCTCATAATTTAATATCTGGTTCTAAATTAAACAGCCGTTAATGTCCATGACCGTATTATCGCTTACTATAATTGTTAAAAGCTTGTCCATGATATGGTTATTTTGTTCCTTTTCTGTTAACGTCAATAACAGGCTGATCGTCACACAAAATCCAGCAGTTTAATACTATAATTATACCTACTTAGAGCATATTACACTCAACAAAAACGTTATCCCTATTCAATTCCATTGTCTGCTTTTTGTTTATCAGTTTTAAGTGATTCACGGCAATTATGCGGGCGAGTAAAAACCAAAATACTTGTTTTAAATGGTTGGGGCTTGGAACAAACTACATAAGTAGTTACTTTTTGTGAATCCTCCAAAGGTTTGTTGAGCTGTTTTGTTGTTCGATTTGCAAAGTGGCTAAAGTATTTTCGACTATTTATTACTTTGTATTCACCAGCGCTTGTATTAAGTTCTAAAATACCTAGTAAATCAAACGTATCTCATTAATAGATAGATTATTAGATTGATAAATCCGACTTGATCACCGCATATTATCATAGAATGTAATTCAAAGTTGTCGTTTTTAAGTTACTTCCTTTTATACAAAATACCTATGTATTCAATTAATGATCCTTTTTTGCGCTCCAAATATTTTACCGCTGCATTTCTTTACGCACATTAATTGAATATGATCATTTTTTGCGCTCCAAATATTTCGATGCTGTGTTAGTGATCATGGGTATTTTCACACCAATAAATTTTATGCTCCGTAGCATAACAATTGCAAATATTTAGGTAAAGTGATATTTTTAAGCCACTGATCTGTTTCCTATCTCAATTTTAACATTTAATCTTTGTGAGGATTCATAGTCTGAACTCATTATTTTATTATTGAGAGTTAAACAAGTTTTTTTTCTATTTGTACGCCGTTGCTAATTGGCCTCTCTTGTCGGCGGTGGAAGTCGGTCATTCAAGGCGTCATTATGGATGTATTGAGCAAAGATTGTTAACGGAAATATGTATATTACAAGCTTTATATTACTATTGATGGTCATGGAGTTTCTGACTTTCTTTTGCAATGATTTGACTTTTTTGCAGATTCCTTAAGATATGTAAAATTTAATTGACATCGAAATGACTACTGATGTACAGCTTAAGTCTGTTAATTGAAAAGCCTCTGAGAACATAAACACAAAAAGCTTCATTATGCCAATAGGAAGTTCTCACAATAAAATAAAGGCTTCTGAACTTTTCTATAAATCACGTGGTGCTGAATCAGGACAACAACCCCAAAACGTTTAACGCTGAGCGCTGAAAATAAATTACAAAGAAATTATTTGTCTCGGATTTTTTTATGGTAAAACTAAAACAACATGGAATGATGAGTTCAGCATTCGTATGCTATTAAAGTTTAACGATCACCCACAGCCATTATGGAGCACGCTTATCAGCAATATTTACCATATTTGTGGAAATTTTGATAAATGCTGCGCGACGTTGATGTCGCCTATGTTGTTATCATGTATGCAACTGCTTTTTACAAATTGTTATGTGCGGAGTTGTGGCGCGTTTGCCTCATGCCACATTTATTATTATGCATTCCGAGGAGGATGTTAGCAACTGAAAACTTGTGTCTCAGTGTATCGACTTTAGGCATGGATGCGTTATTATGCAGTATTTTGAGTGGAATAATTAGGTTGGCACAGGCATTAACAATCATTATTTTAACGGCCAATGGTGACTATTCCTATTCTAATTAGTTTTGACACTAAGTTTTGAAATTGTCTAAAATTAATTATCTACATTCTGAACATTTATCTTTTCTCTTGACTTTGTATGAGGAATGTCCGTTAGAAGTATCATATTTTTAAGCTTTATCTGATCCGCTAATTTTGTCGTGGTAATTTTTTTACCCGTGTTTTCATCATTAGCATCAAAATTAAACATTTACTACTAATAGTATAATGACTTTTTTAATAATGATACGGAAGAAAAGATTCTATTGGATTTTATAAATACATAGTACATGATTTCATCAATACTGCGCAGTGGGGTCGATTAAGATGTGCGAATGCGAAGGGAGATGCGCGGGCGCAGCTATGGGCGAGGGGCGAGGCAGGGGGAGGGGGGTCTGCAGGGACTCGTCTGCGTGCTCCCCTCGGCAGCTTGCGTTCCTTTTAGGGATACATATTCCGACTGGTTACCGTATTTGGCTGGCTTATTTATAGAAGTGCCCAATTCCATACGGGCTCCTTGGTTTCCTCTTAGCTTCGAATCAAAGACTATGAATAGTTTCGTTTCATGTGCAATAGAATTATTTGTCCTGTAAGCGTGAATTTCTAGAACACGTCTAGTGTCATCTTGACATACATTTGGTAACACAAGCCGCTAGCTACTAGCCTGCTGATGTACTGTTGTGTGTCATCAACATCACTCTCCATCAAGAGTAGCTTAGTCGTTACCATAGACATATAAACTGGTCGCTACAAGTCATCTAGTAATAGTCTAGTTGTCTTGTCATGACACGGGGCTAGAATATTTATCTAATACATATGTAATGTATGTACTCTACCTTACACAGCATTGTTGGTTGTTGGTGTTAGCAAACAGGCAGGCTTTGCTTTGTTCATAAAAATGGTCTAATGTTTGATAAGCTCGTGGTATTTTGTCATTATTGTGCAAGTTTTTAAGCTCTAAAATTATCTGTACAGTGATAACTTTTATACAAAAGGGAAAAACGTCTGAAGAAGGAGTATTGTTTCCCGCCGTGGCAGTTTGTTTTACCTCTGCGTGAGACTCGTGAGCGTGCAAGATAAATTGTATACACAAATAAACCACAGTTTATTTTGGATTAGGAAACTAGGTGAAATCTGACGTCACAGTGCTCAAACAGCGGATGAGATGGCAACTACTACTTCAAACTATAATTATGAAAATAAACACAGGCTTGTCATCTGGTGTTACTTATACACGAACACGATAGTAACATATTTTGTGTCGCGGAGGACGAAAGGCTTAAAAAGTATTTTATTTGTAAGCGACATTTTGTATATCTGTGGAACGTATGGAATTATTGATAGCTAAATAAACAAGTTCTCCTGCTTGTAAAACAAAACTTATTCGATCATTGTTCTGATGATTGGATCACCAAAATACCATCACCGAAGTGAACATCAGCGACCCGAGCACCTCAATGACTAAGCTCGTCTGCTCGTAATGGCCTGTCCGCCGCAACACTTGTTTGAGAGTGTCGCTCAACGCTGTAAGATTGTCTCTTCAAATGTGATTTCTTTCACAATCACATTATTTAACTGGTTCAGACAGTTAAGCGTTAAATATAACAATAGCTCTGCAAGATCGCGTCTTTAAAGGCTGCGTAAAGTCTGCGCAATGTTATAAATGACTTCAGACAAGTTAAAGCAGAGACAAACACATTGATTAGTTGAAAAAGATTTGTATTTATTGTACCTTTACATTTTGTTATAAATTATATCAAGTCCATTCAACGATGTGCGGATTTGATTGAGTAACAACTATACAAACATCTTCAAAGGTTTTAGGTTAAAAGGAATTAGTATATTAGTAGTAGGGTTTATTGAACTAAAGTCTACTCTTTCAAATTTGTCAAAAAAATTGGAGTCACTAGTAATTAGGGGATTGTGGGACTTTGTACTCTAAATACCTTTCATTGCGAAGAATAAACATTTGACCTAGAAAATTTTAATTAGTCTGTCTCTTAGAAGAGAAGGGTCACGACTTCGTGGCTGTCAACCAATACCACGCGACCAAAACACGGACATTTATCAGTGTGTATTTTTTGTGATTACATTGCTCCCAAAGCAGATTTTATAACTTGGTTTATATAGTAAGTACCTAACACAATCTATAGAGCTGAACTTATAAGAAGCTTAGGAGCTCGTGGACCTTTCACGGTGACGTAACTTGAGTAGCTGTCGCCCGCGGTTGTCGCTCCTCTGGAGTTGGTTTTACGTCAACTTCCTTTCGAGAAATCCATATGAACGACGCAGAGGAACTGTCACATAAACTGTTTAAACGCAAATCGAAATATGTTTCATTAGGGATTTACTTTTTATTTACGATCAATAGCACACCAGAACATAAGAACTAACTTTCGAAATTGTTCAACAGTGTTGATAATTTGAATGTTGGTTGTAGAACTTTATGAGTTTTGAGCAGATGCAGACTCAAAAAATTCAATTTTGTTGAATACCTCATAGTTCCCAACACTTCTTTTGCTGTAATTAAAGGAATGGTTCAATTAAATTATTATTATCAACCGAAAAAGGTACTCTGTATTGTATTATTCTAGTAACAGATTAGGCAAATAACATTACCTACCTAATTAATTTATCAATATAATTATTTTAATGCTTTGACGTTTTTCTTATCAATGCGGTATCTGTGATATGAGTTTTGTGTTCAAATTAATTTTGATCATATTAATTACCGTAATAATTTGGAATAACATAGAATTGATTTATAAGCTAATAATAAATTGTAGCATTTTTTGATCATTCTGATGAGACTGGTGGGTCAATGCTTGAAGAAACTAAAGAACTTAATATAATTTCAGATATTTGAGAGATTTTCGTTAAAGATGGATTAAAGATGGAGATAGCTTGTACGATTATATATGTTTTGGCGTTAATATTCGTCAAAGAATCGGTTATTTAGCGGAAGTATTCAAGCCCGATTGTTAGAATACCTAACAGTGTTCGTTTCAATAAAAATGTAATCGATAATTATTTTCAAATTAGAGGAGAGTATGTCTTCAATTAGCTTCGCAATACTTATTACATTGACGTAGAAACTTTATTCTGTCTATTTCAGTAAAACATCGTGTATTACTGGATAAGGTGTTACTAAAGACCAAGATGTGATGAAGCATCGTCGGGAGTTGCCAAGTGTGTCACGGCGACGCGCGGCCGACGACCTACAGCGGTTTGGCAGCGAAATTGTCATAGCTATACATATAAATTAGTTGCTTGTGCTAAGCTAACTGACGGAGAAAAACATGCAAACCTTAATAAACAAGTAATTTTACTTTCGTTGTAAAACATTTTATGTAATTGTGCCGCGCACATTGCAATGACAGGAGATGGAAATTTTAAATTGAAGTTACATTCTGAGGCAATGCAACCCACTTGTCAAAAGATTCGGTGATTGTATGTAATCCGAATAATACAGTTATCCATGTTTTGAATTAATATGTACAATACATATTTAAGATAAAATGAAATTTCTTATGTCAATTGTTGATGCATGGAAAATTTTGTCTAGATGGGATTTATTATAGGGAATTGAAGAAGATTGATTTTTGAAACCCCCATTTTGTTCAGTTTGCTGTGGTATTGAATTATGTTTGCATCTCCACAAGACACAAGATGATGTAACTCAGACCCGAGAGTGGTCTAAATCGGAATGGTCAAAAAGAGAGCAAAAGTGAGTGAGCGTCGACAGATTAGGATCAGAGCGTTGTGCAACGTGGAGTCGAGCACGGCGCAGCCGCAGTTGACTTGATATTAACACCCTTATGACGAAACTTACAAATATCAGGTCGGTAAGGTTTATCTCTCGCACCAGCTATCTTCGCATTTGGACTCCACTTCTGCTGACCATCAGGTAGAATGGAGTCATTTGGTAGATATTTTCAGAAAAAAAGAAATAAAAATTCTTATGGAGTGTTTCATTCCTTCCTCCCTCACGTATAACTGAGGAAGAAGATAGTCATTATATTTCTTCTTCTTTTACGCTAATGGCGATCGCGACACATAAAGATTACGCATTGCGCCAATATCAAGTGAAAATGAAAACTAAAGAACTATGTACTTAAAAGTAACTGACAATTGTACGGAAGATTGAGTTTAAAATAGTCTCTCAACACGTGTTTTCGCAACAAGAACTCGGGAGAAACTCTCTTTATATTTACAGTGCTATACTATAACTGAAATATTAGCAACAGACCAGACATATGTCATTTATGGCCGCCTGCCTAAAGCTGTTAATATTTTTAGTTTCACATAAAATGGCACTAAAGTATCTTCTGATGAGTATAATGGGTCGAAGTAACTTTTACTTAGCCATGCAGATGATGCCGGCAGAGTAAAAAAGCATCACCCCATATCCTCCAATGGGTGTCGGAGACTGGATCAGCAAAGGGGTATTGACACAAAACACAGGGTATTGATCACCTTATACTCTGTCCATAAAAATTGGTCACACGTGATGGACTACTACCTAAACCTCCTTCGATGACAAGGAGAGGCCTTGTGTCCCAGCAGTTCGTCGAATTATAAAGGCTGTTGTGATGCACTTTTAGTTAACTGATTAATAAGATGTTAGCAGACTTAAATTTTATCAGAAAGTTTCCTGGTTCCTGAAAGTTTTGTTCTTTCCTTGTTGAATTTGCTATGAGATGATACGTATGAATTCGTGGCACCTACCTAACTGCCTTTTAAGTACATAATTTATGATTTAAAATAATGGGATACTATAGATATGACATTGAAGACGCATTTAATAAAAAAAATCTCTTCAATCAGTTGAGGCTAACTGCTTCAAAGTTCAGTTGCAAAATTTGACCCGAACATACATACAAACATTGCAAGTTGTTGTTGTCCTGTTGTATCATTTACCTGATACATTCACTTGGTGTATTTTTAAACATTTTTATATCTGATATCGAGTAAAATTTAATTAATTTATTAAAAACTTTACTTTAAAAATAAAGTACTAAAGGTGGACTTAATGTTACACAGCTTTCTCTACCAGTCAACCAGTTAGCTGCGTGACAAAAGAGTGTTGAAGGCAGGAGATAGGAGTAAAATTTATCAAACACTGTCTTCCTTCTTTAATGTATCTGTTGATCTCAAGGTTAGTAGGCTAATAGTTACTTATTAGTGGCTGCATCACAGGCAGGTACAACACGCCACACCACGGCCTGCCCACACTAATGACAGGAAATCTCGATTATGTTGAACTAGCTTCTGCCCGCGACTTCGTCTGCGCGGGATTACTATAAGCAATTATAGCGTATATGTTACTCTGATGTATGAGCTATATTAATGTAGTTTCATTGAAATACACTGAGTAGTTTTTGCGTGAAGGAATAACAGACACACATCCAGACATATTAGTAGGATATTTGCTGGCAAAGGAGCATTTGTGCCAGGCTGACTGCTGCCTAGGCATAACAAACCTTATACAATACATCGTATACATATACATATTTGCACATTTGGCACCTTAGAAACAAAATGAAAGGAGTATATTATGCGACATAAAATTGCGGATCTAGAATCTAATCATTATTTTTCGATTAGACAATTTTTAGAGAATTTCACAGCTGTTATTTTCTACATTAATTTCGTCGCAAAGAATAAGAAGCAATTATGTAGTGTAATAAAAGTATTTTTATCTGAGGCGTATTTAAATAATTTATGTAGTACATTGCTGTAATCTTCTGTAATAACGTTGGTATCGTTTGCTGGAGTGTTCTCTTGTTTAGTATCTATTATGTTCCTTGTATCTAATAATAATTGTGGTGGTTTAGTTGGAGTTCACTCTGAGATAATTTTCTGCCTGAAAGTTCTTCAAACGACCGAGTGTGACAGGCAAATTTTCCTCAAGGTTTAGTTTGAAAGCCTACCGCATCACACACGCATTATAAATCCATTTGAACAACAATAACGGAAATTAACTACGTGTTTAGTGAGAGGCGAACGTAATATGAGTAATGATCATCAACAGAACCGCATTAAATTTTGCACATGGCTGTTGTTATGGTCAAGTCACTGTCCATTGGTTCCGCGGCTACGATGGCCTTTGTTCCATCTGTATAAGGTCGGAAGTCGTTAAGCTTTATGTTATGCGCATGTTTCTGAACCATTATATAAATTTACGAGATGGTTTGTTAGCGATCTTTTACTCGGAAACTGTGGCGTTTAGAATTACATGCATGACACAGGGCAGATAGTTAAGCAATTCATCGAGTTTTATTTTTTACAAGTGTGACTTAGATGTAATTAAACATAGTACCTATTTATGAGAATAAGGATGATGCGTGTCAAGTCAATTGAGAAACTTTTTATTAGCTGTCATACAACAATTCTTCCATAGATTTTGTTTAGCATTACGAATTAGTGACGTCATTATTTCTTATAGTCAGTCAACTGACGGAATATTAAATGATTTTGATACGCTTAAAAATCAAATAATAGAGATAATCTCCAATTCTTTATTTTTCATTTTTACGAATTTAACACCCTGTAATTATTTGTGAATGATGTAAATATCCCTATTATATTTTAATGAGCTTTTTTAAATTGTTGTATTTGTAACACTTATGAACGCGTGTATTATCAACATAGCGGACAAGTCCAACTGTAACAACACAGATAGATCCTCGGCATATGTCCTCAGTAATCTCTCGTCGAATTAGGTAGATACCGAAGAAATACAGCGTTGAATAGGAGTCATCAACGAAAATGTTGAACGACTTCAAGAAAGGATTTTCTTTGAATTTTTTTTTTTCTATGTTTATATCGTAGGTGGCGTAGCGCCCAGTGAGTATTTTAACGAGTCAACAGCATTCCTGTTCAAAATAGATGATTACGTCCACACTCGCGGCAAATACAATGCTAAACAAGTTTTCCATTATTACAATATCAAATCGACCACATTGCAGTAATGAAGATTTGTGTATTTTCGTTCATTTAAAATTAAACCAACGTAGAAGCCCGTAGAGTCAATGCTTACACATTATAACCACATTATAGTGTATCAGCAGCTATTCCAAGAGGCGCGCGGCGGCGTGACGTCACCGCACCGGAAGCATGGCAGTGTTCTCAGAAGGATATACATATTTATCCTTGTAGAAATATCTTGCAGTCTCATCACTCTGCGGACCCTTTGCTTCGATTGAATCAGAGATGAGTCTTGTTTATCAACCGCTGCGTTTATTTGTCATGAAAAGAAACCAAATAAAACAGTAGGAAACTACGTCATTGCATGGGTAAGGCTAAGGTAAGTAAAAACTTTCTTACTGACAGGATTGTTTTTTATTCACGGGCTTCATCTTAACTAATGGTACTCATAAGGTCGAAAATGGAAGTTTCACTTGGTACCCTTAACCCCTGGGGTCCACGTCTGGCGGACCCTGGTAACGTGGTGGGTAAACTTTCTCGGCGGGTGTGTGGCTTTCGATGTCAAGTGTGTCCCTTTTTCATTCGAAGTCACATGCCATCGTCGAGTCGTTTTTGTTTTCCCACCACGGCTAGTTGGCGACGGCCTTGCCCGAAGTCCCCTGGGTGCGGTGGGATGGCTGCTCCCGGTGTCATATTGCGGAGGACGCGCCAGGTCGAGCAGCCGTCGGTGGAGGAGTGACTGCTGGCCACCAATTGGTGCAAGGAGTGCCTAGACGGGCGTTGGGACGGTCTCGGTGTAGTTGCGCTCATCCCGAGCGCAGATCCCGAGCCGTCCCGTAATAGTACACTGAAGGTCAGGCCGGGGAGGGAAATTGGTACGCAGATGGATCATAGGCTGATAATAATAAGTACGGATGAATTCATTGATATATGTGAGAACGTCGTCCACGCGGGTGAAGCCACGGGCAAAAGTTACTTGTTATTTTTTCTTTAGCATCAGCAGCGTATTAGATAAAATGGGTTAGTCTAAGGTTAGACACGTTTTTATTATAACTGTTTATTCCAATAAATAAATAATCATTCTAGAGCTGAGTTCTACACCGAAAATTGACGTTGTCATGGTTCAGTTCAGCAATAAATTACGACGCGTGTTTCGTTGATAGCTGCTATGCGTCTCTACATTCAATTCAATAGGTGAGTAGGTACTAGATAAGGAGTGTAATCTGTGTTTGTTGGCTTTAAATACTCAATTTTATTGAGCAATAAGCCCTTCAGCTTTTATGTGCTTAGTAATTAATTTATTACCATTTATATGCCTAACTGATACATAGTTTATTATCGACATGTTTCAAAATATCCTATATTAGATTGTTACGACCGTGTGGACTGGGTATCTTATCATTGATGGTCGGAACACAGTAATGCTGTGAACATTATTATTATGGCGACAGGTTTTGACAACATGGTGGTAGCTAGTTAGGCGGACTAGAAAGAAGTCCTACCACCAACCAAACAGAGTACGAGTTTGTACTCCCTGGGGATCTAAGCCGGGACTTCTGGGGCTAATTCAGGTGGAAGAAGTACTTGACCACTTCTTCTTAATGGTTTACTGTTGGCAGAGTAGTCGTGGTCGTGGGGTCGCAGCACGGCCTTCTTGCCTGTCTCCCGCCATCTCTCTATCGGACTCACTTCACACACACGTATTTAGGGGTGTCTCTGTGAGGTCCTTTACTTGGTCAGTCCATCGCAGGGGCAGCGCCTGCTGGATCTTGAGCCTTGCACTCTACCCTGGACAACGAGTCTCTCCATAGCACAACATGGCCAAAGTAGCTCAAGCAAGATCCAAAAGTGTACGATTGCCGAAAGTCTTTGCTTCACCTTGAGTTCCTGACTCCATGACACGCGCAACATTCTTCTCCAACACCACATTTCCAAGGCATCGATCCGTTTCCGTTCACTCTCTTTCACCGACTTCACCGTCCAGGTTTCCGAACCATTGAGCAATACTGAAAACACTAGGGATCTTACAAGGTGAGTCTTTGTTGCTTCTGTAATATTACGGTCTCTCCAGATCTTCGCCAATTCGTCCAATGTAGAAACCAAATTCGAGACTAACCCGACGCAATGCCTAGACCACGGAGGCGGTTAAAGTATATACGTGGATGTTGATGTCAAGAGCAGGTCGGTGAGACGCCGCGCGCCATATTGTATTGACATGGTCGTGTCAGCGCGCACACAATGGAGTCAGCCGCCGCGGCCATTCAATGGTAATGTTTATGTCAGACGACTGACACTGTTGAATAATACTAGCGACAACAGACCGTCTTCCGTAAAAAAATATGTCTCTTTACACAGTGTAGAAAAATTAACGCTACTTGACGGAACTCTTTACCGCGACCTTACGCTGTAGGATAATTGCTGTTTCATTTAAGTTACTAAGACTTTAGTTTTCTTATACTCGCGCAAGCAGCCTTCTGTAGCTAAATTTATAATTTATTTTTAAATGGACTCTACAGAGCTAGTGTAATTATTTTTGTCAAAAACTATCTTCGCCTCGACAATTACTTAATTGTGTTATGGGCAAAACATGTCAAATTTAATTCTTCAATAGTCTAATGTCAGAGACGACAAAGTTAAATTTGGAGCGCCATACCGCCAACCTAAGTTGTCGAGCCCGCGCGTGCGCCTTATATTTTTTTATATATTTATTGTTGCATGCTTGCTAACAATTGTGTAGCAAAATCGAGTTGATATTTGAATTGATTTAGAATTATTGCGACTAATATAATAGTAATGGTTTTGTTGGTGGTCATGACAGGTCTAAATTAATGTTATAATTTGATATAACTATGATCCTCCACATAATATGTGAGCATAGCACGGTTATGATGTAAGCACTCATAGAGTACTATCACAGTGTAAACACATCGTATTATTTTGATGGGGCTTAGATTTTATCAATGAGTGCTAACTGATAACAGACATTGAGCTGAAAAGTGAATTACTGAAATAGAAAGATAAATAAATAGCGATGGGACTAATGTAGTTTTGCAATGTACTTACCTACACATTGTACAGACAACAGCACTTTGGGTTACCACAAACTGTCAAATTTTCCCAATCGATTAGGTATGCACTTTATATTGAATAGTCTTAGTTTGAAAATCGTTTGTAGAAATTTGACAGTTTTGTATAGCCCGACGTGCTGTTGACTGTACGTACATGAACATAGAGCAATGGTTCTCTATGGTTTATGTAAAAACAAAAAAAAATACATATTTATATTAATGATAATACTCAATTTGATTTTAAATTGATTAATGACAATGTTGGATTACTTTATGTCAATTTAATTAAATAATGATTGTACAAATTTAATGTAAAATGTATGACTGCGTCTTAAAATAAATGGCTTATTTTTAATACATTTTCCTCATTTTCATGCAGTCTTTGAAAGTAGAGACAAGTTAACAGCGTGTATAAAAGGGCATCAGACCTAAACATAATCAAACCTTCAGTAAACCAATAAATTCAAAAACTGACAAATGTTCACTCTAACGGCTGATTTCAATATTCAATCCACAGAGATCACCCTCCGAGAGTATTGTTAAATTACTATAGGTATAGGCAAAAACTTCAGGAAGCCTACTGTAATCAATAAGTAGCGGCAGCCCGCGACTTCACTCGCTTTTATGTCGGTTATCGTACTAAAAAATATCGAATGTCCTTTCCAGGTTCTCAAAAAGGTTTGGGCCAGGAACCAGTGATCTGACCCGGGTCAGCCCGGACCACACAATAGAGACGCCAGCGCCCGTTGTGCAGCCGCTGTAGCGCCTTCGTTTACAAGCTTTTGTAAGCTTTTGTGGCAGATCTCAGTAACGGCGCTTGCTTTCAGATCTTAACGGGATACTGTAGTGAATAGGTATCTCTGAAATTGGGTGTTGATCGAGAGCGTTGGTAACCTAATTGCTCTACGAACACGAATGTTGTACAGTTTAAAAGTAATCTGTAGTGAACTGTTAGCTTTCAAAAACGATATTGAAGTTGATGAATTTAAGGTTAGTAAAAGAAATTCGAAACATTGCTAAAAATTAAAACGCATTAGTTTTTTATGAACTTGCCGTTCAAGCTGATTAGACCTAAGAACACAATTAAGGTGTGACAATACCAACTAATAAAGTAATATTTGCGGAGAATTTTTAATTAGACTACACTGATAAGAGCGCTGTTTGATCAGAATACATTACAAAATGGCAACTAAAACTTTCACGGCCTCTCACTTTCCTTATGGAACTTTTAATAATAACGTGTTTATTCATCAGGAGGAGGTCGATGTCGCCGCGGTCGTGCGTTCTTAGTAACGATCACGAAAGTTAAGCACCCAAGTGCGCGGTTGGTACTCGGATGGGTGACCGAAAATTTTTGGACTCGATTTTCCTCCGTAATTCGTCGGCACGTTAAGCTGGTGGTCCCGGGTGTTGTGGAAAGATAGCAGTCGTTCCGAAGGAGGGTTGGTGTCAGACACACGGCCGTAAAATATAATGACAAATCCTTAAGCAGTATTGTCGATGTCAAGATACTGCACCGACTACAAATAAATTGTAAGCAGGGCAGGAACATGATGAATACCTACGTTTATTCATCAGATTACATTGATCCAGAAAAATGGTGTAATTAGCACATACAATAATGTTAGTACCTACCATAACTAATATCATAAAAGCGAAGGTAAGTAGATTGTTGTTACGTTCTCATGAATAACCGATTTAACGAATGGGGGAATTATGGGGGCATAAGGGGGCTGCAGTGCGGGCCGCGTCGTCTCGGTGTGATCGCGCGTTTTTATGTCATTGCACATTCGCGGGTCGCTAGTGGCTTGTAAAGTCTGCCAGTAAACATTTAGCCAAATATAATAATTACTTTAATTGATTGGACACGTAGCGCGCACGGCCAGCTGCGTCACCGACCGCTGCCGCCGCCCGTGACGTGACGTGACGTGACGGATTCACATTGCACGTTGCACTCGAATTATTCTGTATCACTGTTTAGTTAGCTTATATTTAACTAACCATAAACTCTAATCATTTAATTCAGTATGGGCTTGTAGAAAACACTTTTTGACGTATATTTTCAATATGGTTTGGTTCATAGTTATTATTTTGGCTGCTATTGGTTAGTTTAAATGCAAACGCGAGAGTTGAACGGAAGTAAACAGTATGAGGTGCGTGGTGGGTGGTGGGCACCGTCTGTTGAGCACCGTTTTCTCTGAAGAGAAAATTAAATAAATAATGATGGCAACACGAGCGCTGCGAAACCTCTTCACTGAGGAGTGTGCCGCCTGCACTATAATATGTCTAATTATTTTAAATGGATATTATTTTTTTTTTTTTATTTTTTATTTTATGTTATTTACATTGTTTTTTAGTATGTTAAAAACATTCTAAAATACCATAAAGATGAGAGAGGGGAAAACGTTTTCGCCGTTTGTGTTATTTTGTATGAAGACGGCGTTGTTTCATATTAACTCATACAAAGAATATTTTTTGCAGGTACTGGTACGGTCATGGTAGATGATATAGTGTAGGGGCTGACATCTTAACGTGTACAAACTAATAATCCTGAAAAGTTGATTGAAATTAATACCAAATTACCAGGTTCGCGTGAACTACGTCGCACGACGTCGTGAGTAAATGCTTATGATCCGGCGCAACTTCTTATGGCGTCCTAAAGATTATGATATGTTCGTCGGAACGTCGTCCAACGTCTAATTTAAGAGTAAATTCGTATACCGTAGCTAATTTGCGCCGCAATACATCCCATTTTTGTAGTTTGTACCGCCGCCTGACATTGGGAATCTCATACGAGTTCCGGTGCGACGTCTTCACACGTTGCTTTATTTTGTATGGAAAACAAGTTGCGCCGTTATGCAACATTTTGAACATGGTGGTTGATCACGCGAACGTGTTAAACGAAAACGTGGAAAAAAAATCCTGTCATGGATCCCTTCTCAGCACTTAGTGTCGAGTACTCACAGAGTCGTTCCCACCGGCCATGGCTCGGCCGCAGCACCACACTACACTACACACAGACCAGCCTCAAGCTACGCCTCAGACGCTCGAGCGCGCGATACTCACGGCCGCTGTCGCCACTACACTGATGTCACTTTGGTATTGCTCAATACACAGATCGATAGCGTTATCGAAGATGTATGTACCACTGATAAAGTACTCATTGTTGAATATACCTTTCTAGTTGCCGCCGTACATAGCCTCACTGGATGGATAGGGTGCCAATTGACGTAATCAGTTTGGACGCAATTATACATCATCTTAAGGTGCTTACCTAATTTATAACAAAAATCTAAGTATTGAATTAACGCTGGATTTTTTTAAATAATAATATTATAATAAGAGATATAATAAGAATAATACATTATCAGCAACACACGACAACATTGATGAATAATTTTTTTGATTAAATTGTCGATAAAACAAACAAATGCAATATCTAGAAATTTCTGAGACTTCTTATTTTTATTCTTATTACAGAAGTTTTACAAGAAATTGTAAGTAATATCGTAATATCTTAAAACCTGAATGATATGATAACACATCAGTGTAAAGTATAACAGTTGACACGTTATTAAGCATGATTGAAATTGATACCAAATTAAATATAAACGAAAAACATGGAAAAAAAATCTGTCATGGAATAAGTGCTGAGACGGGACTTGAAGCCGCGACCTTTCGCTTTCCAGGCGACTGGCTCTTCCAACTGAGCTACACAGGACTATTTGACCACGACGAATTTAGCCATGTCTTTCGTTTTTTTTTATTACGTCATCAAGCTGACGTATGCCTAACAATGTTGCAGATTTACATCTTTAACACCCGATGAGATATTTTTACAAATACCGTCGATCAGTGAAGTTAGACATTTTTGCTTTCTTGAAATATTATTTTCCTTTTGGTTTGGCAAGTTTAATTATGATTGAAATTGATACCAAATTAAATTTCCATGTTTTCGTTTATATTTAATTTGGTATCAATTTCAATCATAATTAAACTTGCCAAACAAAAAGGAAAATAACGTTATTAAGCTTTAAACGTAGAGTCAGTTGCAGCAAAGATGTTGTTCAGATACGCGCTGTCTATGGACACATCGGATCACATTCAGAACAACATAGTGACAATAAGGAAAGGGCCTTTGGGCGCAGAAACTGGTCGCGGGAACAAGAAAGCGCTGTACCGGTTGGTGTTTCCGCAGTGTGTGCAATGTAGCGCCACGACTAGGCTCGTCTGTCGGCTGTGCCTCGCGGCTAGGTCAGCTAACGCCAGCAAACAACTACACTTCAAAATATGTTCATATAAATGTAAAAAGCGTCAGCTAAGCAACTTGTCGTCGAGCTAGCTTTTATTGAAATTGTCTTTCCTTTCATTATTTATTATATTGAATTATTTATTTATTTATACGTCGGCTTTAGTTGGTTTGATTGGCATTTTTGTTAATTGTTGGCTTTGGTGTCCTTTTTGACGTGACAACGTCTTATAATTCGATAGAGCCGGCTGCACGCACGAAAAAACATGACGCATGCGGCGTTACGTTCCATGTAAGGCCGGCAAAACAAATGAAATTTATTTTTTCTTTTGAAAAATGCTACCATTCCATCAGTATTTTCTTAAGACGTTGTCACGTTCAACTATCGTCAGTAAACCGACTTTACAGACAACCAATTTTTTGTTAAGTTGACAGGCTCTCACTAATCTGGGGCACCTACTGTATGGTCCATACTGCCAGGTGTGGCTTTGTATGTAACCGAATGTTACCTGAAGCTCTGCTCGACCCCTTTTAGAATTGTGAGCGTAATTATGTATGTAATCATGTATTGCACAAACAATAAAATTGTAAAATTATTGCGGTTGTACCTTTTCTGTAAAACGTTAGTTCATGTAAAATACCACTTCATGCATCTAAGGTGAAGTGAGCACACTTGATGTGTTGCAGATTGTACATTAGCCGTGTCAGAGATCAGAGTGTCAGCGGTGAAAGGGTCGTGTATGAGCATTATTCATACATAAATACCATAAATATGTATCGTAGGAGCTTAAGTAGTTGTACTCGATAAGATAAAATTCCGTCACACAAGAGATGCGTGAATAATATTCTCAATAATCTTTTTTAAGTAGGTACTTAGGAACGTCTTTGAAGTTGAAACACAAGTATGCAAGAGTAAATTTTACGCAACTTCCAGCAACAAAAGTGATACAAATATAAATTTTGATAAAAGTGCAACTAAATATATGATTTCACTTATCTTTTTGTAGCGATGATAGATAACTTTCTTATAAACTTTGCAACTTTACTCGTTTACGGTATTCTAAACCCTAATTATTTATGAGGATTGAAATAATTCTACAGACATTGAATATTTCTTCAATTGCAAATTATTCGAGTGTCACTAGACGTCAGAGAGAGCTGTTGTTTCTTCACCGTAACTAAGGTGTGGTAATGTTCTTCATTGTGCCGTCAACAAGTTCCAAGTTGATTTGAAGAAGACGTAGGCGCGTCCACCGCACTAGCACCGAGTTGACGACCAGCCACTGACCAACGATCAGTACCCGTAATGTCAGTTTTGACGTGACAACGTCTTATAATTCGATAGAGCCGGCTGCACGGTTGCAATAACTTATGTATACTCGAGTTACCGTGACACAGACAATTCCAAACACGGTATTTATGGACTCTAGGAGGTCCAAAACGGTTGGATCATTTAAATAATAATTTATTTGTTAGCTTTTTAAAAAATTTAACAACCTATGCAAATCTTAAATTTCTTCTAAATTCTGAAGTAGAAAATTTGTAGTATTTTTAAGGAACAAACCAGAGGTTTTAATGTTGGTAATGTCTCTCATTCCATATATAGCACAGGATGTGTATGGTTATTTATCTACTGTATAATGTTACAATATCATTCGATTTGCACGAAGAGATACAATCAGCATATAATGCGGTCACAGTTGATGTTCCAACACTTCCAACTGTGGACCACTACTGAAACTTAATTAGGTAGCAGCCGCAGCAAAGCTTGCATTGAACCAGATTTTTTTCTTGAGGTCGATGACTCTCACCAACAGTTAGAATTAGCATCAGCTCTACAGCCACCACTCACAATGAACTGTCATACATTACATCTACTGGGAATACGACTCTGTTAGCAATTACCATTAATTTTTTCATTTCTAATTGAATACGGTCTATTTGTAAATTTTCGTTGTAATTTTATCAAAGTCTATTTGACACTAAGTTAAATAAAAAAGAAGACATAAAGAACTTTAATCTACAACAATTATTTTTTATTTTAACTTAATAAAACAAATATTATTTTGTAAGAGCAATAACAATGCAATGGCCTACGTTTTTGTTATTACTGTTGTAGTAGAAAGAATAATATATTCATCAACAGCTCATATAATATCCCCGCCGAGGGGTCGAGCCTGCCCCATATTAGGGGTGATTAGGCCTTAGTCTACCACGCTGGCCAAGTGGTCGACTTCACACACAACCTAAGAATTTCCTCATAGGTATGTGCAGGTTTCCTCACGATGTTTTCCTTCACCGTAATTATATATTATAGGTATTTAATTTGACTTTAAATTAATGTTCAGTCTATTCTCGCACAATTTTGTATTTTGGTATTGTGTCGAGCATGGCGCGGCGGCCGACGACTTAACAAAACTAACACGTCATCGCAACTTGTTGCTTCAAGATAATAAAGATAATATTGTTTGGGGCAGGAAGCAGAATGCTCACAGCATTACAATGAAGAATAAAAAATGAGCTTTTCCTGTGTCTAACACGATGTATACTTGGCGATAACAATTATTAAATATTAATCAATGGGGGGCGCTGCTCGTGCCTGGTGCATCATTGGACAAGCCTCGCCGACGCAGGGGGCTCGCTGGCTAGTCCTGCTACCAATAAATATAACAACATTATTATGGCTTTTATATTCATAGTTTTTGTCTTACTGATCGACTCGATTAAGAATGTTTAAGACCGATTGTAATATTTGCATATGATAAGCCCGTGAATATTACCACAGTTATTTAGAAATCTTTCAAAGAAGATAGATTGAATTTAATAATTCAGCCGCTTTGATATTGAAACATTGTTCGAGGTATTATTTTAGAAACGCCAAAGGCAATTAAGTTGAAATTTATTAATAAGTAAATCATGCCATATTCATATGTCACACCATACAATATTAGCATTATGATAGTTACGTTAAGCCACTCATGAGTTAATGGGTCGTTGGTCGCATAAGCATTGTGCTCATCCAATTTACGCGGACCAATTCTAGTGTATTTTAATGGCTTAATGAAGATTTATGTTTTTGATTATATTGCCCGTTAAAATCATGTTTCGTAAATTATGAAAAGCTCAATGTTGGCGGCAGGTTACAAACTATCGTCAATACTTATAACATTTATTATTTTAGTCTCTTCAATGGTCTTCACAGATAATAATCAATTTAATACTATTTGTTTCCCCTTCGTTACCTTCAACACGCCCAAGAGAACTATCTCAAGCGTGCATTAGTAAAGTAAATAAATGATTGGGATATTTCGGCGACCATTTGAAGTCCTTTGTGGTGCGAATTGGACTCACACATTGATATTGTATTTCATTAGCACATCATATGGCCGAGTGTCGTCTACAGCCGACAGCTGTTGTTGAAAAGTATCACATGCATAGAACAGCATTAGGTACAGAATCGCATACGCACTGCAGTTGACTTTTGTAACAATAACATTTATTTGAAGGCACTAATACATGAACTCATTTATCTCCTAACAAAGAGAATGGGCGCCTCGGATATAATGCAACAGTCACTTATGCGCCTTCGCTCAGGTTTACAACTTGTTATTAAGCTTCACACAATGTAAGTTATTGCAACGTAAACGTTGGACATAAAGGTCCATTGAACGTCGCAAATTGTTGCCATAGACGTTAAGGATATATGAATTATTACACATTGTCCAAATAACAGGAAATACCTATTATTTTATCCTGCAAGTAAATCAGTCCACTGAAACGTGAAGATAATTAAAAGTTCGTTAAATATACCAAACTTTGGTAATTAACGTACAAATCATCTTCATTTGCCTGTCCTATTCCCGATTTTACTACTCAGTCGGCGTAACTGTTTCCGATTCTCGATCAGTATCTAACCTTCAAATATCCTATACTTTATTACAAATTTCTAAAGTAAGGTTTCTAAGTAGGTATTCGTTCCTAGAACAATATAAGTTCATATAATACTTTATGTTCAAAACATTGTGATTTGATTTTACCGTTAAAATAATAACAGAGTCAGACTCATGTATATACTGCTGTCGAACAAATTTTTAATTAAGCCATGTCAAAGCGATTTCCGATAATGAGCGCGTAGCGTAATTACGTTTTATATCTAAACCGACTGATTTAATGAATTAATGGCAGTCACAAGCACGCCAACAGAAGATCAAATCACAACTCCCAAGATTCGTCTGATAAGAAAAAAGCGGAAAGATCTTATTTAGTATAAATGGTGCCCCATACGAGATAATACCGTAGTAAAGTTTGCAATTATAATGAAGTTTATTATACTTGAAAAAATCAAAAAGTTCTTAATTAAATGGACACTAAGTACTATTAAATCGTCAAAAACCCTACCACCGTTTCGGGACGAAATAATTATTTCACTTAAATAATTATTATGCTGACACGGAGAAGAAACGGCGAAAGAAACTCCGCAGCTTACAATTTCGTAATGATTTCAAAACATCATTAATAGTCTAGAGAATTATCTAATTATTACCAGCTCCCCTTACATTAATTGTGTTGTTTGGCACAAATAACTTCCATAGAACAACTTCTCCGTCCGCCAGCTGGTGGTCCAATTGGTGATATATTTTTAGTGACTGTACTAATTCTTACGATCTACTGATTGTAAACTAAGTATGGTCTTTGGCTCTGGTATCTTTAAACGTGTGAAGCGAAAATTATGCTCTCGTGACCGCAATCACCGTGCAATGTTCGTATTCTATCCAGTCATTTATAAAAATGAGTGTCTACCACATTTCATATCCAGCAAAGATATTTCGATTTAATCAAACGGCGTTGCATGTGCACGTTGCACAACTGAAAGTGTACATAGTTGTAACAGATCATTTGTCAATAAGTCGGCCGAAGGATGGCGGACGGATAAAGTTATATCACCCAAGTTAAAGCACCTTCACATAATGATAGATGATGGTATTGTTTCAATGAGTTCAGCTGAAAGTTCATTAGTGGTTTCCCACGAGGGAGGCGGCTGGCTGCAGCACCAACACACTTTGTTCAGCTCAGTGGAATCATTATGCATAACTGTTTCGCTATGCTTCAATACACCAACGTGTCCGACCTTCTCTCGTGCGCTGCATTTCAATGTCTTTTATCAATTAAGCGTTTATTTAATACAACATTACTTTACCTTCTTTCAACTTACAATGTAAAGTTGTCATAATAATTACGTGTTTTCTAGCAACGAAGTTTAGTCAAATTTTGTAACTTTCCATTCTAAAGGTGTTAAGTGCGTCAATTTGTTATTCTGTGAACGCCTTGACGAACTGAATAAGGAGTTTACTAATAATTGCAATCTCTTTTCGTCATAATCCTGTTTTGTATTTTAAATGTCGTGACATTAAATATTATTAATAATGGCAAATGTTACCGATTTATTAATGTTATTTATTAAAAGTAATATTAAGCAAATAATGGAGAATCGTTACATGGCTTAGTATAACCGGGAACGAATATGATAGCTTCGAAAAGGGGCATTTAGAAAGACTCCAATCGCCGTTATAGCATAAGATTAGGATGCAACAACATTAGATAGCCTTTCCGCCTTTCCTATTCCGGTCGTAAACAACTTACTGTATTTGTGAAAGGGAGCCAACGTAATTACGGCCCGTGGAAGGTAGAAACATCTTGCATCCAGAATGTGGGCGCAACGGTATCATCAAGTGATTTCCTTGATTGCAAAGCTGGGCGACGTACTATCGGGTCATGTGGCTGTTAAGGCTGATTTACACAGGGTAAGTTATTGACTTGCAAATTCGAGGAAATTCAGTGTTGACTCAGTACTGGCATGTTAACGGTGTGCTCAGTTGTTAGTTGCCTTGTGTAAATCAGGTTTTAGTCTTTGACATGAGACTGGCATGGGGTCGTCGAAGCATCCACTCCGTGGCCGTAGTGTGCACGTGTGGCGCGGGGTCTCAGGAGAGCAGCGGCGCGCGGGTGACCTCTAATCCCAAGAGACCAATGCCGATAAACTTCACTTTCTAAAGTGACCGACTGTATTTGAAACCTGTTATGTCTTATTACGGAGCTAACTCTACCGTTATGTTAACAACGTAACCCAGAAATGAAATTAAGACAGATTATAGTCGATTCCGAATAATGAATGATATGCCTTTTATCATCGTAATTGCTTTTTGTCTTTGTGTTTTTTTTGCTCTTAGTAATTTGACGAACATATCTTTCCTTTGTTAGTGACGGTTAGTTTACTTATTTGTACTAGGTTTTTTATACAAAAAGTATCAACTTTGGTTATCATGTTTGTTTAGTTTTCTTCACTACCACAAAATATCGAGTGTACCTAAATGTTTTCACACTTCGGCGAAGTCATTAAAAGGATAAAGTTGATAAAAAAATCCCTTTACTGTCAGTGCGAAGGAAAATTGTGCATAGGCGTCTTGCTCAAACACTTCGGGAAGCACGTTACGTCATGGACTGGTTCTTAAAAATGCATCTACTGATTACGTTCATGTTCAGTCTAGAAAATCTGAGAAGAATTTACATAAGTAGACCATGAATTGTCGATGAGTTGCGAATGTTACAAAATCGGTCGCCAGCTCTCAGCCCATTGATTCACCACATTAGATTTATAACGTTGACTATAGAACACAGAAACGCTATTAGCATAAAGCATTTCGTTGGTTCCTCGCAAGAGCCGCGGTGGGTGCGCGCGCGCAGATTCCCAGATAAGGCCACAATGGCGTCCCCACGCTGCGAGGTGACGTCACTGAGTTTTGTAATGCAACCGAGATGTAATGTCACCCGTGGGATTTATTTAATTCAACAGACAAATTATTTGACTCCACTATTATATCACAAAGTGATTCAGCTCTTCTAGGTCACTAAAGGAGAATTCAATGTTTTCTCTTAACGATTTTGATTATTACTTTGGTGCTCAATAGCTTAATGTATGCAATTTAACTGCATTACAATATCAACATGAATGCATTTTGCAGTGTCATTGTAAGAGAAACCGCTCTCCGTGTTGATGCACACACCGGGCGCAGGCGCAGCCCCGCTGTTAGAATTGCTAATGTAGCCCTCGCGCTGAGCTCCATCGGTATTTCATATTTGACACCATTATTCACTATCACGAACTGTAGTTTAGTGACGTAATCTTCTTACGATCTTGAAATTAAATAAAAAAACTAACGCGGTGTTTGGTCCATCGGCTAGTCGTAATGTTCTATCTCACTATGGTAATTGCCTAATTTTGTGTGACACGGAAGGAACCGTTTGTTTTTAAGTTATCATCATATAGGCAAATGCGGTTGAATTATAGTTTAAATTCCCTAATCACCTGGTTTAGCGGATGGGCGTGTTTTTTGTTACTAATTGCACTTTTAGTGAGGAGTTCAACATTAGAAGTACTAGAAAAATGCACTGAAAAAAATCGACTTGCCTCAGGCGGGACTCGAACCTTCCACAATTATTTTTTTTCAGTGCATTTTTCTAGTATTATATTTACGCGTTTGTAAACGCAAAAATAAAATTATTCCATGAGTACAACATTCCTTAAATTTATATTGGCACATTAATTTGCTTGATGTCAACTTAGAAGAGCTTAGCCGGTGTACGAACGGAAACAGAGAAAACACCGTTCCATTTCCAACTGAAAGTTTTGAGTAAACTTATCATCAACGCTACCATGATTTCCCACAGCAAAGACGGTGAGCGCACGGAATGCGCCACGCGCGGAGCCATGTTCCCCGCGCGACGCTGGTCATCCGTAAAAACCAGGTTAATTAGCAGTTCACATGTAGCACACGTGGGCCTCTCCGCCGCCGATGCACCCAACATAGTCCGCGGCCGCGCCCGCCAGCTCAATAGGACTCAATTGAAACGACATGCGCAATAAGTTATGGTTGCTCGCGACAGCCCCGAGAGAACTAGGATTGATTTATAGCCAGACGTATACACATCTGACATTGTTCTAATTATCTGTCCTAACGGGCCTGCAGCGTTCCCACAAATAGAATGTATCACAGTGTTCCAACAAGTGTCCCAGCGCATACGATCATAGCGGAGCGGACGTAACGTGCCCAGCATTTCACTTTGGTCTCGTTGAAAGTGGAACCGAATTAATACGTAGCCGTTAATGATACAGATGCCTACATGCATCACGCTGGACATATGCCGCGTTATGATTTTGAAATGAGTCTTGAAAGATTCTAGGGGATTTCAAAATCTATTTCAGTGGAATTAGCTATTTGAGATTTGCTGTCAATTTCTTGTTTCTATTTTTGCTGCAATATTATGATGATTTTCAGCTTTCATTCACTTTCAGCCATAATGTTCAGGAAATAAGTGTAAACTGCTGGATCGTGGATAGTGCTGGGTCCAACTCTGACCTTACGACAACCAGCGGCCATCACCCACTGTACTCCCGGAGCTCGTACCCTCGAAGCAATAAAAAAACATTCATAAATCATCTTTATATTTTCCTATTCTTGCGAGACAACATTGTTCTCTCCAATGTTAGCATTGGTTTAATTGCACGAGCCACCTTGAAGCTATTAGCCATTCTTGTAAGAAGCGGCGTCGTGTCGATCATCACGGCGGATTTGTAAATTATTACGTCAACACATTCTTGTAAACTCCAATGCTGATATTAATTCAAAGGCAACATACGCTCAAATGTAGAAAGTTGGCGTGTACCGGGAGAAGAGCTCGCGTTTCATTGAGCGATTGTCTCCTCGGTTACATAAACAGTGTGATCGATTACGACACCGGTATATCACGACGAACTGCGGGTCATCCGGCTCACACTCTCCAAACATGGGGAAGTGCCTGCGCGATATGGCTATAATGATTACTAGATTAGATCATTCTTAGATAGCGGACGAAATTGCTAAATACTTTATTTCAAAATAAATCTAATGCCGACGTTGACACGCACAGACTTGAATGTCATATTCCCTTCCTACTTTATCAGGTCAAAATCAAGAAGAAGAATCTCTATTTAAATTGACTATTTATGTCTATAATAAAAGTTCTTTTAAATCGTCAATTACTTGACTTCCGTTACAGGACGAATCAAGTGTAATAAAATTTAATATTTACTGTGTAGAATAAGCGCCATAAGGAAACGTTCCAGATTGTTAAAACTGGTAACGATATATAAAAATGGATCATTTATTACAATTACTTTAATTAATGGTTAGACTTTTAGTGATTTACTTTTACAAAAAACTCACAGTAACTAATTAATGCTCGAAGACACGCTGATAGAGGGATCCCTTTTTAGTGTCTCATTGTCATCATCGTATCATTTATTTTAATTGATAATAATTATTTCTATGATGGTGGATCAAATCAGTTAACAAATAAAAGATTTATGTGAAACTTTTAATTAATGCCATTAACAAATTCAACAGCCCGTAATTGTCGGTGTAATTAGTCAGTGACGGCACACTCGCATTGTCATATTGAAGCTGGCAATGACATTTACATTCATTTCTTTACCCTGCGTTATAGCTAACATCGCGGTATAGAACATACAAGAAATGAAAGGCTTATTAATACGTTTGTAATTAAATCTAATAACCCTTACAATTAAAATATTAATGTTTTTGTGTATTGTGCTCAATTAAAAGAAATCATGCCCAATCAGCGTGTCAATTGTGGAATAGTTTCATAAAATCCTATCCATCTGTAGATAGGTACTGCTGAATAGATTTTTCTAAGATAATCTAAATCTTTTTTTATTAATTTTGAAATATTAATCTCGATAATATTAAGAAAAATCAGTAAGACGGTCAACATAGGAACACCAAAGGAAGTGTAACAGACAGATAGCGCTTTTGACGATTTAAAAGTACTTAGCAAAGACCATTTAAATATCTTTTTCATTTCATTTCATAGAAGGAAACACAATTTCAGGTGTGAAAATGCACCATATGTTATTATTTTTACATATAATCAACGTCATTAGGTGGCATTATATCGTAATCATTGTCAAAATTGTGTTTAGTTTCTGCGGCAGTGTTACATTCTTGGATCAAACAGTGCATCAAATGCTATGTATTTAGGACTACTGTTTCTTCCTATTGTTTAGGAACTAATAGATCAAGAACTTTTCAGGAGCTGGGTTTACGTAAAATTAATATAGAGTATTCCACTAACAGCTATATCAGCACAGAAGATGGAGGTGAGCAGGTTAACGACCAGCGCTGGAATGCCTCAGAGTTTTTATGCAAAAAGGGATTCACAATTGGTGTTTCCCACACACCCGTGCGGCCAGTTCTGGGTAATTACTGCACATACATCGTTGGGATCTTCGTATTCTACGTGCGTCGACGATTCTTAGATTACAATATTTCAAGTTTTATCCTCAATATATTTTAATATATGCGTAAGCGCAAAACCTCGCAATCGACATAAAGTAATTTTAACGAGCAAAATTGCGAATTTATTTACAGCTGTAAGGTATAATGAACAACTTCGCAAGCGTTGCGACTGGTTTGGCCGCTCGGCCCGCGCCCCCGGGAGCGAGCTGCGTCTTCTTGTAAAACGTGTTTGTTTGTGTGTCGCGTCGTGTCGCGGCTAACCACAACGTAGGGTCATTGCGCCTGTTTGCCGACCGCTTCCCCTTTTCGTCCATTTAACCGCCCTCCTTGATATAACGCCAAAAAATAGCAAAACGGTTATACATAGGTCCTTAAAATATTTATGTATTACGACCTGAATAACTTCACAGTAAGTACATGCCTACACAGTTCACTGGAACGCGGCCATTAACTAGGATTTAGCTATGCAGTTTATGGTACCCGGCGAAAGAGTGAAAATGTGTCAAATATTGCAGAAAAAATAGTGACGTGCCGGAACTTACGCAGTAAATAAAAAATAGTTCTATTGTGTTCCTTGGTTTGTTTACTGTTTATACATATAGCTTGCTATAAATATAGTGTGGACGAATAGTTTATTATTCTAATTTACAATAATTTATATATAAAATGAAGTGGACGAGAAAGGGTAGGCCCTTTTTATTAGAAAGTCCTAATCTCGACCGGGTGGTCTAAAAAAGGCCCGCCCATGTCAATTACGTTCTGTCTGATATACGAAAATGCATGAAAGTAAACTAAATTTTATTTAGCAATATGAACTTTATGTGTACAAATACTTGCGATGGCCAATTTTCGTCCGCTTATTAGCTTTAATAAAGTATAAACCTAATACGTTGAAATGGCCTATGGTCGGAAATCGGGTATAAAGTACAATACGTCCCAGTTTTCGACATACTCTTTTAAAACAAACTAAAAGTGATTATTTTATGATAGGTACCTGCAACCAAATGTTACAATATTATTAAATGAAATAATATTAAAACAATTGAATGAAAAAATATTTACGACGGCCAATTTCAGTCCGCTTATTAGATTTAATAAAGTATAAATGTAAGACATTTAAATAGCATGCGGTCGAAAATTCGACATAAAGTAAAAAATCCCAGTTTTCGACATACTTTGTTATTTTAGAATAAATTAAAGTGATTATTTTATGATAGTGTAATAAAATTTTACAATATTATTTTTTCAAATAATATTCAAACAGTTGAATGAATGGGCCTTACAATGTCTTACAATGGGTCTGATAAGAAGGCTCAAGGTCACCCAAAGGGCAATGGAGAGGGCTATGCTCGGAGTTTCTCTGCGTGATCATATCAGAAATGATGAGATCCGCAGGAGAACCAAGGTCACCGACATAGCCCAACGAATTGCGAACCTTAAGTGGCAGTAGGCAGGGCACATTGCGAGGAGGACTGACGGCCATTGGGGTGGAAGGAAAAGTCCTCGACTGGCAACCACGTACTGGGAAACGCAGCTTTGGTAGGCCCCCACAAGGTGGACTGATGATCTAGTAAAGGTCGCGGGAAGCCGCTGGATGCGGTCAGCGCAGGACCGACTGGTTAGGAGATCCTTGGGGGAGGCCTAAAGTCCTAAAGTCTCTCGGCTGATATGATGATGATGAATGAAAAAATATGCAAGTTTAACATCATATTTTAGAGGTTAAAAAGGCAAAACGGAGTAACGGGTTATTTTCGGCCAATTTTCTTTAAATTTGTAATATTATGATGGATAATAGTAATGACCTCATTATTTGAATAGTGATTGGTGTTATTTTTTATGGTAAATGGTTGGCAGACAAGCATACATCCTGCCTGGTGGTAAGCAGAAACTGTAGCCTTAGATGCTTGCAACAGCGATCTGACCCTCGCGCGCTGGCAACCCTTATCCCTTCCCCGTGGAGCTCTAGCGACCTTACTTACCAACAGAAATACAACACTACATTTTTTTTTTTTACTGTGGTATTTTGTAATGGGGAGGTAGGTACTACCTAGAATTTGCAGCCTGAACTTGGGCTACAAATTCTAGCGGCTAGTCTGTTGTGCCCTACCTCTACTCTATATACGGCAATATTTCGTTCGGATCTTAGAAGGTCAATCTTTTTCAGTGTATTATTTCTAATTTACGCGTTTGTAAACGCAATAATTATTACAAATTATTATTAATTTATTTTAAAAATATGTTTTATAGAAATGTCGTGATTGTGATGTAGAAATTATGATATTTATGTTGAATAAGACTATGTCTTGTTAAATTATTCGTTGTCTTTTTATAAGTTTTAAATTAATTGATTTGTCTGTATTATGAGATTCATATCATGTGTGTGTGTGAGTAAAGATATAAAAACAAAATTTAAATTAAGAGAAATGCCTAATTAATACGACAACTAATTCTGATCGCTTGTATTTTTTTTAATTAGATAACTATTAACAACTTTTTGTAACGAAGACTGATTTTTAGACTATAGTTATTATCTTGATTAACAATTTCATTTTAAAACATATTTTTATTCATGAAATCCATACTCAATTGATGCGGTCGAAAATAGGACAACTGGTGGACGAAAACTGAACTTTGCGGTCGGAAACTGGTAATATTGGCATTTTATTACTTATTTTAAAATATTAAAAACAACATGACTGTCACCACTAACACGTTCGCAATAATTATAAATAGACTAATATAGGAATTCATTTCAGTAGTTATTTTATAAAATTATAATAAAAAAATATTTTAATTTTATTTTCAAAGTTGATAACTCCACTAAGTGGACGATAACAGGCGTAATGACCCTACCCAACTATTGTCAAACGTTTGTTTTGTTCGGGCTCTTGGGCTCGGTCGCTCATTTGCAGTGAATTTGTCAGAAGGCTGTCTAACATGCGCCGGAAGCCTTTGGAAAGGTCTATTGAAAGACGTACCTACACAAATGTTTCGGCTTTGATCGTGGTTAACATTGATAATGGGTACTTCGGCAAGAATTTTTCGCCAGAGTAGAACAAAAGTAGATATTACGAAATTGTTGACATAATAATTTAAGTTACTTATAAACAGTATATTATAAGTACAAAAAATACACCCAGGTAAGGTAGGTAACTATTCAGAAATTAATTTGTCCACAATATTATGATTACCGGTAGTGGTTTTGTTGGTAATTGATTACGGCGTCTGATAAGAAAACTTTATGTTCTTTGTTGATTTGGTTTATTAGGGTCCAGTAAGAATTGTGCAGGGCTCGCCCTGGGAGAGTCCCGGCGCGGGGGGCGTAGCTCCCGTCGGAACCGGTATGGGGCCAGCGCTCTTTGTCCGGCCAGTGGCTCCACGAATCGTAAAAGGACTGTATGCACTCCAAGCGGAACTTCCATTCAATGCATTCTTTTACCATAACTTTAGCTACCCGCGCACGAACGTGAATCATTGTGTAGAGACACATTAGCATCTGTAACGTTTCATTAGCTTCGTTCACATCGTCCTTAGATACTTTTTTTCTTTTCGTATTAATTTAATCCGTTTTAATGGTATCGACAACACTGTCACACTTTAGTCGTACGTTGCACAAGTTTACTTCCTATACTGTAAACGTTCCTGACTCAGCACATTTACGGCTAGGCAGGTTTCGAGTTGTCTCGTCGGCTGGTTCCGGAGCTCACCTTGTGTCCGGTGTCTAGAGAAGAGTTGTGGAGCGGAGCGGCGGCCTGGGCGGGCGCGCGCTCATGTCGCGCGGTCGACGACCTGTAACTGTCACCACACTCACTGTAGCACTAACACGACCTCGCGGCGAGAGAGCGCGGCGCACACTGACTGGGCCGCCGGCGCCGCGTGCGCTCGCGGCCTTGACCGCCGCCCCCTCCCCTCCCGCCCCGCCCCCCGCCCCCCTCGGCGGCGGCGCATCCTCCTGCCTGCAGGCGCTGCTCCTCTCCTGCGAAAGTCTGCGCGCGCACCGTTAGCTGTTTCATCGGCGGAATACCTGCACCACCTTTTTGTTGACAAGTTCCAGATCAACGGCCACCCGTCGTTTTTTCCAAGACGAATTTTGTGATCTCACCCGAGTAACGGCACCACTGACGTTCGCCGTCGCATTCGGCGGCTGAGCATCAATCATGCCATCGAGCCCAACAATGGTGGAACGATTTAATAAATTGGAGACCGCATTGTGCGCCGCCCTCATTATAATCTAACTACTGAAATGCGGTAAATTGATACCTCGTCTGGACGTTTATCATTATGGCTTTACATTTTGTTAAATAATAAAGCAGGCCGATGTGACACTTGTTTTGTGTTGTGGTATTGTGCGCTAATGTTTCCAATCTATTTCAACAGCACGCTCGCCTCGTCGAGAGTCCATCTGTAGCATGATATAATATCTACCTATAGGTAAAGTCTTTTCATCAGCGAGCGTCTGCCGCTCAAAAGCTCTGTACAGTTACAAATGTTACTCAATGAGTTTCTCTGTACATAAACTTATGTAGGAATCAGATGAGCGTGCGCTGAATTAGGAGCGACCTACATTCCGAGCTATGATCGACACACTTGTTGCGCAAACTAGACGAGGAAGTGCTTCAATTTGAACGTTCCTATTGACACCTTCGTGTTGGCTTATTATGGTACAATTACAATTATTACCATATCGTTTGTGATCAGATATGTAATTCGTGTTAGATGTATGTCCAAAGAAGTGATTATAGCGAACGTGTTGTCACAGGTGGGAGATTTCAACTTTTTTTCTTCAGAGTTCTTTAAGTATCTACCATACCTACCTTTTCCATCTAATAATTTCACATTTCACAGTTTCATCGAGACGAGAACCAGTAATCTCAAAGGGACAATAATCGCATAGGTATGTGTGGCTAAACTATCCAATAATAAGGACGCTTTGAATTAAGCATTAATTACTTTGGCACGTAACACCAACAAGCTCTAGTAAGAATTTCTCATCAAGATTAAAGTATACATTTAGAGCAAGCGAGAGCACCGTTATGATCCATGCATAAGCGGCTTCAGGTGTTCATTGGTACTTCACGCGCGAGCGACGGGAGCACGCGAGACAACTAAAAATGTATGTATTGAGGAAACCACATTCCAATCACTGAGCCCTGCGACATCGCCCAACGGAGCCTTCTGTTATAATCATTCATTTACTTTCGAACGGTTGTATTTGTTTGTTGGAATTATCACAAAATTGTTTGGGCAACAAACATGCATTCAGCATGTTAAATGATAACCTATTCCTGTAGCGTGTAGTACCTTATGACACCAAGAAATCTTGCTTACGCGATGCGGCTCTTTTAGAAGTAAGAGGCGTGTGAAAGGAAGATAATTTTGTTTGCTCCGAACGCATCATTGATGAGCTTTGGCGATTCACCGCACTACAGACTCAGCACACTTCAAAAGTGCGGTTAGGTTAGGTTAGGTTATGATCTGTTGTGAAACCTGTTCCAGTCTAATCTCTTATATTATTATCATTGTCTTCTCTACTTGTCCTAAAAATTAGTAAAAATCTTAGATCTTATAAAAACCCAATCGAAATTTCAACCTTCATAATTGAGCACGTGTGCTCGGACTCCATCACGTTTGGATGTAGTAACTGCTAACGGAGCATTAGATTAGATAAACCGTCGGCGACAGCGCGACCTAGACTAATACCGAAGTAGTTGCTGGCCTCAAGGTCGCCGCTTGTTTTACTGATTTTGTATTAATATTCTGAATTACCAAAACTGGTTTCCCCGCTCGCCGGGCTATATAAAAGTTAGTAAAAGTGAACCCAAGGACGACCTCATCGGATTCCTGCTTCCGGACGTCTGGCAGCAATTTATGGTCACATTCACAATGCTAATATATTTTAAAAAGATGACCAAATTTGAAAATCATGAGAAACTTGTAGTTGGGACATAGCAAATAACAATCCGTAAGGTATTATTAAGGTATATAATGTAGGACTATAATTTCCTAGATACCTTTTTCAGTTGTATGACTTGTAACTACTCCTGTGATGAAGAATTTTACTAGGACTGGTAACGCACCTTAGGACAATACATGGTTTCCTCTATAAGTTACATTTTGTCAAAGTTTAGACATATTGATTTAAGTAGATATCAACACATATTATGTGATCTTTATACAGCCGTTGTCATTTTCAGGTCCACTCTAATATCGGAGGATCGACTATTTTACATTATCTTCTTTAATCTGGCGCAATGATTTTACCGCAAAGAGGCTTGTGCAGTCCCAAGGCCTGCACAAGCCTGTGTGAGGCAATCGTAAAATATCTAATTATCACATCATCTGCTGTCCGTGAAGTTTTCTACGTTTCTACCAGCAGTATCGGCGGCCACTTTAGGCTGACCTCGGTCAAATCAATCGTGCCTATTAATTGTTGATGATGAAATCTTAAAAGCTTATTGTAGCCGTTTATATGCGATGCTGTAAAGGTGTGTGTCACGATTATTCAGTCTGGTGATTTGATTCAATTTGGACATAAAAAAAAATTAGGGTGAGTTCTACGTTAATATAAAACCAATCTTGCTGAAGTTGTTAATGATTGATATTGGATTGACCCACCAAAAATATCCAACAAACCATTAACGTAGCACAAATGAGTAATGTATTTAAACATAGATACTGTATGCTATTTGCGATAAGATAAATAAGTTACAGAATACGCGATTATTTATTTATTATTATTATTACATGAGCTAGAGGTTCCCTTCGAGTGCACTAACATACAGAGTAGTTAGGTACTTACCTACCTAGCTACCTTACATACTTATATTTTTTTATGACTTGACTACTACCGATAGCTGATGGGCTTTGTATCTCTAGCCTTAAGTACTTCCCTTAGAGCAGGGTTACATAAAGTGGGGTCCACTGACTCCTTAATGTGTACCAAGGGTCGGAAGGCAGCTCAGTAAACTAAGATTTTTTGCAATTCACGAATCGATTGTCTGACCGCTCGCTCTATTGCTGAGTGATGCGGGGAGTCGAAGTTGAACCTAGCTGCAAAACAAAACAACCGCCTGCTGGCTCACTCATTCCCGCGCAGCATTTTTCCTTGTTTTCTTTCCGTAAAAACTTTTTAACAAGAGTCCGTCTAATATTTTAAATTATGGAAGTGGAAACCTTGGAAAATTTGAATTCTAGAAACCCTGCCGTAGAGGATGTCTAGCCGACAGGTATCGCTCGCGAGGGAGTCTCACTACATGATTCTAGATAGTCTCTGCAGGGTTCGATACGGAAGAAATCGGCAGAACTGAAGATGCCCCTAATTTTTTTCTAAAAGTAACATGGACGGAACATGTTCGTTATTACGATTTAAACTCTTCACTTACTAAAATAAAATAATGAGTTTCTATCTATGATTATTGTATTACAATTATCGTATCTCTGTTAGATAACGTATCTGTAAATATAGTTGCAGTTCTGTTGAAAAGTACAGTATCAGCTTGTTGGGTCTGCGCACGTGACGTCACACGTTACCTAGTTTCCTCAACAAAAATAAAGTGTGGTTTATTTGTGTACACCAATCTATCTTGCGGCTCACAGGATTGTAGTCAGTAAATGTTGTTTAGCAGTAGGTCCCATTATTGAGTTACAATTACAAATTACAAACTCCAGAACATTTCAGACTGCAATGCAAGATTATGATGGTTATGTCGTAGTTATGTCCAATGATTTATAGTATAAAAGGTTATGTAGCTCTCGCAGCTCATTTTTGATGATTATTGAAGACGTTACAATATTTTTTTTATAAAAATGACAAGGAAATGTCTCCATTCTACCTGATGGTAAGCAGAAGTGTAGTCCAAATGCGAAGATAGCTAGTGTGAGAGATAAACTGCCGCACTAGACACCCTCGACTTGCCGACCTGCAAGGAGCTTCTTCACGCCTCTTTTGAATGAGCCAGGATTGTAGGAAGGAGGGAACACGTGTGCTGGCAGTAAAATCCATTTCTTGATTGTGCGACAAAGAAACGAGTTGCCAAATTTCTTATTCCGCGAATGGTAGCCACAGTTTGTCTGTTATGACCATATAACACCATTCTGAAAACCCGCGCACACGAGTCTCTACATCTAGCGTAAAATAGTTAGAACCAGCATAATGTATAAGGTGGTCACGTCACGTCGTTACAAAAATAAATTTGTTGAACTGCACTATTTATTATGCACAATAGTGTAGCAAACGTGTTTAATATCTACGTCGACGGTAGAAGTAAATAAATAGGTACATAAACCGTTAGTACAATCAACAGCAGAAGTAGATGAAAACCGAACTCCTAAATCCGTTATAACAATAATCTTTGCTGAAATGTATAAAATATTAAATTTACACTTATCTTATTGATGTAGTAAATAGTAGTAATATCTATGTTCTGTGGTAGTAATCATTGGTTAACGAGATCTATGCCCAGCAGTGGATGAAAATGGATTGAGAAGAAGAATCATATATTCGGTATATCATTTCCGTATTCATTCTCCAGAGCTTTATAATTAGCTACATTAAGTTTAAATTTTTACCATCTACTTTTGCTGCTGTCTATACTATGAATAAAGCTTAAGTGTCTAATGGTTGCCACTATTATATGATATATGATATATAGAGACCCTTTTATTACTTATATGTTTGATTTGAACTAATAAATTTAAAAGTAGTGGCTGTACCGTCTTTACGACATATGAAATGAACCAAACGACTGCAGTTGTAGGAACCAACTCTCATTTTACAGAAAATTCTTACGGATGGCAGATGATGACAGATAACTTTGTGGCTAAAATGGTTGCTCAGACAACTTTGTGGCTAAAATGGTTGCTCAGACAACTTTGTGGCTAAAATGGTTGCTAAGACAACTATGTGGCTACAATGGTTGCTCAGACAACTTTGTGTAACCAGTAACTTTGTAAGACGAAACCTTCTGTGATAAAATTTTTGCTCAGACAACTTTGTGCAACCAGTAACTTTGTGAGACAAAACCTTCTGTGTATGTATGCTTTATCGATGCCAATACAACGTCGCCCGAAATAGAGCGCGGCGTCAACAGTGCGCACGGCGCTCCTCCATCCCGCCACGACCATCGCACAATAACAAAACAAAAACAAGTAGCCACGCCTGAGCCAGGATACACGCATTGAGTACCTACCATCGCTAATATGGAAATACTGATCGATCTGATACTGAAGGTAGAGATTTGCTGGCATTCCTCCAAAATTGCGTGTTTTGTTTTCGAAATCGTCCGTAGTACTGCTCTACATTGCACTTAGAACTACTGCAGCGATTTCCATTCAGCTACAGTTTATTAATTAATCAGAGTATTAAAGATACTCCGGTAAGCGTAAGCCATGTAGAGGACTAAATATTCTTTCTTGAGATCTCTCTTCTCTGACAGAAATATTAATTTAGGAAAATATTATTAAAATTTAAGAGTTACGGAGATATTTTATGACAAAATTAAATATTTTTCTAGCTTATTGTGTTGTAAGTATAGAAATTTTTAGGAAACTATCTCGAGATAGATGTCGATCAAATTTAAATAGGACTACATAACATCTTCAAAATCGGTACACCCAGTAAAGAGTTCTAAGATAACACACAAAAAAAAAGACATAAGAAAGAAATCGAATTGAGAACCTCCTCCTTTTTGAAGTTGGTTAAAAAGAATGTCATTTTATGTTCAATTTTGAGATCGTAATTCGAATATTATGACATAATAATATGTGTAGATAAAAGATATATTGACAAATATTGTTATGACACATATCTCTACATTTTATTCAATACATTTCACATTATATTTTATTAATTTTGTTAACTAAACCCTGCGAACACAATATACACAGTGTTCGCAGACTAACCCCAATTATTTTCTTTCCTAGTTATGTTATACTGAATTATTATTAATATCTACATCAACTACCTTCAAACCATTCGAACATAGGACGAACACAACTTTTTTATGGAAGTAGCTCTGAAATCGGGAAAAGAATTTAAGCTGTTTCATACTTTTACAAACGAACTGTGTACCTACCTTTTATAATTTCATTAGGTTTTGATTGTAAATTTTAGTTATTCCGGTCTGCTCCACTATAAACTTCTTTTCCTTTCATTCCCGTCTTACTCTTTTTAACATCCCCTTACTCTTATTGACAGGTAAATACCAGTCAAGAGAAACACAGTAACGGAAATATTTTTTCCCGTTACTGACTGTTTAAGTTTTTTTATCCCATAGTTTATATTCCGAAAAAGTACATTCTTAAATAAAATAAAACTAAAATCTCCTACTGCTGAGATGACTTTAGGTGTAAAATCTGTACTGTACGGGGGGTACTGTATGGCCCATACTGCCAGATGTGGCTTTGTGTGTAACCGAATGTTACCTGAAACTCTGCTCGACCGCTTTTGGAATCGTGAGCGTGATTATAATACGTATGTATGTATGTAAACATCTCCTGCATATATATGAAGTCCTAGTAGGATGGATTTTTTTTATATACGACTGCATTAAACTACGAAGTTCTTTAACATTTAATTTCTAATATTAAACGCGGTAACAATAAAGAAAAATAATAAAACGATTCATTTATTCAGTAGATCCCGTGGAGCAATTGACTAAAGAGATCCGGTGTAGTGACTTGGCCAAGACGAAAATGTAGAGTCATTGTTCCTCAATACTGACATACACCTTTCTATTACAATAAGTATTACGAACATGATATGTATTACAATAAACATTTTGTTACCGATTGTCCCAAAAATCTGCTAATAGATAACTAGGGTATCCGTCTGGAATTAAATATATAAATTTATTTCCGATCACGGTGGATCAGTCCGGAATAGAAAATTGTTATAAAATAAAACTGGGGGCTTTTTTTATGTTACGAGATGGCAAACAAGCTTGCGGCCCACCTGATGTCAAGTGGTCACCGCCGCCTATAGACACTTGCAATATTAAGTGTAAATCACTTAACACCGCAAGTGCGTTTGCCATCCTGGGGACTAAGATGATATGCCCTCCATGCCCAGTAACACTGGCTACCTTTCCCTTCAATCCGAAACACAGCGAACTGCTTCACGGCAGAAATAAGAAAGGCGGTGGTACCTACCCAGACGACCCTACATATGGGTCTACCACCTAGTAAAGGTAGCTAGGTATTAGATAAGGGGATCACACCGGAATAACTCACTTTTTTTCTTGCCATTTATGCTCGAAGAAGAGTGAGAAACTCTACATTTTTGGCGAGGTTTATTATTCCTTTGAAGAGATTAAACACTAGTGTACAGTATTTGAGTACTGGGTAGGTAGTCGCCACATGAGTGTTTCCTGCAGCATAGCAGCACCAGCTATCCTTACAACTGTACTACACTTTTAATGTTTATTGGTAGAGTAATATTATTTTACATTTTATTCGTATTTTTTCTAACGCAAATGTTTGTAAGTACTTGGAGAGCTTTTTTACTCTCGAGACAATTGTAAAATTACGCTGAAAGCAATAATCACGTAATAATCATATTCATAGGATTTTATGAGAATAATCTCTAAGTACTTAACACTAAAACGTAGTTCAAGAAAGTTTAGTAACGCGGGAATTAATTAAGGAATGTACTTAGGCCAAAAACATTATCTGTTTATGTAAATTTCCATGACACTTTTAGATTCAACTTCTTGTAGTTATTTTACTAGTGTAGCTAGTTTTATAGCAGATGATTAAATAGGCTTTAATGCATTTAATTATATAGTACAATATTAAGGTAGATACTAAAATTATCCTTTCGTGAGCCCGGAACTGCGGAATACACAATTGAAATTGTTTTTTATCGTCGTTAAAGATAGCACGTTTACAATGTACACTGCTGCTTGGGTGAGGCATGTCCTTAGCGGGCTCTTTTGTGCTTGGTCGATGGTCTTTGATCTGTGATTGCTCGTGGTTGTAAGGTGTACACGAGCTATGGCGTGAGTTATCATCGCGGAAACTATTAGCATCAGTAATTATTGACGCAGCACGCACGCAAAGTGAATACTTTTGGATATTTACATAATAGCGTTAGCTGGCCTAAAATTGAAAGAAAGAAATGATACAAAGTCACAAACTCACTTAAAGCATTCTAACATTGCATTATTTTGTGCCAGAATGTGTAAACAAGCGTAATTATTTATCAGAATGATGTTGCTTCTTAGTTTTTAGAAAAAGCCATTTATACAAGCATTTTCGCTTATAATATTCTACTGTATATACTCACTCATACATAATCGCATTGATAATTGAGACGTACAACTTGCTATGTTAATTTTGAACTCAGAAGCATATGTAGCACGTATTCGTCCGAGGCAGCTTAATAAATAATCTTTTATTGCTACTTCATTCTATTTCTACCATCCTATTTAAGACACCTACTTGATTGAGGTATGTATGTAGATACCTATATAGCCTTATATTTTTGGTGGAAAATCCCTATACGTACCCTCCTCACCGTGGGCGACATGATGCGGTGTGTGTTAACTCGCCTGACAATTTGCCAAAGTGCCGGGAATGCCCACTAAAGGTCCAATATTAATAATTCCTTTGTGGAGATGATTTGGGAACGGTCAGTACAGCCTCGTCTCCAAACCTTGAAAGTATACCTACATATAGACCTAGGATGATAACATGGTGAAGGATATTCCTTGAAATATAATAATTTTCATAAACTTAATTTATTGATAGATAGATAAAACGTTTATTAAAAACTATATAGTATTAAAAACAAGGGGAAAAGATGAACATAAATTAAAATACACAAAGATATAAATAATAAATTGTACCTAAATTGTTATTTGAATAATTGTCAAAGTATGACGGAATATTTCCACCGATGTAATGTGACGCGTGTAAACGATCGCCATAGCTAATTGTTGTTTATTTTCGTTTGCCCTCGAGGTCATCAATCAATTCAATGCCTATTAATTGTGGTTGATGGCCATGAGGTTCTATTGTACATAAATTCTAACAGTATCTACATAATAAATTAAAATGGTCTCTGTCAGTAAAACTTACATTAGAATGCGACCTACTCGTATTTTCTAAGAAACGTGTGTCCTAGTCCGATTGTAAGTGACCATCGTAACAGATGGACTCTTGCACCGTTATATACTCTTTGCCAATCCTGAGCCAGCGTTCGTGTGCCATTAGACAAAGAAAGAAAGAAACGGTTGTATATACATAACAACAGTAAAATATCAAATTTAGATTTTTTTTACAATCATAACGACCTGTGCAAGGATAAAAAGTCAACATGTGTTCCTGCGACATAAATCCGTAGGAACGCTAGTATTCTGGCAGGGCCTTATATACGGGTAGAAAGAAAAATAATAACATAATAAAAAAAAATATAACATTATGTATTAATATCCCTTTTAAGTGTTCATTAAAAGCTATTCTGCATACTAATTAGAGTTTATTTTCGCGCTGTGTTTCCACTTTTGCCCCATTATCTTATATTTAGTAATCAATTTGTTTTATTTTTATTTTACCTAGCTATTTGGTAACTTTCCGGTAGATAAATACTGTGCACTCTTGTTATTGGGAACAGATCTATAAAGTTTCTATCTGTTTCTATCTGCTCTAATTGTGTCTTAAATAAATAAATATGAGGTATACATTGAGGGTTTCTTACGTGTCTACTGTTTGCACCTGAATGAGGTAATAGGTGCCATGAATCTGCTGAAACAAATGCAACACGCTCGTGACGGCGACTATGAGTCAATCGTTACTGCTGCCTGTCGTTATCTTGGACTCGTTTACTGGCTTACTAATTAAGCTTTGCCTCAGAGACCGCGTGTGTTGGGCAACGGCCACGGTTCACCAGCTCCACATTCAGACCGTACAACTTAGGACGATTTGCGACTGAGAAAGATACACTTAAAGTTAATTAATAGGAATGATAATTGAATAAAAATATAATATTTATACACATTTACTGCTATATCGAGTCGAATCGGCCTCGTGTGTATCTAGCCCTCGGTGCAGCGTACATGATCCTCGCCTAGCCACTGGTGCGGACGGATATGTTCGGTCTCTTTAGTAATACGAAAGAGATAAGTAAATATTACTGTTTGGAAATCGTCTCCTTTGATGTTCTTGCAACCCTATACCGCACTAAAAGTAAAAAAAGACTCATCTAGTGCGTTTATCAGGCCTTAAAGATCCGAGACTGATGACACGATAAACGCACTAGATTGTCATTAATGGTTTCTTCTCTAGTCCATCAATAAAGACGCCCGCCTCACCATTTCAGCCCAGAGACGCCCAGTGTTGGATATAAGCCTCCTCCAAGGATCCACAACCCGACTGCGTATAACTCGATCCAGAATTACGTTTCGCCGAAAACCCTGAGTCAGTTCTATATATTAGTGTGAGTAAGCGAATGGTGATAACTAATTATCGGTAAGTAAAGATTATTTTTTTATGACCAAGAGGAAGCGTGTTTTTTAACGGGTATTTGTAAAAACGACTATTGACTTTTTGGCGAAACGTTCTCGAGGAAAAGTAATTCTGGATCGAGTTACACGATCCCAACCCACTCGGTCCTGCGCTGTCCGCATCATATTAAAAAAATCTACTTCTAATTATATTCATCGTGATTCTTCATTATTTCCCGCATCATGATAATGTCAAGCAGCTCAAATTTAAAGAACTCCAATGCACTCCGACTGCTGCTATGGTAGAGGTCAGCCGCTGCTGGCGGAAATACATTACCAATAACAAATTCGTATGATATAATAATAGTCTTAGTTAATAATTATTCACGTGCGGTCACTAATAGCGGTGAGCTAATACCCAGAGATACTCTTCTTCGTACGGACTTTTTTCACAACTCGACGAATTTGCGCCTATTTTACGTTACAATAGAAGAGCCTACCCTTTATAGCTCTTGAAAATACCCAAACGTGGATATTCATGACTGTGTTATTAACTATATTGAAGGGAATGCGGACTTTACTGAATGAAAAATCTCATTTGTCTGCTCATTAATGTTGTGATAATATTAAAATTAACAAAATTCTTTATTAAATAAAGCATTTAATTAAAGCGAGGAAGGGATGCTTTCCATTGACTACGCGTGCTGGTCTACGTTGTCACCGACAAACTGTGGCTACCATTCCAACGCGAAATAAGAAATTTGGCAACTCGTTTTTTTTGTCGCACAATCAAGAAATGGAATTCTCTCCCAACACACGTGTTCCCACCTTCCTACAATCCTGGGTCATTCAAAAGAGTCGTGTAGAAGCACCTTGCAGGTCAGCAAGGCGAGGGTGGTTAGCGCGGCGTTTACATGATCTCTCGCACTAGCTGTCTTTCTGTTTGGACTCCACTTCTGCTTACCAATCAGGTGCGATGGAGTCATTCGCTTGAACATTTCTAAAAAAAAAGTAATATTGATATGCACATCACATCACGGATGTTTATCTGCGTCTGGTTACGCAAAAAAATCCTCAGCTAATAAAATAAAATAAATTATATGTACATATAACTATACTACGTATTTACCAAATTCTTTAATCTTATCAGTGGCGTCCGATTAGATGAAACTTCTCGATGTCCAAATCTATTCGGTTAAAAACATGCTAATGTATGTAAATATAAAACTACTTTAATGTGTAATAAATATTAAGATGTCTGCATAGGACTGGTCTCGCGGTTCGCTGAAAGTGAAATTAAAACATGAGCACGTGCGACACGAAATACATGTGTTTTGCATTGATACTTGTATTCTGTATGTATGTGTCGGAGACAGATAAAGAAAATTAAAATGGAAAATATATTGATATATATAATATAAATAGTTT
Organism: Elophila nymphaeata; assembly: GCA_955850985.1. NCBI lineage: Eukaryota > Metazoa > Arthropoda > Insecta > Lepidoptera > Crambidae > Elophila > Elophila nymphaeata. The sequence goes on along the minus strand of OY039088.1, from coordinate 19,665,707 downwards.
ATTTCTTACAAAAAAGACTGATCGCATATTAATTGTTAAATATCTGCGATCTGAGACATTCTTAGTTTTGTTATTAAAATGTAAATACTATTTCATGGACTTTTGTCTTTTTTTTACTCAAGCGATAAAGATACTCGCACCATAGTAAAACCAATTATAAATTTACAAATTTAACAATGAAATGCACCAAGGTACTTTAAAATATTTTTAGAGACCCTTACAAACATAGGTACCTATATTTCTTTTATAAATAATTATTTAAGAAAAAAAATGTCATTAATTGAATGTAATGCTCACGATGTACATACTAATACAGTTAGTGACCGATAGTGGAAACTAAACACACAAAAGAGAGCGAGAGTTATTTGCCAGTGTCGATAATAATAATTCCATATAAACAAATTTGTTAAAAAAAAATGCATCTCTCGCTTTAACGTACAAAACTTTCGAGCGCTGTTCGAAACGACTTCGAGTTATGTAAAGTCACAAAGTAGATGAAAGTATTACAAATTTTTTATGTTATTTTTTAATGTGGAATATCACAGGAAATTCGAGCTGCCGATTCCAAGATTAGTCCTCTCGGATACCCTTCCAGCTCGAACGACCTCGAGACTTGCCGACTTTTTGACCTTATAAACCCGGTGACGGTATAATTTTTTTTTTTTTTTTTTATGGAAAAGGGGACAAACGAGCAGACGGTTCACCTGATGGTAAGTGCCTGAAGATGGTAATAATAAAAGCCATCTGCGACCAATCATAGCAGCCTTTATAATTTGACCCACTGCTGGGACACAAGGCCTTTCCTTGTCATCGAAGGAGGTTTATGCAGTAGTCCACCACGCTTACACAATGCGGAGTGGTAGACGGAGTATAAGGTGATCAATTCCATACCCCTTTGCTGATCTCTTAGGCGCCTTCTACGACACACATTGAAGGATATGGGGTGATGCTAATTCTACTCTGCCGGCATCACATAACTAACAAACATTCCACAAACATAACCAACACCAATAGTCAGTCATAAATATATTAAATAAAAATCAATTGCTGAATGTATGTAAGAGAGAACTTCAGAATGGATGCACCTATTTGGATAACTCTTTTTTGTCTGGCAATCCATATTTACCATTCTCGTTACTCCACACATCCTGCATGGCCCATGCTATGTAGGAGGAATGGACAAAGTTAAAATGATAGGTTCTCAGTAGACGAAATTTGAAAGTAATAGAAAGACTTAGAGGCAACAGATTGGCGGAGAGGAAGACTGAAGAATGGATAGATGGGTAGACTTTGTGACAGGTGATATGGCAAGGGGGGGTGTTAATGTTGAGAATTGAGATGACGGCTGGTCGAGGAGAGAAGTAGAAAACATGTTACGACGACCACGAATACAAATGGGAGCAGGCAAGCCAATGATGATAATGGAATGGGCCCTGCAGTGCCTTAAAACAGTGTCCGGTTAGCAGCCCATAAAACGTTCAAATTCAAAATATTATCAAACCTTCAGTAAACTACGAGGTATGACGCCGTCTTGGTGGAGTGGTCAGTATAGTTATCTACACATCAAGCGGCTCGGGTTCTAATCCTGGTAGCGGCAAATATTTGTGTGACGAACACGAATATTTGTTTGCGAGTCATGGTTGTTTATATATTTATAAGTTTATTTATAAAAATATCTAAAATTATTATGTATTACTATATTACAAACATAAAGTTCAGGATGTGTTAATGCGGCCAATAACGCAAATGTTTAAAGAGAATGCACTATTACCATGTAAGAGCTTCTTGTTTGGATCGCTATGTTGAAAATTGGAAAGCCGTGTCGTTATGACAAAAATATTCTCTGATCACACGCCAATGACGAAACCGAGCCCTAACTTTGCTACATTTTGTCAACAATATTAGCATTTTAATGTATTAGAAATGGATAAAGTTATGCGACGTCGATGACTTTAGTAGGTACTTCTAGACATTAGGTTTTCGTCGATGTCCACTTTCTCCGTGAATGGTAGAGCTCGGATGCATCCTGTACAAGTTGTCAGTACCTACGATCAACCAATAACAATGATAGCGAGGCTTCCGTCACCACCAAGTGATTGTTCCTGATGATCTTATGTAATACAATTTTACAGATCAGCGGCCACCTGCGCCGTGTGCCGTGTCTCTACTGATACACTATTGTACTTATATGACATGAAAAAAGCAGGTACTTGTAGAATTGGCATGATGACTTTTAAATTAAAGCATTTTATACAGTTTTGCTCTTTCTTTCAATTGTGTATGAGAATTGTTAAAAATATAATGTACTTATTTAATAAACAAACGCTACTAGTATTACCATTTTTTTCGAGTAAGGGTCTGTCTATCATTTTTTTTTTAAAGTTCGAGCCTCTACTCTCAAGACTCTCCAAGAGTCGAAGGTCAAGACTCTATTATGCATTATGGTAAGCAGAAATGGAGTCCAAATTCGAAGATAGATAGTGCGAGAGATAAACCGCTGCGATAGCCGCAATCCTCGCGTTGCCGTGCCGACCTGCAAGGTGCTTCTTCACGCCTCTTTTGTATGACCCAAAATTGTAAGAAGGAAATACTTGTGCTGGCAGCGAATTCCACTGTGCAACATCGGTTTAAAGAATATTTATTGTCTCAAGAAATTTACATTTCACTTATTGGACAATATTTAGCTTAAGATAACTTATACAATATATTAACAAAACAGTGAGCATGCAACTCAAAGATATCACAAAATATAATAACAAAATATATAAACATATAAATGATAGCTTAGAAACGACGGAAGCTTACATATTATGAACATGTCTAAAGCCATTACGTAAGCCATTACAACTGCCAAATGACTTATCAGAATAAAATGAAATTGGGACATTGTGAATAATACGTAGTACCTAATCCTCCTATTAGTAGCATCCTCCTGGTATCAACGGGAAGGAACCCCTCTTATTTCCTATCGAGAAAATATACGTACTCATTAGTACGTAAGTACCTACTTACAAAAATTATGTGTGTTTTGCTTAAACCAATCATAAGAATGTTTCAAAAAATATATAATAATAATCATTTACACGCTCACACGCCCATTTATCTACCACAGGCTTATATAGCCTAAATTAAATATCATTAAGAAATTATGGATAGACTTTAGATAACTGACAATTTTTAATAGAAACATACTTATTATAGATATCTTTTTAAATAAACTTAAATAAATATATAAACAACCATGACTAGTCAACAAATATTCGTGTTCGTCACACAAACATTTGCCACTACCAGGATTCGAACCCAGACCGCTTGGTGTGTAGGCAGGCACTGGCACTGACCACTCCACACTGAACTTCCGTGTTGTAATGGTGTTCCCAAATATAGCGTCTAGTCCTGACATATTAATAGCGCGCCCGCGCAGAAGTTCAAGGGCCGCGAGGCCAGGGCTGCCACACCCCCTCTTATTGATCTTAGGTGACATTTGGTTACACATGAAGCCACATCTACATCTGGCATTGCCTCAAAATTGACATGTTGCCTGTCTCTACATAGGAGCAACTCAAAAAGTAACAAAACTTTTTGTGAACCAACAACCACGACGACAGATGTTAGACTCTGAAATTATTTTCAGAAGTCAGAGCTATCTCTGTACCTAGATGTGTTATTTATGTTTCTTGAAGTGCAAAGAGTAAATGATTAGATAAAAGAGGCCATTCATTTATTACGTAACACTTAAGTAATAAATTAATGGCGTAAAGGAAGCTATGAATTTGATATTGGCAATGGCACCAGGACGCGGTAACCCTGGTTGGGGTCGGGCAGTTCGCGGCGCCCAAACCAGTGGGAGTGGCGGCGCTAGAATTAGCAAGTCTCATGTAGCTGAAATGTAGTTTGTGTAAACATCAGCTCGTGTTTACGGTGGCTGACATGCGTGGCACATCACGCGGGGTCAACGGACGACAACGGGTTGAGATTTACTTTGGTAACACTTTGTATATTTATTTTGTGATAAGTGGTAAAATCTTGTATCTATTGTACGAAAGATTCTTTCAGTGTAGTTAACCTGGTTAAACGTATCTTTCAGGCATTTAAGTGTTGTTTGTAACCATTATCCTAAGACCGGGCTTACGAAACTAGAGAAAAAAGTAGATGAAAGAAACGACACGTATTATCCCCATGAGCCCCATGACCTCTATGTCTAATTTCTTTTTAACTGTATAGCCCACTTTTTTATACTGTATATATAAATACTTAATTGGCCTGCCTAGTGGTAAGCAGACACCTTATCTTGCTGTAAAATGTATGCTAAGGTCCTCAATCTGCCAGTCACCTTGGTATTAGGTCAAAGTTTCCCTGATACAGATAAAAAGCTCGGTATGCTTTAGGGACCGTTTCGTGCCCTCTTGAATTGAAACGTTGGGAAGTAGGTAGTGGAACTACAGCTACACTGTAAGCCCAACCTCAGATCATTTAAGTTTACTTATTTATTTATTGATATAGATTTACCAACAACATATCATTTCACAATTACATTAACATAAAAATTACAGAGCTTAAAGATATGCCTCGACAGGTAAATACAGCTTATACATAAAACTTATTGATATTGAAAACTAACAAAACTAATACTGATACTGAATAAAGTAAGTTAAGTTTTTGGCGAGGCTGGTTTTCTACTTTAACATCACAAAAAGAAAAAAAACTAGCTGTGGGCCGAGTCCAGCAAAGTCAAACACTTCTCTTTAAATGAGTGGACTGAATCTAGAAAGATGTCAATGTCACCATCTTTTAAATTATTGTAAGTACGCATACATCGGTACAAAGAAGCGCAATGTATTGATCTGAGATCCTACCCAACACACGTTGTTGGTTTATCCTATCCTGCTAATGGCTCACAGTTAAGATTCAAAAGTCCAGAATATGAAGAAATTCTTCGTCATCACTCGACTTGGAAACAAGAAGAGAAAGACAATTTTAACACTATTGTGGTAAGTACTATAAAAATAGTCACAATTTTCTGGCATTAATTTTTGGCGTCGCAAAAGGTTTTTTACTAAATATTGAAGGCAGTCTTTTACTAGGTACCTATATAAACCTGAACCAAATAGATACTATGTAAGTGCTTATAAAATAATATATCTATTTAACGAAAACAGCGTTTTTCAATCCGAAGAATAATCCTTAAACCTCATTTACACTTTCCGCTAAAATGCATGCAGATTACAATATACTGAAAAGTATCTATGTGATGTGGTAATTTTAAAAAATATCCCCGCATCGATGTTTGTCTAATTTCATGCATTTTCTAGTATAATGTAAACAGTGCTACCTACAAACCTCCCAGAATTATACATGCGATCACAGATTCTCGTATTGCTTATGCAACTGTTTAACATCAGCTTCAGGAATCAGGAAGGTCGCAGGTCTGACAAGTGCTTAATACTGAAAGCAGATAAGTGTGTACCGACCGCGAGCCCTTACGTAAAACACAAAGTAGTCATAATAACCTGTTGCGCACCAATGCTCGGTACTGCCACACACTTTCTAAGGCGCCCGTGAAAGGTCAGCGGCCAAATAGCACCATCTGAGTCGTGTCTACTGCTATCTGTGACATACATACCACATTGTTGCCGGTCTTTAATGTTCAACGTACATATAGAATCACGCCTCGCTTCCATAGGATAAGCAGAGATTACTTCTATTTTACTAGCCATGTGATGCCACAGAGTAGAATAGCATGCAACCCATCACCCCATATCCTCCAAGTCTTTGGTGTTGTAGAAGGCGACTAATGGATTAGTAAAGGGGTATTGACATCCTCGGACCGACCTCCTAGGACCATTAGGAGGTAATCTATGAGTATCACCTTAGAGTCCCCGCACATTATGGCCACCAGTCGCCACCACTAAGCGCGACCACCAGAAGTTCAGTCAGACCACGGTGGCTGGATGCGGTCACTGTGGCTGCCACTTGTTGTTCAATACTCGACAGAAGCAGACGTTTTTCCGCTACATTTTTTTTTACAAAAATCTGTAATGAATTTGAGGCACAATTCCTCCCAAGCTCCAGTTTTTTTACCCCAGTCACTATACCTACAAATCTGACTTCCAATCCCAAATAGCCGGACGCTCTTCGATATCGGAAATAAAAACGCTGCTAGACTAGACTTCAGATGAGACGCGGGAGCGGGGAGAAGCCGGCGACTGTGGCCGTGTGTGAGAAACTCGTCCGCAGCTTGTGGTCGCGTCTAGTGGCCGCCAACAGTGGCTCAATGTGCGCTGGCACTTATGGTTTACCCTTGTGTCCCAGCAGTGGGGCGAATTATAAAGGCTGTTATGATGATCATTATTTATATTTACTTGCTACTATTTTTAGATATTTCCTTCGCTTTGTCTACTCGTCACAGTCGTCCCTCTGGGATTTCGAATACCTCCTCCTGACCTGACTATTCTCTTCTCTATTTGGTATTACTTGACTAAACCATCTTAGGTTTTTAAATTCTTCGTAAGTACCGAAAAATAAGGTGTTCACGCCTTCGTGTTCCATCACTAGTCGGCGCTCGCGACAGTTAATGTCACATCCCTGAGGTGGCGTCCTCTTCAGTTTTTGCTCCTCTAGTCGATAACACGCTACGAAATGTTTGCTCTCAATAAATTCAAAGTTTAATGTTTAGAAAATATAACGTGTGAAGAGAAGACTGGCATTATATCATTTACGGCGCCCCTACATATACAAACCTATTTACTTTCTCGTATACGTAGCATAGAGGAAGTCTTGTAATCTTCAAAAAATTCAACCTCGAGATTTTGACGGATTTACCTACACGTTTTGGACCTTCCTGAGTCCAAAAATACCATTTTTGGAATTATTTCTGTGTGTGTGTCTGTGTGGCTGTATGTCTGTGTGTGTGTGTGTGTGTCTGTACGTCAGCACAATAACTCGAGCATGCTTTAACTTATTGCAACCAAATTTAACACACGTGTATGACATCAAAATATAAGGTTTCTATCAAATTTTGAGCCGTCGATCACGAAAATTAAGCAACACACAGCACAGTGCGCGGTCGGTGCTCGGATGGGTGACCAAAATTTTACATGCATGTATGATATCAAAATATAAGGTTTCTATCAACCTTTGAATCGTTTCCGGTATACGAGAAAGTCAAGGGGAGACCACTCCCGATTTTTAGTACACATTTTTCAAATTTTTAGTAAACACGTATAATTTTTGAACTTTAACTCAAAGACACCTTTAATGAAGAATATTAATTAAGTATACAACACGACAGAACCATCGTCTTTGTCGTTTGTAATTATTGCTGCGTCCCGTGGAATGTTGATGTGTCTGCGAAAGGAAATGTCATCGTGACACGAGCTTAATGCCACGCGTGACGTGCACACGACGGACAGCTAATTAAATGCTTACATAACTTCGTCTATTTTCAAAATTATTTCTTCTAATCTGTCTTAACTAGAATATTGTTATACAAAGTTTTATGCATATACATAGATTGGGCTAGAACTTGATACCGCACGGGTCAAAAATACTTAAATCCAATAAAGGATTTTTCAATGAAGCAACGCTAATAATAGGTGTTATTGGCTCTGGACAAATCTCACATATCCTACCCCATCTCATGGTCCCGCATTGTAATCTATCTTCTGTATATGTATATAAAAATGAATACTGACTGACTGACTGACATATCAACGCACAACCCAAACCGCTGGGTCTAGAGATTCCAAATTTGCCACGTAGGTTCCTTATGAGGTCTAGGGGTGCACTAAGAAAGGATTTTTGGAAATTACCCTCTAAGGTGGCGAAAAGGGGGTGAAAAGTTTGTATGGAAATCCGTCAGTTTTGAAGCTAAATTAAGCCATAAAAATTGTTACATGGCCTTTCAGTTACAAATTAAGAAAGATGTATTTTAAGATTTTTCTAAATTCCATCCTTAAGGGGGTAAAATAGAGGATGAAAGTTTGTATGAAAAACAGTCGTTTTTTAACTAAAATCGATGAAAATTTGTAGGTATATGGCGCTTAGGTTAGAAGAAATATTAAAAAAATTTAAATGCTGCCCGAAGTAACTATTCTACGCGGACGAAGTCGCGGGCATAAGCTAGTATGGGATACTCTTCAAATATAGCGTGTCTCTAGCAGCAAGCAAATATTGCTCAACTAAGTTAACACAATCGTTGAACCGTCGAGGTGAACTGCTAGACACACAAAACCGTCTGAAGTATCATTAGCCAGTGTCTGCGAAGTCGACAGTTCACCTAGAAATTAAAATGCAGTGCTTATAAACTTTACAAGTGTATTGAGATACAATTATAATATGAAAGGGTACACAGGTGTATAAACTACAGTGGTGCAAAATGGTCACCTAATGGGTGCCCTCGTTTTGTCTACCAAAAGACACTTATCAAGATCTCTTTTTTTTATAAAAAGGTCAAGCAAATGACTCCATTCCAGCTGATGGTAAGCAAAAGTAGAGTCCAAATGCGAAGATACCTAGTGTGAGAGATAAACCGCCGCGCTAGCCACCCTCGCTTTGCTGACCCGCAAGCTGCTTCTTCACGCCTCTTTTGAATGACCCAGGATTGTAGGAAGGAGGGAACACGTGTGCTGGCAGTTTAATTCCATTTCTTGATTGTGCGACAAAGAAACGAGTTGCCAAATTTCTTAGTTCGCGTTGGAATGGTAGCCACAGTTTGTCGGTGACAACGTAGACCAGCACGCGTAGTCCTCAAAAGGAAGGGAGATGGTGGGATTAGGGAAAAAGTTCCTCAGAGCACTCGCCGTGGTACAGACGGTAGAAAGATCTTAAGCTGTGGCCACACCGCGGACGCGACGAGACGTCTGCATGACGCTGAGAGCTGTAACACAAGAAACTATATGAAAGTCGTCACACCGCCACGTCCTCTCGAGCGGAACGTGGCGACAACTTTATTGATATCACAGTATTTGGTAATTCTATTTTCTAATGTGTAGTATTTGTGTGTATGTTATCTTATTTTTCTTTGTACAACGTGTTCTTCGTCATCTCCACGTCAGCTCAAATCATCAGATTATTAAAATGTAACAGATCCAAGGCATCCCCCCCCCCATTAATTCTGAACACCCTCCTTTGGTTCACTACCATTAGGACAGCAACACATCTGCGACGCTAGGCTGGCGTGGCTGGTGCAAACATCTGCATCTCTGACGAAAACACAGCATTAATCGCTCAATCTATCTAAGATAATGTACAATTTTTTATCTTAATCATTAGAGCTGTCCTCAAATTCAAATTCAAATTCATGCGAAATAATTGCTAGTAATTATTGCAAATGGCTTAGCTGCAATTTGCAATTGAAGTATGGATGTATATTAATGAAAACGCCCTTCCACTTCTCAAGGCAAGAAGGCGCACTGATAGCCCTTGACACTGTCAGCCAACAACTCGCCTAGTTACGTGACGACCATACTACGACGGATGTAAAAATGCTTGCACATGCGCTATTTATTTTTTCAGTTATCCAAGCACACTTAAATACATAGTACCTGTTTACATTACTTTTAATACCACATAAGCGCTCAAAGGTTACTAAAGAAAAAGCAAATAAAAGATAAAATCAGTCGCTCTGTATGTTTGTCTGTTAAAACCTTTTTTCTGTGAAATACATTGAGATATTCTGTTGAATTTAATATAGTTGGATATATTCCATTTACCTGGACTGCTGACATGATTTTGAGTGTAACATCTGTCCCGGTCTTTGGTATTTGTTTGTTCGTTTACTGAAGGATTGTGTACTTATGGCCTGTACTGCCAGATGTGAGTTATGTGTAACCAAATGTAAAATAAGGCTTTGCTCAACCCCTTTTGGAATTATGAGTGTGATAATGTATGCGAGCTTTGGGAGCAGCGGGGTGGACGGGAGCGACGAAACGGACAAATAGATAGTTCGGCAGAGAGTCTCGTGTAAGCGCTCTGTGCAGAATCTGAACAATGTCACGTAAGGAATCTGTATCGTCAAGAAAACGTAACGAACCGGGCAGGAACGGATCTTACGAGTGCAACAAAAAAGTATTGGTGATATTTGACCTACGGGACTTCATATTTATCAAGCAGACCAGTGGAGCAAGTCACGTGCTCCATTGACCTTTTAAAACTCACTGATGAAATCTGAGAGCACACGTAACCAATAAACAATTGGAGCTAGCACTGACGCCGCGGCGTGTTGTCCCTGTGTATAGGACACTTATTTATCACTTGTTGCTGTATTGTATTCTATACATTGGTGGCGACACTAATCAAGAATTGAACACACGTCTAAGCGAGTCAGTTCTGGTGATTTCGGACAAAACAATGTTAAGAAACAGACCATCTTTGGTAGTTGCTCAATTAATCGGTGCCTTTAAATTGGCAATTTTTATCTACGGGTATGCATGGAGGATTCTCCTTGACAAGTAAGGTGAGCCCAATCTTTACCTGGACCTCGCGGGAGTGGAGGCGAACTTCAGGCAGCTACGGGACTTTGCGCGGCAATAGCACAATATTAGGAGTGGTCTAGAGAGAGAGAGAAAAGAAAGAAGATGGCTTAGAAGAGAAAGAAGACTGGCCAAGTGGAAACTAGACAGCAGTGCCACATTCGGCATGTCGAGTATTGTCCACCCCCTGACATGACGTCAGGTGCAAATATTAATTGTGAATGACTACTAACTAGCTGACTTTTTGTTCGCCATTAATCTCTTTTCGAATGTCATTGCTCAGAAAAAAAATATTATTTGAGCTAAATTGTTTAAATAAATTAAAAAAGAAAAAGCCAGAATACTATTCGTAGGGTTTTCGTAGGGATGAAAAAGCAAAGTGCTTATTAAAGTTTCTTTTTGTTTTGATAATGTTGTTGTAAATCTATTTTGAGCGGAATTTGGTAAAAATGAATGTAAACCAATGTAAACAAGTCATTTTGTATAGGTGTGTGAGGGTTTGTGACGATCACAAGCTACCTTTCTTGCTCATCACTCTATTCATACAAAAATTAAAGTTTCTTTACATTTGAATTGAATTATTTACATTTTATTATTTATTGTTCAAGTACCTATAAATCTGTATGTTGCCCGCGACCAGGGCTGGGACAGTAAAAGAATACGGGGTCAACTTATTAAATCCAATACAAAATACTTGTTAAGTCTTGTTGAAATTGAAAATTATTTCATATTTTAAGGATATCATAACCACATAGAAAATACCTGCAAGAAATGCTTTCATTTACGGGCAGATAAATCATTACATATTTTTTAATTTTAATACATGCCTTACCTGCTAAAAAATCAATACTTAATACTAAGTATAATTATCCCAATCGTGTTTTTGAAGTGGAAGTTAAAACTTAGAAAAACGAATAATTGGAATAGCTAATACTAGAAAAATGCACTGAAAAAAAATAGCTAAATTAATTCCCGAGGTGATGAAACTCATAATTCCTAGGTGATAGATATCACCCAGGCGATCATAGTAGAAACACTTTTTCGTTTTGCAAAATAGTTACATAGACTCGTAGTCTATAATACCTATATAAAAAAATTAAGCGTCAACAACAACGATATTGTACTAAAAAAAACCGCCTTCAAAACTAAAAACGGAGAAATAATATTTTTTTTATAAGAATCTGAATGTTTTTTGAGGTCAAGTGACAACATGTATTTCAAATATTGAGAAAAAACATTTAGATTTTTATACTTAAACAAAACTTTCATTTCTCCGTTTTTAGTTTTAAATGCGGTGTTTTTATTTTAAAATATATTTTAAGTGTTTTAAGTACCTATAGGAATTTTGAGGAAACTATCTCGAGCTCTTTTAGACAAACTTGAACTAATCGACGTCAATTAAATAGGAATTATTAGGGATAACCTCAGGGGATAACTCAAAAACTACTCGTCAGATGTCAATCGCGTCGTGGTACGTGTGTCCTTGTCAACATTTATTCGCGATCGCGTGTGTTTCGGAAGATAACTGTTCACTGTGTTGCCAGACTCCATTTTTAACTCAATCCACCGTACAATTGTCTGTTACTATAAATACATTTTCACTTGACATTGTCGAAATGCGTAATCTTTATACCTATGTCGCGAACGCCATTTAGTTAAAAGAAGAAGAATTCTATAAATGTTATTCTTTGAACAAGAAAAATAATTTACAGTTCCAGATTGCGCGGCACAGATTTCAACGCTAATTACTGTGAACGTAACCCCCGATAACTATTATAGTTTATAATATCATTGGTCAGCAAACAACAACGGCATGTATTTTTTTTAAATTTTTCTAACAATTCTCTAGCTAAGTGTTACTTTTCTCTGTTACCTGAGGAGATGGTATGTTTGATTATATTCTTGGAATTAAATTTAACAAGCGGGGTCGTTGTCCTCCATAATTTGCAGATCGCGTGCGCGCCGGAACGTCCTCACCATTGACGGTACAAAATATTTAGTTTACTTGAAAACCAACCATATATATAAAGATGGTCAATTATAAAAACTATCAATTTAGCATTATAGTTATTTGCATTTGGACATTTATTTGCGATTGCTTATGAAAAATATCAAAAAAGAGATTTCATTTAATTTGAAAAGCAATCTTAGCTTGAATCTGGATTGGTACCCGCAACCCTTCGTTATCCTGCCGAGTACCTACTCTGTCATCTACTCACGAATGACAAAACCCAAGTCTATAAAGTCATAATTCTTTAAAAAATTTACGACATTTATGACATTGACATAGAAGACATTTACGTTCAATACAGAAAGAAATCAATAACGAAGACAATGTACAAATGGGTGTCTTATCGCAATACAAAGGATCTCTTCCAGACAACCTTTAGATGGGCAGGATTGACGTAGACGTGAGATCTTTACAGAGATGTTCGCGTGGCTGGTGTGCAGCTGTGCAGGGATCAAGTCTGACGAGCGGTGAACGTGCTCCGACAAAATTGGTTGAGCGTGAGAATATAATTGGTGCTGCCGTCTACGACCAACGGTACCCACCTCCTACCAGTAACTACTGCTCGGTACATTAGATTCAGTCTCGTCCACACTTTATTTAGTGTACTATCGACTGACTATCGATCAAATAACAATCAAAAGCTGATACGACTTTTTAAATGCCGTTCCTAAAACAATAAAAATACCTAGTTTCTTGCTTCGGAAGCTCTAAATGTCGTTTCTTACTGCAACAGGTGCTTCCCACAAACACGTATTGGACCTTGTGGTGTGGATACTCAACACTCCTCACGTGTTACTACTATGAAGGAAGAGCTGTTGCTCAGTAGCGGGACGCTTATTGGTTTATATTTATACGTGTCCATTTCCAATAGCTGCAGAATGTGGACAAAATTACGATAACAATATAATAAAGGAAATTACGATAAGAAAAAACGCGATGCAGTTAGAGTAGCCGCGTTGTAATCGTATGTGCATAGTGTTGACCGAGTCCGCGAGCCCAGCGACATTAATTATATTGACAGACACATCGAATACTGATGTCATTTACATAATAGTGATTGAGTGGGGTCAACGCCCGCGCCGGAAGTCGCCACGCGTGCTCCACGAACAACAGACGGCTCTTCAAAAATCTAGACCAAAAGAAGGGCAGTTGAAAAATAAAACTCGTATATCAGCATTCACAAAAGTATGGACGATGTCGTACCCCATACACATGTCTCGTATATGCAATGAATAATTAGAACTTTTATAATACTAGAAAAAATACGCTGAAAAAAATCGTCCTGCCTGAGGCTTTTTTTTTCAGTAATCTGTATCTAAGTATATATTTTTTTTCTAATATAAAAAATATTTACGCGTTTGTAAACGCAAAAATTATTCCAATAATAAGGTAGTTTCGTCTTAGCTGGGCGTCAAATATTTGCAAAAATATTTCGTTCGGATCTTAGAAGTGCAAATTTTAAAGATTTGATGAAACAATGTTTTTCATAAAAATATAAGCACCAAGCACTGACTTTCGATGGCGAAAGCGGTGCCCTGGTGGCGTAGTGGTTAAAGCAGCCGCCCGGATTGCGGAAGATGCTGGGTTCATTTCCCGCCTGAGGCTGGTCGATTTTTTTCAGTGTATTTTTTCTAGTATTAAAAATATTTACGCTTTTGTAAACACAAAAATGATTCCATTATATTTTTGTTTTATCAGTTTGGATTTGTGACGTTTTTCACTCGTTGACTTCCCAAACATGTGTCAGCAATAGTTTCTTGGCGTAATTAGAACGTAATGGGTACAATCACGATGAATATAGAATCACAGACGCTTTGATTACTTTTTCTTAAAAGGTCTGGCAAATCGCTCCATTCACCTGAGAGTAAGCAAAACTGAAGTCTAATTAAATGGGGGATGCTTTGGGTCTTGTGGCTGCACCCTAGCCGAATTGTCATTTTTAATTGGTCGATTTTTGGCGTGTGACGAAAATCATGCGACATTAATCAGCCGTGTAAACCCCACTTAAAGTATTCAAGCGAAGATAGCTAGTGCGGGAGACAGTGTACGTGGTTGTTTATTCATCGCCCTCGCCATTTGCCATTTGCTTGGTGCTTCTTTACACTTCTTTTAAAGGACTCCAGCGTTATTAAAAAAGAAAGAACACTTGGATACTTTAATTAGCTGTCCTATACGATAGTCTCGCAGATTCTGGATTTAGAATTGAAATTATTTGACCTAAAGATTTGTCAAAAATATATTTCCGCGTTTTCACGCATACCTTTGCTCAATTATGCAATATAAAGTTTAAGATTTTTGATTAATAATAATAAAAAATTTTGCTGTGTTGATTAATAGGTAATAAATATTAATAATATTATCACAGTAGAAGTATTGGCACTTGGCACTGTGATATTCTGTAAAAATTGTTTTTTAGTTTATGGTTTAGGTTGTATATCAAAATTGTCCGATTTCCTAGACGTACTACTAAAATTATGATAAAATATTAGCGGAGCACTGCTCTCGAAGACTATCACCGGACGCCGCACAGCGCCGTTCTTAGCAGGAAGTTATCATGACTTTGAATTTATTGCGATTCTGTTATGTAGGTAGCACTTTATTACAGAATAATAAATAATATCGGAGTCATCGGCAATAACAAACACGTAATTTATTGAACTGTAAATGAACTGTCAGCACGCTGCTGACTTCGGCAAATATAATCAAATTTAATGACAATTTTAAAACAACATATAAATAACATATGGATAATAAAATATAGATACTAAATTGCACAGGGATAGATTACAGGTAATGGTTATTCAAGCGATGCAATTCATGATAGTGGCGCTGGTAATCTTTTGATAACATGCACTTGACACATGGCATTATACATATTTAATGACTGTAAGTAGATATTATGTTATCCAGAATTCATAAATATGCAATAAAGTTTTTGATTTTTATTGCAAATGCCATATGAATAATAAAGTAAGATATTTTATTACGATGCAGCTATACTTCTAAATTGTGATAGTCGCGTTAAAAAATTTGAGTTACCTATCCAAATACCGTAAATAAAGAAACGTCGGTGGCGTAGTGCGTAAGAGCATCGTCTCCTACCCGGGAGGCACTGGTTCGATCCCCGCCACGTACCAATGTGTTTTCAAATTTTGAATTCATATGTACGTTTAATCGACGCTTTTACGGTGAAGGAAAACATCGTGAGGAAACCTGCACACACATATGAAGAAATTCTTAGGTTGTGTGTGAAGTCAACCAAAACCCGCACTTGGCCAGCGTGGTTGACTAAGGCCTAATCGCCCCTAATGTGGGGTAGGCTCGAGCCCCTCGGTGGGGACATTATATCAGCTGGTGATGATGATCCAAATACCGAACGCGTACTGAATTGCTAATTACGTAGAAAGCATGACGGAAGAGTTTACACTGACGATAAGTTAATATTTTTTACCATTGTATTTGGATCGTCCAATAGTAAGTATTAGAGCCAATCCCCAGAGGTTCCAACCTCTGTGTATAGATTTCATTGCTGTTACAAGTCTGCCTGGTTAACTACCACCTGGTTAACTCCATATTATAAAAATCTGGCGTCATAGCCGCAGTGTTCATTGTATTATTGAGTACCGATAGTTAAGAAATTGAACCATAAACATGGCGTAATGATGTGTCCTGGGACCGGTGCGTCGACTCCACATCGGCTTGAGTCCTGTTTAGATCCTCGAGAAGGGACTACAAAAAAAGAAAAGAATGAATTTGCTGGTTAAAATCGGGGTTTACAAGGTAAAATGTAAAATCGACTCCTATTGTTGAAGTTGGTTAGTGTAGCCTATGTTATTACCCGGCCCATAATAACATATAGACACCTTAATCATCAAAATCGCGGATGAATAGTTACGGTGGAATATATATAAATACAAACATACAATAAGGTTAGTTGCACCAAGTTTTACATTACAATTTTGAAAAAAGTAACGTAAAAGTCAACTCAATTCATTGGAATGGATTTACGAAATTGTAAAAAGTATAACTTGGTGCAATCGGTCGATAGATGCAAAAATCATAACCCTTCCCACATAGTAACCAGATTTTTTTGAACACCGAGTAAAGAAAAAATTGGTTACTGAAAAAACTGACGGCTACGGGTTATATTTACGAGTGCAGAAACCAGCAGAAACCAAAACCAAATCGTTAGCGTTCCCATAACATGTTTTGATATCTGACAGCTGTTGACAAAATGTATAAAATGGAACGAATGGTACCGCTTTTGGAGTTTCTCCCGAGTTCTTGTTGTAAAAACACGTGTTGAGAGACTACATTTTTAACCTCAATCAACCGTACAATTATTTTTCTTACTTTATTTACATTTTCACTTGACATTGGCAAAATGCGTACGCTTAACGCGACGTGATGCCATTAATTAAGAATAGAATAGAACCGCTTTTTAAGACGTTTAGTAGGTAACTGTCTTAGCAGAATACTCGATACTGGTAGAATCCATTAGGACACCGCCAATAAACTAAGAAGAAGTAGGACGTTTAGGATTTGGTTATAGAAGTTCCTCCCGAGTTCTTGTTGTAAAAACACGTGTTGTCTGTTTACTATCTAGGTACATTTTCACTTAAAATTCGTGAAATGCGTACTTAATACTCAATACTCAATATTTATTGTTTCCAAAATTACAATTGGTTACAATTTTGGACCCTGCTGGGCACAACAATTTCACATTATGTTTTCATGTGCCGCGAACGCCACTAATTTTAAAGAAGAAGATTTGGTTATAGTATAGATATACCAACAGATAGCACCACAGGCCCAGGTACCGAGAAGCACCGTCACTGAGCTGTGCCAAGTGGCATAATTAGCATAGCCGTACCACGGTACGGTGTCGCCGGACCTAACTGCACCACCACTTCATGCATCGCATACATTTCCAACGACAACTACCTTCAGTGTCAATCTGAGCCCTGTGACTTGCGGGACAGGACTGTTAATTGTGCGAAGAGGGTGAGGGCCAGTTAATCACAGGAGGAACAGTTAATAGAACGAGTCCCCTCGGCGCTCGGCGCGGATGGACGCACTTCCACTGTTTATTTAATAGTTTGTAACGATGTTTGTCAACCGACGTAACTGCTGCCATAAAAAAGCTATTAATAATTTAGAGAAAAAAAATATGAAAAACGTTATACATGCCTATAAAATTTGAGGGTTGCCCTCGATTTCCCTGACTTCCCATCATCAGATACTGACTTGGTGACAATGGGACCACCTCAGGAGTAAAAACTAACGAATAATAAAAGAATTTTGAAAATCGGTCCACAATTGACGGTATAATCGGTGAACATACATAAAAAAAAAATACATACAGACGAATACAGAACCTCCTTCTTTTTGTAAGTCGGTTAAAAATAGGGAGTATAGCCGGCTTATGGGCGGTTTTAATTACATAAATACAGACAGTTTCCCTTGGTAACAGTAGAATTTTTACATATTTTGTATAGGATATCTGTCAAAATCTTGTGAATAGTAAGTGAAAGTGTAGATAGATAATTTAGTCAATAAAATAATTTATAGTGAGTGAAAACTTCGCAGAGTTTCGGCCGTATCCCACAATCTTCACCAGTTTGCTTGTGTGTGACGTAATAGATGATATGATGGAGCAGAACAAATATATGGTGCTTCCACAGCCTTCTTGGCTTAGTTTAAGAGCAGGCCTGGATCGCAAAAGGTCGTGGATTATCTCCCCGTCTCAGACATAGCACAAGATATTTGAACATTGTTTTCCTAATAAGTATAAAATTTGGCTTATGGTGAAATATAGTACCTACTGAGTAAACTTTTATCCATTTCTGTGTTGCCTTAAGGTCTTTATGATATTAAGCAATGTAAACTTAAGTTACCACGAGACAAGTACATAGTAAACTGCATCTATAATTATTTTAAACTTGGATGAGACTTGTTAAAACAAAAAGCATACAGCTCTGTATTTACGTGCACCGTTTGTGGGTCAAGATCTGACGGTAATATTACAAATGGCATGTAAACTGAAGATTTCTGACTTTATTCTTCGATTGTGAATCCAGTCTTGACATTAACTTACGTAGTCTTATTGAAGGCGAGATGTTGTATTGTTAATGTTTGCATTAGATGGGCCACAGCCGTGTCGCGGTAAGGCCAGCCTGAGCTCTTGACATGTTAATTACTGTTATACGTTATTTACGATTTTTCTTTTGAAGTCGCGTAATACTTACATACAATTTAAATGTGTTTAGTTTATGCCATGTCAAATAAACTAATACGTGTGTTAGTTTTTGTTGCCGAAACATACACTTTGAGATAAGGTACCTGTTAGTGGCCAGTTTCTCAATTTACAGTTACAGATCAGGCCCTACCATAGGGTTAGGTTGCGCGACCGCTGTTATTTTGAGTAATTTAGGAATAATTGCCAGGCAACTAAACTTCAGAAAGCTAACTTTTACTAGAGGGTATATATTATTTAAAGCAGCCGTAACTTCAAAAAAAAAACAAATGGAGACGATTTGGTGCCAAAATACTAAAGAAAACTTATTATATAACCCTGATGTGTGTGTAAGCTGTATGAAAACAATATAGTTTATCTATACGCTTATTTCTATTTTAGATACCTTAAATGTAGCCAAAAACTTATACAGGTGATTTTTTCAAGTGGGCGTGGATGGTCAAATACGGAAACATGAGGAATAGCGAAAAGTACTCAAAGGAGTCTCGGGCCCGATTTTGATGAAAACTAAAACTGCATCATTGGATTTTCGAAAAATCAATATTCCTAGCCAAGAATCGAATCCGTTAATTAATTGAGACAAACCAATGATACAATGATGCAGGTGTAGTTTTCATCAAATCCTGGCAGGGTCGCCATGCAATGTGGGGACCGGGAGTGCACAGATAAACAACGTGTGTTGCTTAGGGAGTATGGTTTATTACTGCAACCTTAATACTAATTACAAACTATAACTTACTCTAACTTATTGCTAAGTCAGGAGAGGCGCGTCTCACACTACACTCCTTTGAGTACTTTTCCCTATTCCTCATATTTTTGGACTTGGCCATCTCCCCAAGTGTGCGTCAGTGTATAGTGTTAGTTGAATAAGAATAAACACTAATATAACATTATTCTTCCTCCTAAAATAGTCGTTTGTTTGTTATACAAATCTGTATTAACTACATACACGTGTTTTTTGTAATGTTATCTCTGTCAGAGTTAAACCTCTTCCTGCCGTAAGCTCTCCGGTGCTTTGTGTTATACGTTTATGTAGCGCTTAAACTGCGCTCGAACGCCGGACACGTGCCACTTACTATGTTTGTTTGACAACGTTATTGTTCTCTCTTCATAAGTAATGCGGCTTAAGCTTAATAACTTTAAAGTCTGTTGCTAATGCAACAAAATAGTAGTTGTCAACTAAGATAAATTGTTTGGACGGCATGAAGATACATTAAGAGTAAAATATAAGGACTAGACTGTGACACAGCCTGCTTGACAAATAGTTCTATAATCAATCGATACCTACTAATATTATAAAGAGGAAAGATTTGATTGATTGTTTGTTTGCTTTGAATAGGCTCCGAAACTACTGGACCGATTATGATGAAAATTATTGTGGAGATATTTTGAGACCCTGGGAAGGATACTTTTTGGCGAGACAACCGACATTAACGCGAGCGTTGCCTTTGACGACCACTAGCTATAGATGAAAAAAAAAATTAAATAGACTTTGCTAAGTACAATCTCGGTGATTTCGAGACTGGAGTCATTTACTAGGTGTTTTGTTAACCAAATACGGACTGGTTGATGTAAGTGGTTATGAAGCCTGATGACGCCAGATTTGTACTAAAACGACAATTAGTAAATTAACACTTAAAACTGTAACTAAAGTAAAACTGAATTTTAGTTGTTAATAGTATTAAATTAGGATTTATGACTTTGACAATGAAATCAATTGGTTCCACTGTTAGCACAATTAAATGAGACGACGCGGGCGGGGGCGCGGAGTGCGCAACACATTACACTAATGACGGTCGCCTGCTCATTATTTTCATGATACGCATTTATTCATTAAAGCGCAGAAATTTGTTTGTTTTCATTAGTTTCACGTCAAATCATTCTGCGTAATTTTTATTACCGCCTCTGTGATTTGGATCAAGAAAGGAAATCAAGCAACTACCTCTTTAGTCTAGTGACTCTAGTGGTTCGTCCATATTCCATATTAACAATCTATAATATTGTTAATTTATCAATTTCAGGGGCGCGGCCGGAAGAGAAAAATGGCGTCCAGTACATGAGGTTCACCAACCTGCACACGGACATTAACATAAAGGACTACCACATCCGGCTCAAAGGACTATTTAATGGCGATAGGTTTTAGGTAAGAGTATTATATAACAATATTCAGTTCAGTCTTGGCCTTCATGTAGTGGTTCGTCCATCGGAATTAGATACAGAGGAGAGTACAAAGTACTCTGTTTGGTTGGTGGTGGGACTTTTGTCAAGTCCGTCAATTCGGCTAGCTACCACCATCTTATCAAAATCTGTCATCATAATATTAATGTTAACATCACTACTGTATTCCGACCATCAATGAAAAGATATCCAGTCCCTCTGTGGTTGATGGTTCAGGTGAAGCTAGATTATATCTTCAGCATTATCGTCACTTACTATCAGCTTAGATGAAGGACAACAGCTTCTCTGTCAATAATTAAAAAAAAAACTAGAAGTCCCGGATAAGATGTCCAAAGCATACCAAAGCAGGTGAATTCGGTTGGTGCTAGAATTAGTTTTATCTAAGTCCGGCTGGCATATTAATAGTCAAAGCAATTTGGTTAGCAAAAGGCATAACCGCTTAATGTTCTCTTAGATTTGCGCGAGCACTACACATTTATACCTACTAATATAGTTTTGAACGCAATCTCAGGAACTACAGATTCAAATTGATTTTTTTTTGTGTTGGATAGTCCATTTATCGAGGAAGATTATAGGCTGTATAATAACCGACATTAACACGTGCGAAGCCACCGGCGACCACTAGTTGTAAATAAAACAATTTTACGGATTGCTCTTGACATTAACCCAGATATTACTGAAACTTTTTTTTGTTAGCGATGATCCTGATTTTTAATTATGTTATACTATATTAATGTAGTGTTCCCTGAAAAATATATTTAAAAATATTCGTGGTCCGGGAAAGCCGGAAAACTAGTGGCGTTATAACGCCCGGTAGTAATATCCACTACCACAACCAAAACTCTGATGTAGATATTTTTGGAAATAAATAATACAGCGACAACCATTCTTGCAATGATTTATTTACATAAAAACTAAACATTGGTATGATTGGAAACAAAACTATTTTTGGATGTAAATATAGCAGACATTTTCGACACCAGAAATTTGTTTTTCTCCAAATAGTCCTCTCGCTACAACTCTACGAAAAGTTATGTGGTCGTATTCTCCACCATCACTTATTTAGAATTGCCATTCATTATGGGTAGTCATATCACATATATAAATACTTCATTTCTGAAGTAGTTATAATAGAGATGACATTTTTTTTGGCCTTCGTACAGATTTGTGTAATGTACCAACCTTCATCATTCATCATACCTCTAAATTTTTTGGGCCTTTACGATCCTGTCACTTTTTAAATATACATGGCTGTACATGTAGGTATACTGATACATTTTGCTTATACTAGGATTAACAATAGGATACCGCAAAGGACGGCATAAAGATGTAGTAGAAGTAGAAGGTTGATCCACATCTTCTGGCAAACGTTCATCGGCAGTGCGTATTCTTTTAGTTAACACAGATAAAGATAAATCTTCAGAGTCCTCACTGTCTATCATCTGTAGAAGCTCTGAGCTGGGAACCTAAAAAATAATAATTTTAGTTAGTACAGTGGCTGACTTTAATCACGATATAGCTGATGCTAAAAGTAATATTCAAACCTGGGAGATTAGGGAATATTACTAATTGTTCATCACCAGAATCTTCATTTGTTAATTCAGTATTTGGGTTTTCCGGTGGAAAATTATAATTTCACTGGGCAGATCATCATCAGAAGCTACATGTTGTAATTGATCAACTATGTTGTCGAGACAGGAAGGGTCTTTTCATACGTGATCTGAAACATAATAGTAATAAAAAATAGACGTCGATTTTACTACCGGGCGTTATAACGCCACCAGTTTTAACATCCGATAATTTTCAAAAACGGCTGTAAAATATAAACTTATTTTATATTACATTTATATTACAATAACAATACTTTACGGAATTCTATGTTATAGTTTTTTTTACTAAATTTATGTACACAAAAAACTTACCCTTTTGAAGGCATGCCGCAAAGCAAAATCTCTGTTAATTTAAAACACATCAAAACTTCAAAATAATGCACGCAATGTGATAAATAAGTAAGTTCAAACTATAGACAGACGGTTTGAGATTACGGTAATGTAAGACGATCTTTGTTTAAACAACATTAAACTAATAAATTTGGCGGGTAGATCCAACACTTAATTTGTGGCGTTATAAAGGTCAGTAGTAACAAGTGGGTAGATAGGGGTCGAAACGAAGTCTGCAGTTTGCCAACATAATACTAGAAGGGCACTTTTATTACATAAGCTTCTATAAACCACACATTCTCGCCAAGGAACGTCGATACGATACATCCCAGGGATGTTGTGCGAGACTACTGAAATAAAGAAACATCCAAATTTCAATAAAGAAGATGGTTGGGCCTTACCACCTGCTTGGTATCCAGTAATTAAAATTAAAGCACCACACAAGACCAAATCACACCGTGAGCTCAGTTTGCGCATATTGGAACACTCAAAATTAATAATTAAAGTGATGATAATTTTAACTAAGTTTTAACTATTTCATCAAATAAGTCAAACTAGTCTCCCCGTGACCACGAACGCTGAAAAGTGTTACAAAACGTCGGACAATAATATCTAAAGAAATGTCAAATCTAACACACCAGTTAAATACGTAAGAGTTGTTTTATTTACAAGACATACCGCTTGCCTGACGGTAAACTGTTACCATACCCTAAGTAGGTATATAGTATTAGACAAATGCAACATTCCTCTGGCAACCATTGGAGCTCTGGCAACCTTACTCACCGACAGAAACAAGAAACACTACGAAAACGTAGCGTTATTTAACTGCTGTATGGTGAGGGTACTGCACGCAACACACACAATTAAAAAATATATTTTATACTTACGTGTTCCAACAAAAATGACAATGGTTCATTCTTTGTACCCAACTATAATTAAATACCAGCTGCCTCTACCGGGACTGATGACTCTAGCGTGATATCAAAGACTACTTAATTTTTTTAAGTCGAGCTGATCATTACGTATCTCTGTAAAATATACTGATGTAAGTGTTATCTGTCCAATGCTTATGTACCTTAGTATTAAATAATACTTAGACTAAACACGTGTGTCGGATGTGGCCGCTCGCCAGCTTTACTGTTAACTCGTTTCCTGTTAGTTCGTCATCTAATCTGTGCCGCTTAGCTACACTCGATATTTCGCTAACTTACCCCTGAACAAAATACCGTGGGTATTTAACCACTTACCTATATTACATAATGATCTGAGGTATTTAACCCTAGATCTTACGATTTACAAATATATAACCTAACTATTAAGAATTCTATTAAAATCTGGCGGATTAGAAGCGGTGCAAGAATACTACCAAGTCACTCAGTTCACTCAGTTTCAAGTCTTTAACTTGTCATCACTAAAATGTATCATTAAAATTAAATACATAGATAAATTAACCTCAAGTGGCGACCACGTACCGGGAGACAGCGTTGGTAGGCCCCCTACAAGGTGAACTGACGATTCGCAGGAAGCCGCTCGATGCGGGCAGCGCAGGGTCGATCGAGTTGGAGGCCCTCGGGGGAGGCCTATGTCCAACAGTGGGCGTCTCTGGGCTGCAATGATGATGATGAGATAATTAAGTAACATGTGCAAATGATATTTTGATCTACCCGGACTGCTGAGATGATTTTGATTGTAACATCCTGTCCTGCTTGTTGGATTTTGCGCTAGATTTTTTACTGATTGATTGTTACTTTTTGGGTTTGTTGCCCCTTTTATGTACGCCACAGGCTAGAAACTTGTCACTGTTTGGAGGAACTTCAAGGCCCATACTACCTGATATGGCGTCAACCCCTCACGGGATTACGAGCGTGATCGTACGTATGTGTTTGTATTTATTACAGATTTTACTGGCATGCATCTGGTTCTGGCGTTCTGGTTTTAGCGTAGGTATGTATGAAGTAGTAAATAATAATATTCACTGGAGACTATATTTGCACGTTCAAATGTCTCACAGAATAGTGATCAACCGAAAACGGGGACGCGCGTAGGTAATTGTTGCAAAATGTTTCTAAAACTAGCCGCGACCGACGTGAGCACCTCTCTTAAGGGCAAGAACAGGAAAATTTAATAATTGTTTAACAAACAACAATATTTTCAGCTTTAGATATAGATTAGCACTGGTGGGTACAGGTATTTAGAGGTGTAGGTAAGTCGCCATATGTTTCGTCAATAAATCGATTTTTTTTTGTCATTTCAATATTTAACTGTCGAACTTTTGATATTCGATTTATTGGCTTGTGCTTATTGGATTTATAATTTATCATATTTATTAGATTTATTGGCATTACATCCGCTGGTAGCGGTCTTTATAAACGTAAATTATGAGATTTGAGCTACGTCATGTGCTCACTGGTTAATAGTTATTAAGAAATTAATATTAGGTTGGGGAAAAAGTCTTTTCGCATTATAGTATGTATAAACTTGTAATAAAATCTCTTTGGCTATACTATTTGTATCTGGCTGGTTTTGGTATCATTGAAAGTTTAAATTTTAAAGAACATAATTCCAAATTCAAATTAGGAAAATGTGTGATTTTCATTTGTTTTTCATACCGCCAAGATGAGTGAATCTAATGAAGAAATTCGATACATTTTAAAATTTTACTACAAAAAAGGTAAAAATGCAAAGCAAGCCGCGAAAAAAAATTGCGATGTTTATGGACCTAGTGCAGTGTCTGTGAGAGTAGCACAAATTTGGTTTAAGCATTTTCAATCCGGAAATTTTGATGTCAAAGATGCACGTCGCTCTGGTCGCCCTATTACAGATAAAATGGATGCCATTTTTGAAAAAGTGGAGCAAGATCGGCATGTCAGTAGTTACGACGTAGCTGAAGAACTGGGAATTGACCACAAAACAGTTTTGGCGCATTTGAAAAAAACTGGGTACACAAAAAAGCTCGACATTTGGGTACCTCACGAGCTCACTGAAAGAAACCTAATGAACCGTGTACTCATTTGTGATTCTTTATTACGACGTAATGAAACCGAACCATTTTTGAAGAAGCTGATAACTGGTGATGAAAAGTGGATCACTTACGACAAGAACGTGCGAAAAAGGTCGTGGTCAAAGGCCGGTCCGGCTTCACAGACTGTGGCGAAACCCGGGTTAACTCGCAACAAGGTGATGCTGTGTGTGTGGTGGGATTGGAAGAGCATTATTCATTATGAGCTGTTACCACCAGGCAGGACCATCGATTCTGAACTCTACTGCGAACAACTGATGAGATTAAAGCAAGAAGTTGAGAGAAAGCGGCCGGAATTAATCAACAGAAGGGGTGTGGTTTTTCATCATGATAACGCTAGACCTCACACATCTTTAGCCACTCAGCAAAAATTAAGAGAGTTTGGCTGGGAGGTGTTAATGCATCCGCCGTATAGTCCTGACCTTGCCCCTTCAGATTTCCACCTGTTTCGGTCTCTTCAGAATTCTTTAGGCAGTGTCAGGTTAACATCACGAGAGGACTGCCAAAACCACTTGTCGTGGTATTTTGACCAGAAGTCCCAGAATTTCTATGGCAAATGGGATCATGTCCCTACCTACAAGATGGCAAAAAGTTATCGAACAAAATGGTACCTACATACTTTAGTTAAATGTAAATAAACTATATTAAAAAATGTTTTGAATTTTCTTAAAAAATGCGAAGAAACTTTTTCCCCAACCTATTAATTGTAAACTGCAACTGATTACATTTATTATTAACGATTACCATAACTGTTAATATTGTAAACAAAAGTTAAACATGTACAGAAGCTTAACATTTGTAATCAACGTAAAAAAAACTTGAAATAACTACATAAAACAGTAATCTTCAAGGTAATATTAATTTTATTTTAATAAGATGCATTGAAGATCATGCCTTTAACACAAGCCAGAGTGTTGCAAATAGCTCGCCACATCAAAGCGCGCGATGTTCCCGGTTACGTTTATTTGCTCTGTCCCCGGACGCGGCCATCTTAGCTCTCGCATTGGGGTTTCCTACTTTAAACCGAATGTCTTTTGCTCGAAAATTAAATACTAAGTCGAAAAACTTTTTTCGAAGAACTATAATATCAACAAATTAAAAGCTCGACATTTCGCTACCTCGATGAAATAAATCTCGATTGACATAGAGCTTGAGTCGTCGAAACGTCGGGCAATAATAACAACATGTAAAATCTAATTACACGTGGGTTAAATCCGTAAAAGTTGTTTTATTTATAGAGTTTGTTTTATTTATTGAGTCTTTGAGAGGTTACCAAACTACTTAGTAGGTAAGTAGGTAGCAGTGTGTCTTTCATAACTATGGTTTTCTTGCGCATCGCCGCGGCGCACTCGGCTTGCTTTTGGTCTCAAAGGGTCTAGCCAAGTGGCAAACGATACAACGTTTCTATTGAACGAAATGTAAATTTTTGACTAAAACTCATACATTTGTCACGACAGTCGCCATAGAGCTAACTCACTATTACGTCAGTTTCATAATATATTATTTTCGTTACGTTAGGGAGGCCTATGTTCAGCAGTGGACGTCAAGTGGCTGAAATGATGATGATTATTTTCGTTAACGTTCGCCGCAATCGATTGGTCACTTGGCTAGGCCCTCAGTTCTACCATTGCGTTTATGTCATAAGTTTGATATTTTGAGTAAAGTTGATTTTATAGTCTCCAAAAAAAGGTTTTCCAGTATTCAATATTCGAGCAAAGGGCATTCGATTCCAGCTAAGGGTCCTGACGCATTGTGGAGGGCGTGCGGCCCGTATTACTCAACGCGCCAAGTTATTTATTGGCCATCGGGTATTTACAATATGTCGTCAATGTCCCGCTCCTTCGAGTTGTTTCCGTCGTGTCGTGTCGTGGCGGACAACTATCGCCCATTTACCGATGTCATTATAGAATTAAAGATACGAGCTTTAGTCTATAATGACTTCGTGCCACTATGGCTGCTATTTGAATAGCTTGCGGATCGATTCAAAATGAAAAGCGTAAGGTGTTTGTTGAGAACAAATACATATAACCCTGATAAAATGTATTTATAAATTCTTTATTGTACACACAAATATAATTACAACATAGTGCAGGAAAAAACATGTACAAAGGTGAGCTTATCTCTAAAAGAGATCTCTTCCAGCCAACCCTAGCCTTAGTTTAAGCGTTTAAATGCGGGAGTATTGTGTACACGGCATATAAACAATATAAATAATAGTAGGTGCCTATCTAAACTTATAATACTAAACTAAGATAAATAAATTATATTTATAAATACATAATTTACATAAATATTTATATATTATACAAATATATACCTACATATAAGCATACACATCTACATAAATATAAATACATACATTTAAGGTAAGTTGGAGAGATAGTGCTCTTTCAATTTTCGTTTGAATGTAGTCACAGAATCACTCTCACGAATTTCAGTCGACAATTTGTTCCAAAGTTGTGCAGCATGCACAGTAAAAGATTTACCAAAAAATTTTGACTTGGCGGTAGGTCGGACAAGGGTTTTAGTTATACAAGAACGCTTAGGACGGGAGTCAGAGGGAAGGAAATTAAAAAGGGAGCGCAAATAATAAGGATGTTGAGGGTTATGAAGGATTTTATACAATAAGGAAAGGATATGTACATTTCTGCGAAGACGAATAGGGAGCCACTTTAACTTTGATCGAAATTCTGAAATGTGGTCAAACTTCCGTAAGCCGAAAATGAAGCGAATTGCCAGGTTTTGAAGGCGTTCCAGTTTGTTAAGCAGCTCTTCAGTTGCATCTAAATAACAGACATCAGCATAGTCGAGAATGGGGAGTAAAAGAGATTGAGCTAGCATAACTTTAGTTTTAAATGGCAAGAAATACTGAAGACGCCTGAGAGAGTGATATGTGAAGTGCATACGACGACTGACTTCATTTATGTGCGAAGACCATGACAGCGTGCTGTCAATAATAAGGCCTAAATCTTTGCTCTTTTCAGAGTACGGTATAATAACTCCATTATAAGAAACCTTAGCGATATTACCCCTGTCAAATTTGTTGGACATCCTATTGCTGGTAACTATTATTGACTGTGACTTGTTAGGGTTAACAAGAAGTCCAAATGATGCTGCCCAGTCCTTTACTATGAGCAAGTCCTTGTTAACGTTGTCTACAGCAGTATTTATGTCATCCAAGTTACAATGCCTATATATCTGTAAATCATCTGCGTACAAGTGGTAGGGAGGAGATATGACCTTTGTGAGCTCATTTATAAAAACTGAGAAAAGAAGAGGAGAAAGGACGCCGCCCTGCGGTACGCCTGCAGTAAGGTGACACCAGTCTGAAAATGACTCATCACACTTAATGCACTGCCGACGTCCGCGAAGATAGTCAGAGAACCAAGCAATCACGGAGGGTGGAATGTTATTTGAGACAAGGATGGATAGAAGGATATCGAAATCGACTGAGTTGAAAGCACTGCTAAAGTCAAGAAGAACAATGATGGTTGCCAATCTGTTGTCCAAAGCCTGTCGAATGTCATCAGTGACGTTCAACAGTGCTGTCACAGTGCTGTGATGATGTCGAAAACCAGATTGAAATTGGCTAATAAGGTTGTTATGGGAGAGGTAGGACGAAAGTTGATTATGTACAGTGCTTTCAAGAACCTTCGACAGGAATGGGAGTATGGAAATGGGGCGGAAATCGGAATAGGTGGTAGGATTTGTAGCTTTCGGAAGGGGGATGACATGGGCTAGCTTCCACTCACTCGGAAAGGTGTTAGTGGTAAGTGAAAAATTTAAAATGTGAGTAACAATCACACTAACTTCATCCAATAGGAGTGTCAGCATATCACGGCAAATACCGTCATTTCCCACCGCTTTGGATTTAATGGATAGGATGCTCTTTTTAACATCATCCTCCGCGATTTCGCGAAAAGTAAAGGATTCACAGTCAGGTGGTATAGTGTTGTTAAGAAACGTTAATGTTTTATTCTTAAAACTATTATCTAAAATGACAGGAGGCTTACAGAAATACTTGTTTAAGCCGTTCAAGTCAGGTATATTATGGGAGACTTCAGGAGTATCACCCACCCCAAGTGACTTTAGAAATTTCCACATTTGTGCACGGGAGACATTTTCTAATGATGTATGGATATAACGGCGTTTGGCATCCCTACACAACCTGTTGCAGAGATTACGGAGCTTTTTGTATAACTGAAGATTGGCATCACTAGAGTCCTTCTTGAGATGAGATTTGGCCCTATCTCTGCGCTGCATGGCTCTTTTAATAAAAGGAGTAAGCCAAGGTGCAGGTAAATGCTTAACTCTTACAGGCCTGATTGGAGCATGAATGTCAAATAATTTAAGCATAAGCTTGTTGAAAATTGCAACTTTCTCGTCAATATTATCTACATTTAAAATCAGAGTCCAGTCCGTCTTGTTAAAATCCTCTCTCAGGCGATCAATATTAATGCCACCAAAGTTACGCTGAAATATGACTTTGATTTTACGTTTAGGAGGTCGGACCTTATATGAAAGGTATATAAGGTCATGGTAAGAGAACGGAGCGGTCATTTGGCCGTGAGAAGAGACTAATTTGGGTTTGGATACTATCTGTAAATCGAGAAGAGAAGGCTGACAATTAGGAGAATGGTGAGTAGCTGAAAGCGGTAACAGTTCAAAGTTAACAGAGGATATTGAAGATTTGAGTCTGGTAGACCTAAAGTTTTGCTTCAGTAAGCACGTATTTAGATCGCCCATAAGAATCACATGATCGTAAGTGGAACTTAAATTCTCAAGAGAAGATTCAAAATGTTGGAAGAAATTAACTTTGTCATTGGGACTATATACTACACCCACCAAGATTTTAGTGTGATGGATTTCAACTTGCAGAAAAAGATGTTCAAGGAAACCGCTATGGTCGTTTGGGGATTTGTCGATTACGGTGCATGGAATATTATTCCGAATGTATATACATACACCACCGCCACCAGAACCAATCCGGTCATTCCTGTAAAGCTTATAACCATAAAGAGAGCATAATGAAGAAGGCAGTGAAGGTTTAAGCCAAGATTCAGAAACCAAGATACCGTCAACTATGCCACTGTTAAAAGATGCAATGAAATCAGATATGTGTCCAACGACACTTTGGGCATTAATGTGTACAAGGTTGAGGAAGTTGGATTTACTTTGGAACACCGATTGAAGTTTTTTGTCCAATGAGAGTGCATCGGTATCAGAAGAGGATGAGATGTCACTACACGCACTTTCGTATTCATCAGAAGATGTGTCTGAAAAATATTTATCTAAAAAAGACATAAAATAAAAATATATAAATAATAATTATATCAGTACCTAAACAAAATATAAATAAAAACGTACTTAAATAAAATTATCAGTTATTAAAATACAACTTATCTATAATATCGTAAATTAAATAACTTCAATTACCACCAGCGAGAGTTGGCTGTATACATTGACAAAATTACTAAAAAGAATATATTGGCTGAAGGCATACAATGGTTAATATATATATTTTAAGTCAAAAACACAAGCAAAAGCCGTTACAAAAAGAAATGATGTGCTCAGTGCCTCGGACATTATTGATCTACATTTAATAATACAATCAAAAAAAAAAGATAAATATCGAATACACGGATGTATGGGCAAGATGTCTTTGCCTTCGCAAAATAGGGAGAATTAAAAATAAACATGACATATGTCAGTGACACGCAATTAACATGAAAGTTGACAAAGTACTGTATCAATGTGAAATTACCTACGTTTATCTAAAGATAATTATCAAAAGTTGCTCAATCTAATTAGATAACGAAACAGCTTCACTTATCTGACGACGAAGGAAACTGTGACTGAAGTTTTATTAGATCAGTCATAGCAGAGATCTTCTTCTTAGTTTTATCTGGTAGCAGTATGACTATCATGCCTTCTGATGACCAGCAATTCCTTATGCCAAAATGTTTACGTGCTGCAGAGAAGACACCCTGTCTTGACTTTGTCAAGAATTCGGACACGGTTACCTTAGATCCTTTAAGGGCAGTCTTGGCATTCCAAACAGAGGAGCGTGCTTTCATGTTGGAGAAACGTACTAAAATTGGCCTGTTGCGATCTCTCTTAACCCCAAGTCTATGACACACCTCTATACTATCAGTTTGGACATGAGGTAGCTTCAGTTGTTTATTGAAGACGGCCAATACCTTCGCCTCAGTATTCTCACCAGAATCGTCCGGCAAGCCATGAAGAAGCAGCACCTTCCGCCGTGTGTGTGTTTCTACTTGATCAATGCCCGCATTGAAGAGCTCCAGCTGAGATTTAATAGTTTGAATGGCCTTTAAAACAAAAGCCTTAAATTGAACATATTCAGATGCAAGCGCTTTCACTGTTTGTAACTGTGAAGCTGACACTGGCGTTGAGGAATGTTGCTGCAGAGCCATTTCGAATTCCTCCATCCTTGCACCAAACTGTACAGAGAGCTCCTGCAGGTTTTCAGTGATTTGAGCAGTATCCATTGTGATAGTGAAGTGCCTTGATGAGATGGTGATAAAAACGTGTGTGATGTAAGATTGTTCAGAAATGTAATATCACCAACACTCACTGGTGGGTATTCTTAACACATTTGTTTAAAAAGAGTGAATATAAATTAAATAAAATACTAAAAATATTAAATAAAGTGCAGAGCAAAATTTTTATGTGTATATCTTTCAAATCTACCCGCAAAAAAAAAAGGAAAATGTATTAATAGGTATAAATTGTTTTTATTTTTATCGTTTGGTTATTTTAGTTTATTTAAAACTTATTAATTCTTCTTCCTCCAACAATGGACCGGGCGACGCGCCTCAGGGGATTGCGCTAGGGTACTAGGTAATCCCCAGACGGCGTGGCCTGTGCCGACTATGGCTCCAGGGGCACGCGGCGGCTAAGCCGCGCTAACCAGACCACCTTAGGGCCGACGAAGACCAGCAGCCGCCGCCGCCGGCGCCGGCCTTCTCCCATCCACCTGTCTACGCCGGAGAGGAGAGGCTAGAGCATCCTCCTCCCGCTCCCTCTCCGCGGCCTCCTTCTGCGCCATCAGCGATTCGCAGAAGGTGGCAGTAGCCTTCTAGACCCTCTCATTGCCAAGCATGGCTGTGACCATACATGGTAATGAGAGTTCTCCTCCGCCTAGCGCATGGGTAACCTGGAGCGCACCTAGTAAAACCACCACCGGGCAGACCGGTTGCTTATCTGCCCACCATGTGACATTAAAAACAAACGAGAATGTTGTTTGGGTGATTACTCGCGAATCGCCGCCGATCATAATAAACTTATGGTATGCAAGGGCGAACTTGCACCTTCACCAGCACTTATTAATGAAGTGTGCTTAAAATTAATTAGTTGAAATGGATTGACGTGTGGATTATAATGCGGAGTAGGTTTTTATTCGCTAAAGTAATGAGTTGTTTTTCCACACGGTTGAAACAGCACACGACCCAACATACTATGTTCTAAGCGTATCTGTGACCGATAGACTGTTCACACGCTAGAAGAATCACATACACTCTACCAATACCAACATAGTTTTAAATGTCACAAAAAATCTGAACTAGGAAAAGATACGTTTATTTCCGTGGTCAGCGCTCGAAAGTGCTCCAAATTGGATCATCTAATCCGCTCTGCCTTTCTTCTTTCAAAAACACACAAATTACTTATATTGTTATTATTTTTATTTGAATGTATGTTGTATGAATGTTTATTTTAATGAATAGACTCCAACGTCAATACAATGCTCTAGTTAAAACGACTAAGATAGATATTTTTGTTGACAAGACGACAAGGTTTAGACGAGAGATTATAAATTGTCTCACGCTCGGGTCCTTCAAGCTCTGATTGTGTTCTTATTATTTTATTTAATATTTTTAGCTTCCTAAAGTTTTGTAACATCGAGTCCAAATATGCATGCCGTGGCAACATATAATTAAGTCTGCACTTCGAAGGATTGTTAAGCACTTAGTTTTAAGCTGTAATAGTGTAAGATTTGTTGGTTGTCCTAAAATAAATAAATTTATACGGTTCAGTTTTGTAATGAAAACATTAAATTAATTTAATTAATATGTAAATCTTCCTCTTTCGGTAATTATTTTATGACACGAAATGAGACGAAATCTCAGCATTCCATGGCTTGACCGTGCGGGTGCCAGGTCCATCACGTTGTAGGGGAACCAGAAGCAGTGGCGGGACTTGTGACCGCCGGCGTAGGGGGCGGACTCTTTGTGGTGCAAGGACACTTCCCATCCACTACCCCGGCCCCCCTCTCTGCCTACCCACCCATGTTTGATACAATACCGCGAGAGCCACTTTCGATACGCGTTCCACAGAACTTATGGAACTTCTAGACGATGTCTTTTAATAAGTATATGTATAGGTTATAGAGTACTTATAAGTATGTTCAGTACTGTCAAATAATATTATCAGATACCCAATTATACGCTCGAGTACGTAATAATGTTATTAAAGTGAACGGCTTCAATTAGAGCACAGCTCAAGGATGTGACGTATGAGGTGGACGCGTGGCAGCCAGGCTGGCGAGGTGGGTAACCACAACTTACAAACAGCATGAGAGTGTTTTCCTTTTCTTTGCAATTTTTTATCATTATTTAGGGTATCCTTATTTAGAGATTTACCTTTAAAGGAAAAAACGGAACCCGTATCCCGATCACTTTGTTGTCCTTCTGTCTGTCAAGACCCTTTATCTTGGGAACGAGTGGAGGTATCGAGTTTAAATTAAAACCAAATAGTTAGGTCTACGGTCCCTTGAAGCTGTGAAAAAATCAAACTTCTTAGTTAATGCGAAAAAAGATACGGCCGTTTATGCCGCAAAAAACGTGTATTTCGGCACTCTCAAGAGAATCAAAATTCATAGGGTACTTGCGGCCTTTGCTCCCGTTGACCTAGAACTATTTTTGGTAAGTAATATTGTCTCATACCACAGATACTGGTAAAACTCTGAAAACTATACATTTGTAATTAAATCATAAAAAATATTGCATTTATTTAAAGTAAATGAATCATCGAGATTTGCCTTATCTCGGGAACGCGTGGAGGCTAATCTATGCGTGGTAACTAAATGTTAAGCTAAAATCGCGGTCCTATCGGATTCCAGTGAGCGTGCTTGCAGCAAATAGAGCGTCGCATCAGGTTGACACGCCTCCCGCCACAGACGACGACGCGACGGTAATATACTTACATATAATAGGCAACCAATTAGGAATGATAATGGGCGGTGAAGTGTGCCTGCGATGTTGTAACAAGATTATTGAGAGAATGGCCCTATGGCATTTGCGCATCTAAATGATATTCTAATTATAATAAAAATAATAATATTTATTTGTAAATATAGGTAAATAAACATGTCAGATGTAATCTATCGGCGATATATAATAAATCTAATTGCCGGTTTTAATATTTTACCTGAAAAGCAATCGGGCTTTAGAAAGACACGTAGTACCGCTACAGCATTGTTGGACGTGGTTGACGATATTTTAGCTGCACAGGATGCTGGGGAGGGCACCATTTTGGTGTTATTAGATTTTTCTAGAGCTTTCGACACCGTTCATACCCAGCTTCTGTTAGCAAAACTTAAATACTACGGTTTTCATTCAAGTGCTCTGAAATGGTTTGAAAGTTATTTGACTGGCCGTACTCAATGTGTTGAAACTCGGACCGACAGTGGTGCAATTTCAATTTCAACAACATCGTCTATTACCAGGGGTGTTCCACAGGGATCTATTTTGGGTCCGGTGCTTTTTATTTTATATACCGCTGACATTATGAAGAATATAGAAAATTGTAGTTACCATATGTACGCTGACGACCTACAGTTGTACATTTCCTTTGAGCCGAGAAACACAAAACTCGCCGTAAATAAATTGAATGCGGATTTGAATAGAATTTCTAATTGGTGCGAGCAGAACGGTCTAGTTTTGAATCCAAATAAGTCAAAATTTATGGTATTTGGTGCAAATAAAATGATAGCTGATATTACTAACCGTGACCCCTTTGTCTTTATAAAGGATAATCGTTTAGAAAGGGTGTCAAAGGCTCGTAACCTGGGGCTTATTATGGACGAAAGTTTGCGATTCGAAGAATACGTCAACGAAATCATGCGGAACTGTTTCTACAGACTTAAAGTCCTATACGGTATTCGTGACTGTTTGAATGTGGACACGAGAATACGTTTATGTGAATCTCTCGTATTGTCCAAGCTAAATTATGCGGATACTGTCTTCGGAGGGTGCCTACTAGCCCGTTCAAAGAGAGTCATTCAACGCATTCAGAATGCATGTGTACGATACTGTTTTCCAGTACCACGACGATCGCATATTACACCTTTCTTATGCAGTAATGGAATGCTTAATATGGATGCTCGACGCACTTTGCATTTTGCGACGTTACTGTTTGGCATTATTCACAGCACCGAGCCGTCATATTTATATAAGAAGCTTAACTTCACACAACGTAAGATACGCCTTGCGCCGCGTTTGATATTTCCAGCACACAGAACGGCTGCATTTCGTGGCAGTTTTCGCTATGCTGCGACGAAATGTTGGAATAACTTGCCGCCACCGATTCGCAATTCCAAATCTATTACAATTTTTAAAAATAACTTTAGAAATATACTTTTGGAACTGCAATCAGCTACCACATAAAGAAACGTTCTGTGTGTAAATATATTGATGCATTGTACACACACACACACATACACACGCACACACACACACTCACTCACACACACACACACACACCATAATCGTCTATTCTCTTATAAAATAGTCAGTAGTTATATGTATTGTGAGCCCTATTTGTTTGTCTAATTGTTATTCTTGTTGTATTTTTTAAGTTATTATTATTTGGTTTTACTTAATTTTGTACCTAACGTTCTATCCATTACTTTAAATTTAAGCTGTTGTTGTTGTAAATGTAATATTGTTATCCGTGTCTTTACTGGACTCACTGAAAACCAGCGTCACGGTATGAGTGAGTGCCATTTTGGATGCATATTATTAGTATTTTTTTTTTCTCTGTTTTTGTACCGTTTATTATGCTCCAAATAAATATTTTTCATTTCATTTCATTTCATAATATTAAATTACAGTTACAGATCGCCCTACCAGGGTTTGGCTGCTAAGCACCCGCTGTTATTTTTACTAATTTAACAATAATTGCTTTGCTTGGCAACCATACTTCACTAATATTACCTTTACTAGTAGAATATTGAAATCGGCCTTTAATCAAACTGATTTTTAATGACTTGGCAAAGCGAATAATTCTTATTATCTTTTCCTTTACGTGATAGGATCTACCATGACTCAGGATTATATTTACTCGAGAGTACGTATTCTTAAGCTTAAAAATATCTGTATTCTTTATATTTTTTGGTGTTGTGGCGTTTAGTGAGGCAATTGCCAGCAGACCCTCGGTCCGGGGGCTCATTACAGAATGTAAGTCCGCAGTCACATACCTCCTGTCGTTGTGTTTCCGTTGTAAGTACGGTTACCAGAACGTCACGTGGCAGGGAATGGCGCACAATCATTTTTTATTTATAAAGAATCACCAACATAAGTCACAGCATTGCAAAACAGGAAGAAAGTTTACTAATAGATTACCTAAAGCCTTTTCAAAAATTAAAGGTAGTCACAGCATGCGTTAGTAAGATATTATTGAAAGAGATGTCTTAACATAAATAAAGAACTATATAGGTAAAACATGACACAAATGAACAATATAAGTAAATAAACTTAAGTCTAATTTAATTAAAAGGAAGGCTTTGAAAGTGAATGTCAAGATCTGTCAATTCCTTAGCCATATCGTTGTACAGACGAGCCAAGAGAACGAGTGGCGAGCTGGCTGCGACCCAATCTTGCTTAGGATAATACTGGTATGTTGAGTACTGAATTAGTGGACTGTATTTGATTTTAATTTGAAAATGGGTTCTAACACACCATATAATAATATATGTACCCTTAGGTCCAGTCGGAAACCTTTTCTGCGATAAATACGAAAAATACGCTTGTATGGAGTAATAGGAAATGGTTTGGACTTACTGATGGATATTCAGGAGGATCTTGGCGGCGAAGCCAGCCCAGAACGCATACACTGCACACCACGTTTGTTGCACTTTGTCTATAATTAGCCTACAGGCCTGCAGCTGCAATATTTATTTACCAAATTGTCCTTGCGTGATTGTACATATAACTTAGCACTTATATTTACGAAACAAACTTATGATTGCGATGATATAAATCGATTATAGCCGCACACACCGTGAGAATTTAACTTGTCAGTCAGGTGACCAGCAACAAAGTGGCCAACGTCACCTTCTTCTCGGGTTGACAGCGCATCGGCAGATAAATGAGGGTAGGTAGGATATAGGAATACCCTCATACAAGCATGTAATAAAAATATAAAATGTAAAAATACCCGACACGAACTATAACCTTAAAAACAATACTCAACAAATACATACCATCATTTATAGGATACGGGCACTTGGCAGGTGGCATGCTTGCTTGTTTGTTTGTCAACCACGTTGCACAAAAGACATTTACTGATGTAACTAAGAAGCTGATAAATTATAAAGAAATGTTGTACTTATAATGTGTGTTTATAATGATGACCAAGAATTAAAGAAGCCTTCAACAATCAACTACTTCTATTAATGTCGTAATTACTTGGCAGTAATGTTGTAGAATTTTTTTCAGCACTAGACATTCTGTAAGTCATCCTACTGCGTCGGTTTTTTATTGCTAACCCAAGGCAGATATACGTAACATTATTGTTACTAGTAAGGTCAAATCAACGTTGCATATTTGTATTATCCATTAAAAGTGTTGGAGGTTGAAAAAAATTGCACGTTTTTTTGTTCCGTTTATCTTCAGTCAGTACCTCTGACTGAAGATAATTTAAAAAAATGCACAAATTGAATGTATACATCATACAGATAATCACCCAAAAGGGGTCCAGAAGAGGTTCAGATAACATTCGGCTACACACAAACTCACATCTGGCAGTGTGGGCCATACAGAACCTGCCTTTCTTATTTTCAGACTGTTCATATTGAGTCATAATTCCATAAGCAATCTCCCCGTCCATTTTGTATGGGCATGAACTTGTGCTACCGACACAATGAAATACAAAGTTATCCCAACTGAATGTAGAATATGTAACTGGTAAATACAATCGGATATATTCACAACATTGTGCTATTTACGAATGCTGTCCATGAGATGGCATATGGATACGTTCTTCCATACCAACACTTGTACGGCACGTCATACACAACTATTCGTGTTCTATAAGAACCTTAACTAGTGGTAATAGGATTAGTTTTGGCTAAGCTTGCAATGCTGCTGTGCAAGGCGCCGAGGACGCACGTGAGGACCTCGCCCCGCGCTGAGGACAAACTTGGACCTCATATTTGGAGCTATTTATTGCGGAAAACCATTTTTTTCCTCAACAAATTGTAAGTCATGCGAGTGCGACTTATGGCCGCTTTCAATAACTTATCTATCTACACTTTTGCTTACTAGGGATAACATTTTGACAGATATACAATACAAAATATGTCAAAATTCTACCGTTGCCATAAAAACCGTCGGTAGTTTATTAGTTAGTTATGCTAAGTTATTGAAACCCGCCATTAGAATCGCAACAATGTCTGTATCTTGATATATAACATTGATCTCAAGTCTTTCCCTATACACAAACGATTGATAATTATCTAGAAATAAATAAATATTTTTTAAGACAGTAACTTTTTTAATAACTTTTGACAACTATAGTTATTCTTATTAAACATTCTTGAAAATAATTTCCTTTTATTAATAAAGAAGATTAAAATTATACACACATACATAGTAAATAAATAAATGTGTTTCATAATTCTTGATGATATAATAATAAATTAAAGTTTTAAAATTAGTCATTTAATATATTTATTATATTAAAATACATATAATGCTAGGCATAATAATGATATGATAACATTGATAGATGCACTCAGATATTTTTAATAATTATTCAAAAGATGGTCTAAGTCCGAGCTCGCGACAATTTTATGATCGTTCACACGGTCTTCCCAGTTAGTGGAGCTATCGCTTTGCGAGCAATGTCTATGTGTGTATGGGGTCACATAGACATGTGTGTGTATCTAACAACAATACTGCGAAAAAAAATATAATCGGTACTTCGATGAATGCACGCTCTTAAAAGAACCTCATAATATTATAAAAAAAAATCAAAATTAAATAAAAATAATATAATGATAAAGAATGGATTAGCGGTCCTTCTTATATTCCACCACCTTAAGCGCAAGGGTTGATTATGCTCTTTGGTCTTCGGTGCAATGTGCGGCATTGTGCGAATGTCGTTTATTTATTTATTTATTTATTTATTTATTTATTGGACAAACTTAAATCTACCATTACAGGATAACCTAATGCGGCGGACAAGTTTTGTTTAATATTGCTAATACATACTCACTAACTAATACCTATTATTATTACTATCTATTTGTATCTTATATACCTTCTATCTTATATAATTTCAATACACATTGCACCATTTTTAAATACATAACTGCTGAAAATTATATTAAATACATTATAAATAAAAAAGAAA
The DNA here is from genome assembly GCA_955850985.1 of Elophila nymphaeata. Classification (NCBI taxonomy): domain Eukaryota; kingdom Metazoa; phylum Arthropoda; class Insecta; order Lepidoptera; family Crambidae; genus Elophila; species Elophila nymphaeata. The sequence continues at coordinate 19,625,173 of OY039088.1, read as the reverse complement.
ACAAAATAATAATAATAAAAAATAAAATAAAAAATAAGACCTGACTTTTTAACTTAACACCTTATAAGCAACTACAGTGAAGTCATTCAGCGAACACGTAAATATATCCAGTTGGCTGGCTATCATGTTAAGCGTGATCAAGGCGCGCGTCAGCGGCGCTCGCTGTAGAAGGTTGGTGCGCGCTCGTGGCACCTCCAGTAACTGTGGTCTTCGTCGTCGCCCCACGTACTCGTCCGGCACACACAAACGAATTTCCGTTAAAATATCCGGGCTACATATTTTCCCACGCAATACCTTAAACAGATATGTAGCTAGTGCCACTTCACGCCTAGTTTCTAGTTTAGAGTATCCCACCATACCCAAAACAAACAGTGTTGGGTATAATAATGGATACCCCGGGTACACCTTAAATGATTTCAGATAGAGAAATCTAAGAAACTTATTTTGGATTCTTTCTAACATAAATTTATATTTGGCTTCACTTGGTCCCCATACTACTGCATTGTATTCTAGGTGACTTCTCACTAGAGCGTCATACAGAGCCTTCAAAGCCTTAATGTTTTCAAATTCACTTGCTTGCCGTAAGACAAATCCTAAATTCTTGTAAGCCCTGCTACAAACTTTTGCCACGTGTTTCCTGAAATTTAAATCGGCAGAGAAGCAAATTCCAAGATCTTTTACTTCCTCTACTCTTTTTAACGGTTTCCCCTCTATTTCATACATATGATGCCTAGGGTTGCGGACACGAGTGAAAGACATAACTGAACACTTGGCGACATTGAAATAAAGTTTATTATCATGGCTCCATTTGGTTACTTTGTCTATATCTCCCTGGAGCACTTCATGATCAGATACATCCCCCACTACGTGAAACAATTTCAGATCATCAGCAAAGAGCAGGCAAGATGATTCCTGAATTACCACAGATAAGTCATCTATCATCAGTATGAAGAGAAGAGGACCCAGATTGCTGCCCTGACTCACACCCGATCTCGTATAATACGGTTCAGAAAGCTGTCCTCCACAGTCGACAAACTGACGTCTGTCCCGCAAGTAACTGGCAAAGAACCTTAATGTATGTGGTGTGCAACCCTTACCAGCTAACTTCAAGAGCAGAACATCGTTGTCGACTGTATCGAACGCTTTTCTGAAGTCGAAGTAGGCCACGTCTACCTGTAGTCCTCTATCTACCGCTGGTACCAATCTAGACATGAGCTGTAGCAGATTACCTGTTGTTCCACAGCCTGGCCTGAACCCATGTTGAGTGTCTGACAGGTGGGCTTTTACTTGGTCATACATGATACCATGGACAGCTGCCTCAAACACCTTGGCTGGCGAAGAGAGGACAGCTATAGGTCTGTAGTCGCTAGCCTCTGCTCCACCACCACCTTTAGGTACTGGTACCACACGAGTAAGTTTCCATAGCTCCGGAAAGGTTGCAGTCTCAATACACTTATTGAATAAATGCAGTAGCGGTTCCCATAAAACCATTCTACAGTCTCTCAAAACAAAGGGAGGTATACCGTCCGGTCCCACCGAGCGCTTCGGCGACAGGCGAGCGAGCGCGCGGCACACCGCGCCTTCCTCCAGTAGGTTGAGGTGCACGCGCGCCCCGCTCGGTGCCGCCGCAGCGCTCGCTGTCTCTGCGTCTAACGCGGCGGCCTTCAAGTTATACACAGAATGAAAAAAACGTGCAAATTCATGGGCGCATTCCTTGTCAGAAAGGTTTATTCCGTCTCTTAGAAGCTTGTACTTATTAGAGTTACCTTTTTTCGCTCTTACGTAACTCCAAAACGCTTTAGGGTCAGTCGCAAGATGGTTCTGTACGCGATCTCGGTAACGATCATGAGCCTCCAAGGTATCTACTTTAACTCTCGCCCGACACAAAGAAAACGCTTCATAGTCGCTTGTAGATTTACTCGACTTATACTTTTTATGAAGAACGTATTTTAATTTGATATTACTAATAATATCTGCCGTGTACCATACTGGATACGTATATCTAGAAATTAGATTTTTGTTCCTTTTAAGAGGTACACAAGTATCAAAAACTTCGCAAATTTTATTGTAAAAAAACTCTAAAGCTACGTTGGGCTCATTTAGATCGTATAATTCACTCCAGTCCATATTACCTAATAAGTCGTACAATTGCATAAAGTCCGCTTTGTTAAAGTTCCATTGCTCAAAAATCAGATTGTAACCATCGTCACATGGTGCCTGAGGGGTGCGGGGCGGTGGCACCGGCCCCGCCGCCAGCACAACCGTAACGTCGAGCGGCGGGTGGTACGCGTCCACAGGCTGCAGCCCCTCGGTCGAGCGGCGGGTGGTACGCGTCCATAGGCTGCAGCCCCTCGGTCGAGCGGCGGGTGGTACGCGTCCACAGGCTGCAGCCCCTCGGTCGAGCGGCGGGTGGTACGCGTCCATAGGCTGCAGCCCCTCGGTCGAGCGGCGGGTGGTACGCGTCCACAGGCTGCAGCCCCTCGGTCGAGCGGCGGGTGGTACGCGTCCACAGGCTGCAGCCCCTCGGTCGAGCGGCGGGTGGTACGCGTCCATAGGCTGCAGCCCCTCGGTCGAGCGGCGGGTGGTACGCGTCCACAGGCTGCAGCCCCTCGGTCGAGCGGCGGGTGGTACGCGTCCATAGGCTGCAGCCCCTCGGTCGAGCGGCGGGTGGTACGCGTCCACAGGCTGCAGCCCCTCGGCCCCCGCGCGCACTGACACGCCCGAGCGCCCGCTCAACACCAGATCCAATTGTCTACCGCTACAATTAGGCACCGAGTTACACTGAATGACCTCACTGAAAGACACGAAGTAATCATAATAATTACAAATACTAACATTGCTCGAACACAAATTAAAATCGCCTAATATTATAATATTATTTTTATATTTAACACATACTTTTTCCAGTAAATTAAACATTACTATGTACTCATTCTCGTCAGTCTTAGGTGGTATGTACACAACACAGCAAACAAATAAGAACCTATTTTGTAAATAAACTGAAACACAAATAAATTCAAACATGTGTTGGTTTACATCTACATCGTCAGGTATTGACACTTGCCTTAATTCAAAGCGCGGTGTGGCCACTAAAAGCACACCGCCCTGCTTCCGCCCATCCGCTCGATCGCACCTAAGCATCGAATATCCTGGCAGTGTGATTTCTGCATTCTGTATCGACTCGTTACAGCCGGTTTCAGTGACGGCGAATATATCTGAACCCGAAGACTGAAGAAGAGACAGAAACTTTGACGTTTTCGTCCTCAATCCTCTTACATTTTGATATAAAATGCTGATATTATTATTGGCTTTGTAGTTCCGGTAACGTTGTTTTGGTTGAGCGGCGAAACCAAATCCATTCGCAGTATTCAATGTTTAATGGCCATACGGCAGGATTACATATCTTTTCGAAGTTCCCTTCAGTTACTCCGACTCGGAAAGAAGCATAATCTCTTTCTGTTTTTTGCCTTATTTTTTCAACTATAATTTCCTCATCTCTACCTAACACGCCCCGTACGTGCTCTTTTAAATTCTCTTCAGTAGTGCTTTTCTCTAATCTCCACACATGAAGATACTTCTTGCGTTCCACTACTTTCAGAGCCTTAATTGATGTATTACCACCTCGGTTTATAGGATGATTCATCTTTTTCCGGCTTCTTACTTCCGTCCACTTAGAGTTTTTATCATCATCGGGTAAGTCTGCTGGGTTCCTGGCCACTTCAGCGTAGCCGACACTGGGTCGCGGGGTCGGTGGCTGCGCCGGGGCACGGGTCGCGAGCGCGGACTTGGCCGGCGCGGCCGCCGCGGGCGCGGTAGTTGCTGGCGCGCGCGGTACAAGAATGGACTTGCCCTCATGAACACATAAGTTGGAATCGATCTCATGACTTCTCTCTGTAGTTATTGGTCTCTCGGTTTTCAAACGTAAAATTTGTTGCTCATAAGAAATGCATTTCCTGTTCATTTCCAACAATTCCTGTCTTAATTTACTATTTTCAAGCGCCAGTACGGCAGCAGTGGCTTTAATTTCCTGCATAATGTTGGCCTCAAAAGCACTGATTTTTGCTAAAATTACGCTACTCACTTTATCTATTATTTCATCTGATGTCAAAAAATTTGTATTCTCCGCTAAAGATTGATTGGATTCTTTAAGCCTGGATACGGTGGCCGCTCCTCGTACTGGTGTGTCATCGGTGACTCGAACACGCTGGGTTACATTGGCGCAGGAGTCACACTTAAAAGTGCGTTTCAGTTGTACCTGCCCTTCTCTAAAAGCAATCGTGGTAATGTTCACACATTTGTAATGATAATCTACTTTGCATCCATTACATTTAATGACCTCCCCAGCATCAACTTTTCGGTTACAAGCACCGCAATTATTCATTATGAATTCTATAAAGAATCTTTCACTGCGAAATAACATCGCGAGCAAGACAGAGTTAGCTAGACCGCTTGAGAGTGAACGAGCGCGATGCTCGACGCAACTTATTCACTCCACCCACTAGTTGTTATTGTCACTGCACTTGTTATTACACAAAACAATGATAAAAAACCGTTAGAAATAACTAATTTTATCACTGCACTCCACAGTCAGTAGGTGTATTAACGTAAAATGTTCAGTTTAAACACATTTTATGACTTTTAAACTCCAAGATAACTAATTTAAGAAAAATATTCCCGAGAGCGACACGTACTCGACGCGTTCCGTTCCGTTATATATGTATCTATTTCCGTTCCGTTATTTATGGTACCCTTTTACCATCTCTTAAAGTCGTGAATTATATGTAAGCAACATCATATAACCACATGAAGCAATAAAGAAGACACTGGTCACGAACTACTTAGTAGGTTATGTTTCTCCGTGAGAGATAGTCTGGAGCTTGTCACCTAGCTTACTGTGCTTGTAATACCTACTTTTATAAAGTCTGCCAAAGTACTAGTATTTTACTCTGACAAGCAAACTTAAAAATTTGCATCATCAATGTATACGTATGATTTATGTTCCTCAATTGCTCATGTTTTATAATTATTCTAGAGATATGTAAATTACCGGGTATTTTGTTCTATACTTAGTGATTCTTTTAAGATTTTTTTCGTTTTTTTTCCACGAAGATGCATCTCGAAGCGGCCTTGAGCCGAGGTTACCTTTGGTGCCATTTGATCCCGGAATTGAGAATACATGCTCTCGCAAATTGATCTGTTATTTGATTGGACTGACTCATCCGCCGACGTTGACCTGTTGGTACCCGTAGTAATATCTGTCTAGAATATTGCTAGTCTATCTATGCTAATTGATAGTATAAGTATCTATGGCGGATATAATCACACATTGCAAAAAATGGATTAAGCAGATTTTAGCCAAATAATTGCTTTAATTATGTAGTAGTAGAGTTCTCGACGAATTAAAATGAGAAACTTCTAACTATACTTTTCTGATTGTTATTTATTTTGACGCCAATTGAAATATTGTAGTGTAACAATATCCACTGTTCTAAAAATATGTTTATTTATGAAAAAAAAACATATGATAATGGAAAAATTACGTTTGATTTATCATCAAACGTAATTTTTCGTTTAGATTTAATTTATCTTCTTTATAATAAAACAGTTGTATAAATTCAATATACTTTATTAAGAAAGTATAAAATGGCATGCAGAAGTAAATGCAGAGACGGTGCGTGCGCCGGCGCAGGGACGAGCGCATTAACGTTACGTGCGCGGTCGCCATAATGCAATGGGTCAGCTGAGGCGATTTGCATGCCTCTAAAAATATCTTGACGATAAGACACCGCCGAGGTGCCGATGCCGTCTAGCCACGAGCTAGTAATGTATTCGTGGGTAATAAACGGTGACCAATCTGCATCACAATGAGTGCACGATCAATGGAGACACCACTTGGTAATTGTTGCTAAGTCACGAGCAGACTAATCGAGCTAACTGGATGCGTGTCGGTGACGGTTTGAACTTGAGACAAATTAAAAATACAAATCAAGTTAATTAATTAAAACGTTCTGTTTTTTTAAAGGTCGTTGGAGACTTATCAGATCAGAAAGGGAACGCCTCTTTTTACTATGAAAAAGAGGCGTTGTGCTACGTTCCGTAGCCGTTCGCCCCGTTCCGTAGCCGCTCGCCCCGTTCCGTAGCCGCTCGCCCCGTTCCGTAGCCGCTCGCCCCGTTCCGTAGCCGCTCGCCCCGTTCCGTAGCCGCTCGCCCCGTTCCGTAGCCGCTCGCCCCGTTCCGTAGCCGCTCGCCCCGTTCCTTAGCCGCTCGCCCCGTTCCGTAGCCGCTCGCCCCGTTCCGTAGCCGCTCGCCCCGTTCCGTAGCCGCTCGCTTCATTCATATAATTAGTGGAATACGTTGTGCATCTGATTTCATTACTTTTCTTTAAATAAAAACAATAAATATACGTTTCTAATTAACAACTTTCATTTTCATTCATCAATTTATTTAAATCCAAATATATCACTAAAAATTTGTTCAGTAAGTACGAATCTTTATAAAGGAAAAACAAATAAATTACGACTTTTAAAAATATCATGGTCAGGAGTGAAAACTAACCCCAGATGAAAATAACACAAAAATAACCCAATGCTGCGAACTGTGCACGTGTTCAACGTAGAATACCTGGAGGTACCCCACTATGTTAGTTAAGGGTTAAATAGTAGGAAGGTTTCAATCCTGTTCTTGGGACTGTATTGATAACATTTATGATTTTCGAAGCTTAAGTCAGTTAAAACTAAATTCTACCGATATGGTATTCAGAAAAATGTTGTTGAGTTTTACAAAATGCGTTTATAAATAGAATGTGTTATAAAAATAATATAATTAAGAGCTGCTTATTCTCAATTATATCTATTTAACGCCAAAGCATCTAGCGTTTTGTCGATATTGTGACTCTTCATGGGAATTTGTGCAACGTTCGTTTCCGTCTAACTAATACCCGTGGTCAACAGAATAACAGATTTACCTCATCATTAAGTTTTCAAATGATTGAAGAAAATCTTATTCAGGGTTTCAATAAATTATCTATCTACACTTTAACTTACTAATAGGCATATAATATTTTGACAGATATCTTATACCTACTCAAATTTTACCGTTACCTACCTAGGGAAAATGTCGGTAGTTATGTTATTGAAACCCGTTATTAGGGTCATAACATCAGCAAGTTGCTCAATGTGAATGAGTGAGTGGAGTGCGTTTTAAATACATATAAATATTTGTATTTTACCGTGAAAAGTAATCTGTGAAGAGCCAAGAACATCGTAAACCACCGAGACAAACGGCTTAAACTTTACGGTTTCAACGTGTCCTTCGAAGCATGGAGCAGTTCAAAGTTATTTGGTGACTCATCTTGGAACAAACACGGCAATAAGCTTTGTTTTTTCAAAACGCACACTCTCGTTATTAACGCTTCGTGGTTTTAAATGAAAACTGAATGAACTTATAGATAACTTAATGTATTATGTTCCCTTGTACTTAACGTCCTTGCTTGCTATCGGTGGTCGTTACCAATCCAAACTAGGATGTTAATATCCATCGGTTAGGAGCGTTCCGTGGTCCGAGGCACGCGCGCGCCGCGGCTTAATATTAATTAGCGAGTGTTGGGCACGTCGTGGTCGCGCTGCGGTCACAGCTCAAGGCTTGTATTCTAATCTTCATGACTATTAATTTTTCGCACGATGTAAGTACTAAAAGTTTTTCGTGCATAGTTTCCCGGCACGTAAAGCGAAGTATCACATTAAAAGTGTCAGTGGATAAAGCACGTTTTGGCCAATGATCTAATAAAAATCAAGTCACCTAAATAATAATTCTAATCTGGATTTTAGTACGGTCCTTAAACGGGCAACAGGAACGTTTGCCCATAAATTTACAGAAGCATTAATTTAGAAAAAGAGTTAATTCGCTATTGTAATAAAGTATCTAAGACTGTTAACGGTCAGTTCCGTATATATGAATTTAGATTATTAATTTTATTTATTAATTAGGGTTAAAAAAATTAAGTCCTATTTCATATGTTATCTAGTTATGGGATAACTCAAACATAATTAAGTATGTTGGTTGAGTTATCCCTTAACGTTGCTTTATTTTCTATTAATTAGAGAACAGTTATGCATTTGTTTAAAATGTCACCATTAATATCTCTTTAGTAATTTTAGACTTAACTATCATCCACAAAGACATAAATTATGCAACGAGACGTGACAAAGTTCTCCAGGCGCGTGACGTGCGTAACACTGAAACCACCACGAGATACCACAGCGAACAGACAGCCCACTTGTCGCGCGGTGTCACGCTGGACATGCCAACAATGTGACGTGACAAAACGACGTTAGCGAATACTGGTGTCAGTTACCAACTAAGTGGAAAAGATCGAGCCGTCTTAATTTTCTTTAATTGTAACTTCTTGTATGTTATTACTCCGAAATTGCTGTAGTTTCTTCTGAATATATTATTCAAATCTCACCAATACATTTGGCAATAACTAGTTAAGATAGAGTATATTAATATTACATAAAGGAAGGGCTAAAGGTCAGTAATAGAATAATCAAAACTTCCTAATTGTCGAGCATTTTTCTTTTTACTTTCTCGCATACGTAGTATAGAGGGAGTCTTGTTTCTTGACGGGGAGGTCAAATGCGTCGTCCCTGCGGGGTAAAGGCGTTCCCTCCATACCCACTAAACATCCTCCCCGGCCTGACCTTCAGTGCGCTATTTAGGGCCGTCCGGAACTAGCCGTGGTGGGAAAACAAACAACTCGACGATGGCATGTGACTTCGAATGCCAAGGGGACACGCTTGACATCAAAAGCCACACACCCGCCGAGCACTTTGTGGAGGACTTACCAGCGCTGCGTCTCTCGGTCCGCGGTCACCTCAGGAAATAATTTTTCCGCCCCAACGGCCGTCAGACCTCCTCGCAGAAAAAGCTGTAAAAAATACACTGAAAAAGCTCGAACCCAGCATCTTCCGCAATCCGGGTTTGTAAACTAGGGCAGGTCGATTTTTTTCAGTGTTTTCATTTCTTGTTTTAAAAATAATTAGTATTAGTCAATATTTCACCATGTACCTACTACTCTTCTATCCATAATTTCCTTGTCTTCATGAAACATGGGACTTAAATGTGAACCCCCAAGTACACGATGTGAAGGCACAGTGCCATATTCCCAATAACATCGCAACGAAATATTATCGAGAGACGCAAGGATGGCCACCTTCATTATTTTATCGAGACATGTGAACGTGCCGACAGTCTCGGAAGCAGCCATCGCAGCCTCCTCCCCATTATCAATTTCACAGCTGATGTTACTTAACACGTGCAATACCTACTCCACGTAACACTTCCGGCTGTCACGGTGATGTCACGGTGATATCACGTGAGCGTGACATCTATACTTTGATACTGGACTTATGATTTTTCTTATAGTCGAGCCTAGAGCTCAATCGATTTGGTAATCTCGCCTCTATATATTGAATACGTTATTGTAAGCAAAGAGTGTTATGTACTTACTTGTTATGTGGTGTTAGAATAAGCTTTTTCTAATAATGTTGTTCAAATATGTGTACATTTGATTATGTAAGCCATTTATTCATCATCATAACAGCCTTTATAATTCGACCCACTGCTGGGACACGAGGCCTCTCCTTGTCATCGAAGGAGGTTTAGGCAGTAGTCCATCACGCTTGCCCAATGCGGATTGGTGGACGGAGTATAAGGTGATCAATACCCCTTTGCTGATCCATTAGTCGCCGTCTACGACACCATTTGGCGGATGTGGGGTGATGCTATTCTATCCCGCCAGCATCACACGGCTGCATTTTGTCATTTATTAATTTCTTTAAACACACTAGTTCTATGATGCAGGACTTCAATTTCATGTTTATGTACAACTAAGTATAAAATGAAGCGTCGGTGGCGTAGGGCGTGAGAGCGTCGTCTCCCACCTGGAAGGCACTGGTTCGATCCCCGCCACCTGCCAATGTGTTTTCAATTTTTTAATTCATATGTACGTTTAATCGACGCTTTTACGGTGAAGGAAAACATCGTGAGGAAACCTGCACACTCCTATGAAGAAATTCTTAGGTCGTGTGTGAAGTCGACCAACCCGCACTTGACCAGCGTGGTTGACTAAGGCCTAATCACTCCTAATGTGGGGTAGGCTCGCACCCGAGGTGGGGAAATTGTTTAATGGGGGAATATTATTTAGTGTGACCTATGTAACACCACTAAATATCATCAGTGGCGATTGTTTGATTTGCAAACTCCACAAGATTGATCAATAAATGCATCCAAGATAGGATTTTCGGTTAGTGGGGATCTGTACCTCGCCTCACGTCTTTGACGCTATTTTTATTATTGTAATACAACAAATTTAAATCATTTATCAGTGTTAAATATACCTATTATTATTATTGGTCTTCCTGTGCGTCACATAGGCACTGCCACCAGAATAACAGCGCTCCTACGGCGGTATGTCGCAAAAGCACACGCTGAGGACTTTTTTATTGGTCTGAGGCTGAGGTAGGTAAATTAGCCTTCACATACACTGACATTTCTTTGCTTAAAATCATGTTTGTTTCAGTTTTATAATTATTACTTAATACGTCGGCGTAGCTAGGCCGATAGTATCAATAGCAGCCCAAACAAGTAGTGCGTGAACACGCGTGCGCTCCTCAACTAACACCTCCAACACAACCGCGATTTCTTGAACTGTTTTCAGAGCTGACAGTTGAGACAAACATGCTCGAGACGCCGTTAGATGGACAGTATGATCGCATGGCGTCTCCAAGACTCGCTCTGTACCGCGTTTTCCGTTGGTACCCTCATTTAATGTCAACCCTTTCAAACTATTCGTTGAATATTAATGTAACATTAGGTAGAGTGATGATATTTCATAGTTTTAGTTCTCTGGGAACCAGAAACTAAAAGTTTACTACTGAGAACTTTGACAGGTATCTGGCCGAATGCCAATAACGATCATCTCACTGACACTAAAACATACTTCGATTATTCGATGACCAAACACGCATATTTTATTTACGAGTCATAACTTGTATATTTATGTATATTATTACAGTTACTTAATTATAATTATTAGGTATACTTAGTAATTACCTGTCAACATCGCATGATCTTAGTTAAATTAGGGAGTCCGTAGCTACTACGTGAGCCGGTGCTGGCGAGGATCCGGTCTAATTCCTTGCCATCAGATATGTTGAAGCGTTAAGCAATCATATATGGAAAAAATAAAACATGAAATTGCTGTGGCCGTATGATTAAATTGATTAAAATTCAAATCAGTAAAATGTTAAGTAGCGTATGCCTAATAAGTTTTGATAAAATAGATACTTAAGTTTATAGAAACTATAAATCTTTTGTTCAAGAAAAACATGATGTTAATGTATCGATATTTGTAACCTTCATTTTTTTTTGTTTATCATGAAATATAAAACATATTAAAGAGGTTACGTGTGCCTCGCTTGGCCCGTTTAGCTATGGCCGCATCCACATCGCTCAACCATCTGCCACTGTTTAGAACTTTCTCATCGAACTTTCTATTTTTAATAACACAAAATAAAATGTCTGCGTTATAGTAATCTAATCTGCCTGCGCTACTAGCTTTGTAGGACGGACATAGTAACGCACTCGGCTGTTACTTCACGTATCTGAAGTCTGGCGTGCTCAATAAAGTTTCGATAGAACACATTACTTAATTAAAAATATATACTCAATAGATTGTTTGCTGTCAAATTAAATTGGCGGTCAATGTCTAATAGCAATTGCTCACCTATCAGGCGGAAATATTAAATAAACATGTTATAATTTAGTTATAGGAGCTTGTCTTAAAAGTTATACCGACAGCTATCCGCACGAAAAAATGCCATTGCCTGTAGAATATTCAGTCCTTCTACCAGTGTTCTGCGTTATTATCACTTCTCTTTCCAATAGTTAAATCATAATTTAAGTACCTACCGTTTACTTCGCGCTGGCCACACCTTATTGAGTACGCAATATCTTTTGTGTATTTTCCTATTTTAAGATAAGTAAATAAGTCTGTCACGCGCTAACGGTGCCAATTCTGTTTACTTTTACAATAAAATTCTATGATATTCATATTCATTTATTAGTTCATAAACATGGGTACTTATACAATGGTGTTGATTATTAAATATAATACCATTGATAAAATTGTATAATTTTCCTCTTTCTTTAAGGGTTACGGTTGAGCTTTCCCAGCGTTAAACGAAGACTCAAAGATCTAATTCAATATCACTGCGAGGACATTGCTGCCCACAGCACCAAAGGCACTTCACAAAATTGTGTTAAGTTGTATCTTTTTCACCTAGATTTTCTCAATCAATATCAGGTCACTGTGGTAAAACTCATCCATTTATGTTCAATAGTGTTGTTCCACGCAGTTTCGGCGGCATGTTTGTTTAATTTGAGAGCTCTTTGCGGTTTTTACACGTTTATATTACGTTATACTTATACCATAGTGTAAATTCTATAGACTGTGCCTATACGTAATGTTTAACGACACCAATGTTGACATCTAGTAAAAACTATTTTTTGCGTTAACACAAAAAAGGGTGCGAAATTACAAGCTAATATTATTTGTCAACACGAGTTACGTTACAACGTAGACGTAGGTTTTTTTCTTTAAATATTTAGCAAGCAAATATCGCAGTCTATAGACGGTAGGAAGGCAAGTACGGTATGTATCTTCGACGCGGTCATATCAGAGTGAAGAGATCTCCAGGAAATCTAAGGTCACCGACGTGGTAGTGGGCAGAGATTATTGCGAGGAGGACTGACGGCCGTTGGGGCGGAAAAGTTCTCCTGTGGTGACCGCAGACCGGGAGACGCGATACAAAATGGACCGACCATCTGGCAAAGTTAGCGAAAAGCCGCTGGATGCAGGCAGCGCAGGACCGATTGAGATGGGAGACCTTGGGGGAAGCCAATGTCCAACAGTGGGCGTCCTGCAACTGGCGTGACGATGTTCCAACGGGTAAATGCTTGATCTTAATCACACCTGCCGTCCGATTAAGATGAAGGTGGAACACTTCATCTGAATTTTAATTTCTACTTTTTTGTTGGCGGTCGTGGGTAATTTTTACACTTGACTGGCGGGTCGAAGATACCTCGCGGGCCGAGGTTTGCTCATTATTATCTCAGCTGACCTTATGACAATTTGAAAAATGTATAGGAAATAAAAAAAAGATATTAAATGACGTTAACTTAAATCTCACTGCGGCCACCGTTCGAGGTGCCTATGCGTTTTTTATTGCTTTATACATGCAAGCCATCGTACGGTGCATTATTAGTATCGCTGTCCCCTAGATTATTTGTATGCACCTCCCACATGAACTAATTGAAAGTTAAAGCAGGTCTCGATTGTGGATAACGCTTAACAATCGCTCGTTTTTGCGCGCCGGTACAGTCACCCAGTGACAGTGATATTGTGCGCGCACGGTTTTGCGGCAATGCCGTGGGAGCTGCGCGCGCGCATACTTTCGCGTATTGTCTGCTGTTTGACGGTTATATCACTGGCTCGCGGAGCTTTAGGAAGTCCAATCTTGAGCAATTACTTGATGGTATCAGTCTAATTATTCATTGCGATACACGCTTAACACAAGATGTTTCTAGAGTTCCCACTCTTCACATCGTTGTCCGTATCTGTCCGTCTGTCTGTCATGGACCATTTTGCACAGGAACACGTTGAATTTAAATTAATATCAAATAAGTTATAGGGTCTGCTATAAAAAATCCTAAGTCAACATCATCAAAAGCTACGGCCGTTTATGTTGCATATTTAGACAAACGCACTTTGCAACGGAAGCTGAACCAATGGGGTTGTTGTAAAAGCAATGTTTTTAATGACAAATGCAGTCCAAGAACCATTAATATGTATTAAAATCACAAAAAAATATTCTACAAGATCAAACGGAACTCTAGGTGCACGAGTCCAAGATGTATTTGACATTTTTTTTGTTTGTTGCATTTAACAGCAGTACAGTGTTATTTTCTTCCAAACTTTTCAAAACTAAAAACTCTTGGGCAACTATCTGTAATATCTAGAAGAATAAACAAAATAATAATATTACAATGGACTCCACTTGACATTTTGTGAAATATTATGATTGAGCCCAGGTAATTCAAATTCAAACCGATTCGATGGCATGATTAGAAAATGTCAATTTTACGGACGACAGACGCATGCGAATCAAACGCAAGGCTCCAAGGCCAAACACAATGATCATAAATAACTTAATGTTAGTTCTCTACCTTGACAACTTTGCATGTGCAAGCGCCGTTTAACTTGATTTTATACAATTGTTGGTTGGTTACTTACTGAGGGTCGTCAAGTACATAAATGACATAAGCTCCAAATTAAATAAATAACGTTTATTTAGTACAGATGACGACTCATCAAGCTATGAGTAGGTACAACAATTTTATCCAATAAATTTGACAGTTTTGGATAGACTGATCAGATATTGACTCTACCACAGATGTTATTTGTGATCTGTGTCTACAACTTAGGTATATTCCTGTGAATTATTATTATAGATTTTTTAGGAACTTTTGTTCGCATCAAATTAAGTAGCAAATAATTATAAAAGTTTCTTAAAAGAATGTAACTACTTGCATCTACCTAGAATGCAACTTTTCGTACGAAGCACTTCTAAAGCGGCGATGTGATATAATCTGGTTATCATTCCCGACTATTGGACGCTATTGCTGATTAGAGCTATTGTCTCTTGCATACGATGATTTCATAGCCATATCACCTCGGGGCTCCGGAAATATCATGGATTCAGAGCGAATACGCACACTCAACACTAAACACGTCATTATTTAAGTATTGCCTTAGCCGCAGATATTTATCTTATCCTTATTCTTTTTGCCCATGTTAAGTAGAAATAGTAATGTTGTACGATATACGGTATATTCAAACAAAAATAGACTCTCACACTCACAACACGTGTTTTTACATCAAGAACTGGTGAAACTAGATCTTTATCTCAAGCGACATTTTCGCGTTTGTCACATTGATGACCCGTTTACAGCTCTGGAAAAAGAACAATAAAAACTCTGCGAGCCAGTTCAGTATAGCACGACAGGTTATTTTTAACTAGTAAAATATTCTAGCAATATATGACATCTTACGACACTTTTAGACCGCAGGTCCATCTGCGAGAAATTGCATGTAATTTGATGCAAGTACCTTTCTTGGGTAAGAGTGGAATATTAAGTGTAACAATACTGAATATTTCATGTCTTGTACTGCATACTAGTCGATTAATCTATATGTATATAAAATTGCATAAATTTATTGCAACGTGTTCTTCTAACTCAAAATAAAATGTATTTCACCACAGAAGATCATAATTAGGGAGCAAAGCCGAGCCCACTTTTACTTAGCGGTTGTATGTTGCGGAATAATAATTGTAATAGCGATCTGCCAAGCCAAGGCTGACGGCCTCGTACGTCAAATATTATTTACAAACTAAGAAATATCTTCGATGTGCAGTCATCACTGGTCACGATCGGAGATAATTTGACCCGCAGCCGGTCATGGGCCTTGTGGCTCTGACGTCACGGGGCTGAGAAAAGATTGCAGCAGGGACCAATCGCTGGCAATTTTTAGGTTACTTTATGGTGACGCTATGAACGAACTCAAGAATGACTAATCAGTTCAGTGCCACATCGCTACTGACTTTTTTTTATCCGACTACGGTGAAGTTAAAAAGAAGCGTTATGATTTTAGCAGTGTGTGTAAGTTGTACGTATGTTCCTCCGTAGTGCTTGAACTATTCATAGGTCTTGATGAGTAAGGTGCCAATCGAATCTTTGTTATGGTCGGGGTAACATAGGCTACATTTTAAATGAGAGGAGTCGCTTTTACCTTGTAAATCCCGATTTTAAACGATTTCATTCATTTTTTTTGTCGTAGTCGGGTTACAGATTTTTAAACTTTATACTTGTTATTGTAAGAGGCAAACATTCTTCATCCGATTTTGATGAATAAATTGTCAGTCGAGTCGTTGTTATGGTCTGGGTAACAAGGCTACATTTTAAATGACTTACTTAAAAAATTTAAGAAGCTCTTCTCTTGAGTGCTGCTTTCTGTAACAAAAAGACGGATAAATCCACACGATAGGTCCACAGAAATAAATTATTATTTCTGTGGACGGAACACTCCTCGCATCGGGTTTGTGTATAGCAGCAGAGGTCACTTATACGTACTTATGGCAACAAGAGTTAACTCGTGACGATTGTTCGAAAATTGCATGTAACCCCTTTTCGCCCCGTAAATAGAGCATATCACAGCACAGCGCAGCGTAGTTCATCGGTGATTGGTCACCCAAGCACGAATGTGTTGTCAATCAGTCAGTCCATGTGACATTATGGTTGCGCGGGCGTGACACCATGCCCCGCTGTCGGCGGCTTGTATGGAGATGTGCAATTATTGAACCTGACATGTTTAATTACTCACGTGACAGTTGTATGGCTCATTATTATGTAAAGTTTGAAATTCATACCAAATTAAATAGAGAACGATTTATAAGAAAACATTATGCTGTAAATGGACGGGGAAACTTTAATTGTATACCTACCTTCCTATAACAAAATCAGAAAAAATAGTTAAATAATATATGTGACAAAACATTTTAAACGAAAACAAAATTAAAAAAGCTATGGTCCTGATTCATTGTTGCTGAGTACTGAAAACTGCCGTGAGGTGCCGGTCACGAATAGCACTTCCCCATATCTTCCCGAGGGTGTCGTAGAAGTCGACTAAGGGACTACCTACCAAAGGATGGGCAGCAGCGTCCTTTGAGCACTGGTTACAATACTGCGATCGCCAACCCGCAGGCCAAGCGTGGCGATTATGGCAAACCCCTCCAAATGGACCGTACACACATAAATCGGCCCCTAGTTCCCGGCGGCCCCGCTATTCCTGGTTACGGTAGCGGCCATGGTAACGGCGGGGCAGAGGGTGCTAAGAATCCCCGGCAGAGATTCGGCTACCTCAACAACACGAAACGACTGAACCTGGCTACATATAACACGCGCACATTGCGGACAGACGAGAAGATCATCGAACTGGAGGAAGAATTGAGCCGGTTACGCTGGGATATCGTAGGGCTATCTGAAGTCCGTAGAGAGGGCGAGGACTCGATAGTACTTAAGTCTGGTAACCTGCTCTTTTTCCGGGAGGGTGACCATCTATCCCAGGGCGGTGTCGGGTTTATCGTTCGGAAGCCCCTCGTGAACAACGTGTTAAAAATCGCGAGTGTGTCGTCGAGGGTAGCGTACCTTATACTCAGAATTACCAAACGGTATTCGTTGAAGGTCATACAGGTATACGCTCCGACGTCGTCACACTCCGATGAAGAGGTGGAGATGATGTATGAGGACATTAGTAGAGCCATACACGTTTCTAAAACTCATTACACTGTTGTCATGGGGGACTTTAACGCGAAGTTGGGTGTAAGAAGCGGTGATGAGCTGCGAGTGGGAAATTTTGGTGTTGGACAGCGGAATCAACGGGGCCGCCTACTGGCTGGCTTTTTGGAGAAGGAGGGCCTCTTTATGATGAACTCTTTTTTCAGGAAACGTCAGCATAGAAAGTGGACCTGGATGAGTCCCGATGGTGCTACAAAAAACGAAATTGACTTCATTTTATCGTCGAAGAAGCAGATATTTAGCGATGTCTCTGTGATCAATTCATTTAAGACCGGAAGTGATCACCGTCTGGTTAGAGGCACGCTGAACATAAATATCAAGCTCGAAAGATCGCGACTAATGAAGTCTACGCTCCGCCCAGCACCAGTCCACATCAATAACCCCGAGAGCTTTCAGCTAGAACTTCAAAACCGCTTCGAAATACTAAAACATTGCGCCGACGTGGACGAGCTCAGTGACCAATTGGTGGAAACTGTCCATACAGCTGGTGCCAAGTTCTTTAAAACCCAGCGTAAAAATAGAACTAATAAGCTTTCTCACCTCACTATCAAGCTGATGGAGGAACGGAAGGATATGATTCTGCAGTCTTCAGATGACACTCGTAAATATCGGCAGCTCAATAGACAAATCTCAAAGTCATTGAAACGCGACATTCGCCAATCTAATACCAACTATATTAAAGAGGCAATTGAGCGAAATAGGGGCTCCAAAGTGTTCGCGAGAGATTTGGCTATAGGGCACAGCCAGTTGTCGACACTGAAGACCGACGATGGCAGAGTCATAGCTTCTAGACCCGAACTTATGTGTGAGGTTGAGAAATTCTATGGGCAGTTATACACGTCTACAAAGTCACCTGTCACTGATCTGGTGGCAGATCCAAGGGCCAAATTAACCCGGCACCATACCGAAGACCTACCCGACGTCAGTTTGTATGAGATAAGTATGGCTCTCAAACAACTCAAAAACAACAAGGCACCAGGTGATGACGGAATTACAGCAGAGCTTCACAAAGCAGGCGGAAAACCGATCCTACAAGCTCTCCAAAAGTTATTTAATTCCGTTATACTTGAGGGCAAGACGCCACGGGCATGGAACAGAAGTGTGGTGGTGCTGTTTTTCAAAAAGGGCGATAAGACCTTGTTGAAGAACTATAGATCCATCTCACTTCTGAGCCATGTCTATAAGTGGTTTTCTAGAGTCGTTACCAACCGTCTGGCACGCCGATTTGACGAATTCCAGCCTCCCGAACAAGCCGGTTTCCGAAAAGGCTACAGCACCATAGACCACATTCATACGCTGCGGCAGATTATACAAAAGACCGAAGAATATAATCAGCCACTGTGCTTGGCGTTCGTGGACTATGAAAAAGCTTTCGATTCGATCGAAACCTGGGCTATGCTACGGTCTCTCCAAAGGTGCCAAATAGACTACCGGTACATCGAAGTGTTGAAATGTTTGTACGAAAACGCCACTACGTCCGTCCGATTACACGGTCAGGACTCGAAACCTATCCAATTGCGCAAAGGTGTGAGACAAGGAGACGTCATTTCTCCAAAACTATTCACCAATGCCTTGGAAGATGTCTTCAAGCTCTTGACCTGGAACGGACGTGGCATCAATATTAATGGCGAGTACATCAATCACCTTCGGTTTGCCGACGATATAGTACTCATGGCTGAGACCTTGGAGAACCTTGGCGCAATGCTCGATGACCTCAGTAGAGCCTCCGAGAGAGTAGGCCTAAAAATGAACATGGAGAAGACTAAAGTTATGTCGAACGCTCATGTCGTACCTACTCCCGTGGTAATCGGTCACTCTACACTTGAAGTTGTTGACGATTATATATACCTGGGACAAGTTGTCCAATTAGGTAAGTCCAACTTCGAGAAAGAGGTCAACCGACGAATCCAACTCGGTTGGGCAGCGTTCGGGAAGCTACGTAAAATCTTCTCGTCCAAATTACCGCAGTGTCTCAAAACGAAAGTTTTTGACCAGTGTGTGTTGCCAGTGATGACTTATGGCACTGAAACGTGGTCACTTACAATGGGCCTGATAAGAAAGCTCAAGGTCACCCAAAGGGCAATGGAGAGGGCTATGCTCGGTGTTTCTTTACGAGATCGAATCAGGAATGAGGAGATCCGTAGAAGAACTAAAGTTTACGACATAGCCCAAAGAATTGCCAAACTTAAGTGGCAGTGGGCGGGGCACATTTCTCGGAGAGCAGATGGCCGATGGGGCCGAACAGTTCTCGAGTGGCGACCGTGCACCGGACGACGCAGTCTGGGTAGGCCCCCCCACAAGGTGGACTGACGACCTGGTTAAGGCTGCTGGTCACGCCTGGATGCGAGGTGCACAGGATCGGTCGTTGTGGCGTTCTTTGGGGGAGGCCTATGTTCAGCAGTGGACGTCATGTGGCTGAAATGATGATGATGATGATGACTGAAAACGGTTCTTGAAGTTGTAACTTCCAAACATTTAGAATGCCCATTACATTTATCTACTTAATTTGATTATTTTTCACAAATATATTTAATAGCATTTTTCAACGTATTCTAATTACCTACTTAATTGTACCTATTAAAAGTTCTATAAATATTGAATTTTGATGTTCATTGTTTCATAAACCTAGATGTATGTTGATTGTTTCAAATTTACTGCTCCACATATATACGTAATAACTGCATGTTCTTGACATTTGTATGTTGGCGTGATTAATTTGAAAACTTCTTTTTACGATCGATAATACTTTTGATTGCCCAATGATTAATTAGTATTTTTATACATTTTTTTATACGTACACCCGGACTGCTGTGATGACTTTGAGTGTAACACTGGTCTTTGGCTTTAGTTGGTGTGGATACTGAAGGTTTGTTAATTTTTGGGTTTGGTGCCCCTTTTGTGTAGGCGACAGGCTGGCAACCTGTCGCTATTTTGGAGTACAGTATGGCTCATACTGCTCAACCCCATCGTGGGCTTACGAGCGTGATCGTATGTATGTATATTTGTAAACTAATACAACGCAATAATGAAACTCTATTTAAATTGATGACCAGTATAACGCCTTACGTTGTATCTAATTACTCTGTATGCATGGACAGTTCTCTCAAAAGTACCTAATACATAATACATGGTTTTGAAAATACGAGTTGTAATGCTCCTCGCTTATATGAAAAATCATCAATAACATTATCTCTAAATAGTTATTCAAAGTATTAGTCTATTTTTTTAACGTAGGTACTTGATGAACAGTATGTACATACCAACCTATGTAAACTGTGTGAATAAGTGATGAATAAATACATCTTTTCTTATCTCTCTATAAGAAATAAGGAAAACCAAAGTTACTTTTCGTCCCTAATTTGAAATAAGTGACGATGCATTGTTATAATACGAGGGTGGATTGAAAAGTTCTCGGCCTAGTCAATAAAATAAAGTACAATCCATACAAATTTATTTTTATTTTTCGACGTAATCTCCATCTAACTCAATGCATTTCTTCCATATGTTTTCTAAAGCGTCTATACCTGTTTTAAAAAAATATTCCTGAAGCTCCTCCAAATATTGACTAACTGCAGCTTTGACCTCTTCATTTGATGAAAATTTCTGGCGACCGAGGTGTTTTTTTTAGGTTTCGAAACAGGTGAAAGTCCGAGGGAGCCAAACCAAGTGAATAAGCCGAGTGGGGCAACAATTCAAAACCACAATCGTGAATTGGAACCATAGTCTCAACAGACGTGTGAACGTGAGCATTGTCCTGATGAAACAACACTGTTTTGCTCAGTTATCCTGGGCGTTTTTCTTTAATTTCTTCACGTAAACGGCGTAAAAGAGTGCAGTAGCATGCTGACTTAATGATTTCCACATTCGGGAGGTAGTCCACCACGATGAAGCCATTCGCATCCCAAAAGACGGATGCCATCACTTTTTCAGCTGAAAAAATTGCTTTCGCTTTTTTTTGGGGTCGGTTCACCAGATTTTTCCATTGTTTGGATTGTTGTTTCGATTCTGGAGTATAGTGGTGAACCCAGGTTTCATCCATTGTTACAAACCTATTCAAAAAATCTTCCCGATCAGTCTTAAACATCTCCAAGCAGTCGCGAGAAATCGTGAGTCGAATTCGCTTTTGTTCAACTGAAAGCAACCTGGGGACCCACCTAGCAGAAACCTTAGAAAATCCAAGTTCGTGCACAATGATGTTTTGTGTTCGTTCATATGAGATGCCCAAAGTCTCAGCAATATCCCTGATAGTCAATCTGCGGTTTTCCAATATGAAATCACACACTACCGATGTTTTCTCTAGTCGTAGACGTCAATCAAAGGCTGGCCGGAGCGAGGGTCATCTTCGATGCTTTCTCGACCACGTTTGAATTCCGCAACCCACTTTTTCACAGTGCTTGCTATACGACGGGGCAAATTCCCCTAATGTTGTTGTCATGTCAATATGGATCTCTTGTGGTGTTAATTTTTTTTACACAAATATTTAATGACCACGCTTTGTTAAATTTTCTACATTTTCCAAAAACGTTGCGCTTCGTCTCTCTCAACTCGCTCTTACTCAAAAACTACGAAACCCACAAAGAAGAAATTCACCATCGTGATAGCCAAAAAACAAACGAATTCAAAGAGGCTAGTATCATATAAATACCATCACTATTTATATGTCAGGCCGAGAACTTTTCAATCCACCCTCGTATATTATAATATTTCTTAGAACTAGGTAGTTTCTCACTCACAATAACTTCAATGCTAATTATTATTCAAACAATATAATTTATGTAAAGACTAGCGCGGGTAATTAAGAGAAGCTATCTATCAACAACATCAACATCAACAGCTCATATAATGTCCCCACCGAGGGGCTCGAGCCTGCCCCACATTAGGAGCGATTAGGCCTTAGTCAACCACGCTGGCCAAGTGCGGGTTGGTCAACTTCACACACAACCTAAGAATTTCTTCATAGGTGTGTGCAGGTTTCCTCACGATGTTTTCCTTCACCAAGCTATCTATAAAATAAGTTATCTTACAAACTAATGTAAGCAAAATAAGTATGGTTCCGATTGTCCGAACAAACGACATAAACGAGATGTGCGACTATTGCGCGCTAATCTAACACAACACATCACTTTATTTTTTGTTAAATATTAATTTGGAATGGTTTGAAATGTTTCAAAAATTCCCTAAATGAACTTTTACTGCGAAACGTATAAACGTATGCATCGATCCTGGTCCAGAAAACTAATTTGTCCACCATAGTGCACAGAAGTGACAAAAGTTTGGTAAAATTGTGGTTGGTAGCACTGAAAGCCAGATCACAAACGATTAAAGACCCATCGTCTTCGAAATTATATACTATGAGACGTGCTGGCCTGAAACCGGTAGAGATGCTAGAGCTTTGGGCTCTAGCATCAGCAGTGTCTAGAGATTACAAACTTGGCACGTAAGTTCCTAGGGTGACACGCTCTGACCGTGGGAAGCACGGCCAGATGTGCAGAAAAGAGAGAATTAAAAGATAGGTTAAATTTAACACTATTTATTAAAATAAAGGGCGTGAGTGGGGTTTCGCACTGGGGTTCTCGCACTTTAGAAAGAGAGACTTAGCTTCTGCGGTTAGCGCAGGAAGCGGCAGGAACCAGGCACGTCGACTACCAGCGTGGTCGGCGTGGGTTCAGCTTCGGCCGGTAGGGTGGCACGAAGCACAGCAGCGGAGCAGCAGGGTAGGCGGCTGCCCGTAGATAGGATCCCTGAAATGTTATTTAGAAAGATATGAACAGGTGTTCGCTAAAGTCGACCGGCTAAGGTTAGGGTATAAGGGGACGAAGCTACAATTGAAATGTTTTAATAAAATAATTAATAAAAGAACTACAAGGGTAATAAAGTGATCAAAAAAATTATAAGATGTAAAGGTCGAGCAAAGGTCAACATGTGGTCACTATATACTATTTAAAGAAAGAACAGTTAATTTCAAGTAGAAATTAGTATTTACTTTTTAGCAACATATTAAATTAAATTAGTTATTCAACTCGATAGATTTCTAAACGCACCCTTCTTAGCGGTCTCATAGAAAATAGTTTTACACAGATTAATTGTTAAAAGAATATAGCTGTGGATTGTAATCTGTCCACGGCCCATTTAGTGGAACGTTTCACATGATTACAAACACAGTATGATGTATAAGAATAATTAATCAAAATAATCATAAATAACGTTTTGCAAATTTACTACTAAAAAGTACCTATACAGTTTAAGGTTACCTTATCTATCTGTGCAAGGAATTGAAATAATAATTAATACGTTAATTAAATGAAATTGCGATTTAACACTAGGTTTACTAAATTATTAAAAAGCTAGATGCAAAACGTTAAAATGATAGGTTAAGAACACACACTCACCCTAGTTCGGGGATCGCGTACTACAGTTAATAACTTCAAGAAGGATTACTAAACTATAGCTGGAGAAAATGGAAGAAGAGGCCCAGTTTCTCCGAGCTACGCCTTAAATACTCCAAATCTTCTGGAAACTTCCCAAAATTTGTAGTGGGAGTTCCGTTTAATGAATAATGCAACCATAACCAAAGGATAGTTTATACAGAGTACCTGTATCTATGGTTGCTGCAGTAAAATTATGTAAACAAAAATAATTTAAATTGTTTAGCAGATTTTCTATGGGCAGAAAATACAAGTTAAAATATATTAGTTATTTAATTAATTTATGGCACAAATTAGTTGGGCCAAAAGGCTTGTATACAAAGTTCGAGATATTTTTAAAATGGAGGGTATTCAGAATCATTATTATAAATAATAGAATTTAGAAGCGGGTATCGGCGTCAGCCGACATGAGAACTGTCATTAGTAAACAGATCAAAACAAGTTAACAATTGCTGTGTTTATATTTGTTTTAAAAACAAGTAAAAGTTAATATTAGTCTAGAATATTTAATTATTATAGTTGATAGTTATGTGATGCTTTGTTTTGTATGGATTTTTTTATTAAAAATCAACGTAAGTATATTGGAAGACGGTTTAGACCGTGACAAGGGAAACAAGATTAGAAACATCACAGGAGTACTCCTGTCGATAAATTACTAAACATAGTTTCAAGTTTCACTTTCAGGGAAAGGGTTGACGAAAACTGAAAATCAATGAAATCACTTGATACGAAATAAATAAGTAATTTTTAGCGTTTTTGAAATGACAACCCACTTAATGAATAAAATAGGATGTGAATGTTTGTATGGAAATACAAACAAATTTAAAAATTAATACTCAACAAAAATGCTACCCAATGTAATTATTTCACGCAGACGAAGTTCCGGGCAAAAGCTAGTTTCACAATAAAAGGAATAATCTTAATCAATATAATTTCTAAATCAAATTTAATGTCGTTATACACTAGGTAACATGGCTTAACTTTGTTTTCAGTTTAGTCAAAAAACAAAGGATTTTCCATAAAATTTGACAGCTAGATACGAAATGAGATGTGGGGTGAGAAGTGAGATGAGTTTCTCCCGAGTTCTTGTTGTAAACACACGTGTTGAGAGACTCCATTTTTAACTACAATCAACCGTACAATTATTGTTACATTTTCACTTGACATTGGCAAAATACGTACGTAATAAGTATCGCGACGCCATTAATTATGAATAGAGAAGTGAGATCTTTACAGAATCGCTCGTCAGAACTACGTATTGCTTCTCCCAACAACAGTAAATAATTGTATGCGTGTGTTACTGATATTAGATTAGTAACAACAATAACATAAGAGGCAGTGACACCGAGGTGAGGGCCAATGGTCGGCCGCGATGTGGTTATTGGATAACATTGTCGCGGCTAATTGTCAGAGGAGACACCATTGTGGCGGGTCGATGCCCGAACTGATACCATCCAATGGGAACTAACCAGGTGTCGTACTTCCTGGTGTAGGTATTAGTAAATTCGCTGAGGTTACGATGGAGCTAGTCAGAAATTGACGTGATATTAATTATGACATAAATGTATGTCAGTTATTAAACTGGCCGCGTGATGCCGGCAGAGTAGAATAGCATCACCCCATATCCTCAAACGGGTGTCGTAGAAGGGACTAATGGATCAGCAAAGGGGTATTGATCACTTTATACTCCGACCACCAATCCGCATTGGGCAAGCGTAGTGGACTACTACCTAAACCTCCTTTGATGACAAGGAGAGGCCTTGTGTCTCAGCAGTGGGTCGAATTATAAAGGCTGTTAAATGAGTTATTAAACTCTCTTTAATTTTATAGTTATTACTTTTAAATTGTGTAAAATATAAAATTGTCTGTTTCCTATGGGAGAAAAATATCTCTTGACTACTAAGGTGTAGACTTCTAAAATACACTTATTAAAGTAGTCTACGCGTATTAATACCTATTTATGAACCTATTAAAACCTGAAATCTTAGATGACCTCGACAAAATAATCATTAATATTCTGTAGCAATCGATTTATTTCCTAATAGTGTAGAAAAATGGTTTACAGAGCATTTTAGTTTAATCTTTTTATTTTGTCCTTAAGGACATACTTACTATACATTGCACATAAGCTAATTATAGCATGAGCCTAAGAAATTACTGATGACTTCCTAAGAACCTCAAAGACTAATTTGGACAAACAAAAAACACGTACCTAAGTGCCGGTCGTGAGGATGCTCGTCACGTCTGCAGCGACCTTCGGCGTGACGTCACCGCGCGTGCGCACCATCACGAGATTAGCCGCGCGCTGCTGCCGACACAGACCGAATGTTAAAACCAAGGAAGCTACTGATTCAGTTAAACTTAATAGTTTAAATTGTAATGTAATAAAAATCGAAAATCCTAGATTCATCTTCAGGACAAGGAACGGGCGCTATGATCCCATTTTTTTGTGTTGCTCCAAGAGCACCTAGGAGACAATTCCTCGTAGTGACAGCCTAAGCCTTGTCTGGTCCCAGTCCCTGGAGTACCCGTCGCTTCAGATGCGCTTCATGCCTGGTTCTCGTTAGCTGGAATGCTAGATCATTGGGGTGATTTGCTAACCTCTTTTTTGTTAGGGGTCGGCGTAATACCGATGCTTTCTTCTTCCACACAGCTTGGTCAGCTCAATAACGAATATCCATGATAATGGGTGGGTTAATTATTCTTCTTCTCTTTATTAATAGCTTCGCGGTAATACGCATTTAGCCAATATCAAGTGAAAGTAGTATTTGACTAATAACAATAGATTATATGGTAGATTGAGTTAAAAATGGAGTCTCACGATGCGTAGATTTTCAAGCAGGCATATTGTCATTATTTTGAGGCACAACATGGCCCATACTTCCGGATGTGTCTTTATAAGTAACCAAATGTTACCAAGAGCTCAGCTCAACCCATTTGGGATTATCTATGAGCGTAAGGTATATGCATGTAATTATTGGAATTATCAAGAGTTACTTGCTTTTTAACTACTTATGTTTCAAATAACCAAATAAAATTCATTATCATATCAGCCGAGATACGTCCACTGTGGGATATAAGCCTCCCCCAAGAATCTCCAACCCTTACTCCTGCGCTGTTCACCTCCAGTGGCTTCCCGCGACCTTTACCAGATCGTCGTTCCACCTTGTGGGACGCTACTATACCAACGCTACGTCTCGGTACGCGGCCGCCATTCAAGAACTTTTCCGCCCCAACGACCGTCTCCCACCGAATTGCTGCGCCGAGGCCGAATTTTTTCTTGATATTCGACAAAAAGAATTATTGCGCTCTTTGCGGAGGTATTCTTTGGATGTTATTAACCAATAAAAACGAACAACATTTAATTTTCATTGTGAACAAAAACAATATTTTTTTCCTCGATCGGTACCGAACACGTACCGAACCTAGACGTCATTTTGCTAAATGTGATTTTTTCAATAATTTCAATGACAAAGTAAAAATATAATGAATAACTTTTGTTTTTCGAATAGGTTGGTATATTTACTATCAAGTGCGCAACAATTAATGTAAAAAGCCTTTCAACTTATAGATAATGATTAGTTTTTATTAGTTCTCTACATTTTCAGATCGTAGATAACATCTCTGACTCTACTACCCTAACAATGCATCCCCTGTGTTTTGTGAAAATCTTATTCACAAAAGAAAATAACATTTGGAGAGACACATTCTCAATCGGATCATATCAAAACAATCGAAACTGGCAATACCTTACTCAGTGGCGTAGCGTGGGTATCGGCCGCCCGGGGCGGAAGATAATTTTGCCGCCCTCTTATTTAGGTATTTCAATTTAATGTATACTATGCATTACACACTAAGAAGTTCAAAAAGTATAGATGCGTTGCACTCGCTCGAAAATGGCAACGAAAAAGTCGGGCAATTGCCGGATTTACATTCAGTTTGGAACTAATAAAAAACTTCATTGCAACGCTTTAAGTAGGTAATCGCTCGAAAAAATGTCTTCCTGTGTTGTTAAAAAGCTAAAAAGTGTACAAATTTGGTACATTATCACTGTTAGAGACATGAAAAGGTGTCATTTCATTTGACAAATACATTTTTCTTATCAAAACAAAACAATTTCATCTGGAACTTTTTTTTGAGTTTACAAACGCGTAAATATTTTTAACACTAGAAACCCGCCGCCTGTCCGAAAAAGGGCAGGTTGATTTTTTTTTCAGTGTATTTTTCCAGTCACAAAAATATTTACGCGTTTGTAAACGCAAAAACTTATTTCACACTTATTCGATAAGGTAGTTTCATCTTAACTGGACGTCAAATATTTGCAAAAATATTTCGTTCGGATCTTAGAAGTGCTAATTTCAATGATTTGATGAAAAATGTTTACCATAAAAACAAAAGCACCAAGCACTGACAATTTTCGACGGCGAAAGCAGTGCCCTGGTAGCGTACCTAGTGGTTAACGCAGCCACCCGGATTGCGGAGGATGCTGGGTTCGATTCCCGCCTGGGACAGGTCGATTTTTTCAGTATGTAGGTATATTATCGGTATCGGTGCGCGCTCTCGGCAATGAGCGCTAAGCAACAATCAATACGTAACTCATGGGGTATATAAATTTATCTCTTTCTAGTAACGGGTTTGCCTAATCATTAAGTAATCTTTGAATAGTCAAAGTCATTATCGCTGATTATTAGTCATAAGCAATTAAAGCACAAAATAGGTATTCCTCGTGAACACAAAATAAATTACTGGGAATCGCCACAAGTCAGAATAGAAGGTGTTGCCAGCAGTTGCTACAAAATATCATTCAAAGAAAGGGAATCCGTCAAAGAATAACTAATGAAAAATTCCATACTCTTTTCAATTGGTCGGAATTTGTAGTTGCAATATAATATATATTTTTTTTTAAATTAATGTGAAATTTTGCCGCCCCCCAAATGTGCCGTCCGGGGCGGACTGCCCCCCCTGCCCCCCCTACGCTACGCCACTGACCTTACTATTTTAGACAGTACCCAGCAGGAGTACCTACATGTAAGGCCTCAATAGATAGTATTATATTGATAACACTTACTTATGGCTAGTAGTCAAAATAGACGTCCTTAGGTAACAGCAACGCAATTAGCCCCAAATAAATCATCATTTAACCTCCAAACACAGCGATCTGATATCTGTCAACCATTGATATTGTCTGTATAGTTTTCTTTCAGATTTAATTCAACACGTACCTACCTATTCACTTTATAAGTTAGGTGGTTATTAGTAATCTAGTAAATTAAAAAATATATAATACTAGTATATATACTTTGTATGCCATCGCAAACACTGATGAACCAAGATTTTATCTTTATGATGACACATTATAAACCGTCCACCGATAATTGCTTAATCAAAATAAAAATGTGCGCACTACGCCATCGACATTATAACTGTAATATAATTGAATGAGATCATAATTTGTACTTACTTATTCAATTTAACATGTTCGAAATACCTCGAACAAAGATCGCATCAAAACTGGTCGGGGGTCATTTAATAACATCATGTTGTTGACTCATATTATTCTGTACACAAGATATTGTTTGCGTAACAACCAATTTAATGAATGAAATCATTCGATAAATCTTATTAGGAAATAACGCGATGATAGAAAAAATGTTTCGTAGAATAATGATTTGATAACGAATGTGATCACCAACGAGGCTATTTCAATTGTTGGAAGTAATTTAGAATAAAGGTGACGACGTCGCTATAACTTTGGTCAAAGTTTTCAGCTAATAATTGAAAATTTATCGAAACTGCGAACATGTATAAAGCTTATACATGTTCGCAGTTTCGATAAATTTTCAAGATTGCGGTTATATCCAATAATTTTTGACAGTTCAACGCGACAAATGGTTATATCATATCGTGTTTCGGTGGTCTTGCTAGGCGGGCTGAACGCATTATTATATTGGACTCTGAGGGCGTGGTAAGCTCTTTGAGTATAGTTACACCACAGGCTGCATGTGTAAAAAGAGAAATGGGTATCTCATTTACTTAGACAAAGTCAGCATAGACATTTGTTAACCCATCTTGGATAGGGCACATCCTTATTTTCCAAACAGAATGCAAAGTTTTTCACTCACTACGTCTCTCACAGGGAACTTCTTGAAATTTTAATGTAATAAATAATAAAACTCAAACTCAAACTCAAACTCAAAACTCAAACTCAAATTTCTTTATTCATTTAGGTACAATTTGTACACTTATGAAAGTCAAGTTTGATGCCATCGGTTCACGAGTCTACCAGGAGGCCTTGTTCTGAGAAGAACCGGCAAGAAACTCAACAAGTTTATCCTCCCTTTACAGTTTTCATAGTATTGATTTGGAAAGAGTCATAATTCACATTGTCAAGTCTTTAATAATTAATCATAATAAAAATAATATAATAAGATAAAGACTAATAATTAAGTTTAGAATTATATATATATGAAAAAGTGATTTAAGACATCTTTCCTTACAATATTGTCAATTAGAAAATTTAAATTTTACACATATTGATATCTCACTAGATTACAATGGAGAATCGAGCACATTTGGATGTGTCCACACATTTTTATCGTCTATATATTCCTGAACTTTATAATACGCTTTCTTCATTAAAATTTGCTTAATGTGAAGCTTAAATTTATGTAACGGAAGTTCAGTTAAATGATGTGGGAGTTTATTATATATTTGTATGCATTTCCCCATGAATGAGTGACTAGTTTTATGAAGTCTGAAACTTGGAACAGCAAGTTTATTTCTACCTCTGGTGTTCAAATTGTGATAATCACTTTTCTTCAAAAATGTATGTAAATTTTTATGAACATACATAATGTTGTCATATATATATTGGGAAGCAACCGTTAATATATTGATTTCTTTAAATAACTCTCTAAGCGAGTCACGAGGTCTTAATCTATAAATAGAGCGTACGGCTCTCTTTTGTAATACAAAAATGTCATGAATATCAGCTGCTGATCCCCACAACAATATACCATATGACATAACACTATGGAAGTAACTGAAATATACAAGCCTTGCCGTCTCAACATCAGACAGTAATCTAATTTTTTTAACAGCAAAAGCAGCAGAGCTAAGTCTTCCTGATAGGGTAGTAATATGAGGATTCCATTGCAGACGTGAATCTAAAGTTATTCCTAAAAATACTGTTGAGTCAACACATTGTATTATTTCTTCGTTAATTTTAATATTTGTACTGACCTGCTTGACATTTGGTAAAGTAAATTTAATACATTTTGTTTTATTTGAATTTAATAACAAGTTATTAATAGTAAACCAACACACTACTTTGGAAAGGGCATTATTCACATCGTCAACATTTTCTGTTTGTCTATTAAGTTTAAAAATTAGGGAAGTATCATCTGCAAATAATACCGTCTCACATAAGTTGTTTACATAGAAAGGCAGGTCATTTATATAAATCAGAAAAAGTAACGGCCCTAATATCGAACCCTGCGGCACGCCCATAAGAATAGGGGCCCCTGAAGACTTTGCTTTATTTATAACTACTGTTTGTAATCGGTCACTCAAGTATGATTTAATTATTTTTATTGAGTTTATTGAGACGCCATATTGTTGCAATTTGCCTAATAAGGTTTTATGTTCTACACAGTCGAAGGCCTTGGACAAGTCACAGAAGACACCTAGAGCATCTTGTTTATTTTCCCAGGCATCAAATATATGTTTCATTAACGCAACACCTGCATCTGTCGTATTTTTACCCCTGGTGAAACCGAATTGTCTCTCATGAAACAGTTTATTCAGTGTAAAATGAGAAAGCAATTGATTATAAATAACTTTCTCAAATATTTTACTTAACGTTGGTAAAATGGAAATAGGTCGAAAATTAGTGGGATCACATTTATCCCCAGACTTAAATAAAGGTATAATTTTACTACATTTCATCAAATCCGGAAAAATCCCATTTTCAATACATTTATTAAAAATAGCCGTTAAATGTGGGGCAATTACTTTAATTATTGATGTTATAACTGTAACCGATATACCCCATAGATCTTCTGTCTTTTTCGTATTTAAAGATTTAAACGTTTTTATAATGTAGTCGGCACTAATTTCATGAAAGTTAAAAGAACTGTCACATTTATTAACACAAGATTCTAAAAAGGAAAGCGCCAATTCGGTAGATGAATTCAATTCACTAGTGATTTTTGTGGGAATGTCTGAGAAAAAGGACTCCATAGCATTTGCCACTGCTTCATCCGTTTTTACCATTTTACCATTAATATTAATTTCAAAAGACCTATCTTTAAATGACGTTTTACCAGTTTCTTGATTTATAATTTTCCAGGTGGTCTTAATTTTATTGGTGGAATTTTTGATTTTATTATTAAGGAAGTTTGCTTTTGCAACATTACAAACCCTTTTAAATATTTTAGAATAATTTCTGACATAGTTTATAAATGACTGGTCTGTGGACATAGACTTTTCATAATATAAATCATATAATTTTCTTCTACTAATGTAAATACCTGGGGTAGCCCAATCACTAAATTTCTTTTTTGAGTTAATTGAAACAGTTTTTTGTTTAAATATTCTATTAAATTCTAAATTTATTTGATTAAATAGATTTTTATACATTTCATTTGCATCACCACAATATTGTAAAAAATTAAGTCTATGTTCAATATTATTTTCGAAAATCTTCATGCGACTGTCCGTTATTGGTCTAAAAGTAATTTTTGTTCCTAGATTAACATTACGGCGCTCAATAGTGATTTTCTGTCCACTATGATCTGAGTTTACACAGTTAAGTATAGATTTTTCAAGTATATTACAATTACAGAAAATGTTATCCAAGCAAGTAGCTGTAGTAGGGGTGATTCTGGTAGGTTCAAAGAAAGCATAACAAAGATTAAAAGATCTAAATAAATTAATGAACCTATTTGTATATGGACTTGATACTAGAATATTTAAATTGAAGTCCCCACAGACAACTATCTTCTTGTTGTTGCTACAAATAATATTTAGAACATTTTCCATGGCAGTTTCAAACAGATCATAGTTTCCAGAAGGGGGTCTGTATATGCATACAATTATAAACTGCTCAAATTCCACACATGAAATTTCAATAATTCGTTCAATTGAGTGCTTAATCACATCTGATCGTTCTTTATATTTAATATTGTTTTGTAACAAAATCAAGGAACCACCTCTAATGGCAGACTCTCTAGTGAATGCACTTACAATATTATAACTTTCAATACAATTTAAGAACTGATTTTTTTTTAGCCAATGTTCTGTGAGACATAATACATGTATATTTAGACTCTGTAAGAATAAAGAAATTTCTAGTTCCTTTCCAGATAAGCCTTGAATATTTTGGTGAACTATTTTAAGTGAGCTATTGCCAGAGGTGTCCTCTGTTGTCTTACTAATTAATTTAAATATTGATTTTGTGTTGAGCTTATCTGTGAGTCAAAGTTAGTTTGCTCAACAGGAGCAATTGTTATGTTATTATAACTAATTTGCTCAAAAGGAGCACTGTCAGAACTACAATGCTGTATAGGGGCATTGTCACACCGAGATAGCCCAATAGAGGCAATGTCAAAATAAGGTTGCTCAATAGGAGCTGTCCGTACAGCCAAATTCTTGGCTGAAGTTAATAAAGAAAAGCTTAGCAATTTTGCTAATTGTTTTTTAAAATAATTTGATAGAAAAATTCTATCCCTTGTCAAATAAAATTTTTTGTACCTATTGTTGCATGTCAATTTATTTATGTCAATAACATGTATTTTGTCTTCATAATATGACATAGTATCTAATTTTATGTTTAATCTATATCTAATTTCATTTTCTATCTGTGGCAAACTATCGCAATATGGAAATGTAAACATTACAATTCTTTTTACATTTAATTTTAGTAGGTACTCATAATACTTTTGTAATAATCTTTTGTTTACATTATCCCTATTTCCTATGAATAAAATTAAGTTGTCATTACTATTAAAGTTGTATTTAGTAACTTTTTCTATAATGTCATGAAAACAAGAACCTGGCATACAGTAATTTGTTACACTTTGCCCCAACTTATTCATTAATAATAGGCCCAAATCCTTTCCAATTTCATCACTAAATATTACATAACTGTCTTTTATTTTTATCGAAGAACTGTTTTCATTTGTGCTTGTAATTGACTGGCTGAGTTGTTCAGAGATCGACGGTTCACACACTGACATAGACCATTCAAGTTGTTCCAAAGCAAGCAGGCCAGGAGCCGTGGAAGAACTTTTTAAATCACTGGATTCCTCAAACTTTGAGTTGTTGTTTATAAGGTGATTGCGAGTCAATGTGTAATCCCTCATCCCCCTTTTTGGTGAATTATATTTCTCAGATAATATAGTTAATGATTCCTGTAGAAAACTAATTTTCTTATTTAATGACATTACATTATTTTCATATATTTCTTGATTTTGCTTAATCACATTCGAATATGACTCCAGTTTATTTAGTAACGTTATGCGCTCCCTATTATATTTTAAGTTTTTATGAAAACAGTTTTGTTTCTTAATTAATGTCTTAGTCTTCTTAATAAATTTATTTAATTTTAAATATTTTTTTAACTTATTTCTGCTGCATTCAACCTTTACCGCTGTGTCAGATGTGTTGATTGAGTCATTGCAAGTTAAGTTAAAAGACACCGCAGGATTTATGTTGTATGCAGCAGAAACCATTTCCGGGGCATTACTAACTAGCTCCTCGAATAGACTTTGGTTCTGTGAGGCCGTCCAATTTAATTTGTCAGTTTCTAATGTATTAATATGGCTATTTGCCTCTTGTAAGCATTGCTCCAATTCAGTTATGCGCCTGAGGGCCTGCTCATACTCACAACTGCATTGGTCGAACCGGTCTACTACAGATTGCAACTTGTTCTTTTCGTCCGTAACTATTACACTTTGAGTATGCAACTCAGCCATTTCCTTCTTAAGTTTGTTATTATTATCTAGCGCATCTAACAGATCCTTCTCACTGTCATCCCTTTCCCTAAGCAGTTGTTCAACTAACTCCTTGGAAGCCTTTAATTCCTGCAAAACCAGGTGGTACTCCTCCTGGCGAGCTAAGGCCTTACGAGTCAACATCATGGGATAATTGTAATGTAAGCAAAATCGATAAATATTACCCAAGAAGTAGTTTGATCAACAAAAAAAGTGGGGTTACTTATGTCAAATAACCAACACTTTTAACGACAAAATGTAAATGTTCAATATGAAACTACAAGGAATTAATTATCTACTTTTTCTAAATAAATTAAAATAAGCTTTTACTCACGTGAAAGGGAAAACATTGATTACTTTTATACTTTGTTGTGACAATTCAAATTGTATGAATCACTAACCGGTCACCAGTACACAAGTTCAAATTTTATCGCAAATTACGCACAATTTGGTGTCACTAAACACTAATACACAATGCCAATGATTTAATATCATTTATATTTAGTGATAAGTGGAAATGGGGCCGTAATTATTATTTATTTTTCAAATAAATATACGGAGCTAATTATAACAGCTGTTTACGCTAGTGTTGCCACAGAGAAAAAAAAGGTTATTAATTTCAAAGTCGTGAGATCCTCCAGCAGTGCGCACGCCGCCATTAGAACACCAAATTAGCATTGAACGGGAGCCATCAATTAATCTGTCAAATTGCATGTTGACGAACAAGTTGGAATCATCAGCACGTTGCTCAACGAAAGCACAACGTAACGACAACGCAGAAGATAAACGGCAAACATTCGAGTCGAGTATTTCTGTTTTTTTACTGAGTCCTGATTTTTGAACATGGACCCACTAAGTAGAGGCATCTCTAGCCTGTAAAGCGAACCTTCTTAGAGGTATTCTAGTAGGCTAAGATCTGCTGCAATAATAATAATAATAATAATAAATTCGTTTATTTCGACCAACAATGAGTCATTTGTGTTAGTAATACAAAAATAAATCTTAATCCTATTGTTAGTAAAACATAATTATTATAAATAGCATGAAATTTAAAGAAAATAAAAATGTAACATTGAATCGGATCGGATTAGTAGACTGAAATTTAAATTAAAAATGCAATAAAATTAAAATCCAAAAATAAAATAAAATTAATAAGAATAGAAATGAAAATTAAATTTTTATATATTTATTTCTTCCTCAGCATATGAACCATTGCACAATGGTTCACATACTGAAGGTCAAACCTACTCCCAAACATGCTCAGAATGCTGTGAGAGCTAGCCCGAACCCTCAACATCAGGGATGTACACCTCTTCCTTATTGTGGTATAAAAACAATCTACGCGGGCATCGGCGAACATCCCTGATGCGCTACAAAACCGGGGCAGCCCATCAGCACCTTAAACGCGTTATTATATTGCACTCTTAGTGCATTATACTGTTTTATGGTGTAATTAACCCATAGACTGCTCGTGTACAAGGAGGTGCAATATGATTTAAATGATCCCCGGACTGCTGAGATGATTTTGAGTGTAACATCTGTCCTGGACGTCGGATTTAGTTAGTTTGTTTACTGTAGGATTGTTAATTTTTTAGTTTGGTGCCCCTTTTGTGTAGGCGACAGGCTGGCATCCTGTCACTATTTTGGAGGGGTACTGCGTGACCTATACTGCCAGATGTGGCTTTGTCTGTAACCTAATGTTACCTGAAGCTCTGCTCGACCCCTTTTGGGATTAATATGTAGTTATGTAAAGATGTCCTGCGGAAGAGTCTCTACCAAGTAGAGTCTCTAGAGTGTTAGAGCCGGAAGGGAGCAGAAGGCCTGATT
Organism: Elophila nymphaeata; assembly: GCA_955850985.1. NCBI lineage: Eukaryota > Metazoa > Arthropoda > Insecta > Lepidoptera > Crambidae > Elophila > Elophila nymphaeata. The sequence continues at coordinate 19,588,452 of OY039088.1, read as the reverse complement.
GAGGGTCGGGCATAGAGGCCTTTACGAACCAATAAGTTCGGAACATCTTCAGATAGTCCAGAGCACTAGTGCTACGTGTTGAATTAATTTATGTTTGGGGTTTTTTTTCATTGAACGGAGAATATCTTGGCCTTAATCTCATCTGATCTGGAATAAGCATTACCCTGCTAGGACACGGCAATATTTATGAACAACAATATATATTCCTGTACCAGCGCGGCCATCGTCAACCCCGCCACTGGGCCGGTGACTCTCACATAACCTTAGCATGGCTCTTGCGGTCCACGTATCTATAAAACGTTTCCCGCCGAAAATAAAGATATGAACTTTGAAGTGCATACACAAGCTTGCCTTCTTTATTCTAATTATTTTGTGACGGAAGTGAGCCTTCCACAAAAACACCTAATTTCCGCAAACAGCTTATTAGCAGCTAATGTGATTATACTCCGTCCTACCAGTGAAGGGCAAATGCCTAGCGTAAGTATATTTTGACAGAGAATAGGATAATGAGGTCCTTTGATTGCCGTGCTCAGCGTCGAAGCCTATTGCGTTGTAATGTAATCAAGATTTATCCATCGACTAGCTAATTTAAACATTCTATTACTAATAAGGTTTTAGAAATAATAGATGCATGTTAGAATTAACAAGAACCTATGTCCTAATCAGTGCTTGATGAAATTATATACGAGTCTGAGTCTAACGATATTTCTGTTTTATGTACTCGTACTTATACTTCAATGATACGTCCTACATATGTGGCAGGATGATAGGCTTGTGTCATCATCAGCCTGATCATCCATCATCATTATCACTTCTGTGACATGGCATTTTTCTGCCTTCAGCATATTTAAGTAACAGTTGTGTTGTAGGCAGGAGTACTACATTGATCCCTATTAGATACAATTGATAGTCATAAGTTGTATTATTCAATACCTCTAATACTACACGAGTAAAATGGGTTTACAGACCGACCATCTAGATTACAATAAACACGAAATCTAATTATATAACAAAACAGTTGCATGTCATCTGTGGTTTAATGACATACAAATGAGCGGCCAGCGGACGCAAACGACGAGGGGACGTGATGGCGACGATCACATACGTATAGTGTATCTAGTTTGTGATAATGATGTGATCTGATGTGAACAAATCTAACAATAGCCAACAGACAGATGCAATGTTACACTCAATATCATCTCAGGAGTCCAACTAAAAGTAGTCCACTGGAATATGGCTACAAATCTGTAGGCATTGAGGTCGGCATGCTCGGGACCTGAGAGTTTTGAAGATTCTTGATATTATTTCAAGAATAAAGTATACTAGAATAGAAATATCTCGATCGATAATTCAGTAATGCTGAGATAATAGAGTTTAATATATGTCCTGGTTGTTGGCTTTTGCTGGTCGGTTCACTGAAGATTTAGTTTCTTTGGATTGGTGTCCCTTTTATGTGGGCGACAGGCCGGCAACCTGTCACTGTTTTGAGGCAAGGCGGCCCATAGTGCCAGATGTGGCTTTATGTGTAACTAAATGTTACCTAACAGTAATCAAGAAAGACGTCATTATTACAAAGACAGATTTTCTCGAAGTCCTTTGCTACATGTGATCTCGAGTTCTCAACATTCTGAATGCAAATTTTACTCGTCCTTAAGAATAAGTAGTTAAAACCACAAGCTGCTAATCCTAGTAAACATTGTAACCGATATGTTGACATTGACGCGGCGTCATCAGTACACCTGCTCAGTGATAAGCTGTGGTTGGAAATGTGGGCGGATTTAACGACAAACTTCCCATATTTGTAGGTTTATAGGGGAAATATTTGAGTTTAACTTACTCCTGCTCAATCTGAGGCCTTAGTATGAGTTTTGATAGTTTTCGAGCTCGATCAAACGTATCGTCTTTCTTCATACATTGGCCACTGTTTCTGATAGTTTACGCTAGAGGCGCTAGTGGGTAATGTATGAAAAGAGACGATACGTTTGATCGAGCTCGAAAACTAACCAACTCGTACTAAGGCCTCTGTATTTCATAAACACATATAGTAGATAAGTCACTTCGTTGATGGTACGCGCTTTTAGGGCAACCACACCCGGCTCTTGGTAAGCAACATTTAATTTTGACGTCCATGTGATGCTAAGAAGTTACCTTGCTTGCTTACAACAAAAAGATGATTTTTATGTTATTTGGTTGTCAGCAAGCATATAGCCAGCCTAGTGGTAAACAGTACCTAGCCTATAGACGCTTGTAACACTGATTAAATTTTCTGTATAACATTCCTGGCTGCTAGTAAGTATTTTCTCATTGAACATTTATTCTGGTATCTGAGCACAGAGGAAATATCTGAGCCCACGTGTGCCCTAATTATTGATTAGTTGCGACACGCCGAGACGTCTGCGTGGGCGCATACCGCAATATGCAAATGAAACAATGCGCCATTGTTGACAGAAAGTTCTGTTGGTGGGAGATGTGCAAATACAGGATGAGTATACCTTGACTCGGAGCCTACTGAGCGTTACTTATTCAATAATTGAGATTGAACGCAAAAATACGAGTAGGTAGGACCACGGAGTAAGACTTCTATAGACTGTGGTACTATTAGTCTTATAGTTACGCTTGCCATAATATTTTAAAGTGAAGTCCGGGCGGAAAACGCGAAAAATTTATGAGTGCCGGCTATTTGTATCCTGCTACTACCTGGACCCGCCTATGCGACTGCGATCTGGTGTCGACAAATGTTTCATGAGAGCGCGCTGACAAAAACACATAAACATAATAAAAATCCAAAAATCCGGACGTAACAACAAGTCCGCCAGCCTGAGTATCAGAGACATTCACTAAAAAGTCGAATTTCTGCTTGAATGATTCATTTATTTATTTAGGCACTTAGATTAAAGCAAAAAATCTAAGTTTATGCACATCAACAATATAAATAAACACAAAAAATTCACTCATATGTAGTGATTATAAAATATTTTTTTACTCATGAGCAGTTCTTGATATAATAGGTAATTATGGTACGGTTGACCACAGAAGTAAATCAACACTGGTATTGATTTAGCATGTTTAGTTATGATTAAAATTGATAACAAATTAAATAGAAAACGAAAAACATGGAATAAAATCCGGCCATGGATAAGTGCTGAGACGGGACCCCACGACCTTTGTCATATTGATCAATAAACATAATGGCAACTGTATCTACAGTACAACGTCCCTAGTACCTAAGTGACCCTCGGATCATATAAATCAAAGTCATACGTAAAATCTACTGACCCAAATTTTAGAATGTACTCCAATAAAATTCAAGTTAAACAACCAATTGGCTCGAATTATGACTATAATTACGTACCTACATCAAATTGATTCGATTGAGCGGGCATTTGATAGCGGCTCGAGTAGGCCCGCTGACAGCGCCGACGATAACAGCTGCACATGTGGCGCAATTGATTTGTCAACACTTACCTATATTAGTTAGATAGAACACTCTGCAAAATATAGATATTGGGTTCCTGCTCCAAAAATATGGCGTCGACTTGAGGTGATCTGACGGGAAGAAAATAGAATTACTTAAATATTGTTTATTGCACATCAACGTTTTGGACTTACAACTAATGATAATTATGTTTAATGGTTGTACAAACAGTCTTATCGGTACGAGTGATCTCTTCCTGACAATCGAGGTGGGGCACAGAGGTCCTCCGTCTTTCAGAAGACCACAGTCAAATAACACAATAGAATTAAATATACATTTTGGTTAGTGAGTTGGTGGCATGAAGCTATAGTTTGACCTATAGCTTCATGGTTGCATGGTGACATGAAGCTATAGGTTACTTATAGCTTCATGGTTGGTGAGTAAGATCAGCCGCGAACCACAAGACTTTGGATACGACATAGAAAAAAGAGCGAATCACTTCCTTTATTAGACTTTTGACTGCGATCTTTATTTTAAACAACTGTCCGACTTTTGTTTTTTGCTATAGGTACAGAATAATAATTCTCCAATCAACCTTTATGACTGAGCGGTGGAGAATACTGAATAAAATTCGCTCTTTGCGCTGTCTCTGTTAATAAAGTTTACAGTGAACGCCACATCCTTTTAATTAAAAAATCTGATGATAAATAGCCGCTTCGTAGCCGGATTTGGGGGAGGGCGGGCGGGGCTACTGCCTTTGGACCGTCCACAAGAGAGGCCATGATATGGCCCTCAAGATTAAAAAAAAACGCTAAAATACCTCCACTAGCTCCTTCGTTTCCCCTGGGTCTACACACCTCCAAATGGACCTGAGCCGCTTCCTCAGTGTTGAGACTCAAGCTTTGCCATAATCATTACTTACCATGAGATATCATGCCGACTTTCCCTTCAAGTTTCTCCGTCAAACTGCCCCTTCAAGTTTCCTCTTCAAACTTTTCCTTTGTTTCCTCGTCAAACTTTTCCTTCAAGTTTCCCCGTCAAACTTTCCCTTCAAGTTTCCTCGTCAAACTTTCCTTTCAAGTTTCCTCGTCAAACTTTCCCTTCAACTTTCCTCATCAAAGTTTTCCTTCAAGTTTCCTCGTCAAACTTTCCCTTCAAGTATCCCCGTCAAACTTTCCCTTCAAGTTTCCCCGTCAAACTTTCCCTTCAAGTTTCCCCGTCCAACTCCGTCGATCTCTTACTACTTCTTTACGATTAGTTCTATCTCAGAGTGGTGTTCTTTAAGGTATGTAGAACTTACACGGGCTCTGCGCTCCATAATGGAACGCCTCATCAGTTGGACCCTATATTTCTTAGAATCGTTTTTCTTTTGATCAATTATACTCAATTGATCAAAAGAAATATGTCAAGGTGGGTCGCAGTGCACCGTTCACCCCTGAGGGTTGTCGGCGCTGGCGGCGGTTGAGCAAGCGACACACTTGGCTGCTTTCTTCGAGGGCTGCGGTCTAATGCACGAACATATAACGGACTGCGAAATAATTTACTGCAATCAGAAGCCACCTCACAAGTTGAAGTACCTACCCAACCCACTCATAATTATTACTAGTGATAATGAGATAACCTCTGATAGAAACTCTGTGATTCAGTAGATCATTATTTCCCTACCCTGCTCGCAATTTATTTGGGGTCGGTACAATGTCTTGATATCGACTGCTTAAGGATTTGGAATTAGATTTTTTACGGCCGTGTATCTGACACCAACCCTCCTTGGGAACGACTGCTCTATCTTTGAAAAATGTTCGGTCACCCATCCGAGTACTGACCGCGCACGTGGTAGCTTAGCTTTCGTGATCGTTAATTAGAACGCACGAACGTGACGCCATCGACCTCCTCAGTTCAGATTCAGTGGATGACTCAGGTGGATGATGATGTAAAATGAAAGTTTGGATAGGTAGGTAATGTACGGACCTCAGAGGGACTTGGGTACCAACAACAGGGCTGCGCCGCGCTGCCCGCGCCGCTGCCGGCTCGCGCGGATAATTTTCGATTGGAGGAAGTGAATTACAAATGAATTTGGTTTTAAAAGGCTGTCTTTTAAAGATTATTAATAATAATAAATTAAAATTAATCGTCAACAACTAATTGTTAAGCCTTCACCTGGAATGAATACACATTTATTTTATTTAAAAAAACAGGTTGGGAAAGTTGGTGTGATACTTGTAGCATTTGGTGGACTACAATATTCTTAATTAATATTAAGATGAAACTTACAAGACTTTATTTCCTTGTGAAAAACCTATTTTATCTTCTACACTTCTACACTAACATTAGGATTTGTATGTTTGTAACAGATAAACCCAAAAACTACGTCATCGATTTCTAAAATTCTTTCATTGTTAGAATGCTGCATTAATCCTGAGTGACATGGGCTATATTTGATTATAAAAATCTCCACGCGGACGTTGTCGCGGGCAGAGCGCTAGTTTAATGCAAATTAATGACCGCTATCGCTTGTGACAGCCACGGCCGCCGCCGAGGGCGCTCCAATATTTCATGATCCATTTATAAGACGCACCACTGCTCTTCGAACAATGGCGTTACCCAACTGGCCGGCGGAGGACCAGCGATGAGCTCCCGCTGCCTCATTGCGGCAATTACGCTCTCGCAATCGGAACATACCATTATGATAGCATCGAATCGTTTGTGAAATTAATTCGATTCACTTAAACACTCGGATATTCCTGGCGTGCGCAGTAAATGCCTATCTTTTAACCTTCTTAAGTATTTTTTTTTTTTTTTTTTTTTTTTTTCTCTGTGGCAACACTAGCGCAAACAGCTGTTACAATTTGCTCCGTATATTTATTTTAAAAATAACTAATATTTACGGCCCCATTTCCATAATTCACTAAATATAAATCGTATTCTTAAAATTTATAAGTTATATTAGTGTTTAGTGACATCAAATTGTGCGTAATTAGTATTAAATGAACTGTGTGTACCGGCGAGTGATTCATCACAATTTGAATTGTCACAACAAAAGTATATAATCAGTGTTTTCCCTTTCACGTGAGTCAAATTTTGTTATAATTTATTTAAAGTAGACTATTAATTCGAACACAATCATTTTTTTACACTTTGTTGATATTAGAAGTGTTGGTTACTTGACATAAGTAAGTAACTTCAATTTTTAGTTGTTTTTACTACTTCTTGGGTATTATCTACTGATTTCGGTTATATTATTAGTATCTAAAGATGATGACTCGTAAGGCCTTAGCTCGCCAGGAGGAGTGCCACCTGGTTTTGCAGGAATTAAAGGCTTCCAAGGAGTTAGTTAAACAACTACTTAGGGAAAGGGATGACAGTGAGAAGGAACTGTTAGAGGCAGTAGACAACAACAGTAAACTTAAGAAGGAAATGGCTGAGTTGCATACTCAAAATTTGATAGTTAGGGATGAAAAGGACAAGTTGCAATCTTTAGTAGACCGGTTCGACCAATGCAGTGATGAGTATGAGCAGGCCCTCAGGCGCATCACTGAATTGAAGCAATGTTTACAAGAGGCAAATAACCACATTAATTCTTTAGAAACCGACAAATTAAATTGGACAGCCTCACAGAACCAAAGTCTATTCGAGGAGCTCGTTAGTAATGCCCCGGAAATGGTTTCTGCTGCATACAACATAAATCCTGCTGTGTCTTTCAACTTAACATGTAATGACACAATTAACACATCTGACACAGTGGTGAAGGTTGAATGCAGCAAAAATAAAATTAAAAAATATTTAAAAATAAATAAATTCATTAGAAAGAACAAGACATTAATTAAGAAACATAACTATTTTCATAAAAATTTGAAATATAGTAAAGAACGTATAATGTTATTAAATAAACTAGAATCATATTCTAATGAAATTAAGCAAAATCAAGAAATATATGACAGTAATATAATGTTATTAAATAAGAAAATTATTTTGCTACAGGAATCTTTAACTACCTTATCAAACAAATATAATGTTTCAAAAAGGGGTATGAGGGACTACACATTGACACTAAATCACCTTAAGAACAACCCAAACTTTGAGGAATCTTGTGATTTAAAAAATTGTTCCACAGCTCCTGGCCTGATTGCTTTGGATCAACTTGAATGGTCTATGTCGGTGTGTGAGCCATCTATCTCTGAACAACTCAGTCAATCTATTATGAGCACAATTGAAAACAGTTCCTCAGTAAAAATAAAAGACAATTATGTAATATTTAGTGATGAAGTTGGAAAGGATTTGGGCCTATTATTAATGAATCAGCTGGGGCAAAATGTGATAAATTACTGTATGCCAGGTTCATCTTATGATGATATTATAGAGAAGGTTACAAAATACAACTTCAAAAATAATGATAACTTAATTTTATTCATTGGAAATAGGGATAATGTAAACAAAAGATCATTATTAAAATATTATGACTACCTACTGAAATTAAATGTAAAAAGAATTGTAATGTTTACATTTCCATATTGCGATAGTTTGCCACAGTTAGAAAATGAAATTAGATATAAATTAAATATACAATTAGATACTTTGTCATATTATCAAGACAAAATACATGTTTTTGACATTAATAAATTGACATGTAATAATCGATACAATAAATATTATTTGACAAGAGATAGAATTTTTCTATCAAATTATTTTAAAAAACAATTAGCAAAATTGCTAAGCTTTTCTATATCTACTTCAGCCAAGAATTTGGCTGTACGGACAGCTCCTATTGAGCAACCTTATTTTGACATTGCCTCTATTGGGCCATCGCGGTGTGACAATGCCCCTATACAGCATTGTAGTTCTGACAGTGCTCCTTTTGAGCAAGTTAGTTATAATAATATAACAATTGCTCCAACTAATTATATTAACTAACTATTGAGCAAACTAACTTTGACTCACAGATAAGCTCATCACAAAATCAATATTTAAATTAATTAGTAAGACAACAGAGGACACCTCTGGCAATAGCTCACTCAAAATAGTTCACCAAAATATTCAAGGCTTATCTGGAAAGGAACTAGAAATTTCTTTATTCTTACAGAGTCTAAATATACATGTATTATGTCTCACAGAGCATTGGCTAAAAAGAACTCAGTTATTAAATTGTATTGAAAGTTATAACATTGTAAGTGCATTCACTAGAGAATCTGCCATTAGAGGTGGTTCCTTGATTTTGTTACAGAACAATATTAAATATAAAGAACGATCGGATGTGATTAAGCACTTAATTGAACGAATTATTGAAATTTCATGTGCAGAATTTGAGCAATTTATAATTGTATGTGTATACAGACCCCCTTCTGGAAACTATGATCTGTTTGAAACTGCAATGGAAAATGTTCTAAATATTATTTGTAGCAACAACAAGAAGATAGTTGTCTGTGGGGACTTCAATTTAAATATTCTAGTATCAAGTCCATACACAAATAGGTTCATTAATTTATTTAGATCTTTTAATCTTTATTATGCTTTCTTTGAACCTACCAGAATCACCCCTACTACAGCTACTTGCTTGGATAACATTTTCTGTAATTGTAATATACTTGAAAAATCTATACTCAACTGTGTAAACTCAGATCATAGTGGACAGAAAATCACTATTGAGCGCCGTAATGTTAATCTAGTAACAAAAATTACTTTTAGACCAATAACGGGCAGTCGCATGAAGATTTTCGAAAATAATATTGAACATAGACTTAATTTCTTACAATATTGTGATGATTCAAATGAAATGTATACGAATTTATTTAATCAAATAAATTTAGAATTTAATAACATATTTAAACAAAAAACTGTTTCCCTTAACTCAAAAAAGAAATTTAGTGACTGGGCTACCCCAGGTATATACGTTAGTAGAAGAAAATTATATGATTTATATTATGAAAAGTCCATGTCCACAGACCAGTCCTTTATAAATTATGTCAGAAAATATTCTAAAATATTTAAAAGGGTCTGTAATGTTGCAAAAGCAAACTTCCTTAGTAATAAAATTAAAAATTCTGCTAACAAAATTAAGACCACCTGGAAAATTATAAACCAAGAAACTGGTAAAATGTCATTTAAAGATAGGTCTTTTGAAATTAATATTAATGGTAAAATGATAAAAACGGATGAAGCGGTGGCAAATGCAATGGAGTCCTTTTTCTCAGACATTCCCATGAAAATCACTAGTAAACTGAATTCATCTACTGAATATGCGGTTTCCTTTTTAGAATCTAGTGTTAATAAATGTGATATTTCTTTTAACTTTCATGAAATTAATGACGATTACATTATAAAAACGTTTAAATCTTTAAATAAGAAAAAGACGGAAGATCTATGGGGTTTATCGGTTACAGTTATAACATCAATAATTGAAGTAATTTCCCCATATTTAACGATTATTTTTAATAAATGCATTGAAGATGGGGTCTTTCCCGATTTAATGAAATGTAGTAAAATTATACCTTTGTTTAAGTCTGGGGATAAATGTGATCCCACTAATTTTCGTCCCATATCCATTTTACCAACGTTAAGTAAAGTATTTGAGAAAGTTATTTATAATCAATTGCTTTCACATTTTACATTAAATAAACTGTTTCATAACAGACAATTTGGTTTTACTAAGGGTAGAAATACGACAGATGCAGGTGTTGCGTTAATGAAACATATATTTGATACTTGGGAAAACAAACAAGATGCTCTAGGTGTCTTTTGTGACTTGTCCAAAGCCTTCGACTGTGTAGAACATAAAACCTTATTGGGCAAATTACAACATTATGGCGTCTCAATGACCTCAATAAAAATAATTAAATCATACTTGAGTGACCGATTACAAACAGTAGTTATAAATAAAGCGAAGTCAACAGGGGCCCCTATTCTCATGGGCGTGCCGCAGGGTTCGATATTAGGTCCGTTACTTTTTTTGATTTATGTAAATGACCTGCCTTACTATGTAAACAACTTATGTGAGACGGTATTATTTGCAGATGATACTTCCCTTATTTTCAAACTGAATAGACAGTCAGAAAATGTTGACGATGTGAATAATGCCCTTTCCAAAGTAATGTGTTGGTTTACTAATAATAACTTGTTACTAAATTCAAATAAAACTAAATGTATTAAATTTTCGTTACCAAATGTCAAGCAGGTCAGTACAAATATTAAAATTAACGAGGAAATTATACAATGTGTTGACTCAACAGTCTTTTTAGGAATAACTTTAGATTCACGTCTACAATGGAATCCTCATATTACTACCCTTTCAGGAAGACTTAGCTCTGCTGCTTTTGCTGTTAAAAAGATTAGATTACTGTCTGATGTTGAGACGGCAAGACTTGTATATTTCAGTTACTTCCATAGTGTTATGTCATATGGTATATTGCTGTGGGGATCAGCAGCTGATATTCAAGACATTTTTGTATTACAAAAGAGAGCCGTACGCGCCATTTATAAACTAAGACCTCGTGACTCGCTTAGAGAGTTATTTAAAGAAATCAATATATTGACGGTTGCTTCCCAATATATATATGACAACATTATGTATGTTCATAAAAATTTACATACATTTTTGAAGAAAAGTGATTATCACAATTTAAACACAAGATATAGAAATAAACTTTCTGTACCAAGTTTCAGACTTCATAAAACTAGTCACTCATTCATGGGGAAATGTATACAAATATATAATAAACTCCCACATCATGTAACTGAACTTCCGTCACATAAATTTAAGCTTCACATTAAACAAATTTTAATGAAGAAAGCGTATTATAAAGTTCAGGAATATATAGACGACAAAAATGTGTGGACACATCCAAATGTGCTCGATTCTCCATTTTAATCTAGTGAGATATCAATGTGTAAAATTTCAATTCTCTAATTGACAATATTGTAAGGAAAGATGTCTTAAATCACATTTTTTATATATATTTATTTATTGAAAGTTTCATTATGAGTCTTTATTTTATTATATTTGTTGGCGACTGGCCGCCACATTGTCTATACTTTTATAAATTGAGTTTGACGTTGATGGCCGTTGCCTAGTTACCTTGTTATTTCTACGGTTTTTGGATTGTCTTGTAAATTATACCGAAGTAAAAGTGTTACCAATTTTTCCGCGCCTTTCTTTTAATCTTACAGTCCTCTTTGCGTCCTTTTCATTGGTCCTTCTACCTTCAGAACCACGTAACACTTTTCTTTCGTGTAATAATTTGCAAGATGGTGATAACTCGCAGAGCACCGCTTAATGTTGGTGCTCCGGAGGAGTTCGGCGCGACACACGTCGTGAACACACCTTCACGTTCATTATACGACGTCGCACCGGGCTCTTCTGCGAGTCCGTTGAAAGTCCAAGTTTCAGGTGACTTGGAACGACAAGCTCGACGCTCTCAGCCCCACATCGGCAGCGAGACGATGAAAAGGACGCAAAGAGGACTGTAAGATTAAAAGAAAGGCGCGGAAAAATTGGTAACACTTTTACTTCGGTATAATTTACAAGACAATCCAAAAACCGTAGAAATAACAAGGTAACTAGGCAACGGCCATCAACGTCAAACTCAATTTATAAAAGTATAGACAATGTGGCGGCCAGTCGCCAACAATATTATTATGATCAATTATTAAAGACTTGACAATGTGAATTATGACTCTTTCCAAATTAATACTATGAAAACTGTAAAGGGAGGATAAAACTTGTTGAGTTTCTTGCCGGTTCTTCTCAGAACAAGGCCTCCTGGTAGACTCGCGAACCGATGGCATCAAAATTGACTTTCATAAGTGTACAAATTGTACCTAAATGAATAAAGAAATTTTGACTTTGACTTTGACTTTGACTTATCGGCGACCTTAAATTTAACATTTTTTACTAAATTAAACTTTATTTATTAAATGATCAATCTTTAACGTGTGTGTGTTGCCAGTAATGACCAACGGAACCGAACCTTGGCCGCTTACAATAATGGGCCTTATATCATGAGAAGGCTTAAGGTCACTCGAAGGGCTGTGCTCGGAGAGAACACAGAACATAAGCACCAAGCACTGACAAATTTCGACGGCGAAAGCAGTGCCCCGGTAAGTGGACAACACAGCCGCCCGGATTGCGGAGGATGCTGGGTTCAATTCTCTACTTTCTATAGGGCTGTTTTTTCAGTGTATTTTCTAGTTTTATAGATAATTACTTAGACAATGGTTAATTGTGTTACGTTCATAGTAATTTGCGTTAAAATCCGCGCAATCTAGAGTGCGTTCCAAAACCAGGTGAAGCCAAGTAGACAGCGTAAGATAGCTTTCTAATTGGTGTAATAATAACTATAGTTTAACAAAACTAACCAATGGTGAAAGCGCTTTTTAATAACGACCAATAGTGAGCTACCATTTACTCTACCCCGAGTAAATTGAGATCGTTTTGGAACGCACCCCTAAAACTGTCTCATTGTTTTGTAAAATGCATTTTACAGAGCAATGGTAAAAGAAAAGACTTAAGTATTGCGAAACCAATACTGCCAACCGCAAGTAAATTAATTTCAAATGCTAGTTAAGAGATCTATAATAATATGTCACAAAGTGTTAAACTTATTCATCATCATCATCAACAGCTCATATAATGTCCCCACCGAGGGGCTCGAGCCTACCCCACATTAGGGGCGATTAGGCCTTAGTCAACCACGCTGGCCAAGTGCGGGTTGGTCGACTTCACACACAACCTAAGAATTTCTTCTAAGGTTAAACTTACTATCTTATGTTAATAAAAATTATGTATCTAAACTATTACATTAGCGTGATATATCTAACTAATTTTTCAACGGTCTATCTAACATTAATTTTCAGTTTTGTTACGCGGCGTGGCAACAGCAATTCGGAACACCCTGGATAGGCCGTGGTCCGAAACAGATTACAACGCTGACAGCGCTCACGCTATTAATCGGCCGGTCCGAAATAAAATTCGCAAAAAAATGCTCACAGAGCTTTTAGCGTACTTACGATTTCGAACCGAATTAGCACTATAGCGTGTCGATGTCAAAATTGTCAAATCAACACAAACAAACAATTTTATTTCATCATTTTCCGGTTTAATAAAGTTCTGTGTTGATATTTGAGATACGTGGTAAAGCACATTACGTTAAAAGAAAAGAAGAAAATGAGATATGTGGTAACAAAATAACTCGACTGCTCTAACATGAACATTAATAGTATAATGTTGCTCAATAATTTGTTAGAGGAGTCCGTATTACGAAGTGGAATATACACAGATCATCATAATTTATCAAGGTCTATGAAAAACAACAGAAAACATTGATGAAAGTATTTTCAAAAAATGGTCTCATATTTTCTAGGGCATAATTGGTTTTTAACCTGCTTTGCCCTAAAAGTCTTCTAATTATGGAATAGTTTTTACGTTTACAAATGCGTAAATATTTTTATACCTAGAAAAAATACGCTGAAAAAAATCAACCTGCCCCAAGCGGGAATCGACTCCAGCATCCAGGCACCCAAAACATAAGCAACAAGCACTGACAAATTTCAACAGCGTAAGCAGTGCTGTGGTAGCGTAGTTGTTAACGCAGCCGCCCGGACTGCGGAGGATGCTGGGTTCGATTCCCGCCTGGGGCAGGTCGATTTTGTTCAGTGTATTTCTTCTAGTTTTAAACACTCATTTTCTTTTTAAATTAAAGTTTGCTTTGTAACAAGGAAAGATCACGAATCGCGCCGACACCGAAAACGTAAATAAATAAACAAATGTCAGTTGGACACTTCCTTCGCTTACAATGATTATGCCCCAGAGGATTAGCGCTGTAAGTGCGATATAACGTAATCGACGACGGTAACGTGGCTCTCCACGCCGGCTAACGTCAGCGTGCTCGCAGCATTTCGGGACGCATGTTAGCGCGCTTATATCGCTGATAGTCAGTTTTAGCGAATTTCGGACCGCGGCCTAGACGTAAAAAAATATTGACTGTCTGTCACTGTCATCAACGTCAAAGTCACGTCACTCACGTCAAATATCAATCAGCTGATATTTTTTTGAGGTTACCTACGCTTTGCAAAGAGAATTTATTCACTACGTTTTCGCTTTGTATCCACAATTAATATATTAAATATTTTCCATCGCCTGTAAAATTTTATTCAACTTATCAGTGGCAAATATGCGGCTGCCAACGTTTAGTTTTCTCCGTAATTGTAAATTAAAACTTTTATCTTATCAAGTTCCAAGATATTTCAGCAACGAAACCTCACAGCAGACTGAAGTCAATGATGAAAGAGATACAGGTTGGACTTTTCAATAAAAGAGATGTTAAAGTATTTTTTAATAACCGCTCGTAACAGATTTGATATTATGAAATTGTAAGTTATGAGTATAAATTATGAAATATAATACCTATATGATTATATACAAACTGTAATAGTTTATTTTTATAATGTTTACAAAAATATCTTATGGCTACTATGAAGTGAAAGGCTGGCAACCTGTCACTATATCAAGGCACTGCATGGCCCGTACTGAGAGCTGTTGTTTAATGTGTAATAAAATATTAGCCAATGCTCTGCTCAACCCCTAATGGGATTACGAGCGTGATCATAGGTATATTATGAGAGGATCTGCACTTTGGAGCATGTTGCAACTAATGCATGTGTTATAGTTTTTATTTTTGTAGTTTTATGTTTGTATTCTATGGTCAAGTAGATCATGTGCTTCTTAGTATTGTTGAAGAAATATAAAGACTCTTTCCATTACAAATATTTTTCCTCAATCTCTATTCATGTCTGAAAATCGGCATCTGTGGCTATCAAATGGGCCATAAAGCTGTAGTCCGATTCAGATAAAGAAGTGCCAGAGAGTGGGTGCCCTCTTCGTTTCTGATGTATGCCACCAGAGTGCGGTTGTCGGATTGTATCAGAATGTGTGCACCTTTCAATATTTTTTGTTGGGCTAAAATTGCTCCGTACAGAGTGTGCAACTCCTTGACGTTGGAGTGCCATCGCCTCTGAAGGTTGCTCCACTTTCCTGATAAATACATAGTGCATGGTTTTTATTGTTTCATTTGTATTGTGCACAACTTTAAGATTATTAAGCCAAGAAAGTGTTTTACTGTCTTTTTTCAAAGTCATCCTAGAATGCAATGACTGAAAGGTGACCTTAAATTTTATTAAGAAAAATTTGGTAGCTAGGCAACGAAGCTATAATTTTAGATTACCATTTCAGGTGATGAGACATATGTGGAGGTGCTGCCATCATGGGCAGCACACGAGGAACCTGAGCTTCGGGCCCAAGTGCTAAAGGATATGCAAATTATCCCTAACTTCATCTCGGAGAAGGAGGAGGCTGACCTGCTTGCTGAACTGGAACCTTACCTCAAGAGAATGCGATATGAATTTGATCATTGGGATAATGTAAGCATAAAATTTCTAAAAAAATAAAACAACTTTTACGGATTTAACTTGCGTGTAATTAGATTTTACATGATGTTATTATTGCCCGACGTTTCTGAAAAAACTTAATGGATGGCCCCTAAGTTAAAAATACTGGTAAACTGTTAAATTATTGAACTGCATAGTTGCCACAGAAACAAAATTGCACCTCAATGTAGTACTATCTTGAACATTTCAGTGTGTAAGTTACATCTTCTTCTTCGTACGGGCAGTTTCCGCAAATCGACGGCTGATGCGCCTATTTTGCGTCGGAGGGTGTGGACCGGATCACTCCAGCCATCCCAGCTCTACCAGGAAGTCGCCCAGCGCCTTGAGGTTGCCTAGCAACTCCTGGCCGCTCCTCGGCGACCCGAGGAAGCGAGCCCGGTATTCTGCCACTCCTCTGCACTCCAGCAGGACGTGAGCGGCTGTTTCTTCCTCCGCCATGCAGGCTCTGCACAGTGGGCTGTCTGTCACACCTATATTGAAAAGATGTTTGTTAAAGTTGCTATGTCCCGAAATTGCGCCTGTGATTAGACGTAACTGGTATCTTTTTAGCTGTAGCAATTTCTTAGAGAACCTTGGGTCGATATGCGGTAGAAGTAATCTCGCCTGTCGGCATGTCTCTAAGGTGTTCCAATATTTATCATGTTCTAGGTGGGAGTGTTCTTTAATCCTACCTTTGAACCAGCTTACCGGGAGAGGGACCATGGGTTCTGGCCCTATCGGTGTTATGCCCGATCCCTTTCTAGCTAGTTCGTCAGCTGCGTCGTTGCCCCTTGCGCCGCTGTGTCCCTTTATCCAGTATATGGCTAGTTTGTTCTCGTTACCTGCCTTGTTTAGGGCTTCGTGGCAGTCGTGTATTAACTTCGATGTAGTTTGAGGTCGACTAAGAGAATGTAAAACAGACTTACTGTCAGAGTGGATTTCTATATTATAGCCACTCATCCTCCTCGATGTTATAGCTTCGGCTGCGAGCAGAATACCAATGCATTCTGCTTGATATACCGTGTTATTACAACCTAGAGGTACGGAGATTTTTATGTTCAGATCCTCTGAAAATACTCCCGCTCCTGTGCCCTCTTTTGTTTTAGAGCCGTCCGTGAATATACTTACCGCGCTGTGCTCTAGGTGGCGGTCTGTATTCTCAAACAGATGTACTCTGTATTTCTTATCGAAGATGAAAGTGGAGAACATTTTGTCGCTTACTGCCTCTATCAGTGGGCTATCCACCCATTCTTCAGCTAAGATGTTGAAGTGTCTGACCCTGCTAAATCTTACCAGGTTGAGTTGTTTCATGCGAAGAGCTGTTGATGCCGCCTCCTGTTGGATATAGAGGTGTAGTGGCGGTATGTTTAGCATAGCTTCCAAAGCTGCTGTTGGTGTGGTTCTCATACAGCCTGTAATGGCTGTGAGAGCTAGTCTCTGGAAGCTCTGTAGTTTTTTGACGCAGCTTGACAGCCTAGTTCTTGGCCACCAGACTAGTCCTCCGTAACTTACCATTGGCCTAATTACCACAGTGTAGAGCCATTTAAAAATTTTAGGGTGGAGACCCCATCGCTTGCCTACCATTTTGCGGCACTGCCACAAGACGATGCTAGCCGACTTTATTTTGGATTCAATATGACTGTTCCAGCTTAGTTTTTCATCAAGTACTATACCTAGATATCGTACCTCCTTTGATAAGCTAAGTGTTGTGCCAAACAACTTTGGTAGAGTGTGGCTGCTTATATTTCTTTTGTTAGTAAACATTACCAGTTCAGTCTTGGAAGGATTCACTGACAACGTGTGTTCGCGGCACCATTCTTCAACAATTTTGAAGGCTGTACCCATAGCGTCGCAGACTTGACCGGCAGTGTACCCTGTAGTCAGGATTGTTATGTCGTCTGCATACCCTATAGTGTAAAAGTTTTTAGTATTTAGTTTGAGGATAAGGTCGTTTACCACCAGATTCCACAGCAGCGGTGAGATGACTCCTCCCTGCGGGCATCCCCTCGCCACCATGACGACGTTACCTTGCTCACCTCCGGTTCTGACAACCCTGTTTTGTAGCATATTGACTACCCACTCAGTTAACATGTCGGTAACTCCATGTCTCCTCAGGGCCATCTCAATGCTACTAAAGTTGGTTTTGTCGAAAGCCCCTTCGATATCTAAAAAGGATCCTAGACAAATTAATTTGTTGTCGAGAGCTACTTCAATCTTACCTATTACCTGATGCAGTGCAGTCTCCGTCGATTTCCCAGTGCAGTAAGCGTGCTGGTGTAAGTGGATCGGTGCATTACATAGGGCTCCGTTCCGTAGTTCCCTGTCGCACAATCTTTCTAGAGTTTTTAGTAGAAATGATGTGAGACTAATTGGTCTGAACGATTTAGGATTCGTGTAATCTGTTTTACCTGGTTTAGGAATGAATACTACCCTAACTTCCCTCCATTCTTGTAATAGTCTCCATTTGTGTAAGTTACATTACAGACACTCTGTAAAGATGGTTGTCATTTGTAGCTCTGTGTCTATTGCAGGCAATCCAAGGGTACCGCGAGACTGAACGAAGCCAGTGGAGGGAAGCGAACCGCTTGGTCCTGGAGCGCGTGAGACACCGTGCCTTCGCCGAGCCGGGCTCGGGCACTCCGCTGGAGCACGCGCACGTGCTTGACCTCGCCGCCGACGGACACATCCGGCCACACGTCGACGCCGTGCGGGTACACACACACACACACACACACACACACACACACACATACAACACACTTTGGCATAGCGTACAGATGTGGCATCACTCTGCATCTTTTATCGCCTGTATCACGGGGAGTGTTCTGAGGATCTGAGGAGTTGTTCGGACTTATACCAGCTGCGGTATTCCGCCATCGTTCCTCGCGACGACAAATCCTCCTAGATAGCCAAGCATCAAGACTGTGGGGACAGTCTTGATGCTTGGCTATTCACAACCGTGCGTTTTTCACGCAATTTCCTACCGCCGACCACAAGACTGTGGAACCAACTTTCGCCAGCGGTCTTCCCGGACCGATACGACCTGTAGCCGTAGTGTAAGTTTTTAGTGTAATAAACGCAACTACTTTAGTTGCGTTAAGAGCTCAATTTGTATAGGAAACGTGAAGAGCGCCTCTAGCGGAGAGAAGCGCAAATCATGTTTCCCATACAAATTGAGCTCGTAACGCAACTACAATCGTTTTGTATACTAAAAAACTTACACTACGGGTACTGGACATCTTCAAAAAAAGAGCGTATTCTTTCCTTAAAGAGCGGCAACGCATTTGCGATGCCTCTGGTGTTGAAAATGTCCATGGGCGGCGGTGATCACTTACCATCAGGTGAACCCACAGATTTAATAATACAAGGAGTTAGGCCAAGCCGGCGTTTAACTTGTGACAAGATGTATGCCCAGCAGACATACATTGCCGCCAGTTCGCCTTCCGATAAAGTCGCTACTAACTACCAGCAGGTGAGAAGAAACCCAGAGCTTCCCTGGCAAGAATTAAAAAAAAAGTGTTGCACAGTTCTTCATGACAACTCTGAAGGTCAATTTTTAAAATGAATTAGTGAAATTATGAAAATAAAGTTAAAGATAATCCTAACTTTTGTATTTCATTATTTCACTCAAACAGACTCCCGGACCTCACAGGGTTTTGACATAATATTCCTTGAGGTTTTGATAGTGGCTTTGTGATATGTTGTATATTATGGAATAATTTTTTATTTTTACGTTTACAAACACGTAAAAACATAAGCACCAAGCACTGACAAATTTTGACAGCGAAAAGCAGTGTCTCGGTGGCGTAATTGGTCAACACAGCCGCCCGGAATGCGGAAAATGCGGGTTCGAGTCCCGCCTGAGGAAAGTCTATTTTTTTCAATACATTTTTCTAGTATGTTGTATATTATCGCCATCTATCGGTCTGTATGTACCTGTAGAGGACAGCGCGCCGCGATCGGTCTACCAGTCACTAACTGCAATACCTCCGTCCGATATACCCTCCCGTTTTTGAAACTCAAGGTTGAATCTTGGAATCGATCGTTGAGACTAGTGATAAGTGCAATAGGTATAAAATGTATATAGCCAATGTGTTTTAAAATAAATTAAGTGAACTACCGATGAGACTTTTACTTCCTAAAGAAACAACAAGAACCTTCCTACAACCTAGCTTCACTTCAACAAATTCGAATACAGTCCACAACAGTTTCCTGGTCCTTCGATTGCCGGATTTCAAGAACTCGCACCAGGACACAACAGTTTCCTGGTCCATCGATTGCCGGATTTCAAGAACTCGCACCAGGACACAACAGTTTCCTGGTCCATCGATTGCCGGATTTCAAGAACTCGCACCAGGACACAACAGTTTCCTGGTCAATCGTTCGCCGGATTCAAATAAACCACGCTGGTATTTCGTTAGCCAGATTGAAGAAACCCGCGCCAGGACACAACAGTTTCCTGGTTTCATCGCTCACCATATTTAATGCAAGAAAAAATGGTGAGGACACGCTCTCAAGAACGCGTACCAAAAACAGTGTTTACCGATCCTCCGCGTTCTCCGTCGGCAAACGCAAGCCAAAGCGCGGCACGTTCGGGTGGTTTGATCGACGCCACTCTTCGCGACCGACTTGAGGCATCAAGCAACGCACCTGCGGACTACAACAGAGACGCGACTGTCGCCATGGGCGCCGAGGGGGGGGGCTATAGCGCCGAAGCGCTGCACACCTCTGCGCACCTTTCGCGTCTCTCTCGTCCGAGCGAAGCTCAACGCGCTGAGTCACCACGTCGCCCGTCACCTTCGAGGTCCAGAGCATCACGAAGATCGACTAGCAGCGCCGTGGCCCGCATACGAAACGCACAATTGGAAGCGGAAGAGCGACTAGCAGACATAAGGAAGAAAGAACTCGCAATTGAAACAGAAATAAGGAAGAAAGAACTCGCAATTGAAACAAGTCTCATCAGGAAGAGGTTAGCCGTCGACATCGAGAACATTCGAGAAGAAGAAGTCGACGTAGAAGGCTCGTGCGTCGCCGACATCAACGAGCGCATCGATAGCTGGCTGCAACAGAACGTCGAAATTCCCTCCGTGCGACGGGGGGAGAGAATTACTCCGGGACACAAGGCGCCTACAACCGACGACGCCGTCCCTAC
Organism: Elophila nymphaeata; assembly: GCA_955850985.1. Lineage (NCBI taxonomy): Eukaryota > Metazoa > Arthropoda > Insecta > Lepidoptera > Crambidae > Elophila > Elophila nymphaeata. Next base: position 19,567,474 of record OY039088.1, on the reverse strand, counting down.
GCAGGCGCTGCGGACCCCGTTGACCGCACGGGGGGAGCAACCGACTTACGCAACCCAGCGGCACCACGAACGGGTGCACTTCGATGAGAACGACGCTCGCCGACCGCGATCACCGACGCCAACACGACGACAGAAGGGGATCGAGCAACTCACAGAAGCGTTCGAGAGGATGTCCCGGGTGCGCCCCGCGCCCCGGCAGGCCACCGAGTTGCCATCATTCTCCGGCGCCGTCAACGAGTGGCTACCCTTCAAAGCGGCGATGATAGAATCCACCGCCACTTACAATTTCGCGCCCACCGAGAACATGGCCCGCCTTCGAAACTGTCTACGAGGGGAAGCTCGCGAAGCAGTCGCCGGTCTCCTGTGTACCGTATCAACCCCCGCACAAGTAATGCGCACACTGGAACAATGCTTCGGTCGACCAGAGTTCATCATAGACAAGGCGATGGAAGACTTGCGCCGCCTGCCGCGCCTGGGGAGCTCCGCCAACGAAATCAACACGTTCGCAGTAAAACTCCAAAACATCGTATGTGTGCTACAAAACATAGATCGCCGTGACTATCTACACTACCCGATGCTGCCGAGGGAGGTACTGGAGAAGCTGAGCCCCTACTTGCGCGCCCGGTGGTGCGACTACGCGAAACAACGCATGCGCAGCAGCGACCCACAACTCGTCTTGCTGTCACAGTTCCTGATGGAGGAAGCGGACCTGGCGCTACAATTTACGTACTCGTCGCACCCGGTTGCGGCTGCGATACCGAAGACGTCCCGACTAGCAACATCGGCTCCGACGGGCGCCGTGAAGAAGAAGGTCAACATATATACAACTACTGCAGACACCGCATTTCCTGTGAAGAAGACGGACGCCACAGCACCGCCGCAAGAAAGAAAATACGTGTGTACGAGCTGCAACGAAGAACATCTGCTGCCAAACTGCAAGAAGTTTCGAGCAGCCAGCGTCGACGAAAGATGGAAGATTGTCGAGGACAACGGCGTGTGCTTCAAGTGTCTGGAGAGCCGCCACCGACGTCAACGCTGCAACAGGGGAGCGTGCGGTCTGAACGAGTGCCGCCGCCCCCACCACCGCCTGCTACACTTCGAAGAAAGAAGAGAAGAGTCCAGGACGCCGGAACACGCCGCTGCCACTGCCGCCGAAGAGAACGTGTCAGTAGCTGTCGCCGCCGCCGAAGACAGAAGCATGGTGCTGCTGAAGGTGGTTCCAGTCACCGTGGGAGGCCCGAAGGGGGAAGCGGACACCTACGCGCTACTGGACGAAGGCTCTACCGTGTCGCTGATGGAAGAGGAACTGGCAAGACGACTGGGATTCAAGGGGCTGACGCGACCGCTTCACATCCACGGCGCGACATCCAGCAGCCGAGAAGTCAACAGCCAGCTCATCGAGGCAGAGATCAAGAGCAAGAGAGGCGCCGACAGTCACCGGGTGAAGATGCGCACCACACAGCAACTGGTACTGCACAGTCAAGCAGTACCGGCCACGCTGCTGAGTCATGCGCACCTCCAGGATTTGAACAAAGAAGAAGTCTGCTACAAGAAGACGAAGCCGCAGCTGCTGATAGGCGCCGACAATTGGCACCTCATCGTGTCACGGCGAGTTAAGATGGGCCGAAAGAACGAACCGGCCGCTTCTCTCACCGAACTCGGTTGGACGATCCACGGCACTGTACCGCGGTCTTTATATGACAGAGACTGCGCGTCGATATTGCACATGTTCACACCGAACCACAGTGACGCAGAGAACGAGCGACTGGAAAGAATAGTCGAAGAACATTTCGAAATCGACGCGCCGGGGGTCGCGGACTCCGAACGACAAGCCGTCGAGATCTTCGAAGCCACCGCCCGACGAGTAGACGGCCGCTTCGAGGTACAACTACCGTGGCGCCGGGACGATGTCGCCACGCTGCCGAGTTGCAACGCCGCACTTGGACGATTGCAACCAATCGAAAAGAAGTTTGAACGAGAGCCAGGCTTCGCTTCGCAATACGAACACGAAGTTGAGGCACTGCTGTTGAAGCCATGCGACGGGACCGAAGAGAGCAGCAAGAGGCAGTGGTACCTACCGCACTTCACGGTTTTCGATCCTAACAAACCGGGGAAGCTGCGCCTGGTATTCAACGCCGCGCTGCGCGTCAGCATCAGAGACGAGGTGAACTTCGTGCACGCACAAGCAGGGTTCAAGCTGCGCGGGTGGAACTCCAATGCACGCGCAGTCAGAGAACACATCGAAACGGGGCTCCGATCGAACAACCCCACCTGCCTGGCGCCGGCACCAGACAAGACACTCGGCCTGTTGTGGGACGCTAAGCTAGATCAGCTGGCTTTCAACACGACGCTACACAGAGTTCCAGAGGAGGTCATCGGGCGACAGCGCACACCAACAAAGCGCGAAGCCCTATGTGCGGTCATGTCGCTATACGACCCGCTGGGCCTGCTGAGCCACTTCACGATACGAGCCAAGATCACACTGCAGGATCTATGGAGACACAAACTTGGAGGGGACGAGCCCCTGCCTGACGCCGAAGCTGACGACCTCGCATGCTGGTTGCGAACGCTACGAGGCAGCGTCGCGCAATTACGCCTGCCGCGCTGGTACGGAGCCGCCGAACAGAGAGAGCTGCACGTCTTCTGTGATGCAAGCGAGCAAGCCTACGCCGCCGCTGCATACTGGAGGACGCGACGCATCGACGGCACCATCGACGTCACCCTGGCCGCAGCCAAGGCCAAGGTGGCCCCCATCAAAACACAAAGCATACCCCGCCTAGAGCTACAGGCGGCGGTCATAGGAACGCGCCTCGCCGACGCTGTCGTCACCGAGCACGAGTGGGTACCAAATCGCACTGTCTACTGGACTGACAGCCGCACGGTGCTACACTGGATACGACGCAACGCACGACGCTACACGCCTTTCGTCGCGCACCGTCTGGGGGAGATAGCCGAACGCACCGAGCCCGAACACTGGCGATGGGTGCCTACCCTGCACAACGTAGCCGACGACGCGACGCGCACATCTAGCAAGCCCATAGCCGCCAACGACAGGTGGTTCGACGGGCCTGCCTTCCTGCTTGGGCCAGAGGACACTTGGCCAATAGAAGAGGAAGTCGAAGAAGATGACAGCGAACTCGTAGGGCACACAACAGATAGCCCGGAGCCCTACCTACCGGACGTCGCGCGGTTCTCTTCATACGAACGACTTATAAGAGCGACCGCCTTCGTGCTGGTATTCATCGATGGCTGCCGCAAGCGAGGAAACAAGCTGCAAGTTCACCACCTAGAACGGGCCGAGAAGATGTGGATCCAGAGGGCACAGCGAGACAGCTTCGAAGCGGAAATCCGAAGCCTACAGGACGGGAAGGGAATCACCCGGTCCAGCCCGCTTTACAGGCTGGACCCCACCCTGCGGGACGGCGTGCTGCGCTTGAACGGACGCATACACGTAGCTGACGTACCTCGCGACATGAAGGAGCCTACGATCTTGGACGGCAGGCACCCTTTTACGCGCCTGCTGGTGATGAAGGAACACCGACAAGCACACCACGCCAATCGAGAAACAGTAGTGAACAACCTCCGCCAGCGCTACTGGATTCTACGCCTGCGACCCACAGTCCGCACAATAGCAAGAGAATGCGGGCTGTGCAAATTGAGAAAATCAAGACCACGAACACCTATCTTCGGGGACCTACCTCGAGCCCGAGTAGCTGCCTACTACCGCCCTTTCACGTACTGCGGCGTAGACTACTTCGGGCCGATGATGGTGAAGATTGGACGGCGCCACGAGAAGCGATGGGGCGCCCTCTTCACCTGTATGACAACACGCGCCGTACACATCGAGATAGTGAGCTCGCTATCCACCGACTCCGCCCTGATGGCGCTGCGTCGCATGGCAGCGCGCCGCGGTTGGCCACGCGAAATGATGAGCGACAACGCAACCAACTTCCGGGGTGCTGACAACGAGCTACGCGCTGCCTACGCCGAGTGGGCACCCGCCTTGGAGGACCTTGGCCAGCGACACCGCACAAGTTGGCGGTTCATCCCTCCTGGGGCTCCTAATATGGGGGGAGCCTGGGAGCGCCTGGTGCGGTCAGTGAAGGTCGCGCTGACCAGCGTCCTGCGCGAAAAGACACCGACCGAAGAAGTGCTGGCAACACTGCTGACCGAGGCCGAGCACAGTATCAACGCTCGGCCCCTCACCCACGTTTCCGTCGATCCTCATGATCCGGAGGCGCTGACACCGAACCATTTCCTGTTGGGAACCTCCATGGGCCTACCACACACGGGACCCTGCGACCCAGCCGATCGACGCGTCTGGCGAGCGAGTCAAGCGCTTGCCAACGAATTTTGGCGGAGATGGGTGCGCGAGTACCTTCCTACACTCGTGCCCCGTCAAGCTGCCGCCACACCTGGAGAGAAGCAACTCCAACGAGGCGACTTAGTCGTGATCGCCGACCCCAACCTGCCACGAAACGTATGGCCCCGAGGAGAGGTCATCGAGGTGCACCCAGGCCCCGACGGCCGAGTGCGCTCCGCCGACGTCCGCACACGAGGAGGGATCCTGCGACGTCCAACTACCAAGCTCGCCGTCCTCCCAGTGAAAGATGGCTGCGACGAGTCTACGCCGGGGGGAGAGCTGTAGAGGACAGCGCGCCGCGATCGGTCTACCAGTCACTAACTGCAATACCTCCGTCCGATATACCCTCCCGTTTTTGAAACTCAAGGTTGAATCTTGGAATCGATCGTTGAGACTAGTGATAAGTGCAATAGGTATAAAATGTATATAGCCAATGTGTTTTAAAATAAATTAAGTGAACTACCGATGAGACTTTTACTTCCTAAAGAAACAAGAAGAACCTTCCTTACCTCAACACAACGAAGCTTCACTTCAACAAATTCGAATACAGTCCACAACAGTACCCAAATATTTATGTAATAATTATTATAAATGCGGAAGTGTATTTGTTTGTTTATTATACTTTCACGCCTAAACCCTTGAACCGATTTTGATGAAATTTAATATGGAGATAGTTTGAGACCCTGGGAAGAACATGGAACTTTTTGGCTCTACCTATATCTACTACAAATATTTTATTGAAAGTGAACTGTGTCCATTGTCGTCAGTTCTGCGGCGCGGTGATCGCCGGTCTGTGCCTGTGCTCGAGCGCCGTCATGAGACTGGAGCACTGTGAGCGGCCGCACCTGGCGCTGGACGCGCTGCTGGCACAGAGGGCGCTCTACGTCATGAGGTCAGCCTAAGGCCTAAGGTCGACCTACTCTAACCCCACCTTTACCTTTCTTTATAAGGACTACGGAAAACTGCCTATCATTCTAGAACTAGAAATTTGCCTACTTTTTCTTCCGTCAAACAATCAAGAAATCACCTTAACAGCCTATATAATTCGACAAACGGAGGGACACAAGGCCTCTCCTTGTCATCGAAGGAGGTTTAGGCAGTAGTCCACCACGCTTGCCCGATGCGGATTGGTGGACGGAGAATAAGGTGATCAATACCCCTTTGCTGGTTCATTAATCGCCTTCTCCGACACCCATTGGAGGATATGGGGTGATGCTATTCTACTCTGCATGACTAGCATCGGCATGACACGGCAATCAAGAAATGGCCACTGCCAACACACACATGTTATCTCCCCATCCTTCTTCTATAACTTGGTCCAGACCTGCGCACTCCACGAACCGTGCGGTTCGCGTGCCTCTTAAGAACGAAGCTAGCGGGCAGATCGCGCGACGCTAGAGCGGCGTAGTGTTGTATTATGTATGATATATTAGTGTATTTTTCCTATCAAAAATAATTGAAGCAATTGCTCTTAGACGTCGTCGGCGAGCATTTTGAAACATCGGTCGATAAAATCAATAAATAAAATGCACAACACTACGTTAATACAGACGCGCGGACGCCGCTTGACTGCATCGCTCGTGCGTCGTTGCTTTCGAAGCCAGAGAGTCTAGACAAGTGGCAAACGATACAACGTTTCTATCGAACGAAATAACAATTTTTGACTACTGCTCATACACTTAATATGACGGACGCCATAGAGCTTTCTCACTAACCACTAATACATTAGTTTCATACATTATACATATTATTTTCGTTAACCGTTCGGCGCAATCGATTGGTCACTTGGCTAGGCCCTCTGTTCTGCTTAAATCTGCATTGAATCACGCCGCTGACTCCGAGTCGGTGACCTAAGGGACAGTTTGCGGCTCCTGTGATCCAGGCGCGTATGTATTTGACGCGTCCAGTAGCCATTCGAGGCGCTTAGTGTGCATGGTTCGTGCATGTGCGCAGGTGTAGCTAGTAGCTATCTTCGAGCTAGTGCACGTGAAAGTATTCGGACTCCATTTTCTGCTTACCATGAAGTCGAGTCAAGACATTTCTCAATCTGGAAGCCACTACTCGAATAAAAAGTGAAGACAAAAAAATTGACCTTGAAACTTATTATTATCCATTTGTCTCATTCTAACCACTAGAGCACGTGACCGTCTAATACGTCATACCTACGTACGTACGTCATCATATTACTTGTGTGGAAGAGTTTCACCCGAGTTCTTGTAAAAGCACGTGTTAGGAGACTCCATTTTTAACTTCAATCAACCGTACAATTTTTATTACTTTAGTTACATTTTTACTTGACATTGGCAAAATGCGTAACGTTTATGTATAGCGACGCCATTAATTAAGAATAGAATAGCATACTTGTGCGAAGAGTTAGAAAGAGACAGGTAGGAAACTGGATCAGGTTCCAGTTTTACCTATAAATTTGTTAGGTGGAGTGTTACTAAATAAATAGTAGTTTTATGTGATCCCTGTAGGGGAACGGCTCGCTACCAGTTCACGCACGCGGTGTTGGGCGGGGCGGCCAGCGTGTGGAGCGGGGGGGCTCTGCCGCGGGCGAGGAGGGTCGCCGTCATCTCGCGCTCGCAGCCAGACACGGGCGCCAGCTAGGTCACACCACACTTATCAACTCGGAAAGGGTACGTAACCGTGAATCCTTGCTCATAGAAAAAAAACCGGGCAAGTGCGAATCGGACTCGCCCACCGAGGGTTCCGTACAAATTTGTATTTTTTGCGGCATAAACGGCCGTATCATTTTTGCGTTAACTCAGAAATTAGATTTTTTGACAGCTTCAAGGGACTGTAGACTTGAGTATATGGTTTTAATTTCAACTCGATACCTCCACTCGTTCCCGAGATAAAGGGTCTTGAAAGTCAAACCGACAACAAACAACGTGATCTAATATAAGGGTTTCGTTTTTTCCTTTTGAGGTGTGGAACCCTAAAAAAAGGCGATACGGTTACGTTCCCGTTACGAGTTGACATGTGTGACACTGACCTACTTCCCGCAGGGTAAATACCACCGCCTAACAATGACCTACCTCCCACTGGGTACTGCTACATATGTTGACACACAGTTCTTTCAGTTAATTATTTTATGAATAACATCGGTAGGTAGGTTCATTGTTTTCTTTATGACCAAGTGAAGAGTTGATTCCTACTGACAAGAAAAGTTACTGGATTTTTGGAATTAACCATTTCAAGGTTTTAAATGAGTAAATAAGGAGAGAGCATGTTTTGCCAACATATGTCTTTTCTTTCTTTTTGAATATCTTGGAGGATCAGGCTAAGGGATCTTGGAGATGGACCATTTATTACGTTAGCCGGAGTGAGAGGGTCCACTATGATTATTTTTCTTACATGGGTTTTTTTCTTATTATAGGAAAAGAGAGTCAAAAGCTACAAAAATCGTCTCATGTGATAAATGAACGGCCCCAGACAAAATTAGGCTTGTTTCACAGCACAGAAAATTACAGAGCAATCATCAACTGTACTTGTGTAACTTGGTTGGTTTTTTGGTTGGACCCTGGACCCGGGCGTCCGGGGGCTCGCTGTAGTATTATTTATTTATTTCTATTATCCTATTAGCAAACAAAATATATGGAAATTATTAGTCCAGTACGCAAAGCAACTGAAATGAAGATTATTTATTATACTTTTGTATCGGTCGGTCTACTGAAAAATTATATCCTACTGGCCTCAGATCACATAAGTAAAGTATATGATCTGAGTTACTGGCGCAATCACATGCTCTCATTGGGTCTATATTAAAATGGTTTCGTTATCAAATAGGACTAGAGGTTTACAAAGAATTAAATTATTTATAATAATATATGATTGATGTGATGTTAATAACTACTTATGTAGTTATAAGTATTGTTTGTAAATATAATAAATTTATTGTTGAATTTTACACTTGTTTCAATTCAAAAATATAAAATCCTCAACTCTTATGCTACGGCCGCACACATCGCGATAACATTCGTGCGATAATCTTCGCCTTCGGCCTACCGCGAGTGTGCATGGCCACACATTGCGCGCTGTAAAGTCTGTCGCGATGTGATTGCGATGTTACGCAAAAAACAAAATGGACGCCGCGGTCGGCCTATATTTTAGGGCTATTATTTTTTATTCTGTCAGGAATTATTGTTTGAGAAAAAAGTAAGGCTAAACAATATTGACTCACACTCCTAATTGCTAATAAGTTCTAAAATCCTGTCGTTATTCCAATCCATGGTAGAAAACCAATTTAAACCAATACGTCCGATGCGCACGATGTCTATGCGCCGACTGAACAGCCTGCCGAAACTCAATACTGCAGAAAAAATGTATGGAGTTTAGGCAATTTTTAATGGCGACTGGTGTTTTGTCTCTTACTTCCTATCTACCCTTCCTTGTCTCGCGCTGCTGGAGTGTCACTAATGTCAATATGGCGGCGGGAGGTTCTTGAAAATTTTAAAAAAGCGTCGTTTTAGTTTATTTTTCCATCTGTGTGCGTATTTATTGTTTTCGGTGACTATTATCATTAAGTGTATACTGGTTTTTATCATTTATATAAGTGCATAACAGCAAAATGTATTACACAAGATGTGAAATATGTGGACTAAAATCTGGTAGGAAATTTAACCAAAAGCGGGTTTTCATGGCTCAATTCCCACTAGATGAGAAGCGGTAAGTAGTTTTCCATGTTATTTTATTGACGCTAAGTAATTAGAAAGAATTTCTGGTCACTTTAATACTTTGTTTTAAAATCATTACCAAAAACCATATGATCCGTAGTGATGTCCTTACTACGTACTAAATTATCGATAAAACTATATTCGTACATTTGAGTATAAAATGTATTTGAGATGTTTCATTACTACTGCATTTGTTTAATACATATAAAATATTTTCAATCCTTATCTAATCGTATAAAATAATGGAAATTAAATACAAAGAAAAACAAAATAACTAAACCTCCTAATTAATTGAGGTTTCCCGTGATCAGAGGGCTGGCCTATGTATTGCACAGAAGATAAGCATTGCCAGAAGATTAACATCTCTCATTATCATCATCAAAAGTTTTTCTGGGTTTAACCCCACGTCCATATTTTCAGATCTCAACGTGACTGCCGCCTTGAACACGGTGCCCGTGCCCCCTCACAGTTAGCTCCTCTGCTCACTGGTGTAATTAAGCGGGTTAATATATTATATTTTAAGGCAGCTGTAACGTGGTGACATTTTTGGGTTTTTATTAGTTGGACAATGTTGTCTCATTATGCCGAAAAGGTTTTCTAGTGCATCCTACAAACAATTTAATTCCCACATTGTAATCCTAACTTTATTATTTTTTGTAGTGACATAAATTTTATGAAACTAGAAAAATGCACTGAAAAAAAATCGACTTGCCTCAGGCGGGACAGGAGGGATTTTTCAGTGCATTTTTCTAGTATTAATATTTACGCGTTTGTAAACGCAAAAATAAAATTATTCCACTGTATGAAAATAATTACATGTAATTGAATAAAACTCAATATTTCCCAAACTAACAGAGGTTTTTATTTTCCTTTTGTATTATTAAAAAACCTGTCTGCAATGCAGGGCAGGGTACCCATTCTTTTTTATCGATATCGACATATTCTGTAGCGTACACCACATCCTTAGTTTGATTTTGTCATGTTGGCATTACTTTTTTTGTCTGTCTCTGTTGGTACTAGATCTGAGCCTAAACTGCAGTCAAAAAGCTTGTATGAAGTCCCGACTCTTAAACGTAGTGTATTATATACTCTTTGCGACTGAAGACCACGAAGTGTGGCCACGCAAACGAAGGACATCGCGATAAAAACGCTTTGACGTGCGCCAGTTTACCGACAACGCCGCGATGTCCTTGCGACTTCGCGCGAAGTGACGAAGTATTCGCGAATACTTGGCTAGACACATCGCGATAACGCGAATATTCGCGACATCGCGATGTGTGCGGCCGCAGCATTAAAGACTATTATTTAATAAAAAAATCTGGAGTGGTCTCCCTTGACTTTCTCGTATAAAGGAAACGACTCAAAAGTTGATAAAAATATTATATTTTGATGTCATACATGCATGTTAAATTTTGATCACCCATCCTAGTAAAGACCGCGCACTTGGTTGCTTAACTTTCGTGATCGACGACTCAAAAGTAGATAGAAACCTTATATTTTGATGTCATACATGCATATTACATTTGGTTGCAATAAGTTAAAGCATACTCGAGTTATCGTGCTAACGCACAGACACACAAGCATAGGTATTTTTGGACTCAGGGAGGTCCAAAACGTCAAAATCTCAAAATTTTGCGACCACTGGAAAATAAATTGAATTTTATTATCGATTAACATAATTATGTATATAAAAAGAAACACTTCTATTATATTTACATGTCTTTATTACACAATAACAGTATAATTACACACAAGTTACAACTATAAATCTTAGTAACAATAGTTTTTAATTTATTTCAACACCTTGTATAGACAAACGGTTGCCATTGAATATTATTATCCTCTACCTATAATGTACACACGGCTTGATTTTTGAATGACTTTGGTTGAACATAAAATTTGTTACTAATTATTTAATTCTCGAATATCCCCGTTTGCTTCAATCTCATAGTTATATTGGGAACATAGAAGAAAAAACGTCACTCCCTAAAAATTAAAAAAATAAGAATAAGAAAACTCAAGAATTCCCATTGGAGAAAGAAAGTAATAATTTTTCTTTGTATAGGCTCGACAGTGTCACTCAGAACACAGTTTATTAACATGGTAATTTGCATGTTTGGACCCATTGCCAAGTGAAACCTTACTAGTTTCTTAATGTGAATATTATGCCCCGTCCTGGCAGTCTCGGTGCATTTTTTTTTACAGCGCTTAGACAAGTGGCAATTGGTTCATAACGATAGCATATCTAAATTGGTCAGTCAGCCATCTTTTGCTTCGTTATTTACAGCAAGGCTTCCCATCAGGGATGTGAATTTTTAACGCTAGTTGGCTCGTATCAGCCTCTAAACGATTGATAATCTAATCAGGCGTTAGGGGTACTGCAATGATGGTTTTATAAAAAAATAATATTCGCCAGGTGGCAGCACTGTTCCACCTGCCAAGATTTAATCCATTAACCTTCGTAGGTCCCGACGGCCCTGACGACGTCCTTAATGGCCAACTTCCGGCGCTCTGCGGACATCACACGTTTTTTATCGCTACGCACGGCGCCATTCAAGTGTTTTTGTTAGTGAGACCAGATGTATCCACTTATAACGTTGATGTTTGTATTTCTGAGAAGCCAATAAAACAGGGCAATAAACAAAGCTAAGTAGACAGCTTTACAATGTTTGTGTAATTTATTATCGTCGTTAGAGTGGCGGCGGACGGGTCGTAAAAAACGGGTGATTTTGTTGTTTGAAATAAATCTTTTATGATAAATGTTTATAACGTTATAAAATTTACAACTTATGTGTTCATATTCTGCGATGTATTAGCTTTACAATAAAGGTAACATAAAAGTATGTGTCCATAATAAAAATTCGAAAATCATGCTTTTGATGTTAGGTTTTTTTTTTTATTTTTTTATTTTTTCTAAGGGCATACGTGATTTGAAAAAAATATTGTGAAAATATTACTACACTTAGATAGCATATATTTACTTTCTTGTATAGATAAACTATTTGAAAACTTTATGCAAGTTGTTTTATTTTTTTCTATAATATACAGGATATATAAAAAAAAAAAACATTGAGCGCTCAAAAAATCATTGTAAAACGCCGAGTTTTGTTTAAAGTTGATTTTGAGTGGTTTATAATGAATAAACCTTATCTAAAAAAATACGCATAGTTATGTTTACAAAGTTCCCTTTGTAATGATATATAATAAAAATAGACCTACGTAACATATATCAATGACAAAAAAAAGTTAAAATGCTGAATACTCATTGACGCCGGCCGAGGGAGCGGCGGCATTTATCGGGATTTAAAAAAAATAAAATTGGATATATTACTACACTTAGCCAGCATATATTTACTTTCTTATATAGATAAATTCTTTGAAAATATTATGAAAGTCTTTTTTTTATTTCTATAATATACAGGAAATTTGTAATAAAAAAAAACATTGAGCGTTCAAAAAAATCATTGTAAAATGCCGAGTTTTGTTTATAGTTGATTTTGAATGATGTATAATGAATAAACGTCATCTAAAAAATATCCATAATTACGTTCATAAAGTTCTCTTTGTAATGATATATAATAACAACAGACTTACGTAACAAAAACCATGACAATTTTTTTTTTATTACTAAATACCTATTGCGTCCGGGCCGCGTCGGGGAATGCGTCGTCTTGTAGGTATATAGTTACTAACAATGTTTAATGAAATCGAAAGATCTAAACTAAAACAAATTCTTGGATAAATTACCTTTCTAATGATGTGCGGCTGTCATGATTTTATTGTTTCGTGATTGTATTTTATCGAAAAGAAAAAAACGGTCCCGCGACAAAGCGTCGTAAACAACGCACATCACTTTCAAACTGTATTTGTATGAAAAATACTAATTGAATTACATGTCCTACTATTTATTATCACTTAATACACAATAAATAAGATATATTATATTACTTTAAGTACATTATAACGATGAAACACTTAAATAAATCCAAAAACACGGCACTGCACTTTTCACTAGCCAATGACGTCACCACAGACTAAACAACGAATATTACTCTGTGTTTCAACTCGTTCTTTTATTTTTAAATTCTGTATGTGGGAAAGCAAAGGGATCTAAAAAACGATAAATTTACCGATCTTTCAGAAAAAAAATAACATAAACCAATTTAAGCATTATCTATATCATAATAACGTCTCTAACGAACGCGTAAAAATATGTCACAAATTTGTGACATTTTTGGCGTCTGGGCGGTGACGCCCCGCGAAAAAGGTCACAACATTGAGTCGTCGGAGCGTTGAAGGTTAATCCTCATTTGACAATTACACGGAGTTTCTACCGAGTTATTTGTAATAAAGCATGTGAAGGACTCCATTTTTATCTTAATCTTTGTAATGTTACTGGATACAATTGACATTGGCTAAATGTATAATCCTGCGAAAGTCATTAATTATGAGCGGAAAAATGTTTTGACATCTAGAACTTTTGTCTCAGTGGTGCCATCTAGTGACATTTTTTCAAATTAGAAGGTTAAGGAACATTGTCGGTACACAGGAGGTATGCATCGTAGCTTGTGCTGGGTATCGCCCCTACTCGTGGTAGTCGGTGTCCTCGAGCGTCTCCACCTCGAGGTACTCCACCTCGCCCTCCTCCATCACAGTCTCGTCCTCCGTCGCCGCCTCCACCTGAACAATATCATACATATCATAAACAAATACATACTTCCTGCTTAATTTCATTCAAACTTTTCTTTAATTTTGGGAGCATTCAAGTATTACGTAACGCAATTTTGGAAGATTTTTGAAGAAAAATAGTTGTCAAACACACCAAACAGGAGACGAATTTCTGATTATTTACCAAAAATTATTATAAAAAACAGAAAATTATAATCAACCGAACACAAAACAAGCGACGCATTGTTTTAGCGGAGCTTTTCTACTAATTACGTGACATTTCGTTTTACATAACTCCACATCTGGCAGCATGGGCCATGCAGTACCTCCAAATAGTGACCGTGTAGATTAAGTCTTATTTACACAAGGTAAGTTTTTACCGTTTACATGCAGTCAGTAATCGGGAATATTAACACTAGGGCAGTAACGAGTCAATACGTTCTTTCCTTGAATTTGATGTCAGTTACCCTGTGTAAAGCAGTCTTCAAAGCAAGTTGAGTTGGGGGTAGAAATAAAACATCAAGATTGTCCCGTGGGTGAAGTAAAACGTGTTTACGTACCTTGGTGCTGAAGGGCTGATCTTTCTTGTGCACTCGCGCGTGACGTCGCAGGGCCGCCACGGAACCGAACCTGGAACCAATGGGGAATTGGACGATCAATACAGTTATAATATAATGCAATATATTTCCACCCCCACACCGATTATCTAATTCAAAGTATCAATAAGAACTTTTATATCTGATAAGCATACGTCATTAAGTTATATTTTACCTCAAGGACATCAAAGTTCATCAAATATTTTGGCTACATGCTATTTTAAAGATTATCTAGATACATTTGTAGTTTCATACATTTCTATGATTATGACTATTACAAAAAATTGGCTAAATGGCAAATGTCATCATTGTAAAAAAGTTTTACTTCAGGCAAGTTTTGATCTCGAGGGAATTGTGTTTTTTTATATGCTGTAAATCTAGACGAGTTTAAAGCGTTGGATTCAAAGATGTTATATTAAAAAGAAGCAGATGTCGTTGGCACGCGCATTGTGAAGACTCGAAAATGTCCCAGTTGACGTGTGGCTATCAGCCTGTGTCCGCCACGCGGTACTTGTGTCTTTGTCAACATTTATTCGTGTGTGTTTTGGAAGCTATGTTCACTCTTCATGTTATTCTGTTATTCTTCAATGTTATTCTATGCACAAGTAAACATTTGACAGTTTTAGATTGCGCGGTATAGATTTCTACGCAAATCACTATTAACGTAACATTAGGTATAGTTTATAATATTGTTACGAGCTAGGGGTTCGTTAAATTTAGATAGAAACACCTGGTGACACTGATGAGACTTTATTCCGTACACCACTCTAAAGTTTACAATATCCAAGCAACAAAGTCCAATCACAATGCTAACTGAATCCGTAGTATTCGCCTTAGTCAGTATATCACACTAGATCACTTAGAGAGTATCGCTTTGATCCGCACTTGTTCGCTTCTAAACTTAGAATGTCCATACACTGCAATCAACAGTCCTTTTATACTACGCAAAACGAAATCGCGCAAATACTAGAATGTTCGACTATTATCTTGAACAAACCACTAATTTCCTGTGACGAATATAAGCCTTATGTCATAGGACTGTAGGTTCATTATTGTTCGAACGTTCCTATCGTTCTTAGAAGTTTCTCGTGTAATTCGTATAGGTCCTTTTGGAAGTTTCGATTACTTTACGTGATACGAGATACAATTTACGAATTCGTAACAATATGATAGCTCCAATTGGTATGGTTGTACTTACGTGCGGCCGCAGTGGCAGGTGGTGGCGGGCGCGGGGTCGGGGTCCGGCGCGGCGCCCGCGTGACACTTGCGGATGTGGGACATCAGGTTGCCTCTGACGGGACATGCACACGTCTTACACATCGATCATCTAATCCCTACTTATATTACAAGTGCGAAAGAAATGTACAAATATAAGACGAAGAAAAAATTATAATGGAAGGGAAATATATGTATAAATAAATTGTCAAAATTTTGCATTTTTTTACTAATTACTTATAAGTTGAATATCAATTGAAGCTATTGAACAGTTTCGTATAGACTGATGAATACTGTGTGCGTGCGTGCGTGTGTGTGGGAATGTGACTGAGTGCATGCGTGCGACTGTGTGCGTGCGTGCGAGTGTGTGCGTGTGTGTGGGAATGTGACTGAGTGCATGCGTGCGACTGTGTGCGTGCGTGCGAGTGTGTGTGTGCGTGTGAAAGTGAGTGCATGCGTGCGTACGAGTGTGAGTGTGTGCGTGTGTGTGTGTACCTGGTGCCGAAGCGCAGGATGCATCCGTCGTAGCCGCAGACGTAGTGTCGCGCCTGGCGGTGCCGCAGCAGGTGCGCGGCCAGCGCGGCGGCCGAGGGCAGGCGGCGGAAGCAGGCGGGGCACAGCGCCGGCGCCGAGCGCGCGTGCGCCGCCAGCGCGTGCGCCGCCAGCCCCGCGCGGTCCGCCGCCCACGTGCCGCACAGGGGGCACGCGCCCGCGCACCCCGCCTCGTGACGACGCATCTCCGCCTGGCTCTACAGGACACAACAACTGCCTTACCGCAACATGTCAAAGGAGGCAGTGTTCGCACCAGTCCTTCAACCAGCGCATACTCCTGCATCTTTTAATATAATAATGTCTACAACCCCAGCGACAGTTACACACTGCACAATCTTTTATAAAACATTTAGACTCTAAATGTTTATGTTGTTTATGTTTCTAAATATTTTAAAGCACTGAGAACGGTATACAGAGCTCACTGGTTTGTAAGATGTATGTGTACATAATTTCAAAAACGGTACTTTTGGACTCAGGGAGGTCCAAAACGTGTATATCTGTCAAAATCTCGAGGTCGAATTTTTTGACGATTACAAGACTTCTTCTATAGTATGTATACGAGAAAGTAAAAAGGGTACCTGGAAGGTGGTGTCGCAGAGGTGGCACAGCAGCGCGTCGTCCGCGTCGTGTTCTGCGGCGTGCTCCGTGAGCGCGGCCCGCGACGAGTACTGCGCGCCGCACGTCCAGCACGAGTGCAGCGACTGCGCCGGGTGCGTCGACACGTGCGCGCGGTACTCTGACACGCGCTATCCCGACAACACACATTATACCCTTCTTACACAACGCTACTCAAAACTGACGGAATCAGTTGCTAACTAAAATAACAAACTAATTAGTAACTCGTACACGACACTACCGAATGGAACCGACGAGAATGTTAGATGAGAGGATGATTTAAAATGGACTACAGAAGTGCTAAGGATAGGAAGGTGTGGAAAGCCTTGAGGCCTTTGTTAAGGACAAACTGTTAGATAAGGTTGCTGCATATTGGAGTGCTATTTTAAGATTGTAATTTCTAACAGTAATGAGGGCTATATTATTCCATCTCCATCTAAACCTGCGCAATTCCCGTGCCTCTTAAGAACACACAACTCAGACCTCAGATAGTCCTAACACGGAGGTATGTGGACAGCTCCTAACACGTTAAAAGGGCAAAATTATATTTGGATTGCATACATTTTTTCTTTATTGAATTTGGATTGGCACTAAGCAGACCGTAAGCATGTACACGTACCTGGAATGACTGTGGACACACTGAGCACTGATATACAGTGTCACCCCGAGCATTCTTTGCCCGCTCCATGTCTTCATCATCAGCAGCAGCTGCCGCAGCCAACGCATCCCTCTCAACCATGATAATATCATCTTCACTGTATGCACCACCAGCATTAACACCTGGCCCTCCGACCACAATAAAGACATCTATCTTCTGAGTTAGTTCATGTAGTCTACGACGTAATGCTCTAATTTTTTCACTCAAAGGTGGTGCTCCTTTTGTAGATAAGCTACTGCTGAATTCGTAGGCTTCTACAGCACGGCGAATGCAGTCCTCACACAGACGGCCATCAGGTACTACCTATAATAAAGGAGGAAATCATACAATGTTGTTTTATTTGAGACATTTAAATTAATGGGTATTTCCATAAAAATAATTCGCTAATACTATACCTTGTTGTTGTTGAGTTGTAGCAGCATCGCCCGCAGTGGCATCTGCATCGGCGGCGCCGCCGCGTCATGCTCCTCCGGCGTATACAGGTCGCCGCCGCCGCCGCACACAGCACACGTCTCAGTGTCTTGTTCGATTTTGAGCACAGAGGTTGACATGATTCTCACTCTATTTAATACAATATATAGTCAATTAATATTGCTAATTTGCCAAAAATGCACAATCAAAACCAAAACGGTAAACATAAAATAATTTTTTTTTCTTAAATTTTCCCCACAGATTAGAAAGAATATGTCTAATTTCCCGATTACGAGACGGCAAGGGGATCTAGCCCATACAGCCAACTCTTCAGTTTTGTATTCTATTCTATTCTTAATTAATGGCATCGCGCGCGTCGCTTTAAACGTACGCATTTTGACAATGTCAAGTAAAAATGTAACTAAAGCTAAAGTAAAGTTTTTTTTTTGTTTGGTTAAAAATGGAGTCTCTCAACACGTGTTTATAACAAGAACTCGTGAGATACTTAATAATTAATTAATTTTGATGGTGAAAATGAAAACGTAGATCATGCTCAACAGATTGACAGCTTATTCATCTACAAATTTTGCGACAGAAGCAACGATATAACAACGTTAGGCGATATGGTGGTACGCGGGGTAGCCGAGCACGGTGTGCGCTCACAATAGCGATTAAAATTTTTGCAACAGTGTGCACGAGTGAGTAAATCTGTGCTATGCATGTTTGGCTCAGCCCCCGAACAGAAAAACGGCAGAATGTTTTCAGTACTACATCTGCGCTATGCCACGTCACGTGTTAAATTGTCTAAGCCCCCCGCTGCCCACTGCGGTCGCCCGCCACACAATCGCAGAGCGCGCGGGTGCAACCCGCCGCGGCTGCGGGACCGAGACCCGCGCCCGTACAAGATGACCGCCGGTGCAGCGGGACCCGCACAGACTAATTAGATATACTACGTGGGACCCGCAAAGAATCGCAGCACACGCCGCCGGCGTAAAACGCGTCGTGAAATGTGCTTTAATTTTTACTTTCTCGTACGTAGTATAGAAGAAGTCTTGTAATCGACAAAAAATTTGACCTCGAGATTTTGACGGATTTACACGTTTTGGATCTCCCTGAGTCCAAAAATATATTTTTTTGGTATTATGTCTCTGTTTGGTGGCTGTGCGTTAGCACGTTAACTCTAGCATGCTTTAACTTATTGCAACCAAATTTAACATACGTGTATGACATCAAAATATAAGATTTCTATCAACTTTTGAGCCGTCGATCACGAAAGTTAAGCAACCAAGTGCGCAGTCGGTACTCGGATGGGTGACCAAAATTGAGACCACTCCCGATTTTTTACATAAATATTTGTATTCTACAAAGGCTGCGGGCCCGTAACCGCGACGGGTGCGGGTAAATCTCGCTCCGTGACGTGAGTCCTTAGCCTCAGAGTAAATGTTCGTTTCACTCGCGTTTGTTTTGGAACGGCTTAGAGTAAAATTCACTCTACTCCGAGTAAATTGAAATGGTTTTGGAACGAACTTCTTCTTTTCTTTTTTTACGCTAATGGCGATCGCGAATTCGCAACACATAAAGATTACGCTACTCTCTAAACTGTGGATTACGCATTACGCCTGAAAATAAAATAAGTGAAAATGTACTTAAAGTAACCGACAATCGTACGGTAGATTGAGTTTAAAATGGAGTCTCTCAACTCACGTATTTTTGCAACAAGAACTCGGGAGAAACTCCTAACGCACCTTTGTTTGCTGAGCTTGTTTGCAACGTTTGCCTTTGCCGAAGTAAAAAAAAGCAACCCAAACAAACAACTGTCATCATTGCTTTGCTTGCTCCTGTCAAAAACAATTGTCAATTCGCCATTACTGTTTTTTGCTGTTTTACTGAATAACACTATAAAATCTGTTTTCATCCGACTCTAATCCGTATAATTTGTTTCTTATACCTCTTCATATCAGATTAAATTAGTTACAATGTCCATTGGTGTGCCTATTAAAGTACTTCATGAGGCGGAAGGCCATGTAGTAACCTGTGAAACTAATACCGGTGAAGTTTACCGGGGAAAATTGATAGAAGCCGAGGATAATATGAATTGCCAAATGACAATGGTTACAGTAACGTACCGTGATGGACGAGTCGCCCAACTTGAGAATGTCTACATCCGAGGATCAAAGATTAGGTTTTTGATATTACCGGATATGTTGAAAAATGCTCCTATGTTTAAACGACAGGGGAATAAACCGACTGCTGGTCGAGGAAAAAGTGCTATATTACGAGCTCAAGGTAGGTGTCGAGATAACTTAATTTCGTCCTATTTCGCTCATTACGATAATAATTTAACTTTGTTTGCAAACAATTGTACAAACATTTAGCATTACATAGTTGGTCTTTTCAAATGAACATTTCTATCTCACTGCGGCTGTTGCGGGTATCAAACTTAAATATTATTACAATTTAGCAAATATTAATGCATTTTTCTGTCTTTTCAGCTGCTGGACGAGGAAGACCAGGGGGGAGAGGTGGAGGGCACCGAGGAAGCTGGCAGGGTGGGTCTGGTCCCTCGCGACGTTAAAACTACTCCAATACTACAGACTATAAGAGATACAATATAGTTTTAAGTTCACTTATTTTTAAATACTACTGCTGAAGATTCATACTAGCCCATTTAAATGTAGGTGCATTTAGTATGCATTAACAGTTTTAAAATATGACAAATAATCAATATTTGTAAATCAATAGGAATTATTGAGATAGGATTTGAAGTGACAAACTCAGTAAAGACAGATGAAAAACATACACTTAGCTTAAGTTGTTCGTTGTAAAACATTGAAATTATGTCCATTGAAAAGGCGCCTTTAAATTGTTTTTTGATATACCAAGTTCATTTTGGCTAATACAGCAATAGACATGGGCAACTCAACAAAAAACTGAGTTGCGGATCAGCTCATGGTTCACATACTTGAGCTGGAGCTGAGTTACTTATGACTATGCAGCAATATCAGTATACAAGTTTTGGTTAGTTCTCAATTTAGGAGAGCCTTCTTGTTGGATCTTAATATTTTACTGTTGGATAGACCTTTCAAAATAATTTCCAAATAAAATTAGGTATCAACTTTAGGAAGTGAGGATTCCTCCATTACTTTTCTATGAAACTGAATATTACTAAAATAAGATGTGACTACACTCAATCAGATCCCCTGTTTTAAGAGGTTCTTTGCAATAAAATTTCTATAGTATCATCTGTGGGAGAAGAATGATTTCTTTTGAATTGAATTAGTTTTGTTGATGAAGTTTCTCCTGAGTTTGTTGTAGGCGCGTGTTTAGAGACTCCAATTTTCACTCAAATCCGCCATACAATTTTTGTTACTTTAGTTACATTTTCACTTGTCATTGGCAAAATGCGTAACGTTTATGTATCGCGACGCCATTAATTAAGAATAGTAGTAGTTTTGTTGGTTGATCATCAACCCTTTATTTATGGATGGTACTGCTGTCTGGATGTCAATTAAAACACAATTTCTTATCTTGCAGAAAAAATATTGAAAGAATTCAATAGAACTAATTGCCCATTTTACCCAGTGACCTAACGATCACTGGGTAAAATGGGCAATTAGTTCTATTGAATTCTTTCAATATTTTTTCAACAGAGGGTCCTGCTGAGTGTAGAACTGAAGGTGTAGTTTGTAAATCTCTTAGTTTTTAATACCTATTAAAAATAATGTTACTCCTATAGGACAAAATCTATTTGTACAATAGTATTTTTGTGGCTTTCAATGGAGAACTTCAGGTCCTCATTACTCATTACAGTATTAACTTGTGATATAGTATTGAGTGGTGTGTGGACTCAAATAAAGTCAACTATTGACAGTTCTTGGTTTTATTTACAATTCTTTTATTTATGTAGTTGTCCACATACATTCTTGTTACTTTTTTGATCACATGCTCATCATCTCTTCTCATTATACAACATGTAAACTAAATAATCAACACCCTGAATACAGGTGGTTTGGGATCGGCTTCCAAGTTGATTTCAATAATTTTTTTTTAAAAAAAAGATTTTTTTTCAAAAAAAAAAAACAAAAAGTACCCAGAAAATATTGTACAACATTTTCTGGGTAACTTGTTCTTTATTTTGTTTTTTTTTTAAAAAGAATATTGTAATCAACTCGGAAGCCGATCCCAAGCCACCTGTATTCAGGGTGTTGGTTATTTAGTTTACATGTTGTATGTCCGTACCATCCCAATCTGTTCAGTCTGTCTGCCACCATACTTCCTTTAATGTAAGTACTCTCATTCCTCACTGTCCATTCTTGTTACTCCACACATCCATCATAACATTCTCATCCAGCCACGTATAGTCATCAATTGTCTTATGATCCATCCTCTTTAACACCCTACTTTCCGATCCATACTGGACAATGACATAATTAACGATGGTGTTATAGATTATTCCTTTTAATTTAAGGTATATCCAGGAGTCATTTATTGTCCCTGTAACCTGCTACCATTTCATCCATTCTGAGCTAGTTGATATCTCGGTTTATACCACTGTTGTGCTGAATGTATGAACACCCAGGCATTGTAATTCAGAGCAGAATGGTATGTGCACTCCGTCGCGAGAGAAACTGGCTCAGCTGATTCTCAACATTCTTGAGGACCTGGCGCATCTTCATCAATGAGATTGATAATGTAGGTAAAATTACCAGGACACTCCTCATATTAATTAAGTACCTACTTGTTAAGATTTTGCTACTGCTACAATCACAATTTAATAAGTAAGTATTTGAATATTACCTACCTACTTGTAAAGGCGCCTGTGGTAATCCTGTATTATAAAGGTCTGACGGTGGAATAAGGGGTGCGGCAGCATTAACGCACTATTGCGTGATGCGTTGGGAACAAGCGGTGCGTTGCGGTCCACTCCGCGCGTGGCCGCACCACCGCAACCGGCCGGGTAATATAGGTAGGTACAGTCAGCTTCATAATGATATGAGGTGCCAAGGTGGTCAAAAACATGTTAGGAGCAAAGTTTCAATAATATCTTTTCATTTAAAGTTATCAAAATATTGTACACATACAACCAGTCTTATATATCTTCATACCATAAATCTCCAATAACATATATACGATTAAAATGATCTTTTATATGTACGCATCGTAACTGTTCATTGGTATCTAAGCGTTCAGAGTACTCATAAATATCTTCACTTACATAGCTTATTCCATATTCAATAGATTGAAAGTTAGACATTAAGGGCCTTCACAGATTTTTCTTTAAATTGGTATTTTTGCGATTTGTTATGTTTTAATTTAGTTATAATTTTCAGACGGAATATTTGGCATGGGAACTTGCCCACGGTAACAACGAATTTTTATGACAACTTCTGTCAGCGATTTTGTGAGCAATTTTGTTAGCAAGTTAATTTCCGTTCGTTCCTTTTTAGAGCGACAATCGCTTCGCTCGGGATACAGACCGACTTTAATGATGAGCAACTTTTTGTAGCAACTAGGCGTTTAAGTATGGAACTCTGATTATTTTATATTCTATAGCAAAATAGCTCAGCGATTGTACTAGTGGACTAGTGGACGAACTCCCTAAACGATTTTGAATTGATGTGATCGGAGATTGATAACCAAAGGCAACAAAATATAACGCAACAGAAATAAAAAAGATCATCAATATTAATTTAAATAGTTTAAACTAGAGGAGATAAATAATATTTTAATTGAAACTCTCAGCAGTGGCATAGCAGATGATTGCATTATTGTGAGCAATATATCCTAAAAGAAGAGGAAAAATGTATGTAGTATTTAATTGCATTGATGATTTAATATACAGAATAATAAAATAAACTAAGCCTATAGTAAAAGTTCTCGAACAATTGTAAATTCAACCTTTCATTTGTAAAAGAAGATACTCAAAAGTTATAATCGGTTAAAGGTCCCTTAGGGCCCGTTGTTTCATCGATAGTTAACTCTACTATTAGTTAAAAACCGTTAGTTAAAATAACAAATGGTTAAAAATAACAAAATACTGTTGTTTGATGAATAGTTAAAGTTACTATGGTTAAAATCGGCGACCAATAGTTAAAAAAGTTAACCACTCATGGACGGAGTAGTTAACTTTGACCATTTGTTAGAAAGTCATTGCGTAACGTGTTTCTAAATAGAATAAAATGAATTTAAATGAAGTAAGACACTTTGAAGATTCAAAAAGCTCCTCTGACTACGAAATTATTATAGAGTATTAAATACTCTACAAATTTTATTGGATCGCTGGCTTAAAAAGTCAGAATTGGTCAACTAGATATTCGGTATGAAGTAGATTTATTTGATAGATATAGAATGTCGTAACAATCTGTGCTTTGGTGAGTAGTTAGTTATGTGGTTATACGGTAGCTTATAACTACGAGAAAAACTAAGAAAAAAAATAACACCATTTTTTTCAAATAAAAATAAATCTTTATCTACAACCTAAGTAGTGCTGCTATCCACCATAACCGTAAAAATCCCAGAATGCCTGTAGTTTTTACACAAAAAAAATGTCATAATATGACCGAAAGACCGAAGACGTCACGCTGTAATGGCGGTCATAAAATTACCGATCCCTGTACGCGTATTTACGTGCGTTCTCTCCTGTTTTTTGTGACTTTTGACTAGGCGAACAGTACTGACTTTGAATAAATGCCACGGTCACTTTTGACATGTGTTGTAAGTTGTAATAATATCTACGTACCCCACATAATTCTTTTCTCATCACGCTTTTACAGTGACAACAGAAATGACTATTGTTAAATTTAACTATAGTTAAAATTATGTTGAGACAACGCATTTCTCTTTTAACTATTTGTCGGTAACTATTGTTACTTGACCAGTAGTTAACTTAACTAATAGTAAAATTTAACTGCGTTTCAAACAACGGGCCCTTAATCGTGACTGACAAGTATCCATATCTTATAATTTTGGTAAAATTTACAACTTCTATAAATAACTACTCTTAGTAAAACATTAATAAAAATAATTATATTAAATATCACACCTTCCTGTTCACTGAATAAAAAGAAGTAGCATGCAGAAGGTGGTCTCTAGATCGAACGCCATAAGTTCATATTAAGTGGGAACCACAATAATATTTGAAATACCTAGATTATAAGATATAGATACCTGTCAGTCACAATTGAGAGACCACCTTCAACCGATTATAAATTTTGAGTGTCTTCTTTTACAAATGAAAGGTTGAATTTACAATTGTTTGAGAACTTTTATTATAGGCTGAAGCATTCAAAAGCTTAAAATTCCAATGTGGACCCTCAACGGGAACGCAAACGGCCAACCCGCACTTGGCCAGCGTGGTTGACTAAGGTCTAATCGCCCCTAATGTAGGGTAGGCTCGAGACCCTCGGTGGAGACTTATTATGAGCTGTTGATGATGATTTATTCCCATGACATACTAAATTCGATTCGAATTCGAATATGCAGCCTTTTATCCAAAAATATATCTAAGTTGCAATACAAAATTGCATTTAAATCTGTAAATGTTTTCTTTTCATTGATTGATATTTTAATCAGCATTCGATTTCAGCATTTTAGGAATTAATTTATATTAATAAATATAATGAATGTAGAATTCGGTAAAATTAATACCTTAGATTTAGAGCCCCTGCATTTGTCATATGACATATGCATATGACAGCTCAGGTTAGTTTACCTCGGTTTACAGGAAGGTAGTATATAGACCGTAGTACCCCGCATTAGCGTTTACTTTTCTTTACTACCAAGATATTTTTGATAACTTTGAGTGCTTAGATACCATTGAATAGTTATTCGCGAATATATTATTGGTCATCTTAACACATTACATCATATTGGAATTGTGTTGTTAAGATAATATTGAGTACTCTGGATGGTTACAACAATAAGATACTGTAACAGCGCATATAATATTGAATTTTTGTCTGTTAGATCATTTTGATCAGTCTTGACACTCAGATATTTATGAAGCTGACTGCACAGACGATCAGGCTACCCAAAACTCAAATTTCTCTTCGATTTTTTATCCTAATGTAGGTATTTCACGACCATAAGAGTCCAAAGTCTATTGAAGACATTCTTTGGTCCTGACCTGCCGTCGTCGGTACCTACGTAGTCTAGGTCGTCAGCATTGAGGGATAAGGCAGAAAGAGAAGAAATAAAAGTGAATTTTCCATATGTACAAATTTTATTGTAAAAAAAATAGGAAAAAAATATTCTAATATATAAAGTACCTAATTACTTGTCTATTTTGACAAATATTTGCATCAATATACTTACATAGTCTGAACAGTCATATATTTGTAGGTATGATTTATTAGAGCAATTCATAATACAGACTTTTTTGTATCCTAACATGCATTGGTTTTAGTTCGATATTCACCTACATAATAAAATTCCAATTTCAGATCCAAATTTCTATTGATATCGATAAATAGGATAGTACAGTCAGCAAAATGCCGAAACCCAGAGCAGTATTTTGGATATCACAGAACATAGAAAGAGTCGTCGATATCATTAACTATACGGTGGTAAGCTACAAAGAGATTAGGCACATAATTTGCTGGCAGCATTTACTTATTAAAAAACATAAATAACACTAGCGCCGCCTCTATCGGTCTTCAGTAGTGGCGCGGACTCTACTACTCTTCTATACAAACTGAACCGACCCCAAATAAAATCGGGAGCAAGGTAGGAGAAAGAAAAAGAGTACAGTCAGCGAAAAAGGAAGTTAAGGCCGTGCGCTGCATTAAGACGGACACCCGCGTGGCGGGCTTGTTCATGCCATCAGCCATCTCTATAGAGGCATAGACGCTGCGTCTCCCGTCGCACGCGACGCGGGCATCTTTATGCAGATGACATAAATCAGCCCGCCGCGCGGGTGTCCGTCGCGGTCACCCGCTTAACGCAGCGCGGGCCCTAATTATTCAGTCCTACGTCTTATTTTACTTAGTTTAGTCATGAAAAATAGCGTGTTAATTTTGTTAGTGAACTTTATACATTGACTATAGGTACTTTGATAACGTGACCTAATGATTTGATGTCTAGAATCCAAAACCTGACCACCAATCTCTCACCATTTAAGTATTTCCACTTAATCTACATCACCATTCTATCACATTCAACATACACTAATATCCATGTATATAAATGTAATAAAAACCTACGTAGCTAACTTACTTTTTAGTGAAACTTTATACAATGTTTTCAGTAAGTATGCACTCACAATGAAGTTCATTAGGTAGGTACATTTTCGTCAATCCGACTAGAATTTTGATTAACATTTAGTTTTCCAAATGTTTCAAAATTATTGGGTAAGTGGTGAAAAATACTTAAGTAATTTATTTATTTATTATTAAAAATAAGGTTTAGTAATTTTCTTGTAGTTTCATCATTTGCCATGGGCTCCCTTATTCGAATTAGTATCTACCTATATAGCTATCTATAGATAGATAGCTATATATAGCTATCGATAGATAGCTATATATAGCTATCGATAGATAGCTATATAGGTTGACATCTCATAACTTAAAAAAAGATAGGCACAAGTAGCTTTTTTGCAAAGATACTGAAAAATGCTGAAAGATACTGAAAAATGCTGATAATTCAGTCATCTTTCACACCTCTCAAAGTATAAGATTTGAGATTAGTTGCTTTTTGTACTTGTATATTTTTTACTTTCTACTTACTTACCTATTATTATTACCTACCTAATTAATAAAATTTTCAACACTCAAAAGTTATAAAAGCTTCAATTTATATAAATTAAATAGGAAAATGTTTTTTTACATCGTAAAATCTTTCAAACCAATGTCCAAAATTAAATGTTAATTTTGTCTTTGCTTTTGCCAACTCACTATACGTAATTAATTAGATAGATCCTTGGTCCATAGGTATAAGTTAAGTCTTACTGACTTATTGTAGTCGATTCTGGGTACACCAGTGCTACACCTACTCAACGGCGAGGGCGGATAGTGTGGTATTGTTGCATTTGGAATCCGCTTCCGTTTATCACCAGGTATGATGAAGTTATTTATGGTAGACCTTTTTATATGTACCTATACGGAGCCTGGTCATGATAACAGTAGGTTCGTGAGTCTGTAGTCCGAGAGAGAAGCCGGGGCAATTTGTTTGCTATGTAAAAAGCCGGTAAACCTAACTGGGTCACAAGTTCCAGGCACTACTTGGTTCCCTTCTTTCATTTGATTGTGATTTCGGGCAAAAATCCCCGACATATGTATACATATAAACACTATTCGCCATTATAAATGAGCGATAGCACCACTATAAATGTAATTTCCTAATGGTATGGCCCGCCCAGAATCGACACCGTCCTCACCTACTTACGCCTAGAGCCTAGACCGTTCCCTTCAAACCAACGTGTATCTACGTAGAACCGTTTCAGTGATGGGTGCAGCGTCACATGTTGTCGGCCTTCTCCGCGGGCGCGGTCTGCGTGGGTCGCGGCCGCGGGTGTCTGAGCGCGCGGTACAGTCTCTGCGCGGGGATCTCCACCAGCAGCGCCAGCGGCAGCGCCGCCAGGTAAGACGCCACCGCCACGCCGAACCACTCCAGGATCTACAACACAAAACCAAAATTTAAATTAGAACAGCTTTTGAACGCGCTTGTATTAGTTTCACCTGTATGTATGTTTGTATGTGTGTAACTGACTCGTTTGGACTCGATTTTGACCCACTTTAAACGGTCAGATATAGACTTATCAAACACCGATGACATTACATAAATCCTGCTGGCACTGCATACCTTATATTCTGCCACTCGTTTAATGATCCTTTCAATGTAATGTAAATAAGAAGGAATCCTGTAATTTGGAAATCAATATGTGCGGGTGCTAATAACTTATATTTCTACTTATAACAAATTTGATAATCTATATCTTAGCAAAGCCTTCTTTAGGTTATGAAGCCTTTGAAAAAATCATTATAAGTAGGATGTATCACTATGGTACCGTTTTGCATCCTGAACTAAATATTTAGTTATTCGCCCGCGTCATCGGCAACGAAGAGGTGACTATAAACATCTTGAGCGTCTCCAATTGCGTCGCGATATTGCATCACTGAGCGCATTCTACCGTCTGTACCACGGCGAGTGCTCTGATGAACTTTTTCCCTAATCCCACCATCACTGTGGCTACTATTCCAACGCGAACAAAGAAATTTAGCAACTCGTTTCTTTGTCCCACAATCAAGAAATGGAATCCATTGCCAGCACACATGTTTCCTCCTTCCTACAATCCTGACTCATTCAAAAGAGGCGTGAAGAAGCACCTTGCAGGTCGGCAAGGCGCGGGTCGATTACACTTCTGCTTACCATCAAGCGGAATGGAGTCATTTTATAAAAAAACCTTTTTATAAAAAAGTAAATTTAAGGGGCAATTCTAATGGCAAGTAATGATGAGTAGAAGCGAACTTCACCCGGAACTCACAACTGTACATGGACTGGCTATTTTATTATTAACTTTTGAAACAGAATTATCATAATCATATAGCCTTTTATAATTCAACCCACTGCTGGGATACAAGGCCTCTCCTTTGTCATCGAAGGAGGTTTAGGCAGTAGTTCACCACGCTTGCCCAATGCGGATTGGTAGACTGAGTATAAGGTGTTCAATACCCATTTGCTGATCCATTAGGCGCTTTTTACGACACTCATTGGAGGATATGGGGTTGTAGGAAGTCCAAAGGGAAGTACTTCCGCCGGGCAACGTATTGTATGCCCGGGGACCGCGGTCCATCCAACTGATTGCATGTAGTTGGAACTTCTAATATATCAAGCACCATAGCATCTTTGAAACCTTCGTTTGCGTGATTTAGGTCGCTTCTATAAGCACTGGTGTATAGCGCCATCTATGTGGTCTATGAGGAGGCGGCATTGCCCGCCACAGGGTGATACTACTCTACTCATAAGGCTACGGAACACGATAGTGTTAATGCTACTGTTATGGTGACCAATTTGCATTAGAATAGTGGCATACTGTCAATTGTAGATAATCCCTTGGGTTCTAATTCTGGAGGTTTGGATCTAATTCGGATGAGCGAACCAATGGAGAACGGTCAAAGTATATATAGTGGTGGTGAGCTGACCACGGCGGGTCGGTCGATGTGCGCGGGCGCCAGTCTGGCGGCCAGCAGCGACTTGTTGATGACCATGTGCAGCAGCAGCGCGCCGAACGACAGCCGCGCCGGCACCGCCCAGCCGCGCCACGACAGCACCCGGGACACCGGCGCTGACGCACAAACAACATACAATCAATACTTCAATTTTTATGACAATTTATCTCGATTCTCGTCTCGAATATCTATAAAGCCATCATTTCTATGTGTATGTGCGGCAGTACTCACAGTGCACCCCGCTGAGCGCGCCGAGCAGGGCGAGCGCGACGAGCAGCGCGAACACGGTCCGCTCTAGGGCGGCCAGCGCGGCGCCGGCGCCCAGCCGCCCGCCCAGCGCCGTCCAGCCCGCCGCCGCCCACGGCGCCGCCCACGACGCCCAGCGGAACACCTGCGCACCACGCACAGCACTCAAGGTTCATTTACACTGGATAAGTAACTGACTTGCAAGCTTCAACTCCACTTTTGCTTACCATCGGAATGGAGTCATTTGTTTGACCTTTTTATAAAACCAATGTAAAACTTAGGTAGTATGATTGTAGGGGTCCACGTCCGGAAACCTCCTCGTGGCGGGCCCTGATTACGTGGCGGGGAAACTTTCTCGGCGGGTATGTGGCTTTTGATGTCAAGCTTGGTATTCGAAGTCACATGCCATCGTCGAGTTGTTGTTGTTTTCCCACCACGGCTAGTTCCGGACGGCCCTTTTCAGGGCCACGACCGCGCCCGAAGTTCCCCGGATGTGGTCCGATGGCTGCTCCCGGTGTCCTCGTCAGAAGGACGCGCCAGGTTAAGCAGCCGTCGGTGAGGAGGCGGCCTATAAGGCCGGCGTCGGCCAGCGACCCACAGGGGCTGGCGTCAGTCGGTAGCCCCTGTGGGCTGCTGGCCACTAATTGTTGCACAAGGAGTGCCTAGACGAGCAGCGTTGGGACGGTCTCGGTGTAGTTGCGCTCACGTGCGCAGATCCCGAGCCGTCCCGAAGTCAGGCCAGGGAGGATGTTTAGTAGGTATGGAGGGAACGCCATTACTTCGAGTCCCACATGTCCCCTGCGATTGGTACCACCCCGCAGGGACAATGTGTAGATGCATTTGACCTGCGAGTCAGTAGTCTGCGAGCTGCACGCCCCTGTCGGCGAGGAGCCGCAGGAGGTGCGCCAGCAGCAGGCCGGCGAGCGCGCCGGGCAGGTTGCCGAGCGGCGACTGCTTACCCTGTAGTCTGCTAGCTGCACGCCCCTGTCGTCGAGGAGCCGCAGCAGGTGCGCCAGCAGCAGGCCGGCGAGCGCGCCGGGCAGGTTGCCGAGCGGCGACTGCTTACCCTGTAGTCTGCTAGCTGCACGCCCCTGTCGTCGAGGAGCCGCAGCAGGTGCGCCAGCAGCAGGCCGGCGAGCGCGCCGGGCAGGTTGCCGAGCGGCGACTGCTTACCCTGTAGTCTGCTAGCTGCACGCCCCTGTCGGCGAGGAGCCGCAGCAGGTGCGCCAGCAGCAGGCCGGCGAGCGCGCCGGGCAGGTTGCCGAGCGGCGACTGCTTACCCTGTAGTCTGCTAGCTGCACGCCCCTGTCGTCGAGGAGCCGCAGCAGGTGCGCCAGCAGCAGGCCGGCGAGCGCGCCGGGCAGGTTGCCGAGCGGCGACTGCTTACCCTGTAGTCTGCTAGCTGCACGCCCCTGTCGTCGAGGAGCCGCAGCAGGTGCGCCAGCAGCAGGCCGGCGAGCGCGCCGGGCAGGTTGCCGAGCGGCGACTGCTTACCCTGTAGTCTGCTAGCTGCACGCCCCTGTCGGCGAGGAGCCGCAGCAGGTGCGCCAGCAGCAGGCCGGCGAGCGCGCCGGGCAGGTTGCCGAGCGGCGACTGCTTACCCTGTAGTCTGCTAGCTGCACGCCCCTGTCGTCGAGGAGCCGCAGCAGGTGCGCCAGCAGCAGGCCGGCGAGCGCGCCGGGCAGGTTGCCGAGCGGCGACTGCTTACCCTGTAGTCTGCTAGCTGCACGCCCCTGTCGGCGAGGAGCCGCAGCAGGTGCGCCAGCAGCAGGCCGGCGAGCGCGCCGGGCAGGTTGCCGAGCGGCGACTGCTTACCCTGTAGTCTGCTAGCTGCACGCCCCTGTCGGCGAGGAGCCGCAGCAGGTGCGCCAGCAGCAGGCCGGCGAGCGCGCCGGGCAGGTTGCCGAGCGGCGACTGCTTACCCTGTAGTCTGCTAGCTGCACGCCCCTGTCGGCGAGGAGCCGCAGCAGGTGCGCCAGCAGCAGGCCGGCGAGCGCGCCGGGCAGGTTGCCGAGCGGCGACTGCTTACCCTGTAGTCTGCTAGCTGCACGCCCCTGTCGTCGAGGAGCCGCAGCAGGTGCGCCAGCAGCAGGCCGGCGAGCGCGCCGGGCAGGTTGCCGAGCGGCGACTGCTTACCCTGTAGTCTGCTAGCTGCACGCCCCTGTCGTCGAGGAGCCGCAGCAGGTGCGCCAGCAGCAGGCCGGCGAGCGCGCCGGGCAGGTTGCCGAGCGGCGACTGCTTACCCTGTAGTCTGCTAGCTGCACGCCCCTGTCGTCGAGGAGCCGCAGCAGGTGCGCCAGCAGCAGGCCGGCGAGCGCGCCGGGCAGGTTGCCGAGCGGCGACTGCTTACCCTGTAGTCTGCTAGCTGCACGCCCCTGTCGTCGAGGAGCCGCAGCAGGTGCGCCAGCAGCAGGCCGGCGAGCGCGCCGGGCAGGTTGCCGAGCGGCGACTGCTTACCCTGTAGTCTGCTAGCTGCACGCCCCTGTCGTCGAGGAGCCGCAGCAGGTGCGCCAGCAGCAGGCCGGCGAGCGCGCCGGGCAGGTTGCCGAGCGGCGACTGCTTACCCTGTAGTCTGCTAGCTGCACGCCCCTGTCGGCGAGGAGCCGCAGCAGGTGCGCCAGCAGCAGGCCGGCGAGCGCGCCGGGCAGGTTGCCGAGCGGCGACTGCTTACCCTGTAGTCTGCTAGCTGCACGCCCCTGTCGTCGAGGAGCCGCAGCAGGTGCGCCAGCAGCAGGCCGGCGAGCGCGCCGGGCAGGTTGCCGAGCGGCGACTGCTTACCCTGTAGTCTGCTAGCTGCACGCCCCTGTCGGCGAGGAGCCGCAGCAGGTGCGCCATCAGCAGGCCGGCGAGCGCGCCGGGCAGGTTGCCGAGCGGCGACTGCTTACCCTGTAGTCTGCTAGCTGCACGCCCCTGTCGGCGAGGAGCCGCAGCAGGTGCGCCAGCAGCAGGCCGGCGAGCGCGCCGGGCAGGTTGCCGAGCGGCGACTGCTTACCCTGTAGTCTGCTAGCTGCACGCCCCTGTCGGCGAGGAGCCGCAGCAGGTGCGCCAGCAGCAGGCCGGCGAGCGCGCCGGGCAGGTTGCCGAGCGGCGACTGCTTACCCTGTAGTCTGCTAGCTGCACGCCCCTGTCGGCGAGGAGCCGCAGCAGGTGCGCCAGCAGCAGGCCGGCGAGCGCGCCGGGCAGGTTGCCGAGCGGCGACTGCTTACCCTGTAGTCTGCTAGCTGCACGCCCCTGTCGTCGAGGAGCCGCAGCAGGTGCGCCAGCAGCAGGCCGGCGAGCGCGCCGGGCAGGTTGCCGAGCGGCGACTGCTTACCCTGTAGTCTGCTAGCTGCACGCCCCTGTCGTCGAGGAGCCGCAGCAGGTGCGCCAGCAGCAGGCCGGCGAGCGCGCCGGGCAGGTTGCCGAGCGGCGACTGCTTACCCTGTAGTCTGCTAGCTGCACGCCCCTGTCGGCGAGGAGCCGCAGCAGGTGCGCCAGCAGCAGGCCGGCGAGCGCGCCGGGCAGGTTGCCGAGCGGCGACTGCTTACCCTGTAGTCTGCTAGCTGCACGCCCCTGTCGTCGAGGAGCCGCAGCAGGTGCGCCAGCAGCAGGCCGGCGAGCGCGCCGGGCAGGTTGCCGAGCGGCGACTGCTTACCCTGTAGTCTGCTAGCTGCACGCCCCTGTCGTCGAGGAGCCGCAGCAGGTGCGCCAGCAGCAGGCCGGCGAGCGCGCCGGGCAGGTTGCCGAGCGGCGACTGGTACAGCACGTTGAACGACGCCTCGCCGCGGTACAGCGCCCGCACCGCTCTGCACCCACAGACACCATTCATTTATTACCTAACACGAATTTTGCTAGTTTTTGATACCCTATAATAAGAAAAACCGCATTTTAAGAAAAAATAAGACACGTATGACCCCCCCTCCCTCCCCTAAATCGACTTACATAATAAATAAATGGCCCCATAATAAATTTCCCATTGCAAATTTTACCCTATTCATGGCTGCAAGATCCATTGTACCCGGATTAGTCAGAAATTCAAAGTGTAACTGAGTTTTTTGTTGGTTAGTTCATCAAAGGTAATTGTAGACGACAGGCTGGTAACTGTCACTAGGTACAGGATGGCTCAAAATGCCAGATGTGGATTTATTGGTAACCAAATGTTACATAGCTCTGCTCTACCCTGATGGGATTGTAAGCGTCATTGTATGTATGTATGGTAACAAGAAGCAGGAAACGGAGCAAGTTACGGTTCATCAATCAGTATTTTTCACACAAAATTAAAATTGGAAAGTTAAATGTAAAATAATTTTTTATAGAGACGTTATAGAATAATTAAGATGTAATTGTGACTTATCATAAGCGTTTGAAACTGTCTACCACATGAATTATTAAGACTAAATTGAATTATTATAATGTGTCATGATTTTTATTACATTCACATTGTATGTAACAATAGATATAAAACTACCATTGTAATTATGGTGGGAAAGGAAGGGGGAATTTTCGACCCACTGGTGGGTGATGTTATTTTTTATGCACTAACAACTATAAAACGTTAACACTGCTATTTAATTTTGATTAGGACGTGATAAAATATTGCAGCTATTTAAATATATAAATAATGACATCATTGTATCAGCCTATGCAGGGCCCACCACTGGGTACAGGTCGTCCCACATGGTGAAAACATATGAGAAAATTAAGGACCTTTAGATATACCACCACGCTTCTTCTTTTTATGGTGTGCTTAATCTGCTGTCAAAGTTTTATAAGTTGCCTCATACGTGACTTGTTTTTACGACTGCTATCTATTGACAGCAGCCAAGATCATCAGCTCAACGTGCATTCCACTTTTGGTCAATCGTTCGAGTAGCAATCGCGCAGTCAGCAGATTAACTTCTGCGACCGTTATATAAAGAACGAACGACCGCGAAGGCACTGAGCACCTCCTCCACGAGGCTGGCAATGTAGATTGGTTTGTAGATATGGTTGCATCGACGTGTTCGGATGCGTATTGAGTCACGGCACCAGGTCACGTCGGAGTGCGGGACGTACTCTGGTCGGTGCAGCACGAGCGTGGGCACGAGGCTCCAGCGCAGGGCCAGCGCCAGCTGCAGCGCGGTGACGGCGGCCAGCAGCGCGGCCAGCGCCGCCGCCGCCGCCGCCCGCGCCCGCCACAGCGCCAGCGTCAGCGCCAGGCTCGCCACGTACAGCTGCATGTCTGCCGCCAGGTACCTGACACACACACACACCATACATGGAATGAACACCAAGGATTTTTTTATGTTAAGAGGTTGGCAGACACTGCAACACGCCGTGGCACTCGTGCACTGCCAGCCCTACTCCCCTTCTCTACCGCAGTTCTGGCGACCTTACTCAACAACAGAAACACAACACCGCAAAAATATAGTGTGATATTAGACTGTGATCTTCTGTAAGGTGAAAGACTACCCCAGTTCGAGGTGCTCCAAATTCGAATGGTTAGTTCGCTGTGCCCGACCTCGATTCGGCAATAGGAACTGCCCCAGGGAGTAATTCTGTTAGGCAGCAGCGGGGAGGCAGTGACATACAAAATGGACGGTTGAAATCCGCCATGAACTCACGACCTGCTCGTACAAACCTCACATTAGTAGCTCGATAAAACTTATTTAGAATGAATTTACTAAAAAAAATACCATTTAAGTACATGGTTCTTTATTATCTTTGACGTGGAAAATCCTGATAGTAAACTTTGATTCATCATTTCATACATTCTTCATGAGCATACTCCGGAGCCCTGAAAAGATTCAGGTGTCTAGTTTGCGTGTGGGGCACTGGAGGCACTAATCAGGTCTGTATGAAGCACTTGTCGTTGGATTATTGAGGTAAAGCAGGTGCTAGAGTGTGGGCACTGACCAGGTCTGTATGAGGCACTTGTCATCGGGCTGCAGCAGGTTGTTGAGGTAGAGCAGGTGCTAGAGTGTGGGCACTGACCAGGTCTGTATGAGGCACTTGTCGTCGGGCTGCAGCAGGTTGTTGAGGTAGAGCAGGCGCCGGTGTGGGCACTGACCAGGTCTGTATGAGGCACTTGTCGTCGGGCTGCAGCAGGTTGTTGAGGTAGAGCAGGCGCCGGTGTGGGCACTGACCAGGTCTGTATGAGGCACTTGTCGTCGGGCTGCAGCAGGTTGTTGAGGTAGAGCAGGCGCCGGTGTGGGCACTGACCAGGTCTGTATGAGGCACTTGTCGTCGGGCTGCAGCAGGTTGTTGAGGTAGAGCAGGTGCTAAAGTGTGGGCACTGACCAGGTCTGTATGAGGCACTTGTCGTCTGGCTGCAGCAGGTTGTTGAGGTAGAGCAGGCGCCGGTGTGGGCACTGACCAGGTCTGTATGAGGCACTTGTCGTCGGGCTGCAGCAGGTTGTTGAGGTAGAGCAGGCGCCGGTGTGGGCACTGACCAGGTCTGTATGAGGCACTTGTCGTCGGGCTGCAGCAGGTTGTTGAGGTAGAGCAGGTGCTAAAGTGTGGGCACTGACCAG
Source organism: Elophila nymphaeata (assembly GCA_955850985.1). NCBI lineage: Eukaryota > Metazoa > Arthropoda > Insecta > Lepidoptera > Crambidae > Elophila > Elophila nymphaeata. The sequence continues at coordinate 19,530,816 of OY039088.1, read as the reverse complement.
GTCTGTATGAGGCACTTGTCGTCTGGCTGCAGCAGGTTGTTGAGGTAGAGCAGGCGCCGGTGTGGGCACTGACCAGGTCTGTATGAGGCACTTGTCGTCGGGCTGCAGCAGGTTGTTGAGGTAGAGCAGGTGCTAAAGTGTGGGCACTGACCAGGTCTGTATGAGGCACTTGTCGTCTGGCTGCAGCAGGTTGTTGAGGTAGAGCAGGCGCCGGTGTGGGCACTGACCAGGTCTGTATGAGGCACTTGTCGTCGGGCTGCAGCAGGTTGTTGAGGTAGAGCAGGCGCCGGTGTGGGCACTGACCAGGTCTGTATGAGGCACTTGTCGTCGGGCTGCAGCAGGTTGTTGAGGTAGAGCAGGCGCCGGTGTGGGCACTGACCAGGTCTGTATGAGGCACTTGTCGTCGGGCTGCAGCAGGTTGTTGAAGTAGAGCAGGTGCTAAAGTGTGGGCACTGACCAGGTCTGTATGAGGCACTTGTCGTCTGGCTGCAGCAGGTTGTTGAGGTAGAGCAGGCGCCGGTGTGGGCACTGACCAGGTCTGTATGAGGCACTTGTCGTCGGGCTGCAGCAGGTTGTTGAGGTAGAGCAGGCGCCGGTGTGGGCACTGACCAGGTCTGTATGAGGCACTTGTCGTCGGGCTGCAGCAGGTTGTTGAGGTAGAGCAGGCGCCGGTGTGGGCACTGACCAGGTCTGTATGAGGCACTTGTCGTCGGGCTGCAGCAGGTTGTTGAGGTAGAGCAGGTGCTAAAGTGTGGGCACTGACCAGGTCTGTATGAGGCACTTGTCGTCTGGCTGCAGCAGGTTGTTGAGGTAGAGCAGGCGCCGGTGTGGGCACTGACCAGGTCTGTATGAGGCACTTGTCGTCGGGCTGCAGCAGGTTGTTGAGGTAGAGCAGGCGCCGGTGTGGGCACTGACCAGGTCTGTATGAGGCACTTGTCGTCGGGCTGCAGCAGGTTGTTGAGGTAGAGCAGGCGCCGGTGTGGGCACTGACCAGGTCTGTATGAGGCACTTGTCGTCGGGCTGCAGCAGGTTGTTGAGGTAGAGCAGGTGCTAAAGTGTGGGCACTGACCAGGTCTGTATGAGGCACTTGTCGTCTGGCTGCAGCAGGTTGTTGAGGTAGAGCAGGCGCCGGTGTGGGCACTGACCAGGTCTGTATGAGGCACTTGTCGTCGGGCTGCAGCAGGTTGTTGAGGTAGAGCAGGTGCTAAAGTGTGGGCACTGACCAGGTCTGTATGAGGCACTTGTCGTCTGGCTGCAGCAGGTTGTTGAGGTAGAGCAGGCGCCGGTGTGGGCACTGACCAGGTCTGTATGAGGCACTTGTCGTCGGGCTGCAGCAGGTTGTTGAGGTAGAGCAGGCGCCGGTGTGGGCACTGACCAGGTCTGTATGAGGCACTTGTCGTCGGGCTGCAGCAGGTTGTTGAGGTAGAGCAGGTGCTAAAGTGTGGGCACTGACCAGGTCTGTATGAGGCACTTGTCGTCTGGCTGCAGCAGGTTGTTGAGGTAGAGCAGGCGCCGGTGTGGGCACTGACCAGGTCTGTATGAGGCACTTGTCGTCGGGCTGCAGCAGGTTGTTGAGGTAGAGCAGGCGCCGGTGTGGGCACTGACCAGGTCTGTATGAGGCACTTGTCGTCGGGCTGCAGCAGGTTGTTGAGGTAGAGCAGGCGCCGGTGTGGGCACTGACCAGGTCTGTATGAGGCACTTGTCGTCGGGCTGCAGCAGGTTGTTGAGGTAGAGCAGGTGCTAAAGTGTGGGCACTGACCAGGTCTGTATGAGGCACTTGTCGTCTGGCTGCAGCAGGTTGTTGAGGTAGAGCAGGCGCCGGTGTGGGCACTGACCAGGTCTGTATGAGGCACTTGTCGTCGGGCTGCAGCAGGTTGTTGAGGTAGAGCAGGCGCCGGTGTGGGCACTGACCAGGTCTGTATGAGGCACTTGTCGTCGGGCTGCAGCAGGTTGTTGAGGTAGAGCAGGTGCTAAAGTGTGGGCACTGACCAGGTCTGTATGAGGCACTTGTCGTCTGGCTGCAGCAGGTTGTTGAGGTAGAGCAGGCGCCGGTGTGGGCACTGACCAGGTCTGTATGAGGCACTTGTCGTCGGGCTGCAGCAGGTTGTTGAGGTAGAGCAGGCGCCGGTGTGGGCACTGACCAGGTCTGTATGAGGCACTTGTCGTCGGGCTGCAGCAGGTTGTTGAGGTAGAGCAGGCGCCGGTGTGGGCACTGACCAGGTCTGTATGAGGCACTTGTCGTCGGGCTGCAGCAGGTTGTTGAGGTAGAGCAGGTGCTAAAGTGTGGGCACTGACCAGGTCTGTATGAGGCACTTGTCGTCTGGCTGCAGCAGGTTGTTGAGGTAGAGCAGGCGCCGGTGTGGGCACTGACCAGGTCTGTATGAGGCACTTGTCGTCGGGCTGCAGCAGGTTGTTGAGGTAGAGCAGGCGCCGGTGTGGGCACTGACCAGGTCTGTATGAGGCACTTGTCGTCGGGCTGCAGCAGGTTGTTGAGGTAGAGCAGGCGCCGGTGTGGGCACTGACCAGGTCTGTATGAGGCACTTGTCGTCGGGCTGCAGCAGGTTGTTGAGGTAGAGCAGGTGCTAAAGTGTGGGCACTGACCAGGTCTGTATGAGGCACTTGTCGTCTGGCTGCAGCAGGTTGTTGAGGTAGAGCAGGCGCCGGTGTGGGCACTGACCAGGTCTGTATGAGGCACTTGTCGTCGGGCTGCAGCAGGTTGTTGAGGTAGAGCAGGTGCTAAAGTGTGGGCACTGACCAGGTCTGTATGAGGCACTTGTCGTCTGGCTGCAGCAGGTTGTTGAGGTAGAGCAGGCGCCGGTGTGGGCACTGACCAGGTCTGTATGAGGCACTTGTCGTCGGGCTGCAGCAGGTTGTTGAGGTAGAGCAGGCGCCGGTGTGGGCACTGACCAGGTCTGTATGAGGCACTTGTCGTCGGGCTGCAGCAGGTTGTTGAGGTAGAGCAGGTGCTAAAGTGTGGGCACTGACCAGGTCTGTATGAGGCACTTGTCGTCTGGCTGCAGCAGGTTGTTGAGGTAGAGCAGGCGCCGGTGTGGGCACTGACCAGGTCTGTATGAGGCACTTGTCGTCGGGCTGCAGCAGGTTGTTGAGGTAGAGCAGGCGCCGGTGTGGGCACTGACCAGGTCTGTATGAGGCACTTGTCGTCGGGCTGCAGCAGGTTGTTGAGGTAGAGCAGGCGCCGGTGTGGGCACTGACCAGGTCTGTATGAGGCACTTGTCGTCGGGCTGCAGCAGGTTGTTGAGGTAGAGCAGGTGCTAAAGTGTGGGCACTGACCAGGTCTGTATGAGGCACTTGTCGTCTGGCTGCAGCAGGTTGTTGAGGTAGAGCAGGCGCCGGTGTGGGCACTGACCAGGTCTGTATGAGGCACTTGTCGTCGGGCTGCAGCAGGTTGTTGAGGTAGAGCAGGCGCCGGTGTGGGCACTGACCAGGTCTGTATGAGGCACTTGTCGTCGGGCTGCAGCAGGTTGTTGAGGTAGAGCAGGTGCGCGGGCCACTTGCGGCGACACACGGCGGCCTCGCGCGCCACCAGCGGCGCCCACAGCGGCCCGCGCCCCAGCCGCTCCCACCAGCTCGCCGCGAACCAAACCACCATCATGTACGACGGGCTCATCCTAAGGGCACACCGTACAGCCTCTTAACGTTAATGAATTAACAGGTCTTAAAGTATTCTCAACATAATTTCTACATAATAAATAGTATCGTATTTTATTCATGTGTAACAAAATCTGTAACTGAGTAACTAATATCATATTTAATCATAAAATGATCCTTGGGGGAGGTTTATGTCCAACAATAGGCATATCTCGACTAAAAAGATGAAACGAGTTGAGACGATGTGCGTGCCGTTGCTCACACCCAGACTATTACCTGACGAGCCTGTTGAGGAGGGTGTCGCCGACGGTGGCGCACACCGGCAGCGGGTGCTGGCGGCGCTGCAGCAGCTTGTGCGCCAGCAGGAACGACGACATCAGGAAGAAGGCCTGCACCATCAGCGTGCTGTTGCTCACCAGCACGCCGTCAGTGGCCGCGCGCATCTGAAACCCACACACACACATTTCGGGTCATGTTTGATGCATGGCCATGTAGATTTTTTTTATGATAAGTGGTTGGCAGACGAGCATACGGCTAGCCTAATGGTTAGCAGCCACCGTAGCCTATAGACGCTTGCAATATTGACGTGTCACTCGTAGCTATTATAGTTATTTAACTGTGGTCTTCTGTAAGGTGAAGGAACTATCCCAGTTCAAGTTGCTCCAAATTTTAGCGACAAGTCCGCTATGCTCTACCTTGAACAAAGTGGATTCGTGATGTCTCCGAAAAATTGATTATTATTTCGGCAAATGTTCACTCTCGGATCTTGAGCTACTGGTCACGTTATGCGCAAAAATACTCACGCTATAGAGGTCTGCGATGGTCTGAACAAATAAGCCGCCCCTAAATATGTGTGTGCGAAATGCGTCGGATAGAAAGAGATGACTGGAGACAGGGAAAAAGGCCGAGCTACGATCTCCCATTTGATTGACCACGACTCTACCAAGAGTAAACGAAGACCAACGGCTGTAGACCTCTGCCCCATGCTGTTGATAGCACTCCCGGTTCGATCCCCAGGGAGTACAAATTTGTGCTCGGTTTGGTTGGTGGTAGAACTTTACCAAGTCCGTCTGACTAGCTACCACCATCTTATCAAAACCTGTCGTCATAATAATAATGTTATTATAACAGCGTTATTGTGTTCCGACAACTAATGATCAGATATCCAGTCCCACTGTGGTTCGGTTTCCAGGAAAAGCTAGATTTCATCTTCAGTCTTATCGTCACTTACCGTCAAACAAGATGACTTTAGGGAACATCTCACTACAGGAGCACCACAACTACAAAAGCACTTGTCGAGGTAGAGCACAGTGGACTAGCTTTTCGAATTTGGAGCAGTCCGAAGTGGGGTAGTAGGTCCACCTTCCAGAAGAGCACAGTTTACTAAGCTGCGTGATTGGCTTACCTGTTCGATGTGCCTGGTGTCGGCGAGGTAGGCGGTGGTGTTGAGCCAGCAGACGTGCTCCACGATGAAGCAGAGCATGCCGAGCACGCGCAGCCCGTCGAGCACGGCCAGCGCGCCGGGCCCGCGCTCCGCCTGCAGCTCGCGCCAGCACCCCGCCACCGACCACGACAGCGCCCACGACATGCCTGCACACAAATATAATTCTATATTCTACTTTCTCGTATACGTAGTATAGAGGAAGTCTTGTAATCGTCAAAAACTTCGACCTCGAGATTTTGACGGATTTACACATTTTGGACCTGCCCGAGTCTAAAAATACCTATTAAAGAATTATGTGTGTGTGTGTGTGTGTGTGTGCGTGAGCACGAAAACTCTAGTATGCTTTAACTTATTGCAACCTTTATGCATGTATGACATCAAAATATAAGGTTTTTTTAAGTCGTCGATTACGAAAGTTAAGCAACCAAGTGCGCGGTCGGTACTCGGATGGGTGACCAAAATTTAACATGCATGTATGACATCAAAATATAAGGTTTCTATCAACTTTTTTTATAAAAGGTCAAGCAAATGCAAATGGCTCCATTCCACCACCACCAGGTAAATGGTAAACCACTTTCAATTAAAAAAGTAAAACTTTTTTGTAAATATAACCACTTTTACGGATTTAACTCGCGTGTTACAAAATGATTTGGTTTAGACGCGAGATAAATCCGTAAAAGTATTTTTGAGCATTTTTCTAATATTTCATCTTACTAACGTGTTTTCAAGATTGTTTTTATTATACCGTATAGGTATAGTTAGTTGTGGTAGCAAATTAGTTGCAGTGTTACGTTGAAATAACTTAAAATTGCACACGAGCGGAACTTAATCTTGTAATCGGCTATCTGTTAATGGTGGTTGTTGTAACAATTGGACCTTGCAAAACTTAATTTCTTAAGTTACTGAAAAAAAATATTTTTCGTTACTGACATGGCACAGCAGACTACTCGAATTAGGAGATCCTCCTCCTCTAGGTAGGTACCTCCACCTTACAGCAAACCATAGTCAAATAACACTATGTATATTTTTGTGATATTGCGTTTCTTTTGGTGAGTAAGGTTGCTAGAGCTCCACGAGGCTAGTCCCCGTGGAGCTCTGCAACATTTCAGAGTCCCAGCTAGGTTGTCAGCGCGCAAGTGTCACGTTAGTGTTGTGTGTGAGCGTCTATAGGCTACGGTGACTGCTTACCACCAGATAGGCCGTTTGCTTGTCTGACAACCAAATAACATAAAAAAACAAATGTCAATTTTTGAGACAAAAATCATAAAATTATACCTAAATCATAGGTTCTGTAGTAATATTACCTGTCAGTTAAAATAATAACCGTAAACGAAGTAAAGTACACCTCTTAAGTAATGTGTTTTTCCTTTCACAACGTGTAACTGCGCCGAGGACGAGAGCGCTTTGAAATCTTCAACGCATGACAATGAGTAGGTAGATACCTATTTACATTATATACCAACGTGACACATCAGCTGATACAGAAACAATGCTATTAGTTCTAAACAGCCTCTTTATTTGAGGGCCGCGACCTCCGAACCGCTATCTTGCAATCACCTCCCAACTAGGTAATTACTAAAACGGAATAATAAAAATATTTCTATATTTTTATGCATACCTACATAATTTGTTTTAATATTATTACAATACAAGCATACAACTTCGGACTACATCTCCACACGTTAAAATCAAAATTAGCGAAATAACATTGACCATAATAGGGTTAATTATTACGGAATCCTGGGTTCGTTCCAGATGTGTACCACCAGTGGAGAGTCTTTCTCTGAGTTGGAACTTGGAAAAGCAGTCTCTGATAGGTAGGTACATATAACAAAAGCGCTCGTCTGGTGTCGTAAACATTATATTTTTAATTAAAAGGTAAATAAAAGTTATTTAAAATCATGTTAATTTTTTTACAAAACCTACAATTTATATGCTACGACTTTTTAGGTAATGGAAACGGACATAAAAACAAAATTTTATCCGACTGGGGGTCGGACCTCGGACTTTAGGATATGAAACACAGCACAGGCTATTAACACTCAGATTTGTCAGTTTTTTGTGGTGTTGAACTATGATGTATGATGGCGAAGCTAGTCTGAGCGGCTAGTGCTAGGTCTAATCTAGTGCTAGGTCGGTGTCAACGACCGCGCGAGGCCGCTCCCTTCGCCCTCGGGCTCCGCGGCTTGCGACACCATCGCACGAAGGGAACCGACAACCACTTCGCTAAATAACTAGCTTATTTCTGTGTTATTGCAAGTAATTGGCGAACAGATTGGATGCCTATTTATCTTATATATAAAATTTCCATGTCACAATCACAATGTTAAGTTAATTTCCATGTCACAATCACAATGTTAACCGTACTCCTCCGAAACGGCTTGACCGATTTTCATGAAACTTTGTATGCGTATTCAGTAGGTCTGCGAATCGGCTACTATCTATTTTCCATACCCTTAAGTGATAAGGGTTGTTCACCCTTAATTATTTTTTTTTAATTTTTGGACGAAATTGTTTTGATTTTATTTTTTCATTATGTGGCATTAAAAAATACATACAACCCTAAATTTTTACTTTTTATCACCAACCCCTATTTTTTTATAGCCATTTTAGTAATTTAATCATTTTTGTAAGGCAAAATAACGTTGCCGGGTCAGCTAGTACCTATATAATATATTATATATAAGTATATTATTTACCATAATATTTACACGCTAACACCAATTAAGTAGGTATAATCCGTTTCTATGTCGAACAATCATCATCCTCCCATCCTTACAATCTTGGGCTCTAAAGAGGCGTGAACAAACACCTTGCAGGTTGGCAAGGCGAAAGCTTGAAAACATAATATCTCTCGCTCAAGCATCTTTGCGTTTGGTTGGACACCACTTCTGCTTATAACCCGGAAAGACTAACTGATACCTAAATTCTTTTTACGGCTGATCGAAAAAACTAATAGATTAGCATTAGCAATATCGTTACCAACATCGAAGCAGCTAAATGAACAAACAGACGTTGTGTGTAATGTAGCGCAGGGTATCAATATTCAGGAATGTGCTGCTCCGGCATTTGTGGCAGGCTCCGGTCAACCGCGCTTCATTTCACATCACACTAGCAATAATTGCTGGCTAATAACGTTTATAGGCGATTTATAAGACCACATCCGGACAACAGCTATAGCATGAAAAAATATATATTCATGTGCATGTGGATTGAGTGCATCCAAAGAGTACAATATATATGTAATGATGTAAAGTGCTTCTCATATCACAGATAGCTAATAACTGTTCATGTGTGATAATAATGGACAAAAGCATTAGTCTGCTTGAAGTTCAAAAATTTTTACTCAAATTTGTTACTACAGTTGCCAAACAAAACATACTAATAAAATAATTTATGTATAAAATAAAAAAAACTGACCTAAAAACTAAAAATGGAGAAATAATAAAACGTATATGCCAACTAAATTGTATTTTTAGGTCGGTTTATTCCAAATATTGAGGTTGCCACCGACCTCCAGAGTTCGCTAAATAAAAATACTAAATGGCCTTTCGGTTAAAATTAAGAAAGGGGTATTTTAAGATGCCCCGAAATTCAGAAATTCAACTAAGGGGTTAAAGAGGGGATGAAAGTTTGTATGGGTTATTTTTATAGTAAAATCCATTAAAATTAGGATAATATAAGCTCTTACTTTTCTTGAGGTGGTCGGAAAGTGTGTGGTCGAGCACGGTGCTGAGCGCTGCGAGCGCGACCAGCGCGGCGACCACCGCCGCGAACGCTCGCTGCGAGCCGGTGAGCGGGCCGGCCCCCGCCCCCGCCCCCGCCCCGCCACGCTCGCAGTACTGCAGCTGCGTCAGCCGCGACGACAGGCCGTAGTGCGCGCGCGTGCTCGCGTTCACGCACGCCGCGAACCTGACAACACACACACGTCTTACTACCAACAAACGCTCACTTATCAACTTAGGAACCAGTACGCCTCAACTCGAGTACTTTAGTGTTCTTTGTATGAAACTTTCTTTAACGCACACCAATCAGCAACGTAGAACGGCAGAGTATGACATTGCTTCGCCTCGACAAGGACTTCAATCATTATCATCTTTTTCAGTGAAAGAAAAAAAGCGCGATAACAGATTCGTAGTGTTTGCCTGCCAGTAAAAACTACTTTTTTACATCTACAGATCTGAGATCTACTGAGTCGCAACAGTTAATCTGTATGTAAGTCTAGCAAATGTGCCTCTATATTTGCCAGCCTATTGCCTATACGAAAGAGGCATACAACCCAAAAAGTAAGTAAACCTGGTTTACGTTGTCACCGACAAACTGTGGCTACCATTCCAACGCGAACCAAGAAATTTGGCAACTCGTTTCTTTGTCGCACAATCAAGAAATGTAATTCACTGCCAGCGCACGTGTTCCCTCCTTCCTACAATCCTGGGTCATTCAAAAGAGGCGTGAAGAAACAGCCCCTTGCAGACAAAGGAGAGAGTGGCTAGCGCGGCGGTTTATCTCTCGCATCAGCTATCTACGCATTTGGACACCACTTCTGCTTAGCATCAGGCTTGACCGTTTTTTATAAAAAAAACACACCTATAATATAGTAAAACAATAATGAAGAAACTGACTGACCAGGCGTCGAGCGGCTCATGTTCGTGTTCATGTTCGGTGTCGCGCGGACAGCGGCGCGATACGCACAGCCCGCGGTGCAGCTGCGTGTGGTTGAAGTGGTCCACCTCGTTGGCAGAGTACCTCTGCGGACAAACATCATTATTACGCTCGTCACTTTGGAAATTAATGGTTAGACTTTTCATTATGTTTAAAAACGACGCGTGTTCACTCCTTCCTACAATCCTGGGTGCAAGGTGCTTCTTCACGCCTCTTTTGAATACAAAAGAGGCGTGAAGAAGCACCTTGTAGGTCAACAAGGCGAGGATGCTCTCGCACTAGCTACCTTCACATTTGGACTTGTTAGAAATGCTATATATTCTTGTTTAATATTGTTAATAATTATTGTTGGGTTTTGTGGCTCTAACGCGATGATCCCTTCGCGCCCCGCGCGTCGCAAGAAAAAAGAACAATAAAAAAAAAAGTTACGCTGGCCTGCGAACGCGCGCGAAAATAAAATGAAGAAATGAAAAATTACGTGAAATAATAGTTGGGATCGCTGAAGAAGCAGTAAGTTTATTTTATTTAGAGCTATTGATTGTTTTAACAAGTTTAATATTTCAATTAGTTTCAATATCCACCAAGTTTTGGTCCTTCGAGCCGGATCTTCCAATTATCAACATTATTTTTACACGTACATTTCATTCATTTCACATTATTATACAACATTACACAGATACAAAGCTTTATTTCGAATCTAAAGATTGTATTTAGTGTTTTCGTTGCGTGTATTTTATTTTGTATTTCGATAAATTCAATACCTAGTTTAGCGTAAGTTGTTCAAAATGGCGAAAGCGTCAGAATCAAAAATTAAAACAAAAGACATCTCTGATTCGGATTTTGCACAATTGTTACAGCCTCTTATAAATAAAAAAGAGTTGTTTTTTCAAAGATTGCAACGTTTATACGACCTTTCCAAAAATGTTGTATCCGATTCTAACTTAAAGACAGAGTTCAATGTTCGGTTGAAGGAAGTTCATACAATAAGAACGACTTTAGAAAATATTCTGTCAGAAATAGATTCCATAAATTTAAAGTTTAGTTCTAAATACGAATGCAAACAACATGAAATCGAAACAATCGATGAGATTTACTATCAAATTTTGTGTGTTTCTGAGAATATGTCGTTAAATAATATTTATTAACAGTACATGTAAGTCTGAGCCGCCTGAAACTCGTATGGTTAGGCCTAGATTACCTAAATTAGAGTTGTTTCATTTTGACAGTCAATTAGAGAATTGGCAAACATTTTATGATACTTTTTTAAGCTTAATTCATAATAACCCGAGCATTACGAACATTGAAAAATATTATTATTTGTTAAGTGCAGTTAGTGGTTCTGCTTTAACACTAGTCAAAAGTATGCCTGTAACTTCTGATAATTATCCCATAGTTTGGAGTTTATTAATTAAGAAATTCGAGAACAAACGTGTTTTAGCTACTAACTACTTAGATAAATTGTTTCAATTTAAACCTTTAGTCACAGAGTCCGCGAGTGGGCTAAATACATTTTTACAAACATTTCAAGAAAATGTTAAAGCACTTAGTATTTTACAAATACCTGATTTTTCTGAATTTTTATTGTTTTATATTGCACTTCGTAACCTCGACTCTGCTACGAGGCGTGAGTTCGAACAGTCCCTTGAACAAGACATGATTCCTACTTTTCAACAGCTTATTTCATTTGTAGAAAAACATGTCCGCGTGTTAGAGATGTCAGAAGACAAGAGATATGTTTCAAAGCCACAACAGTTCAATCAAAAGATTTCTTATTCAGTTCTTAAACAAAAACCTAATAGTAATTTTCATAAAACTCCACCACTAAAACCTTCTTTGTCCGTAACTAGTGTCACTAAAAATAATTCACAGTCTAAGTCGGTTGCAAAAGGTTGTTCATTTTGTAATAAACAGTTTCATTCAATATATAAATGTTTCGAGTATCTTGAGCTTACGCCGCAGCAACGATTATCTAAAATTAATGAATTAAATTTGTGTGAGAACTGTTTACGTTGTGGTCATTCGGTCAAAGAGTGCCCTTCAAAAATAACTTGTGCTATTTGTAAAAACATGCACCACCATACGTTGCATATGGATAATATAATCGTTTCAAAACCTATTATCAATAGTTGTTCGAATCAAAGTGATAAGCCAGCCGTTACGTTAACGTGTTCCTCAAAAGCCACGCTGGGTACTGCGCTTGTGCACGTAGCTGATCAGTGGGGTACTTACCACGCTGTACGCGCAGTCATTGACAGCGGTGCTATGTCTGCCTACATGACTCACGATTGCGCTGTACGTTTAGGATTAGTACGACGAAGATGTAATTTCGAACCGATAGGCTTGGGCGGCATTCCGGTACAGAACTATGGTCTCGTGACCTGTGCAGTGAAACCACGCACATCACGACGACCTGTGCTACGTACCGATGCTGTTGTAGTTTCACAAATTACTAGTAACTTGCCGGTCGCGTCGTTGTCGCAGGACATAATTAATAAATTTAATCATTTAGAGCTGGCAGACCCTAATTACTACCATGCTGCGCCCGTTGAATTGTTGTTAGCAGGCGACTTGTTTCCTTATATCTATGACGGTCGAAATATATTACCTCGCGAGCGCGACTTACCTGTCGCGATGCATTCTATCTTCGGTTACGTTATTACTGGTCAAACCACACTATCTAACGATCAAAATACTCAATTTAATTCTAGTTTATTTTCAATAAATAATAATATCGAAAAAATTATTACTTCGTTCTGGGAGACCGAAAACGTGTCGCATGAGGTACCGAAGAACCCTGAGGACTTGTATGTGGAACGTTTGTTTTCAGAAGAGCATAGTAGGGATTCTTCTGGTCGCTATATTGTCAAATATCCGTTTAAACCAGAACATGAAATCGGGGACTCGCGCCAACAAGCAGTCCGCCGTTTACATAATTTAGAGTCGAAGCTTGAGCGATCGCCGGAGCTTAAGAAAGAGTATCACAAGTTTATGTCGGAATATGAGGGCTTAGGACATATGACTTGCTTGGGTGATATGAACTCTATACATTCGAAGTATACTATACCTCATTTTTGTATACATCGTCCGTCAAGTACCACAACAAAACTCCGGGTAGTATTTGACGCATCGAGTAAGACCACTAATAACCTTTCTTTAAATTCAGTTTTGTTTCCTGGACCTAAGCTTCAGGCAGATATCAATGAAATTTTAATCAACTTTCGTATTCATGCAATATGTTTGTCGGGTGATATTTGTAAAATGTTTCGAATGATTCTAATCGAACAAAGTCAACGACAATATCAACATATATTGTGGCGGTTTTCTCAGAATCAACCAATACAAGTCTATGAATTAAATACGATTACGTACGTTGTTGCTAGTAGTCCATATTTAGCGATTCGCGTTTTACATCAATTGGCCGACGATGAGAAAGACAAGTATCCATTTGCATCGAAAGTGATCAAAAAAGGTTTTTTCGTCGACGATCTATTATGGTCAGTTCCTACCGTGGGACAAGCTATCCAATTGCAGGACGAGTTATTAGCCTTATTAAATGAAGGTGGATTTACGCTGAGAAAATGGTCCAGTAATAATCCTCTTCTCTTAGAGCGTGTACCCGCAGATCATCGCGAGACGTCCATAACCTTTGAACAAGACGAAAACCTCTCAATAAAGGTTTTAGGCCTTCAATGGACTCCCGCTGATGATGCATTTTCTTATGCAATTACTCCAATGTCAAACTGCTATACTAAGCGCAGTGTTTTAGCTCAAATAGGACGACAGTTCGATCCCTTAGGGTTCGTAGCTCCTTGTATTTTTTATGCCAAATGCTTCATGCAGAAGCTTTGGATTTCAAAACTCGGTTGGGATGATATACTTCCACTTGAAATGCAGCAAGAGTGGTGTCGCTATATTTTAGAATTACCTCTTTTATCTAGTTTCAAGCATGAACGTCAAGCGACTATTAAAGGTCATTCTTATTATCAACTGTTAGGATTTTGTGATGCATCGGTTAAAGGATACGCTGCAGTAGTTTATTTGAGGTCGCTCAATAATGACGGTGAAGCTAAGGTTAGCCTCATTATTGCCAAATGTAAAGTCGCGCCATTAAAAACAATTTCTATACCACGCCTAGAATTAATGGCAGCACATCTATTAGCCAAACTTATTAATTACACAAAAAATATTTTACAGGATAGAATACATATTAATGATACATTATTATTTACTGATTCTTCAGTAGTACTTTCATGGTTAAACACTCCTGCTTATAACTTAAAAACCTTTGTCGCTACGCGAGTCTCTAAAATAGTAGATAGTGTTTCTAACGACAGTTGGTATCATATAAACGGGAACAGTAATCCAGCCGACATGTGTTCTCGTGGAGCATTGCCTTCAACTTTGCTAGCTACACCAGAGTGGCTAAAGGGAGCTCATTGGCTGTATTCACCGATTGAAAGCTGGCCAATTCATTCTATTCAACATTTCAAGTCAAATAGCGTCCCTGAACTTAAAACAAATTCTAATATTTCCTTAATTCAAACAATTGATAGTAATCAATCTAACATAGATGAAATGTATGCGCTCACAGAAAAGTATTCAAGTTTTTCAAAACTACAAAATATTATAGCTCGCTGCTTTCAATTTGTTAGTAATTGTAGGTTAAGTAAATCAGATCGAAATATTAACAGTCCATCTCTGTCCAATGTGAACAAGGCCCACGATCTCTTAATCAAAATAGTTCAATATAAACATTTTTCGATTGAAATTAATTCTCTAAAGAACGGTAATAATTGCAGTCAGTCTCTTCGAAAGTTATCTCCTTTTCTAGATAGCCTTGGTTTTCTCAGGGTGGGGGGTAGGCTTTCTGAATCCAGCCTTCCCTACTCAAAGAAGCATCCATTGCTGCTTCCAAAGAAAAGTAATTTTACCAACGTATTAATCGATTATTATCATAAAACGTTTCTTCATGTGGGACCTCGCTCACTTCAAAGTTTTATCAATCAAAAATATTGGATTATTTCAGCTAGAAGTGTTATTAGGTCACGTATTTTAAAATGTATTTCTTGTTTCAAAGTTCGACCTTCTTCGCTTCAACCTATCATGGGAAATTTACCCAAATTCCACACTGAAGATATTCATGCCTTTCACACTGTTGGCGTCGACATGGCCGGTCCTTTCTATACAAAAGAGTCGCTTCGCCGTAATGCTAAGATTTCCAAGTCATATTTATGTATGTTTGTGTGCTTCTCTACTCGCGCCGTCCATATTGAAATAGTCTCAGCACTCACAACGGAATGTTTCTTAGCAGCATTTGATCGTTTTACTGCTCGCCGTGGCTTATGTCATACCTTGATATCTGATAATGGTAAAAACTTTGTATCAGCTAGTAAACAACTCTCCGACATATCAAATTTCTATGAAAATAATAATACAGACATATCAGATAACTTCAAGCTACGTAAAGTAATTTGGTCTTTCAATCCACCTACTGGCAGTCATTTCGGCGGCATGTACGAGAGCGCGATAAAATCAGCCAAACAACATTTGAAGCGAGTGGCTGGCACTAGGTCATTTTCATTCGAGGAATTAACCACTTTTTTCACGCGGGTCGAAGCCGTACTAAACTCACGTCCCCTAACTAGTATTTCAAGTGACCCGAGTGAATTCAAGGCACTTACACCCGGGCATTTCTTAGTTGGTCGTGAGTTATTGTCTGTGCCTGAATATCAACTAAATGATGAACCTGTAAACCGTTTAAATCGGTGGCAATTAGTTCAGCAAGCCTCACAGCAGTTTTGGAAGTTGTGGCGTAAGGATTATCTTCATTTATTACAACAGAGACAAAAGTGGTCTAACAAATGTCGCAACATCCGAGTAGGTGAGCTTGTTCTTATACACTCAGACGCACCTCCTCTTTATTGGCACCTCGGACGAGTGACGGAAACATGTCCAGGTTCTGATGGTGTAGTCCGGGTTGTCAAATTACGAACACGCACTGGTGAACTTATTAGACCCGTGATCAAAATAAGTCCACTTCCAATAGAATCTTAGTCACATAAATATAAGTGCGTAAACGTTATTTATGTCAATTTATGCTAGATTTAAGTATTTTCAATAATTTACTAGTTTTTAAGTATTCGATATAAAGCTTCACGCATTTAGAGTTCATACAATTCACTCACATTATTTACTATACAGTCCACTACTCTTATCAATAAATACATACATATTTTCACCCATACCTGGGTTGGCAACTGGAAAATCGTGGGCGATTTCCGGTGGGGGGTTCATGTTGGGTTTTGTGGCTCTAACGCGATGATCCCTTCGCGCCCCGCGCGTCGCAAGAAAAAAGAACAATAAAAAAAAAAGTTACGCTGGCCTGCGAACGCGCGCGAAAATAAAATGAAGAAATGAAAAATTACGTGAAATAATAGTTGGGATCGCTGAAGAAGCAGTAAGTTTATTTTATTTAGAGCTATTGATTGTTTTAACAAGTTTAATATTTCAATTAGTTTCAATATCCACCAATTATTAATTAATAAATAATGATTTATGATTATAAGCAAAATTATAATGTAATCTCATAAAGAAATCCACTAATTATAATGTAACTTCCGGTTGAGAGTTTTGGTAACGAGACCGCTCGACGTGGCGCCATATTGTTTTTTTAGCGTCCGTTGTATCGGGTGTTACGGAAAAGTTTGGTTCAATGTGACTAGAGAAAATAAAATAATTAAATGTAAAAGTGTTTCATTTTATTAGTTCAGAAGTGGGATTAAGTGTTACGCGTCCATACAGGTTTGTTGTTGCGGCATGAGACGATAAAAGTCTCTTTCGGTTTTCCTTTTTATCTATTATCCAACCCTACTTACTAACATTTTTTTTAGATACCTACATTAAACTTGCATCTTCGTTTTTATGTCCATCTGTTAGTATCTAACAAGATTACAAGATTAGAATTGCTTTACTCTCACTGTAAAAAGTATAAGTATTCAAGTTTACAGTGCGATTCGTTATATTAAATCAGACATAGTACGAGTATATCTTCAATATATTTTAAAGTCTCTCATGTAATAAGGAATAAAGTGGTTGACTCTTAGTCATTGTGTTGTTTTGTAATATACTAATTTTATTATCTATCAGTATCAATTAGCAGTGTGTGTGAAGTTATAAGTCCGGTGTTTAAATAAATAAATATGTCCGATCGTTGCTATACTCCACCTTTATTAACATCACCATGTCAGGGTGGTAAGCGAATCAGAAAAAATAAAAATAAGAAACCGTCTACAAACCACGGTTATAGTGTACGTTTAGGTAATAGTAGACGAAGACGTCATGAGTCCAGTAGTTCCTCACGTTCTCCAAGTAGGAAGCGAGCTAAACCAGTCACAAGACGTCATAGACGTCGTGAATACTCGGCGAGTAGTTCATCGAGTAGCAGTAGTACGTACAAGTACGTTCCGGAAGAAGCTCCACGTCAACATAGTAAAGATAATTCTAGACGTTCACGTTCTCATACACGCTTGCAATCAAATTCTAGGAGCCGTCGAAATCGGTATAGTAGTACTTCCCGCTCACTATCTAATCAGTCTTTACTCCAAACGCTAGTAACAGCTCTAAAGAGAGAAACCGCACCAGCTACTGGCTCTCACGTGGTAGGTGGTCAAAACGTTATCACAGATTTTGATCCAAGCTCTAAATCTCAAACAATGAACGACTGGTTAACTAAAATAAACGAGTCAGCTGCGGTTTACGGCTGGAATGAGAGGCAAATCATTTTTTATGTTTTACCGAAATTAACCGGTCTCGCTAAGAAATGGTATGAAGGGCTTACTAGTGTCAAGTTTAGCTGGGCAGAATGGCAAGAGAAGCTTTTAAAGGCTTTTCCTTGCGATGAAAACTACGGAGATACGTTGTCAGAAATGTTGAATCGCAAAAGCAGAAGAAATGAAACATTGGTTGAATATTACTATGATAAAATCATGTTGATTAATCGTTGCAAATTACAAGGCAGACAGGCTGTTGATTGCATTACTCATGGCATTTATGATTATAACATTAAAATGAATATACAAGGGGCTCGTTATGAAGATCCCGAACAAGTATTAAACTATTTTCGCAATATTCCTACAAAAGCAGCCAATGATTCATTTCCAAATAGGCGACAATTAACTGATGTGCGGGAACGTTACAGCACAGATACAGCTACTAAGAGATCTACTGATTGGACATATGATCGTCGCAATAAAAATCATTCTGATATGGGCACAAATAAAGGACCAATTAATACGGTTAGTTGTTATAATTGTGGCCAAGTTGGGCATACTGTTTTCAGATGTCAAAAGGAACTAGTCAAATGTAAGCGATGTCGCCGCTATGGACATCTAGAAACAAATTGTAACTCGAATTTTCCTAATAAATCGAATAATTCTAATAGCGTTGTAAATCCTGGCAACCCTGTAGCTAGCAAGACCATATTAAATATCGGTGAGGGTAGGGACAGTAATCATAAATATTTTAAGCAGGTTCAAGTTAACGATATTACCATGAGAGCTTATATCGACTTTGGAAGCGAATGCACTCTTATTAGTGAGGAGCAATGTCAAAGGTTAGCTTTAGTGGTTGATTTAGGAAGCTTACCTCATCTGCGAGGTTTTGGTAATAATACAATTATCCCTCTGGGAAAAACGCAGCTTCACATCATTGTAGACCTGGTAGACGTTTATATAAGTGCGTTTGTTGTTCCGTCAAATCTGTTACCAGCAGATATTTTAATAGGACAATCCCTCACTGAAATTCCGTCCGTAAGAGCTTATAAGACAGATGAAGAGTTGATATTATATCAGGTAACTGCTAATAAAACGAACTCCATTACTTTGAAACCCATTAAAGATTACTCTATTCAAAAGGATACAATAGTAGAGGTCGAGAGTACATCAAACTATACCGGTTTTGTTCGTATTATGACCGACACTAGGCGTGACAATGGGAGTGAATATTTAATTTTACCTGGACTATACCAACTTATTCACGGAACTGGTCGTATTGTCGTAATAGGTTTAGGCGATAGCGAAATCCATTTAGCAAAACATAAGGTTTTAGCTAGAGGCGTAGGAATCCCGCAGTCAGTATTAAATGTCGTGGACACTGCGCCTAATTATATAATGAACGTCCGGCAATTATCCGCTGAATCTTTACCCATAATAGACGAAGATATAAATGTTGATCCTGGCATCGCCTTAGACACTAAGAGTAGGTTGATTGAACTCATTAACCAATATCGCGATTGTTTTGCACTATCAACTAAGGAACTAGGTAACACCAAAGTTACGGAAATGCATATAAAGCTGAGTGATCCATCCCCCGTGGTGTATCGACCATATCGTCTGTCACTTTCGGAAAGAGAGAATGTGAAGCAGATAATAAATGAACTCTTAGCAAATGATATCATACGTGAATCTAGTTCAGAATACGCGAGTCCTATCATATTAGTGGCTAAGAAAAACGGTGATAGGCGTCTTTGTGTTGATTATAGGGCGTTAAACCGAAAAACGATCAAAGACAAGTATCCAATGCCAATTATCGAAGACCAGATAGATAGTTTGGAGGGACAGACGTACTTTACAACGTTAGATCTTGCTCAAGGTTATCACCAGATACCAGTAACTGAGGAATCGAAACATCTTACTGCGTTCGTCACGCCGGATGGCCACTATGAATATAACCGTATGCCATTCGGTCTGACCAATGCACCGGCTGTTTTTCAGAAAATGATTCATTCTCTGTTGAATAGGCACAAAATGCCGGGTGTTGTAGCTTATATGGATGATGTGATCATAGGGTCTAAAACAATAGATGAGGGTATCGAAAAATTAGAAGCAGTTTTACAAATATTGCGTGATGCTAATTTGTCATTAAATGTCACAAAGTGCCATTTCTTCAAAACTGTGATAGAATACCTTGGTTTTGAAATATCAGGCAATGGCGTTCGTCCTGGTTCTAGGAAAATTGACGCAGTGATGGCTTTTCCTACTCCTCGGAACGTCCACGAAGTTCGGCAGTTTATCGGGCTGGCTAGTTTTTTTAGGAAATTTGTAAATAATTTTGCCACTATAGCACGACCACTAACATCTCTCACTAAAGCCAATGTGAATTGGGTTTGGGGAATTGATCAAGTTAAAGCTTTTGAAACTCTTAAAGATACCCTTACCACAAGGCCAGTTTTGACTATATATAATCCTAATCACCAGACTGAGCTACACACAGATGCAAGCAAGCTAGGAATAGGCGGAGTCTTACTGCAACGTGAGCATGAAAAAGCCCCATTAAAGGCAGTGGCATACTTTAGCCGTCAGACTAGTGCGGAAGAACAACACTTCCACTCCTTTGAATTAGAGACGCTTGCAGTTGTGATGTCTTTGAATCGGTTCAGAGTTTATTTGCTGGGCATATCGTTCAAGGTCATCACCGACTGTAACGCACTTAGAACCACACTAACAAAGCGAGATCTTGTACCACGCATAGCTCGGTGGTGGCTATTGGTTCAAGATTTCGATTTTGCTGTAGAGTATCGTCCAGGGACTCGACTGCTTCATGCAGACTGTTTGAGTAGAAATCCTTTACCTATATCAGATGATCAACAGACTCCTGAAATTACCATTATGACGATACGGGATGAACACTCATTAGCAACTGTTCAATTAGGCGATCCAAAATTAAAATTAATAAAATGCGTGCTGGATAAAAATTGTACTGAAGCTAAAGATGTTACTAACAATTTCCAACTTAAGGATGGAAAGATATACAGAAAGGTAGGTTCTGATTTAAAATATGCTGTTCCTCGGGATGCGCGATGGAAGATATGTCAGTTATGTCATGATGAGAGTGGTCATTTCTCATTTGAAAAGACAATAGAGAAAATGCGTAGAGACTATTGGTTTCCAAGTATGACGCGGTTCGTAAAGAAATATGTGCGTGCCTGTCTTGCATGTGCTTATGCGAAAGAACCGTCAGGAAAGAAGCAAGGGTATTTGCACCCCATTCCCAAACCAACGATACCATTCGAATGTGTCCACATTGATCACCTAGGGCCTTTTGTGCGCAGCAAAAATGGTAATTCTTATATATTAGGAATTATCGATGCATTTACAAAGTTTATAGTTTTACGCGCAGTACGAAACACAAAGAGTAAGACTACCATTCAGATATTGCGCGATTTTATTGCTCTTTTTGGTTCACCAAAAATCATTATATCAGATCGAGGTACCAGCTTCACATCTTCAGAATTCGCTAAATTTATAGAAGTTTCCTGTATTAAACACGTAAAGAATTCTGTGGCTACTCCACGCGCAAACGGTCAAATAGAGCGGTATAATCGGTCTGTGCTTAGTTCACTAATAGCGATGAGTGTAGACAAGGATGATAGAAATTGGGATTGTAACTTAAATAAAGTGCAATGGAGTTTAAATAACACCCTAAATAAGGCTATAGGTAAGACACCTGTGCAAGTGGTTTTCGGAAAAGAAACTGTCAACTTATCTGAGAACCACTTGCATGACATCTCAGAGAATTTAGCAGCGACCGGAAATATTGATGAGGTGCGAAAGCAAGCGTCCGCTAATATTAATAAACAACAAATAGCGATGAAGACACGGTTTGACAAAAAAAGATGCGCTGCTAATTGTTATAAGATAGGGGACTTGGTTATGGTACAAAAGCATAATCGTAATATAGGAGAAAGTAATAAATTACTTCCCGCGTACAGTGGTCCTTATCGAGTGACTGCCGTGTTAAATAATGATCGTTACGAAGTGTCAAGTATTGAGGGATTCGTCGGTAGAAAATATAAGAATATATACTCAGCTGATAAAATTAAGTACTGGATTCAATTTAAAGCCAATTCTGATTCGGAACATGCAAGTGAAACTTCTGATTCTGAGTAAATGACGTATCATCACCACAGCTCACATTACTAACCAAACAATTTTTACTTCCAAATCCAAACCTTATGTTCTTACCTATCCTTATAATAAACCGTAAAAAGAGTGGACGATCGACATAGTGCTGAACAGTCTTGCATAATGATGTAATTGACAAGTATCGACGGTCGCATGGGACGAGGCTGATGCACCCTGTGCGTGTAAGCGGCAGCGCACAATAATTTTCGGGACGAGGCCGATGCACTCTATACGTGTAAGCGGTAGCCCACAGTATATTTCGAGACGAGGCCGATGCGCCCTGTGCGTGCAAGCGGTAGCCCACAATGTTTTTCGGGACGAGGCCGATGCACCCTGTGCGTGCAAGCGGTAGCCCACAATGTTCTTCGGGACGAGGCCGATGCACCCTGTGCGTGTAAGCGGTAGCCCACAATATTTAACGGGACGAGACCGATGCATCCTGTGCGTGCAAGCGGTAGCCCACAATATACTTACGGGAGGAGGCCGTTGTACCTGGTGTGTGCAAGTGGTGGCCCACAATATAATTACAAGAGGAGGCAGTTACACCCTATGTGTGTCAGCGGTAGCGCACAATATAACTACATGGATGGGGCCGATGCACCTTGTGAGTGACATCTAACATGACCCACCTTGTGCGCGGGTGTAGACTCCACGATCAATATTATAGTGATAAACAGTGAATAAGTGATCAACGCGTGTGAATAGTGACCAAGTATAAATAAAATTGTGTACACTTGTCTAAAATTAATAGTGATTAGTAAGGCGAAAGAGAGTATAAAATATTGAATGGGGTCATTCAATTACTGAGGATGGCCGAATATTTGTTCAAATCTCTAGAGAATTAATTAAATATTTTGTTAACTGTAATTAATATATACTTTATTATTAGGCTTGTATTTGCATAATACCTTATAGGTTAGTCACCGGGGAAAATAACGATTTGTTGGTTATATAGTTACTTTTGTTACTTGTAGTGTGTTAATGTTGTGTTTGATTATATAAAGCTACGGATTAATAGACTCTATTAAGTTTATGTTTCATATTAATAATTGATATTTTTTTTAATTATGCCTGAGGACAGGCATTTTGTCAGGATGGTCGACTGTTAGAAATGCTATATATTCTTGTTTAATATTGTTAATAATTATTAATTAATAAATAATGATTTATGATTATAAGCAAAATTATAATGTAATCTCATAAAGAAATCCACTAATTATAATGTAACTTCCGGTTGAGAGTTTTGGTAACGAGACCGCTCGACGTGGCGCCATATTGTTTTTTTAGCGTCCGTTGTATCGGGTGTTACGGAAAAGTTTGGTTCAATGTGACTAGAGAAAATAAAATAATTAAATGTAAAAGTGTTTCATTTTATTAGACTCCACTTCTGCCTACCATCAGGTGGAATAAAGTCATTTGCTTGACCTTATTATGAAAAAAAAACAATGTTTTCCTATGAGTAAAGGCCGTAAAGCTATAGGTAGAGGCGGTGTAGTAGCCGGATGGATACAAGGAACATACAGAAAATATCACTATGAGACACTATGCACACAAAAAAAGAAACTTATCACCATAAATTAATACCTATCACTGACCTATCTAAGTACTAACCACATACTAACCATGTACCTATCAATGTGCTGTGAATGGTGGTAGGGTTTATGTACCGTCCATACAAATATGTCCGAACATATCACCATCATAACAGCCTTTATAATTCAGCCCCCAGCTGGGACACAGAGCCACTCCGTATCATCGAAAGAGATTTAAGAAAAAAGTAACAAACATTTTGTATGTTTCTTTCGCGTTTATAATATCCGTAGGATATTCCGTTGGTTTATTTATTGCCATCGGCGAATGTTACACACGCTCCGAAACGCACGACTGATGTTATTGTCACGAATCACTTGCGGACACCGCGCGAAAGGTCTCGTTTTTTATGTAATATTATTATTATTATTGGACAGGAGTAAATACGAGCGAGATAAAATGTTTACTGATAAAACTGACATAGCGACAATTGCGATTTGCAATTTCAGTTATGCGTACTACTGAGGACGCAACCACAGTATACCAAGAATTCTTTGTATACCAAGATTCTTGGTATACTGTGACGCAACACCTTTATTAACAGCATGGTATATACAAAAAATCAATAGGTAATATACATCTAAGTCATAGTGTCTCAAACATTTTGCGCACCGCCCACTTAGAGAATATGCTTTTGTCTAGAGCCCCCAGCTTAATTTTAATTACCATTTGTCGCGAATTTAAAACGGCTATTATCTACCACGATGTGCTATCTCCATGCCCCTTTTTCTCAGTGCCCCATTCTCTGGGTCTTCTAACTTTGAGAACCTATGACTAAGTAGCATGTTTATCAGCTGTCTTGTGCCCATGATAGACGCTACGCTCGGTTTGGAGCTAGGTTACGAATTTTGTTTACATCTGAAAATAAAACGATTTGTCATGAAATGGGACTTGAACTCCGTCGATAAGATGAAGTATTCGCTAACATTGAGTAATATTATCAAAGATAATTTAACATCCGATGAGGTATATTTCCAACTGTAAAATTTAATTAGTAAGTTATATATTGGTACCACTGTCATTGCGATCTTCTATCGGCCCCCTTTTTGCGTCATGAGTCAAAAATATTACCCAACAATTCTTAAAGTAAAAAAAACTCGAGAGTGATAGAAACAACACCGGCGCTACCATTAAAATTAAAACTGATCAACTATTATATTTTTAAATTGTAAATCTAAATATTATTCAGATTTATTCCAATACGCATTATTGAATATTTCAACCTTATTTTAATGCAAATATATGTCTATCATGAACGTATAATTTAGTGGTTGCATAATATAAAATTATGGGACTACCCACGGTGGAAGACGTCATCTCTACTGAGATAAGTATTGTTTAAAAAGCGGCAGCTAATGAGGCCAGACTAACAGACGTGGCTACTAGCCGTGCCTGAGAGTATATGCCACCGTACAATACGTACAATTGTCTTATTACGTTACGTCTTAGTACGTTATTTTAGTCAAGGTCACAGCGGACTAGCCCCTTGAAGCTCGAAATGGGGTAGTACCACAGAACATAGATATAAGAGGTATCTATGTTCTGTGGGTAGTACCACCACTTTACAGAGGACCACAGTCAGATAACACTCCTTTTTTGAGGTGTTTTGTTTGTGTTGGTGAGTAAGATTGCAGAAGCTCCACGAGGTAGGAAACTGGACTATGGTTGTCAGCGCGCGTGTGTCACGTCAATGTTGCAAGTGTCTATAGGCTAAGTACTGGTGAAGCGTGTAAATAGCTACCATCTATAAAAAATATGGGGCAAATTTGGGCAATTCCTGGTGGAACGGCGAACTTAATGACTAACAACGGCTATAGACAAAACATCAACGATCTGGCAAAATAGGTCGGATAAACGTAACGCACGACTCACCCGATGCTTCACCGATCATCAGCCTTCAGAGTCAGACCTAAAGTAGATAGGCACAGCCACTGCTCGCACTAGTCCTACGATTATAAGTAATCCAGTCCACCAGTTACACCAAACACAATATGCGAAAGTCACTAATATCTTCTCGCGGGCGTAATAAGAAATTATTATAATAAGCACTTGACGTAATAATCAAGTTAAAATGCGATCACGGCGAAAATTTTCAAAAATATGTGTTAATTGCGGCGTAGCGAAAAACAGAAGAAGAATGCGCGGGAACAGTTTTTCTTAATATGACAAAATGGTGGCACGGAATCGCGCCTTTTGAGCCATCTGTCCGAATCACAGACTCCACACCAGATGGCGTCGGCGAGCACATCTACCAAACTAAAATGCCAGTATTGTTGATGTGAAAATATATAATAATAAATATGTATACAGGGTGTAAAAGACATGAACAGTCAAACGAGAACTATGTATTCTGCTCACCATCATAACATTTTTCTTCCTTTAGACTATACCTGGGAAATTGATAGTTACGATTTTATTGAAGGTCAAAGTCATAGTTATTTTTTATTTTTTTTTTCATGAAAACGTATTCTATACTTTAATTCTTAATTATTATCCAATGAAACATTATAATTTTTTTTAGTATTTCATAACAAAAAATGGCATCAAAACGTTAGCGTTCAATGTAGCTCACTCGATGCGCACGGATACTAACGAACGGGGCCGCCGTCCGCAAAATTATCGCGGTTTTGCGAGTTGCGTGCGAGTTGAGCGAGCGAGAAAAAAAAAAAAAAAAAGAGTTGAGCCCTTTACATTGCGCGGTACAAATTGCAATTTTTTTTAACACCAAAAAATAAAAATCATTTCCCAGCAATATTTTTTTTGAAATATGTCTTATTTTGATGTATAGAATACATGGTTCTCGTTTGACTGCTCATGTCTTTTACACCCAGTATATGAAAAGACTAACCAGCTACGGTGACTGCTTACCACCAGGCAGTCCATATGCATCTGCAAACTCTTTACACTAGTGCTCCGACCGGTTTTTTTAATCAAATTATTGCCTATGTCAGTTTGAGAATAATGTAGCATTCTAACTTTTTTATTGGTCTGAGCATTCTAAAGCCCGTTTTCCACCGCCGGAGAGGAATGAGCTAGGGATACTAGCGGAGCAGCCTCCGTGTACATAAAATTGGTTTTCTTTTCCACCGAGAAAGAGTTCGGGAGTATTGATTTCCACCGCCAAAGAGGAATGAGCGAAAGAGACGAGCTGAGCGAACTGAAAATGAGAAGTGAAAAATGAATTTTGATTTCCACGGCGAGCGAGCTCACGGGCCGGGGTGCGCGGGGCGGTCACCGAGCGAGTCATTTTTAAACTAGTTGGCGACACAGCGGACACATTTTTACTCTCTTGTCGCTTTTTGTCTTTTTCGCTCATCTCTTTCTCGGTGGAAACACTACTATGTAAAATTCGATTGCGAGTTGAAAGGACTCATTAATGAGTTCACTCCGCTCTCTAGGGATGAGTGAGCTCATTTGTACTCTTTTTTCCCTCTTTTTCATTTTCGTTCGACTCTTTGTTGGTGGAAACCACAGATATATTATTTACAGTTTAAATACTTAGGTCATATATTAAATGAAAATATGTGTGATGATTTGGATATTGAGAGGGAGCGTAGGGCATTGTCGGTACGGGGTAATATGTTGGCACATAGGTTTGCTCGATGTACAGCCGAGGTCAAAATCACTCTTTTTAAAGCCTATTGTCAGGCATTTTACACGAGCAACCTTTGGGCCAACTTTACACAGAAATCCTACAATGCCCTACGCATTCAGTACAACAACATCTTCAGGGCTCTGTTCCGGCTCCCTCGCTATTGTAGTGCGTCCGGTATGTTTGCCGATGCCAGCGTGGATGACTTTTACGCATTAATGCGAAAGAAGGTTGCCTCGCTTCTGAACAGGGTGCGACGGAGCTCGAACAGAGTCCTGAGGATGGTGGGTGATCGCCTTGATACAGCCCTGGTTGGCAGGTTCACCGAGCTCCATGTGGCAAGGGTTCGGTGAGACTGCCAATTGAGGATGTTTCAATTTATTATAATTTTCCCATGTGTGTCATACTAACATAGTCTGTAAGTCATATTGTTACTAACAATCTATGGATCTTTGGTCTGAAAATAAATGATTTTTATTTTTATTTTATTTTTATTTTATTTATTTATTATTCTAAGGAGATCGGTCGAATCGCCGATTTCATAGGAACACCGAGTGTCGCGATCAGCGGCCGTACTACATAACATAGTTCTATTGAGCATGCCGTAATATACACTATTCATTGCGCTCGTCTTTAGGACTGCGAAGCGATGAAAGTTAAGCACAACCGCAAAGGAGATCGGTCAAATCGCTGAGTTACGTATTCACTTGACTTTATCGAAAATACATTTGTCGCAAGTTAAGCGCCGGCTTGGCCTATCTCCTTGTATTATTAAATCTATGGTGGAAACAGATGTACTAGCGCCTGAGTTTTTATTGGTGTTGTATAAGTACAGACCTCAAGCGGCTGCTTTCTAGTTGTGTTTTATTAATAATCTGTTTCTATTGATTACCTCATTTAAATTGACCAAACCTACTCTCTTTTGCGTGAATTTAAAAATAAAAATTAACAAACAAACAATTGAAATCAACAAGAGCTACCTTGCCCGGAACACACGGAACAAATCATCCAAAACATCAGCAATAGGTAAAACATGACGAGCTTACGAAAGCTGCGTCCTCGGACCATTTAGTGAGGTCACGACACCCGCCGCCACACAAGGAGCGACTTAGACCACTCACAACATCCGATAGCCTTCGACTAAACTTAATTTGCTCGACACAAACAACAAACTTGCGACGAACTTTCTATAAAAATATATATATATATTTCTATATTGAAAAACGAACGAATCAAGTTCTACTGATGATAGACCGGCTTGTTATAGGCTTAATAGGGGTAATTATCAGTCACTATACTATGCATGAATAGTTTCATGGCCCACCGCGTACCTGGCACTAACCCTTCTTGAGAATATTGTTGTGGGTAATCCCTGGGTGCGATGGTGTGTTTGTGATTGGTGGTTCAGAATCTCCCTTAGTCCTATTGGTGACCGGGAACTAGACCGCTGATATTTTTTTTAATTAGCCTATATCATCCCATTTCTAGGCAAAGGCCTCCCCCAAACTCTTCCACTGATCCTTATTCTGTGCCAGTTTTCCAGTCGCTTTTGAACCTCTTTATATCGTTACACCATTTTATCTTAAGTCTGCCTCGTCGACGACAGCCTTCCGAAAGTGCCCAGTGTGTGGTGATTCAGGTACATTTTTTTTATTACATTTATAAGTTTGGAAAATATAGATATAAAAATTAGATATTAATAATAAAGATAAATATATTCATCAACAGCTCATATCACAGAACACAGAAGCTCATATAATGTCCCCACCGAGGGGATCGAGCCTACCTCACATTAGGGGCGATTATACCTTAGTCAACCACGCTGGCCAACTGCGGGTTGGTCGACTTCACACACAACCTAAGAATTTCTTCCTAGGTGTATGCAGGTTTCCTCACGATGTTTTCCTTCACCGTAAAAGCGTCATGAATTCAAAATTTGAAAACACATTGGTACGTGGCGGGGTTCGAACCGGTGCCTCCCGGGTGGAAGACAACGCTCTCACGCACTACGCCACCGACGCTCCTCGATAAATATATTATTCAGAACCTATTACAAAAAAAGAGGAGGCTTACTTTTATACGGCATAAACCGATGGCTAATGTTTGATTTACCATCATTTATACTAAAATAAAAGAGCCACTGTTAACCCAAAAATAGTAGATGATTGATCACCAAAATTATCACAATATTTAAATATTTATAAAAATAAGGTATTTATAAAAACAGTCACCTGTCACACACACTTAGTTTGTGTGCGTTAACGCATATTGTTTTACGCTGCTTAACCTAACTGAACACGATTTGGTGATCATTTACTAAAATTGATCTTTGAATACATGTTGTTGACCAAAATATTAGTTCCCTTACTTTTTTCTACAATTGTCTTGCGTCTGTTTGAAGTCTTTACTAGATCTTTGTCTTATAATTCCCACAACCAAGATAATCTCTCCATTCAAGGGGTCAATATAAGAACAAAGTGACATAATTATTATTTTTTGCCACTCCTACGTTTACGTGAGAACTCTTTACAAAAATACGAACCAGCGTATCTCGTTGATGTCTTTTCTATGGGAGACTTTGTCATGCGTAGGTAAATTTATGCACTGATTTTTTTGTTTTTATTTTTGTTTTTTAGAAAACTATTATCATCATAATCTTTATTAAAATAACTTATAATTACAATAAATAAATAGAATAACATTTATCTCTTCAATTGATTGGAATCAACTTAACTGTTACCTAGGCCTGTTGTGTTTTATAATAAAATTAAATCAAACAATTTAAAATATTCTATTGCGCTCTCTCTTTCCGTCTGCCACATTACTTATATCGTAAGCTGTGTATAAGTTTGCAATTTATTAATGCCGAACCGCGGTCTCCTAGCACCACACTTTATAAGTTAATATTAATATAGCCAACAGCAATGAAGATACCGGTATAAAATTAAAATTTAATAACTTTATAATGGAGATTATAATCAAAAGTAATAATTTCGAGAACATGTTCTATCGCAGGGTTCCACAGTCTGTTATGGATTCCAAATGAAATGCATTCCCACCTTGGACCTTGTCTTAGCTTGACACTCCACCTTACAGAAGACCACAGTCATATAACACTTCATTTATGTGGTGTTGTGTTTGTTGATAGAGCACTAGAAGTCTTGAACTGGCGTGGTACACTCAGCATCAGAAGTGATTAACACTTTAGTACAATGTCAAGCATATTTATTTTATTTATTTTCAAGGGAAACATGCATATTATGTTCTCTTACAAATAATTTACAGTAGTTAATTCAAGTTACATTAAAGTTTCCTGAGATATATTACTCATTATAAATAAGTGAACTCTAGTTAATTAAGAAATAAATTCTAGATATAAATATATACAATTGGCACTACAACATTATATATTACCTTCTTTTTTCTTTGATTGCCTTTTTAAGCTGTCCTTCCGACAAAAGAAATATATCAATATTTGAGAAATTTTCATTGTAAGATAATAATTATAAACATCATAGCAAAGCCAACGCCTGTGCAGTACATAGTTGACACCATTATTGTATGATAAATAATAATAAATAATGATTATGCCTAGGTTTGGCACTACGGTCATTATACACATAGGTACATTTGACACCGTTCGTGGTGGAGTGGTAACGCTGCTTATACATCAAGCGGTCCGGGTTCGAGTCTTGGTTTGTGTGATGAACACGAACATTTGTTCACGAGTCATGGTTGTTTATGTATTTATTTAAGTTTATTTATAAATATATCTATACTATTTTGTATATTAATGTCCGTTATCTAGTATCCATAACATAAGTTCTTAATGATACTTAATTTGGGCTAGAAAATTGGTGTGAGCGTGGAAATATATTATTATACATAGGTACAGCGCAAATAACGCTATCAATTCGTTTATTTTTCCTTCGGTAAGAATGGTTGCCAGCCAGCTGACAGAGGTTGGTGTTTTAATCGTCTATAGTCTCGACTCTAGGCTTAGTGGCCGGCTGTATGCTTGTTTTTTTTTACCACACACAGCATTAAAATAATGTATTCGTTACAACGGACTTTGGTATGTGCCATTAAAATTAAATGTGAATTTAAAAATGTGGGTTATAAAACGATAATAACGATCTATAAATATAATGTAAACAAGGTAATACATAAATCATACTCGTTTTATAGTTGGCTACTCAACTATACTATAATTATTTATTTATTACCTGATAATAATAATCGATGAGAGGATGGACATGTGCTTTAATATGAATTTAAACTGTATTATGGCGCAGTTAAGTTGTGAATTTCAAATAATAAGCGCAATAGCTAACGACATTTAATTTCATAACTGTGTCTCACATTGCATTGTTTTAATTGGCTCAAAAATCATGCAACATGTTATTATAAACAACCAAATAATGCCGAAATCTTGATTTCGTTATTTCAATAGGTATTTGTCATAAGATGAATTTGTCAAAAACCTGTTGAGAGCGAGTCTATATAGCTGTATGTGTAATGTAGTTAAAATCAAAGGATCAATAACTTCGTTGATACTTGGTTACTTTTTTATCACCACAGATAATATAAGGGACGCTTCATACGTTACATACCAACTGCTCTTGCTACGGTCCAACACCGAAATCGCGCGAAAAATATCTGCTACTCCGTACTTACTGCTGCTACATTTTTTCTAATTTTTTTCATAGTTTTTATATAACGTTGTTTTTTTTACTTATCTTAAGCTTAAACAAATGTATTTTTATTAATAGAAAACATACACTGGAAAAAATCGACCTGCCCCAGGCGGGAATCGAACCCAGTATCTTCCGCAATCCGGACGGCTGCGTTAACCATTACGCCACCAAGGCTCTGCTTTCGCTGTCGAAATTTGTCAGTGCTTGGTTTCATCAAATCTTTGAAATTTGCACTTCTAGATCCGAACGAAATTGTTTGCAAATACATTTGACGCCCAGTTAAGATGAAACTACCTTACATTATGGAATAATTTTTGCGTTTACAAACAAGTAAATATTTTTAATCCAAGAAAAAATGGCAGGCAGGTCGATTTTTTTCAGTGGTATGTACTTAACATTTGCTGTGTACACTTTTTTTGGATTACAGTCCAGTCTATGTACTTTGTGTAATCTGTATAATGTGTACCATAAATAAATTAATATAGCATTACAATAAAAACATTTATGCATCATAAATACATATAATAGTTATCTTATATCTCATATTGACATACTGTAAAAGAAAATTGCATTCGTATCATAAGTGTACTACTGCAGCTAAAATCAAAATTAATTTAATTACATGATGGCGCGAGCTATAAAATTTTATATCAAAATAAAATGTTACGATTACTACCGACCGACGGTATCACGTGTGGTCTCGTATAAAACACATTTTATTATTTCCTTATGAGTTTTGCCCTACACCCTTAACCCTGAGACGGTAAAGAGGTGACATCATAGACAGTATGTGAACATACACTAGAAGAGACGTTTAGTGTATGCAGGAAATAAAACTATTATCATGTTCTATGTTAAACATAAGTCTATAGCTTAATGAATTAAACTTAATCAAGGTCAGGACCTCTCTCAGAACTCCTCGGACCCCCAAAGCAGCATACCTCGTATTGAAATACATATTAAATTCGTTTTAGGGCTCCACTTTTGTTTGCACCAGGGTTTCTTTGCCTTTGGTTACCTAGCTACACCTCTGCTTCTTCCATACGACCTTTCATCTCCTATTTCATGTCAAACTTTCAAACAAAAATTTATTTATTTCTTCTCAAGTGCGTCAAGCTAAATCCACACACGTCTGTGCCGTGCCCGGGACGTGGACAGGACCGTGTTCCGTCAGTGATTGTCAAAACTAACACTGCGTACTTTTTAGGGTTCCCTACCCAAAGGGTAAAACGGGACCTATTATTACTAATTACTAAGACTCCGTTGTCCGTCCGTCCGTCACTCACCAGGCTTTATCTCATAAACCGTGATAGTCAGACATTTGAAATTTTCACAGATGCTGTATTTCTGTTGCCACTCAGAATAATATAAATATTTAAGGGGCTACCATACAAAAAACGTGTTTTTTTTGCTTGATATTGATAACAGCAACAGGTAGACGCTTGAAATATTCACAGAATATTAAGCTATATATTCACTTTGAAAATAAATACCTAATTCAAAATGAAATAAAACAAATATTTCGGGGGTATTTCGGGGGGGGGGGGGGGGGCACCCATTTATCAAACGAGATTTTGTATAGAGAAGCTACGGAGTCATTCGAGTGCGACCCCGACTCGCACTTTGCCGGTTTTTTAAGGAATCGTTCACACACGACCGTGTCGGGTCCAGCGACGGAGCTTCATAGCGCCCGCTCGACACGCCCCAGCCACGTCCTTGATGTGCGTGGATATACCATACATTCAAAGCTTCATTGTTTTTCCACAAATAAACTATCTTGGCATTTGGACACAACTTCTGCTTACCATCAGATAGAACAGACGCATTTGCTTGACTTTTTTATATTTAAAAAATGTGTGCTGACCTGCATCAACTGGTAGAGCTTGTGATGAGGATGGTCTGGAGCGAGCTCGAAGCTGCCGACGCAGTAGACGCCGCGGCGCGCCAGGCACTCCTCGTAGTGGTCCAGGTGGAACAGCCGCGGCATCTGGTAGAACTCCTCATCTGAACATACACACGTACTCCATTGGAAAAGAAAACCTTTTAATGTAACGAAGTCTACATCAGATCTAACGTTGTTACCCTCTCGTGCTACATAACGTGAGGTATTCACTAATTCAAATGTCAGTCAGATATTAACACATGTGGGAGGGAATGTTAACGAATTGTAGTTTCTCCCGAGTTCTTGTTGTAAAACCACGTATTGAGAGAATCCATTTTTAACCTAATCTACCTTATAATTGTCCGTAACAATAAGGAAACTGTCACTTGACATTGGCGTAAACTTTATGTGTTTCGCGATATTTATTTATAAGCATTTTATTAACTTCCCGGTCGTAAATAACGTGTAAAGGACCCTGAATTTTGAGATTTAAAAAAAATAGTATAAAATAAATAGCCGGGTAAATAGTCGTCAGTTGTTATCAAACTTTTCTCATTGTAAAAAAAACCTAACATGGCAGCGGGTAATCACAACCACCACTTTTTGTACTTGCTAGTTACAGTTTGGTAAAGGTGATTTCCTGCATCTATCGTCTGTAAATGTCAAAGTCAAAGTCAAGTCAAAATTACTTTTCATCCCACCACCTCGGAAAGTGTAATTTTGCGCTTCGAAATCTGGCTGGAAAATTCTATTTTATTCGCTTGAGCGGCAAAGTAGATTTGAATTTAGAACATCACATATAATGAGTACTCAATATAATTGTAAATTCAAAACGTCATTAAACCTATTTAATGTAACCTCTATGGTGCCAAATTTATGATTAGAATGAAGATTATTTTGTCATTTCCTCGCTGAGGTGGGATGAAAAGTTACGTATTGCACTCGAGTGGAAAGATTTTTCACCTTGTGCTCGTTTGTTTCCCTCGCTGACGCTCAGGATTCTAATTTAGAATCACTCGCTGCGCTCGTGATTCAACTTTAGAATCCTTCGCTTGCTCGGTCATCCAAATCGAGCACGCGGTTAAAAAGGAACTTTCCACTCTTGTATAATAAATAACTATTATTCAATTAGTTAGGTCAATGACGTAGGAATTCTTCCTACGTCATTGATTTAGGTACAATTTGTACCTCAGACCAAAATCATTGGTCTGAGATTTGTACACGTATGAAAGTCAATTTTGATGCCATCGCTTCGAGAGTCTACCAGGAGGCCTTGTTGTGGCAACCCATGCTGATTTTATATTTTCACCCTATATTGTTTTTAGTGACATTACGAGCCGTGTAGCCAATTCGCTTGAAATCTTTTGAGACTGTTACGTATCCAAGTAATTTAAATGGGACCACATTTCTTTCATTGAAAGTGTTGGCGGCGATTCCAATACACATGGCGCTGGTTATTTTTTTTTTTTTTTTTTTTTTTTTTATTTTATTTTTTATTTATTTACCATAACTAAACGGGATAAACCCAGTTACATAATTATGTAGTACATCTTAAAAAACTAAAATAGATAAATGGATTATTTTACACATAGCAACTTAACTTAACTTATTTATTATAGTCTTCGGGTTATCAACAAATATATCCAATTCCGGTGAAGTAATCAGAAGCGCGTTTAGAGCCTCCTGCATGCGACACAGCGGCGATTGTGCACGCGCCACCGTGCGACATGTTGGAGGCGCGAACAGACGATGTCTGCGACCGGAACGAATACGCAAATATTTATCAGGCACATACAAGCGAGACAATTGTTCAACACATTCAGGCGCTTCCACAGACCCACGCAAAATCGCTACAGCGGTAGATATCTCCACCCGGGTTCTCCTCAATTCTAAAGAATTCATCCCCAACATTCCTAGTAAAAATTTGGTAGGATACATAAAGGGATAATACCCATATATCCGCCTATAGTAATACCGAAGAAAAGCCTTTTGAACCTTCTCCAGCATTAACTTATACTTAGCCTCGTGAGGATTCCAAACACATGCGCTGGATTCCAGTGAGCTTCTCACAAGACTTGTAAACATGAGTTTAATAACGTCCGGATGGTTGAAGTCACGTAGATTACGTAAGATAAACCCTAAGCGACTGAAGCAGCTACGAGTGAGAGTGCAAATGTGTTCGTTGAATGTCAGGGTAGAATCAAAGATCACACCTAGGTCCTTCATAGTATCTTTACGACTGATAGCGTCCCTGCCTAACCTGTAGTTATAGTTGACAGGATTATGCCGACGACCGAAGGTCATGACAGAGCACTTGCTATCGTTAAACTCTAAACCATTCTCAGTACTCCACCTAAGAAGGGCATCAATATCCTTTTGAATAAGTTTAGAATCAACTTCGCCACTGACCTCTGCAAATATTTTTAGGTCGTCAGCATAATTTATTTTAATTATGTCACTTTCATTGTCATCGCCAATGAAAGGGAAGCCTGTTTTGTATAGATAGAGCATTTTTACAACACTTATGTTTGCAATAAGAAATTTGGTATCTTGGGTAACGTTTTAAAGTATCACGAACTCGTTTGCACTTTTTCGTTTTTAACAAGATGAGTTGCTATGAACACCAATTTGAAGGCTGTGGCTTTAATAAAAAAACTTTTATGTAAAAGGGGACAAACTTACTTTGCGACGTCTCGTGGTAAATTTATAAACTAACGGATATCCATTCTAAACGGTTAGACCAATCACAGAAGAGCTTTTAATTTTACGCTTTTTTAAAATACGGCAAATAACACACTGCTCTCTGATTGGTCGATGTTGACAGTATAATGGCAATGCTTGTGTCCAGAGACTTATGGAACAATCAGATTTGCAAAGAAAAACTATTTTCACATGTGTTAAAACTATTAACACAGTTACAACATTAAAAACTTTACAAAACTTGTACAAAACACACGAGCAAACGGTTTGTTTATGTTCCGTGGCGAACAATGGCGGTGGAGAGGAAGGAGAAGGAACACGTGACTTATTCAACCAATCAGAGCGCACATGACGTTTGGTTATTGCTTACTTATTATTTTACGCGTGAGTTCGGTAAGTTTATTAAATTGCGAAAATGTGGGCGTAAAATAATACAATTTATCTCTAGTTTAGAATCCTACGAAAGTTTATAAATTTCGTAAAAAAATTATAATTTTGCGGTTCTTGTTATTTTCTGGTGACATTTGCGTTTAAAAACACTTTCGGTGCCTTATTAGGTATACATCTTTCTTTTAATATTAAACGTTAAAAATGTAGGTACCATGTTTTTCCGAAGGTCGCCAGGAAGCTGAGACCAATAAATGGTACCTGAGTGAATGGCACCAGAGCCAGGAAGCGACGTCTGCGATCAAGTCCCTTATTAAGCACAAGGTTACCATGGTTCGGATACGCACAACGCACATCTTACTTTAATACGAAAGTGCGAGAATTTGAAAGGATTTATGTATATCGATATAACTACGTAAATGTCAAATCACCGTGTTATTAAAAAGTCACCGTCAAATAGGTATAGATTACACAGCATGAGGGTGTTCCACCAAAACCTTACAATACAAGTATAATGTTCTACCAGGTTCTACCTTTTTTGAAGATGAAGCGCCTCTGTTTTCGACATAAAATTGAAACGTTTGGAAATGTACCAAATGTAGTTTTACTCTTATAATAGAAAAAAATCTAGTATTGTTTGCTGACTGCTATATCTGGTCTGACTTTCAAATAAAAATTCGTATTTTTTTGTGATTGACTTATAAAAATCAATCGACAAAGTCTCTCATTTTATTCACAATTTTTTAGGATCACGGATATATGACGAAACAATATATTATACTTAGTACATATACCTATACTTAATAGATAATTATATTTTTCCACGCTCAAACTATGTAGCCCAAAATAAGTTTAATTAAGAAGTTGTGTTATAGGCGACATAAGCATAAACATGCATAAATAAATAAATATTTTTATAGGTAAAGCTGTTTGTACTAAGTGTTCGCTTCGTTATGTCATACGTGTAGGGTTGGCAATGGTGACACTTTTATAGAATAGAACGTAATGAATAGTGAACATTAATACACGCGAGTTAAGTCCGTAAAATTTGTTTTATTTACTACCTATAAGTATGTATGTAAAATAAGATAATTGTTAAGTCCTAAGAGCCGGTAATACCTATGCCCCAAGCTTAGAGAAGGTTTACTTTATAATACGGCCTTATAAAGCTTTTGTCTATGTTCTTTATGATGTACGTTTTAACGATTGTATAACGTAGTGACTCCTGCTTGACGTACTATTTAACACAATGTCAACAATTTATTACTACTCAGCTTGTTATGGATCGCACAAAATATACTATAGGATCAAAAGTTGCGTAACTGTGAGTTTTGGAAGTAATTTCCTTCCACGTAGGTACTCGTGGAACAAACTCACAGCATGGGCTATATTCTAGAGAGGTGTGAAGAAGTTTTCAAGGTTTTGCAATTACGAGAATGCGTAATATTCGAGGATTGTTTATGTTTATTACTTAATTGTTGTTTCATTGCCTCCAAATTAGTTATTATAACAATTATTTTCCTTTTTGTTATGAGTAAATAATCACCTTAATTTGCAAACTTTTAAGCTTATCATATTTCAAAGAAAACTAAAGGATATTTATTATATCAAAGAAACACATGTACAGTCAAGTGTAAACATATGCACCCACCTAACCATTTCATTTTCTTGTACTTATGTATGGAACTAAAGGAATCATGAAATATATATTTTTTTATCATTAATATATCTTTTCAAATGTTTTATAATACGATCCGACATATATATAGAAAGAACTTAGTTTACCTGACTTAAAACTATTTGACGTGAAGAAAATATTTTTCCAACAAATTCGCTGTCATATTTATTACATCACATCTACATTTGAGACATAGGTATTTGTATGTTCAAACCGTTTTTTATGCGCTTGACTTGTACCTATCTAAAAGCAAGTAGTTTTCTAACTTTTCCTGGCTGACAACCCTACTCAAATTGCTAGACACAAGGAAATTACGGTAGTTGTCTATTACGACGAGAAAAGCACTCACTCTCAGGGCTACCACTCGATTGTATTGTTTAAAATTAAATAGGTAGGTAATCATTAAATTCTAATGTTATTCTTGAGGACCAGTTATGGAATTAAACACTTGACATAGCAGAAATCGAAGTCACGCTTGACGGCAAAAAGTAAACAACTGATGAAAATTACGCGCCTAATACTATATTTCTATACTTACATAATTCCTCAAATAAGCAAACACGATTTGAGTTCATTGATTATAGTGTTAGTGAGTGTGGTCAAGGAGGTCGTTCACCGGCGTTAGATCAAGAAGGCCCAAGTTGGGATCCCCAAGATTTTACAAATCTATGCTCCGACTGGTTGATTGCATGTTTGAAGGTTGCCTGGCTACCGTCATTTAATCACACTATGTCGCCTTTTAACAATAATAGTGATTGAAGATATGTAAACTGTAATAAATTAAATAAATAAAAAGATTAAGAAATGCCTATAATTTAAGAATACAATAGGTACCTATATACAGTGCGAGTTTTCAGTACATACCGTCTACTGACTTTCATGTTAACTTCTTTAAACATTGCAACTTTGACGTGCATAAAAATAAAAATGACAATGCATAATTTATATAAAACGGAAAGTTTTTGCAAAGGTGAATGTCACGCATCAACTGCGAAGAAGGCAGCGGTGTGTCGTGAGCCGAGAGAACTTACGGAACGGGACCTACTTACGAGGTATGCATATGTAAACAACAATAACAGGTCATTGATTTATCACCCTAAGGTTAGTAATCTAATCGCATTAATTCCGTTTTTACTCATATGCGAAAATTTTAAAGTGTTTATTTAACCAAAGATTTATTTATTTATATTTGGGAAACAATTATCAGATGTAATTACAATTACAGAAATAGAAAATAGTAAATTTACCAATAAAGTTTCACTACACACAAAGATTTTAGATTGTCGATGCCTTGAACTAATAGTAGTGACAAATTTACTGGCGTTTTTAAATTGATACCTAATTCGACAGATATTAAGCTTTAAAATAGCACCAAAACTAGATTGGCTTAGCGCTCACCAATTACGTTAATTAATATATAATCAAATCATAAGTTTAATCCAATGGCAAGCCTTAGCGAAATTTTCAATGACTGGAAATTTATATCGAAACTGATAGGACATTTCAACGAAAAAAGGGAATCCACAAGTATGGCCTTCTTTACAAGCCATTATAAAATGTGTAAACACTCGCCCACCGGTCTAAGTGTTATGAGAAAGCTCGTGTTTATTACTCAACCACACAAAAATGGATTTGGACAACAACGTCAAATCTATAGTTAATAGTCTGAAGTGACTATTGAATGAGAATAGAACATCTACATTTTATATTAATGATATATTCCATGAAATAAACAACAAGGGTACTATCTGCTAAATATCCAGGAAAATACTTTTCTCTTGATTTATAATAAATTATTTTATTTAATAAAAAAATTTCAAATTTTGATTAAATAAATGTCTTGCTCTTTGCTACTTGGTGAGAGAACATAACTATTAGTTGTTGTTGTGTGGTAACACCTTGAGCGAAGTTATAAGCCCATCACCAACCAAAAATCAGAAATAAAATAAGTGTTCATTGTTTAGTAGAAACGATTTCATAACAAGTTTTTGTTTAATAAAATAAGTGTTCATTATTTAGTAGAGACGATTTCAGGATAAGTTTTTGTTTAATAAAATAAGTGTTCATTATTTAGTAGAGACGATTTCAGGATAAGTTTTTGTTTAATAAAATAAGTGTTCATTATTTAGTAGAGACGATTTCAGGATAAGTTTTTGTTTAATAAAATAAGTGTTCATTATTTAGTAGAGACGATTTCAGGATAAGTTTTTGTTTAATAAAATAAGTGTTCATTATTTAGTAGAGTCGATTTCAGGATAAGTTTTTGTTTAGTAAAATAAGTGTTCATTATTTAGTAGAGACGATTTCAGGATAAGTTTTTGTTTAATAAAATAAGTGTTCATTATTTAGTAGAGACGATTTCATAATAAGTTTTTGTTTAATAAAATAAGTGTTCATTAATTTCATTATTTAGTAGAGACGATTTCATAACAAGTTTTTGTTTCTTCGTTTCTGAACATTTACTGTATGTTTTGGTGAAAACTGGTTTTACTCCATTTTATTTTCTGTTTTCTTAAGGTTTCATTAACTTAATCTCGCTGTATATATCAATATGAGGGCTCAGAACATGCCAATAAAAAATTTAAGCCCTCTCTAAAAAGTATCTAATTCAACAATGTCAATATAATTTTACAACACGTCTTATATCCTCATCATTTCTGTAACCGATCCACTGCCAACTTTATCGCATTTAAGATGTTTCCTAAGGTTTTCGAAACGCATGTCGCGTTGTTTTGGAGTACATCCGTAAGTCTAGTTTAATAACTAGTCTGTGTCAAGAGGTCCAGCGTATGTGACGGGTGAGCGTCCGGACCAGCGACCTCGTAATAGTTCGATTCCTCCTTTTAAGGTACAAAACCCTAAACGCTACATCATCGTACGTTATTTCGAAATCATGATTGCGCCCACTTACAATTACTGTCATCTTTCACATAAAGGACACGTGATTTTGTATGAACTTTAAGCGGTCACTCAACTAAGAAGCCTGTGACGATCATACTACGAGGTGTTTTTTGAGTTTCGCAACTTCAGTGCGGCAGCTGTAGTAATGTGTATTAAGTAGTAGTTGAGTGGTAATAGTATCAACGTTTCCGTTCTGTTTTTGCTACTGTTTCAAGCATAAGTTTTTTATTTTAAGAGAAAAGGACACAGCAGGTTTGTTAAAGATAGCAGTCAAACAACAAATTCCTTTGTTGTTATTTCTGGCGGTAATGTTTCAAGAGCTCCACGGGTACAAACAAAGCATCAGTGTCATTTCACCATCAGGCGTAATCGCACTTTCGCTACCTAGTAATAATTGCATTTTGAAAATTTTCAGAACAGCATGTTGGGTACTTTTGAAGCATGTATAACTCATTTTTGCAATTTTTGTCAGCCCTTGTCCTACCGAAATTGAGGTAAGTATACTTTTTTTGTCAAAGAAGGAAGGAGTTTAAAAACCCTTAGTCTCTACAAAATACAATGTCAGTGCGGCATTACCCAGTCGTATGCTTCCAATCTATTAATAATTCGAAGTCTTACGAAACTGAATAATTTCTACAGTTTCACTTTAACAAATCTGCAATCACTTGATGCAAAGTTTATCTGTTGTTTATTTAAGCAATGTATTGCTAGAAATTTACATGCGTGTGTTATCTTTGAATTCATTAGAATAAAATGTTCATATATTTTAAAGAGTTTAATGTAAAAAATAGAGAAAAAAAGGATTCGTATATTGATAACTGCGTCACTGAGGCTACGTAATACGTTTGGATAGGAACATAAATAAGGCATATTATTGATAAAAATGGGTGTGTCACAATTATTAAAAAATCTTTACTCGATTCTTACGTTCCTCTTATGGGCTAATTTAATACGTTCTACTTCAAAACTTCTTCGCCCTTCTTTTTTGTAAACGTTACATATTTTTTATCTAATACCATTCTTAAAATTTAAAGTAGGTAATTTGCTAACTTTTTTAAAGATATTTGGAAATCAAAAGAACATCCAAACAATATAATGTCTTTTTATACATACCTATACAAGTCAGTTTCCGTTTGTTTCTGCAAATATCTAAAAGTTTTTGATGAATTGATAAGAAATCTTTATTTATCTTTACAAAGTTGTTCACAATTAAAATTAATATGAAAGTTTTTTGTTTTCTATAGAATTATTACCTTATGGTTGTGCATACTTTGAACTTCAGCTTTTTAATACCTAGTTTGTAATTATTTATGTATTTTAGGTGGAATAAAAAGTAAAGGGTAGGTATATTTATAAAAGTAAGAGCCATCTATAACCCTAGGATTATTGCGTTATTTTGATTGGACATTGCCCAGTTAGTGTTAGAAAGTGGCTAGATAACCTATCTAAGATTATGTCAGAGAAGCCAGCTGCTAGCTCATAGCAATTAACGTGTTCGCTAACATCCGACACAGACGCATTTATGTCTTCAGTCGAAGAGTCACACTCTACCATTTTTTGTTCTTTTCTTTATGTGATTTGGTTATCAGACAAGTTTATGGCCTGATACTAGAAAAATGCACTGAAAAAAAATGTTTCTAGTATTAATATTTACGCGTTTGTAAACTCAAAAATAAAATTATTCCATAATCTTATGGCCTGCCTGGTGGTGAGCTGTCACCGTAGCCTATAGACGCTTGCATTACTAACGTGACCACAATGTGATATTCGCGCGCTACCAACTCTAGACCCCTTCTGTGGAGCTCGGCAACCTTACTCATCAACAGAAATACACCACCACAAAAACGTAGTGTTATTTGACTGTGGTCTTCTGTAAGCTGGAGGTACTTGATTGTTGGCCTTTATCTCACCTGGTGATGAGTAATGATAGGGTCAAAGATAGAAGGG
The DNA here is from genome assembly GCA_955850985.1 of Elophila nymphaeata. Lineage (NCBI taxonomy): Eukaryota > Metazoa > Arthropoda > Insecta > Lepidoptera > Crambidae > Elophila > Elophila nymphaeata. The sequence continues at coordinate 19,487,767 of OY039088.1, read as the reverse complement.
TGGATAATCCACAATTTTAAATTATTGCATTTACTTTTGATTCATCGCTAATCAACTCGGCACATTACAACAGCTAAGATGAACATAACAGATAGCAAAATGATTTAATTTCATCCAGTGTGCGCCTGCGCGCGCACTGCGATCGACGATAAATGGCACAACTGGCCGAGCACTTTCTCGTAACCGACTGGGCACAATTTCTAGAAACATTGCAGGAAACGTTTATTGCCAATGATTTAGTTATGGGGACATAAAACTTACATAACTTAATTTTTGATGCCATTTTTGCAATAGAGAAGTGAATTGCTACTCTTGAGTCTGCCGGTCTAGCATCAACAAAGGATATAGGTACACCCTTGAGGAGAATACCAATATAATCTATATCACTTCCTCTCTTTACCTGATGATCGTCTGAAACTAGAGAAGTAAAAATTTTCTCTTCAATAGATGTATATATCTCTATCTTTGGGATTTTTTATTATCTACCAATGCCCACGTGCGTAGTGATCGCAACATAGTCAAGCAATACCTATATTAAAAAGATCGTTACATATTTAGTAACTTGGAAAACATTTATGAAATATTTACGTAATCGAATAGGTTTAATTCTATCGAGAATGAGTAAACATGTGTTTCAGGTTTTTTTAAGTGTTTTGTTTACTTATAAGTATCTTTGATAATAAAGAAAAAATCCCAATGTTGATTTTCAGACTTTGTCACTGCATTTCCCCATTTTAGGGGTTGAATTCTGAAAAGAAACCTGAATGAAACACATGTTTACTCATTCATCGATAGAATTACTCCTGTGAAGTTTGTAATAAAGTAGTCTAACTAGTTTTGTTTCACCATACAACGTTGGACCCCCGTTTCACCACCTTAGAGGGTGAATTTAAAAAAAACATCTTTCTTAGTGCACCGCTAGACCTCCTAAGGAAGTTACGTGCCAAATTTGGAATCCATAGACCCAGCGGTTTGGGCTGTGCATTGATATGTAAATTAGTCACTCGGTTTATTTCTTTATCCTTATCCTTACTAATATTATAAATGCGAAAGTAACTCTGTCTGTCTGTCTGTCTGTCTGTCTGTCTGTCTGTCTGTCTGTCTGTTAAGCTTTCACGTCTAAACCACTGAACCGATTTTGATGAAAATTGGTACAACTATAGATTAGATCTCGGGGAAGGACATAGGCTACTTTTTATCGCGAAAAAAAGGTTGTATGGGTTGAAATAGGGGATGAAAGTTTGTATGGAAGTTCGTCATTTTTGAAGATAGAACCATGAAACTTTGAATTTAGGCACTTAATAAGACAGAAAGAAATATTTGTTCTAAGATTTTTGGAATTTTGACCTGTATGGGGGTGAAATAGTGGATGAAAGTTTGTATGGGACTTCGTCATTATTAAAGATAAAACCATGATACTTTGAAATTAGGGACTTAATAAGAAAGAAAGAAATATTAGTTCTAGGATTTTTGAAATTTAGGCCCATGTGGGGATGAAATTGGGGATGAAAATTTGTATGGAAGTTCGTCATGGTTAAAGATAAAACCATGAAACTTTGAATTTAGACACTTGATAAGAAATAAACATCCAATCCAAGATGGCGGTTGTGACTTTTTAATATAATATCGTTATGGGTATCATTTTCGTGGTTTTCGATGGTCCCGATTCCTAATACACCATCCATTTTGAGATCCAAGATGGCGGACGCGACTTTTTGACAAAATGTCAATATGGGTATCATTTTCGTGGTTTTTGAGGGTCCCGATTCCGAATACGACATCTATTTCGAGATCCAAGATGGCGGTCGCGACTTTTTAATATAAAATCGATATGAGTGTCATTTTTGTGGTTTTCTGAGGTCCCGATTGCTAATACACCATCCATTCTGAGATCCAAGATGGCGGACGCGAATTTTTAACATAATGTCAATATGGGTGTCGTTTTCGTGGTTTTTGGGGGTCCGGATTACGAATAAAATATCTATTTCGAGATCCAAGATGGCGGACGCGACTTTTTGACAAAATGTCAATATGGGTATCATTTTCGTGGTTTTTGAGGGTCCCGATTCCGAATACGACATCTATTTCGAGATCCAAGATGGCGGTCGCGACTTTTTAATATAAAATCGATATGGGTGTCATTTTTGTGGTTTTCTGAGGTCCCGATTGCTAATACACCATCCATTTTGAGATCCAAGATGGCGGTCGCGAATTTTTAACATAATGTCAATATGGGTATCGTTTTCGTGGTTTTTGGGGGTCCGGATTATGAATAAAATATCTATTTCGAGATCCAAGATGGCGAACGCGACTTTTTAATATAAAATCGATATGGGTGTAATTTTTGTGGTTTTCTGAGGTCCCGATTCTTAATACACCATCCATTTTGAGATCCAAGATGGCGGACGCGAATTTTTAACATAATGTCAATATGGGTATCGTTTTCGTGGTTTTTGGGGGTCCGGATTACGAATAAAACATCTATTTCGAGATCCAAGATGGCGGACGCGACTTTTTGACAAAATCTCAATATGTGTGTCATTTTCGTGGTTTTCGGGGGTCCCGATTTCGAATACGACATCTATTTCGAGATCCAAGATGGCGGTTGCGACTATTTAATGTAAAACCGACATGGGTATCATTTTCGAGATTTTTGGGGGTTCTGACTCTGAATAAAACATCGATTTTGAGATCCAAGATGGCGGACGTGACTTTTTAACTTAATAGGAATATGGGTATAATTTTCGAGGTTTTCGGGGGTCCTGATTCTAAATACATCATCTACGTCGGGATCCAAGATGGCAAATGGGACTTTTTATCATCTACGTCGAGATCCAAGATGGCAGATGGGACTTTTTATCATCTACGTCGAGATCCAAGATGGCAGATGGGACTTTTTAAAATAAAAGCGATTTGGGTATCAGTTTCGTAGTTTTCGGGGGTCGCGATTCCAAGTACGTCATCAATTTCTAGATCCAAGATGGTGGACGCTACTTAATTTATTATTAATATGGGTATCATTTTCGTGGTTTACAGGGCTCCATTTTGAGATCCAAGATGGCGGACGCGAATTTTAAAATTGATATGGGTATCAGTTTTGTAGTTTTCGGAGGTCTCAAAATGGATGCTGTATTCGGAGTCAGGATTCAGAATACAGCATCCATTTTGAGATCCAAGATGGTGGACGTGACTTTTTAGCTTAATCGCTTTCACGCCTAACACCTGAATTTATTGAAATTTGGAACAAAAATAGACTAAGCCTCGAAATGGAATAAAAGCTACCTTTTTGTGAAAAAGTGACCCATGATGACCCACCCAAAAAATATTGACCCATGTGGGGGTGAAAGGTTGCGTGTAAGTAGCAAAGGATGGAAAAACTTAAAATGGTAGATTGTAAAAATGCCATTTACCGTAGTGCACTGCAGTTTGTATGTGTGTTTTTTGCATAATAATTACCTACACAAAAAATGCTCCCTAAAGTAACTATTCCACGCGGACGAAGTCGCGGGCAAAAGCTAGTATATTTATACAATTGGAACCCATAAAGCGTATGACAGTACTACATGTCCGCCATATTGAACATTTAAATCGTCGTTGTTGTTTTTGTAATCAGTGACCCGATAATCCGTACTATAAAATTTTGATTTTTAGACTTTGTCAGCTCATGTCCCCATCCTAGGGGGTAAATGAACCTGAACACGTGTTTACTTATTTATCGATAGGGGTAGGTACTTCTGTGAAGTTTCGAATAAAATAGTCCAACTAATCTTGTTTCCCCATACAAACTTTCATCTCCTATTTCACCCCTTAGGAATTGAATATATATTAAAATTAGTTGACACACAGATAAATATAATACTATACTAGTAGTTGACATTAATTATGTATTTTATTTATTTATTTATTTAGGTAAGCTTACAGCCAAACACATACATACAAGAAAAATAAAATTTCTAATTATAAACATACTTATGCGCTGGCCTTTTATGGGCTTACACAGCATTCTTAATACAGAGTCTCGGTTTTACAGAGTATTTACCTACTTTATTCTAACTACTAATTAAATAATTTGTCAACATTCCTGATTCCTTATTTAATGTTGCACAAAAGCAAAAGATTAGATTCCTTTCCATGCAAAGACTTTTTTAAGATCTAAATTTATATTAAGTTTATTCGTATGTGTTAAGTATCGGACTAGGTGAGTGACCTTACGCATTAGTTATGATAACACATCACCCGACCGTCTATTGTTTTAACAAGGATTGTTTATTCACAAAACCGTTTAGTAAATTTTTGTCATAAGAATATGCATTAGGTAATGAGGCGAGTGAAAGTGCTCACTACATTTAACTTTTGCAATGTCTGTGGTTAACTTCATTATCGTTGTCAAAGGACGAGATTTTTTAAGCGGCAGCACTTGACACAATTGAGATTTGAAGTTGCTTAATGCAATTAATATTGTGTGGTTAACCTGGTAATGGTTCCTTATATATTTTTTTTGGTTATAAGAAATAAATTCTAGATAATTTTTATTATTGACAATATCGTCGATTGGTTTCAGTTCGGTTGGGGGCCCTCTGTATTCGCGGGGCCCTGGGCTGCAGCCCAAAAAGCCTTTAAGTAGATCCGCCCCTGGTCCTCAGATTACTAAACATAAGGCAAAATGGACCGCACAGGGCACATATTATAATCTACTACCGCTCCGCCCGCGACTTCGTCCGCTTAGAGTTTTTTTTAAATCAAATATAGCCTATGTCACTCACGAACAATGTATCATTCTAATGGTAAAAGAGTTTTTGAAGGTCGTTATTTTTGAGTGTGTTCGATACAAACATACAAACATTCCTCTTTATAATATTATGTTAAAGAGATCTCTTATTTAAATTATCTAACAAACAACAAAATTGCATCGCACGTCAAATAAATTGTCGAAGGGATCTACATAGTAACATAACAAAACGGGCGGTGCACGTCAAATAATGACTTTCATAAGCAAATTTTTGATATCTTTGTTTAATTATTATAATTTTCGTAGGGATCTTTAATTAAACATACGCTCTATGTTACTCGCTGATAATGTAGCTTTCTATCAGTAAAAGAATTTTTAAAATCGGTTTAGTGGTTTAGGTGTGAAGGCTTAACAAACAAATCCTTTCGAAGTAAGTAATAGATAATATTAGTTAGGAAGGAATGCACCTATAAATTATTTGACTAAAATATTTCACACAATAACGATTAGCGTGGCTTCTTTATGCATGAAGAAAAATCGAGATGATAATTTTTGGTCACCCATCCGAGAGCAAACCGAACAGTTAGTTGCATAACTTTTTCCATATATCCTTATTCATAACTCAGTGTTAAGGCCTACCTCAGTTTTTAAAATATTAAGGTACCTAAGTATAATGAGTTAACCCTAGTTTATTTGCATTGCATTAATATTTAATTTGCGGTTTTTACTACTAATTTACATGATAGTTAATTGTTGAATAACCAAAATACTATGCTAGAGATCCAAAGGTCGAATACTGGCATGAGCAACTATACACCATGTTGGAGATTGATCATTAATAACCAAGTCACCACCACGTCCAATATAACAGTAACAAACTACACCCAACTGCAGAGCACCTGTGTGACTATCAGTGACTCCATAGCGAAGACTACATTTTTGTTTAAAAAAAAGTCCAGCAAATGACTCCACTTCTGCTTAGCTACCATGATGTTGAATGAACATCCTGGTAGGTAATCAGAAGTGGAGTACAAATGCGAGAATCATCATCAACAGCTCATATAATGTCCCCACCGAGGGGCTCGAGCCTACCCCACATTAGGGGCGATTAGGCCTTAGTCAACCACGCTGGCCAAGTGCGCGTTGGTCGACTTCACACACAACCTAAGAATTTCTTCATAGGTGTGTGCAGGTTTCCTCACGATGTTTTCCTTCACCGGAAAAGCGTCGATTAAACGTACATATGATTTCAAAATTTGAAAACACATTGGTACGTGGCGGGGTTCGAACCAGTGCCTCCCGGGTGGGAGACGACGCTGTTACGCACTACGCCACCGACGGTCTTTAAATGCGAGAATAGCTAGCGCGATCCAGAGGGAACCGCTGCGCTGTTGCCGACCTGCAGGTGCTTCATCACGCCTCTTTTGAATGACCCACGAGGGCAGGAATGAGGGAACACGTGTGCTGTCCATTTCTTGATTGTGCGACAAAGAAACGAGTTGCCAAATTTCTTAGTTCGCATTGGAATGGTAGCCACAAGTTTGTCGGTGACACCAGTGAAAAAGAGGCGCTCCTTTTCCGTTTTGATAAGTGTGCAACAACCTTTCAACCAGCACGCATAGTCCTTAAAAGGTAAGGACATCTCCCTGGGGTGGAGATGTGTGTGAGTAGGATTAGGGAAAAAAAATCTCAATCAGAGCACTAGCCGTAGTACAGACGGTCGCGCTAAGAGAGGCTCAAGATGGCTGGTCACGCATCGCGCTTCTGCAACTTATCCAAAGCATCAAGGAAGTACTTGGCGGAGCCATCCCACAGGTGCGAGCAATACTGCACGCAGGACCATTTGCGTGTTGTATAACAATTAATGAACCAAAGCCAGAAGATTACTCGACTCATTTAATTACCAATGGATATATGTAGTAGTCAGGCCAACAGACCGGAAGAACTGGTGATAGACTTACACCAGATACTGTTTAAGAGAAAAGTAAAAGACCAAAAAACCACTCTCCTAACACCAGTTTGACCAAAAACAGGATATAGATGTTTTTATGATAATATCATACATTAGGTAACATTTCGTTACACATAAGCCACATCTGGCAGTAAGGGTCATGCAGTGTATCACAATAGTGACAGATTGCCAGTCAATCCAAAAAGTAACAATCCTTTAGTAAACAAACCAAACCAAACATACAAAATCGTCTCAGAAGTCCGTGTTTATTTGTAGGTTTAAATGTATACATAGTTTGTCTTTGTCACTCTGGCACGAAATGAATGAGACAAAATACTTTTAAAGAAGGCAATAACTAAAATAGGTTTATTGAGTGTTTATAAATAAGGCAGTAAGTTTTTGAAATTTAACTAAAATTTAATAATTAACTTAAATAAAAAATAACAAAGAGTAAGAAAGAAAATATAAAGGGGACAATAATACTAGAAGACTATTCTTTCTTCTTTAGTTATCTAGGCAAACAATATCTAATAATTTAATGCAATTTAATAATATATTTATTAGTTACATTACATTAAGTTATTACACGCAACATCCAAGTTTCTTAGCGTGACTTCTACCGGGCACATATTAAAATATATTATAAATTATTAAAACGTAATGCTTTCATTTAAAATGCACGAGCTCGAATTCGAAATACATACTTGTTGGGTTGTTGACAGCATTATTGACCAACACTACAAGAGAATAGTGTAGGTATAAGATGGTAAGCTGAAAAGTTTGGAGATATAACAGAGATAACAATAGTTTCAAAATAAATACTGTGTTTCGGCAGTTGTTGATAAGATAGCCGGAACCCTCAGAGGTTGAGGGCTGAAGTTCACTTCTATCTTCGCCCTTATCACCACTTACTATCCGGTGAGATAACGACCAATAGCATCCCTGCATGTCATAGATAAAAAAAAACTAAATGATGAACGAAAAGTATAAAAATTATTCAGAGAAAGGCGTGGGGTGCTTAATTACTTTAGTTCTTGAAAATAATAATCTAAGTAGTAGAAAACTTTAAAAAAATATGAATGAAATAGGTAAAGTGGTTCTAAAAGGCGTGACCAAGGGAAGCAGAGATTCATTTTTATATAAAACTAGCTGACCCGGCGAACTTCGTACCGCCTATTTTCTTTTCTGTTGAAATTTTTCCTGAATTTTCTTTGCTATAAACCTCACGGAGCCCGAAACCTTTCCAACGAATGCAAAACCGTGGAAATAGGTTCGTGCGTTCTGGAGTTATAGCGTCAGGAAGGAAAACCCGACTTATTTTTATATAGTACATTATGTTGTGACTCTATCGTATAGTTTTCCAGATCATTAAATGCTTGGGCATATATCGTCTATCGATCACACAGATACGTAGATTAGACTCTCCCACAAACAGTCTATATGATCCAGGAGCATTTCATGATATGCCACACATTTCATGATCTGGCCAATTATACGATCAGGCCACGACATATAATATTATTTATTTATTTTATTATTTTTATTCTTTGAGGCGGTCTCTCAGAGCATTTCGACTCTATGGGATCTTTTGTGCTTCCCCTTTCCTTATCACCCATCCCCGCCAACATCGAAAACATCTTGTATGAGTTTCACGATGTTGGCGGGAGTAAGCTCTATAAAGTCCTTTGGTTTAGGGTAACCTAAACCCAGGACCTTTAGTCGCCTATTGGCTAGTGCATCGCAGTCACGTGTTCCATGCTTCCTTCCTCCTCACCACACATTCTACAGATGGGGTCATCAGCTTTGCTTATTGTACACAGGTGTCTTTTAGTGGCAAAATGGCCAGTGAAAGCACCTGTGAGGCAGCGGATTTGGGTCCTACTGATTCTTCCCACTCTTTTAAGGTAGCCTATGTGTGAAGATCCTAAAAACTTCTTTAAGTGTGTCAGTCGGGGAGTGGACAACCATTCCACGAGGTGCCTCTTTTGACAATACTCCTTTAGTGATATTTTTATGGTACTTCTAGATAATCCTACAAAAGGCTCGGGTCCATTGAGGTTTTGAGCCGATCCTTTCCTTGCTAGTTTGTCAGCATCACGTATATAGATTATTACCATCAACGTAACATATCTATAGTTTTATCATTGACTGTTTCTAATCGAGTGCTAAGAATGCTATTAGCTTCAAATATTACACTTACAAATGTAATACTTACCTCACATTGGTTATTGTAGCGTTAAGTATAACGCGTAAATCAGTTTAAGTACGATTAGCGGCTTAGGGGGCAACTCGGACACAAAATATCTGATCCACGGCCGAGTTGCCTACTTTAAAATTTTGATGTAGGCTTTTCGGCCAAACTTTATATTTCAGTGTCCGAGATTACTTCGTTCATAATTTCGAGTAGTAAATTCGGACAATTCTTTATTTTTTTACACAAGTAACTTAAAAGACATACTAACAATAAACAAAAGCATTTTTTGTTTCGATCGTATTAAAAAAACATAATTAATATAAAAAAAAACAATAAAAACTTCAAAACAAACGAAAAAATAACTAACTTAGTTGATTTCATCTATAATAATTTTATATCATAATTAGTTAATTATATTTACTAATTAATAAAAATAAAAGTTTCCTTAAAAAACGAGAAAATAATTAGGATTTGGACAGCGCTTTATTTTTTTAGACAAGTAACTTAAAAAAACTCAGATTAACAATAAAGCATTGTTCATTTTCATTTCATTTTTCATTTTCAATTTCACGGATAAAAATCAGGAGTTGTCTCCGCTTGACTTTCTCGTTATACCGGAAACGACTCAAAAGTTGATAGAAACCGGATTGATCGATTGATTGATTGATTTTGATTTGATTTTATTTTGATGTCATACATGCATGTTAAATTTGGTTGCAATAAGTTAAATCACACTCGAGTTATCGTGCTAACGTACAGACACACACACACACGCAGACATAATTCCAAAACGGTATTTTTGGACTCGGGGAGGTCCAAAACGTGTAAATCCGTCAAAATCTTGAGGTCCACTTTTTTGACAAATAAAAGACTTCCTCTACAACATGTAAACTAAATACAAAAAAAAAACAAAGTACCCAGAAAAAAATACAAAAAAAAACAAAAAGTACCCAGAAAAAAATACAAAAAAAACAAAAAGTACCCAGAAAATGTTGTACAATATTTTCTGGGTACCTTTTGTTTTTTTTCAAAAAAAATCGTTTTTTTTTAAAAAAATATCATTTTTTTAAAAAAAAATATCATTGAAATCAACTCAGAAGCCGATCCCAAACCACCTGTATTCAGGGTGTTGGTTATTTAGTGTACATGTTGAATACTATGGCCTAAGATCAGAGAAAAAAAAAATATATATACTGGGTGTAAAAGACATGAGCAGTCAAACGAAAACCACGTATTCTATACATCAAAATAAGACATATTTCAAAAAAAATATTGCTGGGAAATGATTTTTATTTTTTGGTGTTACAAAAAATTGCAAATTGTACCGCGCTATGTAAAGGGCTCAACTCGCACGCAACTCGCAAAACCGCGATAATTTTGCTTGACGGCGGCCCCGTTCGTTAGTGTCTGTGCGCATCGAGTGAGGTACATTGAACGCTAACGTTTTGAAGCCATTTTTTGTTATGAAATACTAAAAAAAATGATAATGTTTCATTGGCCAATAATTAAGAAATAACGTATAGAATACGTTTTCATAAAAAAATTAAAAAAATATATATGACTTTGACCTTCAATAAAATCGTAACTATCAATTTCCCAGGTATAGTCTGAAGGAAGAAAAATGTTATGACGGTGAGCAGAATACGTGGTTTTCGTTTGACTGCTCATGTCTTTTACACCCTGTATATATAAAAACCATAGCAGATTCAATCAAGTAAGTTAATTATATCTTGTTTTTTTGACGTTTTTATTGTTTTTTTTATATTAATTATGTTTTTTTTTAATATGATCGAATCAAAAAATACTTTTATTTATTGTTAGTATGTGTTTTAAGTTACTTGTATGCAAAAATAAAGAATTGTCCGAATTTACCACTCGAAATTATGAACGAAGTAATCTCGGACACTGAAATATAAAGTTTGGCCGAAAAGCCTACATCAAAATTTTAAAGTAGGCAACTCGGCCGTGGATCAGATATTTTGAGTCCGAGTTGCCCCCTAAGCCGATTAGCAATAATGTAAATGCCAACACATCGTCCGAATTGTTTTTGTATAGGAGAAAAAGGAAAACTAGGATACGAACCACTATAGTAGGTACGTGTAGTATACTTTAAAGGGTTGAGTAGATTCTATTCTATTCTATTCTTAATTAATGGCATTCGCAAATCTTAAATATTATGCATTTTGTCAATGTCAAGTGAAAATTTAATTATAAGTTACAAAAGATTGTACGGTAGATTTTGGTTAAAAATGGAGTCTCTCAACACGTGTTTTTAAAACAAGAACTCGGGAGAAAAACCGGGTTGAGTAGAACCTTAGATAATTACTTATACATAACGTCACATCTGGCATTATGGACCATGTAGTATGTCAAGAAGCAAAAAGTGTAAAACACTGTATCCCGACTACGGAAAAGAAGAATGGAATGAAATTTGCTAAAATCGGGGTTTACAAGGTAAAACCAACTGCACTAGATTTCGAATAGAAATCGACAATCAAAAATAATTTTGGCATAAACAGTCGTAGTTCCCTTTTTGGCTATTTCACATTGGTTAGCAACCACAACAAGATTTTCAACAAACTTCAAAGGAATTTAATTAAAATCGGTTCCTAGGAAAAAATCTCAGACTTCTCTCTCTCTCTTGTTAAAGTCTGTTAAAATGTAGCCTACATTGCTCGAATCATAATAACGAATTGGTTGACACCTCATTCATCGAAATCAGATGAATACTTTAGGTGCATAGACTGCTAAAATTATTACCCTTCCTTTTGACTTTTCCGCTGTCGGGTAAAAAGGGGGATTTAACCCAAAGTAACGGACAAAAGTCAAAGTCAAAATTTCTTTATTCATTTAGGTACAATTTGTACACTTATGAAAGTCAATTTTGATGCCATCGGTCCAAGAGTCTACCAGGAGGCCTTGTTCTGAGAGGACCTACAGTGAATCGCCAGAACACCAGATTTACATTCTCTCAACTCTGTAGACGACCGACGGTATACAGCGTAAAAAAGGTTGGTTGTAATACGTGAGCATAGCATAGTACCTAAGCTACACCGAGATGTTTTGCCTTGACTATATCCCGTATTATATTATTAAGCTTTGCAGCCGCAACACTAGCACAAAATTAAGAAAAGGCAGCGTTAATTGACTGCACTTTTCTGTAAAATCGAGACATTTTCCGCAAATGGTAATCCGATTTCTAATTTGTTTCTTTAAAATCTTGTGACAAAATCTATATAATTTTATTAGTGTTAGAAAGTATTTATGTATTACCTATAAACCTCGACGCAGACATGCGTGTTATGAGAAGTCTGCCTGTCTGTGGTATCGTAGCTCAGAATAGGATGATTCGACTTAATTTTTTTTGTTAGAAAGATAATTTGATCGAAACTGTTCTTACCTACAGGATTTCTGTTTATACGGGGTCACTAGGAAGACATTCGCATCCTTTTAAAATAATACTCTACTCATGATTCAGTGCTCAATTGACCTAAAAAAATCGACGGTTTCATACAACATTATTTCAAATAAAAAAAACCGTCTTCAAAACTAAAAACGGAATAGTAAAAATTTTGTTTATAAACATCTTAAATGTTTTTTGAGGTCGTTCCTAAATACAAGTTGTGTTGACTGACTATCTTATTATTGTTTGTTTGTTTTTTTTCCACGCTCACACCAATTATCTAAGAACTCGTGTTATGGATACTACACTTACGTGCAATAAAATCGACTCACCTCGTAGGTTTCGATTCTTAATATATCGGTATATAAAAATAAGATTAGATAAACAAAACATGTAAATATAATTTGAATGTATATACATTCATAAACGCTTTATTTAATCTACTCTAAACATCGATAAACGAAGTATTGGTGACAATAGACTCATTTATTCGGAAACTCTGGTTTCTCATTTATACGTCATACGCCATTTCTGTGACTATGCAGTGTTCAGAGTTAATTGAATCATTGTTTATTGAATAATTGATTAATCTTACAGATTTATTGACCCTTAAAATTCAACTGATTTGCCCAAAAAATTTAGCTCTTTTAATTGTATTTGGTTTTCATTTGTAAAATCAATAAACCAAAATCTATCACAGTAAAAACTGGTCTAATGTAAGTTTAGGTTCTTGTTTAACACACTGGGTTAAAAATTATTATTTACGAATTGTAGATTTTGATTAGGGAGTTCTTAACCAAAGCTTACCGGTGAGTCGATTTCATTGCACGTAAGTGTAGATTAACGGACAAATATACATAATAATCTAGATATTTCATAAATAAATATATAAACAACCATGACACGTGAACAAATATTCGTGTTCATCGCACTAACATACACTGGCAACCAAAAGTGCCAACGTTTTTCCAAATATTGTGGTTGGCACCGAGTCAAAAACTAAATAATTTAGTTCAAAAGTAACAAAAATGTTGCTATCATGATAATATTTTATTACGTAATTTTTGAAAATTATGTAATATTTTTTAGGTTTAACAAATTCATATTTCCCTCACACCTTAAAAAGCCTAAACGGTCAATAAAAAATTACTTACTGATTGAAAATATATACAACTAGCTGTGCCCGCGCGACTTCGTCCGCGTGGATTTCCCGTTTTTGCAACATTTTTCATTGATGCTCAACTCCTATTAGTCGTAGAGTGATGTTATGGAGGTATATAAGCCTATATCACGGTTTCCTAAACTGTGCGTCGCTACGCCCTGGGGTGTCGCGGTTCTATCCCGGGGGCGGGCGTCGTGAGACGATCCACATAGAATGGCTGTCTAGCTAGCTTAGCGAGCTAGTCGAACGAAAATAAATGTAGACAAAGAAATGTAAGTCGCGATTTCTAAACTTGAACCCGGTTTTGAGATGCTCTGTTTTTTAAATAAGAAAATACACTGAAAAAAATCGACCGTCCAGCGCGGGCGAAAAAATCGAATAAGCATCTTTACGCTACCGGGACATTTTTTTTCAGTCTTTCTAATTTTAAAATATTTGCGCATTCGTTAACGCCTAAATAATTCAAAAAAGCTATGTTTTTGTTTTTGTAGGTATGTACTTAACTTGGCTGTTACTATAACGGGGGGAGGGCTCGTAAAAATTAGAAAATTCCTAAGGGCGTCACTATGAAAATAAGTTTGGGAAGCTCTGGCCTATAGTGTTCCTCGATAAATAGACAATCATAGAATGTTTCAGATCAGTAGTTTCCCTTTGTAGGATTCTGTACCCAAAGGGTAAAACGGGATCCTATTACTAAGACTCATAAATAGAATAAAATAAATACTAATAAATAGAATAAAATAAATATTGACCAAAAAAAGTCACGCTTATTTTATGGGAGCCCCCCATAAAATAAGCGTGACTTTTTTTGGTCGATGTTGATAACGGCAACAGATAGACGCTTGAAGTATTCACAGAATATTTAGTTATATTATTCACTTTTAAAATACAACAACTAATGTGTTTTATATCTCGGTCTTATTAACGATAATAACAGGTAGAAACTTGAAATATTAACAAAATATTTAATTTAAATTTCAAATAATTTTGGAGATTTTTGATAAAATCTTTGGCTCGGAACCCTTCGTTCGCGCGTTCGACTCCTTCTAAGTAAAGGAGAGGACCTCGATGGGTCCTCAAGCTTTAAGGTCGAATCACTCCAAAGAGGATTCCTGACCGGTGAGCATCTCCCTCGGAGGAGTCTCTGAACCTATTAGTCTCTAATGCGTCCAAATCTGACGGGATCAGTAGTTCCTAAGATAAGCGCGTTCAACTAAACAAAAAAACAACTCAGTATAGATGCGTGCGTAGTACTTGATCATTATTTAGCTGCGGAGTTATGTTAAAACTGTAATATCTCTGAAGATATTCATTGAAATCTAATGATGTAAAGAACAATTTTGTACAAAATTAAATACTTATGATGAATAAAGTATAAATTTTGATAAGGAATAATATGATTTTTACAAAAATACCTTCGCATCTAATGCATTATTTTATAACAAATTTTATTAACTAAAATAGGTTATAGCGAGTCAACCTTAAGAGATAGATAAATGCTGTCTGGAACTTTTTTTAGAACTTTTAAAGGAGAATAATTCCCTGATACATGATTTTTTCGTAACTTTAACCGTTTACCCAGCGCACGCAACAAAAGCTCTAAAAATCAAAATGTATTATTTTCCGTTTATTTCAAACTATGATATCTCTTAAGATATTTATTGAAATCAAATGAGGTCATTAACAATTTTGTTCAAAATTAAATGCTTGTGATAAATAATGTATTTATTTTGATAAGGAATAATATCATGCATACAAAAACACCATCGCAGATAAACTTTTGATTAAAAAAAAATTTGATTACCAAAAAGAAAGGTTATAGTGAGCCAACCATAAAAGATAAACATATGCTATCGCGGACTTTTTTTTAGAAAATTTAATGGAGAATAATTCTGTCATACATTATTTTTCCTTAACTTTAACCGTTTACGCAGCGCACGCAGGGAAAGCTTTGAAATGAAATATTTTTCTCCCGTTTTTGCAACATTCTTCATTAATGCTCAGCTCCTATTGGACGTACCGTGATGTTATATAGCCTATAGCCTTCCTAGATAAATGGACTATCCAACGGAAAAAGAATTTTTCAATTTGAGTCAGTAGTTGCTGAGATCTTAGGGTTCAACCAAACAAACAAACAAACAAACAAACAAACAAACAAACAAACAAACAAACAAACAAACAAACTCTTCAGCTTTATTATTAGTATAGATTATGTATTTAAGAGCCGGTTTCACCATTGATAACGTTTTATTTATTTGACATAAGATTTAAAAAGTAATTGTTTACGCATACATCTGATAATTTATTACGAAATGCATTAATCTATTTCCAGTTTTGGAGATGATTTTCTTCTAAATTCAATTTATTTGTCATACTTACAAGTCGTAAAACTATTAAACGTTTGAAAATATACTACATATTGACTGTGTTACTACATATTTAAAAGCACTTATTTAAATTTAAATTTTTGTTGCTTAATTTCTTTTATTGACAAACTTATCTTTTCAAAACCAATGGTATTACCAGCCGGTATATTACCGGTTAGACGCAGCTGGACGTGCTAGTTTCTAGATATTAGCTTACTGATTTAGATACAAAACCTGGCAGAGTTAGTCTTAAATTAAAAATATATACAAAAACTGCAATATTGATCCTGGGGTCTGACATGATGGAGGTAAGTTATCACTTAATATATCACAGCACCGTACCACTGAGGTCGTAGTGTGCGGCGGCGGCGGACAGCGCGATGGCCGCGAGAACGAGCGCCCGCGCCGACATTGCGACTGGCCGACTGCGCGCGCGCACCGCCGGTTGTGCAACAGAGTCCTTTCCCTGGTCGGGTTAGGATCGCCTTGCTAGATTGCCCATCTCTTTCAAGTACATTTTAAACTTGTATCGGTGCCAATAAGGTTTTTAAACGAGACACAGTTAGTGTTACGCTTTATTCAATTTTATCTTCGTCCTGAAAAGAGGTTTTACCTACTTACCTTCATTAACTTGCAAAAAAGGGTGTAAGGGTGTCATGCATATTCAGAAAAATTATGAAATTTAAATTTGAAATTTCTTTATTCATTTTGGTATGAATAACTAATTTACAATAAGTGCTGGCGACGTTGCTTGCTCGTAGTGAGCGCCTGCATACCACACTCAGAAAATAAACAGAAAAAGAAAAAACTAATGATTTTTCTTAACAAGATGCTACTTTTTCTCATATAAGGATTTAAATAAGAAAATGAGCTACAAGATGAATAAAATTTTATTAAAATAGCAGTTGTAGAGTTGCGTTTTTTTATGTTTTTATACTAATACTAAAATGTACAAATTTTTTAAAAAAATCATACTGATGTATTGTGTAACTGTATGAAAGTATACTAGTTTCACACGTATTATTTTATAAAAAAAAATGCTCTTATTGTTAACGCGTGATTATTGTTTGAAAATCGGTAAAAATTGCATGTCATGTTAGTTCATCACAACAGCTTTTTTTAATTCGACCCACTGCTGGGACACAAGCCCTCTCCTGTCATGGAAGGAGGTTTAGGCAGTAGTCCAGCACGCTTGCCCAATGCGGATTAGTGGACGGAGTATAGGTGATCCATCAATACCCCTTTGCCACGGTAATACCGTGCCTTTGCTGATCCATTAGTCGCATTCTCCGACACCCATTGGAGGATATTGGGTGATGATATTCTGCTCTGCCGGATCACATGGCTTCAAAAGCTTCTAGGGAAGCCAATTTTACTCATCCTCCTCTTAAAGAAACCGGCGCACTTAAATTTTATTTTATGTATGTTATAATGAGCATACCCGGACTATATTTTTTTCTATGTCAAGTGGTTGTCAGACAAGCACATGGTCTGCCTGGTGGTAAGAGTCACTCGCAACACTGACGTGATAGTCGCGCGCTGACAGACAATTGTCATCTTCCGTACCCAACGGAGCTCTGGCGACCTTAATCCCCAACATAAACACAACCCCACACAAATGTAGTGTTATTTGAAATGAAAAATATTATATTATAATATTTGGAGCATAATAAACAGTACAAAAACAGAGAAAAAAAATACTAATAATATGCATCCAAAATGGCACTCACTCAGCTTATTGTCACGGCATACCGTGACGCTGGTTTTCAGTGAGTCCAGTTAAGACACGGATAACAATATAACATTGACAACAACAACAGCTTATGCAATAGATAGATCGTTACAAAACTAAGTAAACCAATTAATAATAACTTAAAAAATCAATTAGACAAACAAATAGGACACACAATATATATATGTATTGTTATTTGCCTGTGATCTTCTGTAAGGTGGAGCTACCCCTCCTACTATTCGAGCAGTTAGTCCGCTGTGCCCTATACCTCGACTTCTACGATTCTCGACGACTTAGACGATTTAAAGAAGACTGTTCATCTAAGCTGGATTCCACCACTTGATGTGCGGGGTTTCCCAACTTTCTAGATAGTAGTGGTGCAATTTGGGCTTATTACGACAATACGGTAGGGAAAATCTGTAGCTGGGGTCCACGTTCGGAAGCCTCCTCGTGGCGGACCCTGTTAACGTGGTGGGAAAACTTTCTCGGCGGGTGTGTGGTTTTTGATGTCAAGTGGCATTCGAAGTCACATGCCATCGTGGTTTTTGTTTTCCCACCACGGCTAGTTCCGGACGGCCCTTTTCAGGGCCACGACCGCGCCCGAAGTCCCCCAGGTGCGGTCCGACGACTGCAGGGCTGGCGTTAGTCGGTAGCCCCTGTGGGCTGCTGGCGAGCAATTGGTGCACAAGGAGTGCCTAGACGGGCAGCGTTGGGACGGTCTCGGTGTAGTTGCGCTCACGTGCGCAGATCCCGAGCCGTCCCATAATAGCGCACTGAAGGTCAGGCCGGGGAGGATGTTTAGTGGTTATGGAGGAAACGCCTTTACCTCGAGTCCCACATATCCCCTGCAGTTGGCACTACCCCGCAGGCCTTGCGGCGCAAGGACGATGCGTAAATGCATTTGACCTCCCCGACAACAAAAAAAGGTCCCTAGCCCTAACAAACGAACGGACGCCGGAGTGCTCCGAATCCGAACGCAACGGACGGTGACCTATTTATTGCCGAGCGTACAGAAGGTAGGAACTTTTTGGGTTTGATGTCCCTTTTATAGGCGACAGGCTAACAACATGTCCTGTCACTATCTTGACGCATTACATGACCCATACTGTCAAATTATTTTTTTATATTATGAGATAGCAAACAAGATTGCGGCCCACCATGTTAAGTGGTTACCGTCGCCTATAGACACTTGCAATATTAAGGGTAAATCACTTAACACTGCAAGTGCATTGCCATCTTGGGGACTAAGATATGCCTTCCATGCCCAGTAATTACACTGGCTACCTTTCCCTTCAATCCGAAGCACAGCGAACTACTTCACGGCAGGAATAAGAAAGGCTGTGGTACCTAGACGACCCTACATATGGGTCTACCACCTAGTAACTATGGTTTTACCTGTGTTAAAATCTCAGTTAAAATGTGGTTTTATGTAATCAAAAATGTTATCTAAGGAAGGAGGAACTGTTGAAGTATAACAATTTCTGGTAGCCTGATCTGCCGGGCGTCTGGACAAATGAAAATAAATAATACGTAAGTCTTAGTCTTGTCTTACATAATAGGTATTATAAAATGCCAGTATACCATAATAGTACATTATGGTACAAGTGTGTAATGTTGGCCGAGGACGGTAATCATCAATACACACGTGTATCATACAACGTTTTTCAACACACTTCTGAATAAAATAATACTTAAATAAAAAACCATTTTACATAGTAGATAAAAAGTTTATTTAGAGAAACAATTAGTAAATGTGCAGTTAGTAAAATTATAATTAACTATTTTTGATGATATAGCGGTCTCATCAGATAGATTATTTACTGAAATACTTTCATGTTCTATTGTTATTTGTGATGGTTCATTATTCGTGTAGGTAGGTGAAATCCAATCATTGGATGTACTTGGTATTTCGCTAGTAAGATGCGTCTCAGAAGGGGCGGCGCGGGGGCGCGGGCGCGTGCGTTTATTCACGAGTGAGAGTAATAGTAATGAAAAAGTCACAGTTTGATTATAGGTGTCATTATGTGCCTAATTGCCATGGGATTAGAGCCACTTTATGAGGAAGTGTGTTGAAAAGTCTTTTGTTTATATTTTAATCAGCACTATTCAAACACCGCAGTATCACCGCCGTCGGCCGCGTGCGCTGCTTACGTCACCGGACCGGTCCGACGACACCCGCGCCGGTTACAACACAATTCGCGAACACTGGATAGTATTGGACATCTTCGACTTTTTAAATTGACGAGGAATTTCTCGTCCTTAACCACATCTGGTAATGGTGGACGCCGCCGTGATGTTGTGGTCAGTAACGCTGGCTACACATCTTGCGGTCCGGGTTCGAGTCCCGGTAGTGACAAATGTTTGAGTGACGAACATTTGTACACATTGCTTTTTAAGTATATTTATTTAAGTTTATTTGCAAAAATATATAAATAATTACGTATATTTGTCCGTTATCTAGTATCCATGAATAACACAAGTGCCTTGTAATGTGTGAGAGTGCGGAAATATCTTTATCTTTAGGTACATAGTACTAGGTGTCCCGGCCACGCGTTGCTTTGTTAGTTTCATACTACTGTCCCTGTCCTATATGAATTTGCAGTTTAAAAAAATGAGGACTACGTATCAAGATAAAAACTGTCCTATCTTTCAAGTCGGATTAAACTGCACACGGTGTACAAATTTGATTAAAATCGGTTAAGTAGTTTAGGAGTCCATCGCGGACAAACAACGTGATACGTAATTTATATTAAGATAAGTAAACCAAATTCGCTCTTTCTGTAATTATTGTACGCACGCTTACAACTTTTGAACTACGCAACGGATTTCAATGCGGTTTTCATCAATAAATAGAGTAATTCAAGGGGAAGGTTTAGAATTATAATTCTTTTAGGTTAAAGTAAATACTATTAGTACTATCCGTGCAAAGCCGGGGCGGGTCGCTAGTTATTATTATAAAAAAAACATATGACAAGGCCTAAAGTGGGAGCATGGCCGCAGATGATTTAACATGGTCCCCGAAGATTTTCAGCAAGGCGAGGCTGCTGATGGGGCTTCTAGCTTGTAGGGCAAGGTTCCCGAAGATGGTGTCTAGTCTAGTCGATAAGTATAGTGAAAATCGAGGTAAGGCACGCGGACTACCTACCCGCTGTAATTTGCAGCACCAGAACTGGGGTAGTACCTCCAGCTTACAGAACACCACAGGCAAATAACACTACTACAATTTTTGGTGTTGTGTTTCTATTGGTGAGTAAGGTTGCCAGAGCTCCACGGGGTATGGAACAGGGAACTAGGATAGGCAGCGCGCGAGTGTCCGTCAATATTGCAAGATGTCTATAGGCTACGGTGATAGCGATTGTCGCAAGCCATTTTATCTAGAGGGACCGGTCATGGTCTTGAGTTAATTGTGCAAAATATGTCACAACATATTTCAAAAATATCGTTATTTAAATAGTAGCCGGCTGTCTCAACGCAATTAGGCAAGGAGAGAGCGCTGCACCACATATTATGCACTATTTATTCAGTAAACACAGTCGTCAGCAGATTGCGGTCAAAAAACTTGCAATGGCGTTAATGTGAAGCAAACGTCTTTAAGTAATACTCCAAACTCATTACCTATTCCTTACATAATAGATGCTTGTAGGCTTGTGTAGGTAAGTGCCTAGCTAGTTGACATAGCAATGTTTTACATGAACAAATTAGCCTTTTAAATAATTAATTTAAATGTAGACACCCTTTTGTAATGGTTTTGTGTTTGAATGATTAGTCCTTCTTTAACGTTTTAATATTTTATTTATCACTTTAGTTCACAGCTTTTATTACATATTTAAATCTTAACATTCTTATTATTGATTACAACCCAGAGAATACAACTATAGTGATGTGTTCCAATCTGTCAGGCACAGGCATAGATTCATACAGCCATCGTTCTACATCCCTTTTCTTTACATTAAAATTAAACAACTTATATAAATAAGCTATATTAATTTTAGACTTCAAAGAGTTTCAGAAATAATCATCCCAGTACTTTGGCTTTCTTACAGATCTACCACTACGTGTGACTTTGTTATCAGCAACGTCAGACTCTAAATTAAAACTTACTTTCTTGCTTGAAGTGCTCTCACTGGGATGACCACTCAAACAACTCTTCAACGATACATTTTCAAAATTGTTACAATATTCATTAAAATCCAATATATCATTAGTGGAAATATTACCATCTATATCTCTGTCATATATATTCTCTTTGCCTAGGTTGACGTTGCTAGGTAACGGTTATTATTAGAATGTCAATTAATTATGTAATATACGAAATGTGCTAGTTTCACTAATAGTATTTTATTTAAAAGTGGCGACGAGGATGTCTACTGAAAATGTTAGAAAAATAAAAAAAGCACGCGCTTCTTTACGAGGTGTCCTTACAAAAATAGAAAATTACATACAAGTACAACAAAATATCTCGGAAGAAGAAATAGATACACGACTCCATTACATTGAAGATACGATTACAAAATTCAGAAATCTACAACAAAACATTGAAGAACACACAGATGACGAACAATTAGAGGACGAAATAAATTACAGGTTTGACTTTGAAAACTTATATACAAAGGTAAAAACTACATTACTTTTACTTTTGAAAACTATGCGTATGACTAACAACCCGCAAGATATACAGACAACTCCAGCGAATGACCCTAATTTACACAAAAGTACTCCAAAAATAAACTTTCCTCCGTTACAAGAAAAGGAATCTTTCCAAAATTTTATCAAAAGGTTAAATGTATACTTCCTCCTTAACAACATTACCGATTCGAAACTTAAGGTGTATGTTTTGATTTCTACGCTATCTCCGGAACTACATGACAAAATTTGCGATCTGTGTTCTCCAGATGACCCAGTTGACAAGCAGTTCGAAGAAATAACACAATTGTTAGATGAATATTTGGACCCTAAACCTAGTATTTGGACTTTACAACATAAATTCATTTCTCGCTTACAACAACAAGAAGAAACCGTAACTAATTACGCCTCAGAACTCAAAAAACTTTCTTCTAATTGTGACTTCAGATGTCTTAATTGTAGCAAATCAATTGCTGAAAATTTTTTATGTTTACAACTAATTCGAGGACTTAAAGATGGTGATGTACGCACAAAATTACTACAAGATAGAAATACAGTATCGTTTTCGAAATTAATTCAAACTGCATCAGCAATGGAACTAGGAAAAACTGAAAACAGTGACATGTCCAGAGATATACGAATTAATTCAGATAACATTAATAATATTTCAACATTTCATCGGAAACCGATTCGAAACTACCCTTCAAAGCAGACAGTATCTTTCCCAATTACTATAAGGGAATTGAGAGGAAAATGTTATCGGTGCGGTGACATACA
This sequence comes from Elophila nymphaeata, assembly GCA_955850985.1. Taxonomy (NCBI): domain Eukaryota; kingdom Metazoa; phylum Arthropoda; class Insecta; order Lepidoptera; family Crambidae; genus Elophila; species Elophila nymphaeata. The sequence goes on along the minus strand of OY039088.1, from coordinate 19,464,830 downwards.
ACACCGAGCTAATGATTGTAAAATGATTGATTCCATTTGCTCAAAATGTAAAAAGAAAGGTCACATTTCAAAAGTCTGTTTACAACGCAACATAAATACTCACCAAGTTCATGAATCATCAAGTTCCATAAATGATGAGAATTTGGCAGAAATACATAAATTAAATAGTGAAATTTCTGCAAAATATATGATAACCATTTATATCAATTCCAAGAAACTACAAATGGAATTTGATACGGGAGCTACACTGTCGTCAATTTCACTTTCAGATTACAAAACATTACAACTACATAATAAAATTTTTGAAACCGATATGAAATTGAAAACGTATACTGGGGAAGTAATAAAGCCATATGGGTTTACATATATCAAAGGGCAATACAAAAAACAGACTTTTCATGGGAAACTCTACATAATTGACAGAAACGTGGACCCGATATTTGGAAGAAGTTGGATGAAGGAGTTAAACATTGAGTTAGCGGATATTAGAACACTACAAATTTCTGAAGATTACCCTAAACTTGACCAACTACTAGAAGAATACTCATCATCAGTATTTCATTCTAATTTAGGGAAAATCCCAAACTTTCGAGGACATCTTAATTTGAAAGAAAACGTACAACCTATTTTTATCAAGCCCCGACGTATACCCTATGCTCTGAAATCAAAAGTAGATGACGAAATTGAACGCCTTTGTACAGAAGGAGTAATAACCAAAGTAGACTACGCAGAATGGGGAACTCCAATAGTACCAATAGTGAAGCCAAACGGAACAATTAGACTTTGCGCTGATTACAAAGTAACTCTTAATAAAGTTCTTAAAGATGAAAAATACCCTATACCGATTATAGAAGAGATATTTTCTGAGATGAATGGCGGTCAATTATTTACTACATTAGATATTAATCAAGCCTATTTAAATATGGTGATGGACGAGGAAAGTTCCCTTCTACAAACAATTAGTACTCACAAAGGCACTTACAAAGTAAATAGATTAATGTTTGGTGTCAAGGTAGCCCCCAGCTTGTGGCAGAAATTCATGGATCGGCTACTACAAGGAATACAAGGAGTGAAATGTTTCTTTGATGACATAATAATCCAAGGAACATCAGAAAATCAAATGTTACTAAGATTAAAACAAGTACTTGAAAAATTAAAAGAAAATAACCTACGAGTAAATAAAAATAAATGCAATTTCTTCAAAAAAAGTATTAATTATCTTGGCCACACTATAGACTCCAACGGTTTACATAAAAACAAAGAGAAAACAAATGCTATTGCTGCAACTGAAAGACCAACTAATGTAAATGATCTAAGAACATTTCTCGGAATGGCAAACTACTACAATAAGTTTATTCCAAACTTAGCATCTATTACGAACCCACTTAACCGCTTGCTTAAGAAAGATTCAAAGTTTGATTGGACAGCAGATTGCGAAAACAGTTTTATTACAATTAAAAAAGAAATATTGAGTGACAGAATACTCACACACTTTGATCGAACAAAAACACTGCTCTTAGCTACTGATGCCTCACCTATGGGACTGGGAGCAGTCTTGTCTCACAGATTTGCAGATGGCTCGGAAAGGCCCATAGCCTTTGCATCAAGAACACTATCTAGTAGCGAACGTAAATACAGTCAAATAGACAAAGAAGCCACGGCTATTTATTGGGGACTTAAAAAATTCTTCTACTATTGTTATGGACGTAAATTTACATTAATTACAGATCACAAGCCACTAACGTCCATTTTTCATCCACATCAAACATTGCCCACTCTAAGCACAATGAGATTATTTCATTACGCTCATTACCTATCAGGATTTGACTATGAAATAGAGTATAGAACATCTTCAAAGCATTCGAACGCAGATTACTTATCAAGATTTCCAACTGAAACTTCCAAAGAAAGCAGAACAGATCAACATAGTCATTTCCAATTACAACAAATTCATACCTTAGACATTTGTCCAGAAAGAATTTCACAAGAAACATTAAATGATCCTGAAATGAAGTTGATATTAGAAGCACTACAACAAGGAAATTCAGTTCGAAGATACGGGTATCAAGATAATGAACTTACCTTACAAAATGATTGCATACTAAAAGGCAGCCGTGTAATGATTCCACCAAAGTTACGTGTGCCTATATTAAATGAACTCCACGCTGGTCATACTGGGATGCTGAAGATGAAACTGCTGGCACGTAGCTATGTCTATTGGAAGAACATCGACCGAGACATCGAGAACAAAGTTAAGTCCTGTAGAGCTTGTCGATTACAACAGAACGAACCAGCAAAGGCACCATTACACCATTGGGAAGACCCCACGGAAGTTTGGCAAAGAGTTCATGTCGACTTCGCAGGTCCAATTGGTGGCTACTACTTATTTATACTGGTGGACGCTTACTCTAAATGGACTGAAATCATACCTACTAAGACGACCACGAGTAATTGGTGCATTAAAAAGTTGTCGGAAATCTTTTCTACATTTGGATCTCCGTACATATTAGTATCTGATAACGGCCGGCAATTTGTGTCTCAGGAATTCCAAAGATATTTAAAGGACAATGGGATTACACAAAAAACAATTGCACCGTATCACCCTGCTACCAATGGGCAAGCAGAACGTTATGTACAAATTATAAAGAAAGCTTTGCGAGCAATGGCGGGGGAGAGAGGCGATATTTACGATAAGATGATCACCCTCAAGGCTCGTTTGAGACGCACGCCTAATCCAAACGGTCAGTCAGCTTATCAACTTATGTTCGGACGTGAGGTAAGAACAAAATTACATGTTATGTTACAGCAACCCCACACTGAAGGCAGCTCTCGTGACACTAGACCTTACGCAGAGCTAAGGAGACAATTTAAACAGGGTGACCGTGTCCAGGCTCGAAATTACAATAGCAGCCACCGATGGGAGTTCGGTACAGTGACACGACGATTGGGGCGTGTCCATTATGAAGTTGCGACGGATGGTGGCCAGGTATGGAGACGTCACTTGGACCAGCTGCTCGCTGCTCCTCTGGTTCGGTAGCCAGGAATGGGCGCGGAGGCGTGTCATATATATTCTCTTTGCCTAGGTTGACGTTGCTAGGTAACGGTTATTATTAGAATGTCAATTAATTATGTAATATACGAAATGTGCTAGTTTCACTAATAGTATTTTATTTAAAAATCTCTATAGTCCGAATTAATATTTTCACATACATCATTGTTACTATTACTCATTACATTATTAATAATCTCTTTTTCTCCCTCTGTTACATTATTTCTATTATTTGCTAAATCAATTAAATCTTCATCATCATAATCAAAAGTATTTCTAGTTCTAAATTTTTTATATTTAGATCCTTTAAATACATGATATCTATTTCTTATTATATTATATCCATTTTCTAACAATATTTTATATTCTCTATTACCTTGGCGATTTACAATTTTACCAGGAATTAATTTATTTCTATTTTTATCTCTTACATAAACATTTTCATTCTGTTCAAAATGCAACCCTTTACCTTTATATTTCTTATCATGATATTTTTTATACATCTGATTTTTACATTCTACATGTTTTTTAATTTGGTCATAATTTACATTTTTATCCATTATGTTATTTATAGGTAATATAGATGTCACTTGCCTGCCTAACATTAATTCATTAGGTGACTTCATCTCAGAATCAACTTGCATATTTCTATATTCTAATAATGCAAGATGTATATCTTTCTTATCATATATACATTTCTTAAACATTTTCTTAATAGTTTGAATGTGACGCTCAACCATGCCATTTGATCTCGCATAATAAGGAGTGGAAGTTTTATGTTTAAAACCCCACTGCTGACAAAATTCAACAAATATGGAACTCTTATATTGTGATCCATCATCTGTATACAATATGTCAGGTATTCCCCACCTAGCAAAAGTACTTTTTAAAGCTTTGATATGTTCTTCACTAGATTGGTCTTGTAACTCTAACACTTCTATATATTTTGTCAAATAATCTACTACAAGCATGAATATTCTATTATCAAGAAAAAACATGTCAGCACCTACTGTGCTCCAAAGTCTATTACTAATTTCTCTTAGTTGTAATGGTTCAAATGAATGTCTCTTTTGGTACTTAAGACAAATATCACAATTTATAACCATATCTTCAATTTCTTTGTTCATAAATGGCCAAAACAATAAACCTCTCGCTCTACTTTTGCATTTATTAACACCCATATGATTATAATGTAGTTTCTGTAACATCTCTTTGCGCAATGATTTTGGAACTAAAACTGCAGTATCTTTGAAAATTAAACCATTTACTACTGTCAAACTCTCTTTAACCGAATGATAAACCTTTAAATTAAATGGAATCTCAGAATATTTAGGCCATGAAGATGTTATATAATTCATTAACAAAACTAAATCTTGGTCTTTAGCCGTTTCATGCTGTAATTGTTGCAATTTTTGCTCACTAATGTTTAAATTTTCTAGAATCATACACACATGAATCTCCACAGTTTCATCATATTCACTATTACACAATGAATCCTGAACATGATGTCTGGACAGAGCATCAGCTACCAATAATTCTTTACCAGGTTTGTATTTAATGATAAGATCATAGTATTGTATGCGCATACGTAATTTTTGCAATCTTAATGGTGTTTCATTCATGGATTTTTTAAATATCTGTTCCAGAGGCTTATGATCAGTTTCTACAGTTATTTGTTTACCATAAATGTACTGATGGAATTTTTCGCAGCCATAGACAATAGCTAAAAGTTCTTTTTCAATCTGAGCCCAAGATTTTTGCGACTCTGTGAGAGATTTAGAAGCATAAGCTACCGGTGCTTCATTTTGTAATAATACGGCTCCCAATCCAGTACTACTGCTATCAACTGATAAAGTTATAGGACAATTCACATCATAAAATTTTAATACTGGTTCCGATGTTAAAATTTCTTTTAATTTAATAAAATCATTCGCTTGCTTTTCACTCCATTGAAATATAGAGTCTTTCTTTACTAATTCTCTTAATGAATATGTGATATCAGATAAGTTGGGTATAAATTTCGAAACATAAGTTACAATTCCTAATATAGTTTGTAATTCTTTTTTATTAGTAGGTTCATTCATATTTATTATTGCTCTAACTTTTTCTGGATCCGGTCTAATACCTTCACCACTCAAAATGTGACCTACATATTTGACTTCATTTAGTCCAAATTTACATTTTTGTTTATTAAACTTCACACCTTTTTGTCTAGCTCTTTCTAGAACTTGTTTTAATCTGTCATCGTGGGTCTGTCTACAGTCACCCCAAACTATTAATTCGTCAACATATAATTCAACTCCTTTTATGTCATTAAATGTATCATAAAAGCATTTACTAAAAACTTCTGGTGCCGAGCATAAACCAAAAGGTAATCTTTTATAACAGTAGCGACCAAACTCACCAGCGTTGAATGTAGTGTATAATTGGCATTGTTCTGACAATCCAATCATATAGAAACCTCTAGAAGCATCTAGCACAGAGAAATACCTTGCATTAGGCATCCTAGCAACTAGCTCTTCAAAAGTACTCATTTTGAAAATTTCTCTTATAATATATTTATTTAAATTTTGTGGATCCAGACAGATTCTAATTGATCCATCATTCTTTTTAGTCACAACCATAGAATTAACCCATTCCGTTGGTTCAGTCACTTTCCTAATGACTCCTAAACCTTCTAAAGTGTCTAATTCACTTTTAATTTTATCCTGCAATTTAAATGGAATTTTACGGGGTCGTTCTACAATCGGTACACAGTTTTCCTTCAATTTTATATTGTACTCATATTTGACTTTCCCTAATCCACAAAATAAATCATTATATTGGTTCACTACACTCAGTTCTGTATTAACAACATTCACATTTTTTAATATCCCTAATTTAACTACAGTCTGATAACTCAAAATACATGGAGTATCAAAATCAACTACATAGAACTTGGTAAGTAATTTTACATTATTATATTTTAATTCAGCATTACATACACCTAATATTTTTATGTCAGATCCATCAAAATTTCTTAATTTTACATTATTAATTCTATTCAATGTTAAGTTTAATTTATTCAATACAATTTTATTCAATATGTCAACCTGAGAACCCGTGTCAATTTTAAAAATAAAGTCATAATTATTTATATTCACTGTCATATACCAGTCTTTATTAACCGCATTCACAACTGAAACAGTGTCAATTTTATATTCTTCATATGGATTTACCGACTCACTTTGATTTACAACCGCACATTTTAAATAACACATATTAGCAAAATGATTCAAACGACTACACTTTCCACACTTTTTGCCATAAGCTGGACACTGCCGGTACGCATGAGTCTTTCCGCAACGTTTACATACAAATTTTGACTTACTTGCAGATTTGTCACGCTCACCGGAATGCACCCTATTGCTGTCATTCATCTTAGCGGCATTGTCAATCCTAGATCTCAAGTTCCTGTTGGTACTGCGCCCTTTGGAAGACACATCTCTGCTCCAAGATCTCGATCTGTTAGATTTCATCACTCTGCCAACTGTACTTGAGGATTCAGAATTATTGTTTAAGTTCTGTACTTGCATTTGAGCAACTTGTGCAGCTTTACATATATTCATACACTTTTCAAGATCCAAATCAGTAATTCTCAGCAGTTTTTCACGCAAATTATCATCAGAAATTCCTATTACTATTTGATCTCTAATAAGACTGTCTCTTAGATTAGAAAAGTTGCAATCCAAACTAATTTGCTTTAGGGTAGTGAAATATTCTATATACTGTTCTGTAGGCAATTGTTTCCTGCTAAAAAATAAATACCTGTTATAAGTTTCGTTACTTGGTGGACTACAGTGTACTTCCAGCTGCCTCATGACATCAGCATACTTCATAGTTGCTTTATTTTCAAAAGTGTTATAAATTTGCAAACCCTCATCTCCAATACAGTGTAATAGTAAGGCTTTACGTTGGTTGTCATTTGTTAATCTAGTTTCTGCTCCACTCGCCAGAAAATATAGGTCAAATTTTTGTTTCCATTCGTCAAAACTTCTTTTTCTTGAACCAACCGTAAATTTTAATGGTGGTGGCGGTCGCAGCAAATCCATTTTGTACTTTATAAATCCACTTGCATCAAGGTTTCTTTTTACCTCAGCGCCATGTAATGGTTTTGTGTTTAAATGATTAGTCCTTCTTTAACGTTTTAATATTTTATTTATCACTTTAGTTCACAGCTTTTATTACATATTTAAATCTTAACATTCTTATTATTGATTACAACCCAGAGAATACAACTATAGTGATGTGTTCCAATCTGTCAGGCACAGGCATAGATTCATACAGCCATCGTTCTACACCTTTTGTGTTTGCTATAAATTTCTTCGATGATGTTTGTCGAATTGATGATGATGTCGATGATAAATTTCTTATTGGCTGGGTTGATGTGACTAATATTTATCAGTAGTTTTTCTGATCGAGCGTAGAATATTTTAAGGGGGGTGGCGCCGTACTAAATGATAGCAAGGGCGGACTGCTCCTCCGCCACCCCCTAACGCCACCACTGGGTAATAATATATGCCCTACGTGCGGGATATTTACAAGAGACGAGTATAATAAACACCTTAGAGTCATGGTTATTTATATACAGGGTGTAAAAGACATGAACAGTCAAACGAGAACCATGTATTCTGCTCACCATCATAACATTTTTCTTCCTTTAGACTATACCTGGGAAATTGATAGTTACGATTTTATTGAAGGTCAAAGTCATATTTTTTTTTTCATTTTATTATGAAAACGTATTCTATACGTTATTTCTTAATTATTGTCCAAAGAAACATTATCATTTTTTTTAGTATTTCATAACAAAAAATGGCTTCAAAACGTTAGCGTTCAATGTAGCTCACTCGATGCGCACGGACACTAACGAACGGGGCCGCCGTCTGGCAAAATTATCGCGGTTTTGCAAGTTGCGTGCGAGTTGAGCCCTTTACATTGCGCGGTACAATTTACAATTTTTGAAGTGAAACTTCTTTATCGGCGTTGGAAAAAAATTTACCGTCACATTTTTCGGTTACGTGGGAAGTTTCACTTCTTACATGTGTACACTAGTACACGCACACATTTTTTTTTTAACACCAAAATATAAAAATCATTTCCCAGCAATATTTTTTTTTAATATGTCTTATTTTGATGTATAGAATACGTGGTTTTCGTTTGACTGTTCATGTCTTTTACACCCAGTATTTATTTAAGTTTATTTATAAAAAAATCTAAAAACAAAATATTATGTATTAAAAAAATATCGGTTATCTAGTATCCGTAACACACGTTCATAATGATACTTACTTCGGGCTAGATAATTGGTGTGAGCATGAAATTATATTATTATTATTCTCGTGTATAAGAAAAGACCTCAAAACTCTTGATGGTGAGGAAGCACTCGTCGGTAAACTTCTTCAGCTTTTTCAATCGCTACGGATAGAGTTGACCCTCTTAGAGGAGTTTCTCCCGAGTTGTTGCAAAAACACGTATGAGAGACTCCAGTTTAAACTCAATCTACCGTACTTGTCAGTTACCACAGAACACATCTGTGTTCTGTGTCGGTTACTTTATACATTTTCACTTGATATTGGCGCGATGCGTAATCTTTATGTACCACGATCGCCTTTCATTTAAAAGAAGAAAAAGAAGATCCTCATATAACTCAAAGCGAGTCATCTGGTGAAAACTGCCAGGATTCCATTAATATCACGACGTATTAGTATTCCTAGCATAAAAAGGTCAACTTGAAAAGTTTATGATGAAGATCTTGCGGTTCTCCTAGAAAACCCGGGCCCTAAACAAGATCTAGTCAGCTCAGGTAGTACCTACGTACATACTTTCCACACGGTGTTGACGAGCAGTCATGAGGTCTGTTGCCACGCACCATCACCACACAAGCACTCCCTAAATGCATTTAAATGTGTGACACCCACATTTTAATGCGAAAATCAAAAAAGAAGATAGAAAACTGAAAACTTGGCTGTATGGGCTAGTTTCCTGTGCCGTCCCGTTTTAGGGAAAATATAAGAAAAAAAGAGAGTGTTTGGCGGGAAACCATGGCGTGGCGTCTGGATGTCGATCTTTATTTCGATAATTGAATGATCAAACGAACTTACCTGTAAGTGATGTTCGATCATAATTATATGAAGAACATCATCCTTCCATGATTACTTGTAGTACTCGCCTCGCGTACTAGCTATCTCACGAATTTAAAAGCCGTTCCCATTTTTTTTAAATGGGAACACCCAGCCTCTTCCTTTCTCTGGCAACACTGTGTTCGATACGTCATTCTAGTTTAAAGCCCGCTAGATTTAAGTTGAAAACACACAATTTCTATATTATTGGGAAGGGATCCAGAAAAAGACATATATAATCTGGGTGGGCCGATCATGGAAGGATGATGTTCTTCATATAATTATGATCGAACATCACTTACAGGTAAGTTCGTTTGATCATTCAATTATATTTCATACATCATCCTTCCATGATTACTTGTAGGATGTTAAAAGTCTAATTAGAAATTGTGTCCATCCCAGTGGTTTATCCTGATAACTGTATCAATTAAGTAATTTCAGCAATTCAAGGCTTAAATCAACAATTATTTTTAGCAAATCAAAGGTTAGTCCTAAGCACATAGGTAGGTAAATAATAATCAGTACTTATTACATAAAGGCATCGATCCGAGCCCGCTGGTAATTGCAACATTTACTTAGTACCCACATTGGTAGCAGCGACCGCCGCCATATGGCGTTTGGCTCCTTATAATCAATATCTTTAATAATTTAGCTATAATATAATTGTATGTAAGTGGAGCTAATTTTGTTGTAAAATATAATATTAAGTACCTAAGTATATTATTACTAAATGTTATAGAATTATAGGTCCAACCTGCAGCTGTCAACACCTTGGTCCCCGATCGGTAGATATCTACCACAAGATAATTTAAAACAATATTGTTTGGAATCCATTAATGATCTATATATTATTTTTGTGTCAACACTTGAACCTCATCCATAGGTTGCAGAGGTTGATGCATCCTAGACCTATGTGTCTAAACTAGATTTTTACTACATATCTTCAATCCAACTACTTGTGGATCCCGGAGGCCCCTTTTGTGAGGGCTCTTAATATATTGGTTATAGAATCAATATCTATAGGTACCTACGTATTTCTGTATTCTGATATTATGCAGGTACGAGTTTATGGATTTTATTGGACTACTGGGTAGTTGTCTCTCGGATTAGGATATTTAAGAAAAATAAATATCTAAATAAAGGGGAAGCTGAAATCAACTAAGTACAGATTTCCAAATATATGTAATCACGAATTTTCTATTAATATTATTTTTAATTAATAAATAACTATTACTGTTTCATTAGATTGCTAACTCAGACCAATAACAATGGTCTGAGATTACTAATGAAAGAATTGAGTGACTATTATATATAAAGTCTGCATCCTATGGCCCATAATTATAATGTTACTACGGTATAGGTACCTAATTTTCTTTTTACATAAGTAAGTTATTTAAAGATGAGTTTTTACTTAGAGAGGATAAAGGTACCCTAGGGAGAACTTTTGAAATAAGTTAGTACTTACTTATATCAAGTTTTTGTATAGATAGGTATTTTGGTTTAGAGGGTCTTAATTGTATACACCCCTCATAAAACATTAAACACATTTTCTATAATTTGTATTACCATTTAGAAGTCCTATGCTTGATTTCATAGAGTTGAGACACCCATAATGATCCTTTCTTGTACATTTTCATCAGAAACTTAATGAGTCGCTGGATAATGATGGTTTTTATTGAGTTGAGCACAGAAAAAACCTGGCCTAACTCGTTATACTTACCAGATTTTTATGGTTTGTTAGTTGGTGTAGATACTGTTTTTTACTGAAGTCAATAATATGCTCACTTTCAAAACCTAATCCTTATACAAGGCTTCGCAGATAAGATCCCTGCAGCTAGCTTAAGATTTTACTAGTGCAATGGCTGTGGTGTTCTATAATTAGACGAAAGCAATGATTTGTCCTTGCTTTCAAAATTATTGATATTATTAACCCTGGTATCAATAATAAAGTATATCTTACATTAAACTTATTAATCTTTCTCTCTCAGACCAATAAAGAAGTTTATTGGTCCGAGTCTTTCTCTATAGTGGAAAACAAAAAATTTACTTTTCCAATAGAGAGCCTCAGACCTAGGGTTGCCAAAGTTTGTACAAGAGAAAAATAAATATACATATATTTATTTAGGTCTGAGAAGGAAAATATACAGTATCCATGTATGTAAATACCTAAATAATCAAAGACAGTATTATATAAAAATAAACAGTATTTTGTTTTTTAATGTTTTAAAGACATATTTTTAAAAGCCTCATAGGCCTTGTCACAGTCAATGCAGTAGGTAAACAGTATTTTGTATTACTGTATTTTTGTTCAACAGTAAAAAGTATAATGGAGTAAAAAACAGTATAATACTGTTTTTAACAGTATAGTTGGCAACCCTACCAGGCCAATAAGTAGAGCACTGGTAAATAATCTGATATTTGGTTTGTTAATTATGAAGAAAGGTTGTCTGGAAGAGATCGCTTGTATAGCGATAAGACCGCCCATTGTACATTTTATTATTTTATTTCTAGTGTTTCTTCAAACTGTATGACATTGCTGATATAATAAAGTTTATTCTGTTTTATTCTATGGAGAAAAGGCATAGAAGAAAAAACGACCAATTTTTCCTAAGGGCATCAATATAGTAAAGCTCTAACAAACAATATCCTATACATTCTGCTTAATTTTTATGAACTATTAGATTTATAATCAGGCTCATGACTATCTTTAGAGTAATTCTAAAAGGCAAAATCCACCATTCTGCCCAAAGACTTCGTAACACCCTGATTCTGCCTCTCAAACCATTGTCCCATGTCCAAATTATTTAGCAGTGTGATAGAGGGAACTGTGTCGTCCCCCCTCCCCTTTTCTTTGATACCTTTATCAGATTAACTGTTGTGTTATAAATTCTCATAAGGATGTCTTATATTTAATCTTGGGTGCAAAGGACTCTTAAGTCTCTGGTACCTGGTAACTTAAGAAAGATCCCTTTGGCATTAATGTGAAGTAGGTTTTCAATGATTTCATCAACATTCCATTTTAATTAAAAAGCGACTCTCTGTTGTTTAGTTTATAGAAAATCCTTATGGCGTTATCAAGTTATTAAACACTTATGCTACAACAGAGCTTAGCCCAAAGAGTAAGTTGTTAAGTTGGTATCAAATATCTATTAAAATAAAATATTAATCAAAAAGGTAATAGAAAAGAATGATTTTCAACATCTTTAGAGTACCTAATTTGGCAGCAATGGTCATACATCAAAATAGTGACAGGTTGCTAACCTGTTGTCTACACAAGAGGCACCAAACCCAAAAATTAACAATGCTTCAGTAAACAAACCAACTGAAACCGGAAACTAGGACAGATGTTATTCTCAAAATCATCTCAGCAGTCCGGGTTTGTTGACTTTTTAATGGGATCTCATACCCAGATATCCATGACATTATAATGGAATCACAATTCGCAATCTTCTACCAAGCGTTAAAATAATAGGTATATAAGTTTACCAACGAACAGCGTTACTGTTGAACCACTGCTGGATCACTGTCCCAGATTTTCAAGGATACTGTTTTGGCAACTGTGTACTTTTATGATCTACAAATTGACCATTCCTTTATCTACGATTTGAAATGTCTAACCTTCTGCCATAACCACTCACTTATTTGTTTGGCGGGTTAAGATTTTCATTAAATAAGAGAAATTTTTAGTTATTTAGAGAGAAAGTCACAAAATAAGAGTGTGGAGTCACTTAGATATTTTGTTATTTTATGTTTAACCTTTATATTGTCAGATAGAATACTTGTTTTTCTGCACTCTCATTAGTAACTAACGCAGATAAGGAATTAACATGTTACACAGTCTGTAAAACTTATTACACACTTCAATTGGTTGACTAGAAGAGATCTCTTTTATTTTATTTTATAGGTGATTCAACAGTTTGATCAAGAAACTAAGTCATACAGTTAAATGCTAGCAAACCAATTACAGATTCCACTTATAGAAAATCTTCTAGAGAAAAATCTGCCTTTGCTAACAATAGTAATTTGTTAAATGTTATAGGCAACATATTTTACAAATGCAGTGAAGAGTATAAGTAATACAATCACACTCATAACCCAAATCGTGTAAAGCAAGACTCTTATGCAACATATCATTACATGTAAAGCCACATCCGGCAGTATGGGCCATGGCCATGTAGTCCCGACAAATAGCAATAGGATGCCTGCCTGTTGCCCAGAAATTATATTATTGTAATAAAATTCTTTCTCCAACCACATGACAGGTTCTAGTAGGTACAATGTAACTTACCAAAAAACATTGTTCTTATTGCTGACCCTTTAAATGATTTAGTGGCAGCTTTGTCAAATATAACTACTGATCTTGTTCAGGGCATGTTACAACACATTCACTGTGGCGTATTTATTGTATCAGTCTAACCACATTGCTGACCCCTATACTTAAATAGTGACAGCTTTGTGGATGAAGTCTCCTGGTCGAAGCGATGGTAGCTCTTGGACTTGAAGCAAATTGTGTTTATTTTTGTCAATTCAATTCAATTTTTATATTATTGCCTCTAGTAAGATTTGGCAATTTTGCCAAGGTCCAGTTTTGGAAAAGACATGGATTATGAACCACATTGCTGACCCATATAACTAATCAAACAGTGACAGCCTCGTGGATGGTGTCCCTGGCTAACCCCACCAAAGCAGTGATAGCTCTCGGACGTGAAGCGAACTGCAGACAATATACATTCCAGTGGTGTCCCAAACCACGTTGCTGACCCCTATACTTAAATAGTGAAAGCTTTGTGGATGGAGCTTGGCTAGCCCCCACCAAAGTACTGATAGCTCTGACTTGACATGGACTGCGGTGATATTTATTACAGTGTCCCAAAGCACGTTGCTGACCCCTGTACTTAAATAGTGAAAGCTTTATTTTTATTTTATTATTATTATTATTATTTTATTTTATTTATGGATGGAGTCCCTTAGATAAGCCCGGCTGAAGCGATGGAAACTCTGACTTGACACGAACTGCGTACTGTGGCCATATTTATTTCCATATCGTGTACCAAACCACGTTGCTGACCCCTATACTTAAATAGTGAAAGCTTTGTGGATGGAGCCCCTTGGCTAACCCCCGCCGAAGCGGTGATAGCTCGGACTTGACACAAACTGCATGCTGTGGCCATATTTATTTCCGTGTCGTGTACCAAACCACGTTGCTGACCCCTATACTTAAATAGTGAAAGCTTTGTGGATGGTGTCCCTTGGCTAACCCCCACCGAAGTGGTGATAGCTCGGACATAAGCAGTTCATTGCCGATGCGATATGTATCCAATATGGACTACATTTCTTTTCAGAGGTTTCCAAATACGCTGGGCAATCTGAAATATAAGTTATCAACTTTCCATCTTTTCCAATGCAAAATTTCGTCGAATAAGTCATCTTTTTGGCGTAATTTCTTAATTTTCATTGTAAAATTATTCAATAAAATAAAAAGCACGTGTAGATAGCAATCGCACGAGAAAACGAATGACGTATCGAACACAGTGTTGCCAGAGAAAGGAAGAGGCTGGGTGTTCCCATTTAAAAAAAATGGGAACGGCTTTTAAATTCGTGAGATAGCTAGTACGCGAGGCGAGTACTACAAGTAATCATGGAAGGATGATGTATGAAATATAATTCAAAATTACTTCGGAGTGGATTTTGTGCAGTGAAAGTGGTGTTGTTTCGCTGCATAAGCATCCAGTGTTGACGAATAGTTATGAGGAATCATTGAAATAAAGGTTTTGTGTATATGACGTTGAGAATTGTAAAGTGGTTGGAAATCCCACTATACAATTCTCATCAGTTACCATCATGAGGTCTGTACCATGCATTTCTCGCCAAGCACTCCCTAGATGTATTAAAATGTGTGGCACCCACATTTTATTGCAAAAATCAAGAAAGAAGATATGAAACTGAAGACTTGGCTGTATGGGCTAGATCCCTTTGTAGTCTCGTCACAGGAAAAATTTAAGAAAAAAAAACTGACAGTGACAGCGGCAGCGCAGCTGACATCTGTCACAACTTGTCCTTTTTTGCTGTGTGATTTTTTTACCAATAGTTTGTTTTATTAGTGATGTTATGGAGTATTGTTTGAGTGTACATTGTGCGTAATTACTTACATAATAAGTGTGATTTGGTAGCTAGTTTACTAAGAATGGGGAGCCACCACAGCCACGAACAGAAGAGCAGCGGCGAGCAAGCTGGAAGTGGTGCTAGTACTCCAAGGGGTTCACAGCGTGGATCTTCGCGTTCGGGCTCTGGAGCTGACCTACAGGCGCTACAAGAGAAAGCAGAGAAACCACCACCTTCTATGGTTCCAGTAGAAAAGCTAGGAAAGGTAAGTGAACCATGGAAATAACTTTACTACAAGGTTAGGTACGTTCAGGGTTAAAAATCTAAGTTATGACGTTTCCTGGTCACAAATGGATGTTTGTTTTCCTGTCAAGGCTGTTATTTACGGTCGCGGCGCTTCGTTCATTATGTTTGTTGTATGACCAAACATTTCGTTTAGGTTAAACTATCTTATCTGTGGTGCACTTTTGTAATCAACCGTGAATATTTATGTGGCTAAGCTGTTTTCGATTTTTTTATTACAATATTAAATTTAATATTATAACTTAAAATAATAGTGTAATGTTAATTTAAACATGAACTAAGACATGCCCTTGGCATACCTGCTGTGCAAATTAATAATACAATATTATAATATACATAACTCAAATACAATCCAGCGACATCATATTGTAATATGATAGGTATATAGTTTATTTAAATTTAATTAAATAAGATTCATTGCAACGCCTTAATACAAGGCGTCACATGTACTTAGCTTTAAGAATGTCAACTAATTATGCTCATGTGACATGCAATAAACAATTTGAATTTGAACATTAAAATTTTGGATTTATTGCTTAGTAAATAAACAATTTTGTATAATTTCCAAGTAGATGTAAGAACTTTTGCCTTGTATTTGTCAACAACTGAAATAAAATTATATCCTTAACAGTTGCTTCAATAGTTTTCTTTATATTACACTAATTAATTAAGAGTGTGTTAGTTGACATTTAATGGTTAAAGTTCCAAGATAAGGTTTTGTATTCTATGCGTAATGTTAACATTCTGCAATTTAAAACTAACTATGAAAATAGTTTATAGATTACATATAAATTTATAATAATAATTTAATATCTGAATAAGGTTTATTAATTGGATTGTTAAGTATTCAAAATTGTATATCATTATAAAACTGTTGTTTATCACCTGGTTAACTGATATCTCTCAGCAATATTTATTTTAAGTTGAAATTGACTTAACAATTACTTTAAAGAATTGTAAAGTCAAATATTTCATCTACAACTTTGGGTAAGTAATACATATTTACATAAATTCACATACTTACCTACTTATAGTTTTTAATTTAAATTATATGGGTATTATTAATAATATTATGCAAAACAAATTAAAATTATTGTAGGTACAACAGGTTGAACACAAAAAAATGTTATTAGACATCATTAATTTTAGGCTAACTAATGATAGATATGTAAGAGAAAACATTGAAAATTACACTAGGTATTGAATTTTATTTTATGTAAGCAAAACATGTTTATGTGCCAACTGCCAATTAGTTCTGGAATTTGAGACAAAAACATTTTCAATTCTATTTTCCAATGTGCTTTGGAAAGTACTTTATTTGTGGGCCCAATTGCTATCATACAATGGTGATGTTCATTATGCATACCAAATGTGAGACAGCATATAAAACTGATATACCAAGAGCTTTATTGCATTATTTACCATTGTAGGAACCAAAAATAATTGTTGTCAAAATGTATAAAAACCTGTATAAAAGCGAAGAAAAATGTCTTTGTAGTCGAAGAAAAACTAAGAAACAAAGACATTTTTCTTCGCTTCGGTTTTTATACATTTTAACAACAATTAAGGAAAGTTAACAATTTGGTTTTGTAACTCACAAACAGCTCAAGAACAACAAGACACTGGGTTATGACTGAGTCACAGCGGAGCTTTTGAATGCAGGTGGACAAAGAGTCTCCAGAGGCTATACAACTCTATTATACTCAATGGTAAAACGCCAAAGGCATTGTATGACTATTCTTCGAAAAAGGCGATAGGAACTATACACTCATCCAGAGTTATATCAGGTTTGACGTCTTCCAGAAGTCCGAGGTGTGATGTGAGACAGGGCAATTTTATATCGCCGAAACGGTTCAGCTGCGTTGCAGAACGCGTTTAAGCTTCTGGACTGGAGAGAATTTCGGATTAACATAAATAGCGAGTACATGACTCACCTTCCCATGTAAAACCCACTCCTGTGAAGGCAGGAAGCTCTACAGTGCAAGTTGTCGACGATTATATTTACGTAGGACAAACAGTCCAACTTGGTAAGTCCAACTTCCAGAAAGAGGTCAATCGACGAATCCAGCTCTGCTAGGCGGCGCGGCCTTCGGGAAGCTACGCGGCATATTTTCGGCCCATCTACCGCAGTGTCTCAAGACGAAAGTTTTATACAAATGTGTGCTTCCAGTGTACCTATGTACGAAACCGAAATTCACAATGCGCCTCATAAGGCCCAAGGCTACTCAAAGGGCAATGGAGAGGAGAGGCTCGGAGTTTCTTTGTGCGATCATATCAGAAATGATGAGATTCGTAGGAGAACAAAGGTCACAGGAAGACTGAAGTCCGTGTCCTCGAGTGGGGACTGCGTACCGGGAGACGCAGCGATCGATCTGGTAAAGATCGCGGGAAACCGCTGGATGCGGCCAGTGCATTACCTGGTTGGAGATCCTATTGCCACAGTGCACCCACTGTTAGCGTTTATTACCCGACAACGGAAATTATTAGTATCCGACAATAGCGTCGATCCCACCCACCGCTTAACGCGCCTTTGCAGGCATGTCAGGAAAATGAATTAGAAACATGCTGGTCACCCATCAGAGTATTAAACAATTATTTCGATTCTTAACGTACCACCGATGCGCTATCGATTTCCTCAAACTACACACTAAAAGATGTAATAAAAATTCTCACAATAATAATAGGTCAGAATAACAGTTTTAAGTATGACACTTAAAACTGTTATTCTGTTTACAAGCCGCCGCCGTTCTTACACTAATTAATACAATATTTTTGTATGACCTATTTGGCTCGCCTTTACAGAGACATGAGTGGCCTTGATATTAGTGCTACATAACACACAACCAGAAATTTATTCTATAACTAGCGGTCGCCCGCGGCTTCGCTCGTCGGTTATCGGGCTAAAAAGTATAAAAAGTAAGTATCATAAACGCTTGAAAGGCAAAATTGACTAAGCGACATGGAGTTAATTGTTCAGGAGGACGACTTAAAGATTCATTTTTCATTCAAAACAAGTGATAATTCGTAAAGTCCAAAATGCAGAAGCGACATTAAAAGTCGTCGTAGGAAGGCGTGAGTTAGACCAAACGACGCAGAAAAATTAGGCGATTCAAACTGTATATATAACTCAATTTGGCTCAAAATGGCGCTTAGTCAACTTTTCCTTTCAAGCGTCGAATATGTTCTTCCCAGGGCATCAAACTGTCTCCATACCAAATTTCATCAGAATCGTTAAGTGGTTTAGGCGTGAAAGCGTAACAAACAAACAAACTCACTTTCGCATTTATAATACTAGGTTCTGCCCGCGACTTCGTCTGCGCAGAATTATTATAATAAATTATAACTTATATGTTATTCTGATGTTTAAGCTATATTAATGTAAAGTTTCATTAAAATCCATTTAGTAGTTTTTACGTGAAAGGGTAACAAACACACATCCAGACATACATCCATACAAACTTTCGCGTTTATAATAATTAGTAGAATTAGATACGATGTTCTGACCAACAAAATCAATCGAAACTAGACTTGAAATATTAGGATTCCTTTGAAGTATTCAATAGCACAGAGGTGCCAAATAGAATCAGTTTCCGAACAAATTTACCACGACCTCCTGATAGCAGTCAGTCCTCGTGGCTTATAGATGGTGACACTGTTAAGACTTTCAGTTGGTTGTAGAGTTCTTGTTTTAAGTTTACTACTATCATAACACGGTGGTAGCTAAACTTGGTAAGTGTTATTAGCATTGATGTCCTTCGGCAGTTAAGCCGTCGCTAGACGTTCCTATCCTATCCTATTATCGGATAAAATCGGATAATGTTTGACTAAAGTCCTAACTTTTACCAAATCAGAAGTCCGACCGTCCTTTCCTAAAATCGGATCCTAAAGCGGACGATGTGTAGAATTGTCGGAAACACAACTTCACACTTACCTATTAGCGCAAAAGCATAGAGTACAGACTACCGATGTGTTTGCTCTCCCACGCTTCAAAATACGATACGCTCATAATTCTAAAAGGCATTGAGTAGAGCCTTATGTTATGTAATATTTGCTTGACAATTGGTGTGAGCGTAGAAATGTATTTTATTATATATCATTATCAATCAACTTAGTAGGAGGAGTCATGACAAATGTATTATGTATAATCTGTGCACAAACAAACACGATACAAGTCTACACTGTGCCACTGCTGTACTAAATCAGATTTTAGGAAACACTTGTCGGAAAGTGTGGGGAGAACGCGTCCGATTTAGGATTTCCGACATTAATCGGATAGGATAGGAAGGTCTAGCGGCGGCTTTAATGTGTGTAGGGCGGCCTTATCACCAAGAACTACCCAATGAAGTTGACAAAAATGCTTTCAGTACACAACACTGGGGCTTGGCATGGGTAGAACATTTACGGTGCAGATAGGCTTTGTAATGGGAACAAATCCTAGTGGGTCTACGGCACGGGAACAGAGCGGCAACCGCACGGACAAAGTTCTCGGGAATTCGCGCGGTGCTAGCGGCATGCGTTGTCAGTCCTCTAGTCATAAACGTAGAGGAATTGCACGTGCTCGTGAGCACCGTAGGTCCCCAGTCGCAGTCTATTATTGTGACTTCTCTTGCCCTGCCCATGTTATACAACCGCACTCAGTATGCCCAATGTTATCTAACATTGCTACTAATATGTCAGCATATCTGTCTCACCCTGTGAATATCCGCAAACCTTTGACACAAAACGATCAGAAGAAATGTTAATTATAATCTTAGGTTTGTTACTTTCCCAGAACCTGCGGACACGAGCGGCTAGTACCCTATTGTTCTAAATTATAAATATCAATATCGCTATCGCAAACAGTACAAAGGCTTATAAGAATATCTGATAATATTTAAAATTATCAAATAAAAATCAGAATTCATTATTAATTTTCTTGTAAAACTACATGACATGAAATTTATAGCTACAAATATAATTCAATACTAGATTTACAGTTATAGTCGTTATCGAATTAAATACAGAATCAGACTATAATTGTGATACATAAGGTATCTTAGAATAAGTAGTTTCTTTGTAATCGGTCATCAGCTAAATCACCGTCATTGTGTTCGAGTAGTTAATCTGCCGATATTATATACAGAGGCAGGATTCGACCCTAGAGGGCAGTGGCGGCGTAAGGGGGTAGGCGGTTCGGCCCGGGTGCCCTGAGCACCAAGGGTTAACAACCAAAACTCCGAGTTAGTTGACTCCACGTTTGACTCGTGGGTAACATCAATTAAATAAACTTAACAGGTGAAATTGTTGATTTAATCGGTAAGATGAAATTTAGTAAACAACTACGGCGAAGTTTCTATAATATGGCTCAACAGAAGAGTCACACTTTACAACAGCAAACCAAATGAATCAATGACTCATGCTCGTGTCGCCATCGCGAAACTAGGCTGGTTATTGTTAAATGTCTCTTAAGGCATAATGCTTATATTTAAGGATCCAATCAGTCTCTGTGCCGGTACGGGTGTCGTCAGAAGATAGAGACAATATCATACATTTTTCATATTCGTGTTTGTCTGTGACACGCAAGAAAATACAAGTGACACAGCTGGCTGCTGTAGTCGATAAAAGAGTCATGTCTTTTTTATTTAGTCGGTAAATCAGAGTTGCAAAACTCTGATAACTTTTCCCCAGGATAACTTCAAGATAAAAATAATGAGCGAATGTTGTTTTGCATTGCAAGCTACGGTAATCGCTTACGTACACTTGTTTGCCACCTCTTATGTTTTACAGTCTGTTATGTTATGATGGATTAGTGTTATCTGATAGTGGATAAATCTTGATTAATGTATTTAATGCATTTTATGATTATTATTACACGTTGTACAAAATGAAGCATATTTTATTTATACTATTTGCAAACGTACAGTACAATTTATTAGTACTATCGAACTTACTACAGTTAAAGAGATGAAATATTCGCTGTCTTCGTCAAGTCAATAGAAGTCCGTTGATGAAGATAAGGTTTTACCAGGCCAGGATACTTACTATCTGCTCGTGCAGCTACTATTCGTATGGTAACTATTTTGACACAATAGTTATGTTATGCTCAAATAAATGATTACTTTCGTAAGCAACTTCCTTGCTTTCGTTCGGAGGCACGTTATGTTCTAGAGCTCTTCTCTCTTTTTGCCAACCAATAGGTATTGGACCAGCGTGATGTTTTGCCCTAAACTGGTCATGTTTATCACCTTATCGGTAAACCTGGACGTAAGCAAGCAGATGATGATATGATAGACAACTCTGAAACCGTAAAGTACGCAACAAGTACGGTTACCGCCCTGATATAAAGTGATCACCGCAGCCTGAACACTTGTAAAACCAGGTACCTCACGCGCGTTGCAATCTTTTAGAAATATTTTCACTAATTGCTTGGGAAAGCTTCGGTTGGAAGTTGATTCCACAATCTAAGCGTACGTAAAATGAAAAGTCTTCTGATCTGAGACGTACGGTACCTATGCAAACAATTCAGTTTCAATATGAGATCGATGGCGACTGGTGCGGTGGCAGAAAAAGCCTGTTGATATCGATCAATTCAAATAGTTCCACCGAACACAGGAGGCAAAGTCACTAAGAGGTTCAATACCTGTTCGGAACATTAGATTGTTGATCATATTCTTAGCTGGTTTTTGACCGAATGGTTCTAACTTCAGCCAACAAATTGCGCAATATATAGAACACGAAATAGCAGTAATCGTTCCGGAAAAAATCCGATAGCGGCTTTTAATATCTCGCTACAGATATCTACAATCATTGTTTTATTGTACATTTTAGCAGGAAATCTGTTCTCACACTCGAGTTTAATCGTCAAATGAACCCTGATTTTAATCTTTGCGAATTGCTGAAGCGAAGGCGTGTAAAATATCACCAACTATATCAGCAGTTACAGATAACAGTCATTCAAAACTGAATCCTCTGTTCGTAGTAAAAGTCGTGTGCGTTGTTTATATTTACAACAACAAATGAGTGGTAAAAAAATTTTATCATTGAAATAATCATCAAATATCTTGTATAGCTATGAAGTAGATTTGAATTATGAATCTACCATTGCATTCAGTTTGATTTCGTTTATCTTGATTTATTACTTTTGTGTGGTGTAATGTATCATCGTATTTAAATAGAAGTGCTCCAACCCCATTGAAATGTAGAAGCTTTATATGAAAGAAGTGGTAATTTTTTAATCATTGTTATACAAAATGGAAGACTGGAAACCGAAACGTTTGAAGTTCAGAATAGTTGGGATACAGCTGAACACACTGGAGAAGGCCAAGACTGCGGCACCCACGTGCAAGGTATTTAAATTACTTGTAATCAGACATCACACTGCTAGACATCATTAATTTATTCCTTATATAGATTCTACATTTTTCTCAAGTAACTTTTCTTTATTTATTTGTATCGTAGGTCTATTGTTCTGTCGCTATCTATCTGTTGCGGCCAATGAAAATTCTAGTTACAATTCATTGTTTTATTTTGTTTAAAGTTAAAAAAAAAGTTGTCGTCGCCATCTAGTGAATATCGGCCGAACTACTAAGTGTTATATGAGCAAACATGAATGAGATTTTCTTAATTTATGAATAACTAGCTTTTGCCCGCGACTTCGTCCGCGTGGAATAGTTAAATCAAATATCTTTATTGCGCATCACTTGCTTTCTTACGAATAGTTACTTTAGGCAGCATTTTATTTCTTTGTGTACGTACTTATTTTGCAAAAAATACACATAAAAACTGCCTACTATACTGTATATGGCATTTTTACAATCTATCATTTTATGTTTTCCCATCCTTTGCTAACTTACATGCAACCTTTCATCCCCACATGGGTCAATATTTCAAAAACGCTACAACAAATATTTGCTTATTTCTTATCCCGTGCTATTAAAAATTTCATGGTTTTATCTTTGGTAATGAGGAATCTCATAAAAGATTTCATCTCATATTTCAGCCCTTCATTCCCTCTTTTACAAAAAAGCTTTTATTCCATTTCGACGTTTAGTCTATTTTTGTACCAAACATCAAAATCGGTTCAGGTATGGGCGTGAAAGTTATTAAGTTAAAAGTCGCGTCCGCCATCTTGGATCTGAAAATGGATAATCCGTACCCTGTAAACCACGAAAATGATATCCTTTTTAATAATAAGTTAAAAAGTAGCGTCCGCAATCTTGGATCTAGAAATTGATGATGTATTTGGAATCGACTCCCGAAAACTATGAAAAATGAAAACCATTTCGATTTTATGTTAGAAAGTCGCATCTGCCATCTTAGATCTCGACATAGATGATGTATTAGGAATCAGGACCCCCGAAAACCTCGAAAATTATACCCATATTCCTATTAAGTCAAATAGTCACGTCACGCCATTTTGGATCTCAAAGTCGATGTTTTATTCGGAGTCAGAACCCCCCAAAAACCACGAAAACGATACCCATATTGATATTTTGTTAAAAAGTCGCGTCCGCCATCTTGGATCTGAAAATGGATCGTGTATTAGTAATCGGGACCTCCGAAAACCACGAAAATGATACCCATATCGATTTTATATTAAGAAGTCCCAACCGCCATCTTGGATCTCGAAATAGATGTCGTATTCGGAATCGGGACCCCAGAAAACCACGAAAATGATACCCATATCGAGGTTATGTTAAAAAGTCACGTCCGCCATCTTGGATCTCAAAATGGATAGTGTATTCGGAATTAGGACCCCCAAAAACCACGAAAACGATATCCATATTGACATTTTGTCAAAAAGTCGCGTCCGCCATCTTGGATCTAGAAAAAGGTGTTTTATTCGTAATCCGGACCCCCAAAAACCACGAAAACGATACCCATATTGACATTATGTTAAAAAGTCGCGTCCGCCATCTTGGATCTCAAAATGGATGGTGTATTAGTAATCGGGACCTCCAAAAACCAAGAAAATGATACCCATATCGACGTTATGTTAAAAAGTCACGTCCGCCATCTTGGATCTCAAAATGGATAGTGTATTCGGAATCAGGACCCCCAAAAACCACGAAAACGATATCCATATTGACATTTTGTCAAAAAGTCGCGTCCTCCATCTTGGATCTAGAAAAAGATGTTTTATTCGTAATCCGGACCCCTAAAAACCACGAAAACGATACCCATATTGACATTATGTTAAAAAGTCGCGTCCGCCATCTTGGATCTCAAAATGGATGGTGTATTAGTAATCGGGACCTCCAAAAACCAAGAAAATGATACCTATATCGATTTTATATTAAGAAGTCCCAACCGCCATCTTGGATCTTGAAATAGATGTCGTATTCGGAATCGGAACCCCCGAAAACCACGAAAATGATACCCATATTGACATTATGTTAAAAAGTCACGTCCGCCATCTTGGATCTCAAAATAGATGGTGTATTCGGAATCGGGACCCCCGATAGCCACGAAAATGGTACCCGTATTGACATTTTCTCAAAACGTCACGTCCGCCATCTTGGATCTCGATATAGATGTTTTATTCGTAATCCGGACCCCCAAAAACCACGAAAACGATACCCATATTGACAATATGTTAAAAAGTCGCGTCCGCCATCTTGGATGTATTTTCGTACTGGGGGTTCTTACGACCTTTCATCCCCTATTT
This sequence comes from Elophila nymphaeata, assembly GCA_955850985.1. Taxonomy (NCBI): domain Eukaryota; kingdom Metazoa; phylum Arthropoda; class Insecta; order Lepidoptera; family Crambidae; genus Elophila; species Elophila nymphaeata. The sequence goes on along the minus strand of OY039088.1, from coordinate 19,439,569 downwards.
CATCCCCACGTGGGTCAATATTTCAAAAACGCTAGAAGAAATATTTCTTTCTTTCTTATTAAGTCCCTAATTTCAAAGTATCATGGTTTTATCTTTAACAATGACGAAGTCCCATACAAACTTTCATCCACTATTTCACCCCCATACAGGACAAAATTTCAAAAATCTTAGAACAAATATTTCTTTCTGTCTTATTAAGTGCCTAAATTCAAAGTTTCGTGGTTCTATCTTCAAAAATAACGAACTTCCATACAAACTTTCATCCCGTATTTCAACCCATACAACCTTTTTTTCGCGATAAAAAGTAGCCTATGTCCTTCCCCGAGATCTAATCTATAGTTGTACCAATTTTCATCAAAATCGGTTCAGTGGTTTAGACGTGAAAGCTTAACAGACAGACAGACAGAGTTACTTTCGCATTTATAATATTAGTAAGGATTAGTAAGGATTAAGTAGATTTAACGATCTACTATATTTTAATTACACAAGGCGGTCGATGGCGCCGCAGTGCGTTCTTAGTAGCGATCACAAAAGTTAAGCAACCAAGTGCGCAGTCGCTACTCGAATGGGTGACCGAAAAAATTTCAAATCGATTTTCCTCCGTGCTTCGTCGGCAAGTTAAGCTGGTGGTCCCGGTTGCTGTTGAAATATAGCATTCGTTCACAAGAGTGGATGGTATCAGGCAGGTGGCCGGCCGTAAAAATTGAATACTTACTTTGTATTCAATTTATTGCAGTATTGTTATAATGAAGGTATACTGCACCGACGCCAAATAAATTGAGCAGGTTAGGATAATAGTGATTTAATTACACAAGCATGTTTTATTAAAACTAGAAAAAATACACCTGCCCCAGGCGGGAATCGAACCCAGCACCATCCGCAATCCGGGCGGCTGCGTTAACCACTACGCCACCAGCCCGCCTAGCATGACCACCGAAACACGATATGATATGATAAAGTCATTTATCGCGTTGAACTGTCAAAAATTATTGGATATAACCGTCAACTTAAAATTATATCGAAACTGCGAATCGAAACTTTTTGACAGTTCAACGCGATAAATGGCTATATCATATCGTGCTATGGTGGTCATGCTAGGCGGGCAGGGCACCAACCGCCGGCCTGGGCCAGATCGACTTTTTTCAGTGTATTTTTTCTAGTTTCAATAAAACTATTTACGCGTTTATAAACGCAAAAATTATTCTACAAGTATGTTTATTGAAAACTTTTATGAATACTAAAATATACTTACCTTACCTACCTATATAGGTACATATACAATAATCCAATGAAAGTCATAAAAAGGTAGTCAACAAGATTGTTACATATTTGTCTTAGTGTTTTTGTCTTAGTTATTAGGTGGCGTTACATTTTTATTATTCCTGTACCATATCTCGTCAAGCTAAGTCGGTTAATTTCAATTTTATGACTTAAATACCTAAGTGGTCGTTTTATTTTAATGGCACCATTACGTTAGTATTAGTAAACACATCTACATAATAATATAGAGAAAATGTGCTAATAGTCATATGATTTTACCATCATATGACTATACATATACTTTTGTTACAACTTAAAGCTTTTTTTTTCCGAACCGCTTGAGACATCCTCTGGTCTTTCAGCTCGAACCATGCAGATAGATTGAGACTAGCAAGACGACAGTAATTCCGGAGATATCCGTCGAGTTCATATCTTCTATAAGATATTCGCCCTACAGGCTCAACGATCCAACAAAGTCCTCGCCTTCTTAGAATAATAATGTTTTGCTCGTTGTAATAGCTGAAAATCTTGATCACACTACAAAAACTTTATAAATATTTTCTACGTTGATGGAGATCCTATGTCCAAAAGTGGGCGTCTCTCCGCTGAAATGATGATCATGTTAAGTTTAATGTACATGAGTCGATTTTCTGAGCAACTGTCATGTCGTAAATTCACAGCTCTGTTTGTCCTCAGCTACTCGCCCAAAGATCTCAAAAAGAAGATGGCATCAATGGAGTCACAGAAAAATCTTTCTCAGTAAGTATCTGGAATATTATATTTGTTGTTTGACGTACTAGACATGTTATTGTATTTTATTGGATAGCCTCTGTAATCATTATGTCATTTATCCAGAAGTACCTGTTTCCAATGTACCCCGAGTTGGCTCGACAGTTCTACAAGTACATCCACAGGATGGGGAAGTGCAAGAACAAACACATTCCGGTGGCGACATTCAGGCACCACTGTGAACGGATATTGAGCATCCTGGATGACACCGTCATTATCGATACATATGTCAGGTAAAACAAAATAACACCCTTCCAAACTCAGAAAAAAAAAAGAAATTGACTAGATCAAAAATGATCACCTAATAAATATGTCTCCAGTCGCAACTTCCTTCATAAGCAAAGTATTTCTAAAACTTGCACAAACAACATTACATATTTCAAATGTAATTATTTACACAATATTAACCTATTTAATGACAATATAAATGTATGCGATTGTTTGCTTTTCGCAAACTAAATAAATAGCGTTTTTAGACTAAAGTCGCCATTTTAAGAGTGAAAAGATTTAACAGTGGAAACTCGCCAAAGAAGAGTACAGTGATAAGATTGATACTTTTTCGGTAGGTAGAGGAAATGATGTCTGTCTGGCTCCTATGTTGTCTTGAGAACTGATTATTACTGACGTACATACCTACGTATGACGTATTAGAAGGTCACGTGACACGTGCTCTAGTGGTTAGAAAGAGACAAATGGATAATAAGAAGATTAAGGTCAAATTAAAACAAAAAGTCTACACTTTTTGTTCGAGTAGTCGCTTAAAGTGTTACCTACAAATTTCTGGCTTGAAAACTTGAGATGTGAATAACTTTGAGTGAAATTTATTAATGCAGACCTAAATGGATAGTACAAATGAGAGAAAACGGGACTTAAAATGATTAGCTTCAATCGCAAACTTCACATTCGTTCGTACCCAAATAACATTAAATTAATTCTGAATCTATTTTAATGTTGACGTTCTGGAATGATCGTAATAATTTTATTAATGCAATTGCCATTAATTGTGATGTCCTTGATAACAAACTTGACGTCGAGCTCATAATAGCTGCGCATTAAATCTAGATAGCAATTTTAAAGAATAATATGAGTTTTAATAATTCGTCATAAATACACAGACTAATTTATCTGATCGCAATTAAGGAAACATACTTACGTTTACATAAAGCCCTCTTTATATTTATTCTAAGCTGATGATCTAATATGATAATGATTATGTAGGCAGATGGTTGGAAGACAAATTACACGTTTTAAGCAACAAGATAAAAATGATAACGCAAATAACTAAATAGTTGTAAAATAGTTATTTGTTCAACAAATGAGAAAAGTTATTTTTGCTGCGAGGGCAGACGAACCAGCAAAGTAGTATTCATGATCGCAGTGAGTTATTAAAAGGCACGAGACAAATAAAATTGTTCTCGTGTGAAACGTTAAACTTTTCACCTCCCCAGCGAAAAAAAATTTGTCGGTGAGAAAAACATCTCAGATTTAAATACGTTTCATCATTTCAGCCGAGAGTAGACGCCCACTGTTGAACATAGGCCTTCCCCAAGGCTCTCTAAATCGATCGGTCCTGCGCTGCCCGCATCCACCTATAAACACATGTTTATTACGCTAAGATTTACTATTAAAAATCAAAATTAAAATTACTGCAATTATTTAAATTGAACTTTACAGTCTTATTTGGAGCTCGCAGCAAAAAGCGTTTTTGCTTCGAGATTTTACAAATGAAAAGAGCTGTTTTGGTGCTGGAGAGGTAGCACCAAAACAGCTCTCAGGAGATTTTTTAAGTACTTCACACGCTGTGGTTGAGTTTATGTTAAGAAATGAATGATGAAATAAAGAAAATGGTAAACATTTTACTACTCACATAAATAATGAAAGCTACATTCAGTTACTGCTACATTCAATTTTAAAATTGTTTCACTAGAATGTTCGGTGCAGACACTGATGACAATATGGTCACTCCTGAGGGATTTCGCAGCCTCCTTTACACTAGCTACAAACTGTCGATGGATCACTACCCTGAGGGCCCACAGACCTGTCTCATGGTGAGTTAACGGATAGCATGTTAAACTGTGCTTCTGTAATGTATAATTATTTACAAGTCTTATTTTAAGTCTGAGGTCTTAATTTAAATGAAAGAAAACTGGATTTAAACCACGTATCTTTGATTAACCAAAAATCAGAGGTACGTGGTATAAACATTGTTTTTTATATAATTTAAATGATAGTGATCACGTAAACCGTAAAACCATACATGAGGTTAATAATTTTTTTGGTAGTCATTATTGTTAATTATAAAACTGACAATCGCTGCGCAAACAAATTAACGTTTTAGTTTTATATGTCCATGATGATTTGTCTGTAAACATAATGTTCTGCAATTCTTATGCTATGTTATCTTTTCACGTAGATCAACAGTACATTGTCCTCCGTGGTGAATGGGTGTTTCAACAAGAAAGATTGTCACAGTATAGGCTTCGTGGTCCGTTGGCTAGAGGAACACTGTCATAGGCTTATATTTCCCGTACACAGGTAATTTGGATAATTTTCTTTGTTGCCCATACATACGCATATTTCGTTACGTCCATTCCAAAGCATATCAGGCTGATTTGAAACTAGATGACTGAGAAATAGCATTAAAAATAAGTTTTTTGAAATGTGTTTAAATTACAATGTTTTTTCTATTTGTATTAAACAACATCTGATGCTAATCAAAACATCTATGAGCGTCTATTATCTGTGTGTAATCCAAATAAGAAGCAGTGATGTTTGATTGCTGCTTACTGTATAAATTTAAGTTTTCTCGTTCGGTTAATATGCCTCCTACGTTTATTATCATCTAATGTCTCTTGTGTCAGTTTGTCATCTAGAAAAAAAGAAGGTTTTTGAACCTTGTCGGGGCGGTTCTATTAGATTTTATAAGGATGCCATCTGACGATGGATTGATTTAGAATAACGTGGGCATTAGGTACTGCGTGCACATGCTGGCGACCCGTCACCGGACGTTAGCGGCGGCGGTGGAGGCGGACGGGGAAGGGGCGGGGCTGGAGCTGGGCACGCCGGTGCTGGAGCGGTCGCCGGCGCTGGCGGCGCTGCCGCTGTCGGTGGCGTGGCTGCTGGCCGGCGCCGCGCCGCCGCTCTACAGCCGACCCACGCCCGCGCCCGCGCCACACACAGGTCCACGCTGCCTGCTTACAATTTATTATTAACTAGCGGCACGGGTCGACAATATACAGGGATAAGCGGTGGATTTTTTTCATTTTTACAACTGGAAAGATTTGTATGTTTGTAATGAATAAACTCAAAAACTACTGGACCTATTTTAATCAAATTTGTTACAAATATTGATTACACGTTGGAAAAGGACTAAGCTACCTTTTATCGCGAAAAAAAGGCTTGAAGGGTTGAAATTTTGTATAAAAGTTCGTCATGAAGATAAAAGCATGAAAATTAGAATTTAGGCCCTTGATAAAAAATAAATAATTATTTGCTCTAGTGTTTCTGAGATTTTTACCTGTGTGGAAAAGAAATATAGCCTATATGAGTATCTCAATATTTAATCTTTATTTGTACCAAATTTCATCAAAATCGATCTGGTAGTTTTTGAGTTTATTCCTTACAAACATACAAATCTAGATACATGGTGGCTGGGAAGACATTGTCATCCTTTTAAAATAAAACTACTCATGATTTATAGTGCTGACCCTAAATATGAGGCATCATCTATTCATCTACAAAATCAGCTGTTCGATACAAAAGTGCAACACCTATACAACCAAAATGTATGGAACAGCTGATACGATGCCAGTCATTCCCAGTTACCCGGTATTTTAACCGTCATTGATGTTTGATTATACTGTAGGACTTGAAACTTAACGGGTCCCCATCCCCATTGCATAAACAATAATTACCAATAGAAGTGGACCCAGAAGCGAACCTTGCGAAACACCTGAAATATAATTAGTGAACCTAAAACTTTAGCTCTGCCGAACAAATTTTAATTTACTTATAAAAATATAATTAAAAATCAGTAATAAATAATTAACATTGCATTTTTTTAATGATTAAAGAGTTTTGGCATAAGATTTTGATGAGTTACTTTGTCAAACGCTTTCGTAAAATCTATGATTGTATATGACAGGTGGGCTGGCGTCCTCGGCGTGGCTGGCGCGGCTGGTGTGCGCCGTGCCCTCGCACTGGACGCCGCTGTACTGCAGCCGCGACCACGGCCTTGGTGCCAACCGGTTCCTGCACCACACCACCGCCTACAGGTACACTACATTACACTACACTGGACGCCGCTGTACTGCAGCCGCGACCACGGCCTTGGTGCCAACCGGTTCCTGCACCACACCACCGCCTACAGGTACACTACATTACACTACACTGGACGCCGCTGTACTGCAGCCGCGACCACGGCCTTGGTGCCAACCGGTTCCTGCACCACACCACCGCCTACAGGTACACTACATTACACTACATTACACTACACTGGACGCCGCTGTACTGCAGCCGCGACCACGGCCTTGGTGCCAACCGGTTCCTGCACCACACCACCGCCTACAGGTACACTACATTACACTACACTGGACGCCGCTGTACTGCAGCCGCGACCACGGCCTTGGTGCCAACCGGTTCCTGCACCACACCACTGCCTACAGGTACACTACATTACACTACACTGGACGCCGCTGTACTGCAGCCGCGACCACGGCCTTGGTGCCAACCGGTTCCTGCACCACACCACCGCCTACAGGTACACTACATTACACTACACTGGACGCCGCTGTACTGCAGCCGCGACCACGGCCTTGGTGCCAACCGGTTCCTGCACCACACCACTGCCTACAGGTACACTACATTACACTACACTGGACGCCGCTGTACTGCAGCCGCGACCACGGCCTTGGTGCCAACCGGTTCCTGCACCACACCACCGCCTACAGGTACACTACATTACACTACACTGGACGCCGCTGTACTGCAGCCGCGACCATGGCCTTGGTGCCAGTGTTTGTTTACCCGAACAGCGGGCGGAAACGCTTCATTCCTCCCTGGGACAGAAAACACTCATTTCCTTGGGCTTATAATATTGCGAGTTAAAATCTTTGGGTTGGCGACCCTTTGCCAAACCTAATGGACAGCCCATTGCCCAACTTAATGACCAGCCCAATGTGAATCTAATGCCCAACTCAATGTCCAACCCTTGCTTCCTTTTGCACCTTTAACAATATTCCATTTTTCCGTCATCTTCCGACAAAACCTGAACCACCAGCTCTTGAAACACAAACCAAAGGTTGAAACTGGTTACATTTACGAGTACCAACCGCAATTCGTTTTATTTTTGCGACCGTTACCGTAGATCATAGCACAACTTCATCGAATTGTATGTAATGATGCAGTGGTGTTCCAGGGGCCCCACGCTGGTGATCCTGGAGGGCAGCCAGACCACGGCCGTGGTGGCGGCGCCGGTGGAGTGGCGCGAGTCGCACCACTACTGGGGCACCAAGGACTGCGCGCTGCTGCAGCTGAGGCCCACGTGAGCACACGACACTATGTCTTATTGTCATACGTACATGGTCCATGGTTAGCGGCTGTCCAACCGAAGCCATTTTAATAGATAGCGCAATACAAACAACTCTTGCTATGGGATTCCCAGCTTTTAAATTGCGTAAAAAACCAGATGTGTTCCATATACATTTTGGTTACGTCCAAGTGTTGCACTTTTGTATGAAACATCTGATATTTTTTCGCGATTTCGACGTTGATCCCATAACAGGACTTGTTTGTATTAGCAAACCTATAAAAGTGGTTACGACTTGACAGCCACAAAAAATTCAACTATACAACAACTTGCTACGATTCTTAAATATTTGTCTCGCTTCATCTACTCTCATCACAGTTATAGTTTTATATTGGCTAAAACGAGCTTCAAATAATATAGATAAAGAGATTTCAAAGGTGTTTTAATTCAAGAAAGCTATTTGTCCACCTTGTAACGTTTGTGAACCGTGAATTTATATGAGTTTTGATACCAAGACCTCTTGTCTAGGTAGCGACATCTGAGTTCTCAAACGCCGTAATTTGTGTATGTATATCATCAGTAAGTTCATTGTTCTTTTTGAAAAGAAATTTTTAAATCGTGCTGTGTGTCACCGGTGAAATATCGGTAAAACTTTTAAATAATCACATTTATCAAAATCATTCTCAAATTGCTGTTGCAGTATTCTGTGACCTTTCTAAGGCTTTCGATTACATTGACCATGTAACGTTAATTTGTAAATTGTATTACTACAGGATAACAAATTCAGCTTTAAAATTGGTGCCTTCAATCTAACTAAAGAGTCGAACTCAAGTAGTTGATATCAATAAAACTAAGTACATTGGATCTTGTACTAAAATGGGAGTTCCTCTGGGTTCTATATTAGGACCCTTGCCCTCTTATTATAAAACATGAACTAAAGTTAGTCATGGTTGACAACTGATGCTGTCCCTTTAATTTGCTGAATGAGAGATAGAGTTAGCATTAGTTTTAAACCACTACTAATTTTAGTCCACGTTTTGTAATAAAGCCGTTGGTATTTCTTGATATATCGTTGATTAATAAAAGTGACAGGGGAAAAAACAGATTTGGACGATGTGAATAAATCACTTTCTAAAATATTATCATGGCTTAGTATTAATAACTTTTTAAGAGGGGCGTTATATTGCTCAGTTGTCTGTTCAAAATTTAGTTCCAATTTACTTTAGTAACTATTTATTAAAATAATAGTTTTGAAATATATCTTATAGTAATCGGAGTTTCATGACTGTTATTTAAACTAAATTTCCTTTATTCAATAAAGTCATTAAATTATCTACTTATTTGAGATTACCTACTTTAATGGTAAAAGGGAAATAATAAACTATACAACTAAAATACAGAATGAGCGATTAAAAAGATTTGTATTTTATTTTGTTGGCTTGGTTAATTTAATCTGCCCGTTAGTTAAATATGATCTATCATAAATTACTGTATTTTTTTTTGCGAAATTACCACGAAATTAGTAAAATACCCGTCTTATCTATTCATTCTATAATCACAGCAGTATCATAAATTGCGAGTACCTCGACATGGAGAATACATTAAACTTAATAGGGAATATGCATCATATTGTTTAGGTTTCAAAATAAATTCTACATAGTTAGAATTTACAAAACTAAAAAGAATTTTAGAAAAAAATGACGTTCGTCATAGATATTTCATATTTTTTTTTTTTTGTTTAGAAAGAGACAGGAATACTGCAATTTCTAATTCACATACCTCGAGTATTTTTTTGGCTGAAATGAATTCTGTTTTCACAATTAGCATTATAATTTTACGTACTTTTCATAAATGTATTAAACCGGTATATTTATTTTTCAAGCATATTCCGTATTACAAGTTTGATTGAGTGTCAGGTGATGGCGCAGGTTCGCAATGGTCGAGAGCGCGGAGAAGATGTTGTACCTGAACACTATGATCCGCGGCTACCCCAAGGGGCTGCGCGCCGGCGCCGACCCGCGCCAGCCGCTGCTCGTGGTGCCAGATGACTTCGACACCTTCACCTTCCAGGGGGTGCCGCAGCCGCTCAAGTCCATACAGGTCGCTAATCATATAAATCACTTGCTCCTCCTAGATACCCGACTTTGATAACTGGTTCAATTCTTCCATTATTATATTTGACACGATTAGTTTGACAATTTAACAATTTGAAATATTTCTTTCCCTTTGTGTATCTTTTAATTTAATTAAAAACGTTATTTGCACGTTGAATACTTCAACTGGATATGTCGGTGAATTTCTTGTCTGTAATAACTAAATTTTGCCATTTTCTTGCAAATAAATAAATTATTTCATTATTATTATTCGAAAGCTAACCCGGTAAGTGCCTAGAAAAAAAGACCAATCCGTTCCCTAAGGTGATACCACCGATCAAACAATTCACTGGAATGAATAATTCACTCGTTCACTCCAGTAAATGCTTCTATTTCATTTCGTCGAAAGAAGACCAACTTGCCGCGACGTTTTTTTCTTCTATAAAACTCGAAACAAAATGGCCGAATCTGAGTGATGGTTCTGTAAGCGTTCAGAATGTTCATTTATCGTTCATTCCGAGTGGAAATGAAAAATACCGAATGCCAATATCGAGCACTGTTCGATCGATTCATTAATCTGTAGATGATTATTAATATATAGACACAATTTGTTTTAATTGTTTCGCGGTAGATTTGCAGCACTTGTGTTGCGTTTTGGGTTCAATTCAGATTTTCGTCATTTCGAGTAAAAGGTATCGCATGAAAGGCAAAAATGAACCGTCTGATACCACCTTCATGAATAGAATGTACGCAACTGACATTACTGATTGAACATCATTGCGGCTTGTGCCTATCGTGTTAAATACTGGCAGAAACGCTAAATGTTTAAAGTCTAAACTATAATAAATCTAAGATACCAAATTTAGAATTTACATTCGAATACCTATCCTATGTATTTTGACAATATTGTCATTATGTATTAGTTTGTTTTAGAAGATGGTCATAATCTGAAACGAGGCAACGCTTAAGAAATTCCACGTTAAACTCAAATAGTTTCTCTTGGGTCTGCAATATAAATTGATTGATGTAATAATAAGCAGTTGTATTATCCAGGTGTGGGGCTGCGGGGACACGTGGTCTCGGGAGGCTCAGCTCGACGTCAAGAAGTGGCAGGTCAAGGAGGCCGAGCGACAGAGAACGGTACCACAATACATACACCATCACATGACACTTATCATCACAAATCCTAATACCCTACATCCTAAAATAACTACGTTTGTTAGTTTCTTTCTTGTTACTAATGATAAAAAATAGCTAGATGGTAGCACTGTAGCTTGAGGTCCACCTGTCAAGGTTTAATTCTTAAATCCCCATTTGAAATTTTATGACGTTCGTGAAACGGGAATTTCCTATAGGCCCTCCAGACTCACGCGAGAAGTCTCGGCGAGAAGTCTTGCCGAGACTTGACCCGAGAAACGAGATGGTATCTACACTCACGCGATCTTCTCACTTGCGTTCTCGACCGTTATGCGAAATGGATGACTTTGACAGTGCAGCGGCTTTGGTATTTACAGTGAACGAGAATGTGATACGGTTCTCGTTTCTAGCCCGAGAAACCCTTTGAAGCGGGCCAAAAAACCGACACCGAGCGGAGAACAGGCGAGCCCGAGAACGAGAACGCGAGAAACTAATCACACTCTCGCTTCTCGGGTGTTCTCGGGGGTTCTCGGCGTGAGTCTAGAGGGCGCACTAGATGTTTTGACACCAAGACCTCTTGCCTAAGTGGTCCCATCTAGTGCTATCTGGTGTCTCAAACGCCCTCATTGATGTAGCACTTAAGGGATTTTGGTAAATAGTAATTTGATTTAGCGATAGATTAATAGCTATTTTTTCTCTTCACACTTATACTGTAGTTCTTTGGGAACACATAAACTTTTTTCTTTGTATGCTGCTAAAGTATGGAACAGCTTCCCGAGCATATTGATTTCTCTTTTGCTGTTCAAATGAGTACCAAGAGGCATATTCTTCGTCGGTTATTTGTATTAACCTTTGATAAGTGTACAGTACAGTCAACAAAGTATTCCATTTTCAAAAAGAATCTTTTAAACGGTTGCCCCGCAGCAATCCCTTTTTACTCCGGCCAATAGAATATTAACGTAACATGGCGCAGCGTCTTCACTCCGCGCAGTCGCTCTAGCGTGGCCGGCGACGTAGTCTGATCTTATTGGCTCAAACCGGTGTTGGGAGGCGGGTCGCCCTCCAATCAGACACTTCGGCACCACTCTATTATCGCCTACAAGTGGTACACTGCAAACTTTGTCAATTGTAATTTTTTTGCCTAATCTGTATTAGATTTGAGAGAATGACTGCAGAGATGCTTCAGAATGAAATATATGTCCTGGTTGGTTGGTATTTATTTGTTGGATTGAAGGATTTGCTACTTTTTGGTTTAGGTGTCTCATTTGTGTAAGGTTTCTATAAATGGAGCAGATGTAACCTTGTGTTGTTGCAACCGTCTGTAGGCTATGCTTGACAGAGGGCCATCAGGCCGTCCTTATGTTTTTTGCCGCTCGTGTAATTAAAAAGAAAGGGATCAAATTGGTGCGAATGTCACTTTAATTTAACATTCGTTAATCATCTGACAGGTGAAGCTATCGGCGGCAGAGTGGATCGAACACCCCGACCGCTACCTGCTGGAGCTAGCGGGCCGGCCGCAGTACAACAACGCCGCGCAGTAACTAGTACACACTAGTGTACACTAGTACACACTAGTGTACACTAGTACACACTAGTGTACACTAGTACACACATCGACCACCCGACCGCTACCTGCTGGAGCTCGCAGTATATTTTTGAATACGTACCAGTCCACAAAATAATTGTATGAAAAAAGCTATCATATTTTTTTAAATTGAATGGAGGATACAGACCATAGTGTACTATGGCAACTTCGTAACGTGGAAGCTGTAGGTACTTTAGTCATCTGAGTAAAATCTGTAACTTATTTTAATGTGTAAGGCACAGTAAAAAGTTGACACAAAATACTTTATTCTATGTATGTGTACTGAGAAAAAAATAAATGATCTAAGACAATTTCTGCTATCATCAAAATGAAAACTTCAATTTCGCGTTTGTTTTTTTTATCTTCCAATTTTTTTTATATTTGGTATGTGGTTAGCAGAATAATTGTTTTGTTTTGCTAACTTAAATAACAGCAGAATAAATAAATAACTCCTTTGCCATCTTACTGCAACCTGTGAATTATAAATTATAGATATTTATCCATCTATAATTAATTTATAATTGAATTTGATTTCTTCTAATTATAATTAAGGGAAAATAATATATTATGATGTGAAATTTTTTGTGGACCTGGTTTAATTGTACTATCAAGCACAAAAAATGCTGACCCACGGTAGAACCTTATCACAGTAAAGGAAATTACCTATTTGCTGTCTTTCTCTAGTTATGTTGTCAGTTTGATGAGGACCAGGTTCTAATGGTTCTACGTTCTGTACTTTTATATGACATATCTTTATACTCTATCCCAATAGTACATATAATATAATATGATGCATATTTTTGTAAATTTTATATGATATATTAACGGGTGTGAAAAGATCCATTTTTTTTTCTTCTATATTATACCTGGGAAATTAATAGTTATGTATGAAGTTATTGAAGGTCAAAGTTACAAATTTTTTTTCAAGATTTTTATGGTAACTTATTTTATACATTATTTCTTCATTATTTCCCAAACAAACATTATCAAAATTTTAAGTATTTCATAATAAAAAATGGCTTTAAAACGTTAGAGATCAATGTCACCCCTCGATACGATCGGTGCCATTCAACTGAGCCGACCGAACGCCCTTGTATGCGACTTGCGCCCTGTATACATTGTGCGGTATTTTTTAACACCAAAAAATATAAATCGTTTCCCAGCAATAATTTTATTATTTGTGTCTTGTTTTGATGTATAGAATGCGTTGGTTCAGCTGTGTCAATGGTCTTTTTACATCCTATATAGACTTACATGGCCTTTACGAAAAAAATTGTTGCTAAAGTTAATTGTATGATTATAATTATTGCATCATTTAGTTTTGTGTTAAACTAACATTGAATTTTGAGTCTTATTTTATGTGGTAATACTTAAAATGTTTGAAATTTATACCAAATTAAACCATCCGCTACTACGGTCCCGTCTCCGGCTCATGGGAGGATTATTTTCATTCCTTTTATATTTAAATGGGCATAAATTTCAAACATTCTTAACCAACATTTTACTATATTAGATATTTTTCATGATTAACAGTAGTATTGCTCAATTATTAGAATTCCATTTGCGCCGAAGATAGTATATGAATATATTTTATAATCTATTAGGAAATATCGGAAAGTTTTTTGAATGTAAGTCAAAAGGTGATATAGGAATCTAGGAATGCTGCAAGCTAATATTTGTAACATTTCATTGCTAGCAACACTAGGAAATCAATTAATAAGAGTGAATTAATGATGTATTAAAATTAAATAGGCAATTTAATTAGGCAACTTGTTAAGGTTTATATTACAAAATAATTATAATTAGGTTTTGTTCATGATTTATACAAAATCAAGATTTAGTGAATATTATTTTTGTATTTATGAACCTGATTGCGTATCTGTAATTTTGTATATTCTTTTGCTATTATCAATGACCCCTAACGACCATTGTTGAACAAGGTACAATTCCACATACAATATTAATATTTTTCTGAGGAGCTGTTTAAAATAGTTTTATATGAATTGATTACGTAGGTACTTATAACTTGAATGATACTTAAATTTAATCCAATGATTACTTTATAGAGATACTTAAATAAATTACTGTTGAAATGTGTCTAAATAATTATTTCAATATGGGAAGTTTTATTAATTGTATGGTAGGTACTTAAAATTTCATACCAAATGTTTGTTAGATTGACGATTATATAAAAAATGTTTTCTGCCGATACAGACAGATACGAATCATGTATCGGTGTGATCGGTAAACTGGACGAGGAAATTTAGTAATTAAAAATAATGCATATTGATTCAGTCAATACACTAACTTTTAAGATATTTCATACTTAAGTATATTGATTTTTTTCTGAAACTGTTAAAATTAAAATATGTTCCTAGAGTCCGAAAGCCATAACAATCGTAAGTCATTAATGTTATGTTGTTACGGGCAAAATTCACGGTGAAATATGCGATCTGAGTATACTTACAGGGTGAATTTTTCAATTGGGCCTTCAGGGCCAAATACTAAACTATAAGGAATATCGAAAAAAGCTCAAAGAAGTCGCGATCCCGATTTTGATGAAAACAAAAACTATATCAATGGATTTAAAAAAAATAATGATTATCGCTTCAACCAATGGGAAACAAGAAATATTTTATTAAAATTTAACATTTACCATTAGTTTCGCGTATATCATTACTTACCTGAAATCGATCCTTATTAACAACACTATCAAATGGTGTACTAATACAGGCTGCGTATTTTTTTTCTAAATCATTGGGTTCTATTCCTAGCTAGGATTATTAATTTTTCAAAAATCCAATGATGCAGTTTTTGTTTTCATCAAAATCGGGCTCGCGACTTCTTTGAGCATTTTTCGATATTCCTTATAGTTTAGGATTTGGCCCTGAAGGCCCACTTGAGAAATTCATCCTGTATAGGTATCTATACGGTCATGTTATAAATTGTAGTTTTCCTAAAATAAATTAAAATCATTGTTGTCTTTATCCCATTTACTAAAAGCGATTAATTCGAAGGGAAATTGTATTTGATTATAATTTTGATGCACAATATTCGCATGGGATGAACCTTGAATTATGTGATTGGATTGACCAATAAAGGGTTTGTTTTTTAACCTTATTAATGAATTGTAGAAGTCATACTTAGATTCATAAGAATTTGAGATTAGTCATAACATAATTTCGAAATTCTTAAGATTCTGAGTTTTTACATTTTATTCAAATTTTAATTCAGGTTTCAGATCCACGAGATAGGTATGTATGTAACTGTGCAATTTTTAGTTTCGTGATATTTTTTTGTCACCTCAAAAGTGAAGTTGAAACATTATGTTACTAACGAATTTCGATCGTTTGCTGGTATATTGCCACAGATTGACCACTAAAGTCGCGAATTTTGCCTTATTATGACGCGTTATAAGAATTGTAGGTAATTTGTAAGGACCAAATGATGTTCTCGTATTTTAATTAAATTAGTTTTAAGTAATTAGCAGGTTTCTGTTTGATAATTTGTTATAGTATAATGCTGACAAATTATGGATGTATTTGTCTTTGTCCCACAGTAAAAGAAAGATCTAAAACGTGAGCTAAAGTCTGTTTTCTTTTCTTACTCTCATAGAATAGAAAAGTGGGAAAGATAAGTTTTGCTTTAAAATCTTAAGTTTATGCTAGAGTTGCCAATATAAATCATGTAAGGAGTTGCTTTATAAAAAAAAAATGTCGTAAAAATATGCACTGATAATTTATAAAACTATTTATTTTGTAATTCTCAAGTGATGTAAGATCTAACTGTACTTGATTGAAGACGAAAGACATGTTCTGGCAACACTTGTATGTTTTGTGTAATAAGAAACATGGTTGTAACAGTTTTTGTAAGAAGAGGTTTTTTGTTGTTACCCCCTTTGACTGGTAAAGAAAATAGTTATTTGTTCAACAAGTGAGCTAAGTTACTTTTTGCTGCGATATTAAATCACGAACCAGCGAAGTAGTCTAGAACTGCGCTAAAGGCACGAGACAAAAAAAAATTGTGTGTGTCAGCTCCGACGCACGACTGGAGTTTACTCCGAGACAGGTGAGATGGCGCACCTGCTGTCATCCGTGTTTTGACAATTAGAAAGTTGCGCGACATAGGATGCGCACCAAAAACGTAACGAGGTCATTCATCGATAGATTTTACTCCTTACATTTTTCTCATACCGGGCCCCTTATATATGCAAATCGATTCTTAAGGAGTAAACTCCAAAAATTTGCTCTCGTGTGAAACATACAACTTTTCACCTGTCCAGCGAGAAAAATGATTTACTTAGGTGAAAAAAAAACAAGACAATACTTTACATATCTTTATATTAATTATAAAAATTAAAAGTTACATTATTACAAATACTTAGATTGAATGTTACAGTCTTGTTCGGAGCTCGCAGCAAAAATCGTTTTTGCTTCGAGATTTCACGAAGCAAAAGAGGTCTTTTGGTGCTGGAGAGGTGAAAAAATATGTTTCATTGTTTTTCAACCTTATTGCATAGATATAAAGTTCAAAATATGGTGGCAATATATTTGCCACTACCAGAAATAGACCTATTACATGTTACAAAGATTAATTATTTCAAATACATAATGACATATCGCTCAGTCAGTAATTATGACATATTTGCAAGCTGTCATCCAACATATTATTATTATTCTCACCTAAGAGATTCTCACGAAATATTTGAACAAGGAAAGACCTCTACTTATAAAAATGCGTCTATTGACTCTTTAGACCTTTATAGGGTAGTGATGATATAATTGTTTAATTTTGAGCTTTATTGCTTTGGTTTAAGATTCATAAAAAATTACTTTTATATTTGCCTTATAAAGGGAACCCAAGTACTGTTTAAGCTTAATGAAAATTGTGGCTTTGTGCACAGTCATCGCATAAGAGCCGCTTCGGTCATAGGTGCTAATATTGCTTGTATTATCGGGATACTGAACAGTGTACCTAACAAATAAATTATTTTAATAATAGTCTTGTTTTATTTAATAGATTTATGTAGCTCAATAAATTTAACTTTTTATACGGGCTGTCCGAAAAAACAAAATAATATGTTAAGTAGGTATGTAGGTACTTGGAAAACTAAAAATGATTACTTATAGTTATGTAATTTATATCAAAATGATACTTACCTAGCAAAATATCACGGTGAAAACTTATTTGCAACAATCCCAACTATTTTTATCTCCATGACTTAGACAAAAATAATCCATACCCCAACTCAAAAAAATCTAATAATCAATACCCATAGTGTAATTTTTGAGTATAAAATACGTAACTATTGTATATGGCTTAGAGCTTTATTTGTATGGGAAATATGATTCACGCTTCTTTCCGCTAGGGGCGCTATTCACGTTTCCTATACAAATCAAGCTCAGCCCGCCTAGCATAACCACCGAAACACGATATGATATAGCCATTTATCGCGTCGAACTGTCAAAAATTATTGGACATAACCGCAACCTTGAAAATTTATCGAAACTGCGAACATTTATAAGCCTTTACATGTTCGCAATTTCGATAAAATTTCAAGTTGGCGATTATATCCAATATTTTTTGACAGTTGAACGCGATAAGTGGCTATGTTTCCGTGGTCACGCTAGGCGGGCTTAACGCAACTACAATAGTTACGTATTTTAAACGAAAATAACTTACACTACGGGTACTGAATTTACATGAGGATGATTCAGGTGATAGGCTGGCTTTGTTACTATTGGAAGCACTGCATGGCCCATAGTGCCAAATGTGGCTTGATGTGCAAGCAGCTGAATGGTTCCTAAAGCTCAACCGCTTTTGTGGTTGCGAGCGTGATTATTATCTACCAAGCATAGATATGTCAGTAGGTAATTGTAATGTCTATGATACCAAGTAAGTATGTATCTTAAGATTCAGGATGCTAGCTTTGTGCTTCTGTTTGACTGTATTAAGTAACGTAAGAAGCATCTGGTAGTAATAAATAACCGTTTATTATTATTTTAAAATGACCTCTAGCGTCAAGCCTTCCAATGCTTTTTTAATGCGAGATTTTCTGATCAAATTGATTAATGTACTCATTATGTGTGATTGGCGGGCCATGACATCGAGAGGACGATTTTTGTTTCGATTATTCAAAATTGTTCGGAGTGGACTTCGTGCAGTGAACCGAATTGAACGTATTCGCACCAACGAAAACAATCACCGCGGTCCAAATTTCGCATATGTGCGCTATCGGCACCGATAGCGCGCACACGGAGTGAATCAAGGGTGCGTTCCAAAACACTCGGGGTAGAGTGAATTATAGCTCACTATTGGTCGTTATTAAGAAGTCCTTTCACCATTGGTTAGTTTTGTTAAACTATAGTTATTTTAGACCAATTAGAAAGCTTTCTTACGCTGTCTCCTTGGCTTCACCTGGTTTTGGAACGCACTCCAAATAGAACGTATTCGCACCAACGAAAATATGTGACGTCATTAAGCAGTGCTAACGGTGCACACGAAAAAGAGGTAGTGCAGTGTGTGCGCAAATGTCAAACTCAAATTTGACGTCTATGTGTATGAATTATTAGAGTAAACATAGAGTTTTGAATTAATAAAGACTCGTTATAGCTATTTTATTTGAAAGAAAGAAAGCAAGCTACAATAATTTTATTTTACTCTATTAATAATCCTTGAGTGCTATTTTAGTGTTTAAATGGTTTTTACATAACCTCTTCTTAGACGTTTTGACATTTACACACAAAGCGTGGATCAAATTGATTACACGCAAATAGTGCACACATAGCACCGTATTCAATTCGGTCCAAGGCGTTTGCACTGTTGGTAACGTTCGTAATGTTTGCGCATTATGGACCGCAGGGAATGTGATGTCATAAAACAGTGCTAACTGTGCACACTTTAGATTAAGGTGCACACGAAAAAGAGGTAGTGCAGTGTGTGGGCAAATGTCAAACTCAAATTTAACGTTAAAGTCTGTGAAATAATAGAGTAAACATTTGAGTATTGAATCAATAAAGACTCGTTCTAGCCAATTTATTTACTACAATAATTTTCTTTTACTGTAGTTAATAACAATCCTGGAGAGCTATTTTTGTGTTTAAATAGTTTTTACATAACCTCTTCTTAGACGTTTGACATTTACACAGGAAAGGTGGATCCTAAGAGCAAAAGGTGGATCAAATTGATTGCATGCAAATAGTGCACATATTCTAGCACCGTATTCAATTCGGTCCAAGGCATTTGCACTGTTGGTAATATTCGTAGTATTTGCGCATATCGGACCGCAGGGTTGCACTGTTGCTTCTTGACTGTTGGTAATGCAACGAATTAGGATAGGAATGATGGTAATGTTCGTATATTCTTCTATTTCTATAAATAAATGGCGTTCGCGATAAATAACGCATTTCGCCAATGTCAAGTAAAAATGTACTTATAGTAACCATAGATATAGTAATAATAAATCTATGATAGTAACATACGATTGTACGGTAGACTGAGGTAAAAAATGGAGTGTGTTTTTCGTGTTTTTACAACAAGAACTCGTGAGAAACTCCGTTTGTATATTATTTGCGCAAATCGGACCGCAGAGATGGGTGACAGCAATTGACATTGACATAAAAACTTGACATTTTGATTTCGTAAAATGGGATTTAGACAAGGAGCTTATATTACGATATAAACAGAAGTTTATAATTCCCGATTTTCAAAGGTAAAATATTCGAAAACAGACCTTTAGATAAATTTGATTTAAAGCTTCGTCATGGCGGTGTATGCAGCGCATTTGACTCGGACGCTACAGGGTACACCGTCGATATTTCAAGTTAGCGCGCAAGAAGCTCTAGGGTCCACAGTAAAACCTGCTCTGAAGAAACTGTTCGAGGTAATTTTATGCCTGTAATGTTATTCTATGTTTTTACACCATGGTGGTTTCCATTCAGAGATAGGGAAGATCAAAGTTCATTTCACAATGCTTATTACATCGTCTTTGCTGTTTCATAACTGTTTCGGTGTTATCAGTTCGATAGTAGGTTGTAAAATTGAACTTTTATGCAAACAGATATTTTATTGGCATGACGGATTTTACAGTACAAAATCCATTAAAAGTTAATACAGGGCATTAACGATTTATGTTACTTGTTCTTCAGTAATTAGTGTAAACTCTATAGTTGTTAAACAAAAAAAAAATAAAGCTTGATAAGTTACTAAAAAAATAAATTAATGCTTTGGGTGGCACCCTCAAAACACCAAAATGGCGTTGAGTGGCGGGCCCCTCTGTGGGTAGTATGAAAAATCATATTAACAAGCAGACATGATATCGTCACCTCCACGGCAAACTTACGAATCTGCAGTTTTTGTAAATTTGACATATCTAAAAAAAATTGCACCTTATGTTGTACTACATAGGTGTGATCCATTCATTGTATTTAAAAACAGCAGGATTTTGAAAATCAAATTTATCTAAGAATTTATTACATCTGCATCATAACAAAAGTTATTATCAATTTAATGTTTCAAAACGCTCTCCTGTAAAATTTGTTTTTTGCAGTTTCGTAAGTTTACCATAAAGGTGACGATATGTCTGCATGCCACCTTTGCGATATTAACTGTCAGACATTATGTCTGGGTGCCACTTAAGAGGATAATATTATATAAAAATTATGAATATTTTCTTACTAAATTAATAAAAAAGTAAATAGATTGTTAAACATACAACTTATTACCTACTTTAAGAATATGTAAAAGCAATGACTAAATTATGAGTGCTTCTTAATTCTCTGATTACTCAAAAACTCTGTATAGTTCTAACTTAACAAGATAGTAACATAAAGTAGAACAGACAACAAGTTCAGCTGTGTAAAACAGTGATAATAAAAGTCAAGTTACATACTGTTCAAAAGTATCATAGTTTTGTTTTAGCTTGTCCAAATCACCAAGAATCATTTATTTGGAGCATGATAAACACGGTACAATATACATATCATCAATGCCTACTCTGCTTTAACATTATTTGGGGCGGCATATTATGTTGTCTTTTGCTAAACATTGTTAAAAAAATACCCTATTTTTATACAACCGAACGCCCACCAGCTGTGTTTCACCTGTCCTTGGAAATTATCAAAAATAGTGAAGCTTTGCATACTAGACAACAAATTAATACATGTTAGAAGTTTTATATTATCCTACTAATATTATAAACTCATAAGTATGTATGGATGTCTGGATGGATGTGTGTTTGTTACTCTTTCAAGTAAAAACTACTATGGATTTTAATGAAACTACCATAATATATATCATACATCAGAATAACATATAACCTATAATTTATACTAATCCTGCGCAGACGATGTCGCGGGCAGAAGCTATAATAAATAAAGCCATGTGTGATATCCCTATTGGTTTTGTTCCATTTGCCAGTACCTGGCAGCTGTGCACCCCAAAAAGTGTGGGTGGATCTTGCAGTGGTTCGATGAGCTGTACCTCCTATTTGACTACTGCCTCCAGTACCACTACCTCAAACATTATGGTGAGTTTGATAAAAGATAAACATACTAGACATAATTGGCGATTGGAACAAAAGTATGACCTTGAAGATATATTTCAGTTGGATATTCATTTACTGTTGTCTCATAATGATAGCATATTGTAATTCAAATGTTCAAGAATCATCTATAAACTTAACTTTTATGAAGAAAACTTATTTTTATTTGAATGTAAGTAAGTAAACACCTAGGCTATAAATAAATACACAGAAGTGAACTGCAATTATACTATTGTTTACAAGCCATGAAACATTGAAGTAAATTAGACAGTTTAACACATATTATTATTTTTACTCATATGATATAAGTAAACTGCAATTTTATAAAATCAAGTATGTTATTAATTTTATGATAATAAATTACTCTCAGCGGCGTCTTTTTCGGAAAGTTTCTACGGGCTACTCCGTGTGCCGATATCAGCCAGCGAGGAGTTTAACTTTGGGCACCAGCGGCTGCCGAGGTCGCTGGAACGAGGCTCGCTGGCGCTCCTTGTTCTGCTGCCGTATGTGCGAGACAAGATTGCCGCGCGCGTGGACAGTTGGCGGGAAGACTTGGAGGACGGTCGTCTGGGGAAGGTGAGACAGGTCTACCGTATACATGGTTATTTTCAAAGCATCAACAATTGCCATTTGAAGATCTCACCAACATAAACAATTTATTGGAAGCAACTCTGAAATCACGAAAAAAATCAGCTGTTTCATGCATTTGGCTGTGTTGGTGTTGGATTTTTGTGTGCAAAAGCTCATTTTTTTCCCCAATTTCAGAGTTACTTCCATAGTAAAAGTTGTTAATGCTTTACAAATAATCCTGTATACAGCAACACTTGTGACTAGGTACATTACTTTTCAATAATTTCTTATTCTCATAAGAGCTTTGAGGCTACAACTATCTTATCTTTTTTTATATTAAAAAATTGTTAGCATAATTTTTGTTAAAAAAATATCTACTTATAATATCTTCTTTGCCCAAGTGGAAATGTCAGTAGGTCCCCATAGTGTAGATATGTACACTATGATAAAAATCTAAAAACTACTGTATTTTACTAGTCAATCCCTTTAATTTGATACTCATATTGAGGGCAGTGGCGTGCATTAATTTAAACATTAGGTAGGCATTTAGATCGAAGTCTGTAAAACTCAATCTGAAACGCTACGCGGAAATCTTTATCTAACTAGTATAAAATAAAGTCGCACCCGCGTCCTGTACCTACCTACCTACGCTTATATCTTTTCTACGCAACAGATGTTAATGTAATTTTCAATACATAAGTAAATAAATAAAAATAGCTAACTATCTTAAAAAAAAAAATCTTACCTATGAAATCTGGGTTTCTTACGCAGTTTTTCTAAGCAAATTGAATTATCAGAACATTGGGAACACTGCAATTTTTCCAGCGTCGTAAAAATGCGCAACACAACACAACACTATAAAAACACTTTTAAGTAGATAAATATTGTAAAGAAATTAAGATTTGCACTAAAAAATATTTAACATTCGCGCGCTTGAGTGACATGACAGTCATAAAGATTTGGATTATAAAAAATGGCTGGCACTGGCGTATTCATTCATTTTAAAACTATTTGTTTACTTTTATAAGTTAATCACGTCCGGTGTGTTTTATAACAGTGAAGTGAAATAACAATATATAAACAGAATTTTAAAATTCAAATTAGTTAAAAAGATCTTAAGTAAATATTAATAAATACTTGCTTTGTTCTTAACAACGGTTCTTACACTGGCGCCACCTAGGGAGTACTGGAGAATAACCTTGCGAATACTTTTATTTAATAAAATTTATTCCTAGTATTTTGTGCGACGAAAGGTAACTTAAATTTAGTAATTCATTATTTATTGATGAAAGTACTTTAAAATAATCCTATAAATTAATCGCAATCCTAAACAATATCAAATTGATAATCACAGTAGGTCGAGTAGGTCAGCCTACTTAATACGGCTAAATTGAGAATGTCACTTTCCTAGTTATAATACCTGCTAGTTATGATATTTCAATCTTGTCGTTTAATACTGTCAATCGTTGTGTGTTTCTGAACAAGTAAAAAATATTGTAGTGTGTGTGATTTTTACAAGCAGATGAAACTAGTGCTTACTGCGCATATTGGCACGTAGGTGTAGGTGTGTATACGTTACACGCTGACCGCCCGAAGCCTATAGGTTGCATTATTTTGTTGGTAGGAAGGACGTATAGTCTATAGTAGTGTATGAGTAATATATTGAGGTAGGCAGTGCTTAAATGCCTTTACTATGAGACCGCCCCTGATTGAGGGGTCTTGGTAAATTAGGCAATCCATCTGTTTGTTGGCGGCCATATTGGATTTGCAGTTTTTTTTCATAGCGTACTGTATTTTACTAGTCAAGCCCTTTCATTTGATATCCACATTGAGGGGGCTGTGAAGAAAAATATAATCCGTTATATTGTAGCGGCGGCCATCTTGGATATACACACACAGTGATACTGTATATAAAAATGTATTGTCATCAGAACTAAAAGTGTGTCATATCAAATAGCAGACCAATGTTTCAACTGGAAGGGGGTAAAATTTCAATGACTAAATTTGACCTAAAAAAGCAACAAACAGGTGAAGTTAAATAAAACCGTTTGATAAACATCACGAAACGAGCTTACCTTTTAGAAAATTGCCAACCATTTAGGTAAATTTTATCTACTATCTAAACAATAATCACTAAAACTGTCCGAATTTGTACTGAAATCTCTTTTCGAGATAAGTTCGTCTTTACAATCGGATAGTATGGCAAGCACCGTCTGCATATAAAATAACATCTAATGAAATCTTGGCCGTTTTAGATTTTTCAAAATTGATCTGATTTAGGTGGCACTAGTTGGCTCGAGTCAACCTTTTAAGGTTGTTTATTATCCGTGAAGTGCAATAAAAAGTTTCTAAAAATCTTTCTCTTTAAGTCGGTCATATTTTGACCAAAACTATTATCCAAAACCCCCAGAGCAAATCGGACCGAGCCCGTCGCGCGGCGATCAAGGTGTTCGCGATCATAACAGTGGTGTGCGAGGGTGGCAGGCTGGTGCAGACGGCTCGCTACCTGAGTGGCGGGTCGCGCTGCCCCAGCCTGCCGCTGGCGCTGCTGCGGCTGCGGCTCCGGGACGCGCCCGCTCCAGACCTGCCCGGGCACTCCTGGGGCGACCTCACCACCGCACTGCTCTCCCGGAGAATGGGGTACGTGCAAACTCAACATTCCTTCATTCATTTAGGAACAATTTTGATGGCATCGCTTTAAGAGTCTTCCAGGAAGCCTTGTTCTGAGAAGAATTAAAAAAAACCGCCTTGAAAACTAAAAACGGGGAAATAAAAATGTTATTTATAAAAATCAAAATGTTTTTTGAGGTCGGCGCCAACATCAATATTTGGAATAAACATTGTCATGTCAGTTGTATTTTAGACCTACCCCAAAAAAAAAATTATAAACAACATTTTTACTTTCTCGTATATTTATGTAGTGTAAAGGAAGTCTTGTAATTGTCAAAAAAATCGACCTCGAGATTTTGACGGATTTACAGGAATTGGACATCCCTGAGTCCAAAAATAGCGTTTTTGGAATTATGACTATGTCTGTGTGTGTGTGTGTCTGTGCGTTAGCACGATAACTCGAGCATGCTTTACCTTTTTGCAACCAAAATTAACATGCATATATGGCATCAAAATATAAGGTTCCTATCAATTTTTGAGTCGTTTCCAGTATACGAGAAAGTCAAGGGGAGACCACTCCCGATTTTTTGATATGAAACACTTAAAATTTTAATAATGTTTCTTTGGACAAAAATTAAATCACAAAAATCTAATCTAATTTGCCCTTCAATAACTTCTTAACTATTAATTTCCCAGGTATAGTCTAAAAGGAAAAAAATGGTCCTAATGATGAGCGGAATACGTAGTCCCCGGCTTTGTCATAGGTCTTGTTACACCCGTTATATGTGGTTTAATATAATGGGAATATAATTATGTGGTGTAGGGTGGTGTCATTCCCCATGGTGGGAGGGCTGCTGCTACGCGCGGCGGAGTACGGCGCCTTCGCCGTGCAGTTCCTGCGCTGGTGGGAGGCCCGGGCGCCGCCCTCCAGCGCGGAGCTGCCCGTGCCGCCGCCGCCCAAGGTACGTCACCTCGGGTACCTTCGTACCGGAGTCGCCTCTCATCATACACGGTCACTAGGAAGACATTGCCTTCCTTAAACCGATATTACACGGTTCAATCACATTGTAGCAATGCCATTTAAAGGCATTGAACATTGAACGACGAACGAACGACGTTTCCAATTTACACGTATATCATATAAGAGTGCGTTCCAAAACCAGATGAAGCCAAGTAGACAGCGTAAGAAATCTTTCTAATTGGTGTAAATTAACTATAGTTTAACAAAACTAACCAATGGTGAAAGCGCTTCTTGATAACGACCAATAGTGAGCTACAATTTACTCTACCCCGAGTAAATTGAGATCGTTTTGGACCCTACCTATGCTAACATAATCATATACTTAAATACTATGATATCCAAAACTTAACTTGTAAAAAAAAAAATCTCCATACAAATATTTCGACCAAAAAACAAAATGTATGAAAAATAAAAATATATTTTACAATTTTGAATTTTTAATATCACCGTAGTATTTATATGGCTATGTCAGCATGGGTAGGTGCCGGCTTCATACCCCATGTACCAAACACCTTGTATTTATCTCTTTCTAATAGGTTTGCCTAATCATTTGTCACTTTCTTCTCGCGAAGTAGATATTTATCTAAATAAATAATCAGTACGTAGATATAGGACTACTTGCGCCATTTTAAAATACAATTATATTCGTGTATAACTTGTCTTATAGATTTTACGTCATCGTTGGCATCCTTTTAAAATAGCACCACTCATAATGCTTACTTCAAATATGAAGCAATTCAATTGAACTAAAAAATCAGCTGTTCCATAAAAAAGTACAACCAAGAAATTTATAGGTAAAACTGGAAGACACACTACCAATATAAAAGTGAAGTCAAAAATTTTTACCTCGAATCCGCTTACTTCCTATATGTCTATTTCTAACCACTAGAGCACGTGTCACGTGACCGTCTAATACGTCATACGTACGTACGTCATCATATTAATTGTGTTACGAATTAGAAAGGGATAGGTAAGAAGTAAGCGGTTTCAAGGTCAAATTTTTTGACGTCACTTTTTTACTGGTTGTACGCCTGCAAGTTTTTATCTATAAATGTCTTAAGTACACTACTAAGCGTTACTTCCGTCAGAAAAGAAATCTTGAGTGACCCTCAAGACACACCTAAAGAAGTTTTACTTACACACGTAGGTATTTTTTAGGTATTTAATCAAAATTTAAAAAGGTATAGAGCATTTAAGTTCAGGAGTGGGGGTTTGTGACGTCACGCTTTTAAAGAGTGTACGATAGCGTAACGTCACACGACATTATCGTCGCAACTGTATCGTCGTCATTATTTAGTTAGGTACGTGATAAACGTAAAAAATCTTGTCCCAAGTTTTTCGTGCTCTATCTGGCGGACGAATTTTAAGTCACTATCTATAAAAAATACTACCTATGTTGGCGCGTAAATGCCTTCGGGAGGCATCGGCAGCGCTCGGCGGTCTTCGGAGGGTGCGGGCGCGCAGGCGACGTCTCCGGCTGGCCGGCACCGACCACTAGCTTCATGCCGGCCACACACTACTCAGTAAACGTAGTGTATTATATACTCTTTGCTACTCAGCGCAACCTCTTCTCGTGCACCGGCCGTGTCTCGCTCGCGTTCATTAATTACTTTTGAACCAAATAAGTAACCTATAGAAATACAGTCCTCTAAATCCTATAATAACTATACTCAATCAAAAGTCAGAGTGTTAAGTAACAAAGTACAGTTTTATCCCCTGAAAGTGTCATTGATTATACATAGTCTACCTACACTCACACAAAATACAATTCGCTCCGATAATTTACAGTATTTCTTAAAATTTTGATTTCCAAGACCCCTAATTAATGTGACACGTATATAATTCCAGAAAGAAGAAAGGGACGAGAGATGGAGAAACAAGTGCCCCATTTGTCTGCAGACGTGGAAGATACCCACGGTGCTGCCAGTGTCCGGGTGAGGGCTATATTCTTTTATGCAGGGTTAATTTATTAACAGGAGACAAAAATTAGTTCCCTTTCGACTCGGACGCCCTAGGGATGCTAGGCGACCGAGAGAATAGAGAGGGAGATGCTCGGTCGCCCAGTAATCCCCTAGGAACGACCTACAGGCTTGAGGACTCCTCAAGGTCTTCGCCTTCTTAAAAAACCAGTGACGCAGTAAATGTCATCAGCGACAACATGCAGTAGTCAATAAAAAAGCCAAAATATAAAAAAAATATCCAATAAATACACATAGGTGATCGCATATCTAACAGACAGCGTCACGCGTAACATTGTTGTTTGAATTAAATAATTAATCAGCAGCTACTTATGTCAATGTGCATAAATTTTAAAGAAGTTTTCATATAGAATTTTTGACATAAATATCGTCCTATTTAATGAGTAACGTGGAGTAGGCTGTAGGTACGCATACGAGGTTGCGGAGCGGAGAAACGAGGAAACATTAACCAATAGGATTGCATAAAATCTGTCCACTGGAGCAGAGCAGAGTGTTTATGCAATCCTATTGGTTGATATTTCCTCTCGTTTCTCCGCTCCGCAGCCTCGCTCCGCACACTTATCGACTCGAAAGGGAACGTAACTGTATTGTTTCTTTTTGTATGAAAAAGCGGCGACACGGTAACGTTCCCTTTACGAATTGATATTTGTGTTGCGACCTTAACCGGTGAATCAACTTGCGGTGTAGGTACGTGTTCTGCTACGTGTGTATATCTCGGCGCGTGCGCGCGTCCGCCTGCTGCCCCGTCAGCGGGCTGCCCGCCGCCGAGGACGCGCTCGTCAGGCTCTACGTCGACTGACATACATAAAGGGACACAAACTTATCTGACGCGCCGGCAAACATTACAAATACAATTTCCTCTTCATCATATCATCATCAGAAGCATCGGTGGCGTAGTGCGTAAGAGCGTCGTCTCCCACCCGGGAGGCGCCGTTCGATCCCCGCCACGTACCAATGTGTTTTCAAATTTTGAATTCATGTTTAATCGACGCTTTTACGGTGAAGGAAAACATCGTGAGGAAACCTATGAAGAAATTCTTAGGTTGTGTGTGAAGTCGACCAACCCGCACTTGGCCAGCGTGGTTGACTGAGGCCTAATCGACCCTAATGTGGGGTAGGCTCGAGCCCGAGGTGGGGACATTATATGAGCTGTTCAAGATGATGATGATGATGATATCATCATAACAGCCTTTATAATAAATTCGACCCACTGGCCACACGGCCTCTCCTTGTCATCAAAGGAGGTTTAGGCAGTAGTCCACCACGCTTGCCCAATGCGGATTGGTGGTCGGAGCATAAAGTGGGAAACTCAGAATCACCTCCAAGTAGGGTTGCCAGATGATAATTTGATAAAGGAGGACAGATGGGTCTAAAATGGAGGACATTCAGAAATTAAACGATTTTTATATTATTTTACTTTATTTTAATCATATTTAGCTAAGCTGCCAATTTTGGAAAGAAGTTCTTGGCAGTTCTGAGAAACATTCAATATTTTTAACACTTTTGAAGTAGTCCACTGCTCGTGCAACTTCAAATCATAATGTTTGACAAAAAAGAGGACTTACAGTAGCTAAGGGAGGACGGGAGGACAAAACATAAAAAAGGAGGACCAAGCCACACCACTCCAAAATCAGCCAAAATCGTTCCTTGTGCTCTCAATCTGAATCTTGAATGGAGTGACGAAAAATTTGCATATCCAAACGTGTGTTGACGATCCCACGTCCATTACGTAACGTGTCAGAAGTCGCTGCGTAGAACAAAAGTAAATTGAATCATGGTGTTTGATCAATTTTTGGATAACGACTACATCGCGCCGACTGGTGGAGATGGAGGGTTCGTGAGTTCCCCACTTTACGTAATTAATACTCCTTTGCTCTTCCATTAGTCGCCTTCTACGACACTTATTGGAGGATATGAGGTGATGCTATTCTACTCTGCCGGCATTACGCGGCCGCAATTTCTTCTTATTCTTACCTAATTAATGGCTTCCGCGGTATTACGCATTTAGCCAATGTCTGTCAAGTGAAAATTATAAACTAATGTTTTAAATAAGAATTTATGGAGGATTGAATTAAA
This sequence comes from Elophila nymphaeata, assembly GCA_955850985.1. Classification (NCBI taxonomy): domain Eukaryota; kingdom Metazoa; phylum Arthropoda; class Insecta; order Lepidoptera; family Crambidae; genus Elophila; species Elophila nymphaeata. The sequence continues at coordinate 19,409,381 of OY039088.1, read as the reverse complement.
AATAGAGTCTCACAACAAGAACTCTGATGGAACTCCGAACTACAATATACCCATAGACATTTTGACATATGTATGACACTAATTTTGTTCACCAACGACACCAACGAGTGGCCAGATAAGATTGTGACAATGTACAGTCAACAGCACGTCGGGCTATACAAAACTGTCAAATTTCTCCAAACGATTTTCCACCTAAGATTGAATATAAAGTGCATAATCGATTGGGAAAATTTAACAGTTTGTGGTAACCCAACGTGCTGTTGTCTGTACATGGCAGGCGACCACGAATAATAATGTTATGGAACAATTTTTGCGTTTACAAACGCGTAAATATTTTTAATACTAGAAAAAACTAACTGATAAAAAATCGACTTCCAACCTGAGGCAAGTCGTTTTTTTTTTCAGTGTATTTTTTCTAATAATAATGTTGTACGGAAAAAAGACGAAGTGGGTTTCTCCCGAGTTCTGTAAAAACACGTGTTGAGAGACTCCATTTTTAACCTTAATCTACCATACAATTGTGTGTAAGTACATTTTCACTTGACATTGGCGAAATGCGTAATCTTTGTGTCGCGAACGCCATTTATAGAAGACAAACTGAGTGAGAACTGTCCCTCGTCTGCGCAGGCTTTGCACCTATGAACTAGCCTTTTCATTAACCTTTGTCTGACAATGTGAACTTTATTTCTTTGTGATAGTGAAAATCAATGAAAAATATTTTGTACCTTTAATTAATAAGGATAACCTGTATGCTCTTAGTATGTGTTTTGATATATTCAGAGCTCATTCAGGTTCATTATTGCATTCCATAAAGCAAAAATTGTATAATGCTACTGCTCCACCTGCGCCGTACGTAACATTATAATATAGGCCTCACATAGATGCGGCCAACATTTTAAATTCGTTAGGCGTTTAAAATATTGGCCGCATTTTAGCGGATAACGTCATATGTATACGTATGGTATGCGATGCGATAGCTCGGGTGTCGGTTTTATTGACACATCAAAGATTTTAAGCGTGTAACTTAGCGTTACGTAACGCGTAGTGGACATTAACATAACATTTACAAACATTAGGTAACTTGGAGTAATTATTTTGTGACTCGATTTTAATTATAAGTAAATATTGTGATAATATTGGTGTGGGTGCTCGAAGCACATGAGTACATAAAGAAAAAGAGGTTAAGCTTAGACACATCCTTTAACTAAGTAGCTTTCAATTTGGCCATTGACTTATTCCCTGCGTCCAATATGCGCAAACACTACGAACGTTACCAACAGTGCAAACGCCTTGGACCGAATTGAATACGGTGCTATGTGCACTATTTGCGTGCAATCAATTTGATCCACGCTTTGTGTGTAAATGTCAAAATGTCAAACGTCCAATAAGAGGTTATGTAAAAACTATTATTTAAACACTACAATAGCACTCCAGGGTTATTAAAAGAGTAAAAGAAAATTATTTTAGTAAATAAAGTAGCTATAATGAGTCTTTATTAATTCAAAACTCAAATGTTTACTCTAATAATTGACACACTTAAACGTCAAATTCGAGTTTGACATTTGCGCACACACTGCACTACCTCTTTTTCGTGTGCACCGTTAGCACTGCTTAATGACGTCACTCATGACGTCACATATTTTCGTTAGTGCGAATACGTTCAATTTGATTCACTCCGTGTGCGCGCTATCGGTGCCAATAGCGCACATATGCGCAATTCGGACCGCGGTGATTTTATGAAACAAAATAGCAACGCGGCCGCGAATCCATCGTTTCAACGGAAATTTACTCATGTGCTCATAGAAGCGTAGATAATTTAAAATTAATTGTATATAATGTATTTATTGTGTGGGAGAATGGGCTTATTACGATTATGTAGACAGGCTATGGTGATCGGTGATAAATTTAGAAGATACTATTGTAGTCAATACAACTTATAAGACTGAACCAATGCGTGCCAATTCAATAAAATATTATGTTGGCAAATGATATGAAAAGCTAAACCTTAGCTAGTTAATTATTCGATGATCCTTCTGGGAACACTCTGTTTCCAAAAAAGCAACAAATATTTTTGAAGAGATGAAAATGAAATTATAAATGAATAATGTTAGACAAGTTTTACGAATATAATGGGTAAGTTCCCAGGTGTTGCCATTTAAAAGTAACTACTTGAATTCTTTAATAAATACTGTGTTATTTGTTCTTACGATTTACTGGAGATTTCAGTCTCAAATGTAAGAATATTGTTAATTAGTTTAAGGTTTTTTGTAAATAAAAAAATATTTATATTACATGAAAATGTTTTATTATTACAAAATACTTATTTTAATACTATACACGTTTGTTGGCAAATACCCTAATAGCACGGAGTATAGACTTTGCCTAATAGTTAATAAAAAAATAAAAAATACATAATATCATATACCTATTATAGTATCTACCTGAAAGATTTTACTTAGTGAATGTTTCCGTTACAAATTATTATTATACTAAGTAATTCATATTTTATTGCTCTGTATTGAACGTGACACGCCGGAACATAATAATTTATAAGTAATAATGAGTATAAATTTTTGCAAATCTAGTCACATGTCGGTTATCTTAAATCTTCATGTAAAAGACATTCATTCAGCGCAATTTTGACTGTTGTTACAAAAGTACGGTATAGTTAATCTTCATACTCACAGGAATACTGTTAACGTTAAGTCTGTTACACACTTTGCGAGCGGTCTAAACGATGGGTTGTTACCGCGCGGGTAAACAAAGCTCCGTAGATTTGCACAGGTTTCTGCGGCACTTTTGGTGTGATAGTCGCGTAGTACTGGTGCACCGGTACTTCATACCGCGGTGTGGTGTAAACCCCGCTCTTGTTTCTCTCGGTATGTGCGGATAGTGTGTAGCAGACTTTATAAATTGAAAAGATAATGTTGCGTCAGACATCTGTACCTACTATGGTGGACACACGTGCTAGAGTACGTGCTCGTGCCCATAAGATGAAAATTGCCTCCGACCTCATAGTAAAACGTAGATCAGTTTACGCGTGAAAGGTAACTTTTTTTGAATTGCTTAAGCACGGAAGTCCGCCCCTGTACCTACTTGAGCCAAATTCGATTAAAAAAACCGCTGTCAATTTTGTATGAGTGATGAGCAAGAAAGGTGACGAGTAAAAGGGACAAACCTATTACAAAATGTCATTTGGTTTGTTTATGTTTATTTTTATTGAATTTGGCTCAAGCGTACATGTAGTCCTAGTTTAGATGATAGGGGTGGTAAGTAGTGAAGCAGTGCTAAAGGTGGACAATGTCGGGCGGCAGCTAGAGGTAGACGACGTCAGTGGTGATGGTGGGCGGCAGGTAGTGGTGCGGCCGCCCTGTGTCTCGAGCACGAGGGCGGGGCAGCTAGAGGTAGACGACGTCAGTGGTGATGGTGGGCGGCAGGTAGTGGTGCGGCCGCCCTGTGTCTCGAGCACGAGGGCGGGGCAGCTAGAGGTAGACGACGTCAGTGGTGATGGTGGGCGGCAGGTAGTGGTGCGGCCGCCCTGTGTCTCGAGCACGAGGGCGGGGCAGCTAGAGGTAGACGACGTCAGTGGTGATGGTGGGCGGCAGGTAGTGGTGCGCCAGCTGGCGGCCGCCCTGTGTCTCGAGCACGAGGGCGGGGCAGCTAGAGGTAGACGACGTCAGTGGTGATGGTGGGCGGCAGGTAGTGGTGCGCCAGCTGGCGGCCGCCCTGTGTCTCGAGCACGAGGGCGGGGCAGCTAGAGGTAGACGACGTCAGTGGTGATGGTGGGCGGCAGGTAGTGGTGCGCCAGCTGGCGGCCGCCCTGTGTCTCGAGCACGAGGGCGGGGCAGCTAGAGGTAGACGACGTCAGTGGTGATGGTGGGCGGCAGGTAGTGGTGCGGCCGCCCTGTGTCTCGAGCACGAGGGCGGGGCAGCTAGAGGTAGACGACGTCAGTGGTGATGGTGGGCGGCAGGTAGTGGTGCGCCAGCTGGCGGCCGCCCTGTGTCTCGAGCACGAGGAGGGGCAGCTAGAGGTAGACGACGTCAGTGGTGATGGTGGGCGGCAGGTAGTGGTGCGCCAGCTGGCGGCCGCCCTGTGTCTCGAGCACGAGGGCGGGGCAGCTAGAGGTAGACGACGTCAGTGGTGATGGTGGGCGGCAGGTAGTGGTGCGCCAGCTGGCGGCCGCCCTGTGTCTCGAGCACGAGGAGGGGCAGCTAGAGGTAGACGACGTCAGTGGTGATGGTGGGCGGCAGGTAGTGGTGCGCCAGCTGGCGGCCGCCCTGTGTCTCGAGCACGAGGAGGGGCAGCTAGAGGTAGACGACGTCAGTGGTGATGGTGGGCGGCAGGTAGTGGTGCGCCAGCTGGCGGCCGCCCTGTGTCTCGAGCACGAGGGCGGGGCAGCTAGAGGTAGACGACGTCAGTGGTGATGGTGGGCGGCAGGTAGTGGTGCGGCCGCCCTGTGTCTCGAGCACGAGGGCGGGGCAGCTAGAGGTAGACGACGTCAGTGGTGATGGTGGGCGGCAGGTAGTGGTGCGCCAGCTGGCGGCCGCCCTGTGTCTCGAGCACGAGGAGGGGCAGCTAGAGGTAGACGACGTCAGTGGTGATGGTGGGCGGCAGGTAGTGGTGCGCCAGCTGGCGGCCGCCCTGTGTCTCGAGCACAAGGCGGGGGGCGGGCGCGGTCACGAGGGCGGGGCGGGGCGGCAGCGCGGGCCGCACCTCGGCGGGGGGCAGCCCCGACAGGTACTGCCGCAGCTGCGAGCGGGACGAGAACGACTGCGTGCCGTATATGGGCCCGGCCGGCAGGGACACCACCTTCCACGGCTCGCTCGTCTCGAAGTACCCGCCTTCACCCTGAAGCCAAAGCCGACCTTTAAATCACACTCTTGAAACAAAATGAAAATAAATCACACTCCTGTATCTGCTTCTGTCTCCTACCCTGCTTCCAATTTCTGGGGTCGGTGCAGTACCTATGTCTTGAAATCGACAGTACTGTTATAGGATTTGGCACTACTTTTTTACGTTCGTGTGCCTGACACCAACCCTCCTTGGGGACGACTGCTATCTTTTCGACAGCACCCAGGACCACCAGCTTAACGTGCTGACGGAGCACGGAAGAAAATAGAGTGGAAAAATTTTCGGTCACCCATCCGAGTACTGACCGCAACGCCAAAGACCTCCTCTCCACTCTCCTATATATTTCGCTAAAATATAGTTATGGTCCTTGCGTCTATTTCAAACGACTTAAGACATGCCATTTCCCGTATTGTTGTCCAAGTAATGAAGCTTGGTGTACCTACTCCACAGATATTACACCCCTAATTATAAGGAAATGCAGGGATGCCCGGTACCTCTATTAATTATCCCTCGACTTCAATGGTTTGGGTGGAGTCAGGTCGTTGCCAAATATGTCTGTTACATATTTCAGATTGGACCTTAACTCGCGACTAACTCGATGATTCCAGCCTGGGTTTGGTTTTGGTTCCTGGTGAATCTCGCTTCCATCTTCGATCTTATGATCATTCACCTAACATAAGGTGAGGTGAAGGCTTTTTTGAAGACTACTGGGTGCTCGCAGATGACCTCTGTATCACCGGGGTTTTTGGTGAATGCGAGGACCTCTGTGAGTCCTGTAGCCTGTAATCCATCTAAGAGAGGTTTGATAACCGGCGAGCATCTCCCGTGAAGTCTCTAAGGCGTTCGTGTCGGAAGGGAAAGATGAAGGTCAACAGTTTTCCCATCTAGTAGAATAGAAAGAAAACTGTGGCTACCATTCCAACACGATCTAAGAAATGTTGCAACTCGTTTCTTTGTCGCACAATCAAGAAATGGAATTCTCTCCCAGTACGTGTTCCCTCCTTTCTACAATCCTGGGTCATTCAAAAGAGGCGTGAAGAAGCACGTTGCAGGTCGGCATGGTAAATTTGATGCATAGTAAAAGAAAGAAAACTCAACGGAAAAACCCTTGTACCTCGAAGGTGGAGACGGCGTAGTAGTTACCGCTCCTGGCGGTGACGAGGCTGAGCAGCGCGCCGTCCTTGTTGACGACGGGCGTGCCCGCCACCAGCTCGTTGGCAGACTCGAACGTCGGCGTGGCGCGCCACTGCGCCAGACGACCGTCCGCAGACAGCAGCAGCAGGCGCTTGCTGCGGTTGATGAACACCTGCACGCAACCACACATTATTTGCAACGCAACATGCAACGTTGCACAAAGTGTAATGTGGACGGGGCGTCCGCGCACACAGCGAACGTCTGTTCCCGACAGCTTATATTAAACAAATTGTTGACCTCATGAAGCATAAATAGTTTATAGTCAGATTGTGATTCAGAATAGTCTCTAAGTAGCCGGTTTTTCTTAAGGAAAATATATCTAAAATTGTGCTATGTTTTGAACCTCGTCGGGATCCTTTCTTAGATGTCTAAAGAAATAAGTGTGGAGGTGGGTTGTACCTTCTCGGCGGTGTTGTCATCGAGTCGCACGTAGGCCAGCTCGCCGAGCGGCGCCAGTAGCTGCTCCGTGAAGATGCCGCAGTAGTGGTGCGTCTTGTCCGCGTACTCTTCCACCTAGCCACACAGACACCCATTAATTCCAAACATAAACCCCCGTGGAATAATTTTATTTTTGCGTTTACAAACGCGTAAATATAATACTAGAAAAATGCACTGAAAAAAAATGCACTGAAAAAAATCGACTTGCCTCAGGCGGGACTCGAACCCGCACCTTCCACAATCCGGGTGGACGCGTTGACCAATTTCGCCACCGAGGCACTGCTTTTCGCTGTCGAAATTTGTCAGTGCTTGGTGCTTATGTTTTTATGGTAAACATCGTTTCATCAAATCTTTGAAATTTGCACTTCCTAGACCCGAACGAAATATTTTTGCAAATATTTGACGCCCAGCTAAGATGAAACTACCTTACATTATGGAATAATTTTATTTTTGCGTTTACAAACGCGTAAATATAATACTAGAAAAATGCACTGAAAAAAATCGACTTGCCTCAGGCGGGACTCGAACCCGCACCTTCCACAATCCGGGTGGACGCGTTGACCAATTTCGCCACCGAGGCACTGCTTTTCGCTGTCGAAATTTGTCAGTGCTTGGTGCTTATGTTTTTATGGTAAACATCGTTTCATCAAATCTTTGAAATTTGCACTTCCTAGACCCGAACGAAATATTTTTGCAAATATTTGACGCCCAGCTAAGATGAAACTACCTTACATTATGGAATAATTTTATTTTTGCGTTTACAAACGCGTAAATATAATACTAGAAAAATGCACAAAACGCGTAAATTTTTTTTTCAGTGCATTTTTCTAATAAACCCCCGTGTTATAAATAATAGACTAAAGTTAGTTAAGGCTTAAAACCATTTTAAAACTATGTATTGCTGTCACTTTTATTATCTGAATGAAAGACGTTATAGATTTAACCACGACTGAGTCCACGTTTTGTAATAAAAGGAATTTAGGGCAGATTTAGCGGAGAGCAGGCGGTGACTGCCCTGGGGCCTCCACGAGAGAGGAGCCCCCACAGTAAAAATCAACTCCAAAATGAGACAAATCAGCAATTTTTACGTTATTTTTTATAAACAGTCTTTTAACTAGGGAGGGGAGGAGAGACTATTTGTAACAATTATTAGAAGCCTCCAGACTTCCAAATCCGGCCCTAAACCTTTCGTTTTTAACATGGTATAAATAGTTAAGTGTATATCCTGTGTGTGGCAACGTATCTCCCAAAAGAATGATCAGATTTATATTCAGTTTTTTTTTGGAAGATATTTTGATCAGGGTCAGGATCTCGGGTGGAACTCCCTAAAAACCTCTCAATTAGAAGAATCAATTTTGACATAAGGATAAAATTATGCAATTCAATGACTCCTCAATCCATACCGACATGTGATCTTATTGGAAAAATGATAATTCTAGATAATAGTACGGTGGTACCTGTTCAGGGGTGCAGCAGTGTATGGGCACCGCGGAGCCGAAGCTGGCGTAGGTCTTGCCGTCTCGCTCGTGCAGCTCCACTGGGATGTGCATGTTCTTCACCAGCCCCTTGTACTCGCTGTTCAGCGCCGTGCGCTTCGACATTGTGGCGCTCTGGAACAGATATGGGAAACATAAGCAAAATATCAATGGGAACATAAGGAGCTTTTTCCCTAATCCCACCGTCTCGGACGACCGGGACCGGGAAGGCACCGAAGGCGTACCTATCGAGTGATATCCTCCCCAGAAGAAGGAGAGGGACTATAGGGACAAGGGCGATGAGTAAAAATTATTTGTAGGGAGTCCAAGAAGTGCGCCGAGAAACTAGAGCCTCCGGTAAGTAGCAGCGCACTCTCCCTGGCCCGTATAACCGGAAGCTTGCGGCAGGCCATGGGTTGATGGAGGGTTAAATCCCACCATTTCCCTTTTATGCGTGCTGGTTACGCTGCTTACAAGCCACCAACAAACTGGATTTATTAGTTCGCGTTGTAATTGTAGCCACATGTGGCTACTATTCCAACGCTTCTAAGTATTATATTCTTCTCTATGTCTCACAATCAAGAAATAGAATTGATGGAATAATTTTATTTTTGCGTTTACAAACGCGTAAATATTAATACTAGAAAAATGCACTGAAAAAAATCGACTTGCCTCAGGCGGGACTCGAACCCGCATCTTCCGCAATCCGGGCGGCTGCGTTGACCAATTACGCCACCGAGACACTGCTTTTTGCTGTCGAAATTTGTCAGTGCTTGGTGCTAATGTTTTTATGGTAAACATTCAAATTTCAAAGATTTGATGAAACAATTGTCAGCACACGTGTTCCCTTATTACTAGAATCGTGTGTCATTCAAAGGAGGCGTGAAGAAGCACCTTGCGGGTCGGCAAGGCGAGGGTGACAGTGCGGTTGTTCATATCTTCCACATTCGTTATCGTTATCTTCGCATTTGGACTCCACTTCTCACCATCAGGTGGAATAGAGTCATTTGCTCGACCTTTTCATAAATAAATAATCAAAAGCCAAGGACAGGATCGCCCAGAGATAATCAACGGTATATTTCAGCATTGGAGTTTGTTGCTTTATTTCGAAGATCCGCATTTGACAGTGTGTTGAGTATTCCAGAGTACCTAGGCTAAAAACTTGCCGACAGCCCGCACATAAACTACTAGGCTGTTCTTGGTATTCTATGTTAGTACCTACTGTAGGGGACCCGTTAGTTAGTTAATAGAAACGACCTTCACCTACTTATCTACCTAGGCGAAAATTTTGGGTAAAAATTTACCTATTTAAAATATGAAGCCTTACACTACAACCTACCTATAGAATATGCAAACCTATTTATTCCTGGCGAAAATATTTTAACTGATACTACACCTTTGTAGAGTCACGGTAAGATAACATTACCGTGGTAGAGCGGATCTTCTCCTAAGAGTAGGCATCTATTCTAAGTCAGCAAATGACGAGCGTAGCAACTAACTTATGATAATTGTATCTAAGTTAAACTAATAACATACGTAACCATCCTCGTTCGGTGACTGCAAACCATTAATTTTCGTCTTATCTTATATTTTAATCGCACCACGCCCAGATAATAACGATAAATATAACGTAATATTTGTTCGGTAACAAATACATAGTTGGTAGGTACTTTAGTATAGATGTCTAGAAAATCCATTGACGGATCATACCGCTCGCTGGCTAGGCGTATAGCGTGTGTGGGGCTCACCCAGCGCTGGGCAACGCCGGTCGATCCTACCCATATCATATCATTGTCCTACCCACTAAAAACCAACGGTACCCCTATGTACATAGGGGTACCGTTGGTTTTTAGTGGGTGGGTACTTATACTAGGGTTGCCATTGCCAGCTATACTGTTAAAAACAGTATGATTGATACTGTTTTTCATTAATACTGTTTACTGCGGAACAAAAATAAAGTAGTTAAGTACCTATACAAAATACTGCTTTCAGCATTGATTGTGTGAGGGCCTATGAGGTTTTTATAAATTATAGGTAGGTACCTACTAAATCGTTAGATTGTGCGAGGAGCACTAAAACGATGTCTTCAAAAAACATAAAAAAAACTGTTAATTTTCCTGAAATACTGTTCATTTTTCTTCTCAGACCTAAATAATAAATTCATTGTAACTCGCTATAAAGTTTGTATGTGTACAGTCAACAGCACGTCGGGCTATACAAAACTGTCAAATTTCTCCAAACGATTTTCAATCTAAGACCATTTATTATAAAGTGCATAATCGATTGGGAAAATTTGACAGTTTGTGGTAACCCAACGTGCTGTTGTCTGTACTTTGATATTCCAATTTATTTGGAGTCGGTGCAGTATGCAGTATGTGTGTGTAGCTATCGACATACTACTGCTACAACTGCACTACAGCCTAAGCAATAGTTATAATGCCACTAAAAGTTTGTACCTTTAATAACATCGAATTACGAACTTAGGTATATTGTGACCTCTAAACCAAAGCGCACATACGACACAATTTTGAGTTTGGGGCTCTACCTGACCCTGTTCGATGTGTCGTTTCATTTGATTGGCTCCGATTTAGGAGCCCACTTATCATCTTGGAACCCTATCGCCTCTTTTTACTATCTATGAAAAGGAGGCGATGTGCTACGCCGTAACCGTTTCGTAGCCGCTGTTCCGTTCCGTAGCGTTCATAGTAAAAAAAGTACTAAGTACGACCTGTACCCTGAACGGCGGGTGCGAGAGCGACGGGTTGGGCAGACCGAGTGGCTCGGTAGTCGGTCGGTACAGAGCCGCGTGTATGCGCTCGGCACAGAATTTGTACCAATCCAATCAGGAAGCTCTCAGGCACTCCTTATCCTTACCGTAAACGGGCTACTCGGAACAGCAACATCACAGATAGCTAGTACATATTGACCCTGGGGCGTTGCGATAAAAACAAATAACGCCTCTGCTATGTCATATTATAAGTAAACAAGTACGCCGACTGAGGCCCCGTGCGAGCGATAATAATTGTCTTCTTGTATAGGATGTAATAGGCATAGTATACGCACAATATAGAGAACGATACAGTACTTTGACTCTATTATAGTGACGAATCGGCGCGCACGCACACATACTAACGTCGTTGACACGGCCGTTTTACCGGCTTTGCCGTTCAGAGCATGCTTAGCGGCCGTGTAACGACGTTTATGTGTGTGCGTGCGCCGATTCGTCACTATATATGGAGCGAAAGTACAGAGGCTTTAGACAACATGCATTTCGACAATCGCTCTCGCTATCGCTAAGTAAAAAAATGTATGGGATTGACATAAGCAATCGATCACTTTTCGATTGCATATGTCAATCCCATACATTTTTTTACTTAGCGATAGCGAGAGCGATTGTCGAAATGCATGTTGTCTAAAGCCTCTGTATCGTTCTCTAAAACCCGGTGACGCAGAAAATGGCATCAGAGACAATCTGCAATAGATTTAAAAAAAAATCGTTCTCTATATTGTGGTATAAGTATTATACTATGGTATAGGGTTGTCGTCAAAAAATATGCCGGGCCAGTTTACATACCTATAGCTTTAACTAATGGCCGGTTTCAACAGAGGCCTTAGTATGAGTTTTGATAGTTTTCGAGCTCGATCAAACGTATCGTCTTTCTTCATACATTGCTCACTGTTTCTGATAGTTTACGCTAGGGGCGCTAGTGGGCAATGTATGAAAAGAGACGATACGTTTGATCGAGCTCGAAAACTAACAAACTCGTACTAAGGCCTCAGGGCTCCTTAATGTATTGTTTCATATTTTGTTTTCTTTGTGCATGCACTGGAAACTGAGTACAATTTTAGACCAGAAGGTTTATTTCACGTAAAAAATATTTATTTCAAGAAGACAAACAACTTGTTATTTGAAGTTAAAGTAAAATACATCTCATTCTCTTTCGAAGAAAGCCGACGGCCGCGAGCGGTGTTCGACGCGTCACACACAAACCGCGCTCGGTGCGTTTCTATGAAGTTTTTTTTTTACTGACTACCTGTTTACCGCTGATGGCATTTACTGCTGGGTTTTTAAGAAGGCGAAGAAGGCTTGAAGGGTGCTCAAGCCTTTAAGTCGGCCGTTCCTAGGGGATTACTGGGCGACCGAGCATCTCCCCCGTAGGTAGTCTCTCGAGCGCCTAGCGTCCCTAGGGCGTCCAAATCGGAAGGGAGCGACGCGCTCGAGGGTGCCTCTGAAGGCTCGGCCCCCGGCTCGTGTCGTAGAGGACGTGGGGAGAAGCGCCCCGGTACATGTCTGTACCGGGTATAGCGCGAAGTGTGTAGACCGGGTCGACGCACTCTTTTTCGATGGGTGCGGTTATTAACAAGTGTGTTACTAGTGCTTGGGTGTGTAGTGGTTGCTCTGCAAACTACGCGGCGGTAATGGAGCGTTGGTGCTCGTGATCGGATCGTCGGGGTCCAGTAGGACGTTTTTGGGACGGCTCAAGGCGCGCGCGTTCTATGAAGATAATTTACTGTTCTACTTATACTATGGCTGTAGGTACTTTAGGTCGTCGGCCCCCTGGTGGTCAACATGTCAACACACTACCACAGCAATGTGTGGCAAACAATCATATTGTTCAGTCCTGTATAGTTTAAAATAAGCAGTTTTCCTTTAGCTATTAGATAATTAGGTATGTTGTTGTTGTGACCCAACGAACATGCTCGTTATTATGGTGGATGTGACCGTAAAAAAACACTTACTTAGAAGAAATACCTACTTATAACAACTTACGTAGGTATTAAAAGGTTTATTAACTAGGCGACGAGATACATGTTTCCATAATTTAATAAGTACCTAACTAGACTTACGTATTTCACTAGAATGATTTATGAATCATGCAATTTACAGATCTCTTCGATTCGTATGAATAAAATTATTGACTTACTTATCATAATTGTCATAACTAATCTTAGGTATTACTTCAATAAAACCATTGATACTTATACTTACTTACTATACATTGAATAATCAGCACTAACACCAACAAAATAAATAATTAGGTCTCCATTTTAATTTGCACTATTTTAAAATCGCGGGCTCAATAATAATTAATAATCACCGGCCACGCACGACCTTGACAAAGTAATAAAAAAACACTCACCGGTAATATTCTACTAGAAATCACTACAGGTACGCTTCCTCTGCGGCCGCAAGGAAGTCCATTGTATTACTAAAAGTAAATAAACCGAATCGTGATCGTTTTGATAATGATTACCTTATCATACAGACAAATCGTTTTGTTTACGCGTTGTGACTTTCCCCCTGTATATTTAACTCTATGGTTGTGACGTTACCGGCGCACGCGCATATGACATGACATAATCATTGGTGTTGCCCAAACAAAAAATAATACTTCTAGAGTATAGTAGACGGTTATAGCCTTGTCTCGGGCTTTGCAAACTAAGTTTTCAAAATAAGTGAACCTACTATACCTAAGTAGGTAGGTATGTAGATAAAAAACAAATATCTAAGTATAGTTGTGCTAATATTTATATTCGATAGGTATATAATTTATTGCGAGTTTCGATATTCTACCCGGAGATAAAAGTATGAGCGCTTAAAGTACCTACTTACGTCACACGTTTAGCACTCCAACACCGGTTCTCGTCCGATCACCGAAGTTAAGCAACGTCGGGCGCGGTCAGTACTTGGATGGGTGACCGCCTGGGAACACCGCGTGATGTTGGCTTTTTGCTATTTTTTTACGTAACAATAATTTAAATGTAAGTTATTATCGACGAATGACTGCAAAAAATAGATTTTTCAGAAACTAAAGATAAAAAATATAGGTACAAAAAGTACTTAGGTGTAACTACATATATCTACGTAATTAACATTTAAAAAATAGGTATAGATTAAAGTGTTTTTTTTTAATAAGTACCTACTTACTTTATAAATATATAAAAATATGATAAAATTAGAAAAAATAAATAAATGATTAAGTACTTAAGTAGGTACTTTTAAAACAATTAAAAAAGATAGATACCAATTACAATATAAGAATCACAAAAGCATCACGCAGTGTATCCAGGCGGTCACTAATCCAAGTACTTTAACCGACGTTGTTTAACTTCGGTGATCGGACGAGAACCGGTGTTTACAACGTGGTATGGACATTGATATTTGTGATGTCTAAATTGGCCTAGAACGCCTAGAGCAAATCTTCATGAGATTTGCTCTAGGCGTTCTCCAACATGCATGTAGGAGACTTTTTTATAATAAATGGAATGAGGTAGGATAGAATAGTATTTAAAAAAAACCCGGCCAAGTGCGAGTCGGACTCGCGCACGAAGGGTTCCGTCCAAAAAAAAAAACGGCATGGGATATTTATGTGAGGCCACTTAAATATTTATTTTATTTTAATTTAATTATTTATATTTCAAGTGAATATAACTAAATATTCTGTGAATATTTCAAGCGTCTACCTGTGGTTGTTACCATATCGAACAAAAACAAGCAAAAAAAATATATCACGATTGTGTTATGGTAGCCCCCTTAAATATTAATTTTATTCTGTTTATTAGTAGGTAATTGTTGTTATAGAGGCAACAGAAATACATCATCTGTGAAAATTTCAACTGTCATCTATCACGGTTCATGTTGTGTTCATGAGATACAGCCTGGTGACAGACGAACGGACTGCGGAGTCTTATATATAGGATAGTTCTTATATTAGGAATAGCACAGATAATAATAATACTTAATAAGGTCCCGTTTTACCCTTTCGGTACGGAACCCTAAAAAGCACGCACAAATTTTACGATTTTTTTTAATAACATTAATACCAACCTATCTTTATTAATTTCTATTATTCCGATAAAATCTAACTCATACTTATGTCAATTATTGTTTTTAAAAATAGAATTTAAAAAAAAAAATCTTTCTTATTATTATATGTTTTCGAAACTTATAGGTTAGTACTAAATATAACCACGGTAATATTATCTTTTTTATAATAAATGGAATGAGGTAGGATAGAATAGTATTTAAAAAAAACCCGGCCAAGTGCGAGTCGGACTCGCGCAAGAAGGGTTCCGTACTATAAAAAAAAACGGCAAAAAAAATCACCTACTTGAAGGGCAAAGGAAAACAAAAGATTCCATGCATTTTGAATCAACTTTTAATTTACGTGCGCCAAGCAACTCCTGACCGGAAAAAAGTCCTCATCCAATTAAGCAGTATTTTAAATTCAAAACATTATTTGGATTAAGTAGGTCAATCATATATTATAAAATGAAAGCAGGTACTATAATATTAGATCAATGATAGGGAAAATAATGTGGGGTCATAACGTACACTCAAATACGCGAATATACAGTTTTGCTACTTGTTGTCAGTAAGGCGCAAGATATTTAGCAAATTATAATTTTTATTTTTAGAGAAAAAAGTACATACAAAGTGTTGAATGCACTATTAAAAGATGGTATAGGTACTTAGATTTATGTATAAAACGGATGGTATGTACCTATGCCTAACTGTTATGAACCTAGTTTTGTTTTCACTTAACGTTTCTGTAAATTGACCAATACAATTCGATGGGTTACCTAGTATAAAACAAGCATATGCACCGCACCATTCAATAAAAAAGTATCATAATACGAACTTACCTGATTCTTTAACTCAAACTCACTCGGTAATTAAAATATTTTCATTATAGAATATTATTTTCAATTCTTGATTCACTCCCTAAAGATATCAACTCAGATCCTCAGACCAATAAAAAAGTCAGATTGTATCAAGTATCGGTTGGTGTGCGTCTCGCAAAGCACTTTATAGTTTCGAAGATACGTCTCATTGGTTTTTGTAGGTAGGGGAACGTGTTGGGGACACGGGGACAGTCATAGCATAGACACGGCATTGTCTATGATTTACATAAATTTAGGAATTACCGGAAATAGAAATGTGTTGTCATCAAAGAAAAAGAACCTGCGTGTGCGTTCCAAAATGAATTCAATTAACTCGGGGTAGAGTAAATGATAGCTCACCATTGGTCGTTATTAAGAAGCGCTTACACCATTAGTTAGTTTTGTTAAACTATAGTTATTTTACACCAATTACAAGAAAAAAGCTTAGCTTCACCTGGTTTTGGAACGCACTCTTACTTTCTCGTACATACGTAGTATAGAGGAAGACTTGTAATCGTAAAAAAATTCGACCTCGAGATTTTGACCTATTTACACGTTTTGGACCTCCAAATATTTTTTTGGAATTATGTCTGTGTGTGTGTGTGTCTGTGTGTTAGCACGATAACTCGAGCATGTATAACATCAAAATACTTTTGAGACGTCGATCACGAAAGTTAAGCAACCAAGTGCGCGGTCGGTACTCGGATGGGTGACCAAAATTTAACATGCTTTTTAACTTTTTTCTTGTAATAACGTAGCTCCTAAACGAATGGACAAATTTTGATGCGGTTAATTTTATTCGAAAGCTGACGTGATCAAGATGGTTCTTAGCTACAGTCTTAGACCAATAATAAAATATTTTTAGCAAAAAAATAGGACAACCGACTTCAATGCGTACAAATTTAAACTAAAAAGTAAGAAATAAATAATATTTTTATGAATTAGTTGAAAAGAGCGTCATAGAAAACCAAGGAAAGTATTGATACACATTTATAATTCTTTATTTATAATTCATACTCCGATATATTTGGAGCCGGTGCCAGCTAGCCAAGGAGGATAGTGTTTGCAATTTTCGAACTTCACGGAGCGGCGGATTATTTCTTATCTTCATCATTCATTATTATGTATTAATCAAGTTAATGGATTATGGATTAATCAAGTTCGTATGTATTAGGTAAGTTTATTTTGCTTAGGCTGGCACCGACTCCAAATATATCGGAGTATGAATTATAAATGTGTATCAATACTTTCCTTGGTTTTCTATGACGCTCTTTTCAACAAATTCATAAAAATATTATTTATTTCTTACTTTTTAGTTTAAATTTGTACGCATTGAAGTCGGTTGTCCTATTTTTTTGCTAAAAATATTTTATTTTATTATTTTTAGTGGAAATAAAGTATATTTTATTGAAAACGGATAGGCCTACTAGGCGCTCATGAAAACTTAATGGAAACTTTAACTAACACGTTTTTTTTGTTATTACTGATTTGTTCAAAAAGGGTCGAATTTATATCGATACAATTTATACGGGCCATCTCTGATCTTGACGTACCTAAAAAAGAATCATTAAAATCGAGTCGTAATACTCATAATTGACGAAGTAATCAGGTAACAAACACAAAAAACAGTCGGATAGAGAACTTTCTCTTTTTTTAAAAGTCGGTTAACAAATAGTATCACGTCTCAGACCTATAGCTCATTACAAATGCCTGCCATTCATTCAAAATGAATGGTAAGTTAATGAACTATGAACCTAGTTATTTAACTTAAGTTCATAAAATAATTTGTCATAGTTTATGTGTTGACTATTGGACTTACTAACCAAAATTTCACTATTGCATATTAGGTAATGGCAAGTTCCAAAAAAAAATTGACATTATCTTTGTGTTCGTGGACGATATTATTATTTCATCCCCAATGAAATTATCATTTTAACAAAAAAGTACTGAACCAATTTCGGTATAATTTATACGGGACCACCTTTGGAGTATTTCCTTCCTAACGAAAAAATAATCTTCAAAATCGATTCATAATTGACGGAGTAATCGCGGAACATACATACAAAAAAAAAAAACATATAGTCGAATAGAGAACCTCCTCCTTTTTTGAAGTCGGTTGAAAAAGTTTTATTAGTCTGAGCAATGAGTGATATATGAAATTATGAGAAACAATATTATATCTGTTGACCAGTAGGTATAGCAGATGAAATTATGGCAAAAAAAATCTGGCAAGTGGGTGTACCATCTAATTTTCTATTTATTTAGAAAATCAAAGAAGTTTCATCCGCAAACAATAGGATAGGTATCATGATTGTCCTTTATGTAGTAAGACAAGTCATTTATGTATGTACCTACATACCTACACTAGAAAGAGAAATGGACTGAGAATTGAGCGCTGCAGAACACCTTTTGTGACTAGAGAGGCTGAAGATCTTTTACTATTTATATCAACTTTCTGTACCTATTCTATTGCTCAGGTATGAAGTCATACGTAAGGCGAGCCTTGTTCCTAATGCCATAATTTCCTGACCTACCATGATTAAGTATATGCGAAAGTGAGTTTGTCACTTTCACGTCTAAACTGTTTTTGATGAATTTTGCTCTAAAGATAGGCGGTTGTCTCCTTTTCTTCTGAAAATACAACTGTAACAAGCGAGGCAGCGGGCAAGAACTAGGTGCTTTAAAGATAGGATTGTAGACAAAACACTCCAAAGATTTTTATGTTATTTGGTTGGCAGACAAGCTTATGGGCTACCAGGTGGTACGCAGTCCCGTGGTCTATGGTTTGGCATCGGTTTTATTGACCGCGCCTAGCCAGCCACCAACCTTGATTAGATATGCTATACTAGGTGGTTCACACCTCGGAAGTGATGATGGTCTGCGGAGGGCTCAAAAACGTCCGTTACCTACACAAAAACTTAAAAACCCAACTTACCGAAGAGACGAGAGCTGCCAGACACTGTATCACAAACACGAGAGCGGTTATTCTAATCGTACACATTATTGTGTGCTTTGGGTGACGTAATAAGATTATAAAATGGCTCCATAATTTTGGGAGGTCGCATTTATACTTCTTTAGTATCCGGGAATCGACAATATTTTGGGGAAGTACCTACCCTAAAATTAGGCTTGCCATAATATTTTAAAGTGAAGTCCGGACGTATAAAAGGAAGACGCGTAGTCGAAATTTCTAGCAGTTGTAGCGGACAGGAACCAACAAGGAACTGGCTATTTAGCTAACAGTGTGACCAATGAATGATGACATCCTTTTTTTAAGGCTCCCCATTTTGGGGGGAAAGAAAGATGGGCTGTGATTTTATACCTACACCGTCGTAGACCTTGATAAGTTCTTTTTTACCTTGATAAGATTGGTAGTGGGTAAGAGTTTTTTTTGTCGGAGAGTTCAAATGCATTTACGCATCGCCCCTGCGGGGTAGTGCCAACCGCAGAGGATATGTGGGACTCGAGGTAAAGGCGTTCCCTCCATACCCACTAAACATCCTCCCCGGCCTGACCTCCAGTGCGCTATTACGGGACGGCTCGGGATCTGCGCACGTGAGCGCAACTACACCGAGACCGTCCCAGCGCTGCCCGTCTAGGCACTCCTTGTGCACCAATAGGTGGCCAGCAGCCCACAGGGGCTACCGACGAACGCCAGCCCCTGTGGGCCGCTGGCCGACGCCGGCCTTATAGGCCGCCTCCTCACCGACGGCTGCTCGACCTGGCGCGTTCTCCTGACGAGGACACCTGGAGCAGCCATCGGACCGGTCGTGGCCCTGAAAAGAGCCGTCCGGAACTAGCCGTGGTGGGAAAACAAAAACAACTCGACGATGGCATGTGACTTTGAATGCCAAGCGGACACATATTGGCATCAAAAGCCACACACCCGCCGAGAAAGTTTCCCCACCACGTTACCAGAGTCCGCCACTCCGCCAGTCGCTTTTTCGTTTCATCGAGTTTCAAACGGTACGGTGCTAAAGAAGTTTCACTTCAAAAATTAATAATGTAAAGAATTTTTATAATGATAATACCGTAGATATAATACTATCAATTATTTGGCAATAATTGTATTATAAATCGGTGATTCCCCCATATATAAAATATATTTTATATCTCACAGGAAATTAAAATAAAATTAACTTCGTAACATAAACAACTTTTATTATTATATACCTACTTACCTACCGATATTTACACATAAGTAGTTATGTACCTACATAACAAGGGTTAAGAGATAACTTTATCTAACAATTCACTTAACTACTTCTTATTTATTCTTACAATATTTTTTGTCACAATTACAAAATATAAGTTTATCGTATATCGTATCGTACAATTCATAAGTTAACAAAGTGCTAATGGTACCTTTTTTACTAGGTTATAAAAAACATACATTATAAAAAAAATACACTTATAAACTGTATTGGATCCAATATTAAAGCGAAAAAGAATTACTTAACATGATACAAAAATGTAGAAATAATAGATATAATAACAGATAGGTAGATTAAATTGAAAATGTCGCTTGTAATATAAGACACTTCTTTGATTATTTAACATGTAAATAATCAAAGGACACGGTATACGACCTATAATTTGTACTTGGTATTGAGTTTCATTTTGCGTGCTATTGTGCAAAGAACTTCTCACTTCGAGTTCACCACTAGCCAGTTTTTCAATAAGTAATACATTGTTATAAAATACTATGTATACCTATTCTAAGTTAAAGAAGTAGGTACTATCGATAGGTAGACTACAAGAGCCAAATAAAAAAAGCACAGTCTTTGACTAGCGATATCAGGCGAGATCGTGTTGGAGGGAGAATAGAGAGCATTTTTGACAGTTATTTATTAATTATTACTAGGTACCACATGCTCTGAAACTTTAATAATTATATGTCTAAAATTGTTTTTTATACTAGAAAAAATACACTGAAAAAAATCGACCTGCCTCAGGTAGGAATCTAACCCAGCATCTTCCGCAGCCGCCGAGGCTCTGCTTTCACTGTCGAAATTTGTCAGTGCTTGGTGCTTATGTTTTTATGGTAAAGATTGTTTCATCAAATCTTTGAAATTTGCACTTCTAAGATCCGAACGAAATATTTTTGCAAATATTTGACGCCCAGCTAAGACGAAACTTCCTTACATTATGGAATAATCTTTGCGTTTACAAACAAGTAAATATTTTTAATACTAGAAAAAATAAACTGAAAAAAAAATCTAATGTATTTTTTCTAGTATTAAAAATATTTACACGCAAAAATTATTCCCTAATTGTTTTTTATATTATTTTTTCTCATTTACTCAATTTTAAATAAAATCTAAATGGTATATATTAATAAAAACTGTAAAGACTTCTCGTAAGCCTCAATGTGGCAAAAAAATCTAAGTTGCATATTTTTAGGTGGGTATACTGGTTTTCTGGTAGTTTTTCAAAAAATTTACGAGATCATTATCTTATCATAATCTACCAATAGCAAATATGAAAAAAAATGTCCTGGTGATGGGCAGAATTTGCTGGTCTCTGCTATGTCGAGATTATAATAATAATATTTATTTATTTATACCAACAACGATCAATAACAAAAATTATAATATCATGACAAATTAGTGTCACAAATTTAATTAATCATTTAGAATAATTATTGTGTATGTACTTAACTGTCTTTTTAGCGCTTTTAAGAGTTTTTTACATGGAAGTGAGTCAGGGCACGATAATGTTATATACATTACCGTGGTAAGGGTGTCTAGGGTGTATGAGGAGTCGTCTTTGTGGGTGTGTGTATCGCTTGCATAGGTTTTTGTATACCCTCATGTGGAGGTGAGTGTGTTGTATTTTTCACGGGTGTTTGTACATCGATCCGTGTGATGGTGTGTGAGTTCCTTTGTACTAAAGACACTGATGTATTTAAACTAGTCCGAGGGAGTATGTGTGGTGATTTTGATGTACACGAAGTTGTTTGCGTAAGTGTGTGTGAGGCTGCCTGTTTAGGACCATTTAAATATGTCGGTGAAGTGTGTGGTGGTGTTTTTGGAGTAATTAAAGAGAGTTGTACAGGTGTGTGAGTGGTTGTATTAGGAGGTATGTGAGTATTAGTAGTGTTTGTGACTCTATGAGTGGCTGTGTTAATGAGTACATGAGTAGCCATGTCTGTGGGTATTGGAGTTGTTGAGCTAGCAGTGACGTGTGTGGTTGTTTTTGTGGGTATGTGGGTGATCGTATTTGTAGGTACGTGAGTGTTAGTGTGAGTGTTAGTGTGTGCGTGAGTGTTAGTGTGTGCGGGAGTGTTAGTGTGCGTGAGTGTTAGTGATTGCGGGAGTGTTAGTGTGTGCGTGAGTATTAGTGTGTGCGTGAGTGTTAGTGTGTGCGGGAGTGTTAGTGTGTGCGTGAGTGTTAGTGTGTGCGGAAGTGTTAGTGTGTGCGTGAGTGTTAGTGTGTGCGTGAGTGTTAGTGTGTGCGTGAGTGTTAGTGTGTGCGTGAGTGTTAGTGTGTGCGTGAGTGTTAGTGATTGCGGGAGTGTTAGTGTGTGCGTGAGTGTTAGTGATTGCGGGAGTGTTAGTGTGTGCGTGAGTGTTAGTGTATGCGTGAGTGTTAGTGTGTGCGGGAGTGTTAGTGTGTGCGTGAGTGTTAGTGATTGCGGGAGTGTTAGTGTGTGCGTGAGTGTTAGTGATTGCGGGAGTGTTAGTGTGTGCGGGAGTGTGAGTGCGTGCGGGGTATGAGACGAGCACGAGGTCGCTGTCGGTGCCGGGCGCGGCGGCGGCGGCGGCGAGGCGCGCGAGGGGCGCGGCACAGAGGGGGGCGCGGGTGGCGGGGTCGGCGTACAGCGCGCGCCCGCGACACACGCCCACCACCACCACGTAGTGCCCGCGGTACCCACCGCCCACCCACCGCCTACCGACCAAATAACTATTTAAACATAATCAAACTATTGCATTACAAATGGGAACTAAGTTTTTTTGTTACCCTTAACCGAATTCGATAAATAATTAGATTGGACCCTGGACACGGTTACAGTTTACATTATTTTTTCACGAAAATTAAATGCAAGCTATTTATTTATTTATTTCAGATAGGCACCCTGACAGATTATAGTCATACATAACATAAGCTCAAAAATATACACTAAAAATAGTACAAGACAGTAATCCAGATTAAGTGTACACAGCATGCATATTAATTTAACTTAAGTACTGATATACCTGTATATCAATATTGAACAATATAGTGCAAAAAGTAGAGTTGAGGATGCTTAGGATTTGACTTAGGATATCCGATATTGTTCTTTTGAACTTAGAAAAACTGTTATTAAAATATCTATTTGCCTTAAGTTTTTTAATACCCTTTGTGGATCTGATAATAAATCCTAACAATTTATTAGCTCTCTTTGTGATGTGCGATTAAAGAGAACGGCATGTTAGTTGCTCGTCAAAAAGCACTCCTAAGTCCTTTACTATTTCCCTTCTCATAAATTTCGGTTTCAGTACAAAGTTATCGATTTAGTTTATTCTTTTTTTAGTGAAAGAAAAAACATTGCACTTATTTACATTAAGACTCATCTTATTGGATAAGCAAGCAAGCAAGCAAGCTAGATATAGTTTGAAGTAACAAGCGCCGCCCTTCATCCCCAACATCAGCAAAAACCTTGTGATCATCAGCATACAAAAGAGAGGGACAGGAAAGACGACAGACCAAACCGTTTGTAAAAACCACAAAGAAAAGTGGACCAAGATGCGACCCTTGAGGAACACCTGAAGTGGTCGATATTGCTGATGAAGAATATCCCTTAACGGTAACAAGCTGGGTTCTATTACTCAAATATGAAATAATCCACCTAAGCAGATATCTATAAATCCCGTAATATTCATGCTTAAGACTCTACAGAGAATGGCTAACCTTGTCGAAGGCCTTGCCAAAGACCAAATGAATATCATCAACTTGACTTCCAGATGCAAACTGATGACAGAGGTAATTCTTAAACTCCAAAAGGTTACTTAACGTAGACATTTTCACAACGAATCCAAGTTGCTTCTCTGATACAAATCTACTCAGGTGATGGTAGAGAGGAATATATGCCAAAGATTAAATGCTGATTGGTCGGTAGTTAGTGCAACAAGTCTCTAGATTTGAATACAAGGATAATTTGAGCGATTTTCCAGCGTAAGGGGAAAATACCTGTCGCTTTTGCGACAGGATTTGTTAAAAAGTATAGCCAACGGAAAGGATAATTCTTCAGAACAGTTCTTTATAAATTTAGGAGAGGTCTCGTCAGGTCCAGCACCTCTCCGTGCGTCAAGTTGCTTAATTTTGTGGTATATGCCTGTCCGACTTATGTATAACTCATGCAGTGTCAAGTCAGCAACGTGGCCAGGCATGGTAGATAGCTATGTTTAATTTAAAACTAGTTACACAAAAAAAATACATATTTATTTGAGAGCTAAAGTATCTACAGTATTTTTACCTTACGAACGCGAGTGAGCATTGTGATAGTGAAAATGAAAAATATCTTTATTTAAATGGACTTTGCTAAGTACTTTTAAATCGTCAAAAGCCCTACCACCATTTCGGGACGAATATTTATATGCTGAATATTTATAGTGTGCGATATTGAAGATCAACTCGCGATCATTTAAATGCTACTCAAGGCTCTGGATGGACGAATGTAGGAGGAAAGGGGGACAGTAATGAAAAAACCTAAGTGGTTATTTCACGTTTTATCGGATCCTGTCTTGTGCCCTGCCGAAGACAGCTAGGGAGGTCGTAGGTAACCTCTGTCACGATAGCCTTAGGAGCTCAGAACACAGTCTTCCAGGCTGAATATGTGGGCATTGTATTGCATTGGGCGTGGTGTAGCAACTAAGGCAATGAGTCACACCAACATATCGAAAGTTTACTATAAATGTTACTGCATTTAATGCGCGTACTCGTGCCAACAATAATAGTTTTTGTTTCATCGAAATCGGGCCAGGATTTCCAATGTTACAGCGTTGTAAATTTTCACCGGTTTATTAAGGGTGCGTTCCAAAACGATCTCAATTTACTCGGGGTACAGTAAATGGTAGCTCACTATTGGTCGTTATTAAAAAGCGCTTTCACCATTGGTTAGTATTGTTAAACTATAGTTAATTTACACCAATTAGAAAGCTTTCTTACGCTGTCTACTTAGCTTCACCTGGTTTTGGAACGCACTCTTAATTTGCTTCTTCCTTCCTTCCTTCCTTCGCGCGCTCGTAAGATGACGTCACGGTGGACAGTAATGTCCGATTGTGGGTGATGCAGTGTTTACGTACTTTAACGTTTAATATCTCAGTCAGTTTTGAAGATAGGAAAAAAATAAAAACAGATTCTTTGTTCTCGAGTTACCTACTTTTTAAATATGTATGCTGATAACAAAAAACGTTGGTGTGACTCATTTTAGCGAGAGAGGTAACAAATAATAACGTTATTATATTCTCTGACAGCAAATCACTCTTACAAGACCTAAACAGTAATGTGATACGCTCAAGCCTCATTCACGAATGCCACCTGGGACTAAACACGGCAGGAATAAGGAACTCTATCATCCTGCATTTGATCAAAGAGCAGTGGTGGGATGCTGCGGATGAAAAGCTAGAAGGGGATCAGGCATGACACTGGTAGATCCTGATCCTGAACCAATCATCCCCCTTCGTCCTAGTTTGTACGGTTCAAGGGTAGAATGATTCAGCCCGCATATCCCAACATCAAGCCTCGTCTATCCAAAGCTCTATTACAGCTAAGTAGATCTTGACTCTGACAAAGCAACTTTAACAGACACCTTACTAACCTAGTTACAGGACAGTCCACTATGCAGAGCCTGCATGGTGACAGAAGAAACAGCCGTCCACGATCTGTTGGAATGCAATAGAGTGGCCTGCTACCGGGCAAAATACCTGGGAACTCCGGGAGCCATTTGGTGACATAAGGCGCTGGGTGACTTCCTGGAGTAACTAGGATGGCTGGAGTTGCCCAGCCGCACATCTTGCAACGCAAAACGGGCGAAACAGTCGTCGATTTGCGGAGACCGCCCGATTGAAGAAGAAGAACCTCTCTGTCGTCCTTATTAGGGGCTGTTTCCTGTTTGTTACTACTCTACCCTGTCCCTGCGGGAAAGCCCCGATAAAACGCGTAATGTAACTTAAACCAGAGTAGCCATCTAGAAGTATTGCGGTCTGACCTGAGCTCGGCCCTTAGCTTGTTATGCTTGCAGAGGTCGCAGGCCAGCAGCCCCGCGTCCACGAGCGCGATGGCGGGTCCGTGTCGCCGCACGTGCCGCGCCAGCTCCGCCACCGACAGCGCGCGGCCCGTCACCGCCACGCCGCGAGCGCCCGCCTCGGAGAAACGCCGCCCCACGCGCTCCCGGTCCTGCACCCAAACGGATTATCAATATGATCTTGCACCATTTTGTAGGCTAGACAAAGTTGCCATATTATCTGGCTAGTTGGTGGGGTAACGAGTCGTGATCAAATATTATTATAGAAATTTCAGAAATAATTAGTTCTAAATTTTGCCACCGGTTCAGGTAAGTTTGTGGCACTGTAACTCCCAACAAGCTGGATTTGAATGCCGCCATTACAAAATGATATAGCAAAAGTCTCAGTCTGGTCTCCATAGAGTACCAGGTAGGTACACTTTAGATATATTTAGCTGGTAATGCTGGTTGGTATACATGCCTATCTCAACTGCATACAAACAAAAAATGTAGGCATTTTTTGTATTTAAAGGTTTGTTAAATCATAGTAAATACAAAACCTATAACATGTAACGGAAATGATGCATACCTTGAATATAGTTTGTTACTAATTCACAGTCTATATGCTAATAGTCAGTCATTTAGGTATTATTTAACTAGTGGTGGCCCGCGGCTTCGCTCGCTTTAATGACGATTAAATTATAGCCTTTAAGTTATTCTGATGTATGAGCTATATTACTGTAAAGTTTCATTAAAATCTGTTCAGTAATTTTTCTCTTTATCTCGACATATTGTATTGGGAACAGGTTAGGGCGAAGAAGCCTGCCTATAGGTATGTGTAAGTAAGGTCACTTACCAAATCCAATATTTTTTTGTAATAACCATGTTTCCGGTATTGTT
This sequence comes from Elophila nymphaeata, assembly GCA_955850985.1. Classification (NCBI taxonomy): domain Eukaryota; kingdom Metazoa; phylum Arthropoda; class Insecta; order Lepidoptera; family Crambidae; genus Elophila; species Elophila nymphaeata. Next base: position 19,382,650 of record OY039088.1, on the reverse strand, counting down.
CATTCACCCCCAGCATAGTAGTGTACATATGGTGAGTGATATTAAACCTGGATATAAAAGTTTATTAACTTACAATGTATTTTTTTATTATGAGTGGAAAACAATATGATAGTTAGGAGGTTCATATGTTTCCCTTAAGCTATCACTTTCACACTGACCATATAGAGGTAGTGTTAGTTGATTGTAGTGGATAAAGTGAAAGGATACACACTGAATACAACACATACACACACACATGCCCACACTGTGCACAGTTTTTTAAGTAAGACAGTATGTTACTTGTGCAATATTCCTAAGACTAGAAAAGTTCTAAGTATCCTTCATTTCCCTTCATCTGTCTGTATGGTGGTTTTAACTACACAATCTATTTATTTATAAAAGCACATTGGTAGGTACTAATTTATACAAGTACAGTCTATTGTATTGTAATATGCTGGCTATGGAAGAGTGGTACTGCCTAACAGAAGTAAAAGTTTTGCTTAAAAGGAAGCTCCAACCACTTATGTTTGTTATTAGACTAAGTTACCAAAATAAACCATATTGTAAGCATTTGTAGTATTCTGTAAAGTGAAGGTACTTCCCCAGGGTTTTTGAGTGGCAAATCTGGTGGGCACTTTGTTTCATCTTACCTTTTTAACAAGTAGCACAAATCAATAGTCCATGTAGACTGGTTAAACCCCTCCTCCTCACATATAGTAGTAAAATTTTCAATTAGCTCTTTCTGTTGGTGCTCTGGTAACACCATTAGCACACAAGTCACTCCACAGTCCCAGTTGTAGCGCTGCCGATAGGGTTTTATATCATGGATCACGAGATCCGGTTTTGTACCTGCACGAAAATTTGGACTAAATATATTTTACCATAAATAGCTTAATTCTAAAAGACACACACGAGCTAAAGAAATACCTCAATTACAATGCCTAGAAAAAAAAATATTAATAATCTATTGCAAGCACCTATGTTTTTACATAATAAAATGTCTAAACATAAATAAAGTTTAACCACTTTAATAGAAATATCCAACAAATGACTCACTTTTATCTTCAGGTGCCATGATAAAGGTAAAATGTTGAATCAGTAGTAGATTATCAAGGATCTTTCCATAACTCAACTTCTAGGTCCTAACCTAAGAAAAATATCGGCACTTATACTGACGAACATTCTATTATGATTGTCGTGGGCAGATCAGCTAAACTATTAAATAAATTAATATATAAGTTTGTGATTAATTGTGATTTACAATAAATTCCTGTGTTTTGGTTTGGTTTTTTTTTTTTTTTTTTGGTAAATATTTCCCTGTTACGGGACGGCAAAGGGATCTAGCCCATACAGCCAAGTCTTCAGTTTCATCTTCTTTCTTGATTTTTGCATTAAAATGTGGGTGCCACACTTTTTAATGCATCTAGGGAGTGCTTGGCGAGAAATGCATGGTACAGACCTCATGATGGTGACTGATGAGAATTGTATAGTGGGATTTCCAACCACTATACAATTCTCAACGCCACATACAAAAAACCTTTATTTCAATGATTCCTCATAACTGTTCGTCAACACGGATGCATATGCAACGAAACGACACCACTTTCACTACACAAAATCCACTCCGAAGCAATTTTGAATTATCGAAATAAAGATCGGCATCCAGACGCCATTGTTTCCCGCCAAACACTCTGGTTTGGTTTTGATTAGATCTGTCAATGTCAATCTAGGCGTTTTATTATTGTCTAAGATTATTGTAATACTTACCAAAAGATTTATTTTTTTAATTACTAGATTAACTATATAAATGTTATTGAATTGATAACTTATCAAAATTTGCTTAGTACAAAATGGTTTTTTTTTCTTAAATTAATAATTTTAAGTTACTTGGGTAAACTGAGGGGTCAACAATTTAAAGATGGTAACTGTCTCTAATCTGTGAATAAAACGCAAATGTCAAAACAGCCAGCTGATTTGATTTGATATAATTCACATCACATTTCTCTCAATTCCGAATGATTTTGCATACATTACATAAATGATTAGAATTTGAAATATAAAATGGCATTGAGAAGCATTAATAAGTTATTTAGATGTAGAGTTCCACTAAGCAACATTTCAAGAACGCGAATTTTAAGTACACAAGCTTCTGAAAAAGAATCGCAGCAGCATTCTTCTAGACAAACAGAGAGACAAACTCATTTTGGTTTTGAGACTGTTGATGAAGAAGAAAAATGGAAAAAAGGTTAGCTTAATTATCGATATTCTTAGTGTGATTTATCAACATTAGAATACAATATACTCTACAAAAAGTCATTAGTGTCTTATTAAGGTTATTATGGTTTGTTTGTCCAAGAGAGGTCCAAGGTTCCAGCTCTGTAATTTGTGGATGATTATTAATATCCAGATACAAATGATTTTAATTGTCTCGCAGTAGATATCTACCAAGCGGGGACCAAAAGGTGGTACACACAGTACAGGTCAGCCACCAAGCTTACATTTAGGTTTTCTTACCATCAGACAGCAACTTATCAAAATTGTATTTATATAGATAAAATTAATATAAGTATAAATTTATATACTTTCACCAACTTTTGTGCCAATGCTGCTCATACTAAAAAATTTAGTCTTCAGTGTTTATTATTGTATTTCAGTTTACGAGGTATTTGAGACAGTGGCAGACAAATATGATATGATGAATGATACAATGTCCCTGGGTATTCACAGAATATGGAAGGATATATTCATGGCCCGACTGGCTCCAACACATGGCACCAAACTCTTGGATATGGCGGGTGGCACTGGTAAGGATAAGCAAAGTAGTAATACCTCATATGACCAATGATAAAAATTTTAATGCTATAAGGAATTTTCTCACATTACTTATAATTATTTGAAATTTTCTATTAGACTTGGTTTCAGATAGTTCAGTCATATTTTTAGTCAGTTTGTATTTTAATATTGTTTATTTATTTAACCCATAATTCAAAATTGTGTTTCTTACCTTCTTTCTTAGTTTATAAAATAAGTACCTATAACCAATTAGAATTATGAAATCAATATTATCAATAGGATATAGAGTCCATAAATAATTAAAAGTCAGACTTCAGGGAGTCCTAGGGTCACCTACAATTAATTTCTGTAAATGGTAAAAATTTTTTCAACAAGTCACAAATATTTTTGAATTTCAGGTGACATCTCCTTTAGGTATATAAACTATTTAAAAAATCTTGGACCCGCCCCAGAGAGTAAACAAAGCAGTGTCACTATTTGTGACATTAACCAGGCTATGCTCGATGTTGGGAAATTGAGAGCACAGAGGTAGGTAAATATTTTTCTGGTATTTTCAAAACTCCACACTCATTGTCTCATGAAACATCTCAACATTTTCAATTATATATATGTAGCTATTTGCAATGGGTAGCTTACAAATTTTTATTCAATATAAAATATATGAGTGTGTGGGAAATGTGCTCCCTTTATGGATACAGAAAATTTGATTCTGCCAGATAATTTGCAAAAAGACATTGAGTTAACAAACAGTTTATTGCCAGAAAAATAAAAAAAGGCATTGCAAGAAATTCTACAGAAAAAGGAACAAACAAACAAAGATTAATGAGGATTTAATATACACATTAGAGTGTGTTCCAAAACGATTTCAATTTACTCTGGGTAGAGTAAATGATAGCTCACTATTGGTCGTTATTAAGAAGCGCTTACACCATTGGTTAGTTTTGTTAAACTATAGTTATTTTACACCAATTAGAAGAAAAAAGCTTAGCTTCACCTGGTTTTGGAATGCAACCTTAAAAACAATAGAATTCTCATTCTATTGTTTTTAATGTGTAATTATTCTATTGGTTCGATTGGTCGCGTCAAGAAATCCGGCGCCCTCTTATTGGTTTGCTGCATAACGCGTCACGGCGACGGGGCGCTACCGATTAGACAGTTTTGGTGAAGCGCTTGGTGATTGGTAAAAATACACGGATCTGTGTGTCCAATACATTTTTTGAAAATTGAGAAAAAAGCACTTGTTTTTGAAAACATCCATCCATGGACCATAATACAGTGAATTTATCTTACAGGGACATATTACTAGGATAAAGAGTATCTTGTAATGTGAAAGAGAAATAAATAAATATTATTATTATTATTAATATCCTAACTTTCAATCCAGGCAATGATCTACCTGTGTGTATCCACCCTTAAAGAGTTGTACCAAATGAGTTGAACTGTTGTGATGTGATTGACAGTCAAACATATTATTTAACAATAAGAAATATGGGTCATGTAGGTAGTGCCTGAAAATCAAGAAATTTATATCTGGAAGCCACAACTTGAATATAGGTATACATCTATAGACGTGACTGGTGTGACCTGTTACAGACAAGGCGTGACCAAGGAGTCGTGCGGAGTGGACATAGAGTGGCTGTGCGACAACGCAGAACACCTACAACTGGCCGACGAGTCCTACACCGCCTACACCATAGCTTTTGGTATTAGGAATTGCACACACGTTGACAAGGTGACTTGGAATCTTTTTCATTATATCAGCCGAGAGACGTCCACTGTTGGACATAGGCCTCCCCCAAGGATCTTCAACTTGAACGGTCGCTGCGCTGCCCGCAACCTTTGCTGCGGCTTCCCGCGACCTTTACCAATCGTCCACCTTGTGGGGGGCCTACCAACGCTGCGTCTCCCGGTACGCGGCCGCCATTCAAGAACCTTTCCGCCCCAACAGCCGTCAGTTCTTCTAGCAATGTGCCCTGCCCATTGCCACTTAAGGTTCGCAATTCTTTGGAATCTTTTTAAATTATACCAAATCAAATAGATAACGAAAAACTAGCAAAACATTAAAAAAACTGTAACCCGACTACGGAAAAAGAAAGGAATGAAATCTGTTGAAATCGGGTTTATGAGGTAAAATCGACTCCTCGTATTATAAAAGCCATAAGTATAAAATTAGCGATGTTCCGGTATCCGTATCCGTGGGAGAAAAAAGATCCGTAGGTATCCGTTACTTTTCTCGCGGATCTTTTATTTCATTGAATTGATAGGATGAAATGCTTTATATAGGTATTTACTGATTAGGTAGAATCAAAAAACTATTAAATACCATTCAGTGTTTTTATTTCTCAATGCAAGTCGAAACATGTGCTGCCTGTCGTTGCGGCGGGAGTGACGTCAACTATCGTTTCATGGTCTCGCGTGCCGACACCGATTGAATAAGAGGATAAAGGTCCGTATCCGCGGATTTTGACACCAAATATCCGTATTCGGATCCGTATCCGCGGATGTACATTTTTCGGCACATCACTAGTTGAAATATCACGCAAATCATATTAATGAATCGATTGACACCTTATTCATCAAAATCGGATGAACAGACGCTACGGAGGAACACGTGTGAATACAAAAAATTGGTTGTCTGTAAAGTCGGTTTACTGACGATAGTTGAACGTGACGTCTTTTCAAAAGAAAAATTTAATTTCATTTGTTTAATAGATTTTTGCTTGCACTTCAAGCCTTACATGGAACGCCTCAGAGCGAGGTAACGCCGCATGCGTCATGTTTTTTCGTGCGTGCAGCCGGCTCTATCGAATTATAAGACGTTGTCACGTCAAAAACTGCCCGACTCCAAATAAAACGGTAGCAGGATAGGAGAATGATAATGGAGGTTTTGTTATGTTGCAGGTGCTAGAGGAAGCGTACCGCGTGCTGGTGCCGGGCGGCCGCTTCATGTGTCTGGAGTTCAGCCACATACCCAACGAAGCTGTCAAATGGTAAGGTGCAATCCAGACAGAGCAACTTTACTCGAAGAAACTAATAACGTAGATCGCATATTAATCTTCAAGTACCTGCTATATGAATGAGACATTCTTTGTTTTACCGCCCCGTTAATAAATGTAGGTACTACTTCAAATCCATGGTCAGCAGTATAGATTTATAATTACTGATGTTTATAGATTGGCAATGAACGACTAGGGCGAAATAAAAAAAATGCGCCAAGTGTGAGTAATGTGCATGTGTGCACGAAAAATAGTACTGCAGTCTGACAGTTACCGTCTTTTCTACGTGACTGACAGGCAGACTTAGGCCACCTGCGTGTACGTGAAATGGTCTCGTCCATCTATCTCGCTCTAATATACGCGTTAGTATGCTCCTTCTCTTTCACATTGCGCATCTATAGTTTCCTATATCTATGGTCAGCAGCTAATGTCAGGCGCTGCAGGGAGGTAGCGAAAACGATCGAATTGTTAAGGTTGCCAATATGACGATTGGGGAAACCAGCAACTTGACGGAACTAGTATTTGACACTTGATAATTAGGTACAGTCAACAGCACGTCGGGCTATACAAAACTGTCAAATTTCTCCAAACGATTATCAACCTAAGGCTATTCAATATAAAGTGCATAATCGATTGGGAAAATTTGACAGCTCGTGGTAACCCAACATGCTGTTGTCTGTACATCAATTTCTGACTCGATTCTGTCCTCGAGTGCAGAAACTGAAAACTGATCATCGAAACTCACAACTAAAGTTGCTATGTCTGCGCAGTTAGTTGCGAGTTGCCGCAATATCAAGTACCTATAGGTGATTGTCTCCACACGGGTGATATTTTCGCGACGTTTATTCATTTAGTCTAAAAATCCCCACCAGACCACGTTACTTTTCCCACAAGTAGCATAAGTTGGTTAATCTAGCCACTTAACGTATCTTACTAAACTCTCCGCTTGGTAAAAAAAAACCATGAACGAATAATGCTTCTCATAAAAAATAGTCCCCAATCCACTAGCGATTACTCCGTATGTAAGACTTGTCCTCATGGATAAACTGTAGAATCCCTGCAGGCCTAGCACGGGGCGTGGACAAAATCTCTCCACCATTTGACAGGAGACAAAATTTGTTTCTCCACGGGAGTTAGCATGGCATTTAGGGACAAAATAGTTTTTTCCCTATTTGACATAATAAGGGGACTGTTTCTCCACTTCCCTAGCACGGCGTCACTTATAAGGAGGACATATTTCCACTTTTCACATTTCAAGAAGAGAAATTTGTCACCGAGATATTTAGGTGGGGACAAAGTTGAATCTTTGCGATTTCCTTTATGATGAATCTATAGGTAGTTCTCTATTTATCTAGAAGTGTCAACTTTATAAGTTAATTGGCTATCATGTCCCGAGGCTATTTTAATTTATTACTTTCTCAAGAAGTTGATCACTCGGTGGAATTAATACGAAATTCGTCAAATTCCTTAAAGTTGCCGAGAGTGAGTTCCTCCACAATTATAGAGTTAACAAGGAAATGGCTCTACAAAAAAAAAATGAAAAATGCAGAAAAATAAAAAAATGCAAAATCTCTGGAAATGGCAGTGCTTCTAACTCTTATGAAAAAATAAAATAATATAAAACACATGAATATACTCCAAGTAGAATGGCATAATGTTTAGAGAAATTCGTAATTCATGTCTGTAACAAAATTCAAAATGATAGTAATTGATTAGTAATATGAAACTTTCATTTACATGAACTGATCAAGGTTGCGTTCCAAAACCAGGTGAAGCCAGTAGACAGCGTTAGAAAGCAAGGTTTTTTTCTCATTGGTGTAAAATAACTATAGTTTAACAAAACTAACCAATGGTGAAAGCGCTTCTTATATAACGACCAATAGTGAGCCTTTTGGACGCTACCCCGAGTAAATTGAAATCGTTTTGGAACGCACCCCAAATAAATAAACACGTCAATTTTGTATTTATCTTAACAATTTTAAAAGTCAATAGATTCCTCTCTATTAGGCCAGTTGCTATGTATTTCTATTTTGGTAGCGTTGTCGATGCAAAAGAACGAGTTCAATCATTCGCTCTATATTACGCTTAGATTGGCAGCACTGCCGGGAGAATTTTGTCACTGGGGACAAATTAGTCTCTCCCTATTGCCATGCTAGCTCTAGGGAAAGACAAAGAGGGAGAGAGAAAAATTTTGTCTTCTCCCCGGGGAGATTTCTCCACGTCCCGTGCTAGGCCTGCTGTAGGGATAAATAAAACCGTTGAGGCTAACTCCGCTCAAGCGTCTTTGGTTCCTCGCGGAACCAAGAATTTCCTACCGTTATTTGTCCTTTGGTTACTCGCGGAACCAAGAATCCGCGCGCGTGAAATTTAGCTTCGATAATAGTTAAGAATGTGGTCTGCAGTTAAAGTTTATATACTCTGTGTTTCCTATATCCGGTGCCTTATTTTTAAAGCTTCCAACACCAATATTTCGAACACTATGAAATTTAAAAAAAAAAGAAAAGAAGTATGGCCGATTTTTTGCGTCATTACGTAATTATTACTGGTAATGTTCACGGAAGTTTATTTTAAAATATTTTTACATTAACAACTATGGTTTTTAAATTTTTCAATTAAGAATGTATCCATCTACCCTATAAAGAAAAAAAACTACCATGTTATTGATTTATTTTTCAAAATAAATTTTTTTAAGGGTAAAAATAATAAAAAAAAATGTCATTGTTTACAGATTTTTTATAAATTGAAATAGATAAGATATTGAAATGCTTTTGACATCATTCGATGCGGTTATTAGTCTGCATTCATAAAAACACAACTTGACCGTGTTCTTTTACAAATACAGATGTATTTTAAATTTTTTTTTTGCTGCCTACCCTAAAACTTAAAAATTAATTAACCTAAAAATTTATGACCTCGACCGACAGTGCGTCGGTCGAGGTCATAAATTTTTTAAGACTATTATGCCGTGGCAGGCGGTGCATACAGGTGCGTGAGCGGCTAATGTAATCTCTACATGCTTTCCTGCAACTTTATATCGAACTCAGTCAAGGTTGTCGCGTTTGTGCAAGCGCGACGGAAGGGACAAAAAGATTTTAACACCCGTCATTCTCTCCAATCCAGCAGCAATAAACGTTAGTGGATGGGGGGCTATTGTAACTAGACTGTGGAACCAACTTTCCCCAGCGGTTTCCCGAACCGATACGACGTGGACATCTTCAAAAAGAGAGCGTATTCTTTCCCTATAGGCAGGCAACGCATTTGAGATTCTCTAGTGTTTATATGTCCATGGGCGGCGCCGGCGGTGGTCACTTACCATCAAGTGAACGGTCTGCTCGTTTGTACCCATTGCCATTAAAAAAAATCCTAAGGTTAATGGTTACTTTTTTATATAACCAAGCAGAGTTGAATATGTCAAGTGCCTAGATTTAGCCACAAACTACTGATGCCACTCATGAAAAATTAACCAACTCTGATGGGGATATATTAAATAGGGGAAAAATGTGTTGTCAGGGCGTACGACCAGTACTCGTTCCAAGTGATCCCAGTGCTGGGCCAGCTGCTGGCGGGCCAGTGGCGGCCCTACCAGTACCTCGTCGAGAGCATCCGGCAGTTCCCGCACCAGGTACACCTTACACACCCTATACTTCACCAGCATAGACGTTGCGGCAACAATCATTGAAAGCAGAGGTTACCTAGTGGCTTTGCATGTAGCGTAGACTGAAGTATATATTTATGAAATGGTGAAATGTCTCTTTAAGGTCAAGAGCCGGCAAGAGGAACGGCATAAACTATTCTCTAAGGACCGGGTTCACAGGTTCCGAGTAAGAGATATCTGGCAGTTAAATTGACAGTTTTGTATAAACTATCTGGCAAATAAACACTAGTGGGAACTACTTGGAAATCTGTGAAACAGGCCCTAAGACCCGTATAGAAGGATCGGAGAAGAGCGGCGTAGCGTGCAAAGCAGCCGAGCAGACAGCGATGCCATCAGAACTGTCTACTGTCACTTGACATCGCCGCATGACACATTTCTTCTCGTATGGAAACACCGAACATCTCTTCTCCGCTCTGCTTAGACCTTGTCCAGAAGAGCGAATTTGCCGCGAATCTCTACGCGCGAACACACAACGCACGTTGGAGGTACTGCGGCTCAATACATCGCGTCCACAAGCTTCGCACGAGTTTCAAATTTTCGCGGCGAATTAGATCTTTTGGACAAGGTCTTAACTGTTTCCACTGAAGCTGAGCAGACGAAATTCTATTGGTTTGTAACACATCTCGTCTCCGCTTTGGTGGAAAACGAGCCCAAGTCTACAGACCGCGTACAAAAATTGCTACATAACAGGGAATATGCATCATTTTTTTTAGGTTTTAAAATGAATTCTGCAGAAAGAATTAAAGAAATGTAGTTATTAATTATTAACTTACTGGTTGTAAGTGCGTGTAAGACACGCCCGCTATACATATTTCATACTTGCTGTGCCCGCGACTTCGTCCGCGTAGAATTTACCAAAAGAAAAAAAAGTAGCCTAAGTTACTCCTTATTACATATCATCAAAACAAATAGTTTTTTTTCAGTGCATTTTTCTAGTATTAATATTTACGCGTTTGTAAACCCAAAAATAAAATTATTCCATAAAACAAATAGTGTCAAGTTCTTTGTCCTGAATGAAATTGTTGAGCTAAAGGTCACCTTTAAATAACAATATCAATTCTGTTCTAGGAGAAATTCAAGAGCATGATAGAAGACGCCGGTTTCCGACAAGTCACTTACGAGAACCTCACGATGGGCATGTGCGCCATACACTCCGGGTTCAAGATATGACTCCTTCTACTCATAGCTTGGTTTGATATCGATTGCAGTGCCCCTAGCGCCCGACTTTCAATCCATAAAATACCAATTTGAACAACTAATACTAATAAATCATGTTAATGTATTGTAAAAAATTTTTGTAGCACACATCTCATAGAACTTAAACACGGATGTGGTTTTATGCCGGATAAATCCGACACGGGCGGTACGGGCACGCAGATAGTCGGATGGATCCGACATACGCGGTAAACATGTTAAATAAAACAAATCAGTCAATATCAGTGTTTTATTAAATCCATCAAACTGTGTTGGTCTTTGGAATGCAAATCCAGTACCTAAATTACATAATACCACTCGTTAAAACTATGATATTTATCAAGACACCTATTCCGATACGATATAACCTTAAAATTCATATGATACAATTTGTGATTTAACTTTTGTCTAATTATTGCGTATTATCGAGTACATAGTTTGTAAGTTGTGTCTACAGTACGTTCTCGTTCACGTGCACTCAGTCATCAAGCGTCCGTCCCAGACATCGTCCAGCCGTCAAGCCCACTGAAGCATGCGCCAGTTAGGTCGACTACGCGCCCTACGGGTGCAGGCCTGCGATAACCTACCGGTCCGCCTTCGCCTACGAAGAGTCGGATTCTTCCGACATACGTTACCAGACTCCCAAAGTCCGTAGGCGGAACCGTCCGTGGGTAGACTAGTGCAAGCCCGCGATACAGAACATCGAGAAGCAAACAAGGTGTGAGTTAAGGAGATCCAAACAAACATTAATGGTCGTATCGAGCGTGCACTCAACATAAGTTATTGGCAATAATTTCAAAATCATACCCAAAGATCCGTGATCCCGGCTCCTGATCCTGATCCGCTCCGATCCAAAATCCGTCCGTGAGCACGATCCAAAAAGTTAATAAGAGTTTATGTCACTAAGGTCCGGTCCGAGATCCTCCTTTGCGAGATCCTTTGGTACGACCCAGAAATGAGCCCGCGGCCCTAACGACCCTCGACTCTCACGCAGCCAACCACATCCAACGAGTCCAATCCACAGTGGATGAAACAAAAGAAAATGCCTTTAATTATCTTATATTAGTCAGAGTCGCATTACATTTACACACGTCGCCATAGCTACTTGCAGAGTGCATTTCCGCCAAAACTCACATTTGGGATGTTAACTAGATCGCTCTCATCCACAATCAAGGTTATGCTTAAATTACCGCTGGATTAAAATGTCTAATATACAAGTTTTTGTGTAGCAATTTGCTACATGTCAATAAAACTAAAAAGAAATGAACTCTGGAATTCAGCTAAAATTGCGGCGACAAGGATTATTGTATTATAATAACGTAAGTGGTCCCGACGCCGGACCGCGCGTACTGTCGGCAGCAGACATCGCTCAACAACGTCTAATGACACCTAACATTTAAATGCTAATAGTTCTACATCTAACGCGATAGTTTCGGAAAGTATACAACGGGATTGGATTGCTTTGATATGCTTATGGTGTACAGTATGCTGTAAGAGCGAGACGGAAGTAGTTTACTATCAACATTTTGTAGAGACACTAACTACTTGTATTTAATAGATTCTATTAAAAATACGGTCACTTTTATAAAAAGGAATAGCAACTTTCACACTACCCACCTTTTACTAGCGAATATTGAAATTACTTGCAAAGTTTCGAGATAAAATTTTTAAACTACCCTCATTTCCATGGTGGAAAGCTAAACCTTTACCGCATACAAAGCCATACATGGCACAAATCATATTACTTCACAACATGATACAAATGCAAAATATTTACAGTTAATGATCCCCGAAGGATTTACTTTTCGTAAAAAGATTTTTACTAAAATAGTTCGTATAACTTAGAATTTATAGAGCACAAATTGCAAATAATTTTCTTGGAAAAAATATCCAATTTAACTATACTCTATTTGTACCTAGTTGTACTATATAAGAAAAGAGTATGTGTTCTCGGTATCGGGACACCTCGCAAATATTGTGGGTAGTTTGACAACTCCGTTTAGTAATTACATTTATAAGAGGGTGTAGGCATAAAAAAAAACAAATCTCTTCAATGTTTAATGAAAGGTAAATCGACAAAGTCAAACATTCATTCGCAAATCGTGAGATACTACTAGTCAACAAAAATAGCCAACTTACGCACTTTACTATAGAATTTATCGCGCTATTATTTTTAACAGTTATGCTGGGGCCGCACTTGCGCCTATCGTCACGAAGCTTCGTGCTAGGACACGATACACGCAGATGTGACCGGCCGTTATCGGCTATCGTCGCGAATATTCGGGTTGAATGTGCGTTATCGGCCGGGAGGCGGTACGTCAGGGTTTTAGCGCGCTAACCTATCGCGCTGCGTGGTCAGACATGCGTTGTTCATTTCGAAGGTTGTTCTCCATTAGGTCAGACGCGTACGGATGACTAAGTATATGATACAGCTGAGTTATTTTTTATAATAAATGCATTACGTAATTATTAGCACACAATTTAGAAGTAAAGAAAGTGATTATGCATAGTTAAACGCAAAAAAGGATAATAATATCACGCAATTTACACGTCTGGAAATGATTTCGGCCATTTTGGATTATTGCACGATAGTTCGTGCAAATAAAGAAATGCCACATGTTTTATCGCGATAACTTTGCTCGGGCCGCACTTGCGTGTATCGTACGAAGTATCGCCACGCATTACTTCGGGACGATAGGCGCAAGTGCGGCCCCAGCATTACAAGAAAACTATCCCTGAAATCGTCAGCTAACGTAACTACTCGACGAAGTTACCAAACTACGCACTTTATGAGCGAACTACCGCGAGACCGAACGCTCTCGCACGTATAGAGGGGGAGCTAGTTCAATAGGGGTGTTGCTTGTCCAGTCGAAATACTTTCTTAAATTTTACATACGAATTTGTGACGTCATAAATTGTTATGGTTAACTGACTGAATATGAAATGGTTTTGATACGCCTAGAAATCAAAATTTAGAGATAATTTGGAACGATGGAGGTTTTCTGGCAAAAAAATACCATGACGTTTTACGAATTTAACACCTTGTAATTATTATTGAATGGTGTCAACATCCCTATAGATGAGGGGGGTTGGGGGGTAGTGTTGGCTAGTCTACTGCCGTCAGGGCGGGGGGAGGGGTCGAGGGGGCGGGGGCGGCGTCCTCGGCGGCGGCGGCGGCGGCGGCTCGGGCTGTCGAACAACATCACCTTCAGTACGGGGGCACGCGTTCAACCCGACACTGCCTCGACAAGTGGACAATATATCCCGACTAACGCTTTACTGGCTGTTAAAATACCCTCGACAAAGCCGAAGAAATTATATATGGCAAAAAAATTGTATGGGTGCAAATCACACACGGTAGAAGTGAAACTTCAGAAAAGTACCAAAAGTGATTTCAGATGCACCAGATGTTTATGTTGGTTGTTAAAACAGTGAACATTTTTTCGCGTTAAGTAGTAGTTTTCAAATCGTCACGGTGCTAAAGAAGTTTCGCTTCAGAAAAATATTGCTGGGAAACGACTTTTATTTTTTGATGTTAAAAAAACAGCACCACGCAATTTAAGCGCGAAACAGAGAGAGAAAATTAAGAACGTGCTGGACGGCAACGAAGTTCATAGTTCATTAACATTTTAACCTAATGTTCCAATGCAGCGCTTGTGTGCGTGCGCATGGAGTGAGAGATGCAACGAGTGCTGACTTTTGAAGCCATCTGTTGTTAACTTAAAATTTTGATTAAATTTCTATGGACAAAAATTAAGAAAAACCTTTTTGTTTTCATAATAAAAATCTTAAAATAAGTTTTCGACTTTCACCTTCAATTACTTCTAACTACATATTGATTTTATATTTAATTTATCTGAAACTCAGTGTAACAGACAAAAATAATCCTAATGATGGGCAGAATACGTGGGCCCCGGCTTTGTCGACGGTCATTTTACACCCGTTATAATCTATGAAAGTGACGTATTGCTGTCAAAGCAGCCTTTCGTGTCAAACGTTAAAGTTAGCGTTTTTGCTTACAACGCTTTGAAGCGTTCTTTGCCACTTGTCTAAGCATAATGGGGGCTATACTTTATCCTAATTTGAACACAAACATTTGCCTACAAACATTGAGCAACTATGTTGTACTAGAGCAGCTATAAATTGGGAGCTATAATGCGCAGGAACGATTCTACTGAATAGAGAGAATAGCACAGCTTCGACCCGGCAACTATTTCGTAAAATATAAAACTATTTCGGTAAATAATTCGACTATATATCGGTGAAATGTAGGTACAGTAATTGAATACAAGGTTTAAGGAATTAATTAGTCTACTCTAGTATAACATAATATCTCAATGTACTAGAAAGACGCGATACCATCACTTACAATATATTGCTATAATACTTTGACCTTTTACTAATATTGATGTAAAAAAAAAGTATAATTTAAGGTCCATTATCAGTTAATAAATCTAAATACTGAACACAGTCTATCAAAAATACATTTAAGAAAATATTTCTTGTTAGCCCTTTTAATTAATCAATAATATTGAAATACTTTTGTATATCACATTGCATAGAACACAATTTATTTAGACGATGTCTGATCTTAATGATTCTGTCCTTCAAGACCTTTTCAATTAAATACTTAATTTTTTTCCTGGTTATTATGCAAATGAAAATCACATCAATGATCCATGAACAGTTGTCACAGTACGATAGATGTTGGACGAAACGAATGTCCGCTCCACTGCTCGTAAGGAAGGTAAAATATAGCCCTCTTCAGAACACATTGGTACGACTTAGAAAAGGGAATGGTGCTCAAGTAATGAAAATTAACTATGCTTAGTATAATTTCCCAAACGTCTACCAGATTTCTAGAAAAATAGAAATTGTTAAAAACTAATTTTTATGTACAATTAATAAGATCATTTTAATTATGATTCATAGATCCAATTAAAATACATTTTTGTAATTAGTTAACCATCTGGTTGAGCACCATTGCTGCAACTTTTTAAATAAATAAAAATTCTAAAATACAAAAATGATAAAGAAAATTAGTTAAGCTTTTACAAACATGATTAGTTTTAATTTAAAAACAATTCTAACATTATTTATATTGGAACCATCAAGCGCGGTTCTTAAATAATGTCAGTGTTAAGTCCTATGTTAAACTATTGTAATATTGCATCCAAACCTTTGCGCATCCTCTCCGTTAACAGCTAGATGTAAGACGGAAACTAGTTGCAGATATAAACACAATGAATTTATATTTCATTCATTTTTAGTTATGGGTAAAAGTATTGTGTTGGTGTGTAGTGTAATGAATTTAAAGTTATTAATGAAACAAATATTTGGCCAGTATAGCAGTTTCAGAAGGTAACAGTGTATTATAAGCGTGGTGATAACTAAGTTGGAGCCATATACCTATGTTTCTATTGATACAAGTATAAAACATTGGTGAATAGTTATATCAGTTGTACCAAGCAAAATATGTTTATCATTGCTTACATGATGTCAATTTACACTAAATTAGGCTTTATTTATAATACTTATACAATTTTAATTTACTCCAACACAATTTTTACTTAATTTTAAATCCTCAGGAAGGATTAAAGTAATATGTGATAGTTAAATGTTATTGTGTATGCTTTGTGAGATACAGTAGTCTTCATTTATTTGTGTGTATTATAATCAGTTCGGGACTTGAGGTTCTTAGATATTGTCTTTGTTAAAAAACATTGCCAATATAATATTATGCAGTGTTTGGTACATGAGGTATCAAACATACATCTACCCATGCTATAGTCAATAGTCATATAAATACTATAATGAAATCAAAAATTCGAAATTGTAAGAAAAAATATTTCACCATACAAATAGTTCAATCAGAAAAAGAAAATGTATTACAATTAATTGCAAATAAATTTTAAACCATCTAGATAAGACCGAAGGTCATCAGAAATTAATTACATATTTAGAAATTGGGTATTCTAATAAATGCCAGAACACAGCATAATGTTGTTAGAGTGATATGTTTATGTAAGATTGCAGGACAGACAGTTGGACTTGGAACAAGTCCGACAAGCCAAAATATTGCATTTATGAAACGTTTTACGTTATGGATGTTATTCCAACGAGAATATTTTGCTTTGAGAAGCACAATTATACAATGCAGTGTAGAGTGTAAGATGTAGTGTTTGTGTAGTGTTTGGTGTGGCAGTAAGTGCAGCGGTGGCGGGTACGGACCTGGCTAGTAGTTGTGCGAGCGCGAGCGCGAGCGGGAGCGCGAGTAGCTGCGGCGCACGGGCGAGTAGGTGGGCGAGCCGCGCCGCCGGGGCGAGTACGACCGCGACCTGACGGTTAGTTGCACAACTCAAACACTCATACTTACTTACTAAATGTTATAATACTCAAAATTTCTGTTCAGATAGAACATGAAAGCATATTGGACACAATGTTTTTTCTTTCTATTCTATTCTTAATTTATGGCGCCGCGACACATTTACGACGCATTTTGCCCAATGTCAAGTGAAAAAGTAATCAAGTAACTAAAATTTGTACGGGTAGATTCGAATTAAAAATGGACTCTCTCAACACGTGTTTTTACAACACGAATTCGAGAGAAACTCTTTAATCAAAATTAATGCCTTAGGTTAAGAGCATCATCATTCAAGTATTCATCTGGATCTTTTGACAACTCATTACATTTTTTAAGCACCTAAATGGACAGAGTAGGTATGTAATACTTCTATTTTTTTTTCTTTTTGTTTGACTACTGGCAGGTCTCTGATGACATTTCCTGCGTGGCCGGGTTTTAGAAGGCGGAGGCCTTGGGGGGTCCTCATCAAGCCTGTAAGTCGAACATTCCTATGGGATTACTGGGCGACCGAGCATCTCTCTGTCGGGAGTCCCTCGGCCGCCTAGCGTCCCTAGGGGCGGGAAGGGTAATAAGCATCTAAGCTAATCGATCTCACCGATCCCTGTCGCCGCTATACCTGTCTCCGCCGCCGCCACCGCCGCCGCCGCCGTAGTCCTCCTTCACGCGGATGTATGACACCTCGCCCTGCAATGTTACACTCACACATACAATCACGCTCGAGGTCAGGGGTTGAGCAGACATTTAGACCATGTCCAGAACAACGAATTCGTCGCGAATCTTTACGCGCGAACTGAGTCTCAACGCGCAAAGAACAATGGCAGAATCGTTGTTGAAAAAAACCTTTAGCGTCTACAAATTTCATATGCTTAAAATATTTTGTTACCGTTTTTGAAGAAAACATTATGACACTGTGAAGTCTGGAAAAAAAATATTAATATTTTAAAAGAAACACAAATGTCTATTTCCCTTAACTATCCATGCTGTGTTGTTTTTTATTCAAGAAATCGATCTCTATATTTTGATATTTATTTTATTTATAGACGCTAAAAATTATATCAACAAAAATTTGTTAAGAGAGTTTGCCATTGTCCCCAGTACCTCGCCAACGCGAGTTGTGTGTTCGCACGTAGATTCGCGGCGAATTCGCTCTTCTGGACAAGGTCTTACGTAACATTCATACAGTGAAACAGGTTACAAAAGGAGCATCAAATCCGAAAGCAACTAAACCTTCAGAGAACCAACTGAACTGACAACAGGACATCATATCAGCCTTTATAATTCGGCCCTGATGCTAGGACACAAGGCCTCTCCTTGTCATCGAAGACGGTTTAGGAAGCAGTCCACCACATTTGCCTAATGCGGATTGGTGGACGGGATATAAGGTGATTGATACCCCTTTGGTGATCCATTAGTCACCTTCTACGACACCCGTTGGAGGATATGGCGTGATGCTATTCTATTCTGCCGGCATCACAACAGGACAAATGTTACACTATAAATTACTCAGCAGTCCAGGTAACATTACCATAATAGGTTTAATAGATCCAGAAGCCCTGGGTTCAATTCCCAGGGTGCTTTTTAAGCCTGCATAGATAGGCTGCCTGCCTGATAGCTATCAACATCATATTACACCAAAACCAACAACTTATTGAAGTCGACAATTAGTGATAGGCGATAGCCAGTCCCTTTGTGGTTGATGGTTTCAGGTGGAGCTCTATTATATCTTCGGCATTATCGTCACTTACCATCAGCTGAGATGAAGGACAAGAGCTTCTCTGTGAAGAATTTATAAAAAGTACACAGCAAAGTAAGGTTAAGACAGATTTACACAGCGTGACTCACAAATTCGAGGAAAGTCTGTGTTGACTGACCTAGGGAGTCAGTACAGAGCTGTCGCGTGAGCTCGGACTTCAATATTCCCGCTAAAGTCGCCGCTAGACCTTCCTATATGGTTTTTATATGGCTCTAACGTCTACACTACAAAAAGTAGCAGTAGCAATATCAAGTTGGTACTTGTGTTGTACGCTTTTGCGTTAGTAAATATGAAGGTGTGTAGGTATCCGACAATTCTACATACCGTCCGATTTAGGATCCTTTTTTAGGAAAGGACTGTTGGAGTTCTGATTAGGTAAAAGTTAGGACTTCAGTCAAACACATTATCCGATTTCGTCCTATATTAGGATAGGATAGGAATGTCTAGCGACGCCTTGACTGCATGTAAACGGAGTGCTCAGTCCTCGGCGCCAGCACTGACGCATGTTACGGCCTTTTACTTATACTTACCTCGTGTAAATCAGCCTTTAAGTAACTATGTAGTAGACCAACCTCATGGCTTCTGAAGCGTGAGTCATCCAGCTTCTTGACGGCATACTTCATGTCCTCGTGGCGCAGAAACTCCACGACGCCCGTGCCGTCCTTGAACGTGTCCGCGAAGCAGACGTCGCCAGCCTCACGCATGTGGTCTTTCAGGTCCTGTCACAACACCACACCTTCATACTGTATCCCTCATCGAGTTCCCAGTCCTCACCACTGGCTTTGTTCCCGCGCTGGTGACGAATGGGAAAAATCCAAGAGAAATATTCCCAGTTCCCCAGAAAAAAACATTTTTATAAGAAAAAGTCAGACATGGTCGACCCCCCTCAACCCCTTAAGTCATCTTATCTAATGAATGAATGGCCTCTAATACCAAAAAGAGGTCAAGCAGAACTTTAGGCACCATTTAGTTACACATAAAGCTACATTTGGCAGTATGGGACATGCAGTGCCTCCAACAGTAAAGCCAGGTGGCCAGCCTTTTGCCAACAAAAATGGGACACCTAAAAGTAGCAATCCTTTAGTAATCCAACAAACAAAATACCAATAACCAGAACAGACTAATGATAAAAACTAAAATCCATGAAATATTTAGTGGTTTATTTCTTATGGAATATCAGCTCTAAGTAGAAATACTAAGCCAAGTAACAAACCCTATAATTAAAAGCTATTTTGATATATTTATTTGATGCAAACATACCTGCCAAGAGCCCGAAGGTGGGAGGCCAGTGACGAGTACCCTGTACTCTGACCGTCTGGCAGGAGGTCCCCGGGCGCCACCGCGGGCCCCGAACCGTTCACCAGCCCCTCGGGCGCCCCGGCCTCCGCCCCCGCCGCCCCCCCGCGGGAACTCCACGCGGAGTCTGTACCCATCATAGTCATAGCCGTCGCGAGCACGTACTGCGTCATCTGCATCTCTACGGGATACCATAATTTCATCATTTTCCTACCCTGCTCCTCATCATTACTAAGAACGATAAGATTATCACAAAAAAATTTTTCAATATTACAAAAGCAACACAGTATTAACGTTTTTGTTATCTTTTAACTTTACAGTCAACTGTACAGCTTTTTTTTCCAATCATGTCTATGTATGTCAACAGATATTACATTGTGACTATTAGTTATATAGGTCATTGACCCCAGAAACCATGTATGTTGACTTTTATTGTGTATAAACCTAACATTAATACATAGGTAGTGATTGTAAGAAAGTAAACATAGTAATAAGTTAATAACGGATTGGTAAGTCATTGTTAATATTTTTCTTGATATTTATTGATATTGCTACTTTTCATTCAGACATTGAATAAAGAAGTGGTATGAATCAAACAATGTTCATTAAGTTTAAATTGAAATAAATGTTGCCTTGATGTTTTTCAAATTCTTTTGCTTTCATTAGGGTAGCAAGTTATGAATTAAAAACCAGTAAACATATAAAAATGGAAACAGACAGAAATAAATATTTTAACAACCTTAATCACAAATATACATGTAAAGTTCAAAATATGGTCGAAGTGTAGCCTTAGGGGCTCTATGGAAAAAAAGACAGAAAAATTTTGATGAAATTTTTTTACTACTGATAACCCACCATAAAACACTAGACTAGACTGTTACGAAAACAGTGCACACTCCGCCTGGTCATAAAAAAAAAATAACCCTAACCTACCCATCAATCAGTCATGTGGGAGCATAAAACACTAGACTCTCCCAAAAAGATTGCACACCACCAGGTCATACATTAAGGTGAATCTAAAACGACTATAAAAAGGGTGGGTTATCAGTAGTAAAAAAATTTCATCAAAATTTTTCTGTCTTTTTTTCCATAGAGCCCCTAAGGCTACACTCCGACCCAAAATATGGTGGCAAAAAGGCAATATATCTGCCACCACCAGTTAAAGGGTAGGCAAAACACAGGGTAAGTAGAGTCAGTGCTGGTGCCTACAACTGTCCACACCATTTACATGCGGTCAGTAGGCTATAATATTGAAGTCAGCCTGATGTGACAGCGCTTTACTGACTCCAAATCAATTTACATTAGGTCAGTACTTAGTCAAAACTGGCTTACCTTGAATTTGGAGTCAGTTATTTACACTGTGTAAATCTGCATACACGTTCAAATATTTATCAGCTGTCTATGTTATCTGCTCATACGGCCATAAAATAACAAGTTTATCGTACAAAAAAAGCATGGTAGGTTTGAATAGCAATTTAATTACGTAGGAAAATAACCACGTCAGTAGTGCGCTATCACTGCGTTGTAATTCAACTAGATAACGATGTAATTAATAATAAGAACAGCGGCAACGGCAACATCATCATTGGTCTAGGTAAAAATCAGACAAAATAAGTTTCTATGAACGTAAAGACAAGATTCGGCCAGTGTCGCCTCATATTTACGAGATTAAAATTACGAGGCACTTAGTTACCTGGGATCTTCAAATTCCACAAAGGCAAAAGGTGGACCCTTTCTGTTCTTCAAGTCGACGAATGTGACTTTACCGAATTTGTAAAATAAGTCTTGAATGTCCTTTGTCCTTATGTCCGGGGGCAAATTTCCAACGTATATTCTGCACTCATTTCTATTGCTACCGCTTCCACCTGACATTGTGATTGTAATTGATTATATTTCAATACAGTTTGTATCCTATTATTAGGACTTTCTAGTTTCTTTTAATTCGGCGTTTCACTTTCCACAAGACAAATCAATCAAATATGGCGTCCAACTGACATCAAGCAAGCTACGGCGGCCGGATACGGAAATGACTACGTGCATACACACCCAAAGTCAAAAGTATAGTGGGGAACTCACGATCACTCCAAGTCACATACCGCCAAGTCATCACTCCAAAATAAGCCAAAATCGTTCCGTGTGTAGAAACTCACGTGGCTTGAATGGAATGATGAAAAATGTTGGAAATACAAATGAAGCGATCGTGTGTTTGCTCAATCTACATCGCGCCGACCTTAGCCGCTCACAAACCATTTAACACGGGACGTGGCAAGCGAACGCGTTCCCCTCTGCCAAAGTAGTATATGAACAAACGTTCATGTCAGTTTATAAAAACTAGTTCGCCGCGACTACTGACCGTAATTTTGAATTCGTATCTGTCACTAAGCGGACCTCGTAAAAATTATTGGTTGCGGAGTGTTTTCTTGTAAACGACGACCAGAAACATTAAAGTTATCCTAAAACGGAGTTTCTTATCTCACGGAAGTAATTTTCTATTCAAATAAACTACTGTTTCACATAACAATACAATTTTTCATCAACAAATTTTGCGACAGAAACAACGATATAACAACGTATGGCGATATGGTGGTACGCGGGTTAGCCGAGCACGCGAGTGTACGCTCATAATAGCGAGTAAAATTTTTGCAGCAGTCTGCACGAGTGAGTAAATGTGTGCTATGCGTATTTGCCTCACCCGTGTCAAGCCTAGTCTTCGGTCTTCTGTTTAATTTGGGTCTTGGATAGAGGGCCTGATTAACAGTAGGCATATTCGCTTTTTTTTTACAGATGAAAGTGATAATCTCCGAGTGCATCACATATTTCCATTGCTGTTTTGTACGACAGGCTATTATGATACTAGTCGTGTGAAAGCAGCAACGAAATGTAATTCATATGACTAAAGTAATTTACTCGGTGATTATGACTTTCAACTGTCAAAAAAAGTTAGCGAAAGGCCGGCAGTTTGTGTATTTGTGTATATTAGTTTTTGTTGGTTGTTGTATATAAACCAAGCAAAGGTAAAACTGGAAGTTACACTTACACTAAAGTCCGGTCGCGGAGCAGGAAGAATTTTGTATGCATAAACCAAGAATTAACTTCTAGAACGCTTTCGAGTATCTAAAACTACTGTTGAATACTTAATAAACAAAATTGGACAGCACACACAAAAGTAAAATTGTTATATTCATAAAATTACCCTGAAATTCCTCAAAAGCTTACTTCGAAATCGTGATATGACAAATATGTTAAAAAAGTGACAAATTTGTCAATTGCTATTGACAAATTTGTCACTTTTTGACAAATATGTCAATGAATATGACATTTGTTCGTTTAATAGGCCCTACGTCATTGCTCCAGACTAACGAGAAGGTATCCACACTCACCAATGACGTAGGAATTCAATGGACGTGCCCTAACAACAAAAAAACCGTGCCGGTTGAGCGCACAAAATGGCGGACTGACAACTGTTATAGTGCTGTTCGGTACCTAGTATCTTGCTATATCGATAAAATTATTTTGGGAAATAAATTATTTTGTGAAATAATTTTATTGTGTCATAAAGTTAGCTTATCAATATGAAATGAATGCATAGATATAGGAAACTGTAGATGGGCAAAGTAAAAGAGAAAGAGTATACTAACACGTATATTAGAATGAGATAGACAGACGAGACCATTTCACGTATACGCAGGCGGCCTAGGTCGGCCTGTCAGTCACGTAGAAAAAACAGCAACTTTCAGACTGCAGTACTATTTTTCACGGACACGTGCGCATTTCTCACACATTGGTGCATTTTTTGGTCTCGCCTTTAATACCAAACACGATTTCTTGGCAAGCTATAAACATCAGTAATTATAAAGCTATCATTACACCCTTAGATAGTTCAAATTGTATTCACGGCGCCCGCCCGCCGCCCGGTGCGCTTTCTATAATATCTCCCTTATTGCTACAAGATATCGGGTGAAACTTCCTCTGTGCTTCGGAAGGCACGTTAAGCTGGTGGCTAGTTGTAAGCTTGGCTGGGGGGAGCGAATATCTAAAACATATTATAGGTTAAAGTTAAGCACACCAAAGATAATTTGCAATATGTTTATTATTTACATGTAGTACCATTATTAATTTGACTAAACAAACTCAAACTCAAATTTCTTTATTCATTTAGGTACAATTTTGATGCCAAAGTGAAGTTTGATGCCATCGGCTTAAAAGTCTACCAAGAGGCCTTGTTCTGAGAAGAACCGGCAATAAACTCAGCTTTGGAAAGAGCTTTTTCCACTCCTACTGCTTCCAACCACATTTTCTTCCTATATTCACTTCTTGGTAACCTAAAAAAAAACAAAAACCTATAAGATATATTGGAGATGAAAATTGGAATCTTAAATAATTTGGGTTGGGTATGGGATAGGCAATTTTATTTTCATTTATATTTATGTTCTTTAGCTGTATGAATCCATTACAATTGATAAGGTTAAAAGAAGACATAAATAATAGTAAAAAATTAAACACTTTCCAAGTTGTAAAAGTAACCAACCAACCAAGAGGACACCAGTATTTTTTTATAAATCCTCTTTTTTAAATCGTATAAGAATAATGATCCGATCTTATATAGATGCTATTTTGAAGGCATATGTACTCCATCTGCCCCTAAGGCCCCCTATGTATTATCGTCAATTACTTTCGATAATTTGAGAACAATACTAGTTGTCAAATTCAACATTTTCTTAGCTTGAAAATATTCAAAATAAAGCCTAATCTTTAATTGAAATCCACATGAATGGAATCACATGGATGAATAAAAAATTTAAAACATTCAGAGTACCCATAAATGCTAAAACTATTTACTATTTACTTGTAAATTTTAAGACTTACCAGTGCAACGTTAATCTTTGTTGATTTTCGTCTTTCCTTGACCCACACCCTATTACACTACACTTAGGCATTATGACGGTGTGATCTTTCACAACTTCGCGTAATTTCAATGAAGAAATCTCCAGAAAAAGAAAGATAAATATTAATTTTGATAATGTTTACAAATCGTTGACACATGAAGTACCAAACAGTAACTGACAGTTATGTCACACAATATGGCTGCCTGGCCGCAAAATATATATAAAAATAACTATAGCTACAGACAATAGGCCGGGTCCATAGAATTCCTACGTCATTGACACTCACGCGACCTTCTCACTTGCGTTCTCGACCGTCATGCGAAATGGACGACTGACAGTGCAGCGGCTTTGGTAATTACAGTAAACCACAGCAGTTTGTAGGATCGAAAAAGCGAAGGAGTGATATTATAAAAATTAGTACAACCTAACATTTTAATTATATCATCCGTTTTTACTAGGATATTGGTTGTTTTAATGTTAGCAATGAGCTGTTTTAGAATATTTTATAGAGGATACTAAATTAAATAGAATAGAAAAAAAACCTGGGATGGAATGGATAAGTGCTGTAGAAACAAAATCAATGTTTTAAAAAGAAGATTGAAAGCATGAGTGTAGATAAAATTAACTATTTAGACAGGCCCTGTTTCAAAGCTCATATTAATAAAATAATAAATGCAAAGCACACACAGGTGATGGAAATCACTTCCTACGTCGCAGTGAGGCCGAACGAGAACAAACGAGAGTGTGATACGGTTTTCTTTTCTCGTCCGAGAAACCCTTTGAAGCGGGCCAAAAACCCGACACCGAGCCGAGAACAGGCGAGCCCGAGAACGAGAACGCGAGAAACTAATCACACTCTCGCTTCTCAGGGGTTCTCGGCGAGAGTGTGGAGGGCGCATAATAAAACGGACAATTATGTCAAATGCGACAGGTGAAATCTGACAATTGTCGCCTTTATTAAACAGGATTTTAGTCTGACAATTATGTCAATATTTTACCTGTCACATTTTGACATATTTGTCATTTTTATTATACGACAATTGTCACAGAATCCGACTTATTTGTAAAAAGTGACAAAATTGTCGGATTGTAGCGTTTATTAAATAGGCCCCAGGCGTAGGCCCCAGGTATATAATCTAAGCAAGAAGGTTGTAGGCTTGGAGGCTTGTCACCAAGAAGCTTATAATATATTTTACTGCTTGTCACAATAGATCTTTAAAGGTCGCAGTGACGCAAAAAGCCCCGAATAGGTACTTTACTATAACAATATTATGCCACTTGTTGTGTAAAAACAAGAAGCTTTTAAAAACAGCTTAAAAAGCAGCAATGGAATGGATAGTGATATGATGGTGATCATCAAGAAGGTTGTAGGTCCTTGGTGATCATCACTTTCATTTTATTTGTCAAAGAGTTAGCGAATAGGCCGGCAGTTTAAACAAAACGTGTGGATAAATATTATAAGTTTTGTATTGAATAGATCATAATTTCAAAAATTTAATAACAAACAATATGTTCAAAAAACAGGTTGATTTATTAATATTAAAATAAGCAGTAATTGGCCGTACGTAATAAAAAAGTATAAAAACTCCGAACCAATAAATTTTTTATTTGAATTTCGAACGCCCTCTAGCGCAATGAGAAGTAATCTATACTGAAAGAAGCCTGTGAAAGAATCCTCTAGAAAGTAGTTAAAGAATCTCCGGTATCAAAATCTTTACGTGAGAATTTATTCATTTTCCCGAAGTTTAAGTGAGTATTTCTTTCTTAAATTATAATGTTATTTATATCGGTGTATTGTATAAACTATGTGGTGGGTTTCATTATTTTATTGTTCGCAAAATGGTGTTGAGGCACTTAGAAAATCTGCAACATATTTCCACCGTGTTTTCGCGTAAATATGCAGCGAATGCGTCTATTGATTAAACTTTTTGATTTCCATAGCAATAACCTAGAGAATGCCGTAATATTTTATCTAGTATATCGAATTTTGCCCGCGCACATCGTCTTATTCATTTCGCGATTGATGACGGGTATTAGAGCTAGTGCTTCCGTTAGGATTCGCACCAAAAAGTCTTCAAAGAGTGTTCAAGTTGTCAGGTATATTGCAATATATCTGTTTTTGTTCGTAATTCGTCACGATTCTGTCTATAGAGGGGTAATCGTCTACTACTGTAATTTTCGCACCTTAATTTCATAAAGGGTGCGCACTGGAGTCCCGTAATTCGCATCTGACCTTTATTGGAGTTTATTTATAGCACCTCCACGCAAACAAACAATCAATGGTTAATACCTCTTGTGGAAAACAATTTTCTATGCGTTATCAGAAGAACTGTTGACGCGATGAGTGTGATAACCTTCCCATGAATAAAGATTAGATATTAGGTACCGATCCAGTTCTGTTCCATAATTTCATAATTTCTAGCAAAATAATGTATAATTACACTTCCATTTAATAAGTATATCCTAAGATAGAACTAAGTAGTTATATTTTGTACAAAGGACGATTAATAATCAATAAAAAAAGAAAATAGCAGAATCTCATTAGATCACAGGTTTACCTTGCATTTTCGTATTTACAGAAATACATCCGATAAAATGTGTGACCGCAAAGCGGTGATCAAGAATGCTGACATGAGCGAAGAGATGCAGCAGGATGCTGTGGACTGTGCAACACAAGCCCTTGAAAAGTTCAACATAGAAAAGGTCAGTAGATAGATGGTAACTTTAATTTAATTAATTTAAAATTGTCACAAGCGTTTGCAAACAAAGATACTTTTAACCTCCCAACTACCACGGGCGTCGATTGCTACCATCCAGTAAAATAAATAGAATTATAAAAAAAAATCGAAAAATTAATAAATATATCAAAAATAAAGAGGTAAGAGGTACTTTTATATTTTTATATATAATGGAGCAAATTGGCGGGCATCGATCGATGCTCGCAGTAGTTGAGAGGTTAAGCACTTTTTTTGGTAATAGTTGTGAAGACGAATGAATTAATACATATAACATAGATTGGACAAACACTTGGAGAAAGACTAAGAGTAACAGGATACAGGTCAACATCAGTTGTTTCGACTGACAACCTGTTAAATAATAATAATTGACTAGAAAATGCAGGAGTAATAGTGTAAAACTTAGGCAAAACTAAAATAAAACCACTTGAAACAATAATAATTTTGTTAAACTACTTATTTTTTTAAATGTACCAATTTTCATAAGTTAAATTAATTTTTTTTTGGAAATCTATAAATGGTTATGAACCATTGAATATTGAATACTAATATAAAGGGCCTGGGCCTGTTTCTATATGTTGTTTCTGAGGGTATAATTTGTACTCCCTACACAAGTACTACCTACATAAATAAACAAATAACAATAGTAAATAACTCCAATTTAGTTACTTGATATTCATTGAAGCAACAACAAGACACATAATTTTTGTATTATACAGTTGCAATTCTATTAACTGTCGATCTTGAGTATCACTTGTGGTATCACTATCAAAGAGATCACTCCCATTATCCAGATTTTTCCATTCATTAAAAATAGTAATTTGTATACAAAAGTTCTTGTTAATTTCAACATATGTATTAGAGAAATAAAATAATTAATTGTTTAATTTCAGGACATCGCTGCATTTATCAAGAAAGAGTTTGACAAGAAATATAACCCAACGTGGCACTGTATTGTGGGTCGCAACTTCGGCTCGTATGTGACGCACGAGACTCGCCACTTCATCTACTTCTACCTCGGGCAGGTTGCGATCTTGCTCTTCAAGAGCGGCTAGACCTGCACTCGTTCCAAATTTTATGTTGTTAGCATCGGACGCAGAGTCCGGCCCCGCTGCGGCCGATCTCATTCCGGTCCCCGGCCGGCGGGGCTGCGTGTGTGACTGTGTACTCGCTCTCATTAGTTTACCAGAGATGCCGGACATGTCTGTGCGATCACCTCTCACCAAACCCGGCGCACTTAGTGTACTGCTATACTTAAGGTTGACTTGGGTAACTTCACTTCTAGTGTATTTATATTATAAAATTTTAGTTAATTATTCCTAGACTTATACCTAGCATAGCGTAAAAGTCATATTAATATGTTAGTACCTAACTAAATTTATTGTTTAATTTCTTTGTTAATACATTCACTGGAGATATTTTCAATACTTCTATAATTATTAAACTTTCTTATAAACCATTTGGTAGTTTTCATTTTATCATGGGTACCCTGCACACATCTTCCACTTCACATTAATTTCTGGAATTGGTAGGTACAGACTTCACATGCACATGAGGTCAACATCAACCAATGTTAGGAGCACCAAGACAATAATTATTTCCTATGCACCACCAGAGTTGTGCAGTGTTTTCCCAGTAGTTCCAGTGGTATACACCCATGATGGGACTTAGGTCCCTCTGCTGCACCCAGCTGGAGAACTTGGGTGAAGCACAAGTCCGGACTGGTTTTTTTCCCAGAGGTTTAGGAAAACAATTTGGCCTACTTTCTGTTTTTTGTTTACATCTACTTACGGACTATGAAATGAAACACATAGGTACCTGCCTACATGTACTTATATGTTTCATTTCCCGTCATGGGACTACTGGATTTTTTTTTGCCAGAGGTTCCACTGACTGGACTATTGTGATTCAATTCCCAAGTAGTCCCTTGTGATACTCTAGACCTAAGCTCTAGACGCATAAAACCATAGATTTAAACGCATAGTTTACCTACAGTTATTTATTTATAATATAGTTTCATTAATAAAAACTTCATGGTAATTTCTTAATAGAACAAAGGCATAATAAAGTTAAGATTTTGTAACACGGTGGTGCGGTTTCGTGGTGTCGTTGACAATGCAAAACGCATGTTAGCAACCGCACAACTGGTGGTAGTGCATAAGGAGGGGAAACTCGCCACTGAAATGAATGAATAGATTACATTAGTGGTATCATTAGATATATAGGTAATTGTGGATCGGCAGTGTGAAAGAGAGCATGCTAAGACCTTGTCCAGAAGAGCGAATTCGTCGCGAATCTTTACACGAGCCCCAGTACCTCGCCAACGCGCGTTGTGTGTTCGCGTAGAGATTCGCGGTGAATTAGCTCTTCTGGACAAGTTCTTACGCGCGAACACAGACACTCGCGCGAAGCTTGTGGACGCAATATATTGAGCCCTGTACCTCGCCACCGTGCGTTGTGTGTTCGCGCGTAGAGACTCGCGGCGATTTCGCTCGTCTGGACACTGTCTAACGCGTATATTATATAGAGCGAGATAGACAGACGAGACCATTTCACGTACACGCCGGCGACATAAGGCGGCCTGTCAGTCGTGTAGAAAAGACAACGACTGTCAGACTGCATCTGTGGGTGCCTTAGACAAAGAATCCTGGTGGGTGCCTTAGTCGCGTGACCTTGGTGCCGCACTTGTGTCTCTTTAGGGCACAAGCGCCCGACATGCGGCTCAGTGCTGCTCGAACCGTCGCGTCGGTGTGATAAAAATGCCTTAAAATGGTGTTTTGAGGTATTGGTAATCAATCTGACCATCGATTTTTGTTAACGATATACCCAGAATATGACCTATATTACTAGACAAATACGACAGTGTTTTTATTTTTTTGATATCTTAAAAAGTGACCGAGATATAAGCGTTCAAAGTTGCCGCGCCGTCCGGATTTTTAAAACGAGTCGCGGAAAGTTGATGACGTCACACATCGACAGAACGGGCAGTGGTACTCGCGGCCGCGTACTTCTTTAGCTCTGTGCAACTGGTCCGCGCGCTTGTCTTTAATTTTATGTGGCTCTCAGGTGTGAATCAACATTATGCCATATAATAATATTGTGTAGTACCTATGTGTACAAATTCAACCATTAAAACGCCTAAAAAACTATTTTTTCAAGTGCCATTGGATGCCAAAAGGCGTAAAATGTGGATGAATGTTATGAAACGGGCAGATCCAATTGACCCTAAGATCGTTGGATTTTTTGTAAAGACCATTTAGATCTAAGTAAGATAATATGTAATTAGATATTCTAAGCTTTAGGGTACTGTGACGACCGCCGGGATCGTCTAGGGCGTAGCTCAAATAAAATACTTGGTTTCCTAATATACTTATATTCTTTTATAGCAAACTCAAATATTAACAATAATGGTACAGCGCGGCGGTCGTGCATCTAATGTGAAACTGTCAACCCCTATTCTCTGACGTCACCCCGCGGATCGCGTTCCCAAATCAAAAATCTACGATTTATTAATTATAAATCGGCTAACAACGTGCCAGTGGCGAAGGAGTATCGACTCCGCCACATTCCCCCCGTACAACTAAAATTTATTTATTCGACAAGTCGAATGAATAAATTTTCCTACCTAACTAACGACCACGACCTTCTACACATTCTTCTACTTAAAACTACCCTACCTGACAAAGGGCATCGTTTACAATTCATGACGGTCTTTAAGATAGACTGGCTCCTACCACCTTATCCATCCATCATGGGATAATGGTGGGAAAAACCCCATGCAAGCAAAAACCTCCGAAAAAGCTTGCGAACGCCATGCAAGACTCTAACCGAGAAGTAACAATATTCAATAAAAGTAAATTTTGAAAATAAAAATTAATACGTTATGTTCCACAAATAAGACCAAATCTATGATCGGTACAAGAGGTCACTGTCAGTTTATAACTCCACGATCTTTAAAACAACCCCCAAAAACGAATACAATACTCGTATACAACTTAATCCCAAAATAAAACTTGACACGAGTCCCCAAAATACGAGTTGTCAAACAGTGACTCTCCCTTCCCGACGCGTGAGGTGACAGACCTTAGGAATGGAGACATAAGAAAATCTCTTTCACCGTACAATTACAAGAACCATTTCAAAACATTCCAAATCCGATACACGTCCACAATAATAAATTATTATGTTCGAATATGTAATTGGATCGTAATAAAATAATTTCTTATTAATTTGCAGGGAGAACATGAATGAGTGAGCCCCGCGAAATATTAAATAGTCAATCTCATTCAATGACTTATAGGACAACAACCGTGTTGCGCAAGTAAAAAAAACTAGTAAGACGAAAAAAACAATCACTCATTCATAAAGAGACCGAAATAGACTCGTAAGTATACCAGTCAAACAACCCAATCCGACATCCATCGTTTCCCATAGGAACTAACGGATTTTAGCATACGTTACTAGCCCACGGCACGATGACGGCCTAGCTCCTATCTCCCCGACAATTTGTTGACCAAGCTAATCGTTTTTCTCTCTTGTGGACGTATATCTGGTTGTCTCCAAGAAAGTGGTAGGCAGGTCTAGTCATCTCACAGCAACATCATGACAGCTCACAAACAGCAACTCAGGAATCATGTAACAATTTACAAAGCATCAGTAAACCATACAAATTAACAACTATACAACTATACAACTTACTTCTATTTTCTATAATCATATTAATCATCACGTGCATTTAAGTTCAATAGGGTAAAAAAACTTATCAACGATTATAAATGCTACGAAAAATTCTAAATAAAGAAATATCTCATCTAACCTATATATAATCTTAATTTATATACATGAGCTCGAGAACATTCTTTTTCCACTCTCGTCATACTTGTGAGACCTGGAAACTAACTTAATCGGCCCCGATCATAACCTAATAGCTTAGACCTTACTTTCCTATAATACAATCGCTTTTGTTTTGAATTAGTCCTACACAAATAATTACTAGTAAAATTAAGAAAAGGAACAACATTCTTTAAGGCATATTTCAAACCCTCATAATAAGTTTTATGCTTTTTTACAACTTTTTCCTTACCGAGTTTACTTCGTCGTCGGAACATCAAACAAGGGGCACTGTGAACTAAAATATCGCATTTACCGACACTATCCTTATCATAAGCGCCTTGCGATTTTATTGACAAATCCTTAAAAAATTTCACCACATTATTGCCCCCCACATCTGATGCATACTTTCTATTATCAATCATTTGGTCACGAAAACGTAAGTCTATATCTTTCGATGAACATTTTGTTGCCGACTGTACGACATCGATGGAACTAATCTTAGTCAAAATGTCTGAATTCGAAATAAAATCGCAAAACATATTTTTCGCGCGTATTTGACTATTAACAAAATCTATTATTACGCCCTTAGAAACAAGAAAATCCTGACCTAATATCATGTCGTACTTAATACTATCTAGAATGCAAAAATCATATACAAAAACAACATTTTCAATTAAAATATTCAAATTAACTTTTCCTAAAACATTCAGACCCGTGCCATTGATTGCGTTCAACTGCATACTGCACGAATCGAACTGTTGCACGAATTTATTAGCTAACGACTTCGAAATTACTGAGACTGCAGCACCTGTATCTATAAAGGCAAGAAAACGATTATTGCGACACATAACATCGATAACAGGAACGGACACACCTTTTTTAATGTCCTTTTGTGGTGACGGCATGATGGCATTCAGATCGCCCACGGCCGGTGCTGGCGGACACTGCAGCTGACGCTCGTTCGCTGCTAGCCTTTGCGTCCGGTGTTGACGCTCTTGAGGTGCTTCTGCTTGATTTCTTCTCATTCTAAAATCATAAGGGCACTGGGAGTAATTCGTACGGGAAATAGGTTTATGAATAGGATGATCGGTAGGAACGATGTGCTGCTGCTGTGGTGCTTGGCAACGGTGATCCCCTGCTTCAGCCTTCCTCACAGACGGAGACACGGGCATAACGCTTTTCACCATCACGGGAAGATTCATTGCTTCACAATTTTTCTCGTCGCCAAACAATTCCTTGATTTTCTTGACAGCCTCCTTCAATTGTTTTCTGCTTACGTAGACTTGACATGCCGATTTATCTTTCAAAAAATAATTACAATTTTTCAAATAATGCATGACGAAACATTTTTCATCTATGATCGGCCCCGCTTTCGTAGCCAATTCTTCCAAAGAATAAAAAAACGTCAAGGGATCCTCCTTGAAACTCTGCTTGCGCTCGAAAAAAGCAGCTAATAATAATAATAATAATAATAATAATAATAATAATAATATATTTTCACGCTCACACCAATTATCTAGCCCGAAGTAAGTATCATTAAGAACTTGTGTTACGGATACTAGATAACGGACATTTTATTTTTTTAATATACATAATAATTTTAGATATTTTTATAAATAAACTTACATAAATATATAAACAACCATGACTCGCAAACAAACATTCGTGTTCGTCACACAAACATTTGCCGCTACCAGGATTCGAACCCGGACCGCTTGATGTGAAGCCAGCTATACTGACCACTCCACCACGACGGCGTCTATCGGATTATAGTGGGCGCAAATTCCTCTTCCATCTTTATTTGCAGATCGGCAAACGTATGCGCGCCCACAAAAACACACTTATAAAATGCTAGGGCCGGACCCTCTAGGTATGCCCCCAATACAACCTTTTTAGCATCGTCGTCATACCTATTGACGGCGGAGATTATCTCAAATTGTCGAAAAAATTCAAAAACATCACCAGATAGTCCAGAGTAGCGCTCCATTTTTCTTTTCGCGAATCTTCTTAATCAATTTTCCTCAGAAAAATCTGCATAGTTCGCCCTCCACTATGAGCCAACGGCGCCTCCACCATGTGACGACCGCCGGGATCGTCTAGGGCGTAGCTCAAATAAAATACTTGGTTTCCTAATATACTTATATTCTTTTATAGCAAACTCAAATATTAACAATAATGGTACAGCGCGGCGGTCGTGCATCTAATGTGAAACTGTCAACCCCTATTCTCTGACGTCACCCCGCGGATCGCGTTCCCAAATCAAAAATCTACGATTTATCTATACTAATAATCTATACTAATAATAAAGCTGAAGAGTTTGTTTGTTTGTTTGTTTGTTTGATTGTTTGTTTGTTTGTTTGTTTGTTTGGTTGAACCCTAAGATCTCAGCAACTACTGACTCAAATTGAAAAATTCTTTTTCCGTTGGATAGTCCATTTATCTAGGAAGGCTATAGGCTATTTAACATCACGGTATGTCCAATAGGAGCTGAGTATCAATGAAGAATGTTGCAAAAACGGGAGAAAAATATTTCTTTTCAAAGCTTTCACTGCGTGCGCTGCGTAAACGGTTAAAGTTATGGAAAAATCATGTATGACGGAATTGTTCTCCATTAAATTTTATAAAAAAAAGTCCGCGACAGTTTTCAAAGCTTTCACTGCGTGCGCTGCGTAAACGGTTAAAGTTATGGAAAAATCATGTATGACGGAATTGTTCTCCATTAAATTTTATAAAAAAAAGTCCGCGACAGCATAATGGTTGGCTCACTATAACCTTTCTTTTTGGTAATCAAATTTGTTTTAAAATAATGCATTAACTGCGATGGTGTTTTTGTATGCATGATATTATTCCTTATCAAAATAAATACATTATTTATCATAAGTATTTAATTCTGCACAAAATTGTTCATGACTTCATTTGATTTCAATGAATATCTTAAGAAATATCATAGTTTGAAATAAACGGAAAATAATAAATTTTGATTTTCAGACTTTTCTTTGCGTGCGCTGCGTAAACGGTTAAAGTTACGCAAAATTTATGTATGACGGAATTATTTTCAGTATAGACAGAAACAGTGGGCAATGTATCAAAGAACAATATGTTTGTTTGATCAAGCTCGAAAACTATCAAAACTCATAATAAGGGTACTGAGCAAGTTAGGACAGTATCGATGAACCAGCCGATTGCTTTCGGATTGCACCAATAGCGCTATTTAACAAAATATTTTTACAACTTGATCGCGTACGGTGTACGGGCTATCCCACAGAACATAGCTGTGTTCTGTGGGCTATCCTACGAAATCTGTTAAGTATTTTTAAGTTTAATAGCATCATACAGGGCGGAAATATAATTCTAATAATTGAGTAGTAGTTAGGTTTTAATTTTAGTGAATTTTATAATATAAAGTAGATGAAATTACAAATCAACCATCGCCCCCCTAAACTACGCCAACGCCCCCCATTTTTTTCTGGGCCCCTTAACGCCCCCCTCTAGGTCTCCAACGCCCACAAGGGGGCGTTATCGCCCACTTTGAGAAAGACTGCTCTATACTACGTACCTATACGAGAAAGTAAAAATGCACTCATTGGCAAAAATATTTTGCGCCACTGCACTACATGCCTAATATTACCTACATAGGTATTTATTATCTATGTAAGTACAAATATTTACCTTTATCTAAATTCGGCCTTTATAACATGCACACAGTAACATAAATGTTCAGCATCACTTGTTACTGCATTTAGGTTAGGTAGGTAGGTACAGTCGAACCAACTGAATCATGACCCACTTGGCCGATCATTCCTTTACAATCATAAATTTAGTTAGGTTTTCTTCGCTATCATGCGTGTTGCACTTAGTACGTTTTAAATATGAATAAAAATGTGTCATTACGTGTCAGAGATCTATTCAATTTTACTCTTTGTTATCACTGCACTAAAGTTTCAATTGGAATTTCAAATAAGATGCCGTTCATAATCTAAACTCTTTATACTACTGAGAAAAATGAATAACTATTATATTTTTAAAAATAAAATTACGTTATGTGTCAGATGTCAAGTAGTAGTTGAAAAAATTTTAAAAGGCCATATTTATTAGACACTGTCAGTGTCTAATAAATTTATAACAGATTCGTTACTTAAGAAATGTATGTTCAAGCGAATTTCAACCTACTTTGTATTGAGTGACTGTAGGAAAATGATCTTAAGGTGGGTCATGATTCAATTTGGTCGACTGTACCTTACACGACTAGAGCTTTTCTTACCTTCCGTGCCTATACCTAGTAAGTATAAGTAGGTTCACTTATCTATGTTGCAAAAATGCTAGATGAAAAGAATACCTACTTTACTTGTTTCAGTTTGAGTCCTCGCATTTCCGTTGCTATATAATCACTATTTTCGGAAAAATATTGAGCGACAAACTGTGTGTCTGCCTTTGGTAAATTATTATCTGGTTGATCTTGTTGAAATCCTTTCTCCATTATTGTAATTCAAAGGCTAATAAACAATAAAAGTCAAGTTACACAGATCGCAGTAGGTATGTACGACACAAAACGCAGAACAACTTTGAATGACCTGCGACTAGTATAGCGGCTGCCGTGTCGGCTGTCGATGTGTGACGTCACCTACTTAGAGTGCGCGTACTTGAAAAATTAAATAGCGACCGTAACTTTAGGCGTTAATAACTTTGGAAATACTGCATCGATTTTAATGAAACAAAAGCTATTGAAATGTACATAACCATAGCTCTTATTTAATGTGTGTTTTATTGTAATTTTCAAACCTATCGGTCACATCAATTGCGGAAACTCACCCAGAGTGTGTAATTACACTAATAAGGGGATCACATTTCATTCGAATGTTTTATTTTAATGTAATAATGCTGTTTTTATCAAAATACACCTTAAGAAAAACTTTCACTATGAAATATTGGTCTATACGTTATTGACATAAAACTTCATAACCATTGCTGCTCATACCTTTTAAAAACGCAGAGCGTTTTAAAGTAAACACAGCAATGTATTGTGATTTTTCACAATGATTCACAAAAGTTCATGGTACAGACACGATACGGAGGGACATGATAACAGCCATCCGACACGCGACCAATGAAGAGCGACGTTGTGTAAGTATGAGTGTGACTTAAGGTGAGTGTTACGTGTTACTCAACCCTAAGACTCAACCAATTACATAGAACGCTGTCTCATAAACGTAAGGTTCATAATTGTAATTGTGGGCGTGATTGCATAGCACGGTTTCGTTCTTTTGAGTGCGTGCATTAATATTAAGTAGAGGGCATAAAGCGGCGACACTGGTTCCGGTAGTAAATGCGAACTAAAGCAATTCTATCCTCTTTATTATTATTTCTGTGGGTGAGACGCAGGCAGTCAAAAAATGCATAATTACAGGATGTAAAAGACATGAACAGTCAAACGAGAACCATGTATTCTGCTCACCATCATAACATTTTTCTTCCTTTAGACTATACCTGGGAAATTGATAGTTACGATTTTATTGAAGGTCAAAATCATAATTATTTTTCATTTTTTTATGAATACATATTCTATACGTTATTTCTTAATTATTGTCCAAAGAAACATTATATATTTTTTTAGTATTTCATAACAAAAAATGGCTTCAAAACGTTAGGGTTCAATGTAGCTCACTCGATGCGCACGGACACTAACGAACGGGGCCGGCATCTGGCAAAATTATCGCGGTTTTGCGAGTTGCGTGCGAGTTGAGCCCTTTACATTGCGCGGTACAAATTGCAATTTTTTTTTAACACCAAAAAATAAAAATCATTTCCCAGCAATATTTTTTTTTGAAATATGTCTTATTTTGATGTATAGAATACATTTCTCGTTTGACTGTTCATATCTTTTACACCCAGTATTTATATGCATTTTTTTACCTAAAATTTACTTACGTAACTTATAAGTAAATCTATCTCCCTCTAATATACGCGTTAGTATGCTCTTTCTCTTTCACATAGCCGATCTACAGTTTCCTATATTTTTTCTAATATTTCCTATATATGGGTGGTATAGGTATTTGTGCTTCGCCCTTCGCCAAACTGCGAAAAATACAAGCGTGCACACATACACATGTTGTTAGTAGACTTGGAGAAGGTCGTATACCTTCTCCAAGTCTACGAACCTCGAGAGGTTTTGTGGTGGAGTTTGAAAGTGAAAGGCGTGGCTGGTAAGTACCTACTTATGTAGAGCTGATTCGTGCAATGTATACTCGATCGTGTGCATACGTCCACTGGCGTGTTCAGTGTGGCCAAGAATCAGCGTTATCTAACCCCATACCTCTTTCTGTTACTTATGGATTCACTGACATCCATTAATTGCTATGCAGACGACAGTAAAAGGCTGGACGAGCGGAAACGTGGAGCCCCGTAAGAATCTGTCATTGAACTCAACCGGGAGCTGGACCTTGTTTATAAATGGGGTACAGCCAGGGTTGCCATGTCTTTTCCAAAAAAATACCGAACAGTGAGTAAAAAAGCTTGTCGTATTGGCGATCCTTTCACTTGCGCACGAACAGCATGACGAGCGAGTATGGTTGCCATACTACGTCTCTGCCTCCTTTCTCGTCGAACATCGATGCCGATTGCGTAAAATTTGACAGTCGATTCGTTTATTAGGGAGAAAAATTAATCAGAAAAAAAATACCGAACCTCCCATACTTCGGTATTTTTGTCATACCAAACACGAAACACGGTGCTAAAATACCGAACGGTTCAGTAACATACCGAACACCTGGCAACCTGGGTACCTACAGAAAATTTGGTTGAGTTCAATTTCGCTTCCTCTACCTACATTATTATTCTTACAAAATTTCTGTGGATTCTTATATTCCTATTTATGATTCCTGATCGCGTCAGGTAATCAACATCTAGAATATTTTTTACTTTCCGAAAATGATATGGATGAAGCCCTTCCCTCTTCAGTATCTTCCACACTGTACAACGAACAAGGGGTATTTTTAAACAACAATAACTTCTTAAACTTTTTTAATACTAGAAAAAATGCACTGAAAAAAATCGACTTGCCTCAGGCGGGAATCGAACCTGCATCTTCTGTAATCCGAGCGGCTGCGTTGACCATTACGCCACTGGGACACCGGGTTAGTGCTTGGTGCTTATGTTTTTATGGTAAACATTGTTTCATCAAATCTTTGAAATTTGCACTTCTAAGATCCGAACGAAATATTTTTGCAAATATTTGACGTCCAGTTAAGATGAAACTACCTTATAGTGTAGAATATTTTTTTGCGTTTACGAACGCGTAAATATTTTTGAGACTGGAAAAATACACTGAAAAAAATCGACCTGCCCTTTTTCGGACAGGCAGAGGCGTTTCTACTGTTAAAAATATTTACGCGTTTGTAAGCCCAAAAAAATGTTCCGTATGAAATTGTTTTAATAAGAAAAATGTACTAGAAAAATGCACTGAAAAAAATCGACTTGCCTCAGGCGGGACTCGAACCCGCACCTTCCACAATCCGGGTGGACGCGTTGACCAATTTCGCCACCGAGGCACTGCTTTTCGCTGTCGAAATTTGTCAGTGCTTGGTGCTTATGTTTTTATGGTAAACATCGTTTCATCAAATCTTTGAAATTTGCACTTCCAAGACCCGAACGAAATATTTTTGCAAATATTTGACGCCCAGCTAAGATGAAACTACCTTACATTATGGAATAATTTTATTTTTGCGTTTACAAACGCGTAAATATAATACTAGAAAAATGCACTGAAAAAAAATCGACTTGCCTCAGGCGGGACTCGAACCCGCACCTTCCACAATCCGGGTGGACGCGTTGACCAATTTCGCCACCGAGGCACTGCTTTTCGCTGTCGAAATTTGTCAGTGCTTGGTGCTTATGTTTTTATGGTAAACATCGTTTCATCAATTCTTTGAAATTTGCACTTCCAAGACCCGAACGAAATATTTTTGCAAATATTTGACGCCCAGCTAAGATGAAACTACCTTACATTATGGAATAATTTTATTTTTGCGTTTACAAACGCGTAAATATAATACTAGAAAAATGCACTGAAAAAAATCGACTTGCCTCAGGCGGGACTCGAACCCGCACCTTCCACAATCCGGGTGGACGCGTTGACCAATTTCGCCACCGAGGCACTGCTTTTCGCTGTCGAAATTTGTCAGTGCTTGGTGCTTATGTTTTTATGGTAAACATCGTTTCATCAAATCTTTGAAATTTGCACTTCCAAGACCCGAACGAAATATTTTTGCAAATATTTGACGCCCAGCTAAGATGAAACTACCTTACATTATGGAATAATTTTATTTTTGCGTTTACAAACGCGTAAATATAATACTAGAAAAATGCACTGAAAAAAATCGACTTGCCTCAGGCGGGACTCGAACCCGCACCTTCCACAATCCGGGTGGACGCGTTGACCAATTTCGCCACCGAGGCACTGCTTTTCGCTGTCGAAATTTGTCAGTGCTTGGTGCTTATGTTTTTATGGTAAACATCGTTTCATCAAATCTTTGAAATTTGCACTTCCAAGACCCGAACGAAATATTTTTGCAAATATTTGACGCCCAGCTAAGATGAAACTACCTTACATTATGGAATAATTTTATTTTTTTGCGTTTACAAACGCGTAAATATAATACTAGAAAAATGCACTGAAAAAAATCGACTTGCCTCAGGCGGGACTCGAACCCGCACCTTCCACAATCCGGGTGGACGCGTTGACCAATTTCGCCACCGAGGCACTGCTTTTCGCTGTCGAAATTTGTCAGTGCTTGGTGCTTATGTTTTTATGGTAAACATCGTTTCATCAAATCTTTGAAATTTGCACTTCCAAGACCCGAACGAAATATTTTTGCAAATATTTGACGCCCAGCTAAGATGAAACTACCTTACATTATGGAATAATTTTATTTTTGCGTTTACAAACGCGTAAATATAATACTAGAAAAATGCACTGAAAAAAATCGACTTGCCTCAGGCGGGACTCGAACCCGCACCTTCCACAATCCGGGTGGACGCGTTGACCAATTTCGCCACCGAGGCACTGCTTTTCGCTGTCGAAATTTGTCAGTGCTTGGTGCTTATGTTTTTATGGTAAACATCGTTTCATCAAATCTTTGAAATTTGCACTTCCAAGACCCGAACAAAATATTTTTGCAAATATTTGACGCCCAGCTAAGATGAAACTACCTTACATTATGGAATAATTTTATTTTTGCGTTTACAAACGCGTAAATATAATACTAGAAAAATGCACTGAAAAAAATCGACTTGCCTCAGGCGGGACTCGAACCCGCACCTTCCACAATCCGGGTGGACGCGTTGACCAATTTCGCCACCGAGGCACTGCTTTTCGCTGTCGAAATTTGTCAGTGCTTGGTGCTTATGTTTTTATGGTAAACATCGTTTCATCAAATCTTTGAAATTTGCACTTCCAAGACCCGAACGAAATATTTTTGCAAATATTTGACGCCCAGCTAAGATGAAACTACCTTACATTATGGAATAATTTTATTTTTGCGTTTACAAACGCGTAAATATAATACTAGAAAAATGCACTGAAAGAACCCGGATTGTGGAAGGTGCGGGTTCGAGTCCCGCCTGAGGCAAGTCGATTTTTTTCAGTGCATTTTTCTAGTATTATATTTACGCGTTTGTAAACGCAAAAAAATAAAATTATTCCTTAAAGAAAAATGTATTTGTCAAATGAAATGACACCTTTTCATGTCTCTAAATAGTGATAATGCTAATTTGTACACATTTTAACAACACAGGAAGGCATTTTTTCGAGCGATTACCTACTCAAAGCGTTGCAATTAAGTGCAGTCGACCAGCCGAAATGCGAGAGCTTTCTCGATTCTTTTTTCATTAGTTTCAAACTGAATGTAAATCCGGCAATTGCCCGACTTTTTCGTTGCCATTTTCGAGCGAGTGCAACGCATCTATACTTTTTGAACTTCTTAGTGTGTAATGCATAATATACATTAAATTGAAATACCTAAATAAGAGGGCGGCAAAATTATCTTCGCCCCGGGCGGCCGATACCCACGCTACGCCACTGATCTAAACATCATCTCCGGGTTTCCTGCTAAGGTAGGTACACTATGATCGCGCCCCGGGATTGAGAACTTGCACCGGGAAGCCTTCCCGCCCGCCCTTTCGAGACCAACCGATGCAACTTTCAATCACAACTAATGTCCAGCACAGATTCCGAACAATGGACCGACCACCGCCTTTGGAGACCGCTTACAAGGCTTCGCTGACCCTGAAAACGTCCTCTGATGAAATTTAGCGCATTTTAAGCCATGTGTATAA
This sequence comes from Elophila nymphaeata, assembly GCA_955850985.1. Lineage (NCBI taxonomy): Eukaryota > Metazoa > Arthropoda > Insecta > Lepidoptera > Crambidae > Elophila > Elophila nymphaeata. The sequence goes on along the minus strand of OY039088.1, from coordinate 19,339,837 downwards.
GTCATCTGTCCCCCTTGATGGATGTTCATGTGGTCCGGATGTAACAATATGTAGGAGGACCGTTGGCTAACTTATCTACCTCAGTGTAAAACATTAACTATTTTAGCGCCCCAGCGGTAAGAAGTCAATAAATACTTAAGTATGTTTTTTTAATATTTTTATTTAGTAGATGAGACCCAGGCTATCTTACGCGTCCACTTTGAAAGAAATCTCTCAAAATATTTACATTAGGTAGGTATCTACTATTGTATGATTCTATGAACGACGGGAAAAAATCCTTATCGCAAATTTTTACCGCAAAGATAATGAATAAAAAGCACTAAAAATGGACGCGACTATAACCACAAGTTAGTGTTGATATGGGGAATGCGCACGGCTGTGTTTTGCACCCGTTTTTTAATTTGTCTGGTATAAATGTCTCGGGAACAGTCGGGATAGTCACACTCGAGCCGTTCTACGCGGCTTGAAAACAAAGTCACAAATTCTTAACGTGCTTGTTCTATTAGGTAGTGATTTAAATTTATTTATTATAGTTCCTCCAAGAAATCTTGTGGTAAGTCCATTTTTTTATTAGTTCCATAATTTTAAAAATTAAAACAATAATTATTGTTTTAATTTACTTATTAGAAAAAAAATGTTTGTTTTATGTAATGTACCTATAGATATTTTGTTTGTGAAATTAAATTAAATTTAACTTTAAAATGAATGATTTAACCTACCTATAAAATCATGTCGCGAAATTTTCTTGTCTATAAACATTAATATAATAATAAAAATTATTTATTTCATAAAATAGGCAAATACATAACACAAGTAGATGTAGTAATGTAATAAATTGACGGGTTTACAATCAATTAAAAATTAGTTATCATCTATTATACTTTTTAAAAATGTTTCTTAAATCATGACACTTTTCTGAAGCCATGTTTGGTTATTTCCGTTGCTGGTAAATCATGGTCTAACCTGTTCACTAATTTCGGTTGAACCATGTAGGTAACCTATTTATGCAATCATGACTTGTTAACAAATGTTCGTAGCTCAAACATTTGCCAAAACCTGGCCTTAAACCCTCGAAGCTTTCACCGATATCCATTAATGTCTTGTACAGTTAAAACTTTAAAAAAATGTAAGTGTTGTTTTGTTTACTCGGTGAGCAGTTAACAAGATGAGCGACCCCAAGAATAACCTGCTGCTGTTCTTCGACCGGCCCATCGAGCCCTGCTTCATGCAGAAGGGCGAGGACAAGGCGGTCTTCGAGATCCCCGAACATTACTACGTGAGTACCTCACACTCAGCACCTCTGTCATATTTTATGTATTTTAAACTTACATATACAACATGTAAACTAAATAACCAACACCCTGAATACAGGTGGTTTGGGATCGGCTTCCGAGTTGATTTCAATAATTTTTTTTGAAAAAAAAATAACGATTTTTTTAAAAAACAAAAACAAAAAGTACCCAGATAATGTTGTACAATATTTTCTGGGTATTTTTTGTTTTTTTTTTTCAAAAAAAAAACGTTTTTTTAAAAACAATATATTGAAATCAACTGGGAAGCCGATCCCAAACCACCTGTATTCAGGGTGTTGGTTATTTAGTTTACATGTTGTATACAACCACGCTCGTATCCCTAGCATTTGCGCCCTAATTTGTAACATGCATACTCGCTACTGGGCCATGGTATTTCATGAAATCTCTGATTCCCTCACTGGGACATATACACACATACTAAGCTTATAATCCTAAAAGGGACCATATTTTCACCTCCTGAGGTCCCGTCACTAACTTGTAATTGTCAGAACTCGGGATAACGATTGAGAGAGAAATACAACAGCAATAAGGGAGGCCAAAGGGAAGTATTTCCGCCGAAAGTTTCCGAGCATCTTCGGAAACTTCCCATAGGTACTAATTTGTCGTCGCATGCTAATAGCACAATATAGAGAACGAATAGAGTTCTCTATATTGTGCTAATAGTGCCATCTATGACGAGGCGGCATAGGTACTTGGCCGCCACACTACTCAGTGAGTGGCCACTCCGGTCTCATGGGAGTGGTGTGACGGCCAAGCAAATCTGCCGCCTTCATCATAGATGGCTCTATACAACAGTGCTCATACATACAAGCGCTTTAATATGGGAACCTGATTCGCGCAATCGAAGTACCCGTTGAAGCTCAGTATATGTATATACAAGTTCCAATTACACACAGTTGGACACAGAACACCTTGCTCGGCGGAAGTACTTTCCTTTGGCCTTCGTTATTGTTTAGCGCATCTGTGAGTAGGCTGAGTTACGTGGCCGTAACAACACTAAAGTTTATACGTTGTTTTTCCAGCCGGATAAATACAAATCTTTGAGCTCGACCCTCACGGACCGCTTCGGCAATGACGCGACCAGAACCATTCCCATCCGCAACATTGCCCTGCCCAACCTGACGCAGCCCATGCAGCTGCCCTACAACGAGCAGTTCTCGCTGTTTGTGCCTCAACACAGGAGGCTGGCTGGCAAGCTCATCGACATCTTCCTAGGTAAGAGGGGTCTTTACAATGGGAAACGGTTTTGCTTCCAACTCAACAACATCAAAATGAGATTTTGCGTAAAGCCTGATTTACACAAGTTCAGTAACAGGCGCTGAAAAATGACCACACCGTTTACATTGGTGTACATGCAGCCAGTAATCGTGAATATTGAAGTCAGCGCTCACGCGACAGCGCTTTACTGACTCACTTCAAATCAATTTACACTAGGTCAACCTGTGTTCTGTGGTCAATACGGACTGGCTTTCCTCGAGTTTGCAATCCAGCTACATACCCTGTGTAAATCAGCCTTTATTAACGACCGATTCTATGGCAATTAGAAAACGCAACAAAAAAAAAAAACAACCCGGTTTGATTATTATGCCAATTTCATGACCAAAACGGTACAATAAAACTAAAAATAAAATAAAACCTAAAAATTTATGCCCAAAAATTGTTTGGGCTTACCGTAGAGGGATTAATTGTTGGGCTCTATCACCACCACCACAACAGCTCATATAATATCCCCTCTTTCATACCAAGTTTGCTGTTGTAGTTAAAGACAACTTATAGCAGATTTTGTATCAATATCTGAGCTATATATCTAATATGAGGGTAGTACCTATTTTTGTAGTAAAAAACCGTTTTATTTATTTCAGGCATGAGGGACGTAGAGGACCTGCAGTCGGTGTGCTCGTATTGTCAGCTGCGCATCAACCCCTACATGTTCAATTACTGCTTGTCCGTTGCTATTCTGCACAGGTACTCTAGGATTCCTTAGTAGAAACTTAATATATACTAAAATCATTTAATTCAGACTACATATAAATGTAGTCTAAATTTAATAATTTTAGTATTTTTAGTAGGATAGGATATATAGTACGAATAATAATATTCATTTCAAAGAAATTGTATTGGCCGTACCTACGTCAGGCAGGCAACAGCAAAATGTTTTACTGCAGTACATTTTTTAAATATGCATTCTAAAAATGGGTATTATGACATGCAGGCTCTTTTCAATACTGTAAAAACCTTATTCCTTATTTTTCAAAACCTTATTCTAAATTATGTTCTTAGAAAAACAAATATCGGATTTATTTGTCTTAAGCTTTGTTTCTTTTATTGACGCCGTCTTGGTGGAGCGGTCAGTATAGCTGGCTACACATCAAGCGGTCCGGGTTCGAGTCCTGGTAGCGACAAATATTTGTGTGATGAACACGAGTATTTGTTGACGAGTCATGGTTGTTTATATATTTATTTAAGTTTATTTATAAAAATATCTAAAAATATTATGTATATTAAAAAAAATAATGTCCGTTATCTAGTATCCATAACACAAGTTCTTAATGATACTTACTTTGGGCTAGATAATTGGTGTGAGCGTGGAAATATATTATATTATTATATTATATTATTATATTATATTTTAAGCTTGTATATTATTACAGGGAAGACACCAAGGGACTGAATATCCCGACCTTCGTGGAGTCGTTCCCCGACAAGTTCATGGACCCCAAGGTGTTCCGTCAAGCCAGAGAAGTCACCACCGTCGTACCTACCGGCACTAGGGTAACATTATTAGTTCCTCTTCTTATTCCAGAAATACCTACCTAGTTCATAATCATCATCGTCGCGGCCGCTTACAATGGGCCTCATAAGAAAGCTTAAGGTCACTCAAAGGGCACTGGAGAGGGCTATGTAAAGTAGGTATGCTCGGTGTTATTCTGCACGAGTATATCAGAAATGTTGAGATCCGCAGGAGAACTAAATAGTCATCGATATATCCCAAAGAATAAATTGCGAGGAGCACGATTAATAGCGTTGGGGCGGACAGGTCCTGGAGTGGCGGCTGCGTGCGTAGGTACTGGGAGACGAAGCTCTCCACAAGATGGATGCAACCTTTACTAGATGGTTGATATAGTAAAAGTTCTGGGAAGCCGATACGACTTTGACGTCTTCAAAAAAGGAGCGTAGTCCTTCCTTAGAGGCCGGTAACTCTGGTGTTGGAAATGTCTATGGGCGGCAGTGATAGCTTACCCCGTTTGCCCCCTTTTCCATAAAAAAGAAGCCGCTGAGTGCGGGTATATAGCACGCACGAGCGATTGGTTCAGAGATCCTTGGGGGAGGCCTATGTCCTTAGTGGTATCTCTCGGCTGACATGATGACGATGATGAATCCCTAGAGCTTTTCTCAAAAGAATAGGTACATCATAAATTATCTTATACTAATTTATATTCATTGATATTGAAATCAGCTGCCAGTGGTGATCCCATCCAATTTGACCGCTGCTGAGTCGGAGCCAGAACAGCGCGTGGCGTACTTCCGCGAGGACATCGGCATCAACCTTCACCATTGGCATTGGCATTTGGTGTACCCCTTCGAGGCTGACAGAGAAGTTGTGAACAAGGACAGGCGAGGGGAGCTGTTCTACTATATGCACCAGCAGATCATTGCCAGGTAGTTACCAAATTTAAAAGTTCTTATTTATTAAATATTAGGTAATCTTACAATACCTCTCAGGAAATAGGGTAATTGTTTTCAGTTTCATTGAATAATTAAATATTGACCACACGTGATCAGATTACCTGCTTGTGACCGGTTATAGCTTAAAGCCTTTACTTATGCCGTGTTTCTTATTTTCAGATACAACACGGAGCGTCTTTGCAACAACCTCGGCATCGTGACCCGCTACAATGACTTCAGGGCGCCCATTGCTGAGGGCTACTTCCCCAAACTGGACTCTCAGGTCGCCAGCAGAGCTTGGCCTCCAAGGTATGATCGTTTTCTTGATTAGCTCTATGTAGCATACCTTCAGTGATGGCTCACTAACAAAGCCGACAACCTGGACTCTTATTGATCTCAGTAGTCCAATTGTCTAATATCAGAATGATTCTTACCGGAATTTTTGAAGTAATACTGATAATGATTTTTACAACCAATACAAAAGTCTGCTAAGCTTTTCAAATTCCACTACCTGTTACTCGTATCAACAAGCTATATTTTTCACTGACAGATTCGCCGGTACCACAATCCGTGATTTGGACCGGCCGGTAGACCAGATCAGGATTGAGGTGTCCCAGTTGGAGACCTGGAGAGACCGCTTCCTGCAGGCCATCGAGAACAATGCCGTTCTCCTGGTTGGTTTTGAACCAATTACTAATCATAACACTAACTTTTCCTTTATTTTAGTGGCGAAGGGTGATTAATTACAAAAGGGATGACGGAGCAAAAAAAAACAGTCAAAATAATGCATTTATTTACCAATAATGCATACGCTTCTTAGTAACGATCACGAAAGTTAAGCTACCAAGTGCGCGGTCGGTACTCGGATGGGTGACCGAAAATTTTCCAATTCTATTTTCCTAAACGTAAGCTCGTAGACCCGGGTGCTGTCGAAAGATAGCAGTCGTTACCAAGGAAAAAACCTATTGCCAATAACAGTAGGTAGGTAGGTACTTATTTGTAGTTATTAGGACGCTTCGCCACTGGTTCATAGTAAAAATAGAGGCATTCCCTTTCCAAGCTGATAACTGTGCTACGACCATTAATGATAATTTTATTGGAGAGCTCCACTTTGATTCTAAATATTCACACGCTTTGGAGAACTGTATTGTCATTAGTTAACTTAACATAACTTTTTACCACACGTTTCTAATAATGCAGTAAATGTTGCTGTAGCTAATAGAGTCCAGACCTTGGTAGGACCTTATTTTAATCAAACCGATTTTTATACTTTATAAAGACAAACAGCAGGATAAGATTCTGCCATGGGTTCAGTTTGCTCGATAGTGCGTGGAAGAAGAAATAAAAGAACAATTTTACTACCACCACACAAAAGACAAAACGCAACTTTTTAATTTATTCTGTGCAACACTTGAGAACTTGAGAAAGTATACTCTTGAAATGGAAAATTTAAATTTTTTGTTCACTATCTACAGCCAAACAACTCCAGCATGCCGCTGACAGAAGAGAATGGTATCGATGTCCTGGGCAACCTGATGGAGTCGTCCATCCTCAGCCGCAACCGCGGGTACTACGGCGACCTTCACAACCTGGGTCACGTCTTCATCTCCTACTCCCACGATCCTGATCATCGTCACTTGGTAATTATTTTGTACTTTTTATCTTCCTAGATCAGAAATCCTTGCGTGCCAGCACTGACGCACTCAGCCATGGTTCACCTGAGTTTATGAGATAAAAACATTATTATAAGTAAATTTTTTTATATTACAAGATGGTAAACAAGCTTGCAGCTCACCAGGTGTTAAGTGGTTACTGTCGCCTATAGACACTTGCAATATTAAGGGTAAATCACTTAACACTGCAAGTGCGTTGCCATCCTGGGGACTAAGATGATATGCCCTCCATGCCCAGTAATTACACTGGCTACCTTTCCCTTCAATCCGAAACACAGCGAACTGCTTCACGGCAGAAATAAGAAAGTCGATGGTACCTACCCAGACGACCCTACATATGGGTCTACCACCTAGTAAAATCGGTCTATCTATTTCTCTTTCATACCTTGATTTCTTGTTCTAAGTTAATTGGAGTGGGCTTGATGTTATTTGTAACATTACTAAACATTATTTGATATTCCAGGAGCAATTTGGTGTGATGGGTGACTCTGCCACGGCCATGAGGGACCCGGTGTTCTACCGCTGGCATTCCTACATTGACGACATCTTCAACCTGTACAAAAGCAGGTTGCCTGCCTACGACAGGGCCAGGGTTTGTAGCTGACAATTATTTAATGAAACAACCTTTTTCACTTTCCTTTTTTGCTTGAGTACTAGTATAGTAATATATTATCTGTGGTACAAGTATCTTTCGATAAAGTTACTACCATTTTATTTTTGAAAAATACATACAAATCTACTATTACCTAGGCTCATAAATCTCACTAGGGTCCAGCAGTAGTGTTAGTAATATTTCGTTACATATAAAGCCACATTTGGCTATGCAGTTCCTCAAAATAGTGACAGGTTCTCAGCCTGTCGCCTATATAAAAAGCTGTTAACATTATGATTAGCGGCAGATTTTAATAAGATGGTGGAAGTTACCCAAGCGGACTTGAAAAAGTCCTACCATCCCTTGGGGATCGAGCCTAGGACCACTGGATCTAATTCCACTAGACCACGGAGGCGGTTACCTTGTGAAAACTAGGCAAGGACTTGCTACTTGCCAACTTGCTCCGCGTTCAAACGCCACTGTCCACTGTCCGACTTAATAATTCTCTACTTGTTAAGTTGCCCCGTGTAGACCAGATTTTGTTGGTTGCAGCTGGACTTCCCTGGCATCCGTGTGCAGTCGGTGGGCATCCAGGGCTCAGCAGGCGCGGATACCTTCAGCACGCAGTGGGAGCAGAGCACGGTGGAGCTGTCCCGCGGGCTCGACTTCACGCCGCGCGGCAGCGTGCTCGCGCGCTTCACGCATCTGCAGCACGACGATTACCAATACGTGTCAGTAGATATACTACTTTTATCTTTTTACATTAAATTCTGCCTATTTACAGATTAACACGAGCCAATTAGCGCCACCAATACATTTAATTTTATATCTCCTAAGTCAGATCAATTTTGAAAAATCTGCAAATGCTGGCACCACTCACACTGCACAAAATCCACTCAGAAACATTTTTTTAATCGTTGAAACCAAAACTTACCAGTCTGTCAATAACGCCAAGCCGCCAACCCCCCCTTTTAAAGAAAAGGAAATATCTAGAAACCTAGAAATTGACACAATTTCACTTGATGGTACCTAAGCAGAAGTGTAGTCCAAATACGAATATAGCTAGTGCGAAGGATAATGTCAATGATACTACTGGTCTGTTACTAGCTGTATCCCGTGATCCCGACCGCGTGGATGTCGTATTCCTTTAAAAAAGTGAATATATTCCGCAGGGACATGTTACTAGGATAAAAATATTATATATTTCAATCCAGATCACGATCTACCTATGCACCAAATTCAGATATCATCCAAATGCATTGAACTGTTCACATTTACGAATATACTACATTTATACAGTAGGTTACTAGGATATACTATTCTTTAGTGAAGTTCGGGCTTAAGATTGCCGCTCACTACAATAAATATGAATTTTACTATCGTAGTAAGGTTTGAAGGTGTGACGAATTATAACACTTTTTGGATGAGGTCGTGATACTCTATTTCTACATATTATTAATCATGGCAACAAATGATAAGAATATGGCCGTGGGGACGAACTTGATCCCTGATCTCTCATGTTCTGGGAAATAGCTCAATTGTAATATATTTCGTTAAATAACAAGAGTAATGAGACCATAGTGATAGTGATCGTAAGGTTCAGCCCCCCGATCGCGCTATTTACGAGCGTTAAAACCAAAACATAATCGTTACCTATCGTTTTCATATGTTTTGACAGCTGACAGCGACGCAACGCTATTAATTAAGAATAGAATGATTTGGTATTGGTTTTAACGTTTGTATTAGTGCGATAAGGCCTCAGGTTCGTATTGATAAATTTTACTCAATTCATACGCAATCAGAGAGCGTGATAGATATAGTTTTCTATACCTACAAAAACAGTATCTGTGTTGTTCTTTCAAAATGGCACGCACACTCAAGTGAGCTTTAAGATCGTAGCACACTTATCAGCGTGGAAAGGGAATACATCTTTTTTACTATGAACGCTACGGAAAGGTGGTTACGAAACGACTACGGACCGTAGCGCATCGCCTCTTTTATCGATACGGTTCCGATCTGATAAGTGTGCTACGACCATTATAACTACGAGCTTTAGTGTTCGAAGAAAATTGTATGTGCAGCATCGAGGTGAACAACACGACTGGCCAGGGCGCCATGGGCATGTTCCGTATCTTCATGGCGCCCACGGTGGACGCGGGCGGCCAGCCGCTGCGGTTCGAGGACCAGCGCCGGCTCATGATTGAGCTCGACAAATTCTCCATGGCATGTGAGTTTAGCATCATGACAATCCCTTTAACGTGAATCTATATCAGGTGCTGCTTTTTTATAAGGCTGATTTACACGGGTGCGCATTTTCTTACATAACTTTTCAATTCCTATCATTGGAGGTCCGAAAATATTTTTCATACCATTTAAAACCTTAATGATCATTCTTCATAACAAATCATTCTTCATAAAACATAATCATTGAAATTCATAATATCATTAATCATACATTTTTGGGCGAGTCTAGTGATTTATGCACCTACATGGCTGGGTGATGGGTAGGTTAGGGTTATTTTTTTTATGACCAGGCGGAGTGCACTGTTTTTGTAAGCAACAAGGTAGTAACAGTATTAATAAAAAAATTATGATCACTAACTATCATGAGCTTCGTTGGTAGTAATAAAAATGTATGAATAAAAAAACTATGAAATAATTATGAAAAGTAATTATTATGAACACAAATCGGTAGTAAGACAAAGAATAGGATTTAGAATATTATGTGAGCCTATATGGACTCGATTTACACAGAGTAAGTATCTGATTCGGAAATTCGAGGAAAGTCGGTATTGACTCGGCACTGACTCAGTTCAAATTGTTTTGCAGTCAGTACAGCGCTGTTGCGTGAGCGCTGACTTTAATATTCCTGCTAACTGACTGCATGTAGGAGTTTCTCTCGAGTTCTTGTTGTAAAAGCACGTCTTGATGGACTTCATTTTTAACTTCAATCAACCGTACAATTTTTGTTACTTTGGTTACATTTTCACTTGACATTAGCGAAATGCGTACGCTTAATGCGACGCGACACCATTAATTAAGAATAGAATAGACCGCATGTAAACGACTCTCTGACTCTCTTAACCTGTGTAAATCAGTCTGCACTTGTATGTTTTCGTCCGATACAATATGTGCAAAGCTAACTGATGCGTTTGGTATGTGTCAGTGAACGCCGGCGTGAACACGGTGCGTCGTTCGTCGCAGGAGTCGTCGGTGACGATCCCGTACGAGCGCACGTTCCGCTCGCAGGCGGCGCGGCCCGGCGACGCGGGCTCGGCCTCCGCCGCGGAGTTCGACTTCTGCGGCTGCGGCTGGCCGCACCACATGCTGGTGCCCAAGGGCACGGCGCAGGGCTACCCCGTCGTCCTCTACGTCATGGTCTCCAACTGGAACGACGACAGCGTCAGTACCGCATTTTTTAAATATACAGGAAAAATTTTAACAACCTTTAAGCCATTTGAAGACCTCATCGACACAAACAGCTTTTACTATAGAAGCAATTCTGAAATCATCAAAAATTTAAGCTGTTCCATACAAAACAAACAAACTGATCTGAAATGTATGGAACGGTAGGTTTTTACTTTCTCGTATACACAGTATAGAGGAAGACTTGTAATCGTCAAAAAATTCCACCTCGAGATTTTGACGGATTTACACGTTTAGGACCTCCTTGAGTCCAAAAATACTGTTTTTGGAATTATCTCTGTGTGTGTCTGTGTGTATGTGCGTTAGTACGTTAACTCGAGTATGCTTTAACCTTGCTTTAACTTATTGCAACCAAATTTAACATGCATGTATGACATCAAAACATAAGGTTTCTATCATAGTTTTACGAAAATAGCTCCAGCAGTTTCCGAGCTATGTCATTTTTACTTTTTTGTATACGTAGTATAGAGGATATATGACATCAAAATATAAGGTTTCTATCAACTCGTTTCCAGTATGCGAGAAAGTACTCGGGAGACCACTCTCGATTTTTATATACGGGCTTATTTTTAACAACCTTTAAACCATTTCAAGACCTTATCGACACAGATATCTTTTACTATAGAAGCAACGCCTGATTAGGCGTCTGGACAGACAAGAGGATATGGAGGGACACTTTTAAAGCGTCAAGCAGTATGCATTACGTGGTATTTATTAAAACGTATTTGTGTTTTATGTTCAGATCCAACAAGACCTGGTTGGTTCGTGCAACGACGCGGCGTCGTACTGCGGCATCCGCGACCGGCGCTACCCCGACCGCCGCCCCATGGGCTTCCCCTTCGACCGGCCCGCTTCCGCCGCCACGCTCACAGACTTCCTCACCCCCAACATGGCCGTCAAGAACTGCACCATCAGGTTCACTGACGCCACCAGGATCAGGGCGCAGCGGTAGGTTCGCCCAGATAGTACACCGAGGAAAGAGGGTGGTACCCGTTTTGACAATTCTTCTACACGATAATACTTTGTCTTGTTACTGCAACTCACTAAATAAATTGTAATGGATACTGTACCCGTAGTGTAATATTTTTAGTATATAAAACATTACTCTTGTAGTTGCGTTAAGAGCTCAATTGTATAGAAAACTTGATTTACGCTTCTTTCCGCTAGGGGCGCTTCCTATACAAATTGCGTTCTTAACGCACCTACAAGAGTTTTATACGAGAATACAATAGAGAAGTACAATAGTATAGAGAACTACAATAGTTTTTACAATAATTTTGTAGTATTTTATACGAAAAAACTTACACTACGGGTACTGAAACAAGTTTACGAAAAGTGGAATAAATTATTCCGTTACACAAAATATTCAAATTGCTGTTCAAAGTTAAACACAAATGTTGTTTGAAGAACCCCACTAGATGGCGTTGTTCACTGAACATTCTTTGGCGTCCCAGCAGAATCTAAATTTGTAATAAATTTTATCTACACTCATGTCATAATATTCGAATTACGATATCAAAGGTGAACATAAAATGAAATACTTTTTAATACAGATAATCAAAATTAAAATTAAAAAAAAACAACCTGTAACATAATGACCATTATAACACCGGTTCGACCAATGTTCGACTCATTATGATACAGTTATTTTTCTTAAATACTCGGGAAGGCAAAGGGATCTAACCCATACAAAAAATTTGACTTCTAATAATTTGCAAAAAGCCACAACAAATAGTTTGTTGCCAGAAAAATCGGACGCCACTACTTTATCTTCACTAATGCAATTAATCAAACAACAAGAGTAAAAGCATTAGTGAAGATAAAGTAGTGTATGCAACTGCATATAACACGGGTATTAAAACACTCGTTACTATTATGAAACTCACACTCGTGTTTTAATACCCTTCATTATATGACAGTTGCATAAACTACTATTAATGCTATTATATTACATAAGTAGCATACATCCATGCCTCTTTTTCAATTATTGGAGTGTAGTATTTTACTGTAGAAAGCGTTGTTATAGAAACTTCCATAATGTAAAAAGCAATCGCCAATTTCTGGATTTTAAAGACGTATTTTGCAGAATTCTTCTCGAAGTAGAAACTGATCAATACAATTCTAATAGTTTTAAAATCCATCTATGGACAGTCAAAATTGTTTTCTTAGGTGCGAGCCACAAACTCAAACAAATGTATCAGCTCGGGAGTGTGGATGTTTTTCTCAGTACACTGCTGAACACATCGAGCTCATCATAAAAAAACCTTACTATTACGATCCCAAAACTAAAGAATGTCTGTTCTGATAGAAGATTTTTTCTTATTATGATAGGTCAGTTCATTCACAAATAAACTTATTAACTTGAAGTTCTTAATTGTTAACTCTGCGAAACCCCCTTTCAATTTGATCAAACTTATAAATGACTTGATTGTGTGCTTTTAAGTAATGATGTACTAATTCAATTACAATCTTATGGATATTGTAATGTTTATTGGATTTAAAGTTCACGGAAAGATCTGTAGGAAAGATTAGTGGAAGATTTTCTTGTTTTGTTTAGTCTTACTGTTCGTCTTCCTTAGTCTTTTCATTACAAAGTTTTCATTGATGTCAATAAATTAGTTATTATTCTATTGCATTCCCGTAATTTTGTAAATCAATAAATATAACAATGGTTACTTAAAAGCCAAGGCTGTGTAAAACGGATTCCGAGACATCATTTTTAAATTTTCCTTATTTTTAAGCAAATGGGTCATTATTGTTAAGAAACTCTGTAAATATGTACATAGTATTGTAGACTGTAATATTCTCAAGACTGAATAAATTAGCCTTTCGACAACACTGTGGTTTGATTTATCCTTTTCTCCTTTTGGTTGGTAGTGCTGCTACAAAATATCTTCTGAAAATTGTAATAAATAAGCGCCTGTTTAAGTTTTATTAATTAACATTAACTGATTGAACATGATTACTGATTAGGTTGTCTGGAAGAGATCGCTATATAGCGATAAGACCGCCCATTGTACATTGTCTTCGTTACTGATTTCTATATGTATGGAATATTTACAGTGAGCTATAAAGAATATTCTACCTATCTATGAACAGAACGTTAAATTGAACAAAAGTTTTCTTGATAAGAGGATACTACGTATTTGCAATTAAAAAACATATTTGTAGCTTTATACATAAAAGTACCTAGGTACCTATAAAGTTACAAATATTTTCTTTTTGCTTGCCCCTGGTTGTCGTAATTGAAGACAATTGAAAACTAATTAGTAATCTGTTAATAAAATGACTTATATCAGCTGTTCTACGACGAATGTTTGTAAGGTTGTGAGGTTGTTTATAGGTAGTAATGTCTGAAGCTACCTACTGAATTGATTTTGAAAATTCTTTCAGCAATATTTAGAACGGACATTCAGGGTGGATCCTGGTCTACCAACGGGAAAGGGAACACGCTGGTGAAACCGCGTACGGATCGCTGTTAATAATAATAATTATAAAACACGAAAACTAAATTCAATAACAAGTAAACGTATACAACGATATTGATTAAAATGTTATAAAGGACCCATTGTCTTGACTTGACGGGTATTCATTCAATCTACTTTATATAACTACGAAGTTTCTTATTAGAAGGCAAACTTTTCTCAGAACTAACGCCAGTGAAAGAAATATGAAACCGCTTCGTTTATAAAATGTTAAGTTCATTACGTGGGCTGTACATTTGCATCCAGTTACGGCTGCCGTTGGGAAATCAACAGCACATTTCAATTTTGACGGTATTTTGTTACCAGTAGAGTTAGCAAAATGCTTCTGATACATTTCGAACGTAGATACTTTAATGTAATAATTCAATTAACTTGATCGTTTCGAGAACTGTTTTGTTTCGATATTTTCCACATCCTACCCACATTTTTCCTTTTCCACGACGCCGCTCCCATTGAAATTAAATATCATCGAATGCAAACGGTGAAGTCAGCCACGATATACACGAATCCGTAATAGGTACGTGTATTGTTTAAGCAACGGCGATAGTTCGGATGATAAATTGTGGTGAAATAGCGTCCTCAATATCCAGCATGCGGGAGCAACGGTGAACCAGGTTAGTCCCCAAATCCCTCTTTATTTTTGTCCTATATTTGCCAGTTTCCTAGGTACTTATTGCGTTTTATTATATGTGCCAAGACGAAAGTCTTTAATACATGTGTGTTGCCAGGGATGATCTATCGAAAAGAAACGTGGCCGCTTACAATGGGCCTCATAAGAAGGCTCAAGGCCACTAAAAGGGCAATGGAGAGGGCTATGCTCAGAGTTTCTCTGCATTATCATTATTGGAATTAATGAGATCCGCAGGAGAGCTGGTCACTGACATAGCCCAAAGAATTGCTCGCCTTAAGTGGCAGTGGCACATTGTGAGGAAGTCTGAAGGCCTTTGGGGCGGAAAGGTTCTCGAGTGGCAACCGCGTAACGAGAGATACAGCGGGTAGGCTCCCCACAAGGTGGACCGACGATCTGGTAAATTTCGTAGGAAGCCGCTGGATGCGGGCACGGTAGAACCAGGTTGGAAATCCATGGGGGATGCCTATGCCCAACAGAGGGCGGGTCTCGGTTGAAATGATGATATTATCGTGTCGTTCACTTGGTTAAAGTTGATAACCTTGATACCAGGGTGTCGGAGTTCTAGAAGTCGAAGTTTTAGGCTTTGAATGACTTTTGTTATCATAATAAAAGTATAATTAAATTACAATGTTATTTACTTGGCACTCGCCCGTACATAACATCTTAACCGGCTAAAAAGCTGAGATAAAAATAAACTAGTTACAAACATAATTATGGTAATTCATTTGTTCATCAGATAACATTGATCCATTAAGAGTTATAGTAACAATTTAGTATGTATGTTAATAGGTACGGGTGAAATTTTCTAGTAGCAGCCAGGATCAGCCACTCAATCTTTCTATGGAAAGGACATTCCATTGCTTAAGACATTAAAAACGTTTTCTGGCTACGAGTTCAGTACGATTTGCAGAGTTAGAGCGAATACTGTAAATCAAGCGATGAAATTGCCGCGCCCTTCTTGACTTAAATGTCTTTCAAGAACATATATGTTCTTAAAACCATATGGTTTTAATACATTTTTTTAAAAGATTTTGATGCAAATAGTCGAGTGATACCTAAATACAGCGCATAAATGTAACAGTATACATGAGGCTGGCTACGGAGCTAGCCAGCGCTTGGGGTATACGGTTATTTATAGCCACATCCCCTCGAGGTTGGTTGATGCACGGATGAACTAGAATGTTGTAAGTGTGCCGTCTAATAATTTACATCGGGTAGATGATTAGGGATGTAAGAGAACAAATACACATAATAGTAGAAGATCCGAACCTAAATCGACCTTCACCGAGCTGATAATAGAATGAAACATATTTTATTATTAATTTAGTATATTAGAAAATATATTAAAAATGGGTTGTCTAAAAAAATCCTGGACAGACTATTTTTAATTATTTTTTGAAAAATGATTTTTAATAAAATATTGCAACATCAAGATAATAAGAAAATTTTGTCCTGACTGATAGTAGAAACCGTATAGAATGTGCAGCCATTGGGTTGTCTATTATTTACCTGCGCGAACTACTGGGTTGTCAGGTATGAACAGGTATGTCGATGTCAGTTACTTTCACTCGATTGGATAATAGAAAAAAATTTATATCATCATAAGCGCTGTTTTATTGCGAATACGTTGATATAGGGTTGTCTGCCAAAAATTTGGTCCTAGTAAGGGTTTGCGAATTTTAAAGATTTAAATTTTAACGCGCGTGGACATGCGTGACAGAGAGATCCGAGGTAAGTATACTGTGTAATAATAAAGGACACAACATTATAGTTGCAATATTTTATTAAAAATCATTTTTCAAAAAATAATTAAAAATAGTCTGTCCAGGATTTTTTTAGACAACCCATTTTTAATATATTTTCTAATATACTAAATTAATAATAAAATATGTTTCATTCTATTATCAGCTCGGTGAAGGTCGATTTAGGTTCGGATCTTAGACTATAATAAATGAACGATTACAGAAGGCTCTATGATTATTAGAGTCGACTTGACTAGAAAGTGACATTTTCCACCCGCTATGCTTACGGAAAATCCCACGTTCTGGTCAGAGGGAGATATAAAATTTTGTACTTAGCTCGAGCGGCAAAAAAATCTCAGATCGCATATTAATTGCCCTGCCCAGCCATGTTTAAAAGTTTAACCGAATATGACTTTACAAGATTTTGAGGAAGTTTTCGAGAATTGTTACTGGGTCATATTAAGCTCACATTTAGTTACTTACTTCTACAGATGGCCCGTGATTGTGTAAAGTCCTTCAGTAGGTCCCGAGTCCCTCTACGAGCCGTATTAATGGCAGCCCCGGTCCCGGCGGGACGGGACATGTAACCAATTCAGTTACCGCGTCGTGTCGCAGCGAACCTTATTTGATGTTCCGCAGTGTTCTCGAGGGAGCACACAGCTCCTGACGTCATTATCAATAACAGAATTATGTTAATAATATTGATGATTGATTCTCTATTAGCATATTTTATATAGGTACTACTAGCTGACTCGACAAACGTTGTTCCGTCATAAGTATGTATTTTTTTCTTTTTAGCGTAGCGGTATGAAATACTTATATTTTACGACCTTCAAAAATATGTATATATAAATGGCCGCGTGATGCCGGCAGAGTAGTATAGCATCACCACATATAATCCATCAGGTATCATAGAAGGCAACTAATGGATCAGCAATGGGGTATTGCTCACCTTATACTCCGTCCGCTAATCCGCATTGGGCAAGCGTGGTGGACTGCTGCCTAAACCTCCTTCGATAGCAAGGAGAGGCCTTGTGTCCCAGCAGTGGGTCGAATTATAAAGGCTGTTGTGATGTATATAAAAATCGGTAGAGCAGTTTCGCAAATATACGTAATGGAATATTTTTGTTTTATTTGCTTACATAAGGCGAAGAGTAAGCCAAAATAACGCCTAGTAGTTGAGTCACAAGAGCTGCACAAATAAAAGTGGCTACTTGGCGGCAGTCCGTCCAAATTTTGTAAGCATTTGATCAAGACTTGGACTATTGTCAAGGGATAAAAAGTATACTTTTGACTAATTCTACATGCAAAGCCACTGTCATATACTAGTTTCATGCTGTGTTCCAGTAATAAAAATATACCAAAACACCTGTGAATTCAAGTGTAACTAACATTAACTTGTAAAGATTTCCCGAGAGGCGTGTCGTCCTTGTCACCGGAAACTTGGTGAAATATTGTCGGGAGCAACAGAGTTATTTTGTTATGTCCTTTATAGGGCTTTTATTATCTAGTTTAGAGCTTCCTCTGTACGAATCCTGATAACATTTCGGTAATGCAGAAATTCAAAGAAAAATGGAAGCGTAAACTTTAGTAGGTATATCACGTGGGGGGTCTACGTCTGGAAGCCTCTTCATGGCGGATACCAGGGTCCTGGGAGGGGAAAATTTCGCGGCGAGTGTGTGGCTATTGATGTCAACTGTGTCCCCTTGGCATTCGAAGTCATATGCCATCGTCGAGTTGTTTTTGTTTGGCCCTTTTGAGGACGACAACCGTGCCCGAAGTCCTCCGGGTGCGGTCCGATGGCTGCTCCCGGTGTCCTCGTCAGGAGGACGCGCCAGGTCGAACAGCCGTCGGTGGAGGAGTGGCTGCTAGCCACTAATTCGTGCAAGTAGTGCCTAGACGGGCAGCGTTGGGACGGTCTCGGTGTTGTTGCACTTACGTGCGCAGATCCCGAGCCATCCCGTAATAGCGCATCTGAAGGTCGCGCCGGGGAGGATGTTGTGTATGAAGGGAACGCCTTACAAATACCTACCCAAATATTCTAATAATTCTAGATTGTAAATCTATATCTATATAAGTATTAATATTATAAAGAGGAAAGATTTGTTTGTTTGTAACGAATAAACTCAAAAACTACTGGACCGATTTTGATAAAGTTTGGTACAAATATAGATTAGATGTTGAGAAGCTACCTTTCATTCCCTATTTCATCCCTACACAGGTGTCGTCCCCTATTTGAAGCACACACAGGTCAAATTTAAAAAAAAAAATTGTTAGACGTGCCGCTAGTACTTAATATACTACTAAAGAGATAAGTAAATAAATAAAGAGTTTGTGAACGAGGCAGTCTCAGGAACTACTGATTCAAATTGAAAAAAATTTTTTGTGTTGGATAGTGCATTTATCGAGGAAGGCCATAGATATAGGAAACTTTAGATCGGCAATGAGAAAGAGAAAGAGCATACTAACACGTATATTAGAGCGAGATAGATAGACGAGACCATTTCACGTACACGCAGGCGGCCTAAGTCGGCCTGTCAGTCACGTAGAAAAGACAGCATCTATGCATTTTATTCATCTCGTCCTAGTCGGTTTATTGCCAATCTATAAACGTCAGTAATTATAAATCTATGGGGAAGGCTTTAAGCTACTTATATTTGTTTTAAAAAAACTCCACGCGAGCGCTACTACTTTATGCCCAAGTTATGATATGAGGTCCAACAGCCCTGTTCGCTTCATTACACTGTTGAGGCCTCGGCTACAAGCCGTGGGCTATAGCAAAGATTCGTTATACTCCTTTCATTTACGTTTGAAATGAAAAGTCACAATTTGTTTCAGATGTTTATTAGTCATAGAAAAAATTCAATAAATCAACAATAGTAAGTATACAGAAAATAGCTCTTAGCTAAGCGGTTTGTGCGACAAAATTGTCAGAAATACAAAAATTGGTATATTTTAATATTGAAAGCAAAAGTACATACAAAACAAAACTTCGTGGAAGTCACATAAATAAAAAAAATATCAGAAAACATTGTTATGGCTTGTTAAAATTATCACTTTTCATAATATTAATAAAATACCCCAATTAACACTAAAATAGGAATTAAAATTTTATAAAGTTTCACATCGAAAATGATAAAAATCTCTTAGAATAGCGAGCGTACAATTGCCCCTTCAATAATATTAAATCTAGCTGCGCTGAAAGGGTAACGAAAAGTACCAAGCCAACGTAAGTAACACTATGGTACGAGTCGTACCGAATCGAATTCGAAATTCACAATTACAAAGAGAGGACTTTTAAAAATGTACATACAATATTTACATTAAATAAGCGATTCGTTCCTAAACCTCTATCACAACATTCAAAGGCAATAAACTTTTGGACCTTTCACTTGCAAAGGGTAACTGGGATGAATTCACAGGGTAATGGTCCGTTAAGGTCGCGACACTTTTTTGCGGTTACAAACACAGCGCATCGTCTCTTTTTCTACTTTTGATAAGTGTGCTATGACCTTTAGACTGAATCATCAATCTATACACGTTCCATAGAACGTAGATGTTCCAGATGTTTCCGTACTACATACCATGGTTCTAGTTGAGCATGCCGTAATATACACTATTTATTGCGTATTAAGGACTGCAAAGCAATGAAAGTTAAGCACAGCCGCAATATAATACTATTTGTAAGATAGCAACGCATAATTTTAAGCGATTATCTTTTTATGAATAAAAGTTGGACTATTTGTTTAAATATTGTTTTTTAAATATAAATCTAAGATTTTCGGTTCTTACGTGTGAAAAGTTATTCTATTATTTGATAAATAACTGCTTCACTGCAATAATTGCATTGTAAAGTTGAACAGGACGGCATTTTGAAAGAAAAATGGATATTTATTTCTGACATACGTACGTATTCACTCGACTTTATCGGAAGACGAACTGGCGGCAATGTATGCCCAGATGCCCACTGGTCATACACTTGTCACAAGTTAAATGCCGGCTTGGCCTATCTCCTCGTATTATTAAACCCTATGAACTATTACCCTATGAATGTCATTACGCAGTGAACTTCACAAAACAACACCTAAATCTAAGCTTGGACATTTGGTTAAGAATATCTAATAATAAAACAGGGGGTAACAAACCAAATGTACATAAATCCTTTTTTGAATAATAATGGTGTCTTGCCCCCTGCCAGTGTTCAATGTATTCTAGTTGTAAGGGTAAATTAAGTTGCATTAAAATAAATACATTAACCCTTGTTTTGTTTATACAAAAAATATATCACTTCCTCCGCCCATTTCAGATTTTTATTAACACGAGAAGAAAAAATACTATATATGTGTATTTATACAGTGTGAGAACAATATCACAATTATAATTTGTATACTAATTTACAGATTACTTAGATAATGCTAAAGCAGTGTAAAAACAATTTTAATTCTACATTATCCCGGCTGCATCCTGTATACTAAGAATATATTGAACCCCTCGTTCATACCTCTTGGAACCCTGTACGCTAAAATAAGTACTTATTTAAGTAAAATTATTTTCTTTCTAAAGTAATGAGGAAAATTAAGTTTTTTTTGAAGAAGACATGTCATCAATTGCATAGTTTTTTTAATGATGTTTTTCCTTGAAGCTTTATTTCGTTCGTTTTTATTTCATATTTAAAATGTCAAAATTCTTCTTTAGTCATGTATAAATAGGTATATCTTTTAGGTTTTTGGTATATTTATCGATTAAAAACATATTTAACGCTTAAAATAGCTTAAACTATAGTTAAAGAAGGAAACTTATGATGTGTTGAAAAAACAGGTGCTAGGCTCCTTTTACAATTCTGATCGATCTTACTACTGTTTCATCAGAATTATAATTCAAATTAAGTCAAAAGATTTTTAACACGAACATTACGACTGTACATTTTACGGGGTTTAGTAAAAATTACTAAATATAGACAAACCACAAAAGCCATTGTACAGCGACGAGCAAAAGTTATTTAAAAAAATTATTTATTTGGAGCATTGATTTTCTTAAGACTAGTGCTTTCTTCAAATAATATTTCTCCTTTCGTAAACTTTCATTAAAGTCTAAAAAAGGCTAATTTGACATTAAAATTGGTCTTTCACTTAATATACATACAATGTTCATTATTATAATACAAAATAATTATGCACATACATACATAAGTAGATAATTATAACGAAAGAAACCTTTATATTTTAAGGCCAAGTAGGTACGAAAATCATTATGATTAGTGGTTTTTATTTTAAATAAGCTCTAAAAGTTCACCAATACAGCTGTAATAGAACCTCATACAACATAGTGTTAACGTAACACAATAGCATTCTTTAACTTTGTGTAACATTTTGGTCCAACATGTTAAACAAAGTTATATGTATGTTATACAATAAACGCTCCCACATTAATTCAACTTGTTGTTTAACGTCGTATAACATTTTTAACCGTCAGTTAACATCCAAAACTTGGATTATGTAATTAAAATTACTTAATTTACACTTTGCTATAATTTGGTATGTGAGACATTCTGTTATAATAAAGTTATATGCTGTAATCACAATTTACAACTTTTTTGTTAAACAAAAAGTTATACAACATGCTCGATGGTTACATAACTGCTGCATTGGAGCACCATAATAATAATATACTTTAAAGATTTAGTCTTAGCAGACTAGATGGAAAGGGCTTTAAAAATCTGATTGCTATATCACTGGCGAATTATTTAAAACAAATTTTTACACGCACAAATATTTTGGATTCTCGAGAATCTTTTTTGAGCAATTGTTGTTATATTTTATAAAAAATAAATTTTACATATATCAAGAGATACCATGTAAGAGTAATGATTTCGATTTAAAAACAATGTCAAATTCATCTATACTTACAAATATACAACATGTAAATTAAATAACCAACACCCTGCATACAGGTGGTTTGGGATCGGCTTCTGAGTTGATTTCAATATTTTTTTTTTATAAAAAAACGATTTTTTAAAAAAAAAAAAAACAAAAAAAAGTACCCAGAAAATATTGTACAACATTTTCTGGGTACTTTGCGTTTTTTTTTTGTTTTTTTTCAAAAAAAAAATAGTTTTTTTTAAAAAAAATCTCTCTTTTAAATAAAAAAGGTCCCAAACCACCTGTATTCAGGGTGTTGGCTATTTAGTTTACATGTTATATAAAGGATACAATTATACAAAAGTAAGTAAACATACACATTGGCTTAGGATAAAAAATAATAAAAGAGTGCATTCCTTATTCTATATCAAAGATTAAAAGTTGAAAATTTAAAATCTAATTACCGTTAAGATCTTGACGACTAGGCGAGGAATGAATGTATATATCTAATTAATTTATAGTTAATAAATTCCTAACTAGCATTTGCAAGATTTTCTTTAAAAAAATATCATTATTTTAGCTTAAGCTATTGAAAATTTTTAATTATTACCGTCTATTTGAGATTAGATCGATAAAATAAGAATAAAAATTAGATTATTTATTATTGATTTTTATAGACGGGAAAGTCAAACGTATTTTTTTTTCATAACGATGTCTTTTGAGCGTCGTGGTTGTTTTCGTAGTGACTATATAATATAAAATAGGGATGTTAACACCATTCCAAATAATTTCAAGGTGCTAAAAATATGTTTAGACAGCTATATAATAAAAAGTATCTAAACTGAATTGACAGGCATTATTCCTATTATTACTCTTTCAATGAGATTAAAAACAAGAATCACAGCACAAGTCGACTCTATTGAACGATTAAATAATTTTTTTTAATATCCAATGAAGGTAAAAAGGTCTACTCTGTGCTGCCCACGTCGGAGTCATATATACTTGTTATTATAGATATTATTGTATTTATTAAATAAAATAATTGATATTTCTTTGGAAAGTCTGGAAATAAATATACTCGATTAACTTTCTCCATAAAAACTTAATCAAATAATTTGTAGCCTTTATAAAAATTACTTTACCGATTCCCACTAAACATTTTTTTGTTCTAAAATATATTTACTTAAAAGAGTTTAATATGATTGGTCGCCAAAATTCAGCACAAAATAAACATAAAAAAATAACTGTCATATTTTTGTATAAGATTCTTTTAGGTATTTTAGATAAAGCTAAAATCAACATGTCAATGTTTACAATCCATTGACGTACATAATTATAAGTAACAGTTCAATCACATTCGTAATCATAGGTTACAATCCATTCACGTACATAATTGCAGGTTACAGTTCTTTCACCTGCATATTATTACATAGGCGAATGGACTGTATTGATTGCAGTCAATTTTATATCAACAAAAGCTTAACCTTCTTATCGAAGCTGTATCCGATTAGCTTCGGGTCGCCTTCTCGCGGGCGGCGCGGAGGTGTGTATCACCGCGCGGACTGTACCCTTGCTGTCGAGATGTTTCCCACAGGATTGACTCTGTTACCATTGCCTGTTGGATGGTCCCCAACACTGTGACTACCTGTCGGATTGTCCCCATCGCTGAGGTGACCCGCTTGTTTTTGGTTACTCTCTTGAGAATGGTTACCAGAGTGGTTTTTGTCTTCGTGATGGTTACTGGGGTTAGCGCCATTGGACTCTATCGGAACCTCTTGGCTCTGGTCCCTTGATTCTTGCACCGATTCCAGATTGATATCGAATGATTGTTGCCTGTTTCGGAAAGAAATGTTAGATTAATTATGCTGTCAAAAATATGTCGAGGCAGGTCACAGCGGACTAGTCGTTCGAATTTGGAGCGCCAAAACTGGGAAAGTACCTCCACTTTGCAGATGATCACAGTCAAATAACATTACATTTTGTAGTGTTGTGTTTCTGTTGGCGAGTAAGGTTCATGTATGATTAATAAATTTCGTTCTGAACTCGCACTTAACCAACAGTTATGGACTTGTAGTAGAAATATAAATAATGAATATAAAGGCCCCGTCAGAATAACAGCAATATTGCGGCATTTTGTTGGAGCAGCACATCCTAAGGCCTTTTAGCTTTGCCCAGGACTTTACATAGAGGAAATTATGGAAAAAGATCTTTTTTTTTGTTGGTCAAGAAATGCCTCCCTTTTTAATTCTTTTATAAAAGTGTCAAGTAAATGACCCCATTCCACCTGAAAGTATGTTGAAGTAGAGTCAAAACGCAAAGACACTGCGAGTGATAAAGCCACGTACTAGCCACCCTTGTCTTGGCGACCTGCAAGGTGTTTCTTCTCCCCTCTTTTGAATGACTCAGGGTTGTAAGAAGAAGGGAACCGTGTGCAGGCAGTGAATTACATTTCCTGATTGTGCAATACAAAAATGGGTAGCAAAATTTCTTGGCTCGCGTTGGAATAGGTAGTAGCCACAGTTTGTCGGCAGCACCTTAAAACAGCACGCGTTGTCTTTAAAACGAAGCGAGATGGTGGGATTAGAGAAAAGCTCAGAGTACTTTCCATCTTGGATGGAATGGAATTATCTAATGTATAAATGTATATTCAATGAATATTTCTGTTGAGTCCGGAACTTCAGAATCTACATTCTTATTAATAAATCAAGACTGGGTAGAATCGCTGTTATTGAAGAGTGGAACGCCACATTCAATTACCTTAAGGCTGGACTTCACAAACACATAAACAGACGATTATTATATAACCGCCGGTTTTTGACATTGTATATTGAAATGTCAAAACTGACAGATGAGACAAAAAAACTTTTAAAACTTTTTAATTGCATGTTTTACGTGTTGGTGAACTCAGTCTCACGAATGATTCAATTCATATTTAAACTCAAGGTCAATGCTTACAATTCTTTGACATACACAATTCTCAGTCTATTATTATACATAATATCAGGTAACAGTCTATTCGCCTACGCCACGTCGGCAGCTGATGCCGATAGACGTTTAAGTGTGAACTGTTGGCCGTGATAACAATTAGTACTGAATTGAATTTATTTATTTAATACCTGGCTGTGAGGTAGTCCCCGGGCGCCGAGAGTGACCTCCCTGCGCGCGCGAGCTGCCCGCGCCGCGGCCGCGCCGCCCCCGCGCCCGCCGCCGCCAGCCCCACGCCCGACTGCCGCCGCGACGTGCTGCCCTCGCGGCTGCGGAGGAACGGGTTCTACCCACCAACATATATGTTAACGACGAAAGGCATTATCAATTTTTCACAAACAATAACGTAAGTAAGAAACTCTAAGGCTAATGGTATACCTACACACGTCAGGGCTGTGCCCGGGAAGTGACTGAGCGGCGTCGGGCGGACACTCGGGCTATGAAGCTCCATCGCCGGCCCGGACACGGACGTGTTTGAACAGATCATAAAAAGTACGCATGATTGTTATTATAAGCACGTAGGTAACCAAATCGGATCAACAGCAACTCGGCTACGGCGAGGCGAGCCGTAAGTGCGTCGTAATTTTTCAATCAGTTTCAAACCTACAAATTTAATAAAACTAGCGCGCAACACGACTGTAAGTTACCATGTGAATGAAAGCACGTTCAGCGACAGTAGTGCTGCAAGCAGGCTGCGAGAGGTGTGAGGGACAAGCGTGGACGAAGAGACGTAAGCTCGCGTGAACGTGGCTACGGGCAGATGATCATTCACCGCACCGCCATTTGTGGGCTTATCCCGAGGCGAGGGGATGTCATTACGTTACTGATTGGTGTGCGTTACTGTATGAAGTTTCGTACAAATAATACTAAACGGCTCGAGTTGAGTCGATGCTGATCCGTTTCCGAGATGATAAGTGTGCTACGACCATTAATAAGTAAGTCCGCCATCTTGAAAATGACAAGACTCGCTCCCTGGTTAAGATTTTAAGAAGAAGATACGTCATTAAAATGCCTAACGTCTCACTACTGGGCACAGGTCTGCCTACGTCGCTAGAAACATACAAGGAGCTTATTCCGAGAGACGCAACACCACCACGACCGCTCAATCTGATTCACTAGTTATAATTTACTTCATTGATTATAGTAGTGACTCACCTGGAAGCTGTGTTTCTTGAGCATAGTTTTGATAAGTATGAGCGTGGAAAGGTTAGGAATGGAGGTGACGACTTGCGCCATGTCTTCGTCGGTCACTTCTACCAGGCGGCAGTTATCTTGCTCCGATGGCAATGGGTCTTGACCTCCTAACGTCACCCATTCGTTTTCCTGGAAAACATAGGCACAGTTTTTGGATACGTACTTAACAAGAGGTTTAAATTTACAAGCATAATTGTAGGCTAAATTAACAGTCATTTATGTGGTTATGCTTCCGTTTGTACCTAATATCAATTAATGGGCCTAGTAGTTAGGTAATTGAAAATATCAAAGTCGTCATCGTCTAATATTCAAGGTTTTTGATGCAAATTGGTGTCTTAATTTTGAGTAAGTAGTTTTCATTTCATAATGTCATACCTTAATCTCGTGCATTGTCGCTCTGGTGGCCGGATTCTTATCAAGCATTCGGTTTAACAAGTCTTTAAGTGCTTTAGAGATTTGTGGTCGCGCCGGGAACGCCAGAGGCTCATCCAAGACTCTTCGCTGCAAGTCAGTGGATGTGGGCCCTACCCAGGGTACCCGGCCTGTCACCATAGCGAACAATGTTACGCCAAGTGACCAAATGTCTGCTGCCTGGAGGAATATACACGTGGATTTAAGCTAAGATTAAACATAGTTATTTGAGGAACAGATATACAATGTTCTGGAATGATGTACCTAAAGAGTACAAGATTGTTATAGTATTCTACTCGTTAACAAAAATACCTTATATTAAAGTATTTGTGGGATCACTCATTTAGCCAGAGTCAAGTGAAAATAGCAATGTAATGCTTACGGTAAGGTAGATTGAAACAATTATGGAGTCTCCCAACATGTGTTATTACAACAAGAACTCGGGTGAAACTTCCTGGGGAGTATCTTGACCTTACAGAAGACTGCTGTCAAATCATCATCAACAGCTCATAGGGGCTCGAGCCTACGCCACATTAGGGATGATTAGGCCTTAGTCAACCACGCTGGCCAAGTGAGGGTTAGTCGACTTCACACACAACCTAAGAATTTCTTCATAGGTGTGTACCGGTTTCCTCAAGATGTTTTCCTTCACCGTAAAAGCGTCGATTAAACGTACATATGAATTCAAAATTTGAAAACACATTGGTACGTGGCGGGGTTCGAACCGGTGCCTCCCGGGTGGTTGACGATGCTCTTACGCACTACGCCACCGACGCTTCATGCTAAATAAGTCTACATTTTTAATGAATGAAGAAACGTTAATTTACATAGTATTGTCAGTATGGTTGCTGGAGTTCAACGGTTTTTTTTTAAGCTAAACTCTGGCAACCTCAACAGAAACAAAACACCACAAAAATGAAGCGTTATTTGACTGTAATCTTACGATACCGACTAAATTATCGGCAGACTAAAAATCACAAGTGCGCGGTGGCGCTACCTCGACTATAGTCAGTTGTAAGCCTTACCTCCCCGACGTATTTGTCGGCGGTGGCGGCAGCTTCCGGCGCGCGGAAGGCGGGCGTGCCGACGGCGCCGGTGAGGCGGCCCGCGCCGGCCAGTTCGCCGCACGCGCCCAGGTCCGCCACCTGCACGCGGCCCTCGCCCAGCAGCAGGTTGGCCGGCTTCAGGTCGCGGTGGGCGATGCGTTGGTAATGCACTGGCATACAGCGAATCAACTTTGAAGGTACTTACGGAACGCATAACGTAGTTGCGCGGGCGCTTCAGACCCACTTCACAGCGATCGGTTTTACCATTAATTGTAGCTTTGTATTTAGTAAATCACTCAAACAATAATTCACCACCATCGAAACCCCAAAAAATGGTCTTCTGCCATACATATGGTCCTTCGAGCCAGATGGTCGATTGCTCGCACGCCCCCGCTCCTCCATTCGCGCAACTAACGCCATGCAATGCACGACGTGCGTGGACATGTTTTTTGGGTGATATAATAATAATAATTCCACGCTTACTAGGTAGACCACGGAGACGGTGATCATCACACAATAATTTTGTTCTTCCCGACCCCGACGGTTTTTTGCGCTTAATGTGCTCTTCTACTTCTCTATCGCAACGGCTATCAAAATGTGTATTTCTGCATTAGACCCAGGATCCCGGTATCAATTCCCAGGGAATACAAATTTGAGTTCAGTTTGGATGGTGGTAAAGTCTGTTTGAAACCCGTCTGACGCGATTACAAACTCACCAAAATTTGTCGCCATTAGAATAGTGTGTTTATAGCATTATTGTCTTAAAGAATGTTAGTGATAGCCAGTCACACAATACATAATTATCAATTAAGGTTCCACTTTTCCTAATTGATCCTTCTTTTGAATCTCGTTATAATAATCTCAAATTGTGAGTCATTAAAAGGAAAGTGAAAATTGGGCGCACTCTGATGTTAATTAGATTAGATTAAAAAAAAAATAACCAAAAATTAATTATATTTCACACACCAAAACAAAGTAATTAGAATATACTCACAATACTCCACTCCTAATAACGCGTCCCTGAAGTATTTTCGCGCTAGGTATTCTGACAGCGGGCTTTCAGTCGGGATATCTATAACGGGGCCTCCTTCCAGCAGTTGGAACACTAGGTATAGTTGGTCTTCGGCAGGGTCGTCAAGTACCTATAGATCAATTGACTGTTAGTCGTAGGTGAACGGACTATTATTGTTAGGTAAATGGACTGTTAACGCTATTGATATGCTATTATCTAATGTGGTCTATTATGTTAGTCTATGCTTCTAATTAAGCTGCGTAAATTAACAAATTATAAAACGTAACTATGAACCTCAATACAATACTTTTAAATCAATCAATCAATCAATACATTTATTTGCACATATGGGTATACCTTTATAAAATGATGTTATTGTTAAAATTCAGAGCAGCCATATCAGCATAATTATGGATGCAAATTACATTTCATTTGAATTAATGTCAATAGCACTTTGTTGAGACACAGGCTTCCATATACGCACGGGAGGAGACGCGCGGGCGCTGGGGGCACATGAAGCCACCGCGACGTGGTGGGAGCCGGGCGCGGCTCGTATATAAGCAGCGAGCGGGCGCGACCCGCTCTCTTGGGACCTCCGGCACCCGCGCGTCTCCTCCTCAATGGTCCTTTAGGATTATCTCGCCGTCTTCACAGTACAAAAACAAAAAAAATAAGACACGCGGAAACGTGGACAACAAAAGACACGTGGAATTGAGCACTTCAGTACGGCCTTCAGCAGCGCGAAAGAAGAGAAGAAATCTTCGCGAAGCATCCGCACACGCTCGAGGACGAGGTTACCCTAAGGTCACACCACGACCACGTGCCGGACTTCAGACCCAGGACTTCATTCAAGCATCGTCATCAGATGTAAACTTGTGAGTTCGTTCCAATTAATTTCCTTTTTCCGTTCCTTTCATCGTCTAAATATCATTTTTTTAAAATAGCCAATGTTTGGTGAATGCGTAGCCTTTCTGTCGCAATTAAGCAATAGTTTACCTATTCCGTCAAGGCATTCAATAGATTGATAACCTATTTATTTCAATAAATCTTTAAGAATTGCAAATTATTGCCTGCCGTGGCGCGCTGTAGCTCATTACGTAACAGTTTACCTGCTCGCCGGCCGTAGCCGGCCGATCTATTGTTTGTGCCAGCGCAAATTGAATAGGCTTGCGACCCTTTTTTTTGCATAGCATCGTCGTAAAATTATTGCAAATTGTGTTACAATTTAAGTTAGACTGCCAACATGAATGATAAAATAGAAATTTTAATACGCAAACGAAGCAGTATGAAATCAAAACTTACCATTTTTAGCAATCATTTAAATATGCTTAAAAGCTGTGCTGAGCTAAGCGCCCTGCAACTTTTAGATTTAGAAATTAGATTGAAAAAATTTGAAAGCTTATACGATGATTTTGATAAATTACAGGGTGATATCGAAATAACATCGGACAGCCCCGACGCCGAGGCTAAAGAGCGTGAACATTTTGAAAACCAATATTTCGCGCACGTGGCAGCCGCGCGTGGCTTAATGGGTGTCCGGCCATTATGGGTCAGTTACCATCATCCAGAACAGAACTTGAGTTTCCGTTCTTACATAGCTCAGTCGACTATGCTGGCCCGGTGCAGATAGCAGACCGTAAAGGCAGAGGTTGCAAACTCATAAAGTCTTTTTTGGCAATCTTTATTTGCAATTCAACAAAAGCCTGTCATCTCGAGCTCGTCACGGCATTATCTAGCGAAGCTTATCTAGCAGCTTTAAATCGTTTTATATCACGTCGTGGAAAGCCACAAAGTATAACTTCTGACAACGGCACAAACTTTGTAGGCACTTACAATGAATTGTCTAGATTCTTAGATCAATGTAATGTAGACAATTATATGTCTCAAGAAGGCATCGAATTTAAATTCGTGCCTGCCTATAGTCCTCACTTCAACGGCTTAGCTGAAGCAGCAGTTCGTTCTACCAAACATCACTTACGACGTTTATTACAATTAACCAACTTCACATATGAGGAAATGGCTACCTGTCTCACTCAGATAGAGGCTATTTTAAACTCCCGACCTTTAACCCAACTTTCCTGTGATCCTAATGATTTTACCGCTCTAACTCCTGCCCATTTTTTAATTGGACGCTCGCTATTGTTTACCCCTCATCCGCAGATGCCCGAAGTAGACATCACTCGACTCGAGCGCTATAAAAGAATAGAGCTTATCAAACAGCATTTTTGGAAACGATTTTCACTTGAATATGTTACCTTACTACAAGGAAAGGTCAAGTGGCGGGCTTCGATAGCAGAACTGAGGCTAGGGTCTCTTGTTCTAGTCAAAGATAAAACAGTCCCCCCTCTACTATGGTCATTGGGGCGTGTGTTGAAAGTGTACCCTGGCTGCGATGGTGTGACCAGGGTTGTTGAACTCAAAACCAAGAGGGGAACCATTCGGAGGGCATATAATAATATTTGTCCCCTTCCAGATTTTTGAAGTCTATTACTTCAACCCGGGGAGCATGTTGAGACACAGGCTTCCATATACGCACGGGAGGAGACGCGCGGGCGCTGGGGGCACATGAAGCCACCGCGACGTGGTGGGAGCCGGGCGCGGCTCGTATATAAGCAGCGAGCGGGCGCGACCCGCTCTCTTGGGACCTCCGGCATACTTAATTATATAATATCGTCTAATGTGTGTCTGTAAATATTGTACTGAAGGCAGTAAAGAACTAGCATAACCAAGTTACAGTCCATTATTTAATACTAACGTCCCCATAGGACCCTAACAACTTATCCAATACAATAATTCAATACATTTATATTACATTATAGAATTAATTAAGAATGTCAAATTTATATACTTAACAATAATAATAAGTTTGAATACAATAATAATTAAAAACCGTAACTGAATTTGTCATCAAAATATTCATTTAGCGTATAATACGCCTTGTCACATAGAAATTTATGCAACTTCTGTTTAAACATTATTATATTTTCTATTTCCTTAATACAGGACGGTAATTTATTGTAAACTTTTGGCGCCATGCAAAATATACTATTATTGAATAGAGTAATCCTAGATTGAGGTAGGCAATAATCTATTTGAGTTTCTAGAGCTAATGAATGTTTTATACAATCCAATGTTTTCCTTAACAAAGAGATTTGTTTTAAAAATATACATACAAGTTATAGTCAATATTTTAAGGGATATAAAGTAAGGTAGCTACAGCTATCAGTTTGTTTTATTCCACAGATAGCCCGTATGCATCGCTTCTGAGCAATAAATGCAGTTTTATTCTCTGTAGAAAAATCCCAAAATATTATGCCATAGCGAAGAGTTGATGCTACATATGACTAATGTTATCAGCGATAATCACTAGTGTTATCAGCGATAGCTGAAGATAATTAAGTATACCTTTAAAGGTAGAAGGTGTATTTGAATGAAAGAAAACGGGATTTGAACCACGTACCTTTGATTTTTGGTTAATCCGATATTTCGGCGTATTTAATTGTTTTCAGTCATCGCTGTATAACTACAAAAACCTCTTGCATATGATCTAGGGTATTATGTTAGTTTCTCTTAAATAGTCCCCCCCCCCTAATTTCTGTCGTGAATCTTTAATCATAAGCATGTTGTGGCTGCCTTCAAAGGTAATACTTTTAGTTTTGTTTTTTAATATTTTTATATAATTTTTAAAGTTTATTGTATGTACCATTGGCTGTCCTAATTTAATAAAATAATATAAAATAACACATTATTTATGCATGATAGTATTACAATGCTCATAATCTCTAAGGGGAATAATTTAGTGACACATAAAATCATATATGGGCCATGCAGTGCCCAAAAAAAAGTAAGAAGTTGCCAATCTGTTGCATATATGAAAAGAGCATCAAAAACAAAAAGTTACTAAAGGTCGAAGCAGATTTGTCAGTTCGGAAAGGTAACGCCTCTCTTTTTTACTATGAACGCTATGGAACGGCGGTTACGAAACTTTTATGGACCATAGCGCGTCACCTCTTTTTCATAGAAAAAACAGGCGATACGGTTCCGAGCTGATAAGTGTGTTGCGACTTTAAACCTGCACTGAACCAATAAACAAATGCTTACAACCAAGACCGTCATTCTAAATTATTTCTGTAGTTCGGGAAAAAATCCCATTATCATCATCAAAACAGCCTTTATAATTGGACCCACTGCTGGGACACAAGGCCTCTCCTTGTCATCGAAGGAGGTTTAGGCAGTAGTCAACACGCTTCAATGCGGATTGGTGCACGGAGTATCAGATGATCATCCCTTTGCTGATCCATTAGTCGCCTTCTACGACACTCATTGGAGGATATGGGGTGATGCTATTCTACTCTGCCGGCATCACATGAGTGTTTATGCGTAGTTTAAATCAATTTTGGCGGCACATTGTAAGTCAAATTTGTTATTAGTAACTTGATATCTAGAAAGGTTGAAAATAGGTATTTTTAACTAGGTACTTTTTAGTTATTGAATTACAGTCATCTTAACAATGGAGTGAACAAACCTCGACGAGTTTGACGACGTTGGGGTGGTCCAGTTTCTTGAGCACCGCGATCTCCCGGTAGACCCTCTGCAGCGGGTCGGGCGGCGGGCCGGGGCCGGGCCGTCGCGGGGGGGCACGCCCGAACAGCCCCGCCCGCCGCATCAACTTGCGCTTCGACAGGATCTTCATGGCCTAACATACAATCATTGTTTATAAAGTATTATAAAAGTCCGATATACAGGGTGTAAAAGACATGTATTGACTAACGAGAATCATGTATTCTGCTCACCATCATAACATTTTTTTTCCTTTAGAAAAAGATTTAGCCTGGGAAATTGATAGTTACGATTTTATTGAAGGTCAACATCATATTTTTTTTTCATTTTTTATGAAAACATATTCTATACATTATTTCTTAATTATTGTCCAAAGAAACATTATCATTTTTTTTTAGTTTTTCATAACAAAAAATGACAAAAAATTATTTAAACTTCATCGTAAAGGTTGTATCACATTTATCAGCTGGAAAGACAACGCCTCTTTTTTACTATGAACGCCACGGAAGGGTGGCTACGAAACGGCTACGGACCGTAGCACATCGCCTCTTTTTATTACGGTTCCAAGCTGATAAGTATGCTACGACCTTAAGAATGTACCGAATATCATAAACAGATTATAATTTCAACTCTGACAAGAGCACTTCATAATAACCGTATTAATAAACTATGTCCACTGAAATAGACAAAAGGACCGAAGGGGCAGTTGTGGTTATGATTTTTAAGAATTATCTATCTGTGAAAAACTTACTCCTTTCAGAACACTTTTATGTTCCGATTAAATTAATAAAGATACACGGGCTGGTCTCATTTAAGCCCGTGGCGAACTTGCACGGGCACAACGTGTGCATATGTTACATGCACACGTTACTATAGGATCTGGAAATTCGTTGGCAATATTTAAGGTCTTTTTACAAATACATGACCAGAAATTTTATTTCAGAATTCGGTAACATTCGGTATAATTCCGCTTTAAAGAAGACTTTCTTGCAATCAAATAATACTATCTGCACCTAGTGTTTTTCTGTTAACGCCGCCTGAGGAACAAAAGATACAGAAAAACTCCCCGAAAGGCCCAAGAGGGTCCACCGGCGACTTGTCACTCATAAGACGCATTTTAACCACCTCTGTGGCTTAGTGGTTCTACCGCCGGAATAAGATCGAGAAATCCCGGGTTCGATTCCCAGGGAGCACGTTGAGCTCTGTATGGTTGGAGTGTGTCGGGATGGCGTGAGAGATCTCTGAATAGTCACAAAGTTTTTCACCAAATAAATGTACCTAAACTGTATCTATGTGAAAAGAAAACTGTACCTCAAGCAATTCAATATTAAATAGATAGTGACATAGACACGCCGTTCTGACGTCAGCTTGGTGCGCATAGTCGTGTATCACCCCAACCTGTGGGAACTATGTTCTGGAACATATATATCAATAAACTGTACCTAAACTGTACCTCATAAAACTACCGATAAAAAAAAGTTATTCACACGCGATATCTGTCAAATTAACAACAACATTTTTTTACTGCTCATTTATTTGATTTGAAGGAATAATTAAATGAAACAGTTTGTACGGGTTTTAAATCGCGGTTTATTACTTTTTCATGATTTATTCGACGTTTCGACCGTTTTACAACGGCTACTATTCAGACATCTCTCACGCAATCCTGACAGAAACGTTGGAGTTAGGACTTTTGTCAAGTCCGCCTGGTTAGCTACCACCACCTTATCAAAACCTGTCTCCATAATAATAATGTTAACATCATTATCATTACTGTGTTCCGACTATTAATGATAAGATATCCAGTACCTCTGTGATGGTTCAGGTCAAGCTAGATTACATCTTCGGCATTATCGTCACTTACCATCAGATGAAATGAACTGACAAGGATAATTGAAAATTATACTGGCCTGTAATTTTCTCGAATTATTTATGGACCTTGTACATACTTGGTACTTTTCATATTTGTCGACTAGAAACCCTTTACGGGAGTACAATGGCTAGCGGACCATGATCCTTGCCTTTTTAGGGTTTGTATTCATCCAGGAGGTTGTAACCATCTGTGTTTTTATTGCTATATTGTGACTAACCTTTTTTTATACCTGTGAAATGCCCACGCATATCTGTTATCCATGGGGATAACAAGGTTATGTCGGACCTGAACCGACTAAAAAACAGGTTGCTCCGCTACCACCTTTACTCCGATCAGGGAACTTATCTGTGCATCCTGACACGGAAGGCGCTGTCCTCTCAGACTCCTCCTATTGGAGACGGGTGTAAAGGGCCCCTCTCTTTTCTACAACCCTACAGGGTACTGATGACCGCCTGAGCAAGGGGTGATCGTCAATTGGCTGGACCAGTTAATGCAGATATCGGGACCCCCGTCCCGATTTTTGCTTGGTCCAGGCTAGGGTAACACCTGTCTTTGGACAGGCGTCTCCTTCGCCCACCGCGGCAACGTCAGCGCGAGTCAGACAGAGGATCATCCTCCCTGATCCGTTCCAAGGCTACCTTCTCTGCGATTACAGCTTCAGAGAAAGCTGCCACGGCGTCCCACGACCTGTCGCTGCTGAGCATGGATTGAACTACACTCGGCAGCGAGCAGCAAGAGGTCATGCCCTATCATATGCACCAATTCAATGCGCTGCCTGTCAAAGAATGGACTAGACGCATTATGAGCATTATCCTCTTCATGCCCACATTGGGCGCAGGCATGGGTCACTTCTCTACCAAAAATAATGTTTACTAAAATTACTTCAGTTAATATGCCTTCCTCTCTCAAAGATCTAAGAGAGGAAGGCATATTAACTGAACTTTTTTTCGCTTTTTTACACACGCTCATAATATTACCGCTTGAATAACTTGTTTGTTTAGCCGTCGTCTTGTATCCATAAGCACTCCTAATAATGCTTAATTTAGGCTAGATCGTGGGCGTGTTATTTTACTAAGTTAAACATCCCCGATACTTACGTAATGTGTATCATCTTCTTCGTTGTAAGCTAACTTTACGATGCCGTATGAACCCTGCAATCAACGAGTAATATTTTGGTAAGGGATTATAATGGTTATACAATAATTTGAAGTGAAAAATATTTGCAATATTTTCTTACGTCGAATAAAATTAAAGTTTATAACATAATATCAAAATAGGAACGTCTAAATTAACTGTTGAATATATTCGAAAAAATCCTTGCCCGACGTTGAAGACATTATTATATTAATGTGTAGGGAGCTTATGGAGGTAGTTTCTCTCTATCTCGCAGTGAAAGTGGAATTCGCTACTTCTTCCCTCCTTCTTATAATCTTGGGTCATTCAAAAGAGATGTGAAGAAGCACCTTGCAGGTTGGCAAGGCGAGGGTCGCAATTTGGATGTCAGCAAGGCATTTGAGATGTGGCGCTTCCGTCGCATGCTGCATAAATTTGACGCCCAAGAGCAGAAATGAAATCGTACTTCAGCGTATACATAGTTCCCGAAACATGATGCGAACAATTAAAAAACGCGAAGTCGAATATCACACAGACATGACAGACATAGGTTGCTTCAGTTGTTAATGATTTCAATTCAATTGATACTGGGGAGAAAGACACGCGCTGGAAGACCACGAAAATGGTGGCTGCGAAACATTAGGGAGTGGACCGGCATTACCTCCGTTGAACAACTGTTTCGGCTTGCAACTGACAGAGAAGAATACAAGAAGCTAAGCCAACCTTCAGGATTAAATGGCACTAGAAGAAGAAGAAGAAGGTGAGGGTAGCTAGTGCCGCGGTTTCTCTCGCACTTTAACTTGGTGTTTGGACTCCACCTTTGCTCAGGGCCTGATTAACCCACAGGCTAATTAGGTTAGCATAGTTTGTCAAGCTTATTTTGCACACCGCCCACTTAGAGGATATGTTTTTCTTCTGGAGCCACCAGCTTAATTTTACTTACCATCTGTCGCTAAAACTGCTATTTCAGTTATTTCAATATCTCTTAATTTTCTCTGGGTCTGCTACTGTCCCCCTGAAAGTCTCCAATACCCACAAGGGGGCATTATCGCCCACTTTGAGAACCTACGGGGTAGTGCCCAGGGCGCTGAGATTTATTTCCAATTTAACATGCTTGTGTAAAATTGGTACTACAATTTGAAAAATTCCTTGGAGAGTCGATTAGCCTAAGGCGGTGAGACAGAGCTGTAAATCAGGTACTGCTTTCAGGTAACTTTTTATTAAAAGAGTCTTCACCTGTCCGATGGGCTCCAGCAGCCGGTACTGGTTGAGCTGCACGTAGCCCGACGCCTGCGCCAGTGACACGCGGCGGGACTCGCGGGGGGCGCGGCGGGCGCGCGGGGACCCCGGCCCGCACTCCGCAGACTTTGCCGCGTGAGCCCGCAGCAGAGTCGACCGGTCTCCGCTCGCGGGTGTAGAGAGCCTAACAAAGGTGTCACAGTGAGTATTTTTGCAGGCAAAGTTAAAAAACCGCCTAAATGAACTGGCTTAACTATTTTTTTATTCGTATCCAATTTGCTTCAAGGACATATTTTGTACAAAACCTAAACTTCGATTATAAGAAATAAAAGTACCCTAATATTAAGCACTATACCTGTTCTGATCTGAATGCTGCCATCGTGGGGGATCTTCGCGAGGAGAGGTGGAAACCTCCACCGCGTTGTGTCTGAAACAAACAGAGAAGCAACGTTAGTTGGAAGATATAATCGTTTTAAGCATTAGGCCCTATAATGAAAGTAATATTTTTTTTTGATAATGAAATAATATGTAATATTTTTTTGCGTTTGGTGCCCCTTTTATGTAGGCGACAGGTTGGCAACCTGTGTTTATTTTGAAGCACGGAGGCTAAACCTTGCCTAGACTCTACTCAACTCTATTATAATTGAAGAGCGTATATAGTACGCACGCATGTATGTTTTTTTGGTGATAACGCGCACCACAGGGTGTATTTAACCGTTAACCGTCCCTTTCGATTCAGACGCCCGAGGGACGCTAGGCGGTCGAGAGACTCCCCATGGGGGGGGGATGCTCGGTCGCCCAGTAATCCCCTAGAAACGGCCGACCTGCTTGAGGACCCCCCAAGGTCTTAACCTTCATAAAAACCCGGTGACGCATCAGGGAATGTCATCAGCGTCAACCTCCAGTAGTCAGTCATAAAATAAAAGGGGTGTATTTATCTTTGATTTAACGAAAGTCATATAATGTAGAGATATCACAAAAGGATTGTCTGCACAGGTTTAGTCGTTCGTAAATTTTAATGTACATACGTGTAAAATGGATAATGAAGATAAACTTTGCGAGATGGCATTAATATATACAAGACGTCAGCATAAAGAATATCTCCCAAAAAATTGCAATCAAAATCTCGCTCTTTATTACCTCGAGTGAGAATTTTAAAAAATGTTGTACAGTTTATTCTAGAAAACGTAATGTCAGTATTATATTTTTATATCCCGACATAAATTTTTTAAGCTACAATGAAAAATAAACTGCCCCGACTGTTTCAGGGTTTACGGTTGCGTTTCGTTGTGTATTTTTATTTACTTTTAATTGTCGTGCGGGCTTAACTGTGGTTATCTGAAATGAGTTCAATTTGAGGTTTAATACTGCCTTTACTGTCTCCAGATTGTTATCGGCCGCGCCCAGTTAGCTCGTAAAGAATTTTTATAACTGCCACGCAGATGGAATACATTCAAGTTTATGTTTTGATTAATTAAGTTTAACAATAGATACCTTTTTTAACACGTTGGCAAATCCATTGGCGGAGCATATCGTACGCTGGGTAGTCGAACAGAGTATGTGGGAGTCCTCGATGTGGAAGAACACTGGTTCTTCCCACTTAAAACCACCGGCATTCTCCTAAGCTCTTAGGGGATCGGCGGCGAAAACTTCACAATGGATTCCTAATTGTGGTTAGTTAGAAACAGCGGATTAGTTGAAAATTTTAGCGTAATTGAGAGCGCTTGTTTTAAGCAAGTGTAACCACCTCAGTTACTAACCTTAACTACACTCGTCAAAAGTGTCTAGGGATCAAGTACATTTTTATCTATGTATAAAGCTATTACACACTTTTATAACAAACTATATATCTATTTTTAATAAAAATTTAAAGAAAATTCTTTATTCAAACAGTGAAATTAATCATCAAAAGTGTCTAGGTTACCCCAGGACTTCCGAAACTTATTTTTATTGTGACGCCCTTATTAATTTGTCAATTTTTTGAGACTCACTAAACTCTTATTAGCTCGGAAAGGGGACGGAACCGTATCGCCTCTTTTTAATATGAACGCTACGGAACGGCTACGGAGAGTAGCGTATCGCCTCTTTTTACTAAGAATGCTACCGAACGGTGGCTACGGAACGGCTACAGAAAGTAGTGTATCGCCCCTTTTTACTATGAACGCTACCGAACGGTGGCTACGGAAAGTAGCGCATCGCTTCTTTTTCATATAATAAGAAGCGATAAGGTCACGTTTCCTTTCCGAGCTGATAACTGTGCTACGACCTTAAGAATCTTTGCTATTTATTTTGTATCGGCTTTTAATACCATGTAATAAATGACACAATGTGAAAACATCATTTTAAAGCGGAAACATTTCGCAGATAAATGAAGGATTTATCAGGGATTTCATCTCAGTGAGTCATCTGCTGTCAGGCGTTATTTATGTCATGGTTTAAATTATAAAGTGGAAATCGAAAATATTAAAAGGTTTGCAGAGAGGTAAGAATTTTGGTCGAGGCAGGGAACATCGGACTAGCCGCCCGAACTGGTAGTACCTCCATCTTACAGAAGACCAGTCTTTTTCTTTTATTTGGATGGCGTTCGCGACACACTAAGATTACGCATTTCGCCAATGTCAAGTGAAAATTTACTTAAAGTAACAGACAATTGTACGGTTGATTGAGTTAAAAATGGAGTCTCTCAACACGTGTTTTTACGACAAGAACTCGGGAGAAACTCCAGAAGACCAGTCAATTATCACTACATTTTGTGGTGTCGCACTTTAATAGCCCGAAAATAACCCTCTGTGCCGTGACGTGCAGGAATTGGGGAGAACCCCCAATCACGGACTATTATAAGACTTTAAGTTATTAAAAATACCAAAATATAACTAGCTGCACTATAAAATATTTTTTTTTATGCTCATTTAATGCGTGGTACATTTCAAATTACTGATATATGATAGTGAACTTTGTAAAAGTGTTAAAGCTGTTTAATTAGCTTTACATAAGAATTACTTGTGATTTTTGTCGGAGTTTAGTCTGTACAACTTTTTCATTGAGATTATTATACAGCGTTAAGTAATAAGAGACTGACCAAATTCTATTAACCAGAATTTGAACTTGGCCAGTGCCGATTTAATCGTTAGTATGATTTTAGGATGTAAATCCGTATCCATTTTGGTTAATATACAGTCTGCGTGTTACTTGGGCCACTATCTGTACCCTGGCAGGCTAACGTAGGCTCCTTAAGGTAATATCAGACGGTTCACCCCAGGGAATGCATCATTTTTATTTCTTTCCATGTTTACACGGTCGAATTGGAATGAAACAGAAAAGAACATTTATCCTCTCCATCTCCATCCTCTTTCAGTACGTCGTCGAAAGAAGATCATTTTGCTGCGACGTTTTCTTCTACAAGACTCGAAACAAAATGAACGAATCCGAATGAACCTTCTCTCAGTGTTCAGACTGAGGTTCAAACTGTTATCATTTATCGTTCATTCCGAGTGGGAGTGAAATATGCCGAATGCCAATATCCAACACTGTAGGATTGGTTCATTAATAAATTCATTCAGCACTTGTGTTTCATTTTCGGTTCAGACACTTCATTTGAGTGAAAGGATGAAAGGCGGAAATGAACGAAAAATGAACTGTCTAATACAGCGTTTTCCAAACTGGGAGGCGCGGACTAGTCTAAAGAGAGCTGCGAAAATTAGTCACAGTGAAAAATTTTGTGTTTTTATTTTATGAAATCTGATGAAATATTTTTAAGGGAGGCGTAGTAACATCAAGTTTGGAAACCACTGGTGTAATACCACCTGAAAACGTCGGACTTTTTCACGTTACGTTTTACGTTATTTTTACTCGTTACGTTTTCACGCCTTAACCACAGAACCGATTTGGTAATTATTGTAACAATTCATATTATTAAATGAAATGTGTCGAATAATTATTTAAAATTCATGATTATTGCATGCAAGTAAATTAGACTACTGAAGACTAAAGGATAACAACTAGTGTTTTCAAATATCTATTGTTTTATATTCATGAATGCAAATGAATACTTTGATTTTGATGAAATTTGGTTTGAAGTTAGTTAGAGAGCCTGGGAATGCCATACGGTACTTTTTGCGCGATAACCGTATTGCGCGAGCGAAGTCGCGGGCGACGGCTAGTCAATTATAAAAGTCAAGGGTTAGTCCGCAGCTATTTTGTAGTACGATTAATATCAAAAGTTAACTACATAATAAGTGACTCGATGTAAACATATAGGCTATAGTAGTTTTAGTATCATCATTAAAATTTATAGCACCTATCTACCAGCATAAAATTATGGATAATAACCAAACACACACGACTGCCTTGTACTCACTGATTTGCATATTGTACATACTATGCCATATCAAGTGCGGCACTGCACCTTATACTGTCTCGAGAGAAACGATATTTTTAAAGCAAGTGTTACTTATAACGTGTTACCCACTGTACATGAGAATTATGAAATTCACCCAGTGAAAGGGTTGCATGCAAATTTTATGAATGATAATTTTTATGGTCGAAGTGACCCGATTACGGTGGTTAGTTTTAAATTGGTGCATGTGCTTTGCTTGCAATTTTATCACTGTGCCCTTAATTCGAGTTTCATTTGCGAACCAATTTGGATGCAAGGCCAATATGGGACTTTAGCAAATTGACACACCACATACATATTATCATCACAATCTATAGAAGTTCTAACGACACCTGTCTAGACAGGGCAATCGTGTGGGGGAAGAGGGACAAGAAGGGCGCGGTAACGAGACCGAGCTGCATACACTCGCTCGGGACACGCTGGTTCATTATATGTATACTTCACACTGCGCTGTCAAAACAAAAGTTGTGTTATCACGCGCATAATCTTAAAAGTGTCAGACCTTTTCAGGTGACATTTGGTTACACATAAAGCCGTATCTGGGCAGTATGGGTCCTGCAGTGCCTCAAAACATTGACAAAGTTACCAGTCTACCACCTAAATAAAACAAAAAACCCATAAAAGTAACTTATCTATCAGTAAACCTACAAACCAAATTATATAGCTATGTTTTACAAATAAATAATATTGTATTCTATTCTATTCTATTCTATTCCAAAGCGAACAATCAGAGCAGGTAACACTCATAAGTTCAGGGAAATTGACATTACAAACTGAAACGTGATGATTAAATTTATGTATTTTTATATTGAAAAAGTTACTATGATGCATAAGTATATAAAATACACATAACACGCACAAAAGGGAGTGAGTAGCGCTTTTTCCAGCCTGTTGCCTCCATAAAAAATCTAAAAATATATGCCAACTATGTTTTTGTGAAAAGCGTCGGTGGCGTAGTGCGTAAAAAAGCGTCGGTGGCGTAGTGCGTAAGAGCGTCGTCTCCCACCCGGGTGGCACTGGTTCGATCCCCGCCACGTACCAATGTGTTTTCAAATTTTGCATTCATATTATGTACGTTTAATCGACGCTTTTACGGTGAAGGAAAACATCGTGAGGAAACCTGCACACACCTATGAAGAAATTCTTAGGTTGTGTGTGAAGTCGACCAACCCGCACTTGGCCAGCGTGGTTGACTAAGGCCTAATCGTCTCTAATGTGGGGTAGGCTCTCCCCCCGGTGGGGACATTATATGAG
Source organism: Elophila nymphaeata (assembly GCA_955850985.1). Lineage (NCBI taxonomy): Eukaryota > Metazoa > Arthropoda > Insecta > Lepidoptera > Crambidae > Elophila > Elophila nymphaeata. Next base: position 19,296,368 of record OY039088.1, on the reverse strand, counting down.
CTGTTGATGATGATGATGGTGATGTTTTTGTGAAGTTGGCACCGAACTCAAAAAACATAGTTGAATGAAATATACTTTTAGATTTTTTCAACATTAATTTTTTATATCTCCCTTTTTGTTTTTTCGTTTCGAAAGGAATTTTTTTATTTAAAAATATTATTTTTTACTTTATAGTGTAAGTACATATAAGAGTACGTTGGATAGTTATCAAAATCGGTTTACTACTCAAAGTTATCGATGATTAAAGGTAAGACAGGATTTTGTATGTTCATTTTCAGAATAAAAAAAAAACTACAGTACGTAACAGAAAACTATTTCGAGACATTGGTCTTTAAGATAAAAAAAGAATTATTGAAATTAGTTAATAACTTTCGGAGATATTGACGCATAAAGTTGGAAAAGTTGAAAATATCCATATTGCGACTGTTTCAATTTTTTGGGTCCCCGATAGCAATCCCAAAGTGCGCAACATACTACGTCACTGATCTCCTTACGACACCTTATATTAGAATATAATTTAAACAATAAACCAGAGCGAGCCATGTTTTTCATCCGCCAACACTCAAAAGAGTTCATCACGGTGCGTAAACAGAGAGATTTTCGTATATTAAATGAAAAAAAAATATTTGAAAATCTTTTACATTCTCACGGTAGCGTGACTCTTTTTTTTTGCGGTAGGTCAAAAGCCTTTACACATCGTCCCTGCGGGGTGGTGCCAACTGCAGGGGATATGTGGGACTCGAGGTAAAGGCGTTCCCTCCATACCCACTAAACATCCTCCCCGGCCTAACCTTTAGTGCGCTATTACGGGACGGCTCGGGATCTGCGCACGTGAGCGCAACTACACCGAGACCGTCCCAACGCTGCCCGTCTAGGCACTCCTTGCACCAATTGGTGGCCAGCAGCCACTCCTCCACCGACGGCTGCTCGACCTGGCGCATCTTCCTGACGAGGACACCAGGAGCAGCCATCGGACCGCACCCGGGGGATTTCGGGCGCGGTCGTGGCCCTGAAAAGGGCCGTCCGGAACTAGCCTTGGTGGGAAAACAAAAATAACTCGACGATGGTATGTGACTTCGAATGCCAAGGGGACACACTTGACATCAAAAGCCACACACCCGCTGAGAAAGTTTCCCCACCACCTTACCAGGGTCCGCCACGAGGAGGCTTCCGAACGTGGATCCCACCTAATTACTATCCTGGTTGTCGAGTTTTATTTGTTGGTTCAATGAAGGTTAAGTTAGTTGGTCAACACTGCCAGATGTGACTTTATGTGTAACCAAATGTTACCTAAGGCTCTGTTCAATCGCTTTTTGGTATTATGAGCGTGGTTGTATGGTGGTATATATGAAATAGGTTACTGAAAAACGATACGCACGATTATAAATCGCTCACTAACAAAGTTATTTTCAAACCACGCGTGGCCATGGTAAGAGCAATAGCCGTGTCGTTCCTATCAGATTAACGTTGAAAGCAATTAAGATTAGAAAGTAACAAAGCTTGTTTTGAAGAATAAACAAATCTGATGAATAGGTCAGGCACTTAAGCTATTAAATTTTAATACTTCAAAGCTCATTGGATTGAAAATGATTGAGAACACAGTAAATCAGGCCTCAGGTTGACACCTGCGATTACGCAAGTGATTTTTTTCTTGTTATTGCAGGTGTTTTTAGGCTACGGTATACGTTGACCACCAGGTGGGCCGTCTGCCTGTCTGTCATTTAGTAGTATAAAAAAAATTAGACCTCCGAAATTGGAGTTAAACGCTGAAGAAATACCTTCACATTCTGACCACTTGCCTTCAGGCAGGATGCAGCTTGTCTGCTAGCCTTAAGTGCTTCTTCTACGGATAGTCAATAAAGTCAGAGCTTGGAGATAAGTCTAATTTTTGTCTCATTTCTATGTGAGAACTCTATTGTAGTTTTTGGCCTATCGTAGGTTGTAGGATAGCTCTATCATGGCCGGAGTAGGCAGGAAACTACGACTGCAAGACTTATACGTGTGTCTGTACACGGGTTGACCCATGTGCCCTGATGCAGTGCACATGTCGCCCCGTCTGGGGATTACCGAATACCCTTGTGTAATTGATCGTTACGGGATCGGAGTTCCTAAAAAACTATTTATTTAGTGACAACATATCAAAATAACAAGAAGTTCTTACAATATGGTTATATTAAAGTTTGTCACACTAAGCAGGGTTGCCGCCTCAGCAGGTGTCGTGTAAGTAAAGTACATGTCAAAGAGGTGATCTACCCCTTTATGGAAGGTATACATGATAACACATCACGGCTGAGGCATGCCTGTCGCGCCGCGAGTGGTGGGTGCTACACCGAGCCACTCAAGGCACGCCATCGCTCGTGCGAGGAGACTATTATCATAAAAATATGTGTCACTTGAAAATTTTCAGAATAGGTTTTGGATTTTTTTTGTCTACGACGGGTTTTAATCTAATATAAGAAAATGTTCGTCACCTTTTCAATTATTATATCATGGTTCTGTAAAATGTACAATTGTACACCCATAATACCACATGATTGTAATAAATGTTTGAGTTTTAGTCAGTGGACGCATTTTATATGCGTTTTATGATGAAGTGTTACCTAAGGTTCTGCTCAATCACTTTTGGGAATACGAGACTATAAATATGCACAAAAAACATATTTTACTAAGTAATAGACAAGGAAAAACGTAAAGTATAAATATTAGAACATTTTCTGAGGAATATAGCTGTCAATATAAGGTTATTAGTTATTTCAACGAAAATATTTCCCCAATGATTTCCTGATCAGTGTTCATTAGATGTTTTCACGCCAGAATCAAAGGTCAGCCCAGTGTACGTACACGCAATATCTGAGATTTGCGTGCACCGTTCAAATATAACTGGCGAAGGTGGCAGATATCATAATTTCTACGTCAATGTTTAACATTAAAATTTCGGCGCATTTCTTTTATTAGAAGAGTGACGTACACTCAGGGTTGCCTATTAGATGTTTTTTCAAATGTGTATATTAATGAACCGTCGGTGGCGTAGTGCGTAAGAGCGTCGTCTCCCACCCGGGAGGCACTGGTTAGATCACCGCCACGTACCAATGTGTTTTTCAAATTTTGAATTCATATGTACGTTTAATCGACGCTTTTACGGTGAAGGAAAACATCGTGAGGAAACCTGCACACGCATATGACGAAATTCTTAGGTTGTGTGTAAAGTCGACCAACCTGCACTTGGCCAGCGTGGTTGACTATGGCCCAATCGCCCCTAATGTGGGGTAGGCTCGAGCCCCTCGGTGGGGACATTATATGAGCTGTTGATGATGATATTAATAAAAGGATCGTATATTTAACTGGTCCGCAGATTAACCTAACCTAAACCTATGCAAATACTAAGTGGGTGTCAAAAAAATCATTAATGGGCGACTAACAAATGATTAGTTATGTCCTATTAGTTTTTTTAGTCGCTCAATCTGGATTTTTTAGTTGATCGGTTTATTATTTCCCTTAATAAAATCATGTTAAATGCTTATTAGTTACAAAATAATATTCAATGAAATGTAAAAAGGAAAAACTAGAAAAAGCAGCCGTCGTAATTTATTTACACTTAATTGTACAGCTTAGAATTAAAAGCAATGTACTAAAATTAACAGTTGATAAATGATAGATTGGGCGGTCTTATCTCAAAGAGCGATCTCTTACAGGCATCTATGAACAGGATTTGCATGAATCGCAATTTGGAGAGAAGTTGGCAACATAACAAGCTATTAATGAAGTTTGTCGAAGCTAAACTAAAGAACTAGCTTCCTTACCTATAAATGACCCATTTGTTTTCTTGTCGGTTGAATAATATTTGCGAACCGTACCGCACTGTGAGCTAGACGGTGCGGCGTGTGCGGAACTCTACTCTCTGAAAACCACCGGTAAGTTTCCTCCGTAAGCTTTTGTGGGAGCGTAGAAACGTCTCTTTTCACCTCTTTTTAGTATGAAAAAGAGGCGATGCGCTACGATTCGAAGCTGTTTTTACCGACTTCAAAAAGGAAAAGGTTCTCAATTCAGTTGGTATGTTTTTTTTATGTATGTACACCGATTACGCCAAGATTTTTGATATGATTTTAATGATTCTTTTTTTAGTTCGATGCGGAATAGTTGCCATTTGGTCCCATAAAAATTTTCATGAATCGGTTCAGCAGTTCTTTTAGAATCGTGAAAATACGCAGTCACAAAATGTTTTTTTTTTTCAACTGTTCCAACTTTATGTGTCGAAATCTTCGAAAGTCGTTAACCAATTTCAATGATTCTTTCTTTGTCTTAAAGATCGAAGTCTCTTTATAATAGTTTCCTGATAATTTTATAGCGTTAGACCATGAAGTTTTTTTGTTATTCTGAAAAAAAGGAAAAATCCTGTTTATAAACAAAATTTTAATGAGAAATAAAAAAAAATAGTTTTGAAGGCGGTTTTTGTTTTTATTTAATTTTTTTTTTGTAGCCGCTATTTTATTTTATCTGTTACTATTTAAATTAGCACCATAAATTATTTATAACTTTGAAATGTAGCTACATAAATATCCTATTATAATTCTGTGCTGGCAGCCCTACGTTAGCCGACATCAGATCAAGCGTAAGCTGCCGTCGCTTCTATCACAACGGAGTAAGGTTGATTGTTGCAAAGTGTTTACATGCGGTGTACAACACGGCTTTTAATTATAATCTCTGATTATGTTAAAGGCTGAAATGAGTTAACAGTGAATTGTGTTAATGTTGTAAAGAAGGATTTAGACATTTTTATGTGCAGGCAACGCTCGCGTGAGCTCTAGAATTATTGTAGAAATTATTATAGAAATTTTGAATTTTGGGGAATATATTTTTTGATTGAAATGAAGCATAAAACTGTTCTACCCAAAGTTGAGGCGTATTAGATGGTATCGACGTCGGGTAAAAAATGCACATTGTAGGCACCGCGCAATGTAAAGCGCTCAACTCGCACGCAACTCGCAAAACTACGAGTGAGCTACATTGAACGTTAACGTTTTGAAGCCATTTTTTGTTATGAAATACTAAAAAAAATATTATATTTCTTTAGACAATAATTGAGAAATAATGTTTAGAATATGTTGTCATAATAAAATGAAAAAGAATGACTTTGACCTTCAATAAAATCGTAACTATCAATTTCCCAGGTATAGTCTAAAGGAAAAAACAAAAATGTTATGATGGTGAGCAGAATACATGGTTCTCGTTTGACTGTTCATGTCTTTTACAGCCTGTATAATGCTTTGTCCACCACATCATCTACAATACTGTGCGGTAGGTCCCTAATAGATTTTCTACTGAAAAAAGGTCCTTTTATTTAAAAAAATCCAGCGATTGTAGTTTCTACTAGGTACTAATTGTGATCTAAGTATAATCAGCGCGGCCTTGTAATCCAAAATAAATTCGTCTTCATCAGTATCTCAATCCGGAGCTAAGATCAAGATTTCAGTCATTATTTACACGGACGTGGAACGCTCATTACTATCCGTGACAGAGACAAACGATCGCTTCATCCCTGTCGACAACTATCGACACCTTGCAGGGCTGTTGAAAAAACACCCGCAATGAGTAAGTGACAGGGTTCATTTTGACTTTAAGCTTTCTCAGCTTCGTGTCATCTTAATGGTATTATAGTTTGATGAATCGAGTTTATATAGTATTATTTTAAAGATTTCTACTAGAAGAGCTATTTTTAGTAGATATAACTATTTTCATAATAGGGTAGGAGAAAGATTTGTAAACCTAGTAAAAGAGCACTATCTCTCAATCTCAACATAATTTTAGTAACTAAGTATTTCTTTATTCATCCATAAATATGAATGTATGTATATAATAGTATGTATATTGTACGTATATGTTGATATATACTATTTATAGATAAATATGTATGTATTTGTTGCAATATATGATATATATGTATTTGTAGGTATGTAGGTAATATGTATGTATATGTAGTCAGACCTTAATTTATTTCTAGAAAAAATATCCTCTATTTTGGACCTTGTTAGTCACTGGAAAAACAAAAAAGTTGTAATTTGTGGAGATTTTAACATTAATAGACTTAAGAGAAATAGAATATGCCTTGACTTTGAAAATCTACTTCTAAACTATAATCTTAAGCTCCAAATTAATGAACCTACAAGGCTTGGAAGTAATACATGTATTGATAATTTTGCCACAAATGTAGGCCGATGTAAATCTCAGATACTAGATCTTAATTTATCGGATCATTCAGCTCAATTACTTAAACTACCTGTTAACAAAAAATGTATTTTGAAATTTTGGTACACTAGAAAGCGTGACTTAAGTAAAGAAAATGTGAGCAAGTTTTGTGATGCCATAAGAAGTTTAAGCTTTTCTGAAATATATAAGCTAATTGACGTTAACATAGCATATAATTCGTTCTATGAAACAATTCGCATGTTCTATGATCTTTGTTTTCCCTGCAATAGTATTAAAATAAAAGCTAGAAGGAAACAGAAGTGGATTTCTCGGGGTGTTAGACTTTGCTGTCGGAATAAAAGGAAGTTCCTTTTGACCTATAGGAAATCGCCTACCTTAGCTAATAAAAATGTACTCAAAAATTACACTAAACGTCTCAAGAAAATAATTAACCTAACACAAAAGAGTCAAAATAATTATGCTATTAGCACCGCGAGAAACAAATCTCAAGCCACCTGGACTATAATTAATCAAAAAAAGAATAATTTTCCTAAACTGAACATTCAAAATATCTCCAGCAATGGTACGACTATAACTAATCCTAGTGATATAGCGAATACACTGAACAACTATTACGTAGACCAAATTAACTCTACCTCTAAAACAACATCAATAAATAATAAATTTGACATTAAAACACAATCTAATTTGAATTCCATATTTATGACACCGACTTGTTCTCCAGAAGTACAAAAAATTATCTTATCGCTAAAAAATACAAATAGTGTAGGCTATGATGATTTATCTACCGTAGCCATAAAAAGCTGTGCTCTTTATCTTGCCCCGCCATTGTCACATATAATAAACTTGTCACTCAGCCAAGGGGTATTCCCCGAGGCCCTTAAATTATCCATAATTAAACCAATCCACAAAAAAGGTGATAAAACTGACATGCAAAATTATAGACCAATAGCTCTGGTGCCAGTATTTTCAAAAGTTCTTGAAAAAGTAATATATGCTATAGTGTACTCATTCCTCGAAAAATATAATATCTTTACTCCCCAACAATACGGCTTCCGTCGTAATAAATCTACGAATATGGCTATATTTGACATGCTAAAGTTGATTACTGACTCTATAGATAAAAAAGAAAATATATGTGCCATTTTCATGGATATGACAAAAGCCTTTGATTATGTAAACCATAATTTGCTGATACATAAGCTCTACCATTATGGAATACGCGGCATTGCTCTAAAACTATTTAAATCTTACCTTAGCAACCGAAAACAACAAACTGCTGTCAAAAGTATATGCAAAAAAACATCTATGGAAAAAGAATATTTGTCAAAATGTAGAGATGTAGAGTACGGCGTTCCCCAAGGAACAATATTAGGACCTCTATTGTTTCTAATCTATATAAATGACTTGCCAAATTTCATTAAATATCCTATGACATTATTTGCTGATGATAGCACCGTCTTAGTAAAATGTAATAATAACTTGACATATGAAAATGAAATTAAATTGACATTAACTACTGTAATTAAATGGATGGACATGAATAATTTGCATATAAATATAAATAAAACTAAAATAATACATTTTCGCCAAAATACTCAGACGCCAAATGTAATCGTAAGTTATGGCCACTCTATTATGGAACCTGTAGAGTCTACAAAATTTTTAGGATTACACATTGATTATCAAACAAATTGGCTAACTCACACAATTGACTTATGTACTCGTGTAAATAAGTTCGTATACGCACTAAAATATTTATCTAGAGTAGCTAACATAGAAACAGTATTAACCGCCTACAACGGATATGTTGCTTCCATACTTCGTTATGGAATCATTTTCTGGGGTAATTCCACTAATAAAATTGAAGTTTTTAAGAGTAAAAAAAAATGCATTAGAGCCATAAATTTTTTAAAAAGGACTGACAGCTGCAGACCTTACTTTATAGAACTAAAAATACTAACTCTGACTTCTATTTATATTTATGAAACTGCTATGTTCGTCAGGAGAAGTCCACATCTTTTTCCAACAATATCCACTGGTCAAATAAAGGTCTCCAGACGTCATGGAAATAAGTTGAGTGCACCGGTTAGAAAAACCGCTTTAAAGGGAAATAGCTTTTACTGTATGGCTCCAAAAATTTACAATAAATTGCCAAAAAGCCTTAAGGATACCAGCTTAACTATATTCCGTAAGGAGCTGCTATCACTTTTAATAAGTAAGGCCTATTATTCTTTGACTGAGTTTTTATCTGACAAATTTTAATTTAATTTTAATTTTGTGACATTATATATATTTTTAATTTTATATCTAATTTTATTGTAATTTGACATATATTTTTTTCTTAATTTGTAATGATATGAAAATTTCAACTATTAATTTTAATCAATGATATTCTTAAATTCATCAATGTTATAAAACTAAGATAGTTCTTACTTCCACCATTATGAGAAATTTGTATGCCTACTCATGGCCGAATATAGTGATACTACAATTTTATTATTTTGCACTAACATCTGTATATCTGTACCTGTGTTCACAAATAAATGATTTGATTTGATTTGATTTGATTTGTATAAGTTGGTATAGAATATTATGTATTAATATTTTGTTTTAGCCAATATACTAACAACTTAGTAACGGTACACCTACAACTTCCCTTATTATCATAACATGTCTATCCTGTCCATCCAAAGGTTGTCTGGAAGAAATCGCTTCTACAGCGATAAGACCGCCCATTGTACATTGTCTTTATATGTGTTGTTTTCATCTTTTGTATTTTATACTAAAAATTTATTTGGTGTACAATAAAGAATATTCTATCTATCTAGGTATTGTGTTCTGGTGTTTTGGTTCTGTTGGTGAGTAAGGTTGCCAAAGCTCCACGGAGTAGGGGAAGGGGACTATCGTTGGCAGCGCGCGAGTGACACATCAGTGACGGGGGCTGCTTACCACCAGACTGGCTGTATTCTTGTCTGACAATCACGTAACATATAAAAAAAGAAAGAAAGAAAGAAATTTTCTCAAACATGCATGGAAATATTGTCATTATTTTCGAAAAAAGAACACGTGAAGTATCGAATTTACGGACAAAGAAAATCAAATCCATTGCTGGAGCGTTTTTTGAATTTGGAACATTACAACGCTTCCAGCTTGTATTAAACGGCGTGCCTGGAGTTATTAAATACTTTTTGATTGGATCTCTTTCATCAATCTTCTTGGCATACCAAAGTCTCTTTGCTTAGTACAAATTGCGTTCACGTTTGTTTGTTCACAATTGTCGCCACAGGTTATAAATAGAAAATTGGCGGCAAAGCTGAAAAGCGTTTACATGTCAAAAGCAATTACTTAGATGAAAAGAATTTTTGGTATAAGCATGAAAGTTTATAAAATTTTTATGAGATGGACAAACAAGAAAACTAAACATTTTCTCCCAAATAGTATTTTTGGCGTATTTTAATGAGATTGCTAAACATAAAAAGCCACCTACATTATGGGTAATTCATTTCATGCTGAAATGTACAGTTCATGTTTGAAACGGCATTAACTTGAAAAACTATGGAAAAACCAATCATATAATATTTAAATATAAATATCATTGGGAAAAACTACTTTAATCAACGACAATCGACCGGATTCAAAAGCAAAAAATCGAAAACTTTTACTGGCAAAAACATAAAGCAATTTTTAATTAAAGACCCAGATGATATATATTTAGCGACAAAGGTAAAGTATATTTTATTTCCCTGCATTTTTTTGAGAAAAGCACTATATACTCGTATGCCTCGGAGGAAATGGCAATTGCCTGTCTCGTATTAATCAAACTCATACTCGACCTGCAATTGCCTATTTCGCGGCCTTTGCAATAAATGTACTATTAGTTCCCGCCCTAATTTTTATTTATTATCAAGGACCTTTAATCCGTCGCTGCGTCGGCTCCTTCTTGGCTGGTTATTGTCATTTAGTACATTAATAATCCCGAAAGCGATCTCTGTCACTTTACCAAGTAAATAATGATCAAATTCCTGTGACATTCGAAAATATTAGCAGCTTTTCTGCACGCGTCTAAAGTTTCTTCGTTCAATATAACTTTGCGAGAATTTGTCGACAACTCAGAGCTATGGCATTGTTGTGCTGTTTTGTTTAGTATTATGGATTCGGTTTGTTCAACAAAAGTGGAGAAAGACAGGTCATATGATCCGAGATCCACAAGAGAAATGGTGCAAAAGTGTACCAGTCCTCTGACTGGTATCCCAGGGATGGATGAATGAATGAATAAGCTTTATTGTACACCGAAATTAAAGTAAATAATACAGACTTAGTTCAATTAATAAATTGGATTTGAAATGGATTGGTTGGATTGGAATTGGATGTTTTTTTTTTATATAACGAGATGGAAAACAAGCTGGTTGCCGTCGCACATAGACACTTGCAATATTAAGGGTAAATCACTTAACACTGCAAGTGCGTTTCCATCCTGGGGACTAAGATGATATGCCTTCCATGCCCAGTAATTAAACTGGCTGCCTTTCCCTTCAATCCGAAACACAGCGAACTGCTTCACGGCAGAAATGAGAAAGCCGGTGGTCAACCCTAACAGACGGCATACTGAGCTTCGGGATATATTATGACATAGAACATGTTGAGACATGCAAATGCAAATGCTGAGGCATTTACTTAACCCCTTCGGACCTGGTGTCAATGGACATAGTTTTGGACATTTCAATGGACATAGTTTAAAAATACTGTTATTATGAAGCGCTGTTACCAGAGTTGAAATATAAACTATTTATGACACTCGGTACATTCTTAAGACGACGTTATATCAAACAATAGCTAGGAAGAATTTGTAGGTACATTATGTTAAAAATAAAAATAAAACAATAAAAACGATGTAATTATCCTATTCAATAATAAAAATATCAATAAAATATTTTTTGAAGTCTAAACACTAATTCAGGTGTGAAGGGGGCAAGAAGTTTAGAATAAAAATACCTTATTCGGTTTATATTTTCGGAGGTCGATGGGGCCGCAGTCGCGCGTTCTTCGTAACGATCACAAAAGTTAAGCAACCAAATGCGCGGTCGGTACTCGGATGGGTGACCGATTATTTTACTTAATTTTCCTTCGTGCTTCGGAAGGCACGTTGAGCTGGTGGTCCCTGTTGCTGTAGAAAGTTATCAGTCGTCAACGTCACGTCAGAGGACAGAAATGGCGACTTGTAAAATTCTGACATAAGGCTTACCTGTGCCAGGTTCACCAGTCGAAGAAGAAGATTCGGTACCGAACTATTGATCAACATGTCAGGAAGCATGACAATTATGAATGATATTTGTCTAATTATTAAATTCTATGCCTCCGACTGAATGTTGAGCAAAAGTTCCAAAAACTACCATCAATATATTTTAAGTTTTCCTTTAATATTTGATGTTGTTTCCATCTTTTTGGTTGACAAATTGTCTTTTTCTGCAGGCGGGTTTTTCAGTCTTTTAAATTTACTTATTTGTTTTCTTAACAGCACTACGTCTGTTGGGCTTCTAATGGAAATATAAATATATAACGAGCAACGTAAACAGTAAAGTACATAAAAGATTTGCCCTTTCGTTATTTTATATATTACCTGTCTGTATTTCCTTAAATATAACCTAATCAAAACTTCAAGACGTTTGCAAATAATAGTAAAACGAGATATATATGTTGAGAGATGTTATCAACAAAACGAGTTCATTTATGATATCTACAAAGAGTCATTGTGGGTTAGAACAAAGGTTATCAGGGTTGCTGCTTATTTGCGGGCATTCTCAACTCATCGCAGAGCCGGCCTCAAAAGTTTTCTCTAAATAAGGCTCAAAGGTCCTTTAGAGCCAAAGGCTTTGTTTGTTTGATGTCATAATACGATATAAGGCTCCTAATAAAATAGACGTAATTATTGTACAACTGTAGGTGGATGGAGCATTTCTCAAATTAATGTAATTTTGATATTGTTTTGCAAGTTTGAATATGTTTGAAATTGCATATTTGTTTTTATTAACCGACTACGGCGAAACCAAAAGGAAGGGTAATGATTTTATCAGTCTATGTATGTATGTTTGTATTTACGTAATATGTTCCATCCTAGCGCCATTTTACCAACTGTAACAATATGAGGAGTTAGAGATTTTTTCCTTGTAACCTCGATTTTAACCGATTTCGTTCCTTTGATGTTTGCACACAAACTTTTGCTGTGGTTGCTGCATTGGTCTGAGCTGCAACGAGAAAGTGATAAGTAACCACCCAACAAATGTTAAACACTATGGAGTAGGTTCAGTATTTCCGCAGTCGGGTTACAGTTTTTTTAAAACTTTTTTTGCTCATATTTTATTTTATTTTTTATACAAGTTTTGTTATGATGATTACGTTATGTCATCTTGTATGTTGTTAACGTGTTATGAAATACAATCGTATAAGTTATATTGGTAAAGTTTCTGTTAAATTTAGTCATAAACTCATCTCCTTTGCGTTCAGATTGGTTATACAAGGTCAATTAAAACACTTCCCCGTAAAATGTGTTCTGGCGATGATTGAAATGGCTAAAGAGATTTAGATTAATTCTTCAAATATCAAATATCGAGTTAGATTAATCGAAGATTGGTAGAGATGCTAGAATTCTACAGATTAAAAGAGATACTACTGAATTTCCGAAAAATTTCAGTAAATCATTGACTTGACGAACACAGTTGTGTTTAAGTTAAAGAACACTTCGTTAGGTACAGTCAGCAACACTTCAGGTAATACAAAACTGTCAAATTTTCCGAGTCGATTTTGAACCTTAAAAATTTCGGTATAAAGCGCAGATTCGCAGAGATTTAGACAAATAAAATATACATATAAAGCTCACATGTTATTTAGACTATTTTATAGGTCACCGAAAAATTCCTCTTTCTCTGAAATTTGGCATGTGATGAATTTATGTAATACAGATTAGAGATGTACAATCACGAAGATAGATAACATATAGCTTCTTGTGTACCATAATCCAATTTTTTTACGAAAAGTTAGGTATTTTTACCTGAACATGGTAAAAATACCTAACCTGACTAATCAATTCCGGGCTCGCCTAACGGTCTGCTTTTGGATACGGATAATATTCTTTTTTGTTGACTGGCCACTGCAATCTGAACAGACATCTCTACAACATGAGACTAAAAGATACTGATGCTTGCAGATTCTGTGGACAGGAGCGTGAAACACCAATGCACCTTTTGTGCTCTTGTGAAGCTGTCATTCACAAAAGAAGCCGACATTTGAGGGACTCATTCTCGACCGAGACGATATCAAAACAATAAATTCAAGCTGGTAATAGCTAAAGGAGTACATGTAAGGCCTCAATAGGACTTACTTGGAGGCTAGTCACAATAGATCTTTACAGGTCGCAGTGACGCAAAAAGCCCCGAATTTACGAAATAATAATAATAAAGAGTCAGTAACAGGCGCCAGTGCTGGCGCCAAGAACTGGCCACGCCGTTGACATACAGTCAGAAATCGGGGATATTGAAGTCAGCGCTCCCGCGACAGTGCTGTGCTGACTCCAAATCACTAGATAAGTCAACACTTATTTTCCTCAAATTTGCGAGTCACTTCTTGAAGACATCTCAGCGAATCATAACTCAATGTTGATGACAATAATGCTGCAGACATTAACTTTGATAAGACGGCGGTAGCTGGACAAAGAACAGTCAACGACTTAATTTCTTAATAATAGGGGTTAAAGTATGAAATTGCCGATTTTTTCCTCATTATTCATTATTGTATAATTCCTTTAATACAATAGCTATGTCCATTATTAATTTTTTATTTTACACTTCATTATAAGGACTTATATTCATGTAATTTTATTCTTATTTATATGTTTTTCTCTAGAAATACATCTTCAAAAACAGCTCGTCCTAAGAGGTGCCCTTCTTTGTTATAAAAATATGATTTTTTTTTTACAGTTATCAATTCTCAATTTCATTTGCTATTTATACTATAGCTCAATGTTGTCCAAATATATCTACAAAATTACACAAAATTTAGATTTGTGGTTCCTTAAATAATCGCAAATATATTTGTATGGAAAAATGAATTTTCGTCAAATTCTCTATACAAAACGGCAATTTCATACTTAAACCCCTATTACCTACTGTAGTTGTGGCTCTAACGCGCTGATTCTTCCGAACGCAACAGACGCGACTCCAATGCCGCGAGAAAAATAAGATCTAAAATAAAAAAAAAATACGCTGGTCTGTGAACGCGCGCGATCCAAACATTTTTTCCAAGAGATGAAAGTAGTATAAAATAATAGATAGGAATCGCTGAGAAACCAGTTAGTTTCTCTTTTTAATTATAGTCATTAATTATTTTAGTAAATTCAATACTTCAATTATATAGTTTCGATATCCACCAAAAATTAATAAAAAAAATGGATAGAAGAGAATATTTGGCTCCTCACTAATACAAGAATGACGATAATAGAAAAAGTTTTCCTTTACATCCCTATTAATTAAGCATCAAGAAGTTATAATTTTCCATAAGCTGAACCGCGGAGGGTATTCAAATAAATTTTTCCTTAAGAAAAGAAATTGTGAGCGAAAATTCTTCATGAAAACTGAAGATAGGACACGTGAAGTAATTTTTATGCTAAGAAGCTGTCGTGAACCGCTGTTTGACATTCATGGACAGGTCTGGGGCATTTTATCGGGGAATTTTTGGGAAAATAAGGCTCGACAAGGTTAGACAAAATGAAAAAGGTTTACGTAATTAATTACATGTTTGTAATAGTTGCGATACTGTTTCGTTGGATGGCGAAAGCTGGTGCAAAACTGTAGCTATGGAACAAATTGTGCACTATACCGCGGATATAGGTAATTATTAATTATGTATACTTTTTATTACGTATTATAAAGTGAGTTGTTCAGGTATGGTAACCGCTCAAGTACATGCTCTTGGTGGCCAATTTTCTAGCGTGTTTTAAAAAAGATAAATATATTTATTTCTGTGTAAAGAAAATATCTCTTATATTTAACAGTTTTTGTTCGACATGTTCTGCCTTAGAAGGCGTACAAAATTACAGTTAAATATGTCTCTAATATTAGTTACTTGAATAGAAATTAATTGATTAATTTGAATACAATACCAATAAAATTAATAAAAAATTTACAATTGTTAAATTAAATCTTACCTATAATAGTGAATATCAAAGAATAACAATAATAATCAAATACTTAATAAAATAAATTCTTGTCAAGATTATTCTTTTAAAAAATCGTCAATATTATAGTAGCATTTCTCTATAAGTACTTTCTTTAGACGTTAATATTAAATTATTATAAGACTTTATAACAAACATTCTATTAATTATGAACTTATTTTATGAGTCGTGATAAGTTTTAATTGATATTTAAAATTTATTTCTTTTAATATTGATTTTGATTTAGATGACATAGCTAATTTATTCTTATAAATTTCCACTCCCAGTCAGTCAGTGTAAATATATAAGGTACACTGGCTCGCTATACTATACCTTTACATATAAAAATTAACAGTTTCACGGCTAAAATAGAAAAGATACTTAAACTCTATGTATCGTGCGTCTCTGAAACACGGTGCAAGTTAGAAAGTCACACTACAGTAAGTAGGGGATATTGAAGTCAGCGCTCCCGCGACAGTGCTGTGCTGACTCCAAATCACTAGATAAGTCAACACTTATTTTCCTCAAATTTGCGAGTCACTTCTTGAAGACATCTCAGCGAATCATAACTCAATGTTGATGACAATAATGCTGCAGACATTAACTTTGATAAGACGGCGGTAGCTGGACAAAGAACAGTCAACGACTTAATTTCTTAATAATAGGGGTTAAAGTATGAAATTGCCGATTTTTTCCTCATTATTCATTATTGTATAATTCCTTTAATACAATAGCTATGTCCATTATTAATTTTTTATTTTACACTTCATTATAAGGACTTATATTCATGTAATTTTATTCTTATTTATATGTTTTTCTCTAGAAATACATCTTCAAAAACAGCTCGTCCTAAGAGGTGCCCTTCTTTGTTATAAAAATATGATTTTTTTTTTACAGTTATCAATTCTCAATTTCATTTGCTATTTATACTATAGCTCAATGTTGTCCAAATATATCTACAAAATTACACAAAATTTAGATTTGTGGTTCCTTAAATAATCGCAAATATATTTGTATGGAAAAATGAATTTTCGTCAAATTCTCTATACAAAACGGCAATTTCATACTTAAACCCCTATTACCTACTGTAGTTGTGGCTCTAACGCGCTGATTCTTCCGAACGCAACAGACGCGACTCCAATGCCGCGAGAAAAATAAGATCTAAAATAAAAAAAAAATACGCTGGTCTGTGAACGCGCGCGATCCAAACATTTTTTCCAAGAGATGAAAGTAGTATAAAATAATAGATAGGAATCGCTGAGAAACCAGTTAGTTTCTCTTTTTAATTATAGTCATTAATTATTTTAGTAAATTCAATACTTCAATTATATAGTTTCGATATCCACCAAAAATTAATAAAAAAAATGGATAGAAGAGAATATTTGGCTCCTCACTAATACAAGAATGACGATAATAGAAAAAGTTTTCCTTTACATCCCTATTAATTAAGCATCAAGAAGTTATAATTTTCCATAAGCTGAACCGCGGAGGGTATTCAAATAAATTTTTCCTTAAGAAAAGAAATTGTGAGCGAAAATTCTTCATGAAAACTGAAGATAGGACACGTGAAGTAATTTTTATGCTAAGAAGCTGTCGTGAACCGCTGTTTGACATTCATGGACAGGTCTGGGGCATTTTATCGGGGAATTTTTGGGAAAATAAGGCTCGACAAGGTTAGACAAAATGAAAAAGGTTTACGTAATTAATTACATGTTTGTAATAGTTGCGATACTGTTTCGTTGGATGGCGAAAGCTGGTGCAAAACTGTAGCTATGGAACAAATTGTGCACTATACCGCGGATATAGGTAATTATTAATTATGTATACTTTTTATTACGTATTATAAAGTGAGTTGTTCAGGTATGGTAACCGCTCAAGTACATGCTCTTGGTGGCCAATTTTCTAGCGTGTTTTAAAAAAGATAAATATATTTATTTCTGTGTAAAGAAAATATCTCTTATATTTAACAGTTTTTGTTCGACATGTTCTGCCTTAGAAGGCGTACAAAATTACAGTTAAATATGTCTCTAATATTAGTTACTTGAATAGAAATTAATTGATTAATTTGAATACAATACCAATAAAATTAATAAAAAATTTACAATTGTTAAATTAAATCTTACCTATAATAGTGAATATCAAAGAATAACAATAATAATCAAATACTTAATAAAATAAATTCTTGTCAAGATTATTCTTTTAAAAAATCGTCAATATTATAGTAGCATTTCTCTATAAGTACTTTCTTTAGACGTTAATATTAAATTATTATAAGACTTTATAACAAACATTCTATTAATTATGAACTTATTTTATGAGTCGTGATAAGTTTTAATTGATATTTAAAATTTATTTCTTTTAATATTGATTTTGATTTAGATGACATAGCTAATTTATTCTTATAAATTTCCACTCCCAGTCAGTCAGTGTAAATATATAAGGTACACTGGCTCGCTATACTATACCTTTACATATAAAAATTAACAGTTTCACGGCTAAAATAGAAAAGATACTTAAACTCTATGTATCGTGCGTCTCTGAAACACGGTGCAAGTTAGAAAGTCACACTACAGTAAGTACAGAACGTGAACCAAATAACGATCACAGTTGAACTTCACACACTGTGGACACGTGCCTCGAGCGTAGTTAGTCTAGTTCACAAAATAGGTACCCAATAAAAAAGTTTCACGCGACGTTCCTCCCTCGGGAGTTGTATTGTCACTTCGAATATCTGTCACCTATCCCATTTTTCCGTCTCCTGTTCTTGCCAATTGTTTTTGCTGCTTCACATTTAGGAGATGTTGACTCGAAATGAGGTTTAACAGTTGTGTAAAGTAGATACAACCTTGGAATTGTAGGACTGAGAATATCTTTCCAAGGCTCTCCACCGAAGTCTGAAAATTAAAAAAAAGAGGAAAGATTTCATTCGTCCTAAAATCAAAATAGGATGCTTACCGGCGGCCGGTCTGATTGAAGATGAAGTGTCCGGCAAAGTACATGCATGAATAGGAAAAACTAAGACTTCTACAAAATAGACAACTATTAGCCATCAAAAAGTGAACTGTATAGTGATGAAATGAAATACTAACAAAAAGTTAATGAATGATTATAATATCTGAAACATATACCCCCTTATTCATAAAAACAAGTGAATTTATTAGAGATTAAAAATTGTTTGTGTCTGTCACTCTGGCGCGAGATGAATGAAACAAATCATTTTTTTACAAGGCGATAACTAAAATAGGTTTATTTAAGTGTTTATGAATAGGGCTGATAAAATATAATGTACGAGTAGGTAGGTACTTTGTTTGCGTACCAAATTGAAGTTTTTTTCCTATCCAGTGAAATAATACTCACCGTGTTTCTGTCTTTCTTGGAATATCTTCAACTTTAACGTGTATGAATTTGAGATTTTTTTTTTGTTCGATAGTCTCTCAGCGCTTGACCGCAATCCCACCTGTTGGAAAGCGAAGATGAGGCCTAAGATGGTACACGCTCGCCTAGAAGATCTTTGTTCACGCTGGCCTTAAAGATATCCAGTTTATATTGATTCGGGAACAGACGTCGTCAACGAGTTCCACTCCTTAGCTGTACGCATAATGAAAGAGGAAGCAAAGCGCTTCGTGCGAATGGGAGGTAAATCCATAACATAAGGGTGAAAGCCTTCGCCAAGCATGGTAGTCCGGTGGTGGAAAGGGGCAGGGGGGATCAAATTATAAAGAACTTCCCCACACTCTCCGAAATGCAAACGATAAAAGACCGATAGGCAAGCTACACGTCTTTGGTGGTCAAGGCTCTGGAGATTAGCCTCAGCGAGTGCCTCACTGCCGATGAGTATCCTCCCTCGGTGCTTCATCGTTTCCAGTGCATCCAACTGATCACGTGCAGATCCGTCCCACAGGTAACAACTGTACTCCATGCAGGAGCGTACTTGGACTCGATAAGGCTTAGGAGCTGCTCAGATGTGAAATGCCAAGTTTTTTGGCTGCGGTTTCAGCAATGGATTCGATGTAGCGACCGACATTGAGATTGGCAGAGATATCTAGAACCAAGAGCTCCAGATAGTCGTTAACCGGCACGGAGATATTTCAGAAAGTCGGACTCAGATGAAATGGAGTATTGATTTTGTAATAATAATAATCCTGTTTTATAATTGGGAAATTGTTGTTAAAAATAACCGTAAACTCCTACCCCCACAAAGTGTGACGTTATCTGGCCCAAATCGTGTCCGATGTTAAATTAATCGATTTCTTCTAAGGCTAGTTACTAAGCAAGAGTATCTTGAACTCGATTGACATCTGATCGAGGGAACAGACCTTGGCTTATTGTATTTTCATTATCTTAACGCCCTTGTTTATTTTTTCCACAAGGTCGCGTCAGCTTTCGATAAAGCTTACAAGGGAGCTAATGGATGTTAATGTGAGATATTTTGTGTAGATACCCTCATATTGAAGTTGTTAATGTTTCATTGTTATTTTCTGAAATGTTTGAAAAAGTAGAGTAGGTAAGAAATTATTATATGAAATGTACAAAGTAGAAAAATGATGCTACTGCTCTTCCCACTGTCTATAATTTTTTTAAATGTAGGTACCAAATGGAATTTAACATTTTTTAAAGATGGCTCTCATTACACACGGAGGAAACATTCTATAATAATATAATTCATTTATTTAGACAACATAGATCCATTTGTGTTAGTAACAGAAATCTTAAAAATATGTTAGTATTCTATCATATACTTAGAACTACATGCTTGGCTCAAATGCCACAATATAGGACAGACATGATGCCTACTCGCAATGACCTTCAGGATAGTGTTAGTACTGTCCCTCACTTTGTGCAACAAGGAGACCATTTTTTTGCGCAACACTGATGAAAAACTGACCGTATGTGCTTCCGCAAACATGGCGGATGCACTACAGAACCGGGGCAGTCCTAACAACACCCTGAAAGCATTGTTGTATTTTACACGCAGAGCATTGTACGCATTGCACGATTTAAATTTCTATGCTTCATTTTGCTAATTTCTTCTTATAAATTAAGTCTTATTAAAATCTTCTTAAAAAAGTTTTTCTCAGATGTTCCCATACAGACTACTAAATCACTTCAGTCGTCTTCCACCTCAGCTGAACAGCTGCTTAAACAAAATGTATCATCATGTGATAGTAACTTTGAATTTACAGCTGTTAATTATAAAGATATTATAAATACGTTTAAAACTCTAGACCTGAAAAAATCTATGGATCTTTGGGGACTGTCAGTCAGGACAATCTCATCCATTATAACTATAATAGCTCCTTATTTAGTAGTCGTATTTAACAATTGTATTGACTCTGGTGTATTTCCTGACTTGATGAAACATAGTAAAATTATACCGTTATTTAAATCTGGCGAAACCTCAGATCCCACCAATTTTCGGCCTGTTTCTATTCTACCGACTTTAAGTAAGATCTTTGAAAGACTAATGCTCAATCAACTATTAAAGCATTTCAATAAATACAACATATTTCATCAAAAGCAATTCGGGTTCACTCGGGGTCGCTCCACCATTGATGCGGGAGTTGAGTTGTTAAAGGAGGTATTTGCTGCTTGGGAAGAATCACGCGACGCCCTTGGGGTTTTCTGTGATTTATCTAAAGCTTTCGACTGTGTTAATCATGATACTCTGGTCAGGAAATTACACCATTACGGCGTTAGGAACAAGGCTCTCAACCTTATGACTTCATACCTGAGCAATAGAATACAGAAAGTTGATATAAATGGTAAAAGATCTCCAGGTTCTCTAGTCACAATAGGTGTTCCGCAGGGCTCAATTCTTGGTCCATTTCTCTTTCTAGTGTACATAAATGACTTGCCTTACTACATAAGGGACAATCATGACATTGTGTTGTTTGCGGATGACACTTCTTTGATTTTCAAAATAAATAGAAAATTAGATAATTATGACGAAGTGAACAATGCACTTGCGAAAGTAGTTTATTGGTTTGATATTAATAACTTGTTGCTGAATGAAAAAAAAACCAAATTAGTTAAGTTTACTACACCGAATGTGAGATGTGTAGAAACTAATGTACAAATAAATGGAGTAGAGTTGAAACCTGTAGAAACAACAACTTTCTTAGGAGTAATGTTAGACTCTAAATTGCAATGGGGTCCACATATTGTAAAACTTTCGGGTAAACTAAGTTCTGCGGCATATGCAGTTAAAACTATTAGGCGGCTAACTGATATAGATACTGCTAGAATGGTTTATTTCAGTTATTTTCACAGCATAATGTCTTATGGAATTCTTCTCTGGGGGAGTGCTGCAGATATTAATACCATCTTTGTTTTGCAAAAACGGGCTGTTAGAGCAATCTATCAACTAGGTCCGCGTGACTCCCTCAGAGAAAGGTTCAAGGAGATAAATATTCTAACTGTGTCATCACAATATATACTGGAAAACTTACTATATGTAAAGAAAAATATTATGAATTTTTCCGAGAAATGTCATACGCACAATGTAAATACTAGGAAGAAACACGATTTGGTTGTATATAAAACTCGTCTCCACAGAATAAGCAATTCCTTTATGGGCCAATGTATACGTTTTTACAATAAGCTTCCGAAGAATATTAGAGACTTGCCTATTAATAAATTTAAAAAAACTGTTAAATCTAAATTATATAAAAAAGCTTATTACAAGTTAAATGATTATTTAAATGATCCAAATGCGTGGGAGTAAAATCTGCCCAAATTTACGCATTTAAAATTGTAATTTATTCATATTGATATATCTATGGACATGTAATGATGTTTTGAAATCATTACGAAATTGTAAGCTGCGGAGTTTCTTTCGCCATTTCTTCTCCGTCTCAGCATAATAATAATTATTTAAGTAAAATAATTATTTCGTCGAAATGGTGGTAGGGCTTTTGACGATTTAAAAGTACTTAGCAAAGTCCATTTAAATAAAGAGCTTTTTCATTTCATTTCATTTCATTTCAATCTGGTTTACCGTGTTGTATCTTTGATATGAATTTTACAAAGTTGCACAATACTATAACCCCCTTATTATGAAACACGGACTAAAATTAATCATGCTTTAAAACCGATGCCGTCACTTTTATTTGCTGAATGAAAGATAGAGTTAGTATCAGTTTTACACCACAACCAACTTTAATCCATGTTTTGTAATAAGGGGGAATGTTTAAGGGAGCCGATAACTTACTATTATCCATATTAAAATGTCAATCTACCACTTTGGACAATGATAAGTTTATAGATTAAAAAAATTATGGCTGCAATTGTATTTATAAACGCGTGCCGTTGAGTCATGTGTCAAGCGTGTGAATCGTTTTGATAGAGTGGGTACTTTGAATTTTCACATTATAAGTTGATTTTATTATCTTCAAAAAAACTTGGTAAACAAACAACTAGGTTAAGTAGAAATTTACGTACGCGCACAGTTCTAGAACAAATAATAAGAAATAACAAAAGTGATATATCATAATAATGACGGTAATGTAGACTTTTCGTATATCAAACTTGTAACACTCGTAACTTATCCATCGAAGAATACTTGTGTAGATAATATCTGCTTAATGTTGTTCTTATTTTTAGTAGGTAGGTACTCCAAGCGGTCCGGGTTCTTGTGTGATGAACTAGAACAATACTTCACGGGTCATGCTTATTAATTTTTATTAGTTATCCGTTCGCCCATCGGATTTAGAGCTTGAGGTTTGATCCATAAGGAAGTACAATGAGCTGGGTAAGCGTTCGGTGGCGTAGTGCGTAAGAGCGTCGTCTCCCACCCGGTAGGCACTGGTCCGATCCCCGCCAAGCACCAATGTGTTTTCAAATTTTAAATTCATATGTACGTTTAATCGACGCTTTTACGGTGAAGGAAAACATCTTGAGGAAGCCTGCACACACATATGAAGAAATTCTTGAGTTGTGTGTGAATTCGACCAACCCGCACTTGGCCAGCGTGGTTGACTAAGGCCTAATCGCCCCTAATGTGGGGTAGGATCGAGCCCGAGGTGGGGACATTAATGAGCTATTGATGATGATGATAGACCTTGTTTGAAGTCCGCCTGGATAGTTACTACCATATTATCAAAGCTTTAATAATATCTACATTATCTTCACAAGACAATAGTCAAATAACAACATCAGATATCCTTTTTTAGTATTTTTCCTAGCTTTTTCATTTTTCTTTCTTAATAAACTTTTAGCCAAGTTGCCATAAGTTTGGACATAATTATAATTTTATTTCGATTTCATAATAAGCGGTATAACTGTCAGACTAATAACACAACGAAGTTGCTTGAGAATCGGTGAAGTTAATCGATTCCGAATGAGTGCTGTTAGTGAGGTATGTCTGTTTGTGCTCTGCGGTTAGATTGATTGGTTCCGTATTTACACAGACAGACAATGACGACGAATAATTATGTTTGTATCACCAATATCGGCGAAATACTGAAATAAAACGCGGGGTACAGCAAGGTATGTGTTTTTATATAAAGTATTAAACAATTAAGTGCGTTTTCCGTATCATAAATCAACTCAAAGGTTAAAATAGCCACATCAAGATTAAGTAATTTTAAAAGTCTTTTGAACTAGCGTTACCTATTCAGACCTGAATTAGTGTTTAGACTTCAAAAATATTTCATTGATATTTTTATTTTTGAATAGGATCGTTTTTCATGAAATTTATCTTTTTTTAACTTTTTAACATACTCGTATGCACCTACAATTTTTTCCTAGCTATTGTTTGATATAACTTCGTCTTCGCTTCATAATAACAGTTTTTTAAACTATGTATGAAATGGACACCAGCCCGCCTAGCATGGTTCACCCTTGTTTGGTATAACAACGTTTAGTCGAAAATCATATCTTCGAACAACGTTTAAGAATATAATCACTTTGTATAATATCGATTGACATAATTTTCATTTCATCGAACGTTCATTTGCGATAGCAACGTTTGCGCTATTGATCAAAAAGTATAATGTTCATTTGATGTATTGTTCAGGTGGTATAATTTTCATTTCATCGAATGTTCATTTGCGATAACAACATTTGCGCTATTGATCAAAAAGTATAATGTTCATTTGATGTATTATTCAGGTGGTATAATTTTCATTTCATCGAATGTTCAATTGAACAATAGGTTAGCCAGGAGCGAAGCGACGAGCGAGTTAGGTTGACATGAACAAAGCCAGAAGCGACTTTAGGGCGTTTTCACTGGATTATTACTGAACTGAATATTCGATACGATCTTTTGACCAAATCATTATTAGTCTAGTTAAACATTAGGTTAAATAAAATTAGTGCATTTGAAAATTCGGTGAAATGACATTATCTCAAATAAATAATTATGCTAAGTAAAATTCTACCAATTAAACATTAGGTTAAATAAAATTAGTGCAAATGAAAATTCGGTGAAATGACATTATGTCAAATAAATAATTATGCTAAATAAAATTCTACCAATTAAATATTCGGTCAAATGAATAACTATGCGAAATGACTTTATTGCAACTAAAATTAGACGAAACGATTTGCGAGCAAACGTTGTTATACCAAACAAGGGTAAACCGCCTAGCATGACCACCGAAACCCGATATGATATGATATGATATAGCCAATTATCGCGTTGAACTGTCAAAAATTATTGGATGTAACCCCCAACTTGAAATTTTATCGAAACTGCGAACTTGTATAAGGCTTATACATGTTCGCAGTTTCGGTAAATTTTCAAGATTGCGGTTATATCCAATAATTTTTGACAGTTCAACGCGATTAATGGCTATATCATATCGTGTTTCGGTGGTCATGCTAGGCAGGCAGTTCCGAAAGGGTAAGGGTATGAAGAAAACTCTTCGTTTTGTACTCTACAGGATTACAAAATCTCATTGCAAGGCTGTGATATAGTATATTTATTATCTTGCGCTCCATCCGCGACTTTGTTCGCGTATTTTTTTCAATAAAACTTTGATTTTTCAGACGCAACTTTTTCTCAAATGAATATTTAAATAACGAAGTTGGGTACCTATCAAAATACAGATTTTTTTGTCATCGAATTTCATTTCACCGAAAACTATTCCACGATTTTCAATATCTATTTTTCTTGATTGATCGACTAGCTAATGATCACCGTTTCATATTATCGAATAAACTTTCATAAAAAAAATGTTTCAAAGTTGTGTTGCTTACCAGAATAACGGTCTATCGAATTAACATTTCATATAAACTATTAAGTTATCGATAACACTATTTATAAAAACATGTTTCAATATTTAACGTTGCACATTGTAATGTTTCGTTTAACAACTTTCCATCGCAGTAACGTTTCATCGAACGATACATTTGCCTGTTGACGTTTGACGATAAAAACTGTTGAGGTTAGTTCTTAATTTAAAAATTAATTCTTGATTTGCAAGTAGGTACACACCATGCAAGCAAGCATACAGCATGCAAGCAAGCATGCAGCATGCAAGCAAGCATGCAGCATGCAAACAAGTATGCAACATGCAAGCAAACATGCAGCAAGCAATATAATGCTCCGCTCGCTTCGCTCGCTCCGCTATGCTTGGTCACAAGTCTAACCTAACCTAACCTAGGTTTATTTTCGTATTAATGGTTTTTCTTTATAGCGGGGGGCCAGCCCCCCTGCACCCCCCGGCAAGCATCTTGCAGGCATGCATACAGCATGCAATGCAAGCATGCATACATCATGCAATGCAAACATGCATACAGCATGCAATGCAAGCATGCATGTAGCATGCCAGAGTACAACAAGCAATCTCCGTTAGCTTCGGTTGCACCGCTGCTGACTGCCTGTTGTTCTAAATCTAACCTAACTTAATCCATAGGTTTTCTTTACAGGGAAACAAAAATGATTACGAGTAATTACATAAAAAAAGTATTTTCGATGTTCACTAACTTTAGTGTAGTAAAATTGATGTTTCAACTATTCTGCAAACTGAAACTTACGTGGAAACAAAATTATGGGTAACAAAACATCGATTTAACATTATTTCGATAAAATAAATAAAATAAGAAAAGAATTAACGATGGAATGAGCTTGTAGATAACAACTATTCGAGGAAATGAAATTGCGATGTAACCTGATTCTAGGAGTTGTTAAGTATTGTATTAAAAGATCTGCGAATAGTTTTATGGGGAATGAAAATCGACGAAGTTAATTGCGATAAAGTGATGGGTTCCCAACGAAGTAATATACAAGATGAATAAAAATTGTCCCAGTAGGTTTCAGAACTATATAATCATAACAGCCTCTTTAATTCGACCCACTGCTGGGACACAAGGCCTCCCTTGTCATCGAAGGAGGTTTAGGCAGTAGTCCACCACTCTTGCCCAATGCGGATTGGTGGACGGAGTATAAGATGATCAATACTTTGCTGATCCATTAGTCGCCTTCTACTACTACTCTGTCGGCATCACACAGCTAATTCAGAACTATAATACTTTTTTATTTTGGTAAGACATATTATAACTTTTTTTAAAGCATGATGATTTCGTGTGTAAGAGTTCTAGTTTTTACGCTCTGAATGTTAACGCGTGACGATTGTTAGAAAATCCGTAAAAATCAACGTTTCCACTTCTTCCCTGTACTCTGTAGGCGAACTTCCCATAGAGGGTTTATCTACTGAATATTATAATACTTAGCTCAAAAATGCCTAAAACTCATTCGTTTACAAGGAGAGGCTTTGTTACCCAGCAGTGGGTAGAATTATAAAGACTATAATGATGATGATGATATCTTAACAAAAAAAAATATAGTATACTAGCCGTCCCGGCCACGCGTTGCTGTGGTAATTTCATACTACTGACCTATAACATTGTATCTGCAGTAAAAAAAAATATGCTACTTATCAAGATAAAAACTATTCTATCTCTCAAGTTGGATCAAACTGCACACGGTTTACAAATTTGATTAAAATCGGTTAAGTAGTTTAGGCGTCCATCGCAGACAAATAACGTGACACATAATTGAAGTAAAACTTCTTTAGGCGCGACTAGGGGGTAACTCAGATTTTTCTAACGGAAGTAACGCTCAGTATTCTATAGTCTGTGTAGTTTCCGCTATTTAAAAATAGTAATTTCGATTGGTCGTAAGTATCTGTCATATTTTTTTTTTTCAGTTAAAATTTAATCATTTCAGTGATCTACGTCAAAGAAGTTTTACTTCAATCGCGCGTAAAGGTTACACGCACACAATTTTTTATATATATTAAGATAAACGAAAATAAATAGTGTGACGAGTAATCTGCTCGTCGGATGGTTGATCACCACTATTAAGAGTAAGGTGCGCACGTCTACATACAATCAGACAAAAAGTTTTCCGACTCCTTTTTCTTTTGCGATCTTTATCAATTAGAATGTTTTTAATAAAAAGAAAAAATTTATATCGTTTTCCTTTTTTCAAAATTTAACATAGTCAAAAAGGTTATTCTGAATTTTGAAAAAATTAATTCGTACCTGCATAGTTTTTTAGTATGTTAAAATCATTCTAAAACATCGGACAAGAATTAGTGGTAGGAAAACGTTTTCTCCATTTTGTTATTTTGTATAAAGACGGCGCTCGCCGTACTATCCTCTTAATTCCGTAAACAGATGGCTTGTTTGTACAGTAAATTACGAACTGAAGAATTTTGTAAAATGCTCGGGAGTTTTAAGCCTGAGGTTGTTCGACGATCGCGATAATAGATCTCTAAGATAAAGTTTATTGGATATTATACTAAAAGAAAACAAGCGTATTAACAGAAGTAATCCCAGCAAAGAAAGTAATAGTAATAACCAAGGCGGGTATTACAACAAACGAAGTATAATTAGGGCGGGAAGCAGACTGTTGTGGCGACGCTAAATTTGTACTTTCGTACACAGTCGCGGAGAATGCATGGACCTGTGTAATTTTGTGATATACAAACGAGATTATTATGAAGTGGACGACACTTTGCTTGGCTTAATCAGCTTTGACAAGGACAGAGGAAGATGAGAAGTTGACCTAGAATGTTTAACGGCCTCTGTGCTCGATTAGACAGTAGTGGTGTTAACTTGGGTCGCTTTTGTTTGTTTGTTTAGGTTTATTACCCAGGCCAACTTCTTCCCTTAGACCGCATATAGAGGAGAGCGGTCGAATCGTTGACGAACCATCTCTTTCTGATTGGCTAGTCACTTTGGCACTGCGTAATGGCATCACTCTGCATCTTATATCGCTGGCATCACGGGAAGTGTTCTGAACAGTTGTTCCGAGTTATACCTGCTTTCCGCCATCATTCCCCCCGACGTCAAATTCATCCTCCGTTTGGATTCCTGGTTGTCTACAACTGTGCCAGCCAGTTCCTCGGTGATGGAGGGTTCCCGATGAATCTCAATAATTTTACCAACTTTAGTCTTTAAAATTTGACCCACTGCTGGGACGCAGACTGGGAATAAGGTGATAAGTACCCCTTTCCTGTTCCATTAGTCGCCTTCTACGACACCCATTGGAGGATATGGGATGACGCTATTCTACTCTGCCTGTATCACATGGCGTTCGGGCTTATCATCATAACATAAATTATTCCAGTTCAATTTAGTCAGGCAACAAAATTGAACTGTAATCATTCAAGAGAGGTAGGGCGTATAAGCCACTTGAAGTTAGAGCGCGGATAACGCGCGCCCTAGTCATCTCGCTAAAAACCGTAAGCACTATCCTTGATTAAGTGTGTTTCTACCGGTGAATAAGGTTTCTAAAGCTCACGTGGTAACGACTTGGCTTTGACTCATTAATTTCTTGGTCTAAAAACCGTCATCATCATTACAGCCTTTATAATTCGACCCACTGCTGGGATACAAGACCTCTCCTTGTCATCGAAGAAGGTTTAGGCAGTAGTCAACCACGCTTGCCCAATGCGGATTGGTGGACGAAGTATCAGGTGATCAATAACCTTTTGCTGATCCATTAGTCGCCTTAAGATCAGGAGTGATGCTATTCTACTCTGCCGGCATCACACGGCAAGGTCTGAAAATATTTACACCAATATTTCAAATATCATCTTTTAATAATGGACGACACGGAAAAAATGGAGATAAAAGTAATTTTAAGCGAAAACCGCGCCACGCCACAACACGATGCAAAACAAATATAACGCAAGAAATACGTCCCAAGTTTATTATATTATTAGCACAAGATCAAAGGCCAGGGAAGAACACACTTTACTAATACATAATAAGGACAGAATAACTCCAAGTACGGACGTGTTATTTATACATCTGGGTCAAGGGCGGAGGTATTTTTGTATTAATTTGTATCATTACACCAACGCGCTTGCTGGAGAGCGCTGCTAATAACAGCTGGGTGCTTTGTGGTGAACGCTAGGACAAACAAAAGTTTAACGCCTGTATTTAATTTAAGTAAAAGTAATTACTAGCCGTGTGATGCCGGCAGAGTAGAATATCATCACCCCATATCCTCTAATGGGTGTCGTACAAGGCGACTAATGGACGAGCAAAGAGGTATTGATCACCTTATACTCCGTCCACCAATCCGCATTCGGCAAGCGTGGTGGACTACTGACTAAACCTCCTTCGATGACAAGGAGAGCCCTTGTGTCCCAGCAGTGGGTCGAATCATAAAGGCTGTTACAATATGATGAAAAGTAATTACTAGACTTTTCTTTTTTATGAGTTTTGCAATTATAAAATTTGATTTTTAAATGACAATTACTAATTAAATTGAAGAAATGGAGCAGAAGATATCAAAATAGAAGAGCTCTGAACACATGCCCGTTCACATAAAGAACGGAAGTAGATATGAAAGGCTATGACAAAGTACAATATATCATTAATCTTTTGTGGAGCTTCGAGAAAGTGCTTTTCCAAATTAATTATCTAGTTAGTCCTGTTGTGAGTCTCCGCATCAAAGGGTGGTAACAATGCTCTTTTGAGCGAACAACATCAAATGGTTGCTCAAAATCGATCACTTATTTATGAATGCGCTACAGGTTGCCGTACAGTAGAGGGAACTTATGTCAACATTTATGACAGCTGCTAATAGAATAAATTAAATAAAAAAAAATTTACAAATAACTTAATAACTAATAAGGTTGGTGTAATAGAATGAGTCTCAAGAATCAAGGCCGTACTGAGCGTCGTACATCTCTATTCACTTTGTGCTTGATAGAAAGCTACAAACGATTATCAAGATATGATTGATTTCTGAGTGTAGTTCTGTAATACGAGCCTAAAAAAATAAAATGTTCTATTTACTTTGTGAAATATTTATGTTTAATAAAAGCTATATACACATTTAGCAAAATTAATGCGTATCCACAGAAACAGGATGTATATTAACTTTAACAAAACAATAACAATTAAAATCAATAATTTTTCTCATCACAACGGGTAACATAAAAGCATAGTTAATATAAAAACAGTTTAGGTTTATCCATATTTTTAGGATCAGGTACTATCCAGACACATAAATAAAAACTACGTTACATTTTACTAGTTCTCTAGATCCTCATTTTGTCATGAGTGAAATTTATGCCCTCTGTGGAATAACCGAAACTCTTCGCAAGAATTCGTTCGAGTGAAAAATATATAGCAGGATATAGGACTTGATACTAGCATGGAATAGCCTAGCAGTAAGATGCAGAGGTCTCGTGTTTGTTTCCCAAGGGGGTGTAAAATTGTGCAAAGTTTAATTGGTGGTTAGGACATGGTCTTAAGTAGGGTCCACGTTCGGAAGCCTCCTCGTGGCCGACCCTGGTAACGTGGTGGGCAACTTTCTAGGCGGGTGTGTGGCTTTTGATGTCAAGTATGTCCCCTTGGCATTCAAAGTCACATGCCATCGTCGAGTTGTTTTTGTTTTCCCACCACGGCTAGTTCTGGACACGACCGCGCCCGAAGTCCCCAGGGTGCGGTCCGATGGCTGCTCCCGGTGTCCTCGTCAGGAGGACGCGCCAGCAGCCGTCGGTGGAGGAGTGGCTGCTGGCCACCAATTGGTGCAAGGAGTGCCTAGACGGGCAGCGTTGGGACGGTCTCGGTGTAGTTGCGCTCACGTGCGCAGATCCCGAGCTGTCCCGTAATAACGCACTGAAGGTCAGGCCGGGGAGGATATTTAGTGGGTATGGAGGGAACGCCTTTACGTCGAGTCCCACATATCCCCTGCAATTGGCACCACTGCAGAGCTCGCCCACATGCTACTTTTTATCATCACGTACTGCTATGTATTAATAATTACCCGTCCTTTTAGCTTTGCCCCGACCGTGAAACCAAAAGAAAGAGTAATGATTTTAGCAATCTATGTATGTATGCATGTTGGGTAAAAGCCGGAAAGTTGCGCCAGTAGGATACTTGCACGGGTTTCGTATACATTGTGTTAGGGACGTTAAATGGTAATTTTCCCAATCCTGATTGTAAGTGGTTGTAATTAGTAGTTTTTAGTTATTTAATCGACTTGCCTCAGGCGGGAATCGAACCCGCATCTGAGACACTGCTTTCACTGTCGAAATTCGTCAGTGCTTGGTGCTTATGTTTTTATGGTAAACATTGTTTCATCAAATTCGGGTCTTAGAAGTGCTTTCAAAGATTTGATTCCATAATTAAATTTATTTATTTTTTTAAACAATTTTTTTATTTCTCCGTTTGTTTGTTTTGAAGGTTTTTTTTCTCGTGCCATTACTCCTCAGTAACATTTAGTTTGGCATTTTTTTCCTTTTAGCATAAAAAGGAGCCGTAAAGTTGTGTGACTGAGGCTTCACTTTTATTTGTCTTCCATAAAACTATCCTTTTCGTGTTTTATTTCCACAGGCATTACGTTTATTCTCCAGCGTGAGCTGGTGAGTGCCACCTGCCGAGATTGCTCGTGTCGCCATTAATCAGGCGGCGGCTCTGCGGCTGACCATTACACGCCTTCATGCCTCCACGCCAGTACTGTTTACCATCATTTAGTCGCCCACGGTGACAGATAAAGGTCTTAGCACATTTAACAGCCCAAAAAAGGAATGCCTCTTTTTAACATGCTTATATTAGTTTCACCTGTATGTAACTGAATGGTTTGAGCTCGATTTTCCCTAACTTTAAGCGATCAG
The DNA here is from genome assembly GCA_955850985.1 of Elophila nymphaeata. Classification (NCBI taxonomy): domain Eukaryota; kingdom Metazoa; phylum Arthropoda; class Insecta; order Lepidoptera; family Crambidae; genus Elophila; species Elophila nymphaeata. Next base: position 19,263,869 of record OY039088.1, on the reverse strand, counting down.
ATTTACTTTAAACGTTGTAGACTTATCAAGGACTGACGACAATACAATATTTTGATAAGCGTATCTCATTATTCTGATTATTAACACGTTTATATAAGCTTCACCTGTGTGTTTGCTTGTTTGTAACCGACTCCTTTGTACGCATTTAATAAAAGTTTTTTTACGTTCATGCTGTCTAAATTTCCTACCCACTAACTGTAAAGGGGCCGCATTGCGATGGTAGCGTAAGCTAACATTCTGGAGTATCCATTGCGTAACTTTCGTTACTTCAAAACTGTGTCGTCTAGGGTCCCTGGGATCTTAGGATCTTACTCTAACACGCATCAAAAACATGATAGGTATTACATTAATTGTCCTGTAAAAACTAATAACTTTTTCACCCACTTTAATCGGTCAGATTTTATTTAAACTTTATAGACTTATCAAAGACCGATGACCTTTGTATCCATAACACAAGTTCTTAAAGATACCTACTTAATTTGGGCTAGATAATTGGTGTGAGCGTAGAAATATATTGTTATTATTATGTTTTTATTTATGAAAATGTTTTTGTGAAACAACTAAAAAACTGCAACTACAACAAATTTAAAAAAGTTTGCAACAAATTCAGAAGCTGGGCAACTAATTACCTACATAATTTAAATGACTGTTTTTGACAACATTTTGCTGGGGGAACGCACACGTGCTTCGGATAAAGGAAAGGTAGCCAGTGTAATTACTGGGCATGGAAGACATACTTAGTCCCCAGGTTAGCAACACACTTACACTTGCAATACCCTTAGTATTGCAAGTGTATACAGGCGACGGTAACCAGTTGATACCAGGTGGGCCGCAAGCTTGTTTGCCATCTCGTAATATAAAAAATCCTTCGCCTCGGGACATGTCGGTCGGTGAGTTGTCAACTAGCCGTCAGCGCGGACGGCTCGGCGTCCACCCGCTTATGTCTCTCCATACGCACCTTCGTCTCTTCGTTCACGCATGTTCCTCACCCCTCCCGTGGCCTGCCTGCATCACACTATTACCGAACGTGATTTCATCCACAAAGCAACTAACAGTTGTGTTCCGCGCGTATTTTTAACCCCCGACGCAAAAAAGGGGTGTTATAAGTTTGACATGTCTGTGTATCTGTGTGTCTGTCTGTGTCATGAATTGTAGCTAAGAACCGTCCCAATCACAGCTTTCGAACAAAAATAACCGCATCAAAATCGGACTGTTCGTTTAGATGATGACCATGCCGAGACAACACACAGATACACAGACATGTCAAACTTATAACACACCCTTTTTGCGTCGGGGGTCGTCATCATCTAAACGAACAGTCCGATTTTGATGCGGTTATTTTTGTTCGAAAGCTGACGTGATTGGGACGGTTCTTAGCTACAATTCATGAAAATCTGTTCAGGTGTTTCAAGGTCATCAGCTTTCTCTTGAATAACATTTAAGAAAAATGTAATTTAAGTACCTAGCTTTTTGTCGGAATTAAGGTCCGCTATTAATTTAAAAAGTATGAAATAAAATTTTAAGTAAACGACACAATAAAATTTAACTTCATTAAGATGAACATCGCTGCGCTGGGGGACCGCCAATCCGTACTTTTTTTATTTGACGCCGTCGTGGTGGAGTGGTCAGTATAGCTGCCTACACATCAAGCGGTCCGAGTTCGAATCCTGGTAGCGGCAAATATTTGTGTGACGAACACGAATATTTGTTTGCGAGTCATGGTTGTTTATATATTTATTTAAGTTTATTTATAAAAATATCTAAAATTATTATATTGTATATAAAAAAAATGTCTGTTATCTAGTATCCGTAACATACATACATACATACATACATAGAGTCACGCCTTTCTTCCACAGGGGTAGGCAGAGATTACTTGTTTCCACTTGCTACGATCCTTGCATACCTCTTTCGCTTCATCTACTTTCATCACATTCTTCATGCATGCTCGGCGGTTACGCGTACTTCTAACCTGGCCCTTTTTCAAAACGTCTTCGATTTGATCGTTAAACGTTCGCCTAGGTCTACCTCGCCCCGCCTCTCCATTCACTTCTGATTCATAAATCCTTTTAGTCAATCTACTTTCATTCATCCTCTCCACGTGTCCGAACCATATGAGCATCCCTTTTTCAATTCTTGTCACTATGTCTTCTTTCACACCACACATCTCTCTTATCACGCTATTATACAACCTGTCACTCAATTTTACACCTGCCATGCTCCTCAAGGCTCTCATTTCTACTGCATTTATTCTACTTTCATGCCTTTTCTCCCATACCCAACTTTCACTTCCATACATTAGTGTTGGAACCAGCACACCGTTATGTACTGCCAGTCGTGCCTTGTCAGACAGCGTCTGACTGCTCATAAAAGCGTGCAAAGCTCCATTAACTGCGTTTCCCGCTTTCACTCGTTTTTCTATATCACTTTCACACTTCCCATCTCTCGTGAATACAGATCCCAAATATACAAACTCACGTACTTGCTCCAATTTTTCGCTCCCTATCATAATATCACACTCAGTCATGTCCTCGTCTCTTTCAAAAACCATTATCTTGGTCTTGCTTACGTTCACTTTCATTCCCTTATCATATAAAGCTTCATTCATTACACTTACCATCTCCTGCAATTCACTGGCCGATGATGCTAATAAGACCTGATCATCAGCGTACAGTAGGCATTTGACAAGTAAGTCATTCATTCGTAAACCGCAATCACTCTCTTTCAATCTTGTCAGACATTTATCCATGAATAAGTTAAACAGCCATGGAGACGCCACACATCCCTGTCTCACACCTTTTCCAATGTGAAACGATTCCGTGTATGCGCCGTTTATCCTAACACAAGCATTGGAACCCTCATAAAGAGCTTTCAATGCTCGGATCAGGCCGCTGCTCACCCCATGCATAGACAAAGCTGACCACAATTCACTTCTCACCACTCGATCATAAGCCTTTTCCAGGTCTACGAAAGCGCAGTATACTCGTTGGCATTTCGCCAGAAATTTCTGAGTTATGCATCGCAGGGAAAAGACTTGATCTGTACATCCCATCCCCTTTCGAAATCCTGCTTGCACGTCCCATATTTTGTCATTCGTCTCTTTTATGACCCTTTCTATCAAAACTTTTGCATACAATTTGCCGACAACGCTGAGGAGGCTTATCCCACGATAATTCTTGCACTCCAGCTGCGACCCTTTCCCTTTGTACAATGGTACTATAACGGCTTTGCACCAATCACTTGGCACTCTGCCGCTTTCCCAACATACATTGAAAAGGATCCGTAACACAAGTTCTTAATGATACTTACTTCGGGCTAGATAATTGGTGTGAGCGTGACAATATATTATTATGTATTATTATTATTATAATTTGAGGACTTTATTTTTTATTGAATTTGTACGTTTGAAACTGATTGAAAGGCTGCTTAAGTGCGGCGTCGCCTCGCTGTAGCCGAGTCGCTGTTGATTCGATTTGGTTACGAGCTTATGTTAACTTGCCGTCTGGTGGACGGCGAGGCGAAAGGCGATACGGTTACGACCCCTTTCAGAGTTATGTCCACCTTTAACTGTAATTTTCATACGTTCATTGAAAAGAGCTGGCAAGAATCAAATCTCGTGTAACGGTGTTTTGTAGTCGCAAACGATTCTTGTTAAGTTTTTTGTGTATATTTCATCCCGCAAAAAGGAACAAAATTCTCAAAACAACGTTTGTTGGAGGAGAGTTCAATCTGGGCCAATGCAATGATTAGCTGTTATGCAACTATCAACTGAAACAATTTCGTTCACTGTCGTGAAAAATTATAACAAGATGATATTATTCACCATAGTAAGATAGCCGTGACACAAGTTATTGAGGATTCCAAGAGTATAACTCTCTCTAACTGTTTATGCTTTTTAAAGCATAATTAAAGTTGTGAAATAAGTTATATTCAGTTTTTAAGAGCATTAGATAGGACATGTGTACTAGGTTTTCAATAACAATGCGGACAGTTTTAATCCGACGTACAACATGCTGAATAGTTTTAGGTCACAGTGTAGTAATAAACAGTATATTCATGATATATGTTACAGTCGAGGTACAGCACAGCGGACTAGCAGCTTGAATCTGGAGCAGCCTGAACTGAAGTAGTACCTCCATCTTACAGAAGACCCACTCTAATAACTACATTTTTGTGGTGTTGTGTTTCTGTTGGTGAGTAAGGTCGCCAGAGCTCCACGGGGTACAGAAGGGGACTATGGTTGTCAGTGCGTGAGTGTGACGTCAGTGTTGCAAGCGTCTATAGGCTACAGTGACTGCTTACCACCAAACATGCCGCATGCTTGACTGCCAATGAGAAATATGAACGTTTTTTTTCTGATATCACCTTTTCCTTCTTAGGACGTCCTGGTGAGCCTTGTCATGCGAGATAGATAAACGAGACCATCATACGTATACGCTGGCGGCCTAGGTCGGCCTGTCAGTTTGAAAAGGCAGCGACTGTCAGGCTGTGCCTAGAGCAGTACTATTTTTCACGCATACATACGCATTACTAGTACATAGGTGGATTTCGTATTTGGTCTCGCCAGATTCATTAAACTGCCAATCTATTAACTCAAATAATTATACTTCGAGTTTAACTCTGAAAAAAACTATGTACTGCTTATTAAAGTTGACTATGAGCACGCTATCCAATTTAAAAATATTAAGTCTTCGAGTTTGCTTTAGTTCGCAATAATTGCGCCTGCCCTCTGCGTTGAAGTGACACTAACTCTGCAGCTAACTTTTCCTGTGCAACTAAAGTTTGTGGTTTTAATTTTCTAATACCGTTGAGGAGTTAGTTATGAATGCTTTTGTTACTTGTTTTTGAAAGTGACAAAATTAGCTCATTGTCATGAGGAGTTAGTGTGAGAGTGGCAACTAGTGCCAGGACTTGTGAACAGTTCAGTTAAAAGACATATTAATTTAAATTGTTTTGCCACGATTTCTTTAGCCCTATTGGATAAAACTATTTTTATTGATTTATCTCAAACGTCATTTCCAAATTCAAATTCAAATTCAATTGCTTTATTGCGATCATGTGTTTACATTGGTCTTATAATTAATTTTTGGTATCAACATGAACCCTGTTAGGGTACAGCAATATTAATTAATTAATAATAAAGTATGATATGGTTATAACAATTATCAAGTATTACAATTTTAGATAAATAAATGTGTTTTATAATTAGTTATAATAAAAATAATTTTAGTAATGAGTCGGTACATTTCAATTTTTGATTCAATATTATAGCCAGAATCCTCATATTTGGTCAATAAAGAGCTTGTTTAAATCATTAGTTTTGATTAGATTTAGTCTCACTTTTCCTTATTTTATTTGTAGAATTTATGATAGTTTTATTTGTTTCGTTATTTGATTGTTTTGTTAATTGAAAAGAAACCGGTTTTTGGCCTTATAATAAGTAAAATATTATAATACCGTAAACAGTAACTGTTTGTCTTAATAAATAAAAATAAAATCTATACTAATAATAAAGCTGAAGAGTTTGTTTGTTTGTTTGTTTGTTTGCTTGTTTGTTTGTTTGGTTAAACCCTAAGATCTCAGCAACTACTGACTCAAATTGAAAAATTCTTTTTCCGTTGGATAGTCCATTTATCTAGGAAGGCTATAGGCTATATAACATCACGGTATGCCCAATAGGAGCTGAGTATCAATGAAGAATGTTGCAAAAACGGGAGAAAAATATTTCTTTTCAAAGCTTTCACTGCGTGCGCTGCGTAAACGGTTAAAGTTATGGAAAAATCATGTATGACGAAATTGTTCTCCATTAAATTTTATAAAAAAAAGTCCGCGACAGCATATGTCTATCTTTTATGGTTGGCTCACTATAACCTTTCTTTTTGGTAATCAAATTTGTTTTAAAATAATGCATTATCTGCGATGGTGTTTTTGTATGCATGATATTATTCCTTATCAAAATAAATACATTTTTTATCATAAGTATTTAATTTTGCACAAAATTGTTCCTGACTTCATTTGATTTCAATGAATATCTTAAGAAATATCATAGTTTGAAATAAACGGAAAATAATAAATTTTGATTTTCAGACTTTTCTTTGCGTGCGCTGCGTAAACGGTTAAAGTTACGCAAAATTTATGTACCACGGAATTATTTTCCTTTAAAAGTTCTACAAAAAAGTTTCAGACAGCATTTATCTATCTCTTAAGGTTGACTCGCTATAACCTATTTTTGTTAATAAATTTTGTTCTAAAATAATGCATTAGATGCGAAGGTATTTTTGTAAACATAATATTATTTCTTATCAAAATGAATACCTTATTCATCACAAGTATTTAATTTTGTACAAAATTGTTCTTTCCATCATTAGATTTCAATGAATATCTTCCAAGATATCATAGTTTTAAAATAACTCCGCCGCTAAATAATGTTCAAGTACTACGCACGCATCTATACTGAGTTATTTTTTGTTTGGTTGAACGCGCTTATCTTAGGAACTACTGATCCCGTCAGATTCGGACGTCTTAGAGACTCTAATAGGTTCAGAGACTCCTCCGAGGGAGATGCTCACCGGTCAGGAATCCTCTCTGGAGTGATTCGACCTTAAAGCTTGAGGAGCCACCGAGGTCCTCTTCTTTACTAAAAGCCCTGGTGACTCAAAGAAGGTCATCAGAGACATCCTGTAAAAATAGTAAAAAAAAACCGCCTAGAAGGAGTCGAACCCGTGAACGAAGGGTTCCGTGCCATAGATTTTATCAAAAGTGTCCGAAAATAATTTTTTTAAGGTGAATAATATAACTAAATATTCTGTGAATATTTCAAGCGTCTATCTGTTGCCGTTATCAAAATCGACCAAAAAAAGTCACGTTTATTTTATGGGAGCCCCTTCAATATTTTTTTTATTCTATTTATTAGTATTTGTTGTTATAACGGCACCAGAACTACGTCATCTGAGAAAATTTCAACTGTCTAACTATCATGGTCAATGATATACAGCCTGGTGACAGATGGACGGACGGACGGACGGACGGCGGAGTCTTAGTAATAGGATCCCGTTTTACCCTTTGGGTACAGAAGCCTAAAAAGGCGAACTACTGATTCAAATTAAAAAAATCTTTGATTGTCTATTTATCGAGGAAGACTATAGGCCAGGACTTCCCAAACTTATTTTCATAGTGACGCCCTTAGGAATTCTTCAATTTTTACGAGCCCTCCTCCCGTTATAGTAACAGCCAAGTTAAGTACATACCTACAAAAACAAAAAAAAAACGGACGCAGAAAGATGCTGTGTTCGATTTTTTCGCCCGCCCTAGACAGTCGATCCGGGCTCAAGTTTTGAAATCGCGACTTTCATTTCTTTCTCGACATTTATTTTCGTTCGACTAGCTCGCATAGCAGCTAGACAGACATTCTATGTGGATCGTCTCACTACGCCCGCCCCCGGGATAGAACCGCGAACCCTGGGGTGCCAGGGCATCGCGACGCGCAGTATGGGAAACCCTGATATGGGCCTATATACCTCCATAGCATCACTCTATGACTAATAGGAGTTGAGCATCAATGAAAAATGTTGCAAAAATGGGAAATCCACGCGGACGAAGTCGCGGGCACAGCTAGTATCTTAATAAAGTCGGCTCGCATAGTTTTCAAGATACATATCGAAGACGTATGGGCTATAACTATCTTATTCTTATTCTTATGTAAGGGGCTGAGGCTGTCTCAGAGCACTTCGACCCTATGGGATCTTTTGTGCTTCCCGTTCTTTGAGACAATACTCCTTTAGTGCCATTTTTATGGTACTCCTAGATAATCCTACAAAAGGCTCGGGCCCATTGAGGTCTTGAGCCGATCCTTTCCTTGCTAGTCTGTCAGCATTTTCCTTACCTTCAATCCCTACATGTACCGGTACCCACACTAGTCTGACTAGGTTGTGCTTGCCTAGTTTGTTTAGTGTGTGTATCGCATTCAAAACTAGTTTTGAATTGATTTTGTGGGTAGTTAAGACTTTAAGTGCCGCTTGGCTGTGCCTAAGAATGTAAATGGTCAGCTATAACTAACTAAATCATTTACAGTAAAATGTAACCTAATTATCTTGATGGTTGTTTATTTGCTTATTATATACAGTGTCCTTGTTTTGTTTGTATTATGTCACACTTGTAATTATTATAAATAATAACTTCTAAGTGTTGTAATCCATACTATTAATTTTTTCTAGGGATGTATTTGAGTAAACATTGGTGAAATTGTTTCTTGTCCCAAATGTAAAGTGGTGATAAGGCCGGGAGTGAAATGAGCTACATTCGTGTTTTAACTAGTTTTTTTGCTTATTTTGTAACGATTCACGAGCTATTCTTTTTAATTTGACTGTATTTGCAGCATCAAGTGCAGTCGGAGGTCGGTAACTTGCATAAAGTAAAATTGGACGACAGTAACGAGTGTGATTAAACTCAATTTGCATGACACAGCTAAATTGCAGGTGACGTGTGGATTCACAATTACTATTTCCATCTGCACTTACCATAAATGCGTGCCAGGAGACAGTGGCGGCGTAGGGTAGATTGTAACCCGTTGGGGGGGGGGGGGGGGGGGGGATACGCTGAAGTGGAGATGGGCTCGGCTCGTCATGTCTGCCGGAGAACCGACAACCGTTTGAGCAGACGAATCCTGGAGTGAAGAGCACGTTTAGGCAAGCGTAGTGAAGGGCATCCTGTTGGTCTGATGATCTTAGGAGGACTACTGGCAGCGGCTGGATGTGGGAAGCCCAGGACGTCATAGGCTGTCTGACTTGACGATTTTGCATTTATGAGTTGGACTTATTTTAAGTGAGTTTTTTTTTAAATTTGTGTTTATTATGAAAAGCGTCGTGGACTATTAATCTATTCTATACATAGTATAAAATGAAGTCGGTCTTTCTGTATGTGCGCTTAGAACTTTTAAACTACGCAACTGATTCCAATGAGGTTTTCAGCAATAGATAGAGTGCTTCAAGAGGAAGACGTTGATGTATAATACATGCATATTATAGTAGAAAAAATCCGTGTGAAGCCGGGGTGGGTCAATAGTTGATAATACCTTAATTGTATTTCTGACGTTGCTGAATAGATAATTTTAATCAATAATTATACTAGTGCAAAAATTTCCGGATTGCCGAGATGTTTTAAGGCCGGTGCTACTGACGACATGGCACGGCACACCGGCATGCCGAATCATCCTGTGGCATGCCGTGCCCTACTGAAAGATCACGCGTCATTTTGTAGTTTTCCAAAGAAGCCGGAGTATTTACTGACCATCCGCTTTGATGGTTTTGTAAACGTAACAATTTGATGTTTTATACGGAATAACAGTGAAAAAGTTGCGTAGCTTTTGAACGAAACCCAACCTCAAGTTTGTAACTTTTACTCAACACATTGCTCAATAAAGTTTGTTATATTTCGTGGCCTCAAATAACTTTTAAGACTATGTATATTATATGAAAATTCGTTATAAATTATTTTAAAGCTAACATGGATCTAGAGAGGCTTTAAATATTTTGAGACAATATTTTGCCATTGTTATTTGTTCGTTAACTAGTATCCATTACACAAATTCTTAATGATACACGCGTAGAAAATAATCTGAATTAAGGTCATAACACACTTTTTATTTGGAACAAACAGTTACAGTATATTTATGAATTATAATATATTTTTAAACTATAGTCTCCAATATACTGGGTGTAAAAGACATGAGCAGTCAAACGACAACCACGTATTCTATACATCAAAATAAGACATATTTCAAAGAAAATATTGCTGGGAAATGATTTTTATTTTTTGGTGTTACAAAAAATTGCAAATTGTACCGCGCAATGTAAAGGGCTCAACTCGCACGCAACTCGCAAAACCGCGATAATTTTGCTTGACGGCGGCCCCGTTCGTTAGTGTCCGTGCGCATCGATGTAGACACAGCCAGAATTGTGTACTTTAGTTATTTCCATAGTATTATGTCTTATGGAATTCTTCTCTGGGGTAATGCTGCGGATATTAACACCATATTTGTTTTGCAAAAACGAGCAGTACGAGCTATTTACCAATTAGGTCCTCGGGTTTCACTTAGGGAAAAGTTCAAAGAAATAAATATTCTAACAGTGGCATCACAATATATATTTGAAAATTTAATGTACGTACGAAAAAACATAACATTTTTTTCTGAAAAGTGTGACATTCATAATGTTAATACGAGGAACAAACATAATCTTGTGGTGCATGCTACTCGTCTCCACAGAATAAGCAATTCTTTTATGGGACAATGTATACGCTTCTATAACAAACTCCCAAATAATATTCGAAGCCTGCCTATTAATAAATTCAAAACTGCTATTAAAAATAAACTGTATACTAAAGCATACTATAAGGTGTCTGATTACATAAATGATTCTGACGCATGGGGGTGAATTTGCTCGAGGTCCATGCATTTTAAATATGTTTATTAATTATGCATATAATCTATAATGTGTCTTATAGTTGACTCGGAAGCATAACTTTAGTTTAAATTTGTTTTAGTTACTTAATAATCAAGAAGCATGTGTATGTCATTCTCACTAAAAAGGTCCTGTGGCGGTGTCGTCTTGCGTCGGGTCGTTACGTTCCCTAAAATATGGTTGAGCGAAGCGATGGCTGATTCTTGCGTCATGCCTGTGAACAGGTGCCGCCAGCGGGGCCTGGTCATCTCATGTTTTCTTGATTGATGTAAACGTAGGTCTTATAATTAGTTGTTATCTTTAGATGGACGATTGTATGACACATGCAATAATAATATGTAATAATTGTTTTTTTTATGTATACCACACATTGTATTGTTAACCGGAGGATCTTAAATGTATGCTTACCACTTATATTGAAAGGAATATCTGTAAGTACCTAACTAACAATAACATAAAATGGTGGTGGGTATCAAAATTTAAATTGCTTAGTTCAATAATACTCGTATGATTAATTAAATTATGTATATAGAAAAGCTTTTCACAAGATAAATAATCCAAATGCGTGGGAGTAATAACTACCCAAACTTTACGCATGTTAAAATGTAACTTAAATTATATTGATAATTATTTATTGACTTGTATTGATGTTTTGAAATCATTACGAAATTGTAAGCTGTGGAGTTTCTTTCGCCATTTCTTCTCCATTCCAGCATATTAATAATTATTCGTCCCGAAATGGTGGTAGGGTTTTGACGATTTAAAAATACTTAGCAAAGTCCATTTAAATAAAGAGCTTTTTCATTTTCATTTTCATTTTCATCGAGTGAGCTACATTGAACGCTAACATTTTGAAGCCATTTTTGTTATGAAATACTAAAAAAAATGATAATGTTTCTTTGGACAATAATTAAGAAATAACGTATAGAATACGTTTTCATAAAAAAATGAAAAAAAAAATTTGACTTTGACCTTCAATAAAATCGTAACTATCAATTTCCCAGGTATAGTCTGAAGGAAGAAAAATGTTATGACGGTGAGCAGAATACATGGTTCTCGTTTGACTGCTCATGTCTTTTACACCCTGTATATAAGTATTTATATATTCTGTTTTTATACAGCACTCTTAATCAAACATAGTTACCTATTATAATAATACATTTAAAAAGAAAAGTTAATACCAAATAATATAAGAGTACCTACTTTCTATAATTAAAAGTGTAATCCTATAGGTCAAATTATCTACTTATTCAATGCGTTTGGCATGAAGTATGCAGCCGGCACTTGTTCGACCAACCTTTTTTATATCTTTTTAATATTAACACCCTGGCACCTTTTTGACATACATTTAAATTTTATAAATATTATATTTTTGTATGTCAGTTTGTACATCACTCATTCTCTTCTCTCGTGTCATGTCTCTCATAATATATACTTGTAGCATCTATTTCCTCTGTGTTTTCTTAGCGGGTGCTCAGGTACCTTAAGTCCACCAAGCACAAAAAACTGGTATACACTAAGAGCAGTGATGACATAGTAGGCTACGCTGACGCCGACTATGGGTCTAATCTGATTGACCGCAAATCCTACACTGGATTTGTTTTCACATTAAGTGGCTCCGCCATATCCTGGGAGTCACGCAAACAACGCACTGTCGCTCTCTCGACCACCGAAGCTGAATATATGGCCCTTGGTGAAGCTACTAAGGAAGCCATATATTTAAAGTTTCTGGTGCGAGATGTCTTTGATTGTGACCATCCAATCACTCTACACAGCGACAACCAAAGTGCTATTTTACTAACAAAAAACAACACTCATCACTCACGCACAAAACACATCGACATCCGGCATCATTTCATTCGAAGTTCCATCGCCAGTCATAACATTATTATTAAATATATTCCCACTGGTAGTATGGTCGCCGATGTCCTTACGAAAAGCTTGCCTAACATCAAACACGTGAAATGTGTAAATAGTTTAGGTTTAGCATAGTGTTTTTTTTTAGTAAGGATATTAGGTTAATTTTATTTCTTCGAATGTTAGATTTAAGGTGTGTATATAGTGTGTTTGTTTTTCCTTTTATATGAGTTTGTTTTTGTTATGTTGTCTTGTATATAGTATGTACATATATACAGGGTGTTTATATTACGGGGAGGTGTTCGACCAACCTTTTTTATATCTTTTTAATATTAACACCCTGGCACCTTTTTGACATACATTTAAATTTTATAAATATTATATTTTTGTATGTCAGTTTGTACATCACTCATTCTCTTCTCTCGTGTCATGTCTCTCATAATATATACTTGTAGCATCTATTTCCTCTGTGTTTTCTTCGCTAAATACCAATAGCACTTACCCATGCTAACATAGTCATATAAATACTATGGTGATATCAAAAATTCATAATTGTAAAAATATTTTGTTAATTTTTTATACATTTTGTTTTTTTGATCGAACTATTTGTATGGAGGACTCATTTTTTTTTACAATTTAAAGTTTTTGATATCACCATAGTATTTATATGGCTATGTCAGCATGTTTAGGTGCCGGCTTCATACCCCATGTACCAAACACCTTGCACAAATAAGTATCAGGACATTATTTGTTATATTATGTGATATTATTATGAGTTATGATAGTATATAGTAAATTAAACATTTGCAATTCTTTTTAATTTTATAAAGCCATTACATCTAATATTACAGTGATGCGTCTTTTGAACACAGACAACGTGGAACACACATTTATCAGCGTTGAACGCATCGCCTCTTTTTACAATGAAAACGATGCGCTACGTTACGTAGTAGTTTCGTAGCCGCTGCTCCGTAGCGTTTATAGTAAAAAAGAGGAGTTCCCTTTGCGAGATGATATGTGTGTTACGACCTTTAGGCGTCATATAACATATTTATACTTCAACAAGACTATACCGAGCTATATCACCCTTAATGCTTAGTGTGTCAAACTTGTTATTACGCACAATCTTGCGTCTCGTGGAGCAAGGGTTCCGTATAATTTGCTGGTCGTAAACTCCATTAATTGTAGCTATCATCTTCTTAACCTTGTCGCAGCCGGCTATTACGAGCCAGCGTGAGGTCAGACGCTGCATGGTAATTTGTCGTAAATTGAGTTTTACGCCCCTATTTGCATAAGAGGTTTAGTTAACGTCTTTGTAAACAAATTGTCGTGTTTTGAGGCACCGAACTGGGGATTGTTTCATCTCTATCTATAGAGATGAGAACTACTACTTGCTTCATAGATGATAAGCTTCTGTCACGACACGACACATCACAATATTCACAATAAATCTGATTATTATAAAAGTTTAAATTTTCGTTTTTTAACATTTTTAAGTTCTTGTAAACATAACAAAAACGTAAGACGAGTTGAAAACCCTTACGGAGTTACTACAAATGTTTTTAAACATTGTTTAAATTTAGACCTTGTTTATAAGTGATGACGTCTCTATTTACTGTCATAAACAAAAACAAGACAACCTTAGTTTTAAACATTGTCTAACTTTAAACAGTGTTTAAGAAACTTTTGTAGTAAGACCGTTATAGTCAAAGATCCAAGAGCTGCCAGCTACTTATTTTCTCAGAGATGAAATGAGTGTTACAGAGTAGGGTTTCTATGTAAGTTGAAGAAAAATTGGACTCAATTTACTTAAATTCTGAAGGCTGATTTTTATATGTGTTATTCAGTAGACTATTTCAAAACTATATACAATCAGCCAGACAGATCCTATGGGCCTAACATCCTCCCAGACACAAAAAACATTGTTAACTCCTAACTCCTGTTACCCTCCTTGTACCCTTAAAATAATTTCAGCAGTCCGGGTTTTGATCCAGGCATTTGGCAAAGATTTAAGTTTCTATAATACAAGTTCTTAATAATACATTTCAATACTAAAACATTAAGAACTTATAACCAGATTCAAAATTACTTTACGTCGATGAACGTTTTACATTGTTCTATAGTCAGTTTTACGTGTTTTCATAAATACATACCTGTTGACTGCACTCAGGATTGGTCATAAATCAATTCTCTTACTGGTCAGTTTCAATTACTTATGTATCTACAATTTTGCTTACTAGGCATAAGATTTTGTCATTGAATAATTTTTGCGTTTACAAACGCGTAAATATATTTTTAGTATTCAGTACCCGTAGTGTAAGTTTTTTAGTATACAAAATGCAACGATTGTAGTTGCGTTAAGAGCTCAATTTGTATGGGAAACATGATTTGCGCTTCTCTCCGCTAGGGGCGCTGTTCACGTTTCCTATACAAATTGAGCTCTTAACGCAACTAAAGTAGTTGCGTTTTTTATACTAAAAAACTTACACTACGGGTACTGTGCATTTCTTCTAATTAAGATTTTGTCAGATATCAGTGATTATGAAACTCTAGTTATCCTATTACAAAATATGTTAAAATGCAACCATTACCAATTGAAAGCTGTTGGTAGATATGTTATTAAACCCTCCATACCTATGATAGACTGCTGCAACATCTAGATTGAGTTTTAAGGTGCTGTGGGGGACAGCCTTAAAATCTAATTTAGTGGACATTACAAATAAGCATTAAATTTAATTTTCGCAGAGTATAGATAACTACTCAAGTTGCGAGCCGAATATAATGAAGTTAATCGATTACAAACGAGGGCTGTCGACAAGTGTCTGTTTGTACTCCGCGCGAGGAGATTGATTGGTTCTGTATTTATACAGACAGAGAAAGATAGCCCATAATTATGTTCGTAGCTGCATCATTAAATTTATCCCTATAACACACAAAAGAGAGTCAGGATATAGCATAGATAAAGGAAACTGTAGATGTGCAACGTGAAAGAGAAAGAGCATACTTACACGTATATTAGAGCGAGATAGATAGACGAGACCATTTCTCGTACACGCAGACGGCCTATGTCGGCCTGTCAATCATGTAAAAAAGACAGCAACTTTCAGACTGCAATTCTATGCAATTATAAATAATATGCAAACTAATGCAATTTTTTGGTCTAGCCCTAGTCGAATGATTGCCAATCTATTAAACGTCAGTAATTATAAATCTAAGGTGTACAGTCTACAGCAAATTAGATGAACTACGACATACTTTACATTTACTTAAACAAAAGTATTCGTAGAAATGTTGAAATGATTTTTTATTCTGTATGAGGAAGTTCTTGTCCATCTTACTGTTGATAAGTAATGATAAGGGCAATATTGGAAGAGCTTCACGAGCTCTTAACCACTGACAGACTGACTACCTTATCACAATAGTGTTTTTAACTCTACTATTATGGCAACAAACTATAAGAATCGCTAGCCTGTCGGATTTAAAAGTTTGGTGGCGGAGCACCACCACATTAGTCTTAAGGGTACTTAAGGTGAGATGTGAGTCAGATGACTTTTTATAGAAGGCGTATTAATTTTGCAAGAGCATTATTATTTATCTTTTAAATTAAACATTCGCTCTCAATTACCTAAATTAAAAATTATTGTTTGTCTATGCCTAGGATCAAGAAAGTTTTTTTTTTATATGTTTTTGTTAGTTTTTTTGTTGTGTTCATGAGAAATAAAAAAAAATATTATAATTTTAATGGACGTAATTTTAAACCTGGTGATTAGCAGGCACTCTAAAATGGTTGACAGTAAAAGTGTTGTAATTATGTAAATTGATAATAAACATCGCGATGAAAATTTAACAGCATTAATGGTATATTAATTAAGTTAGGCTTAGCTTTGATGTATTTCATAATAATAGGTCCTTACCTATGAAATTGGCGTTTTATTATCTTGTACCTAAACTTGCAATTTCTTTAATTCAATAGTTGTTTTAGGTTCTTATTATTATTATTATTTGAAACTACACTCTTTGCAATATTTTTGTCTATAATTAAATTATATTTCACTTGGTAAATTCTGAAAAAAATTTGAAAATGACTCTTTAATCGCTTCATCAGAATTGGCGATTTGATGCCTACTAACTCATGGACAGACTTGATTTTCATAATCTATTGATGCTAGACTTAGCCGAGAGTTGTTCGCTTATTTCCTCCAAATTTTGTAACATTAGGATTTATAGTTAAAAAAATAGAGTTAGTATGGAACAACGCCAATTTTTATGAAGATTTTCAATTAAATGTGTATTTACCACACTAACGTTATTAAAAATTTCTAAAAAACTCCGTTGCCAAATCTTTTGATATTTGGAGTGTATAATTGAGCAAGACTTGGTTAAGTATTGCATCAATGATTTAGACAAAAGATGGGCCTTTCCATGAGTTACAACGATTCCAAGAGTTAATTCTGCTGACAAAATAAAGCAGTCACTTTTTTTTTAAATAATCATTTAAATAATTCTATGTTTACTACATGCAAATCCGTAACAGTATAGTCCTTATTCATAATTAAAATATAAAACTGAAACCGCGACTAAATCAAAGAAGTTACACAGCTAATAGTCTGTAAGAAAAAAAACACGCCAATTTCATAGGTGGACCTAATATATTCCACTTTATTTACTTCAGAGTTTTATAACCGCAGCTACTCGTAGGTTTACTGCAAACAAATAAGATGCGTTAGTGAGTTATTATATAATATAGAATTATTACAATACGTTACGTCATTCAAATATTTTACCAGAATGATGTAGTTTTAACCTGTTCTAAAGACCCATTACCTCACTGTGACTTTTCGAAGTGCCATTTTAAAACGCGCATTTGCATCGCGCAGTATAAAAGTTGACAAATTAATTGCATCGTGTATGTAATTGGACAGTATCGCGTTTGCATCGCTGCTAAGTGTGTAAAGGCTCTAACAGTGAACACGAACTGTACGCATAGACGCTTTTGAAATGTGATCCTGGAGGGTCTGCGGTAAATCCCCTGAACGGCAGCACGATGTCGACGCACCAACATGTCAACTGCGTGAACTATAAAATAATACCGACCAGGCTATCTACCATATGCTTCATACGCAGAGTTTTTGAGTACTTTGGGCTCATTGCCAGAAGGAGCGGAGATAGCTTCGAGAAACTTATGGTTACTGGCAAAATGGAAGGAGAGACCGCAGGCTCGCAGACCGATGCGTTGGACAGAATCAGGTTCGCGCCGCTCTCGAAACTTATATCACAGAGTTATTAGCCTACTCTGCGTTGACGCTAGGGCTATCGTAAATTTGCCGGGCGGGAACGAGCGGCGAGCGAATGTGCAATGACATAAAAACGCGCGATCACACCGCGACGGCGAGACCAACTTATGCCCCCATATTTTTATGTCAATGTGTGTGTCTCAGTGTGTCACACGGCGCCGATTACGCACGCACACATTCTAATGGATAGCGGCCAGTTTGTATGAAGACTGTTCTTGGTATCGTATATGAAAGATCGGTATAGGAAAGATCAAGAAGAAGCAGAAAAAGATGATAGCTTCATCACGACCCTCATCACTGAGGAACAAAATGCGAGGAGGAGGATAGCTGTAACCTGTTAGGTACCTTTATCATCATCATTTCAGTCGATAGTCGCCTATTGATGGACATAGGCCTCTCCCAAGGATCTCCAAGCCGGTTGGTCGTGCGCAGCCCGCATCCAGCGGCTTCCCGCGACCTTCACCAGATGGTCGGTCCACCTTGTGGGGACCTTTCGTTAGTAGGTGTCTTTATGGAGTTTCTTCCGATTTCTTGTTGTAATAGCACGAGTTGAGAGACTCCACTTTCAACTCAATATACCTTACTAATTATTATTACTTTAGAATTTAGATACATCCTCACTTGACATTGGCAAAATGCGTAATATTAATACATATTTGCATTCTGTCTACGTCAATAGAATGTGTGGTACATTATTAATTTTGTAATACCATTATATACAACCATGTGTTGTATATAATGGTATTACAAAATTAATAATGTACCACATTCGAACGGATCGAGGGTAGTCGCAAGTAGTGGAGTAAACACGTCAGCTCAGTAAAAATAATTAGTTTTTAATATAAATTAACATTATTATACAAAAGTGGTGTAATTAATGTGTTTATTAGGAAGTGACTGACTAGTGGAGGTGTTATCTCGTGAAAGTTTAAACTGTAAAGGTGAAATAGTGAGACAAAAGCACATTGCAGGTTGCATGTCAATTATTTTCCCAGGGTACCTTGTGACAGCAAAACATATAAATAAACTATTAAATATTCAAAAGAACAAAACCAACAAGTGTTTAATAATACTAGACTTTTATCAAAAATATTTGCTATCGATTATAATCTCAAATATTCTTTGAGCTTAATCTACTCACCGATAGATGGCGATAATTCCTAAGCAATTGGGACTTACCACTAACACCATCTAGTTGTACATAGCATAGCTACCATAGGGAAGACCTGCAGTGCTTTGAGGTTCATATCGCAGCAGTCTTGCTCCAGACACCGATAGAGGGCAATAGTGCACCTGATAAAAATGTTTCCGAAATCTACAAAAACCTGCGCTGCAAAATTGTTACCTAAAAATGAGTTTTTACAATGCTGTGACTGTCAGGCTGCGTACGATTTAGAATGCTTAAAAATTAGTATCAAGCGTTATAATTCTTTCTATGCGACAAATGCCGAACGCAAAAATAATTGGAAATGTCCCGAGTGCTTAAGCAAGGTGCCGAAACGAGGTAATATCAACACGCCTGTCCGATCAGCTCAGCTGCCAAATAATGAGGATAGTGCTTCCTCGGCTTCCTCTCCTGAAGTTACAGGCAACGAATCCCAAAACGTGACTGATCGCACGAAGTCGCTTAAGGTTGTCACTGGAGAGGTATCTTTGCCTCCGAAGGTGAATGAAGAGAATGAAGATGACATAACCAGCTCTACTACTAATATGATACTAAAGTCAATTCAGACCGAAATACTAGCACTTCGTCAAGAAGTGAGCATGTTCCGTGCCACAATGACCGACCTTACTGCGGCTATCACAGCTCAGAACATACGTTTGGATAATTTAGAAGCAAGGGTTGACTCTATGGAAATCAAATTGTGCGATTCAAAAAATCAAGACGTTCTTACAAATATGGAAGGCACAATCGCGCAGTTGAAATTGGAATTACAAGATCGCGACCAACAATTATTAGTAAATGACGTCGAGATTTCAAACCTACCGGAATTGATAAATGAAAATCCAAGTCACTTATTGCTAACAGTAACTAAAAAATTGGGTCTCGATATGGATGAGCGAGATATTGTGAGTTTGGAACGAGCTGGGCCGGTGCACGCTCAGGTGGAGGGAGCGGAGTCGCTGCGACCGCGTCCTCTAGTTGTGCGGTTCTCGAGACGCGTCCTGCGTGATTCGATGCTGAAGGCCGCGCGTATACGTCGTTCTATAACGACAGAGAGTATGGCTATTCCAGGAACCACCCGACCAATCTATATCAACGAGCGTCTTACAAAATTTCACCGACTGTTATTTTATAAAGCTCGTGAAGTCGCCAGGAGTCGAAGCTGGAAATACGTATGGTCAAGAGAAGGAAGAATTTACACACGTCAAGAGCAGGGAGCGATGCGTTATCGTTTACGTTCATTTTCTGACATAGACAGGGTTTTTGGAGTTGGTATTGTTGGGGTTAATTCTTAGTTTATTAGTTTTGATTTGTTTTTTGTTATTGATTTTCTTGAAAGCGTACTGTTATTATTACTTTTATAGTTATAATATTTTCTTAATGTGTCTATTTAGAACTAGTGCGTATTTTATTACATATTGTACTGTTTATAGTAAAAGTATGATTTTTTTCACTATACTTAATTTAAGAATATATATGTTACAGGAATATCTAGTAAATAGTTATCGCTTATTTAACATAGTTATGTATCGAGACCTACTCTTGTACTCGTTTAGAAATATTAATTATATTTTATTTTGTGGATTGTGTAGTATAAGGCTAACCATTTTCACTGTACGTTATGGGTCTTCTCCAGTTTCCTATATTAGAATGTGTCACTTTCCGGACTCTCTAGTGCATATGACAGTTAATCTACGAGTACAAAAAATTTATAATCTGGGCTTTCGTCACTTGTCTTTACTTAAACTTTATATAATTAATTGCAAAATTATAGCTATACTATGTTACAGTTTCATTATTCAATTTGTTAAACGTAAAAATATATGTTTTGGTTTGTTTAACCCAGGGTCACTCGGTAATCGACATGACGAATTTCTAATAGCATTGGAACGACATGACGTAGATATACTAGCCATCAATGAGACTTGGCTAAGGTCGGGTGAGGAAGCGCGAGCGCCTGCGCCACCTGGCTATAGACTGCGACATCTACCGCGCCCCCCCGGCGTGCGCTCGCGTGGGGGAGGCGTCGGTTTCTACCTTAGAAGTGGTATTAATGCGCGTCTCCTCAAACACCCCTCATCCCCCTCAGTGGAACAGATGTGGCTTGGTATAAATTTGAACGGATACAAACTGGCTGTAGGAACCGCTTACCGGCCACCATGGCTGAACGTAGATACTTTCATAGATGTGTTGACGGAAACGGTTAGCTCTTTGTCATTATATGATCACATTGTTTTGATGGGTGATTTTAACGTCGATTTACTTAGAGATAATGAAATTAATTCAAAGAAAGTACATGCGTTTCTTAGTAGTGTTAGCCTCAAACAATATGTGTCTGAGCCTACACATTTTACTGATCATTCTGAAACACTTTTGGACGTGGTATGTACTACTACACAAAGGTAGTCAATATCGTAGTTGATTATGTGCGCGATCTTAGTGGACATGCGTTTATTTCTTTCGAGTTGAATATAAAGAAACCTAAACCAATACCACGCTGGATAACGTACAGACCTCTCAAAAATATAGATTTGGAACGTTTCAATGCTGACGTTAATGACATATCCTGGGAACAGCTATTATGTGATGATATAAATATAACACTACATGCTTTTAATTCATGTATAATGGAGCTGTTTGACATTCATGCACCGAAGAAAACCTCTTACATAAAGCAACAGAGCTATCCTTGGATAACCCAAACGGTTAAAGATATGATGCGTCTGAGGGATTCTGCATTCATTAGATATCGTCGTTCCAAACTAGCTTCTCATAAAAATTATTACAAAGATTTAAAGAATACTGTAGATATTGCAGTTCAATCCGAGAAAACTGCTTATTTTAGACATTTCATTAATAAAAATTTAAAAGAGTCACGTACACTATTGAAAAACCTAAAGCAAAATGTTGTAAATTTCGATGAAAAACACGTAGACTTACCAGAGTATCTTAATGATCCAAACCTCATTAACCATTATTTCTTTAGGGTTCCTGGTAATATTACAGTTAATGCTTCGCTTCTAAATAAATACCGAACTAGCCGTTTTAGCAATGCAGTATTTAGTTTACAAACTGTTGTTGAAGGTACTGTGCTTAAAATTATTAAAAGTTTTTCTAGAAATGCACAAGGTATTGATAACATCACTCTAGATATGATTTTACTGACACTACCGCGAACACTCGGTATTATTACTGCTATTGTCAATATGTCAATAAAAACAGGCACGTTCCCAGACTTTTGGAAGATGGCAATCATTAAACCTCTCCCCAAAGTCAGTCACCCTAAGGAGTTAAGCGATTTACGTCCCATTAGTATTTTACCTTTCATTTCGAAAGTTCTTGAAAAGGTAGTTTGTATGCAGGTGAACGATTATCTATCCAAAAACAATATCTTGCCCCAAAAACAGTCTGGTTTTAGAACGGGCCGGAGTACATCCACGGCTCTTTTGGATGTGATTGATGATATGTTGAATGGACAGGACATAGGCGAAAGAACTATTTTAGTTTTACTTGACTACTCGCGCGCGTTTGACAGCATAGATATATCGTTACTCTTATCTAAACTTGAGTTTTATGGTTTTGACGGCGTTGCATTGAAATGGTTTACTAACTATCTATCTGGGCGAACACAAAAGGTAGAGCTTACTTGTGCAGATGGCTCTAAAAAATACTCATGTGTTTCCCCAGTAAGTCAAGGAGTACCACAAGGATCTATACTCGGACCTATACTTTTTATTATTTATACCGCAGATTTGCCAAATTGTATCTCAGGTTGTCAGCATCATTTGTACGCAGATGATCTGCAAATATATAAATCTTTCAAACCTAGTGAAACAGAGTCATCTTTGCAGGTCATAAATAAAAATCTGGAACGAATTTCTGAGTGGTCCGAGACGAATGGTCTTATACTGAATCCGGCAAAGACTAAATTTCTTGTTCTC
This sequence comes from Elophila nymphaeata, assembly GCA_955850985.1. Taxonomy (NCBI): domain Eukaryota; kingdom Metazoa; phylum Arthropoda; class Insecta; order Lepidoptera; family Crambidae; genus Elophila; species Elophila nymphaeata. The sequence goes on along the minus strand of OY039088.1, from coordinate 19,241,155 downwards.
GGTACTAAATTACAGGTAGCTCGGATTGAATCATTTAATCCTGTTATTAAAATTAGGGATCAAAAACTTGAACAAGTTTATGAAGCCCGCAATCTGGGAGTTGTAATGGACAGTAACTTAAAATTCGAAAGTCATGTACTTAATGTCATCAAACAATGTTTTTATAAGTTAAAAGTACTATATCAAATACGGAAATACTTAAGTGTTGATATGCGAGTTTTACTGTGTGAATCTATAGTATTATCGAAGTTGAACTACGCGGATACAGTTATTGGTGGATGTTTGTTGAGTCGCTCCAAAAAAGCTATTCAAAGAGTTCAGAATTCTTGTGCTAGTTTCTGTTTTCCGATACCACGTAGAGCCCACGTGACTCCCTATCTGAATAAAAATAGTTTGTTGAAAATGGAAGCACGGCGAAAAGTGCATTTTGCCAGTTTACTATTCGGAATAATAAAGAAACAAAACCCCCCCTACTTGTTTGAAAAATTAAAGTTTTCTCAGCGGGATAGAATCACTGACCGCCTCGTATTAAATAAACAGTTTAAGACCTCTGCTTTTCGTGGGTGTTTTTGCTACTCGGCCACAAAGTGTTGGAACAATATTCCACCACCTATAAGGTCGTCTTCCTCGGTTAGCTCATTTAAGAGAATCTACAAAAAATATTTATTGGACATACAAAAGACAGAGTAGATGATTCTTAGATATTGGTGTTTTAATTTTAGTTAGGCTAACTCAATATTATGTATGTACCTATGTATCTGTAGTGTATATTTTATTGAATGTGTGTAAAATACAACCCTATGATTATGCTATGTTAAGTTAAGTTAAATTATATTAATTTTAGATTTAAAAGTGCTTGTAATACGTGTTTATTAAAACTCATTATTGTTATATCTTCTTTAAATAGTGTGTCATAATGTGTTGCAGAGAGTTGCGCCCTCCGCAGGGCCTCCGCAGAAAACCAGTGTCTTGACACATATTTAGGTGCCAAGACGTAATACTGAGCGGAGACCTTTTTGGTGCTTCTCCTTCTTATTATATTATACTTGTAATGTTTGTTTAATTAATGTGTGAAGCACTGAATAAACATTTTTTCTTTCTTTCTTTCTTTCTTTCCATGTTCTTGCAAATAAAACATTATTATTATTATGTATCGCGATGACTGTAATTTAAAGTGGAATAGGTATCTTTTATATATAGAGGTACTAATGTGAACTAGTAATATGAAGAGGAAACATTTTTATGTTTGTATGTAATAAAAAAACTTACAAACTACCGTACCAATTTAAAAAATTCTTTCATCATTAGAATAATACATTATTCCTTAATGACATAGGTTAAATTTTATTTATATAAAATCACGCGGACGAAGTCGCGGACAAAGTATGTTATAAATAAACATAAAAAATTTGAGCTTGGTGTCTCTCCTGTAAGATGTGTGCCCACCCTAAGAGCCCACTCGTATTATTTTAGCACTAAAACCAGGTCAGCGTAATTGGAAAACCCAATTAAATCCCAATTTCTCGAATGTCAATCAAAATTGTCCGAATTCAAAACACAATAATAAACTGACAATATTCGTCTAGTCGAGAGCGTTAATTACAGGATTTATCAACGGAATTTATTATGACACCGTCTGGGTGACAGGCTAGTATTTAATAACGCAAGGCTGGCAGACAAACGTTTATAAATCCTATTGAACACATAAATAACAATTATAAAACAGTAAGAAAGACATGAGAGCTTATCTCTTCCAACCAACCCTATCTTTACTGAGGCTATTTAAACCGGAGTGGTTACAAATAGGACTACTTCTTTTCATCCTGTGGGTGTTGTATTAAGGTCGTCGCACACTTATCAGCTCGGAAAGGGAACGACCCTTTTTTACTATGAATGCTACGGAATGTCGGCTGCGAATCGACTACGGGCTGTAGCGTATTACTTTTTATTCATAGTAAAAAGAGACGTTGCGGTTTGGAGCTGATAAACGTGCTAGGCCCTTTAGATAGATAAGTTCAGGGTTATTGTTTATAGGCGGAGTGCATTGTTTTTGGGAGAGTATAGTGTGTTTTAATGTTCTTAACTAAGTTCTTTGGCATATGATGCAGCTAAGACTATTAGGCGGCTAACTGATGTAGATACCGCTAGAATGGTTTATTTCAGACGGTAATAAATACCATCTTTATTTTGCAAAAACGGGTTGTTAGAGCAATCTACCAACTAGGTCCTCGTGACTCCCCCAATGAAAAGTTAAATGAGATAAATATTCTAACTTCTAACTGTGTCATCACAATATATACTGGAAAACTTACTTTTCTTTCTCAGCGTATAAATAATTTATAAGACGACATAATTATTTGACTTAATTATTTAAGTAAAATAATTATGTCGTCCCAAAATGGTGGTAGGGATTTTGACGATTTAAACGTACTTAGCAAAGTCCATTTAATTAAAGAGCTTTTTCATTTCATTTCAATGTATTTTTATTTACACAGAATGGTGGAACTACGTACTTTGTCAAATAAAGGATTCTGATTCAAGTCCAATGGAGTCAGGGGAGAATGATTACAGGGTAATTTTTTTTTTAAATAACATTTGTTTTTTTTTTAATCTAAATGTTTTTTTTTTAATTCGGTCCTAAAGTCACGTGTCTATATTTACTCTCTCTCTATTTTTTGAGGTTAGCAGCGAACTCAAAAAACATTTAGATCATACAATTTTTAATTATCCGCTTTCAGATTTGAATGCGATTTTTTTTATTTAAAAATAATTTATATTTTGGCTTTTTAGTGTAGAAATTTTCAGGAAACTATCTCGAGATCATTTAGACAAACAAGTAATAAAATGAGAATGATATCATCGATGTCAATTAAATCCGTACTAATAGGGACAACTCAAAAACTACTCGTTAGATGTCGTGGCAGTTTCTTGAAGTCGGTTAAAAAGAAGGATGTAAGACGAAAACTCGGTTGCCCAATAACATGTGACTTGAAACCGGTGCGACGGTAAAACTCAGCTAACAAAACCTCGTTGCTTAATTAGTTTCGGAAAACATTCGCCGACTCCAAATATAACCGGCTTCACCGCGACACGTGACAACAACTTTTGTCCAAAAAGTTTGTAATACAAAGGTATTTTTTTGTATGTAACATATTTTTGGCGCATAATTTTTGTGGACGTTTGTTTAGAAATAGCTTTCTTTCTTGGAATCCTATAAGTAGTAAACTTGAAAATTTTATTTTGACAAAGTTAAGAGTGAGTTTTCGCAACTTCAATAGCTGTTATGAAAGTTGTGCTTTTTATAAAAATACTATTGTAAGGCGTAAATATTACGGTAAGGCGGAATACCGTCATTTGGACTACCGAATGACGACATTTAGCCTTACAATAAGTAGAAGGAGTTCAATTACGAAGATGCTAGTGTGAGAGCGAGTTATTTGGAAAAAATCTCTCAGAGTAAAGTCACCGCCTCCGTAGTCTGGTGGTTGGTCCACCCGACTTACATACAGAGGTTCCAGGTTTGATTCCCAAAGAGTACAAAGTACTCTGTTTGGTTGGTGGTACGGCTTTTTTCAAATTGGTCTGGCTAGCTACCACCATCCTATCAAAATTTGTCGATATAATAATAATGTTAAAACATCATTATTGTGTTCCGATCATTAATGACAAGACATCCAGTCCCTCTGATGTTGATGGTTCAGGTGAAGCTGGATTACATCTTCAACATTATCGCCATTTACCATCAGCTGAGATGAAGGTCAACAGCTTTCTTATCAAGAAAGAAGGTTATCTTGTAGCTACCAGCAGTAGATATATACACAAGTAACTCCAGTTCTAAAATGACGCCTACCTGATTAAACTATCCTCTGGAATGTTATAATGATTGCAGGTGACAGAGATATAGTACCAATGCCAAGATTACCTGCAACAAAACATAATAATATGTAATTAAGAAACACTTGTGTTCTTGTAGTAAACGTATGAGATGCTTAATGCACGTTCAATGAAAAAAACGGGACAGAAGAACAAATATTTATCGTACACATAAATAGTTACAAAAAAGTAAAAGATAAAGGTTATGGAATAATTGAATTTTTGCGTTTACAAACGCGTAAATATTTTTTTGATTTTTTTTTCTCGTATTAAAAAAGATAAAGGTTAGCTTATGCTTAATAGAGATCTCTTCCAGTCAACCCTAGCTTTAGTGAGACCATTTTTAAGCAGGAATAATTTGTACTATAACATACGTGACTAAATACACAATTAAGGCCCACTTATTTTACAAAACTTTGTGAATTTACAAAGAAATAAATCAATAGAATAATATGTCTTTAAATTATTTTGTACGATACCTTCTTCTTAAATCCACGGTAGTGACCTCAGTAGTTCCTATGGGATGCTTCAAGGCACTAATTTGGGCAATTTTTCTGTTACGAAGACGATTCACAGAACTCCAAAAAATTACACCTATACTAATGAAATTACTGTATTTATTAACCCAGCAATGCTATTCGATCACAAAAGTATTGAAATTTGATTAAACGCGACCGCTGACTTGTTGATTAGATAACGGCTGGTTTGGGTCTGCGGTTGGGACCACTACTTACTAATAATGTTGCTCAATATATTATTATCATTAATGTTTTTGAATGTGAAATGTTTCTCATATCCAAACCCGATTTGAGAATAGTTCAAATGATTTCTAGGAGTTGTACATTATTGTGGACATAAAACGACTAGATCCCACCTGTGGCTATACTTTAGCCAAATACCATAAAGAATAAATGTGACAAACTAAAATAATATCAATATGAAAGGTATAGCGAATAATTTATGCATTTACAAACGCGGAAATATTTAAAAAAAAATCTACACTGAAAAAATCTACCTGCCCCAGGCGGGAATCGAACCCAGCATCTTCCGCAATCCGGGCGGCTGCGTTAACCACTACGCCACCAGGGCATTGCTGTCGCTGTCGAATTTTGTCAGTGCTTGATGCTTATGTTTTTGCGGTAAACATTGTTTCAGCAAATCTTTGAATATTGCACTTCTAATATCCGAACTAAATATTTTTGCAAATATTTGACGCCCAGTTAAGATGAATTTTTTAAAGGTAAAAGGTAGTTTCATTCAAAGATTTGATACAATGTTTACCATAAAAACAAAAGCACCAAACACTGACAAATTTCGACCGAAAGCAATCTGGATTGCAGAAGATGCTGGGTTCGATTCCCGCCTGGGGCAGGTAGATTTTTTCAGTGTATATTTTTTCTATGAACAGGTTTGTTTGTTCCTTTCTCTCGCTACCTTTCCGCTCATCACTCATACACACGAATAGCAGTGATTTGTTTACATTTTTTTTATCCAATTTGGCTCAAGTATAGATGCCATCCTTGACTTGCTCACCTACAAGGTCACAGATCTTTTCAGCTTTTTTGTTTGATATTCGTAGTATTAAGAAACGATGTGGAAAATGGAATAAAATAAAAAATCGGGAGTGGTCTCCCCTTGACTTTCTCATACAGAAAGGACTCAAAAGTTGATAGAAACCTTATATTTTGGTGTCATACATGCATGTTTCATTTGGGTCACCCATCCGAGTGCCGACCGCGCACTTGGTTGCTAAACTTTCGTGATCGACGGCTCCAAAGTTGATAGAAACCTTATATTTTGATGTCACAACACACATGCATGTTAAATTTGGTTGCAATAAGTTAAAGCATAGTCGAGTTATCGTGCTAACGCACAGACTCACACACAGACATAATTCCAAATAAAATATTTTTGGACTCAGGGAGGGCCAAAACGTGTAAATCAGTCAAAATCTCGAGGTCGAATTTTTTACGATTACAAGACAAGAAATTAAAAATATGTGGTATTACTTTCTTATAAAACGGCAATTTTAAGGTACTTAGTAGAATTTTAAACATTGCATAAGTATACTGCTGGCAGTCAAAAAGCGTCGGTGGCGTATTGCGTAAGAGCGTCGTCTTCCACCCGGGAGGCACTGGTTTGATCCCCGCCACGTACCAATGTGTTTTCAAATTTTTAATTCATATGTACGTTTAATCGACGCTTTTACGGTGAAGGAAAACAGAAACCTGCACACAATTATGAAGAAATTCTTATGAAGTCGACCAACCCGTACTTGGTCAGCGTGGTTGACTAAGGCCTAATCGCCCCTAATGTGGGGTAGGCTCGAGCCCCTCGGTGGGGACATTATATGAGCTGTTGATGATGATTTATGATACTGCTGGCATATATTTGATAATGTTGATAGTGAATATTTTCGAGCCTTTAAAAAGCTTAGGTTCCAGTAATTATTGGAAAAAATAACCCTCAACCCACCTATCACTCAGCCAGTCAGACAAAATTTGTTCATTATGTCTTTTTATCTTTGTCTAATAACTTTTTGCGAATCAAAATTAGGGCAGAAAACATTAGACTAAATTATATTTATACCTACTGCAATAGTATGCCAAAAACAAATATGTTATGACAAAAAATATGCCTAACTCGTTATGCCAAATTAAATTAGGACAATAAGAGATCCCATTTCTAACAGATACCGATGTACCTATACATTTTATATTTTACTTAAATTCCACTTAAATATGTATTTTGACCTCGCGGACCTATAACTAAACATATTATTACAACAGACAGACAAATACAAGCGTATATTTATAATGTTACGCGCTAATATCGTTGTTTACAAGTTGTGAGTAAAACCTGTTTGTTGGAGCTCTCGACCTATTCTGATGACATTACGCCACATTTATCGATTGCTCGTGATCGCGCTAGAAGAGCAGGATTTTTCCACCCCAGTCGACGTCATTTCGATGTGATGTGGGTGGGAGACAAGCCCTTGTTTGATAGTAACTGTAGTGTCGGTAGCTAACCACAATAGCATTATTCTATTCTATTCTATTCTTAATTAATGACGTCGCGTCGCATTAAGCGTACGCATTTTGCCAATGTCAAGTACAAATGTATCTTAAGTAACAAAAATTGTACGGTTGATTGAGGTTAAAAATGGAGTCTCTCAACACGTGTTTTACAACAAGAACTCGAAAGAAACACACAGTAGCATAAAGACAGAAGGTAACTAGCGCTGCGTCTTACGTGAGTGATTTGGGGCTTGTTTAATAGACGCGACATTGACAGGCGACAGGTGACAATTTTTTTGTTTAATAAAAATTATTACTGACACATTTGTCACAGTGGAATAAATATCTCGACTTTACATATTTGTAAATTTCTGTTTAATAAACGAGTTCTCTTGACAGGCGACAGGTGACAATTTGTCAGGGAAAACTTGTCAAATTTGTTTTATTACACACTAAATTGTCATGACAGGTGGACATATTTGTCGAATTGTCAGAAATTTGCGATAGGCATCAATACACAATGTCAAGACAATCCGACAGTGACCTAATAATTTGATAAAATATTTTGAACGTCATCGACGGATAGTAATTGTAGTAGTGATGATGAAATTTTGGTACAACGACGTACATTTAAACCAAGAATTAACGTTTATTTTGATGTACTTTTCTCTATATATATTTATAATATTTCTAGAACGCTTTCGAGTAACTAAAACTACCGTTGATTACTTAATAAAAAAAAAGTTGGACAGCACACACAAAAGTAAAATTGTTATATTTATAAAATTACCCTGATATTCCTCATACGCATACTTTGAAATCGTGATATTTATCAAAAAAGTGACAAAATTGTCAATTGACGTGACAATTATTTTGATAGAATATGATGACATTCGTACGTTTTATAAAAATGACAATTATGCCAAAATACGACAGGTGAAATCTGACAATTGTCGTCTTTATTTAAACATGTTTTTAGTCTTATGCTAGCCACCCTCGCCTTGCCGACCTGCAAGGTGCTTTTTTATTTATTTTATTAGCTGTGCCCGCGACTTTGTTCGCGTGTAGCCTATAGCCGTCCTCGATAAATGGACTATCCAACCCAAATAGATTTTTCAATTTGAATTAGTAGTTCCTGAGATTAGCGCGTTCAAACAAACAAACTCTTCAGCTTTATAATATTATTACAGATTACATAAAGTATAATATAAAAAAATACTATTCCCTAAGGATAGAAAAATAATCTTTGACAAAATCCACACCAACGCGACGGAAGCCACGAGAAAATGTTGATATTGTAATTACAAGAACAAGACAAAATCAGTAAACATTTAAAATTAGTTTAGCTTCTTTATTCCTAAGTATAAAGCCCAGACAGATTCTTTAATAGTTTTTGACAATTATCTTTTTAATTTCACGCTAGAATACTCAAAAGAAGCTTATTATTAAGAGGAATAAGGGAAACGGCAAGAGTTTTAGTGCCGCACCTAGTCACTTGACCCGGCTTCGCTCGTTTTATGTAGCTCCTATGTAGTTATGGGAATATTTTATACTCACTTAACTTTTGCTGGATAAATTCAGATCATTGCAGTGGAAAATACATGAAAATTCATTCAGTAATTTTTGAGATTAGGACGATCATATATACAGACATATTAGAAGGGGACTTGTGTATGAAATAATCGTTAATATTGATTTACTAGCTTATTTATTAGTATAGTATAAAAAGGTAGATAAAGAATTCATAAATTCATAAACTAAGTAAATGAAATATAGTTTTCTTCACAGCAAAAAATAAAAAAAGTACATAGAAATTAACATTCATTCTGTTGTCTTGTAGAATATTTTATGAAGGACCATTTTAAAAACGTTTAGTTAGGTACTGGTCGAAATACTTAATATTTTTTAAAGATTTCATACATCATTTATTCACTCTAAAAAAAAGGAATGATGTTTAATTTTGTGCCCTAAAACGAGCCGTTAAAAGTTTTATTTTCCTAAACACACAGTGTATCAGAGGCACCGACAATTTCCTGGGCTCCCGCGGGAATAAAATAACGAATCTCTTACAAAACACTGAATAATAAAGCTTGCGTTTAATTTTACAAGAAATTCTACCGTAAATGTGGTGAATTGTGGAAGCAGCCAAAATGGCGAGTCAAATAGAAGACTGCTTTAAAAATGCACGCGGGGTCGGGGGCTGCGGCTTGTGTAGACTGCCATTAATTTTGAATGCGCTCTGTAATTTCATAGCAGTAAAATTTGTATGAGTGGATCGTAATTGGGTGCACAGAGGAATATAGTTTTGTGGATTCTGATGTTGGGAAATTACGGCTGTATTTGCTGTAGTTGTGCTCTCAAGAAGAGTTGTTAGTTAGTTGTTCTTTTTTTTTGTTTCTTTTGTCCCGAATGGAACGGGCAAAGGATATCAAGTCCATACAGCCCTGTCTGTATTTATGTCTTCTTTTTTGATGTTTGCATTAAAATATGGGCGTCGCACATTTTAATGCATCTAGGGAGTGCTTGGAAAGAAACGCATGGCAACAGACCTCATGAATGTGACTGATGAGAATTGTATAGTGGGATTTCCAACCACTATACAATTCTCAACGCCACATACACAAAACCTTTATTTCAATGATTCCTCATAACTGTTCGTCAACACGGATGCTTATGCAACGAAACGACACCACTTTCACTGCACAAAATCCACTCCGAAGCAATTTTTAACTATCGAAAGATCGACATCTAGACGCCATGATTTCCCGCCAAACACTCCGTTAATTGTTCTTAAATTCACCCGTTTCGGAGAAGGCAGAGGAAACTAGTCCATACAGACAAGTTTTGAGTTAATGTTTTTCTACTTTTTTGAAGTTTGATTTGAATATGTGTGTCGTACATTTTAAAGCGTCTAGAGAGTTTTTGGCGAGGAATATGTGACAACTATTAGGCACGGAGGCGGTTAAAAACCATTACATACTATACGTACTTAGGAGAAAATAATGCACAATCACGTTACGGTTTTTCAAATCTCAACATATTATTGTAGAAAATAATTTTTGCGTTTACAAACGCGTAAATATTTTTAATACTAGAAAAAAATGACGGTAGATTTAACTATTTCATAAAATTTGACAACCTACATCTTTAGTCATCCCGTGACCACGAACGCTGAAAAGTGTTACGAAACGTCGGGCAATAATAACATCATGTAAAATCTAATTACACGCGAGTTAAATCCGTAAAAGTTGTTTTATTTATAATATTACTGTATTTACCGGTCGCATCGTTCGCTATTTTTGTATGGGAAAGAGGACATATGATTAGACTGTTCACCTGATGGTGTATGATCACCGTCGCCCATGGAAATCTTGCAACTGCAACGTGAGAGGAATAGCAAATGCGTTGCTGACCTGAAATTTCTTTTTTCATAGTATTTCGCTGGCTCGGCTGAATAAAATTGTAATAAGTCGATAGTATAGATGAACCTTCCATCTATATTAAGCAACAAGTAGTCACGAGTGAACTAAATTCGTCGTCTTTAACTTTTCGTACTATATTATTCAAATTTGCAATCTGGGCCCAAGCAACTGAAGCGCACAGGAATCATTTAGGCAAAACAAACACTATTTGACAGACGTCGGAGTCGTCCTCATTTACACATGAGCGTAACGTTTAATTAATTAACTAATTTGATTGCGTGCAGCTAGCACGCTCTGTGTCCGGATGTAGTCGGTATGTGTTGGATATTTCTATATTTTCTCAAACACTGGTTCCTGTTTGTACACAGGACTGTTAGAAAGTATTTTTTTAAATGGACTTGACAACATTTCAAAAGAACAAGTTATCATAATTACTAAACCGGTGTAGTATCGGTGCAGTATGTCTTGTCCTTCCAGTATTGTCTGTCAGCTGCTACCTTAAGAAGTTATGATGTACCAACTACTTTTTCTTCTCCCTTCCACCACCATCCTAGTCAGCTTGCTACTGTAGGGAAATCTTTGTTTCAGAGAGCACATGGCATCTGTGACAACAAACATCTTTCTGGCGAGCTTACTCATGTTAAGCATGTACTGCAAGCTAATAAACTGCAAGTACCAAGGCCACGTCACCCACACCGAGTAAAAGCAGCCACAGTTGAGCATCAACCTGCAGTCTTACCATACATGAAAGGAGTCACAGACAAGATTGGGAACATCTTGAAGCGAGCTTCGATTAAGACTTACTTTAAGCCGCTAAAGAAGATTAACCAATTTCTATGACCCGTCAAGTGTAATATACCCTTTCAAGATGCAGGTATATACAAGTTGGACTGTGACTGCGGGCTCTCGTATATAGGACAATCAAAGAGAAGCATAGGCACCCGGGTGAAGGAGCATATAGCTGACATAAAACATAGGCGCGAAACGAAGTCTGCAGTGTGTGAATATACGCTAGATGGGCCCAATCATTATATAAGGTTTGATAAACCACACATTCTCGCCAAGGAACGTCGATACATTCTAAGGATGTTGCGCGAGGCTTGCGTTTGCGTGAAACGGGACACTCCAAATTAATAATTAAAGTGACGGTAGATTTAACTATGTCATAAAATATGACAAACTACGTCTTTAGTCATCCCGTGACCACGAACGCTGAAAAGTGTTACGAAACGTCGGGCAATAATAACATCATGTAAAATCTAATTACACGCGAGTTAAATCCGTAAAAGTTGTTTTATTTATAGAGACATTAATTTACCGAATAATCTGTACGATGTTTCTTTCCATTGTTAGAATTATTGTTTCAATCTCAAAAACCAGATGAAAAACTACAGTTTCAAGTTGTCCCAAGTGTTTTTCTTTGAGTTAAAAAGTTTTAAACACTTTCGAGATATTCTTGAGAAAACAGAAATTATATATTAGATGTTTCGTTTTCGCGGACATTCTTTGAAACTTTTCATAAAGTGTGCCATTGTGAAAAATAATATTTTGTTGCTCTAATTAGAGCTTGAACTCGTTGTCTAAGAACTTGTGAATAATTATAACGTAGATATGAGAATTCATAAAAGTATTTTTCTTTATTAATGAGGTATCAACAATCTTCAAAAGTTTTATTACAGTCGGAGTACAGAAGAAACCAGCAGACACCTTTTGTCTTCACAACACCTTTTTTAACATTTCTTTACAGTTCACGTTTTTTTTTCGTTTCAAGAGTTTAGAAGTTTTGTGTGTTATGTTCGTGCCTGTGTAACAATCTTTGTTAAACAATATAACTATTAAGCGGTTACGTAATACACACAATTGTGATTCCTTGAACAATTAATTTGTGTCAAACAGAATTAAAATTAATGTGTAATGTCACGGAAACTGATGTGAGCGACGTTCTAATAGCAAAATTGTTTAAGTACTTCGCATCAGAGAGATTGACTATTTACTAGGCCTTTTTGCGTGAATTGTCTAGGAATATAGGGTTCAACCACAGCAGAAGAAGTTAATAAAATTGATTTGAATTTTTGAGATTAGGACGATCATATATACAGACATATTAGAAGGGGACTTGTGTATGAAATAATCGTTAATATTGATTTACTAGCTTATTTATTAGTATAGTATAAAAAGGTAGATAAAGAATTCATAAATTCATAAACTAAGTAAATGAAATATAGTTTTCTTCACAGCAAAAAATAAAAAAAGTACATAGAAATTAACATTCATTCTGTTGTCTTGTAGAATATTTTATGAAGGACCATTTTAAAAACGTTTAGTTAGGTACTGGTCGAAATACTTAATATTTTTTAAAGATTTCATACATCATTTATTCACTCTAAAAAAAAGGAATGATGTTTAATTTTGTGCCCTAAAACGAGCCGTTAAAAGTTTTATTTTCCTAAACACACAGTGTATCAGAGGCACCGACAATTTCCTGGGCTCCCGCGGGAATAAAATAACGAATCTCTTACAAAACACTGAATAATAAAGCTTGCGTTTAATTTTACAAGAAATTCTACCGTAAATGTGGTGAATTGTGGAAGCAGCCAAAATGGCGAGTCAAATAGAAGACTGCTTTAAAAATGCACGCGGGGTCGGGGGCTGCGGCTTGTGTAGACTGCCATTAATTTTGAATGCGCTCTGTAATTTCATAGCAGTAAAATTTGTATGAGTGGATCGTAATTGGGTGCACAGAGGAATATAGTTTTGTGGATTCTGATGTTGGGAAATTACGGCTGTATTTGCTGTAGTTGTGCTCTCAAGAAGAGTTGTTAGTTAGTTGTTCTTTTTTTTTGTTTCTTTTGTCCCGAATGGAACGGGCAAAGGATATCAAGTCCATACAGCCCTGTCTGTATTTATGTCTTCTTTTTTGATGTTTGCATTAAAATATGGGCGTCGCACATTTTAATGCATCTAGGGAGTGCTTGGAAAGAAACGCATGGCAACAGACCTCATGAATGTGACTGATGAGAATTGTATAGTGGGATTTCCAACCACTATACAATTCTCAACGCCACATACACAAAACCTTTATTTCAATGATTCCTCATAACTGTTCGTCAACACGGATGCTTATGCAACGAAACGACACCACTTTCACTGCACAAAATCCACTCCGAAGCAATTTTTAACTATCGAAAGATCGACATCTAGACGCCATGATTTCCCGCCAAACACTCCGTTAATTGTTCTTAAATTCACCCGTTTCGGAGAAGGCAGAGGAAACTAGTCCATACAGACAAGTTTTGAGTTAATGTTTTTCTACTTTTTTGAAGTTTGATTTGAATATGTGTGTCGTACATTTTAAAGCGTCTAGAGAGTTTTTGGCGAGGAATATGTGACAACTATTAGGCACGGAGGCGGTTAAAAACCATTACATACTATACGTACTTAGGAGAAAATAATGCACAATCACGTTACGGTTTTTCAAATCTCAACATATTATTGTAGAAAATAATTTTTGCGTTTACAAACGCGTAAATATTTTTAATACTAGAAAAAAATGACGGTAGATTTAACTATTTCATAAAATTTGACAACCTACATCTTTAGTCATCCCGTGACCACGAACGCTGAAAAGTGTTACGAAACGTCGGGCAATAATAACATCATGTAAAATCTAATTACACGCGAGTTAAATCCGTAAAAGTTGTTTTATTTATAATATTACTGTATTTACCGGTCGCATCGTTCGCTATTTTTGTATGGGAAAGAGGACATATGATTAGACTGTTCACCTGATGGTGTATGATCACCGTCGCCCATGGAAATCTTGCAACTGCAACGTGAGAGGAATAGCAAATGCGTTGCTGACCTGAAATTTCTTTTTTCATAGTATTTCGCTGGCTCGGCTGAATAAAATTGTAATAAGTCGATAGTATAGATGAACCTTCCATCTATATTAAGCAACAAGTAGTCACGAGTGAACTAAATTCGTCGTCTTTAACTTTTCGTACTATATTATTCAAATTTGCAATCTGGGCCCAAGCAACTGAAGCGCACAGGAATCATTTAGGCAAAACAAACACTATTTGACAGACGTCGGAGTCGTCCTCATTTACACATGAGCGTAACGTTTAATTAATTAACTAATTTGATTGCGTGCAGCTAGCACGCTCTGTGTCCGGATGTAGTCGGTATGTGTTGGATATTTCTATATTTTCTCAAACACTGGTTCCTGTTTGTACACAGGACTGTTAGAAAGTATTTTTTTAAATGGACTTGACAACATTTCAAAAGAACAAGTTATCATAATTACTAAACCGGTGTAGTATCGGTGCAGTATGTCTTGTCCTTCCAGTATTGTCTGTCAGCTGCTACCTTAAGAAGTTATGATGTACCAACTACTTTTTCTTCTCCCTTCCACCACCATCCTAGTCAGCTTGCTACTGTAGGGAAATCTTTGTTTCAGAGAGCACATGGCATCTGTGACAACAAACATCTTTCTGGCGAGCTTACTCATGTTAAGCATGTACTGCAAGCTAATAAACTGCAAGTACCAAGGCCACGTCACCCACACCGAGTAAAAGCAGCCACAGTTGAGCATCAACCTGCAGTCTTACCATACATGAAAGGAGTCACAGACAAGATTGGGAACATCTTGAAGCGAGCTTCGATTAAGACTTACTTTAAGCCGCTAAAGAAGATTAACCAATTTCTATGACCCGTCAAGTGTAATATACCCTTTCAAGATGCAGGTATATACAAGTTGGACTGTGACTGCGGGCTCTCGTATATAGGACAATCAAAGAGAAGCATAGGCACCCGGGTGAAGGAGCATATAGCTGACATAAAACATAGGCGCGAAACGAAGTCTGCAGTGTGTGAATATACGCTAGATGGGCCCAATCATTATATAAGGTTTGATAAACCACACATTCTCGCCAAGGAACGTCGATACATTCTAAGGATGTTGCGCGAGGCTTGCGTTTGCGTGAAACGGGACACTCCAAATTAATAATTAAAGTGACGGTAGATTTAACTATGTCATAAAATATGACAAACTACGTCTTTAGTCATCCCGTGACCACGAACGCTGAAAAGTGTTACGAAACGTCGGGCAATAATAACATCATGTAAAATCTAATTACACGCGAGTTAAATCCGTAAAAGTTGTTTTATTTATAGAGACATTAATTTACCGAATAATCTGTACGATGTTTCTTTCCATTGTTAGAATTATTGTTTCAATCTCAAAAACCAGATGAAAAACTACAGTTTCAAGTTGTCCCAAGTGTTTTTCTTTGAGTTAAAAAGTTTTAAACACTTTCGAGATATTCTTGAGAAAACAGAAATTATATATTAGATGTTTCGTTTTCGCGGACATTCTTTGAAACTTTTCATAAAGTGTGCCATTGTGAAAAATAATATTTTGTTGCTCTAATTAGAGCTTGAACTCGTTGTCTAAGAACTTGTGAATAATTATAACGTAGATATGAGAATTCATAAAAGTATTTTTCTTTATTAATGAGGTATCAACAATCTTCAAAAGTTTTATTACAGTCGGAGTACAGAAGAAACCAGCAGACACCTTTTGTCTTCACAACACCTTTTTTAACATTTCTTTACAGTTCACGTTTTTTTTTCGTTTCAAGAGTTTAGAAGTTTTGTGTGTTATGTTCGTGCCTGTGTAACAATCTTTGTTAAACAATATAACTATTAAGCGGTTACGTAATACACACAATTGTGATTCCTTGAACAATTAATTTGTGTCAAACAGAATTAAAATTAATGTGTAATGTCACGGAAACTGATGTGAGCGACGTTCTAATAGCAAAATTGTTTAAGTACTTCGCATCAGAGAGATTGACTATTTACTAGGCCTTTTTGCGTGAATTGTCTAGGAATATAGGGTTCAACCACAGCAGAAGAAGTTAATAAAATTGGAAACAGTTCTTTTTTACTTTCTCCTTTATGCAGTATAGAGGAAGTCTTGTAATCGTCAAAAAATTCGACCTCGAGATTTTGACGGATTTACACGTTTTAGACCTCCCTGAGTTCAAAAATACCGTTTTTGGAATTATGTCTGTGTGTGTGACTGTGCGTTAGCACGATAACTCGAGCATGCTTTAATTTATTGCAACCAAATTAAACATACGTGTATGACATTAAAATATAAGGTTTCTATCAAATTTTGAGCCATCGATCATGAAAGTTAAGCAACCAAGTGCGCGGTCGGTACTCAGATGGGTGACCAAAATTTATCAACCTTTGAGTCGTTTTCGGTATACGAGAAAGTCAAGGGGAGACCACTCCCGATTTTTTGTTCTTTTAACTGTTGCGTAAGTCACAGTGCTCAGTACCACCACCACGAACGCACACAATGTGCATATCTGTCTACACATGTTCTACAAAAGCAGCACACCCGTGTTGGTTACATAAAAATAGCATACCAAGATAGGAAGTCCAGTCAAGTAATTAATATTTATTCACCTCTCCAGCACCAAAAGAACTCTTTGCTTTCTAAAATCTCGAAGCCAAATCGCTTTATGATGCAAGCTCCACACAAGACTCTATCGTTGAATTTAAATAATTGAAGTTATTCAACTTTTGATTTTAATAATAAATTTCGCCGTAATAAAAGCGTAATTTAAATATTGTCTTTTTTATCGCTGGAGAGGTGAAAAGTTGTATTCACACGAGAGCTATTGTTTTTGTCTCGTGCAATCACTCACTGCGCTCAGTGGTATTTTATGACTATAAAATTGCAACGGGTATTGAAGTTATTAACTTGAGTTCTGCAAAGAAAAAATCATCAGGGAATGACAAAGAGAGGTAGGGCTCAGCGTATTAGCAGCTTAAATTTGGAGCGTCTGAACACTCTACTTTATAAAAGACTTCAGTGAAATAATTTTTATTTCTGAAATGAAATGAAATGAAATGAAAAGCTCTTTATTTAAATGGACTTTGCTAAGTACTTTTAAATCGTCAAAACCCTACCACCATTTCGGGACGATAATATTCTTATGCTGAGATGGAGAAGAAATGGCGAAAGAAACTCCACAGCTTACAATTTGGTAATGATTTCAAAACATCATTACAGGTCAATAGATAATAATAATATAATTAAAATTACAGTTTTGCATGCGTAAATTTTGGGCAGTTATTACTCCCACGCATTTGGTTCATTTATAATAATAATTTATGTTGTAAAAGCTTTTCTATACAATTCAACTAATCACATTAATGAACTAATTAATTTAAGTCTTATACCCACCACCATTTTTTGTTATTGTTAGATAGATTTTGCTCAATTTAGGTGCTAAGCATACATTTATGATCCTTTGGTTAATAAATATATCTATAAGAATACAATGTGTGCATACCAAAATAAAAATAAAAAAACCAATACCTAATACATTAGTTATATAAACAATATCATAACACAAACAAAATTATCCTATTAATGGCATGTGTCATACAATTATCCATCTAAGAATAAACAACTACATTGTCTAACATTTACATCAAATAAAAATAAAAAGTTCAAGAAAACATGAGATGACCAGGTCTCATTGGCGGCACCTGTTCACAGGCATGACGCAAGAATCAGCCATCGCTTCGCTCAACCATATTTTAGGCAACGTAACGACCCGACGCAAGACGACACCGCCACAAGACCTTTTTAGTGAGAATGACATACACATGCTTCTTGATTATAATCTAGAACAAATTTAAATTATGTTTCTTAGTTAACTATAAGACACAAGGTTGATAATCTGTGTAATTAATATATTATATTTTGGATGCATAGATCATGAACAAATTCACCCCCAAGCGTTAGAATCATTTATGTAATCAGTTATTTTATAGTAAGCTTTATTATACAGTTTAGATTTAATAGCAGTTTTGAACTTATTAACAGGCAGATCTCGAATATTATTTGGGAGTTTGTTATAAAAGCGTATACATTGCCCCATAAAAGAATTGCTTATTCTGTGGAGACGAGTAGCATGTACCACTAGATTATGTTTTTTTCTAGTATTAATATTATGAGTGTCACACTTTTCAGAAAAGTTTGTTATGTTTTTCCTTACGTAAATTAGATTTTCAAATATGTATTGTGATGCCACTGTTAGAATATTTATCTCTTTAAACTTTTCCCTGAGTGAAACCCGAGGTCCTAATTGATAAATAGCTCTTACTGCTCGTTTTTGTAAGACGAATATGGTGTTAATGTCCGCAGCATTCCCCCAGAGAAGAATTCCATATGACATAATGCTATGGAAATAACTAAAGTATACAATTCTGGCTGTGTCTACATCAGTAAGTCGTCTGATAGTTTTAACTGCATACGCAGCTGAACTAAGTTTACCAGACATTCGTTCAATATGTGGACCCCATTGCAATTTAGCATCTAACATTATGCCCAAGAAAATAGTCGATTCAACAGGTTCTAATCCTATACCATTTATTTGTATATTTGTTTCAACCCGTTTCACATTGGGTGTGCAAAACTTAACTAATTTGGTTTTATTTTCGTTTAAAAGCAAATTGTTAATGTTAAACCAATCTACTACTTTAGATAGTGCGTTGTTTACTTCGTCATAATTAGTCATTCGTCTGTTTATTTTAAATATCAGAGATGTATCATCTGCAAACAACACTATATCATGACTTTTATTTACACAGTAAGGTAGATCATTAATATATATCAAGAACAGAAAAGGACCAAGAATTGAACCCTGTGGAACTCCTATTGTAACCGCAGCTCCAGAAGATCTTTGACCATTTATATCGACCCTTTGAATTCTATTACTCAAGTAAGATGTCAAAAGGTCGAGAGCCCTATTTCTAACGCCATAGTGATGTAATTTCCTGACAAGAGTATCATGATTTACACAGTCGAAAGCCTTGGATAAATCGCAGAATACTCCCAAAGCATCCTGTGAATCCTCCCAAGCTGAATATATGTTTTTCAATAATTCAACTCCTGCATCAATAGTTGACCGACCCCTCGTAAAGCCGAATTGGTTTTTATGTAGCAAACTGTATTTTACGAAATGATTGAGGAGTTGATTAAGCATTAACTTTTCAAAGATTTTACTAAGTGTTGGTAATATAGAGATTGGTCGAAAATTCGTGGGGTCCGAAGCATCTCCAGACTTAAATAAAGGTACGACTTTGCTATGTTTCATCAAGTCAGGAAATACACCCGAAGCTATACTGCTATTATACACGATAGCCAAGTAAGGGGCAATTATATCTATTATACTTGAAACAGTTTTAACAGAAAGTCCCCAAAGGTCCATAGTTTTCTTTATATCGATGGATTTAAATATCTTTATAATATCTTTGTAGTTGACAGATGTGAATTCAAAATTAGCATCGCATTTACATACACTTTCCATAAGTAGTGTTTCAGCTGTTGTCGAAGATGAACTTAGTGTTTTAGTTGTTAAGAAAGGGATTTCTGTGAAAAATTTTTCAAACTCAGATGCAATCTTTAAATCATCTTTGATATTTACATTGTTTACATTTAAATTGAAATCACGAACGCGTCTGGGAGCTCTACCAGTTTCGCTATTAATAATATTCCACGTTTCCTTAATTTTATTTTGAGCTCTGGTTATTTTATTTTTCAAATAAATGGACTTAGCAGTGGCACAGGCTCGTCTAAAAGTAATAGAGTAATTTTTTACATAATTAATAAACGTGGGGTTAAAATTGTACGATTTTTCACCGTACAATTCATATAATTTGTTTCGGCTTTTATATATACCAGCAGTGGCCCACTCACTGAAGGATGGGCGGTTGCCGATTGTTATTGTTTTTGTTGTAAAGTTTTTACTGAATTCCTCACTAATAAGTTTGAACAAAGCAGTATACAAGTACTCAGTACAGTTCTGAAAAGGCATCCATGGTAGTTTCTGAATCAAATTATTTTTAAACTTTTCTAGTCTACTAATAGTCACAGGAACAAAATTAACCTTGGTTCTTTGAGAGGTAGGTTTTTTCCTATAAAATGAGATTAACTGACCGCAATGATCAGAGTGTAACGAATTAATTATGGATTTCTGATTAGGCTTAATGTTAGAAAAAATGTTGTCAATGCAGGTAGCACTTGTGGCAGTAATTCTCGTGGGCTCGTTAAAACAATTATGTAAGTCATAGGACTTAAATAAATTTAAAAAGTTACTCGTCAAGGCACTTTTTTCTAAAATATTAATATTAAAATCACCACAGATAACAATTGTTTTATGACTACCACTGATTTTAAAAAGGGCATCCTCCATAATTTTTTGGAATGACTCATAGGGCGCACATGGAGGTTTGTATACACTCATAACAATGAAATGCTCAAACTCGATACATGCTATTTCCGTAACTCGCTCAACAGACAAGCTCACAAGGTCAATTCTTTCTTTGGATTTAATATTATTCCTAGTTACAATTAAAGAACCACCATGCCTCAAGTTTGTCCTGCTGAATGAGCTAACAACCTGGTGATTATTAAAATTGAACATAAGCTGATGACTTTTCAACCAGTGTTCAGTGATACAAAAAATATCAATGTTTTTACAATTCATAAATAACTCTAATTCTAATTCTTTACCTGAAATCCCTTGAATATTTTGATGCACCAAGTTAATATTATTACATTTTACAGTCTGTGGATTAATTGCACAAATTGGAGAAATAATATTTGATAAGTTTAAACTACAACCATAGTCAGCACTTGTAGTGCTATTATTGCCAGAGAATGCCTCTTTTGTCTTGTGTTTTAATTTAAAGACATTGGAACACATTCCATGTGGTCATATGTCATTTTACTTTCCTGCCCAATAAAGGCAGTGTAATTAGCCAATGAATTGGCTGGCTTAGAAATAAAATATGATAGCGAAGTTGCTATCTGTTTTTTGTAAAAATTAGAAAGATAGTAATTATCTTTGGTCAAATAAAAATGTCTAATGAATACATTAGTGTCAATAAATTCAAATTTATTATTATAATATGTCATGTTCTGCAATTTTACATTACATTTATGTCTATATTCATTTTCAGTATCTGTCAATGACCTACTGTATGGTAATGCAAATAAAATAATTTTCTTCACATTCAGGTTACATAGGCACTCAAAACATTTTTTCAAACAATTTATATTGGTATTACCCCTTCTTCCTACAAAAACAATTATTGTTGTATTAGTACTGTAGTTGCTTGAGTTTATTTTGTCTAATATTTGTGAGTAGCTGGCACCAGGCATACATAAGTTAGTTACCAGTTGCCCTGTATGTTGTTCCATTATGAGCCCCATATTTTTGCCAATCTCATCACAATACATAATTATGTTTTCTTTGATAGATGTTGTCTCGGTCCTAACCTCATCGTGGTTGTTGTGTACAGGTGAAGTTATACATAGTTTGGCTTTACTGCAAGTTTTTGGGTGTAGCTGTTTATCAAAGACTGAACTAGGTGGTTGTGTCATTTTGTCACACAAACTAAATGAACACCTACATGAACGTTTTTTATTTAATGACTCAAAACGCTCTGCATTATAATTACATAAATCCACCATGTCATTTGACGCTACAATCTGGTAATTTAATTGCTTTTGCGACAAATTTTGAATATTTGTTAACATGTTTTTCAATGTCTGTTCAAGATTTTCTATTTTTGATTCTAAGTTTTTACTGTAATCAATATAGCCATTTTTGTTACTGTCAGCAATACTATTCATATTATTCAATTTTTCAATTAATTTTGAACGTTCCATTCGACCAAAATTTTGTATTTTTTGTTTATTATATCTGTTAATTGTTTTTTTAGTTTTATTAATAAATTTATTAATTCGAATATACTTTTTCAGTTTTCTTACACTTGAGAAACTATTATTGTTGTATTTATTCTTTGAACTGTTTACTAATACCGAATGTTCCTCGATGAAGTCAGGTCCGCAGACAGTCAATTCATCGAACAAGCTTTCAGAGTTTTTATCAATAGATAACTTTTTATTAGCAGAGTCTAAATCATTGATATTTCGATTGGCAATACACAAGCTGACCTCTAATTCATTGATTCTACTCAAAGCCTGCTCGTGTGTCCTACTGCATTCCGCAAAATTACTTATAGTATATTCCATTTGCCTACATTGCTCCAACACATCCTCATATTTGACATGCAGCTCTGTAAGTTCAGATTTTAAATGCTTATTCTTTTCCAAGATCTTAATGATTTCTATTTCACTATCATCCCGTTCCTGCATGAGACGATCACAGAGCTCACGGGATGCCCGCAAATCCATGAGGGTCTGCTTAAGCTTCATCTCAGTATCCTTCGCATTTGCTTTACGGGTCATCACACTGGATGAAGTAATGGCCTGCATATCCCTCAACAAAGCAACCAACCGGTGAACTGAAAAGTATAAAAGTCAAGGTTTGAACATATAATACTACTACAACTGTACTTATTTGTCAACTATACTGGGTTAAAATAATTTGTTTTGAAATGTCAGTAAGTGTGTAATAGCTATAATAGTCACAGTCCACTTAATTTCTACAATATGTTAATTTTATTGTGTAAAGTACTTATTAGATAAAACAATACAAATTTTTACTAAAACATGAAGTTGCTTTAAACAGGCAATATAATATTATTTGAAATTACTAATAAAAGAGTAAGCCTAAATATATAAGAGTGGACAAATAATTGTGAGTTAATAACCTTGTTAAACAGGTAATGCGTACTGACATTCAGTAAGCAAATAATAAATTTTAGAAATATTAGGCTGGTTTGTTACCAAGGAAACACTAAAAAAAACCAGCTAATACTTTAGCAATACTTCCTCCAATAGTTCCTTACTTTGTATTATTTATTTAATGATAAATATACTAATTTAATAATTGGTCTGTTATTATGAATTTGTATAAAATATTTTTAGCAAAAAAATAGGAAAACCGACTTCAATGCGTACAAATTTAAACTAAAAAGTAAGAAATAAATAATATTTTTATGAAGTAGTTGAAAAGAGCGTCATAGAAAACCAAGGAAAGTATTGATACAGATTTATAATTCTTTATTTATAATTCATACTCCGATATATTTGGAGCCGGTGCCAGCTAGCCAAGGAGGATAGTGTTTGCAATTTTCGAACTTCACGGAGCGGCGGATTATTTCTCATCTTTATTATGCATTCATTATTATGTATAGTTAATGGATTAATCAAGTTCGTATCTATTAGGTAAGTTTATTTTGCTTAGGCTGGCACCGACTCCAAATATATCGGAGTATGAATTATAAATAAAGAATTATAAATCTGTATCAATACTTTCCTTGGTTTTCTATGACGCTCTTTTCAACTACTTCATAAAAATATTATTTATTTCTTACTTTTTAGTTTAAATTTGTACGCATTGAAGTCGGTTTTCCTATTTTTTTGCTAAAAATATTTTATTTTATTATTTTTAGTGGAAATCACTACATAGTATAAAACAAAGTCGCTATCCGCCGTCTGTCTGTCCCTATGTATGCTTAGATCTTTAAAACTACGCAACGGATTTTGATGCGGTTTTTTTTAATAGATAGAGTGATTCTTAAGCAAGGTTTATATGTATAATACATGCATATTCACATAAGCATTGCACCCGTGCGAAGCCGGGGCGGGTCGCTAGTTAAGTATATTTTATTGAAAATGGATAGGCCTACTGGATAAATGGATAGACGCTCATTAAAACTTAACGGAAACGTAAACAAAATTTTTTTTGGTTATTAATGATTTGTTCATAAAGGGTCGAATTTATATCGATACAATTTATACGGGCCATCTCTGATCTTGACATACCTAAAAAAAGAATCACAAAAATAGAGTCGTAATACTCATAATTGACGGAGTATCAGGTAACAAACACAAAAAAAACAGTCGGATAGAGAACTTCCTCTTTTTTTTAAGTCGGTTAACAAATTATATCACGTCTCAGACCTATAGCTCATTACAAATGCCTACCATTCATTCAGAATTAATGGTATAGTTTTAATGGTAAGTTAATGAACTATGAAACTTGAAGAGAAACTAGTTATTTAACTTATGTTCATAAATTAATTTGTCATAGTTTATGTGTTGACTATTGGACCTACTAACCAAAATTTCAATATTGCATATTAGGTATTAGCAAGTTCAAAAAAAAAATTGTCATTATTTTTGTGTTCGTGGACGATATCATTGTTTTGTTTTTGTTGCAATTATCATTTCAACAAAAAAGTACTGAACCAAATTCGGTATAATTTATACGGGACCACCTTTGGAGTATGACCATCCTAACGAAAAAAGAATCATCAAAATCGATTCATTATTGACGGAGTAATCGCGGAACATACATACAAAAAAAAAAAAAAAAAAAAAAAAAAAAAAAAAAAAAACATACAGTCGAATAGAGAACCTCCTCCTTTTTTTGTTTGAAGTCGGTTAAAAAATTGAAAGTGACAGTTAATGGAGGTTATACGTTATGAACTTTCCCTATAAAAAATCGAGTAGGTAATAACTATATGTTTAAAGGATATGAAATAAAATACTCCCCCGGTAATAGTTGTAGCCGATGCTGAAGATTGTTGATATTTTATCACTTATTTATAGATGATTCTGTGATAACGGGCGCCGGCCGGCGACTATGACAATCGAGTTATTCCTTGATAAACGATTCGCACCAAGTTACAAATGTTTGTAGTTGTTATTTATTCCACATTATACGTTTTTAATCACACAGTGACCAATATTTTCCACTTTATTTAATTAAAATCGCAAATTAGAGCAACAGCTGTTTTATAAGCGTATTGACACCAGTGTTGCCAACCCGAAAAAAAAAAAAATTCGTAGAATTTTATTTCTGTCGGTAAGTAATGTTGCCAGTCTTGCCAGTACCCAACAGTATGGGGGATAGTTCTAAGTAAATAAGTAAGTTGTTTATTGTATACTTAGAGAGTACAAGGTAACATATAATGACAAATCTTCTTGTCTAACTTAGTATCACTTAATCCTGCCTTCTCCGGCGTATATACATAATAAATATTTGTGACACACAATTTGGTTACTTAAGTATTAACTTTAGTAACTACTTATAACGCATATATTCTTGAACAATATAGAAGCAATTTTAACAAGTCAATCTTTAAGTATATGTCTAAATCTATACTAATATTATAAAGCTGAAGAGTTTGTTTGTTTGTTTGAACGCGCTAATCTCAGGAACTACTGATTCAAATTGAAAAAATCTTTTTGTGTGGGATAGTCCATTTATCGAGGAAGGCTATATAACATTATGACACACGAATTAAGTCCCGGGCTCAGCTAGTTTATAACATTTCTAAATTTAGGGTATTAAAATTATCAGCTAAACTATTATAAATTTTTAAACACATCAAGAAGTGTTGTTAGGGACTAGTGTTAGTTTTATTTTAGGTTAAAATTATTTGATTTTGAACTTTGTTCGTTATGTTGCTGGCGCGGTAGTAGTACATCAGTTGTTACAATCATGCGAGTAGATATAGAAACTATAGATCGGAAATGTGAAAGAGAAAGAGCATACTATCGCGTATATTAGAGCGAGATAGATAGACAAGACCATTTACGTACACTCAGGCGGCCCAAGTCGGCCTGTCAGTCACGTAGAAAAGATAGCAAATGATCTGACCAAAGAACATCCCGATATAGATGTCATGAATTTTAGTCCAGGTGTCTTCAAGAGGTGTCTTAATAATATTCTTAAATAAGTTTGTCTTGCATTGTATATTTGGATATGTTTGTGTAAAACTTGTAATTTTCTTTTAATTGTAATGTTTAACTCACGGAAATTTAATTTAAAAAGGATACATGGTTTGGAGTGCAGTTTAGAACTGTCATACTTGTACATTCTCCTTGGTCTTTCTTAGATGTACTCTGTTTTGTACCTCATCAATAAATTAAAGAAAAAATGTCTGATTCCAGTACTAATTATCACGCACACAGGCACATTAGTTACACATTAGTTATTTTTTTTGGTCTCGCCCTAGTCGATTCATTGCTAATCTATAAACGTCAGTCATTATAAATCTATAGGCTACGGTGAATCCTTACCATCGCACAGTCCGTATGCTGGTATACCAATCACTTAGAATAACAAAACTAATACAGGATCATACTAGGTGGTAGACCCATATGTAGGGTCGTCTGGGTAGGTACCACCGCCTTTCTTATTTCTACCGTAAAGCAGTTCGCTGTGTTTCGGATTGAAGGGAAAGGTAGCCAGTGTAATTACTGGGCATGGAGGGCATATTATCATGTTAGTCCCCAGGATGGCAAACGCACTTGCGGTGTTAAGTGACTTACACTTAATATTGCAAGTGTCTATAGGTTGTAGTGACCACTTAACATCAGGTGGGCCGCAAGCTTGTTTGCCATCTCGTAACATAAAAAAAAATACTTCGTGCGTTTGTTTACTATCTTTGTGTATAAAAAATGATTATACACTCAGAGTTATTAATGCGATGACGTTAGTACGCTACAACCTGAACAAATACACGTGAAACTTGTTTACTAACATCGGGAAAGGTCACTGCATACTGGCGACTGGCTTTCATAACAGCATCTCACTCAGTGGACTCTTAAACTTATTAAACGGAAATTGTTAAGAGATATTTTCCTATACATTTTTACATTCGCGTATACGTAGTATAGAGGAAGTCTTGTGATCGTCAAAAAATTCGACCGCGAGATTTTGACGGATTTACACGTTTTGGACCTCCCTGAGATAAAAAAACCGTTTTTGGAATTATGTCTATTTGTCATGCTTTAACGTATTGCAACCAAATTTAACATGCGAGTATGACATCAAAATATAAGGTTTCTATCAACTTTTGAGTCGTTTCTAGTATACGAGAAAGTCAAGGGGAGACCACTCCCGATTTTTTTAATGCTACGATATGGCAAACAAGCTTGCGGCCCCATCCTAGAATCTATCGCTTGCTCAGGTTTCAATACAAGTACTGGCAACAAAATACAACTTTCCAGCCTCGCATACCAAATTAATAACTATTTTTCATTGGTTCTGAAAATGTCTACGCTTGTTGCATATCAAGTGTATTTGCGGGGAATTTGATAGCAGTCTTTTATTCAAAAGAAATCTACAGGTTTACAAGACAGAATCCTATTGAGACCACAGAACACAGGTTGAATTTGCGGTGACAATGCTCTGTCGGAAACGCCACGCAGAGACTGGTTTAGTCGGTTCAAAAATAATGATGATTAACAGCAGCAGGGATCAGCAGGGTGTCATTTATTACCAATTGCTCAAACCGAATGAGATGATTACGGGAGATAACTATCGATTTCAATTGACGCGTTTGAGTCAAGCCCTAAAAAAAGGCCACTATACGACCATAGACACGAAAAAGCGAGTTTCTTGCATGACAATGTTCGGCCTCATGTTGCAAAACCAGAGAAAACCTCCCTGGAAACTTTAATGGGAAGTTCTATCCCACCTACTGTAGTCCCCTGACATTGCTTCCTCCGGATTTCACCGGTTCCGTTCAATGGCACATGGCCTGGCTGAGTAGCGCTTCCATTCTTACGAAGATAGAAAAAAGATGAATGACTTTTTAGATAACCTCATGACATATCGTTTTTCTGACACGGAATTTATATAGGTATTGCCAGAGAGTCTCTAGTGATGGGCAATACATTCATTGAAATGCTTTTGCTCGTTATATTTTAAGTTATTCAAGGTCCTGAATAATAAAGAATAGTACGTATGTAAAAGGAGTTTGCATAGCTACTATACCTCCAACGCTGTACATCTCGACATCCAGCCATAAGCCCGCCTTCATTTAACCACCACCGTGGTTTAGTGTTTCGCCATAGGTCTCGAATATTTTTTGGAAAGACTACTACTGTACAGGTGGCCGTAGACGATCTTCTCTGTGTCACCGGGGTTTTTAGTGAAGGCGAGGACTTTGATAGGTCCTCTAGACAGTAAGTCGAACCATCACTACCAAGAGAGGATTTCTAGCAGGCGAGCATCTCCTGTGAGAGAGTCTCTATAATCTACACTGATTAGAGTCTTCGAGTCGGAAGGAAGCCGAGCGCAGAGGGTGCCTCTAAAGACTCCGCCCTAGGCTCAGGCGCACCGTGACCATCTGTACTGGGTATAGCGCGACGTGTGTGGCCGGGTCTTCGTAGTTCTGAAGGTGCGTTGTGGTATGTATCGAGTATGCTGTGGCACTAGGTGTAGGACGGAATACTAGTTGCAGGACGGTATACTAGGTGCAGGACGGAACCAGACTGGACGGTTATAAACCACGGGAAGTAAAAATTTGTGCTAGATTTCGTAGGGCTTGTTTTTTGTCCGCCTGGATAGCTTCCACCATCTCATTAACGTGATAACAACATTATTGTGTTCCTATTTCATGATCAGATAGAGTCCTCAGTGACTGAGGGTTCTAGGAGAACCGTGCACTTGTCATCACATTACCACTATTGTCATTACGCGTACCACCGCATATAGATGAAAGCCAATAAACCAAAAAGCCAAGTGTTGTGCGTCTAATCTGAATAATATTTTGTATTTGAATTCAAATAAGCACCATATTGCGCTATTTCCATTCTCTCGGCATACTCCGCTGAAATCGTAAAATGTAATCGACAATCTGACGTGTTCGTGATATATAAACCCGCGTTGATTGTAATGTTACATTCTTACGGTATATTTCGTATGTTTCTTGGCAGAACGTTCAGTCAATCATCGGCACACTTAGCTTGAAAGTAGCGTTGATCAATCTATAGACTGCTTATTTCAGAGCTGTGAGTGACAA
Source organism: Elophila nymphaeata (assembly GCA_955850985.1). NCBI lineage: Eukaryota > Metazoa > Arthropoda > Insecta > Lepidoptera > Crambidae > Elophila > Elophila nymphaeata. The sequence continues at coordinate 19,212,018 of OY039088.1, read as the reverse complement.
CGTTGAGTTGGTTTGATAATGTAAAAAGTGCGAATCTCAATGACGTACTTTTCTTATGTATATTGTAAAGGTAAAATTTATATCAAACTCCGATCTAATCTGGAGCATTAAAAACCTTAAATTTATAGTCCGTTAAAATGTAATAAAAGTGTGTGTGTGTGTAAGCATTTCACAAAAAGTGCAACACACGGCAGAAACTTCAGAAAAGTAGCAAAAGTGATTTCAGACGCAACATGTTTATTAGTCGTCGTCAAAATCTTGTAGATTGCATAAGAGTTTTTATTACGGCCAAAGATAAAAGAAATATACGACAGAGATCCAAGTAACAGTAGGTTTTTGAAACAGTTATTATTTCGCAATTTTTTATGAAGATATATGTCGCAGGCGGATAGTAAAACACGCCATAACAATTCTCATAGACTACAATCCGCCTAGCCGTTTAGTTAAACGGCTTGTTTTACTATGCGCCTGCGACATATACAGGGTGTAAAAGACATGAGCAGTCAAACGAAAACCATGTATTCTGCTCACCGTCATAACATTTTTCTTCCTTTAGACTATACCTGGGAAATTGATAGTTACGATTTTATTGAAGGTCAAAGTCATAATTTTTTTTTCCATTTTTTTATGAAAACGTATTCTATACGTTATTTATTAATTATTGTCCAGAGAAACATTATCATTTTTTTTAAGTATTTCATAACAAAAAATGGCTTCAAAACGTTAGCGTTCAATGTAGCTCACTCGATGCGCACGGACACTAACGAACGGGGACGCCGTCAAGCAAAATTATCGCGGTTTTGCGAGTTGCGTGCGAGTTGAGCCCTTTATATTGCGCGGTACAATTTGCAATTTTTTGTAACACCAAAAAATAAAAATCATTTCCCAGCAATATTTTTTTTGAAATATGTCTTATTTTGATGTATAGAATACGTGGTTTTCGTTTGACTGCTCATGTCTTTTACACCCAGTATATTAATAAAAAAATGCGAAATAATAACTGTTTCAAAAAACTTCTGTTACCTGGATCTCTGTCGTATATTTCTTTTATCTTTGGCCTTAACTATGTTTTTTTTAAACAAATATTTTTCACAAATAATTATATAATTTGAAAATTTCCTACTTACGCCTTTTTCATAGCTCTACTGTTTGATATAACTTCGTTTTGAGAATGTACTGAATGTCATAAACAGTTTATATTTCAACTCCGATAAGAGCGCTTCACAATAAACGTATTATTAAGCGTATTATGAAACTATGTCCACTGAAATGGACACCAGGAGCGAAGAGGTTGTAGCGAATTACAATGTACAATTAACACAAGCCCTTAAAGCTATGTTTTGGGTAATTAGATTTTCGTGAACGGCTGAATTGATTTAGTCATCAACAGCTCATACAATGTCCCCACCGAGGGGCTCGAGCCTACCCCACATTAGGCGCGATTAGGCCTTAGTCAACCACGCTGGCCAAGTGCGGGTTGGTCCACTTCACACACAACCCAAGAATTTCTTCATAGGTGTGTGCAGGTTTCCTCACGATGTTTTCCTTCACCGTAAAAGCGTCGATTGAACGTACATATGAATTCAAAATTTCAAAACACATTGGTACGTGGCGGGGATCGAACCAGTGCCTCCCGGCAGTTTTGGGTTTGGTCAATGAATCGACTAGGGTGAGACCAAAAAAATACACCAGTGTGTGAGTAAAGAGGTCAACCGACGAATCCAACTCGGCTGGGCAGCGTTCGGGAAGCTACGTAAAATCTTCTCGTCCAAATTACCGCAGTGTCTCAAAACGAAAGTTTTTGACCAGCGTGTGTTGCCAGTGATGACTTATGGCACTGAAACGTGGTCGCTTACAATGGGCCTGATAAGAAAGCTCAAGGTCACCCAAAGGGCAATGGAGAGGGCTATGCTCGGTGTTTCTTTACGAGATCGAATCAGGAATGAGGAGATCCGTAGAAGAACTAAAGTTTACGACATAGCCCAAAGAATTGCAAAACTTAAGTGGCAGTGGGCGGGGCACATTGCTCGGAGAGCGGATGGCCGATGGGGACGAACACTTCTCGTCTCTATAAGGTGGACTGATGATCTGATTAAGGATGCTGGTCACGCCTGGATGCGAGGAGCATAGGATCGGTCGTTGTGGCGTTCTTTGGGGGAGGCCTATGTTCAGCAGTGGACGTCATGTGACTGAAATGGTGATGATGATGTGTGAGTAATGGGCATGTATGCGTAACAGTACTGCAGTCGGACAGTTGCTGTCTTTCCTACGTGACTGACAGGCCTACTTAGGCCACCTGCGTGTACGTGAAATGGTCTCGTCTATAGTATCTCGTTCTAATATACGCGTTAGATTGCTCTTTCTCTTACACATTGCCCATCTACAGTTATCTATGTTGGTGTCCCTTTTATGTAGACGTCAGTCTGGCAACCTGTTACTAATTTAAAGCACTACAAGGCCTATACTGCCTTATGTGTAACAAAATGTTGCCTAAGATTCTGTTTAACCTCTTTGGAATTAAGCGGTATTGTATGTAATAGGTTGGGGAAAAAGTTTCTTCGCATTTTTTAAGAAAATTCAAAACATTTTTTAATATAGTTTATTTACATTTAACTAAAGTATGTAGGTACCATTTTGTTCGATAACTTTTTGCCATCTTGTAGGTAGGGACATGATCCCATTGCTATAGAAATTTTGGGACTTCTGGTCAAAATACCGCGACAAGTGGTTTTGGCAGTCCTCTCGTGATGTTAACCTGACACTGCCTAAAGAATTCTGAAGAGACCGAAACAGGTGGAAATCTGAAGGTGCAAGGTCAGGACTATACGGCGGATGCATTAACACCTCCCAGCCAAACTCTCTTAATTTTTGCTGAGTGGCTAAAGATGTGTGAGGTCTAGCGTTATCATGATGAAAAACTACACCCCTTCTGTTGATTAATTCCGGCCGCTTTCTCTCAACTTCTTGCTTTAATCTCATCAGTTGTTCGCAGTAGAGTTCAGAATCGATGGTCCTGCCTGGTGGTAACAGCTCATAATGAATAATGCCCTTCCAATCCCACCACACACACAGCATCACCTTGTTGCGAGTTAACCCGGGTTTCGCCACAGTCTGTGAAGCCTGACCGGCCTTTGACCACGACCTTTTTCGCACGTTCTTGTCGTAGGTGATCCACTTTTCATCACCAGTTATCAGCTTCTCCAAAAATGGTTCGGTTTCATTACGTCGTAATAAAGAATCACAAATGAGTACACGGTTCATTAGGTTTCTTTCAGTGAGCTTGTGAGGTACCCAAATGTCGAGCTTTTTTGTGTACCCAGTTTTTTTCAAATGCGCCAAAACTGTTTTGTGGTCAATTCCCAGTTCTTCAGCTACGTCGTAACTACTGACATGCCGATGTTGCTCCACTTTTTCAAAAAGGCATCCATTTTATCTGTAATAGGGCGACCAGAGCGACGTGCATCTTTGACATCAAAATTTCCGGATTGAAAACGCTTAAACCAAATTTGTGCTACTCTCACAGACACTGCACTAGGTCCATAAACATCGCAAATTTTTTTCGCGGCTTGCGTTGCATTTTTCCCTTTTTCGTAGTAAAATTTTAAAATGTATCGAATTTCTTCATTAGATTCACTCATCTTGGCGGTACGAAAAACAAATGAAAATCACACATTTTCCTAATTTGAATTTGGAATTATGTTCTTTAAAATTTAAATTTTCAATGATACCAAAACCAGCCAGATACAAATAGTATAGCCAAAGAGATTTTATTACAAGTTTATACATACTATAATGCGAAAAGACTTTTTCCCCAACCTAATATGTATTAAATAGAAAATCAATGGCATTGTTCTTTTATTTATAGAATTGGAAATTAAATCATCAATGTTTTCCAACGCTCCGAACCAAGACTCTTTTATTTTTACTCGCTCCCCCTTGTACGTCGGTTGAAGTTGATAGAATAATAATATTTACTCAGCTCCGAGAAGTGCAACAAATAATAAAGCGAGCAATAGATAACATATACTATTTATTTATTTAAAAACTTTATTGCACAAAAGAAAGTACAAATGGCGGACTTAATGCTAGACAGCATTCTCTACCAGTCAATCAGTAAGGTGCGTGAGAAAGAGTGTTGAAGGCAGGATATTTAATAAAAATGTGAATAAATATTTAGATAAATAAATAACGGATGTAAAAGACATGAACAGCCAAACGAGAACCATGTATTCTGCTCACCATCATAACATTTTTCTTACCACGGAAATTGATAGTTACGATTTTATTGAAGGTTGGTTAGATTTATTACGTTTTAGTTAACATTTTTAGATGATTACTTTCTATAACTTTTGTAAGTGTTGTACTATATCTAAAGCGCGTCTCACGAAATCTTACCAAATATGGCTGGGAGAGAGAGAAGCCAGGGTAGTAACGGTCGAAGCACACTTATCAACTTGGAAAAGGAACGTAAAGAAAAAGAGTGATAGCTGAAAATATAGTGATAGAGTTGTGATAGAAACATACGCTCAATTCGGCGTTGAGACTCCATTCTATAACACGTGCCTGAAAGTTTGCCAATCGACCGGGATTAGATATTCAGGGCCCTGGGGGAGTATTATTTGAATTGGTTGCTAGTACCACATGAAAACCATGAGTTATTATGTATTTATAAATTGAATATATTGTTCAGAATAACTTTTTATTTACACATCATTTTCATGACAATCAATAATCAAAACCGTTGCCTAGCGATGGTCCACGTCATATATGACAGGAGTGAACCAGAATTACCTCCGATGAACAACAGAACTGTTTCGGCTTGCAACTGACAAAGGGAATACAAGAAGCTGACGACCAACCTTCACGATTGAAGAGGCAGTAGAAGAAGAAGCAGTATGATATGTTTTATGTATGCCTGGCTAGCGACTACCAGTGTAAAGGTCATAACACAGTTATCAAATTGGATAGGGAACGCTTCCTTTTACTATGAACGCTACGGAATGGCGGCTACAAACCGTAGCGCATCGCCTTTTTTTAAATTACGAGATGGCAAAAAGCTTGCGACCCACCTGGTGTTAAGTGGTTACCGTCGCCTATAGACACTTGCAACATTAAGGGTAAATTACTTAACACTGCAAGTGTGTTGCCATCCTGGGGACTAAGATGATATTCCTTCCATGGCCAGTAATTACACTGGCTACCTTTCCCTTCAATCCGAAACACAGCGAACTGCTTCACGGCAGACATAAGAAATGCGGCGGTACCTACCCAGACGACCCTACATATGGGTCTACCCCCTTAAGTGTGCAACGACTTTTAAAAGCATGATTTCTTCCGATAGTAACATAAGAAAACTAGTCTCTCAGTGGTTCAGAGTTTCAGATCAATCTCGCTTCCTCCTTTGACCTTATTCACATCATCAGGTGACGCTAAGAGCTTTCCCGAAAAATACATAAAATACATTAGAAAAATGCGGTGTTCTGTACGGTTAGTTGCTTCTCTTTGTTAATTTTTTGATGCTCTGAAAATAAATTCATAAAGGGTAACCTTTTTCTGATTTAGGTAAAGTTCCCGGGGCGACAGGACTATAAAACCATCATAGGAAGACCTTTGAAATGACATAACTCATTTCTATTGGTTGCTACACCAATCTGTCCAACCTTCTTTTGAAAAAAATCTTCTATGGGGAAATATTTTAATGGTTTTTTACCTTTTAAGCTTATCGACCCTAAAAAAACACATTCTTCAAGTCCCCAAGCGATACATTAACATCGCCTCTAATCGCGTGAAAAAGTAATTTCTGTTGAATCCCAAATGTACGTACGCTGAATTGTTACTCAAAAGAATGTTTCGTTTCGTCAATATTAGCGTGAAAAATGTTAATATGCATGCAATGTTGGCATTGAAATATTGTTGAGTCGAGGCACAACAAAATAGCTATTATGTTTCAATTTATTGCTTTATATGAATAATTTGAAAATACGGTTACGTTTATGGAATGTGTGTTATTTTATATCAATGAATTCTTTTGTGAATACCAGTTCTTGTATATGCGACATGAAAATAAAATATATAAATGTTGTAAAACATTATTCAGTTGAAGTACATAAAATAGAAAGAATTACATAATCATATGGAATTTTGTCGCATACCCATATATTTCCTATTGTCTCATCGCGGCCCAGGATACGTGGGTTCATTTATATCACCGTCCAAATATTAGTGTTAGAAAAGTATTTTTTTTATTTTATCGGAAGACCAACGGTTATACGAGTCACCTGGTGTTAAGTGATCAACATCGCCGATGATCAACCACAACACTGTATCAATTGTGGTTGCGTTGTCTGCCTATAAGAAAGGAATAGGCTCTTTTCTTGAAGGTCCTTAAACTGTACTCCTCGGAAATACTGTTGGTACAAGCTGATTCCACAACTTGGTTGTGCGGGGCACAAAGTTGCGTGAGAAACGCACAATGGTGGTTTTACAATTGTCTAGGATGGAATTTGAGTTTATTACGGGTGGTATGGTGGTGGAAATCAGCCGCTGGGATATTATTGATCTAAACAATTCTTCTGAACACTCCCCATGATACGGTACAATATAATACGTGTAGTGGACTGTATTTTGATGTTCTTGGATAAAACTTCTTCATGTATTAGGGATTTTTTCGTTTATTTTCTTCTGTGACAAAATGTGCCGTTCTAACCATTACAATTTTATTTGTTCAATTATCTGTGTCGCAACTCGTACCGGTTGCGACACTGTGTTTGTGCCTGTCGTGTGTGTGGAAGTGAGATACCTACCTAGTCTTCTCTTTCTGAGAAGATATGTAAAATAACATGGAAAAATATCACAATCATTTAATCGCAAACTGTAAAACAGAGCAATAAAACGTAAAAACTAATAAAAAAAAAACCGGCCAAGTGCGAGTCGGACTCGCACACCGAGGGTTCCGCCGTACAAACGTAGCGGTTTACAATTTATGACGTATTAAATCAAATTACTTACTTCGCTTCTAAGGTGTCGTTATAAACTGCTGTATCTTTTGATCGCGTTAACTTAGAAGTTTGATTTTTTCACTGCCTAAAGGGACAATAGACTTAGGTATTTGGTATAAATTTCAATTTGATACCTTTTTTTCGTTCGTGAGAAATAAGGTAGTAAGTTTCATTTTATTAAAATATTTTTATTATATTATTTAACTAAAAAAATGTGATTTTCGCAATTTTTCCTATATTTGCATTATATGACAATGCTTCATGCCAAATTTAAAGATTCTGAATTTACGGGAAGTATCCTGTAGGTTTTGATTCCTTTGCGAGTGTCGGAAATTTGTTGAAAACATCGACATAATCGGCTGTATCTTTTGATTGGCTTGGCTTAGAAGTTTGATATTTTCACAGCTTAAAGGGACAATAGACTTGAGTATTTCATGTGAATTTCAGCTTGATACATCCACGCGTTCTTGAGATAAAGGGTCTTGACAGACAGACAGACGGACAACAAAGTGATCCTATAAGGGTTCCGTTTTTTCCTTTTGAGGTACGGAACCCTAAAAACTTGTTCCTACTAATAAAAACAGTAACATGTAACTTTAATATTTTAGAGAAGAGTCGCTTTGTCGTCGTCAACATCACTACATAGTATAAAACAAAGTCGCTTCCGCCATCTGTCTGTCCCTGTGTATGCTTAGATCTTTAAAACTACGCAACGGATTTTGATACGGTTTTTTAGATAGAGTGATTCTTAAGGAAGGTTTATATGTATAATACAAGCATATTTACATAAGCATTGCACTCGTGCGAAGCCGGGGCAGGTCGCTAGTTACGGTATAAAATGCAAAGAGGGGCCACATCTCTACGCGAGGCCTTAGTGTCTAGCTGCTCAGGAGACCTTGTCCACGACTCTAACTGCTTTTCGCTGGATACGGTCAGAGGGAAGTAGTTGGTATCGAGACGATAGTGAAGGGGATGTAACGATTTACATCTTTGATATAAAACTGTGTTCGACTACAGTACCTCCTGCTCTAGTAAATATTTATCAAGTATTAAACTCGAGCCGGGTGAATCTACTACAGAATAAACTATTCATTAAAGTCCAGTTTTCAATAGCCGCTATAACTCAGTGAGCTCCGTCGGATCTCCCGCGAATTTCGTATTTCCTGCCGGACATAGAGTGAACGGAGGCTGTGCTATATCCATGATACCTACGGCATTCGCTTATTCAGCGCGATATTAATTTTGTATCCAGAAATACTGTGCATTTTATCCGATATACTTTAGGGTTCCGTATTTTTAAAAAAAAGAAGTACCGGTGTTACTAGTTGGAATCTCTGAAGGACTGACTATTTTGTATCTGAGGGATTGGCTATGTTGACTTGCCGATACGAGCGATCTCTTTGAGACAGCATTTAGATGGACAGAAAAGAATGAAAAAAAGTGTAGAAAAATAAGCTGTGCTATTTTACTGTAGTTTTTTATCCGCTGTGTCCCATTTATGCTTAGTCTCACCTTTATTATATTGCTTTAGATACTGCTGTGGTGCCGCTGCCTAAACGGACGGTCCGTGTTCGAAGCTCGGTAGTGGCAAATATAATAAAATTTGTTCTTGGATTATAGTTGTTTATATTTAGGATTTATTTAGGTTTATGAATAAAAATATCTAGATTATTATTTATATTTGTCCGTTGTCTAGTATCCATAACATTGGATTGGTGTGAACGTGGAACTAGATTAATAATATATCAAGTATGGTAAAGGAACTTACAGATATAATGGTAAGCTGTCACTGTAGAATTCCTGTGAGACTAGACTTTATTTTTGTTCGAGGACCAATTGTCTTGTTTTCTGCATCTTACCTGAAAAGAAAAACAAAATGAAATTTGTTTATTTCTATAAAAATCATGCCAGTAGCAATATATTAAACGAGCTCCCGAATTAAAATTTATTTGTTGTGTTACGTGAGAAATGACAATGTGGTAACATATTACACCGACTTCCAAGGAAGAGTGTTTGGCGGGAAACCATGGCTGCTTCGGTAATTCAATGTTTCTGCGTTGATTTTGTGCAGTGAATTTGGGATTATTTTAATGCACAAGCATTCGTGTTGACGAGCAGTTATGAGGAATCTGAAAATTTAAATAAAGGTTTTGTGGTGTGTACAATGTGACGTTGAGAATTTTATAGCGAGATTTCCGCCTCATCAGCGAGGTCTGTTGCCATGCATATTTTTAAGAAATGAAAGAAACGGTCATTTAACTACATTTTCGATATTTTCAATCTGTATTTATTTTTATATCACCATGACTACCTCAGATGACTACAGACACAATAATTGTGGTTTAGTTAGGATACAAGTGATGGCCAATATTTTATAATACATCCTCCACAGCCAGAAGAAAAACTTTAATCTTGTATTCGAAACGTATACGTCTCAACAAATCATCACAATGCTAATAAAAAAGTTAATTATAATATACATAGGCAAATATTACTAGCTTTTGCCACCTACCTATTCTACAAAAAATATAATTAATTAGTGGCAAAAAAAAACGAAAAATATTATAAGTGTATTGTGTATAATTTTTGACGTGACAACGTCTTATAATTCGATAGAGCCGGCTGCACGCACGAAAAAACATGACGCATGCGGCGTTACCTCGCTCTGAGGCGTTCCATGTAAGGCCGGCAAAACAAATGAAATGAAATTTTTCTTTTGAAAAATGCTACCATTCCATCAGTATTTTCTTAAGACGTTGTCACGTTCAACTATCGTCAGTAAACCGACTTTACAGACAACCAATTTTTTAATCTTATAAAAACAATAATAACAATTCTAACAATCTTATACAAGACAAATAATCCAATCAGTGAGATTGACAGACAAGGCGCGTGGGGAAAGTGAGAAGTCAGAACATAAAAAATAAAATTTGCACCAAAGTTATCGTCCTTTTAATAGGTATCGAATTCGCATGTTCACTGTTCTTACCGATTTGTAGATCCCACTGCTGTAACGTCTGTTGTCTTAGAAATACTTATATCAGCTGGATAGTTAACTGTGTCTTCCACCTCTGAAGATGAAAGTTCCAGCTGGTACAGACGTTGGAACGGCCTAATCGTCAAGCACTCTCTAGATACATCAAAATGTGTGACACCCACATTTTAATGCGAACGTCAAGAAAGAAGATAGAAAACTGAAGACATGGATGTAGGCTTGATTGCAATGCCGTCTCGTAATAGGGAGAATCTAACAAAACAATACAATGTCACGATTTATTGGTCCATCGTGGGAAGCCCGTCAAAGGCGAGGTCGTCGTGCACGTGTGTTCAATTTCAGTGCCAATTGATCCGTGCGACGGGAGATTTGGACGACGGCTGTCACAGCGGCTTTGCTGGCGCGATGAGGGTGCCAAATAGGCTTGTTATCGTGGCCTCTAATTGGTTGTACAACTAACTACCAATGGGTAGCGTTAGAGATTAGAAACACATAATAGATAATGCCAAATCCAATAACAGAATAGGGTATCACATCATTTTTTGAAAACTGTTTTAAATCAATCCTGAGGTAATTAACCAGTAGAATTCTGATTTCAATTTTATTAAACAAAAAATGCATTAGAAACTTAGTTTTATTTTTGATTTAAAATTTTCGAGCGGGAACGCTAGCCGCCATGATTCCGTGCCCGTGACGTCACTCCGTTAGTAAACAAAACAACTGCGATTTCAAAATCAACACAAAAAACGATATAAATCTACTTTGTTTACTAATGGATTGACGTCACGATTAAAAAAGGCGAATTATAAAATTAAAGAAATTGAATCAAAATAAATAAATTCCATATTTATGAATAAAAATCGAATTTTCTCGTTTACTTTTAGCAACATCTATAATAAAAAAGCAATTTTATGTTTTTTTCTTTCATAGTGCAAAATACCCTATTGTCGATATCAAGACATAATGCACCGACCCCAAGTAAATAGAAAGCAGGGTAGGAGGCAGAACAAGATAACTTTACTGTCTAAATCGTGAAAAATTAACTTTTGTTTTCTCAACGGCATCATACACTTTAACACTGTATCAAATTAAGTTGCATAAAATAAAACTACTACTAAAAGTACTACTTCCTTTGTAATATATATGTTTGGTAAAAGCTATAAAAACTATTTTTCAAAGTTGATGTACCTATCTATATTTATCAGTAACAGATGTGGATGTTTTACTGGAGGTGGCGTAGTGCGTAAGAGCGTCGTCTCCTACCCGGGAGGCACTGGTTCGATCCCTGCCACGTACCAATGTGTTTTTAAATTTTTAATTCATATGTACGTTTAATCGACGCTTTTAAAGTGAAGGAAAACATCGTGAGGAAACCTGCATACACCTATGAAGAAATTCTTAGGTTGTGTGTGAAGTCGACCAACCCGTACTTGGCCAGCGTGGTTGACTAAGGCCTAATCGCCCCTAATGTGAGGTAGACTCGAGCCCGAGGTGGGGACATTATATGAGCTGTTGATGATGATGATGATGATGTTTTACTGTAACCACAACACGTTGTGAGCTTTCGGTCTTCGAGCGTAACATAAATAAACATCAAAAAAAAATAATCTCCATATTGAAATTGTATCGAGAAAGTATTTTTATATGAAGAAACAATACAAAGGCACGAAAATGATACAATTTGATCGGAACATTGAGATAACGTAACCTTTGTGTAGCTTTACGGGAGGGAAAACAATGCAAAATGAGTACTTATTAGAGACCGTCTTACGCTAAATCTATACATATAAATAAAATTGGAGTGTCTGTTTGTAATATTGAAATAACCGTTTTTTACTACATGCATATGAATATATATAAGGTACATACACCAAAATAACATTTTTTACAATTTTTGTCTGTCTGTTTGTTCCGGCTAATCTCTGAAACGGCTAAACCGATTTTGACGGGATTTTTTTAACAGGTAGCTGGTGTAATAAGGAGTAACTTAGGCTACTTTTTTTTTCTTTTGGTAAATTCTACGTGGACGAAATCGCGGGCACAGCGAGTGTAAGAATATAAACCCGGAATAAGGAAGTAATGTTACTTAAATAAAATGAAACGGTCCTACTAGACACGTTTCATTATAAACCCGCAAACTTTCACTATCTGGGTGACTACTCTTCCAACCAAAGAATACTTTACATATACTGTGTTTCGGGTGCTTTCTTAGATACGTAAAGGAAATCAATATTTTAAATTAATAAAGGACTTGTATTAAAATTATTTAAATTACAACTCAGGGCTTACAACTTACTCTAGGGCAGACGCATGTCTAGGGTGAAACTATGGACGAGCGTTGCGAGTCATTGGCTTACAGCCTTGATTTCGCCAAAGCTTTTAACAGGGTCTGGCACAAAAGTCTTCTCTCCAAGCTTCCGGTGTATAGTCTGCCTGTTCAGCTGGGTAACTGGGTGACCGGCTTCGTGCATGAGTCTAGAATTTGCGTCCTCTCTGAGGGATGCACTTCGCAATTCATGTCAGTTAAAGCCGGTGTTCGCCAGAGTTCCGTTTTATCCCCTACACTGTTTCTTCTGCATATCAATGATATGATTCCTCTTGAAAACATTCATTGCTATGCAGATGACAGTACAATACATGTGGGTTGTTTCAGACATGGAGTATGGAGGTTTGCAGCGAAAAAATAACAACTTTTCTTTCACCAAAAATATTTGCCCTGGGCGGTCCGTTGCATGAATGTACTTGAAGCGCTACAAGCCATACACGGCGGAATACAGTGAGGTGAGTGACAATAGACCATAGCACTCCTTCATGACGACCATAACCGCTCTGTCAAGAGCGATACGAAGAAGAAGATATGTTTGTATGTTGTGATATGTGTTGTGACAGTAAAATTATTTCTATTCCATTCTAAATCTTAAAAAGGATAGTACTGCGAGCACCGAGTTTATACAAAATTATTTTGGAATAAATAAACCAAATTCAAAATTTTCTGACGTCTAAATGTTTTATTGAAATATAAGTGACAACGTTTATTCCAAATATTGAGATTGGCACCCATTGGCACCGATCTCAAAAACATTTATGTTTTTTTTATCTAAAATTGTTTTTTCTTTGTTTTTAGTTTTGAAAGCGATTTTTTTATTTCAAAATAATTTGTGTTTGCTTTTTAGTATTGTAACTATAAAAATTTTCAGGAAACTATCTCGAGATCTTTTATAGACAACGATGTCAATTAAATAGGCATTATTAGGGATAATTCAAAAAATACTCGTCAGATGTCGATCAAATTTAAATGAAACCACATGACAAGCACCAGCTTCCAAATGTTAAAAGAATCTTCAAAATCGGTACAACCAGTAAAGAGTTGAGGTAACACACAAAAAAAGCCAAAAAATATTTTATTATTAATTAAATAGATAATAAACGATTTAGTAAAGAAAGGGTATTTGGAATATATCTATTGGTGGATTAGTTTGCTTCTTAATGTTTTTAACATATTATATACTAAAAAACTATGTCTATACGTTATCCTGTTTTAAAATTTTTGTTAAAAATTACTTTAAATGTTTGTCGAATTATGAAAAAAGCAAAACATACAGACATAGATTTTTCTTTTTAATAAAAACATTTTAATATATCATAAATACTGGATAAGAAATAGGAGTAGGAAAATGTTTCCTTCCTTTGTATGGAGGAGTGCGAGCACTATCCTCTTAAGCAATCCTTGAGGAAAAACCGCAAAGTTCATCTCCGGTAATTTTATATCCGACAAACAGCCCAAGTTTTAAGTGAAAACCCATCGCGGAGGAGATCACGACAAAGAGGAGCATAACACAGATATAATGTAAGTTATTCCGAACGAAAACGCCCCGGGATATAGCCTCAGTTGGAGAAAGAACCGACTGAGTCGCGTTTGAAGGATTACTTCTAAAGTTACGATTAATATTCAAGTTTTTAACTTGAACATGTATAATATTCAAGTTTTTAACTTGAATATATACATGTTTTCTCGATGATGTCGTCAATATCACGTCAAACTACACACCTTAAGGTAAAATTTTGTTTAACAGGAATTACAAGATTAATACATTGACAAGGCTGCATTGCAGTTGCTTAAGAATGTCTGCCACTCATCTTTTGAATATGTCTTTTTCATTGAAAATATATGAACATTTTTACACAATAGCTTCACAAAGCTACGATATTTTTATAAACTTTGCTCATTTTGTGTAGAGAAGTGGTTAAATTTACTATAAAAAAACAATTAACTAATAAACTTTGTATATTATAGCAGATTTGATTTGTTTTTTAGAAATGTTTTTTTTTACTTTCTCGTATACGTAGTATAGAGTAAGTCTTGTAATCGTCAAAAAATTAGACCTTGAGATTTTGACGGATTTACACGTTTTGGACCTCCCTGAGTCCAAAAATACCGTTTTAGAATTATGTCTGTGTGTGTGTGTGTCTGTGCGTTAGCACGATAACTCGAGTATGCTCTAACTTATTGCAACCAAATTTAACATGCATGTATGACATCAAAATATAAGGTTTCTATCAACTTTTAAGTCGTCGTTCACGAAAGTTAAGCAACCAAGTGCGCGGTCGGTACTCGGATGGGTGACCAAAATTTAACATGCATATATGACATTAAAACTTTTAAGTCGTTTCCGGTATACGAGAAAGTCAAGGGGAGACCACTCCCAATTTTTTTAAGTTACAGATAAACAGTGGAGCGTATGGTAAATAATTAATCACGAACTCATCCTTCTTACATCAAATGGTTCTTCGAAAGAGATCCAAAGGCGCACCTTTCAGGAGATACCGACTATGGCAACTTATTTCTATGTCACAGAATCGATAAATGGAAGTCTCTGCCAGCACACGTGTTCCCTCCTTACAATCCTGGCTCATTCAGAAGAGGCGCGAAGAAGCACCTTGCAGGTCGGCAAGGATATTTGCGTTGTGCCTTGAACATAGTATGAGTTCATTTCTTGAAAGTCCTGCTGGTAAAATTTGTTTTCATAACTTGGTTGCGAGAAAAAAAAAGGCGCGTGAGAAATGAACAGTGGTAAATTTGCAACTGTCTTGATGGCGAAGTAAATTCCAATTTGTGAGGAGAGAATTAGGAAAACGACTATTCCTCAGGAAATTCCTTTTGATATACCTAATTGTTAGAAAATACACTGAGAAGCCAATAAATTATTTTTACCATTGATTTTATTTTGGGAGTTTATTATATATTTGTATACAAATATACAAATATATAATAAACTCCCACATCATGTAACTGAACTTCCGTCACATAAATTTAAGCTTCATATTAAACAAATTTTAATGAAGAAAGCGTATTATAAAGTTCAGGAATATATAGATGATAAAAATGTGTGGACACATCCAAATGTGCTCGATTCTCCATTGTAATCTAGTGAGATATCAATATGTGTAAAAATTTAATTTTCTAATTGACAAGATTGTAAGGAAAGATGTCTTAAATCACTTTTTTTTAATATATATTTTTTATTTTTATTTTAAGTTTAATTATTAGTCTTTATTTTAATAAATTATTATGATTAATTCTTAAAGACTTGACAATGTGAATTATGACTCTTTCCAAATCAATACTGTAAAGGGAGGATAAAACTTGTTGAGTTTCTTGCCGGTTCTTCTCAGAACAAGGCCTCCTGGTAGACTCTCGAACCGATGGCATCAAAATTGACTTTCATAAGTGTACAAATTGTACCTAAATGAATAAAGTAATTTTGACTTTTGACTTTTTTCAGCTTCAAATCTTTATACACAGGTGAACAGAGTTTTGTATGTTTATAGACTGGACCGAGAAAGATTTAACGTCTATTTTACTCAAAAATTTCCTAAGCGTGTTATTGAGTGAACTAATAATTCATGCCCCTAAAATAGCTGGTTAATATCGTAATGTTAAATGTACCTATTTGAATCATGTTATCTGAGGCCGTGTCTGCGCCGATAACCCCCAGATGATCTGCGGTGAAATGACGGCAGTCTGCTAAATATAGCCGAGATAGGAGACACTGTCGTCTTGACAATGAATCAACTGTGAGAGGTTTACAAATATTAATTATTACATTATTAAGGTATAAATTCATCATAATCGTTCGTCTTAGCCATGTGATATCTATTTATTTTTGTTTTATTTATTTATTTTTGTTTGGAAAACAAACAGTCATGTACAGTTATTGCCTGATTACATTTCTTTTATAAAGACTTATAGTTTTATTATTTGCAATCTAATAAAGAAGTCAGTGTCGTTACCAACGACGCGAGGATACCAAAACTTTCAAAAAAATATTTACTATCAAAATTGTTAACATCTCATATTTTGTAGTATATATACAGGGTGTAAAAGACATGAACAGTCAAACGAGAACCATGTATTCTGCTCACCATCATAACATTTTTCTTGCTTAAGACTATACCTGGGAAATTGATAGTTACGATTTTATTGAAGGTCAAAGTCATAATTTTTTTTTTCATTTTTTTATGAAAACGTATTCTATACGTTATTTCTTAATTATTGTCCAAAGAAAAAATTATCATTTTTTTTAGTATTTCATAACAAAAAATGGCTTCAAAACGTTAGCGTTCAATGTAGCTCACTCGATGCGCCAGGACACTAACGAACGGGGCCGCCGTCTGACAAAATTATCGCGGTTTTGCGAGTTGCGTGCGAGTTGAGCCATTTACATTGCGCGGTACAATTTGCAAATTTTTTTAACACCAAAAAATAAAAATCATTTCCCAGCAATATTTTTTTTGAAATATGTCTTATTTTGATGTATAGAATAGATGGTTTTCGTTTGACTGTTCATGTCTTTTACACCCAGTAGATATTTAATTTACTTGATACATTCAAAAAATAAAAACTTTACTATCATGCATCTCACAAAATACTATACTTATTTTTTACCTTCACAATAGAACAATTTTATTAAATATATCAACATCAGATAATCTTTTAGTTTCATTATATAATCTACAAGCACGCTTAATGAAAACATTGCTAGCATAGCACGTTCTGCTTCTAGGAACATGAAACAAATCCTTACGGCAACATTGACGTTCTCGTCTGCGAGACACTCTTCGGTTAATATTAGACATAGTGAAGGAGCATCAAGGTGGTTATATCATATATCATCCAATAGCGGAAAAAATAGAAGGCGACTAATGGATCAGCAAAATGGTATTGATCACCTTATACTCCGTCCACCAATCCGCATTGGGCAAGCGTGGTGGACTACTGCCTAAACTTCCTTCGATGACAAGGAGAGGCTTTGTGTCCCAGCAGTGGGTCTAAATATAAAGGCTGTTATGATGAATCATGCGCCTGCCCTGCTTCCAATCTTATTAGTGGTCGGTGTAATATGTATTGTTCTTCCACTCTCCTCGATCAGCCGTCATCTCAACATTAACATCCTTCTTTGCCATATTATCATTCACACAGTCTATTCATTTTTTCTTCTTCTTCGGTCTTCCTCTCTCTATATCCATCCACATTGATTCTCGACACTTTGTAACATGTTCGTTCATTACTAGGTGGTAGACCCATATGTAGAATCGTCTGGGTAGGTACCACCGCCTTTCTTATTTCTGCCGTGAAGCAGTTCGATGTGTTTCGGATTGAAGGGAAAGGTAGCCAGTGTTATTACTGGGCATGGAGGGCATATCATCTTAGTCCCCAGGATGGTAAACGCACTTGTAGTGTGAAGTGATTAACACTTAATATTGCAAGTGTCTATAGGAGTCGGTGATCACTTAACATCAGGTGGTCCGCAAGCTTGTTTTCCATCTCGTGACATAAAAAAAATCATCTCTTCTCATTACATGCGTATACCACTCCCAAAGTAATAGTAACATACTTACTTTTACACATTATGATATCATGTAGTTTTTATTTTATTTTTTATGGTGTTAAGTTGTTACCGTCGCCTATAGACATTTGCAATATTAAGGGTAAATCACTTAACACTGCAAGTGCGTTGCCATCCTGGAGACTAAGATGATATGCCTTCCATGCCCAGTAATTACACTGGCTACCTTTCCTTTTAATCCGAAACGCAGCGAAATGCTTCACGACAAAAATGAGATAGGCAGTACCTCCTAATACCTATATAAATGTTTCATTGTTGGTGGTTGTCTATATCAAAGCGACGATTCGCGTTTTACTGAGAAATCCTAGTACAAAGTATGGCAGTCGATCTTTCTAAAAGCGCTTTGAAATTTCATCCGACTAAGCTTTTTTGGACGTGTACTGTGTCATAAACTCTACACTTGATGTGTTTTGTTTGACTGATAATTCGAGCTTGTTACATTTTTGTGTGCTAATGTCACAACTCAAGACCAAAATAGGTTGGTCTAGGTCGGTTTTGTAGCTTGGTGTCATCTTGATTACCCTTCAATCCACATTGGGCCGAATTTTATCGTGGTGAAAATATGAGTTTATAACTGTGAACTTGATTATTTTTACGATGCAATAAATCTTGAGCCCGAGAGTAAGGAACACTTATTACAAAAATCCCTGATAAGCGGAAAGAAGGTTAAATGGTCCCTTATATAAAGACACCATTCACAATATTTAATAACCTTAGTATCACTGTTTGACTTACCGCAAATTAACATTAAATTTTTCATTGATGTGCAAATCCTATTTCAGTAAAATCGAAGAGCAAAATATTAATGTTTAATGTACATTTTTACCATTTTTTTTAAATCCGCGTAATGTCAAGGTAACATAATGTACAGAATACGCTTAAAATCATATTGTAATGTACCAAGTTAAAAAAAACATCGTCATTTTATCTTAACGTTTTTAAAAAAATGGGAAATACACGAAGTCAATGTAGAAGATCGATTAAAAGATTTGAAATTGACAACATAACGTTTTTTCCGACTTGACGTTTTTATCCTCGTATTAAGATTACAAACCTTCATAAATGAAAAACAAAAAAAAAAACATTAAACTAGACAATTAAATATGTGGGATCTAAGCTCCTTGGTGGGATCTGGTTCTCTGACATGACCTTGCTAGGGTTGTCACTATTTTTGTCTTTGATGGTTTTTTTGTGTCATTTTTTAACATGTTGTTTATGTAACTTAATAAAAGTATAAGATTTATGCAATAAAAGAAGATAAATTTGTTTTATAAAATGCATGTTTTCAAAGTCATTAATATTTTTTTATGTAGAATTGACGCGTCCTAATTATTGCGACGTTTTCAGTTTTAATATTAGGGTGCTTTGCCACCAATATATCCGATAAAACCATATACTTTAAAATAATGCCATATAAATTAATTATAATGCTCAGTGATGATAATTAGATAAGTCAGTACGCTTATTTGGTGCTAATAAATAGGACTAGGGTTAATTTTTCAATAAATTGAACTTAATGTACTGCATTTATTTACAATCTATGCTTAATAAACATAATAAAAATGTCAGAATATTATTAAATAGAAAATATTTCTACTTGAAAGTTTGACGATAAATATTAAATTGCTGATAATTGGGTATGCGATATTATATGAAATAATATCCTTAAGCATCAAGTTACAGTGTTCAGCGTGCATTGTGACATTATTCAATACAAAGAAAACAGCAGGAAAAAATATTAACATAATTTTAATTAAACATAACATTATCACAACCGTGCATTGATACAGCCCCATTGTTTAAAAACATTAAACATTCATAGAAAATAACATAATAGCTATTGTCCTGTCATATGTGGAAAATTATACAACGGGACATAGTCTGGTTGAATATTTGACAATGCATTTGTATAGAAATACTAACTTTTAATAGAATTATTTTCCGCATTTACTTTCATAAAGATGATCGAACGTGCTTAGTTATTTTTTTATGGGAAATAATAAACCGAACAACTAAAAATCCAGAAAGAGTGACTAAAATACTAAATGGGCTAGTCGTTTGTTAGCCAAGAGTAGGCTAATAACTCGCCGATAGCCCGCAGATAAAGTACTGTTCTTGGTATACTGTGCTTGTAGCGGCCGTGGTCACGAGCGAACTGGTTTTTTTTCAAACTTCACCGGTTCTATTCCCGGCTCAAGCCGGTTAATTTTTCAAAAATCTATAAATGCAGTTTTAATTATTTTTGAAGGTTTCCTTTCAGTAAAATTTGCCATCAATATTAAGAGTACTTTTCCTCCTACCACGGTCTTTTTTCCATCCTGTATAAACTTTTTTTCTTGTTGTAATTGCGTGAAGAAGAAAAAATAACGCCGACCCCATTTAAAATTAGTAACAGGGACAGCCAATGAGGTCAAAGTCAAAGTCAAAGTCAAAATTACTTTATTCATTTAGGTACAATTTGTACACTTATGAAAGTCAATTTTGATGCCATCGGTTCGAGAGTCTACCTGAGGAATCATGAAACTCGTTTCTCCTAAGATAGGTGTGTAGATACTTGTAACTAATTCTTTTATGTTAAATAGATCTAAGTATAGAAATAGAATAGTAAAGGTGGGAACCCGTCAGAGGGCTAACGCTGTGTAAATGTACCGCGGGGCGAACCAGGTCACACAGCTGATTGCTTTCTGACGATCGCGCCATCTTTGTAATTCATCTAACAAAATATTTACTAACATGTGTGGTTAGATAATCACTTTTAAACTTTCGCGCTGCATGAATAATATTAGTAAAAACGGTCGATGTAACCCGGCTGAAACGGCAGGCATTTAAAAAGTTAATTTAATCGCGTTTAATTCCCGTTTTTACTCATATTCATGTGTGGTAGATATTTAACTAAAGGAGAACTAAGAGAAATTAATGAGATAACTGCGACAAAACTAACTTTGTTAACCCGGCGTCATTGTGGCCGGGTGTCTAATACCCGACGGTTTTTTAAATCTTAATAACTTTAAAACAAATTAAGTGTGTTAGTTGCCGCATTCAGTAGCTGGTGTGCTTGATGTTTTTCAGTGAATTGGCGGTTCTATTTAGTGTTGCCGCTGCTATTGTGGAATTGACACGTCTCTAAAGAGCGCGTGGTAATATTTATACTAAAGTTGCGTTGATTTCAATAGCGATTAACTTAGTTTAGAAGTCATATTCTAGCTTTTATTTACATTGTTTATAATTTAATGTAATCGTGTTGATATCATGATTTTGTTTATAAGGTTTGTTTGTTCTTTTGAATATTTCTTGTAACTTATGTCCCAACAAATTGATCTTAGGAGAAAAATATTTATTTATTTAAATTATGATGATTATAAGTACATTTTATAATAAATGAGTGCCTAATTCTCACAAATTATGTATATGCCTATTTCCCTAACATAGAAAACCAATATTAACATAAAAAATGGTTTTGTGTAAAATAATGTACATGGGTATATTAAACCCGGCCACAACGGCCGTGTTCTGTTTGGTCGCCGCAATGACGCCGGGTTAATGGAAAATATACAGTCGTATAGCTTCTCACTAAATAGGTTGAGGTATTTAACTAATGAACTCGACAAGTGTTCTCGCGAGCTTTTTTGCCCTATCTTCTCCCTTCTTTGGGAACTCGCGTATTGGCCTAGAGTGTCACCGATAAATTAAGGCTATAATTCCAACGCGAACTACGAAATTTAGCAACTCATTTCTTTGTCGCACAATCAAGAAATGAAATTCTCTGCTAGCCCACTTGTTATTCTTCTTACAATCCAGGGTCCTTCGAAAAAGGCGTGAGGAACCACAGTGCAAGTCGGCAATGCAAGGGTGGCTAGTGTATCTCTATTTCCCAAGAATAGGCGCTGCATATTTGAGCGGTTTATCTACTGTTCATTACTCTTCTGTGTACTTTTGAAGAGATGGGGAATAGTGATTCTCAGATTACCTAGTTTAAATATTTGTATTTCATACTTTGATTAAAGTTTTCATTAGATATTCCTTTTCAGTATCTACGCCAACTAAATTAATATTATAAGAGCTTTGATTATTACAAATTGTTATCAAATAGGTGAGTATTTCTAAACTTACAATGTTTGAATGTTTATTTCGTGCGTGATGCAATATCATCAGACTGAGAATATCCGCTCACGTCCTTATATAAAACTTTATTTAATATTTTAGACTTGATAATTATCAATATGTACGAGTATATGGGAACTTTTACTTATACGGCGATCTGGAATTTAGAATCTAGATTTAGTTCTATTAGGTATGGATATTGAGTATATTTAGATATTAGGTCCTTACGTATGTCATTGGCGTTTCTTTTTCTTACACACTATTAGCTGTGTACTACTACTTTGATTTAGTAGCTGTTTCAGTTTTATATTTTAATTATGAATAAAGACTATACTGTTGAATTTGCATGTAGTGAAATTATAATTATTTAAATGTTTAATTCAAAAAATAAAATAAAGTGGCTGTTTTATATGGTCAGCAGAATCAACTCTTGGAATCGTTGTAACTTATGGGCAAGCTTATTTTTTGCCTAAATTATTGAAGCAATCTTTAACTAAGTCTTGTCCAATTATACACTCCAAATTTCAAAAGATTTGGCAACGGAGTTTATTAGAAATTTTAAATAACGTTAGTATGGAAAATACATATTTTTTTGAAAATCTTCATAATAATTGGCGTTGTTCCATACAAACTCTATTTTTTTAGCTATAAATCCTAATGTTACGAACAATAGGATGTTAATGTTGCGAACAACCCTCGGATAAGTATAGCATTAATAAATTATAAAAAAATCCAGTCTGTCCATGAGTTTGTAGGCATCAAATCGTCATTTCTGATGAAGAGATTAAAGAGTCATTTTCACATTTTTTTCAGATTTTAACAATTGAAATATAATTTAATAACTGACAAAAATCTTGTAAAGAGTGTAGTTTCAAATAATAATAATAATAAGAGAGAGAACCTAAAACAACTATTGAATTTAAGAAATTAAAATTTTAGGTACAAGATAATAAAACGCCAATTTCATAGGTAAGGACCTAATATCTGTTCTAATACGTAATAGTAAAATTAGCAGCCCTTTTCTAATTTGCAGTGTCCCTAAAGGGCGCTTAAGTATAACAATAACATCTGTACATACTTAGTTTCCAATAAATATTTGTATTTGTATTCCTAATGGAATGCAACACAGAGACAACATACTGTGCTCGCTACCTGGGCCATCAATCTGGTTGACTCCAGGGTGTATTCAGTGACACAAAGGCGCTGCGAGACCTCCTGGAGAATTAGGCTGATTGGAGTGATCCAACATCTGACCCTCTAATGGAAAACCGGCGCAAAAGTAATCGAGTTGCGGAAACAGCCTGTATGAAGGAAGAAGATGATCACCAGACCTCAAGGTATTGGATTTGTTTCTGTCGGGTGTACAAAATTTTTTGCTCACCCTCGTTGGTGAAAGAGTTTGTTTCATGTAGGGCTTACCATCGTCTATCAGTAACTAATTCTGCCGCTATCATTATAACAACCTTTTTAATTAGACCCACTGCTGGGACACAAGGCCTCTCCTTGAAATCGAAGGAGGTTTAGGCAGTAGTTCACCACGCTTGCTCAATGCGGATTGGTGGAATTAATTCAGAGATTGAAAATAGCACCAGTGGCTGAAAGATTGAGAGGTAAAGAGATTGTCATGGTATGGGCATGTAATGAGAAGAGATCATGATATGTTACAGAGAAAGAGATGACAATGAATGGGGATGGATATATAGAGAACAGTTTCTCAAACTTATTTTGTGCACCGCCTAGAATATATTTTTCTTGAGCCCCCAGCTTAATTTTACTTACCATCTGTCGCGAATTTAAAACGGCTATGATTGTATGCTATCTCAATGCCCCCTTAATTTTCTCTGGGTCTTCTACTGCCCCGAAAGTCTCTAACGCCCACAAGGGAGCTTTATTAGCTACTTTGAGAACCTATGAAATACAGAGGAAGAAAAGATGGGGAGACTGTGTGAAACATGATATAATAATAATAAGTTTATTGACCAAAAAATACAGAATATAAAATGCCCCATCTTAGGGCTAGATATGGCAAAGAAGGGTGTTAATGTTGAGTGGACGGCTGACCGGGGAGAATGGAAGAAGAAAACATATTACGCCGACAACAAATTAAATTAAACTAAATTATATATTTTTAATTTAATGTACATTTTTCATTATCTTAATATATATAAATTACGTGACACGTTGTTTGTCCGCGATGGACTCCTAAACTACTTAACCGATTTTAATAAAATTTGTACACTGTGTGCACTTTGATCCAACTTGAGAGATAGGATAGTTTTTATCTTGATAAGTAGTGATATTTTTTTTCTGCAGATACAATGTTATAGGTCAGTAGTATGAAACTACCACAGCAACGCGTGTGAACTATTTTAAGTTTTTTTGAGAATAAACTTCTTTAAACCTAAATTTAGAGTAGGGTGGGCGAATAATGATGAGTAACAGTACTAATTGTTTTTTACCGTTTTTTTCGCTGGGGCATTTACATTACCGCCGAACTTATAGCCTTCCTTCGAATAACTCCAGAACGCTTCAGTAGATACGTTCAGAACTTGACGTCAATAAATCCGCCAAGTAAATTTACAGCAGTATCTGTTATCTGGTTTAAAGGGAAAATTTTCGTCTAAAGTTTTTACGGAGATCGAATGGATTTATGGTGAAGGAGTTAGGAATGGTAAGAGCATGTCGGATTGTTAGTTACACTTAGTAATTTTAAGACAGGGTACGTACTGGGTTCGAATCTCAGTTTGGCTTAGAATCACTCTTACTATGCAATGTGCTACAGAAATTACATTAATAAACAATGGAGGAGTCGGTTTTACCTGGTAAACCCCGATTTTAATCGATTCCTTTCTTTTTTACAAGCCCTTTATTTAGTTTCACCTGTCCCAATGTTTGTCATCAAATCTTGCAAATTGAATTAGATCCACTTCCCGAATATCGATTGAGCTGCTTTGGATAGATGTGCAAATCACGTGACAATGCAATATTATGATGAGATGGTGCTGATCTGATGATGGAGTTGGAAGGTGGCCATAGGAACTTCGCAATGAAACGGCACAACCTCATCGAGTTTGGGATAGTTTGAATCATCTTGACGAGTAGATTCTCTTTCAATGGTAACCAGGGTCTGATGAAGGAGCTGGAAGGCGGTCATACGAACTCTGTAATAAAACTTAACTCCATCGAGTTTCAGCTCGTTTGATTCGTCTTGACGAATGCTTTGTTTTTAGATGGTTACCAGGGTCTGATCTGATGATGGATCTGGAAGGTGGTCATAAACTCTGTAAAGAAACGACGCAACCCCTTCGAGTCTCCGCTCGTTCCATTTGTCTTGTTGACTTCTTTGGTGCTAGATGGTAACCGGGGTGTGATGATGGAGCTGGAAGATGGCCATAGGAACTCAGTAATTAAGCGACACAACCGCGTCGTGTCTGATTCGTCTAATGGGTGTATCGTTTTTGATAGGTGGTGAGTGGTGGTGGTTTAGTGGACGTGAATATGCGACGTCGTCAAAGCCATCATTGATTAGATGGATAATACAATGCCAAGGTGAGCACGTGCCGAGGGCTGAATGGTATGAGGGTGTATAAACATGTCATATCACTAACGTTGCGCCTCAGGATACCAGCGTGAACCCTGTTGTACTGAAACCGTTATCCCACTACAATGGACCTCTGGGGGGATGGACAGCTTTTGTTCCATACTCGTGGGAACAACATGAACAAAAAATTAAAAGAAAAAAAACTATTAATAAAAGCTTGGCTTTTAAAAGTTTTTAAATTAATTTCTTGTTAAGCGCTGGCTTATAATAATTTTCGTAGGCGGGTTACAGTTGTAATTAAACTTTTACTTATTCATAGCAGAGCGTTTGGGGGCGTAGTGCGTGAGCGTTGTCTCCCACCCGGGAGGCACTGGTTCGATCCCTGACACATACCAATGTGTTTTCAAATTTTGAATTCATATGTACGTTTAATCGACATTTTTACGGTAAAGGAAAACATCGTGAGGAAACCTGCACATACCCATGAAGAAATTCTTAGGTTGTGTGTGGACCAACCCGCACTTGGCCAGCGTGGTTGATTATAGCCTGCCTGATCGCCCCTAATGTGGGTACGGTCAAGCCCTCGGTGTGGACATTATATGATCGGTTGATGATGATGATGACTTATTCGTAAGTGTTCGTAGGGGCGCGTTGCGGCGTTGTCGTTCGGGTCGTAAGTCGTAGGACTTTTGTCAAGTCCGCTTGGATAGCTACTACCATCTTATCAAAATCTGTCGTCATAATAATAATGTTAACAGCATTATTGTGATCCGACAATAATGATAATATATCCAGTCCCTCTGTGGTTGATGGTTCAGGTGAAACTAGATTACATCTTCAGCATTATCGTCACTTACCATCAGCTGAGATGAAGGACAATCACTTGACAAGGATTACAAAATACATAGTGTCTTAAAACAATTCCTTTGTAAATCCACAAACAGTTAGGAACATCGATAGCACACGAAATAGTATCTTAAACCTTACCATCAAGTGTCAATTTTGAGCCATCGCATTTCCATTAGCAACAACGTAATAATTAATTCGATCATCAGCTAAAACATTTATTTAAACAATTGTTAGTACACGTGCAATAACCGCGATGTCAAAGATCCGCTGGAATATTCCATTAAACCGTTTTTGTTGGAGGTGAAAATATGCCGCGTAAATATACTTAGCAGGCGAGCATATCTTTGCGTACTTATTGCAAGATTTCAAGAAAAACTCCTATGGAATTTGTCACATTTTTACCTGACTTGCAAGAAGGTCACTTTATTATTTTGTTGTTAATATTTTTGTTAGGCATTATTTGATTTTTGACGGAGTAGTTTGCGGTCATAAATAAGATTACCCTTTTTCATCCCGTGGGAGTTTTATGAAATTGTAAGCTGTGGAGTTTCTTTCGCCATCTCTTCTCCATCTCAGCATACTAATAATAATTATTTAAGTGAAATAATTATTTCGTCCTGAAATGGTGTTAGGGCTTTTGACGATTTAAAATACTTAGCAAAGTCCTTTAAAATAAAGAGCTTTTTCATTTCATTTCAAACAGTTAACCCGCTTTGTCATTAAAGAAACAACCCTAAACCTTGATCGATCACAAAAACAAATAGTAAATTAGTTACTTTATTTGTATAACTGACAGATAGGTACTACCTATCTGAGTGGTCGCTAGGTTTAGGGTTATCTTTTGTATGACCAACTGGGGTGGACTGTTCGTGGGAGAGTATATTTCTAATAGTTTTCTCATTTTACTAGATTATGGTTAAGAGAAATGAGATATCACTAAAAATAATTACTGAGAAAACGTTATAAACAAATTTAATGAAATCCCTGATTTCCTCATTTCCCTGCGACATATCTCTATTCGTTATGGTTGTCCTCATAGTGATCATTTCCTTCATTAAGACTGTAACTAAAATTGCGTTACTTCCAACGCTATTAAATTTTATGTATTAATCCTTATTGAAATATAAACAACCATGACTCGTGAACAAATATTCGTGTCCATCACACTAACATTTGCAACTACCACGACTCAAACCCGGACGGCAGCGTTACTGACTACTCCAACACGATGGCATCAAAAATTATTATAATATTGTCTATTACAGTACCTATATCATTCTAATGAATAATTTAGAAGATATCAAACAATTGAGGCAATAACTCACGTAATGTGGTTAAGGAGGAGTTACGGATATACAGACAGACGCGGAAAGTGACTTTGTTTTATACTATGAAGAGATATAATTATTTATTAATTTATTTATATAAGTACAGGCTACATGGTATATATTAAACAATGTTACATTAAAAATAATCTAGAAAAACTATTTCTGATATGCACCAAGATAACGGCGTACATAACCCTTTCGCTAATAATTACGTACTAAAAACAAAAACTGAGTAGAAAGTATAAAGCAGGGACTAAATCTCAGAGCACCTATCAGCCCAATACTTGGCCTGATAAGTACTTTGAGACCAAAGACTTATTTTGAATGATTGACTCATTCATTGTTTTAAAAAGGCAGTTATATCTTTTCACCTCTTTCTTTTCTAAATTACACCCGTGCGAAGCCAGGGCATCCCTAGTCATAAGTAAAAAGCAATTCTGTAGTGTATGCGCATCCTATTCACCCTCTCACTTCCACAGACAATAACTGTCTCGTTCGCACCACGTCAGTCATACGAGAACCGTCGGCGAGAGCAGAGTGCGAGAGCCATTCGGTGAGAGTAAGCGTGTTGGTTGTCTGTCCATTGAGTGCGTGTACGAGCCAGTGTAAGACAGGTTCTACAATTGGCGACGAGGACAAAGGTCAGATTGTTTAAGTTATTAAAACAAAAAATGGAAATGTGTATGTATGTATCACAAATGAAAAAAATAGGTAGGGAGGTACTTGTTTATAGCGTTGCAAAATGAGAGATTTATGCTGCCTACTATAAGTATAGTACTGCAGTAAGCTACGAATACTCTTGTCTAAATTGTAGATAAAAAATGTAGGTACTTATTACCCAACTTAAATAGCTTTTACCCAAATACTCGTGGTGTAATTCTTGCAGTAGGTGTTGTTTATTTTGTATAACAAAGTGGGCAGATCTGTAAAGCGGTTTGTTACAAATAAAAGTGCCTTAAAATAGTAATAGTGTTTACATTCAGTATTTCGTTTTCGTTCAACTTAAATTGCGGGACAGATGCGCCATAATAATAAAATGGCCTGGACATTTGAGAGTACACCTAAGTTCACATTTTGTTTTTAATACTATTATCTACCTACAATTTTGTCGGTTTCCTCAGTATTTTTATTTTGTTCTAAGAGGTGTGTTAAACAGTACATATACATAAAATATTGCTTAAAATAATAATATATTATCATGATTTATCGATGTATAGATAAATAAGTATGTATTGCCTTGGTTAAACAGCGCCATCTGTTGCAGACTAGCAACAACAGCTTGCAGCAAGCTGCTTGCTAACAAATCAATCTGAGTGCTACCGAATAGGTTAAAAATTGTAGTCGTAGTTACATAGATGTCGCTAGCAGTACCACTTTGTACATACGGAGTTCATTCCACGATAGCTCTCACAATTAATTGTATAGCTCTAATCTCTTAATTGACGAAAGGTAATAATCAACTTTAATAAAATTCGTAATGATTTCTTATAACTTTATATAGTAATTAAATTAACTTATAACAAATGTATAAATCATACTAGTCCACTCTTATTGTTTAAATGTTCATCGGGTGACGTGTAAAATAAATAAATATATAATAATAATAATTAAAATATGAACTGGTAAATTGCTCACATACGGTAGAATTAGACCTAGCCATATAAGTAAAATCCATGATAATGTGATACATACATACCTTAAGTTGTTCAGTCGGTACAAATGTGCCGGGGTAAAATTGGTACAAATGTACTATGGCAAAGTTGGTACAAATGTACCATGGTTAAGGTGGTACAAATGTACCGTGATTGAATGGGTACAAATGTCCCATGGTTGAGTTGGTACAAATGTACCGTGGTTGAATGGGTACAAATGTCCCATGGTTGAGTTGGTACAAATGTACCGCGGTTGAATGGGTACAAATGTCCCATGGTTGAGTTGGTACAAATGTACCGCGGTTGAATGGGTACAAATGTCCCATGGTTGAGTTGGTACAAATGTACCACGTTTAAATTAGAACTTTGGTACAAATGTACCCTAATGACATTGGAACGATACAAACAAAGTAGCAAAAGTATATGGTGCTGCCATTAAATTGGTAGGTTATGTCATGCTGCCATTAAATTGGTAGGTTGTATAATGCTGCCATTAAATTGGTAGGTTATGTCATGCTGCCATTAAATTGGTAGGTCATATGATGCTGCCATTAAATTGGTAGGTTATATGGTGCTGCCATTAAATTGGTAGGTTATATCATGCTGCCCATAAATTGGTAGGTTATATGATGCTACCATTAAATTGGTAGGTTATGGTGAAGGAAACATCGTGAAAAAACCTGCACACACCTATGAGGAAATTCTTAATAGGTTGTGTGTGAAGTCGACCAGCCCGCACTTGGCCAGAGTGGTTGACTGGGGCTTGATCACTCCTAGTGTGGGGTGGGCTCGAGCCCCTCGTTGGAAATGAGCTGTTGATGCGATTTAAGTGGTAGGTAATGTTGTCATTTAATTGGCAGATTATAATTATTATATGCTGCTATTTAATAGGCAGGTTTTGTATAAGGCGGTCTTGAGATAAAAAATGGTAATTTAGATTACGAACTTATGTCGTTAAAATTAATAATTACATTGTAATTAAATTACAGTAATTTGAATTATTTACTGATTTCACGACATAGCAGTTCGTTTGCTAATTGCAACACAAAACTGTAGCGATAAAAACGCAATGCTGTTAGTATTATTTTTGTGAACAGCTTTATAAGAAGGTATAAATGTAGTTGGTTAGTTGCAATTACATTTTGTATTCCTAATTGTTAAAGAATTACATTGAGCCCAAAAAGTAGCACTTTGCAAATTTTATGTGTACGTAAAGAAATTAATATTATGACGACCGTATTGTCGTAGTTATAATTATTTTGTTATTCCGTGTCATTTTAAACGTTGAGATTAGTTCCGTGTCATTTTGTGCAGCTATGACTGCAATATAGTTTACCTTGGTTTTTATTTTACCCTGGTGATATAAAGGGTTGTATTTAAATACATGTCACGTAAATTAGGTCCGAGTCGTGAATAATTAAAAAAAAAAAAAAAATCTAACTCGCGGAGTGCCCTATTTTGTCGTGGTGTGATCAACAATTAATTTAGTCAAAACTTTGGTTTCATTAGACTTGACGGATTAGTATTACAATTGTGATCGCTGTTCGGCTGCGAGTCGTAAAATTAGAGGTTTAACTCCAGTTAATTCAATGCAGTAGCGACGTTTGATATGCGGTACATGACCCTAGTTAATGATGTTCATGTTTTATTATGATCTCTAAGTTGCAATACTTAGTTCTAAGCATTGATTTAATGTACTAAGTCTTTAAAGACCTTATTCCATGTAATTTCGGTAGAGATTTCTAATGTTATTTTTGTTAGAAAGACGAAGAAAATACTGTAAAACTATTTTATTCACATACAAAGCGAAATACAAATAGTTAAGAGTGGTTGAAGCACATACTTTAGTAATTTTGATATTTTCTGGTTCTGGTTGAAAATGAACAGACCAATTAGATTGAGTTGGACCTGGAATTCAGGGGGCCATTTAAAATTATATGAGCACTTGACAATGACCGTTAAGTTTTAAAGGCACTAAGCTCTAGGCGTAGATACAAGTCTCTCATTCTCATGGTAGATTAAGCCCGAAGGAAAGTAGCTGTGGTCATCTGTGATTCAGTCTTATATAGAGTCTAATGTAGAGTCTTATGTAGTCTTATGAAGAGTCTTATGTAGAGTCTTAAGTAATGTTTTATGCAGAGTCTTACGGAGAGTAATGTGTGAGGTCATATTATGTTAATGACATGAGTATGCAATGCAGAAGATTGTGTTGTGAGGAATGTTAAAAGGACATTCTTGTCGAAGAAATATCCTTCACTCGAAAAAGGTAGAAAGGAAAGGGAAAACTGTAGTACAGGAAAAGGAGAAGGAGAAGGTGAAGAAAGTTCAGATGAATAAACAAGGCGTTTTGAGTTATGTACAATTTATTTTATTTTTATTTGGTTCAATGCTTAGCAGTTGAATGAATAAAAAAAAATTGTGATAAGGAAGGGATGTAGTGTATGCGCATCCTATTCACCCTCTCACTTCCACAGACAATAACTGTCTCGTTCGCACCACGTCAGTCATACGAGAACCGTCGGCGAGAGCAGAGTGCGAGAGCCATTCGGTGAGAGTAAGCGTGTTGGTTGTCTGTCCATTGAGTGCGTGTACGAGCCAGTGTAAGACAGGTTCTACAAATTCCAAAATATTACCAGTCCTCGTTGGTCAAAACGGTAGCAAGCAAACGTAAAGCTTTGTAGATCACTAAACATAGTACCAGCAAATTAGTTACTTCTTGCGATTACAATGCCGCGGCGCCATTTGCGAAACTAATTAAAGAATAATTTCGTAAATCTTTTATTACAAACTCGCCGGCGATTTGTTGGATGTATTCAGATTGTTTATATTTTTAACTTAAGTTGGAGCCGTGTGTCGCGAGTGGTCGGTGAAGAGTTGCAAGAATAAATAAGGGTACTGCGACCCTCAAACTCACCTTAAAATTAGACTCATTAGGGTTAAATTTTGCAATTACGCAGTTAACTTTGCAAATTATATACGTAGGGTCTGTTCCAAAGGTTCCAAGTAAGTTCCTGATTAATAAAATATACAAAACTGAATATCTGAAATAATGTTTTTATTTTATGATTGAAATTGATACCAAATTAAATAGAAAACGAAAGCACGGAAAAAATTACTGTCATGGATAAGTGCTGAGACGGGACTTGAACCCGCGACCTTTCGCTATCCGGGCGACTGCCCTTCCAACTGAGCTACACAGGACTGCTTGACCACGACGAATTTAGCCATGTCTTTCGTTTTTTTTTAATTACGTCGTCAAACTGACGTATGCCTTCATCTCCTGAACAGCCGAATATCTCCTGATCAGAAAATGTGAAAACGGCCCTGAGACGTAATTTTTTTTGCATTATTGAACCCTGTGGTGGTGTCGTCACTAACGTTTCCTACGAATCAAGCAGTCCGGGTTCAAATCCTGGTAAGGGAATGTTTGTGTGATGAACGTGAAAATATATTTTAAACTATTACGGTTATTTGTTTGTTTATTTTAATTCATTTATATATAGGAATGTAGTTAATAATTTATTTCTTTCCGTTATCTAGTATCGAACACAAGTTCTTAATGGTATTACTTGTGGGGGAAGTTAGAAAGAGACCGGTAGGAAACGAAAGCATTCAAAGGTTATATGGTCTTAATTTGAGCTAAAACATTTAATACAGCCTGTAATATACACCTAATATTTATTTTATCTTGAAAAAAGCATATAAAAACTACATAAAATTACAAATTTTATTTTATTTTCAATCAAATAACTGAAACCAACGAGAGGAAAATAAAATAATATTACAAAATATGTAAAATAGTAAAAACACATACTTTCAGTGGTAACTATGTACCATACGTTGACATCTAAACGCTAAAATAATTTGTATATGATTTGAAACCGAAGGGCACTTAAACTTAAACTATGGTTGCAAGTAGGTTCGTATTAGTGAAAAATTCTATATTCTATTCTTTTATATGTATTTTTTTCATTAACGTATAATAACAGTATTATAATGATCTTGATGAAGCTATCCTGACTATCTCTAAGAAGAGTGATTGTTACATCGCTATGGATTGTTAGAACACCTTTGTAGGAACCGGTAGACATCTTGATTTCGATGCGTAGCTTTGCAAGCTTACGTGCTTTAAACAAGATAGTGTTACAAGGCCGTCCGCATGAAAGGCGGCGTTGTATTCAACTAATCTGCACACAGACAGACAAGTCCAACACAAGTGTGTCATAATAACCGTTTTACATAGTTCTTCGTATCAGATTTCTGGAATGAATTTCAGTGTCCATTTCCGGAGTAGTAGTAGTATCACATCATACCAAGAACCAGTAATACGTCTTCATACAAACTGGCCGCTATCCATTAGAATGTGTGCGTGCGTACTCGGCGCCGTGTACGCACGCACTGTGACGCACACATTGACATAAAAATATGGGGGCATAAGGTGGTCTCGCCGTCTCGGTGTGATCGCGCATTGCGCATTCGCTCGCCGCTCGTTCCCGCCCGGCACATGTGCGATAGCCCTAGCGTCAACGCCGTGTGATGCCGGCAGAGTAGAATTGCATCACCCCATATCCTCCAACGGGAGTCGTATAAGGCGACTAATGGACCAGCAAAAGGGGTATTGATCACATTATACTCCGTCCACCAATCCGCATTGGGCAAGCGTGGTAGGCTACTGCCTAAACCTCCTTCGATGACAAGGAGAGGCCTTGTGTCCCAGCAGTGGGTCGAATTATAAAGGCTGTTGATTTATTTATGATTTATAGCGTCAACGCAGAGTAGGCTAATAACTCGCCGACAGCCCGCAGATAAACTACTGTTCTTGGTATACTGTGGTAGTATTTCCGAACAAACAGCTACAGCAATCAGGACATATATTCTCCAATCTAAAGCACCTCTGCAATCCGGGAAATCAGTCCTCTGCAGTGTGTAACGGAAACACTGCAGAGGACTGATTTTCTGAGTTTATTATTTGCGGCATGAATAAGAAATATGTACCTATCGATCGTGTAACTTAAAAGTGTCTGTTCTCTGCACAATATAAAGACATACAGAAACTTGTACCAAAAAAAAATCTAAGAAAGTTCCATAGATACCTATCCGATCATACGATGTATTGTTTTAAACTAACGTGGAAACTATCATATATTCATCCTTTACTTCAATTAATTTTCATAAGAGTGGAGAAGTTCAGAAAGAGAAAGAACAGTAAAAAGTGAAGAAGGGCACAGCGGAATAGCCGCTTGAATTTGGAGCTCCTTAACTGGGGAAATACCCCTACAACATAGTGCCCTAGACTTTAAATAGGTATTTCATTGGAACATTGATTTCAATGTGACTACTTTATAATATACCTATGAGAGTGCATCTATTTGTAACCATCTTAATGCAAATAAAGACATTTGATTTTATTGTAATCAAAGTCAAAGCAAAAATTTCTTAGTCCATTTAGATACGATTTAATTTTGTACACTTACGTTCAATAAATTATACTCATGCAAAAAATATATATATTTAGAGTAAAGATGATAAATGTCAGTATCCGGTAAAGCCTAAATAGGATTAAGTGCCACTGTAATAAAAAGATGTATTGTATTTTTCTTTTGTTAGTAAATAAAATACTAATAATAAAAGCCGTTATTTTAAACACCTGTAGAATCGTCCGCAAATTCCTTTCAATATAAAATATCAACCTTTAGTAGTTTGGTCAAAAGCCCGCGAATACG
Source organism: Elophila nymphaeata (assembly GCA_955850985.1). NCBI lineage: Eukaryota > Metazoa > Arthropoda > Insecta > Lepidoptera > Crambidae > Elophila > Elophila nymphaeata. The sequence continues at coordinate 19,176,924 of OY039088.1, read as the reverse complement.
CTGAAGTCCCCAGAAATGGGTGGTCATAAGTCATGGAAATCATAATAATGAAAGTTAATTTTGATGCCATCGGTTCAATTATGACTCTTTCCAAATCAATACTATGAAAACTGTAAAGGGAGGATAAAACTTGTTGAGTTTCTTGCCGGTTCTTCTCAGAACAAGGCCTCCTGGTAGACTCTTGAACCGACGGCATCAAAATTGACTTTCATAAGTGTACAAATTGTACCTAAATGAATAAAGAAATTTTGACTTTGACTTTCAAGAGTCTACCAGGAGACCTTGTTCTGAGAAGAAGTGTAGATATCAGAGAAAAGGGTGACCTTGTGAATTACATATACATAAGTGTATTAATTTTCTAGATCGTTCAGCATAACATGTTTGAATCAAATTTATATAAAGACGACCGGTCTTAATCAATATATTTCGACACACGTTTATTACAATAAAAATAGGCTTTAGTCGTTAAATTATACGCAGTAGATCGGAGCAGTCATTAGGCTGAGATAATTAGATTTATGATAGGAACTGGTTTGAAATATTAAGTTAAGAATTTTCCTGGCTTGTGATTGTTAAAAATAATATTAAAAATGTTTTTCAAACATGATAAATAGTATTTGTGTGAGTAGGTACTACATATACGAACGCTTATATCAGTCAATCAGCGACAAAAAGTAATAAAACAAACCCAAAAAGTAACAATCCTTCAGTAAACGAAATTTTGAAAGATTTTACTTCTTATTAGATTTTTAAAATAATAATAGTCTTGATTTTAGAAGTATTGCTCAAACATATTTTTTTTTGCGGCCTAGAGTATTCCTGTTTGTAACTAAAGGTATGAGTTGTGTAAAGATTTTCCCATGAAAATTTGTAGTGTTATCTAACTTTTTGTAGCTTGTAAATTAAACAAAATTAGCTGAGACGCGAGCTACAGTTACAAAGGCGTGCGATGTTTATTTTGAACTTTGCTGAGCTTAGAGCTAAAGCTTGAACAAATATTAGATTTCAACGTTCCTAGTCTTTCTAAAGGATATTTTTGTTCCCAAAAATAATATATATGTTTTTTATACCACATTTTGGTGGCATACAGTCCGGTACGATGAACGGTTACCGCAGCCTATGGACACTTGCAATAGCAGGGGTATTAATAGCGCTGCCAACCTTGAAGGAACTTTTTTTAAGAAACCTATTGTTATACTAGTTGTAGTCCGGTGTTTTTGCATTGATAGTTGTTTTTTCATTATTGAATTTAATGGTTTATTACCTTATATGTGTCGTACTATTTTTTTATGAAATAGGTCGGCCACATAGCAAAGACAAGATGCCTCTTACATATAGACATGACAACTCTACAAATTAATTGATATTTTGTATTTTTTAAGTTACTGCCACTTTCTCAATAGGCTTTGAACTTTATAGAGATGGCGTAAGGTTGAAACTGGTTGAATAAATTTTACAAATTTACGCAAGTACACGTCGATGTTTACGTTAGCCGCTGGTAAAGCTAAATACTACTTTACAATATAGATTCTTATTACTTAGACTTAAGGGTTATAACATAAACGTATAATATAACGCACTTGTAAAATTATATTTCATAATTGTCTGTACAAAAATAAAACATTATCGATTTAACTTCTGTATATTAATATGCGAAGAAAATCTATGTACTCCTTTATAAGAACATTGCGCGCAAGGAGAAGTGTGTGATTTGGCATAACTAAAGTTCATATAGAGAAAAGGTACAGAAAAATTAAATCTGTACCTTCATAAGTAGTATATATTAAAAAAAATAAGTCACTCATTTTGTCTGTACGCAGAACTTTTAAACTACGCAGCGGATTTCAATGTGGCTTTCATCAATGGATGGATACAGCGATTCAAGAGGAAGGTTTAGATTATTCGTTTTTATCTCCGTTTAGTTTAGAGTTATCCGTGCGAGGCCGGGTGGATAGCTAATTTATGTATAATAATGTGTTACAATAAATTTAATCGAATAAAGAATCGGAACATTTGCTAACTTATCGGCGACTAGTATAAATTTGATGTCTGTAAGTTTATTAAAAATAAAAGTTTGATATTAATTTAATTCTTTTATTTATTGCTTGACTGTAAATTATTTAGTTCTTAAGTAAGCATATTAAAATGACTAATACCAATTGTTGTTAATTAATTGTAACAATAATAATAGATAATCTTTTGGATGTGCAATTAAATATAATCAATTACTTTAATTAATGACTTGTATTGTAAAGAATGGGCAATGAACGTTACCATTTACATAATTAAAATGACTCGATCGCTTAAAAATGCAAATTATTTTAATTAATTGAAACATCTATTAAAAAAATATTACGTATATCGGTTAAGAAAAAAGTTTTTAAGCATGTTACGCGCATGGAGATGTGACATTTGCCATAATTTATTTCATGTAGGTAAACAGGAAGTGCAGAAAAATAAAATTTATGTACTTATAATATGTGTTACATTAAACAAGATTGAATAAAAGTGGCGGCATTTTTAGCCGACTAGTTCAAATCACTTACCTTTCAAGAATTCCCGGCTTATCTCGGCATTCCGAATCAACAACACCATTCATATTAAAAAAAAAGCAACAACACAGCACTTTAAAAAAATCACCATAAAGTTTCTACGTTCACAAACTTTGACACCAATAACACTCAGAAAGTTTGCGACACCCAAAAGTTGTAACAACTAGCACCATATTTAAATAAAGTGTGTTAGACGACCAGTGAGAGGGAGCGACTTTGCTATTTTGCCGAGTTTGATTTACAAAATGTATCGCAAAAGTTTCTATCGGAAATAAAGGAAACGTCGAAATAAAAAGGAAGCCACGTGTGGTTGGGTCAGCCCGCCATGCGGCAGTGTTGTCCGCGAGCGAACGCAGACGAAAGTTTGACGACGATTGCGCAGAAGCGACACTCCACAAAGAAACCGGTTTAATATGAAACGAGTCCGCTCTTTGTTCTCTATGTAACGGTGCACTGAGATTTTAATTTAAAATAAAGGTAGGTAATATAAACTGCTGTAAACAAAACAAAAGTTTCAGTGACTCTATTACTGTCTAATTTAAAAAATTGATGCTTTAAGCCAAGATCTTTTTGAATGATAAGAAAAATCTTTGAGTATGATAAAAACACATTAAATTACACTGCTTTATCAAGTTTTTTAGCTTTTACTTATCTTTAACTTTTTGGTCTATTAAGTTAGTTATTTAGTCCAGAGAACCAAGTGCTTTGGGTATTTCGAGAACGTCAATAACTAGGTCAAATTATAATAATAAAAACAATAGGATCCTTATCTTGTAATTGACTTTAATATATGATGTACATTAGGTACAAAATTATTGAATGTAGGTATACGTATACCATTAGCTTAATGAGAAAACTATATAATTGTAGCGATACTAAGTAAAGGCTACTTACAATTAGTTATGGTGATGAGGGCGGTGGTAGAAGAGAAACGACCGTCCAAGTTGACTTCTTTTAATATAAAGTAACGGCTAATAATAGAATGATTAAAAATGTAAACATAAATTGCATAAACAAGTAATGAGTAAAATGCTTACTAAATAAATAAATGCTTGCGTACGGAAATAATCCGTACAATAATAACTTTAAAATATTACGCGGAGAGTTCCGTTCTATTACAATAATTCTTATTACTCAAATATCACATACATTTTTAATAAGCAAAAGCGTATTTTATGTGTTATGTAATGAAGAAAATCATTACCAATGCCTTTGTGCAAACGGGGTAATTATGCAATAATATTGTGTAACAGTTTGGATATTGGTCCGTCATCAAACATGTCTATCATATGACTGACTATTGCTGTTCGCCTCTGAAGAAGAAGTCTGAATTCAATTAATCAAATAAAGTTTATTAAGGAATAACATAAAATAAATCCTCATTGTTTAAAAAATATCTTGTAATATCTTGTACAAAATAGATATCAAAGTTTATTTAAAAGAATATTCCTTTCTTTCAATATGCTGGCAAGGTGAATTTGGAATTATTAAGCATAATCTCAGAGCATAACGGTTTGAATATAATTATGTTAGACCTACAATATAATTGTGTTAAAACTAGATTTTCGTTTGCCATTACGATGAAACGGTACTAATGCTTATTATACTGAGACTAACTTGAAGAAAACCGCTCTATCCTCCATAGAAATGTAACAGGTGAAATTAAAACAGTAAATATACATAATATTATATAGTAATATCAATAACAATTCGTATTTTGATACATTAGTCTTCGTGTTGCCAGTCTACGATTATTTAATCTAACACAAGTTAAGGTTAAGTATTTAATACAGTTATGATGCTGCGACCTTCACCAATATGTAAATAAGCATATTTGTGTCAATGGATGTTATTTGATATAGTCTATTAGTTAAATGTATTTTTTCCTTAAGATAACTGTCCTCATTATTGCATATTACTTCCTTAGTTTATTGAACACTAGTAGTCATCGTGTTGAAGCGTCGGTGGCGTAGTGCGTAAGAGCGTCGTCTTCCACCCGGGAGGTACTGGTTCGATCCCCGCCACGTACCAATGTGTTTTACAATTTTGAATTCATATGTACGTTTAATCGACGCTTTTACGGTGAAGAAAAACATCGTGAGAAAACCTGCACACACCTATGAAGAAATGCTTAGGTTGTGTGTGAAGTCGACCAACCTGCACTTGGCCAGCGTGGTTGACTAAGCCCTAATCGCCCCTAATATGGGGTAGGCTCGAGCCCCTCGGTGGGGACATTATATGAGCTGTTGTTGATGAGTCATCGTTGTAATATGATACATAAGAGATCTATGCAATTAACTTATCGATCTACACTTTAGCTTTATAAATAAAACAACTTTTACGGATTTAGCGTTCTGAAAAAAAAAGTTGCTGAAAAGTGTTACGAAACGTCGGGCAATAATAACATCATATAAAATCTAATTACACGCGAGTTAAATCCGTAAAAGTTGTTTTATTTATAATGTGTAGTGCTCGCGCAAATCTAAGAGAACATTACACTTTAGCTTTTTATTATTAATCTAGTTATGGCTTCGCATAGAGCATTTAGCCAATTTCCAGTGAAAATAGTTATTCTGTACTAAAACTTTACAGTAGATTCTGTTAACAATGGAGTCTGTCAACACGTGTTTTTACAACAAGAACTATGGAGAAACTCCCATTCAACATACTAGGCCTAATATTTTATACAAAATATATCAAAATTCTACCATTACCAAGGAAAACTGTCGGTGGTTATGTAATTCAAACCCGTCATCAAATTATTATTACTAACGCGAATGAGCTTAAACCTGTTTGTAACATTATTTGAGCACTGCTTTAAAAGCTCCCAAAATAACGTACATAGAGTTAATCTGCATGTGTATCTATCTACATACAATCATGGTTCACCTGCGGTCGTCAGATAAAAAAATCTGGAGTGGTCTCCCCTTGACTTTCTCGTATACCGGAAACGACTCAAATGTTGATAAAAATCTTATATTTTGATGTCATACAGGCATGTTAAATTTTGGTCACCCATCCGAGTACCGACCACGCACTTGGTTGCTTAACTTTCGTGATCGACGACTCAAAAGTTGATCGAAACCTTATATTTTTATGTTATACATGCGTGTAAAATTTGGTTGCAATAAGTTAAAGCATACTCGAGTTATCGTGCTAACGCACAGACACACAGACGCACAGCCACACAGACACACACAGACATAATTCCAAAAAAAAAATATTTTTGGACTCGGGGTGGTCCAAAACATGTAAATCCGTCAAAATCTCGAGGTCGATTTTTTTACGATTACAAGACTTCCTCTATAATACGTATACGAGAAAGTAATAAAGTAACTTTATTTATGATAAATAGGTCTTTAAAAACTCTTTGATTCGGTTTGATTCGTTTGATTCCATTTGGTGTTATTAGTACAGAAAAAATATAACAACATATCAACATTTTTATCTTAAGAACTAGAAATAAAAATGTTAAGTACTTTATCTATACGAGCGTTTTTATACATAAACTCGATATCTTCTAAAGAAGACAGATAATGTATTAAATGTACAACTCCACGTTATCCACAACTGTATCACGATAACCCCTGACAATTGTTAAAACTTACGACAGCATCAAATAGAAATTAAATTAAGATTAACTCTCACAACAGTTGCAAGTCTACATAAAATATTGGCCGCAAATAATCTTTGCCAAACCAGTTGCTTCCCAAGCTCGGTATTTACTTGAGACATAATCTTATAGGCACGCCATTGGAACGAAATCACGCGTCGCTCATCTACGAGTGATTACTCTTTGAGCATTTTATAGATTTATGGATAATTTCCACCAGCCGTTGCGAAACGAGTGATATGCGGGATTCTGAGCAATGTTCGCCTCGTTACTAGAGCAAACGCTTAGTGTGCGTTTGTGGAAAAGCATAGGAATGAAATACAGTGAAACTGTGTAGTACTGAGTTTAAGGCGGTATTTATATTGAATATGAAGAAAATCGTAGTAAAAAATAAGTAGTTTACCAATTTATTGTACGCCACAGTTTTATTACCTATAAGCCTAATAACATTGAAAATGAAAAATGCTTTATTTCCTGAACAATTAAAACATAGTAACATTTCTTGTGAAATCCACACTAGGCAAGCCTGTATCGCGGACATCAAAACGAATTCCAGAATATAAAAGTAAAAGACGGCTTCTTATTTGCAGTATTAATAATATTTTTTTTTTGTAAAATTGTATTCATAAATAGGTAACTATACCTACATGTATATTAAATAAATAAATAATAACAGATAAAATATAAAATGAATAATATATATTGAAACATAAATAATGTGTAGGTACCTAATTGATATTTAGTGTAGATTGCTGCATTATGTCAGAACAGTTACTAGATTTTCGGTATCTGAGTAGCTTAGAGTATTCAACCAGCTAAAAGATAATGTATTTAGTTATGATGGAAATTGATACCAAATTAAATAGAAACGAAAAACATGGAAAAATTCCTGTCATGGATAAGTGCTGATACGGGACTTGAACCCGCGACCTTTCGCTATCCGGGCGACTGCTCTTCCAACTGAGCTACACAGGTTTTTTTGACCACGACAAATTTAGCCATGTCTTTCGTTTTTGATTACGTCATCAAGCTGACAGAAGGTGGTAGGGTAGTTAGCTGAAGGTGGTAGGCGGACTACAAAGAAGTCCTACCACCAACCAAACCGAGTACAAATTTGTACTACCTGGGGATCGAACCTGGGACCTCTGGGTCTAACTCCGTTGAACCACTAGACCACGGAGGCGGTTGGAGTAGGTATACACGTAACCCTGTGATTTTATTTCTCGCTTTTTTCAAGAAAACCAGCACACGTGCTATCTCTTTCTTACAAACATGGGTACTTAGAAATTCATCATCATCATAACAGCCTTTATAGTTCGACCCACTGCTGGGACACAATGCCTCTCCTTTTTATCGAAGGAGGTTTAGGCAGTAGTCCATCACGCTTGACCAATGCGGATTGGAAGGAGTATAAGGTGATCAATATCCCTTTGCTGATCCATAAGTTACCTTCTACGACACCCTTTGGAGTATATGGGGTGAACTATTCTACTCTGCCGACAACAAATGGCTAAAAATATCACTTAAAAATTACGTAATTTAAATAAACAAACCGACTTGGAAACAAAAAATGGAGACAAAAAAATAAAATCTAAATGCCAACTATGTTTTTTTAAGGTCTGTGCTACAGACAAGTGACAACGCTTATTATAAATATTGAGGTTGGCATCGACCTCAAATAACATAGTTGGCATTTAAATTTCAAATTTCTATTTGTCCGTATTAAGTTTTGAAGGATTTTTATTTTTTATTTTAATGTAATTTATTTTCTGTTTTTAGTTATTTTAGTATAGTACTACAGTTCTTAACACTATAAAATTTTCAGGAACTATCTCGAAACTTTGATCTTCAAGACAAAAAAAGAATAATCGAAATTAGTTAACAACTTTCGAAGACATCGACGTACAAAGTTGGAAAAAATCATATTCGTTTGAGTGTTTTGACAATTCTTAAAAAAACTACCCTACCGATTCAAATAAGTTTTTCATGGGACCATTGGAAAGTATACTCTTTTCGCAAATCGGTTCCAGCGTCTTCGAGTAATCGGGGAACATACATAAAAAAAAGTTTCTTTTTTATATTACGAGATGGCAAACAAGCTTGCGGCCCACCTGGTGTTAAGTGGTTACCATCGCCTATAGACACTTCTATATTAAGGGTATATAACTTAACACTGTAAATGCGTTGCCATCCTGAGGACTAAGATGATATGCCTTCCATGCCCAGTAATTACACTGGCTACCTTTCCCTTCAATTTGAAACACAGCGAACTGCTTCACGGCAGAAATAAGACTTCTTTTTTGAAGTCGGTTACACACGTAGGACGTAGGAACCACCTTGCCGGTCGGTATGGCGAGGGTGGCTCATAATGAGCGTACTTAGCAAAATATCATTTTGTTTTTTTTTAAATACTTCCTATTTAGTTCCTGCCATGTTTCTCAGTTTCCGAAAACTAATCATAGCGTAAATTTAGGTCGTGTTCTATTTACGTGGAAAGTTTCATCCAACACGCCCGCTGTTTCCACGTGATTGAGTAATCTAAACATATTCCCAAACCAGGGATGTTATGGATTTACAATTTCGGAATTAGATATGGATGATGATATATTACCTCAATACCGATATATCGATTTTAGTAACGGTTACGTAGTCGTATCTGTAGTGACTTCGTATTCAAATTCAAATTTCTTTATTGCTTGTTACATGATATAAAGATGTCAATATTGTTGTTTTAAGTACATGTGACGTCCTGTTAGGCTGTTGCAAAGATTTTAATTATAAGGAGTTAGACAAGTCTTAGAGAACAATTATAAACGCTTACAATAATAATAAAATAATAAAGACTAAAATATTTAAATTTTATACAAAATTCTTAATCATCTATATACTGAGCCCAAAACTAGATAGGTACTACTTTTTGGTTGTGTTCTCTATACTCTTATCCTGGAAATATTCTGTGACACTGTAATACGTTTTTGAAATATGCATATTTTTAAGTTGTTTTTCGAAGATTGATTTTTTTTTGACGTGACAACGTCTTATAATTCGATAGAGCCGGCTGCACGCACGAAAAAACATGACGTCATGCGTTACCTCGCTCTGAATCTAATTCTCTAATTTGAATTTGGAATTATGTTCTTTAAAATTTAAACTTTCAATGATACCAAAACCAATCTAATGCGAAAATCTATTAAACAAATGAAATTAAATTTTTCTTTTGAAAAATGCTACCATTCCATCAGTATTTTCTTAAGACGTTGTCACGTTCAACTATCGTCAGTAAACCGACTTTACAGACAACCAATTTTTTTTTTCAATACTTTTTATGCAGTTGGGAGATCGTTATATAGTTTGATCATCATTGAGTGTGGAGCTGGGAAGTATTATTTTAATTTTGAAAAAGGTTGACTTAATTTATTTGGTAGCGATTGTTACGTCTCATTATATTAACTGGGGAGTATAAATATGTATGTTTTTTTACTACAGGCTTCATAGATACAAAGACATGGTACGGTAATACATACTAATACTAATATACATAAGATATATAAAATGGTAATATATTAAGATAAATAAAATGGGGTTTGCATGTCTCTGTTTGTTCTATGTTAGCTATAATCCTTATGCATTTTTTCTGAAGCACAAATATTTCATGAATGTTACTACAGGTTCCCCAAAGTATAATACCGTATGAGATTCTCGAATGGGCGTACGCATAATATGCTGACAGAGCAATTTTGGCGTTTGTAATCCGCTTTAGGTTTCTAACGGCATACATAATATTAATCGATTGTTACAGTTATGGATTGTTACGAGTCATGATAGAAGATGAAGTAAACTTAGGTTTATTCGGTTTACTTAATAGGTTTTCTTCTCTTTCGAGCCACTCTTGTCAGAGTGCGCATGGTATGCTGACCACGACCACGGCAAGGGGTTTAAGTGCTAATGTTGCTCGTCTCACGATGTCCCGCCATCTTTCTCGGCTTGCGGTGTTCCTGGTACACTCATGCAAGGGACCGCCACTGCAGCATTAATCTGATTGGTCCATCACACGGGTGACCTTCCACGAGGTCCAGTGTCCTCCACTCGCTTTGCACGACGAGGCGCTTAATGGACTTCATCGCGTATTAAGACGTGTCTGAAGTATTTTAAAATACGAGTCTGGAGCTATGTTAGAGAGCCGCTCCTCGATACAGAGTTCTTGGTGAATAAAAATGTTGGTACAAAACATGGTTCAGGACACTCCAAGCATCCTTCTCCAGCAACACATTTCCAGAGCATAGTAGTTAGTAGTGCGCTGTCGTTACATTAGTAGGTTTACCCAAGCTTTTTGAAGTAAAACTTCTTTAGGCGCGACTAGGGGGTAACTCAGATTTTTCTAACGGAAGTAACGCTCAGTATTCTATAGTCTGTGTAGTTTCCGCTATTTAAAAATAGTAATTTCGATTGGTCGTAAGTATCTGTCATATTTTATTTTGAAGTAAAACTTCTTTTGTCTCTGTCATATTTTTTTTTTCAGTTAAAATTTAATCATTTCAGTGATCTACGTCAAAGAAGTTTTACTTCAATCGCGCGTAAAGGTTACACGCACACAATTTTTTTAGGTAGAGTCCACACATGTTACGGTTAAAGTTCGAAATATTAAATAAGTATATATATATACATATTATGCTGTTGGTGTACCCTAATGTTTGGTAAACCAGTATACCTCAGCAGCGGTTAAATCCCCGGTCACCAACCTTTTTCCAAACCTCTGTTAGAGACGCTTAGACTTATCTAACCGACACCTCACTCGTATATCAAACAAGCAATATCACTAAGTGTACACATACAGGCGGTAGAATTACTACATATCCAACCATCGGGGACATGTTGATAGTTGGATGGATCGATCGAATGCTGTTATGCGGGTCAGTCGCTCTACTTGTGATAATATATAAAAATTTAAACAAAAACATTTTACTTATATTAGAAAAAATACACTGAAAAAAATCGACCTGAATCGGAATTCTAGGGTGGCGGGTTTTCTAGTATTAAAAATATTTACGCGTTTGTAAACGAAAAAATGATTCCAAAAACATTATAATATGTTTACATTTGACCAACTCCGTGGTCTACTCACTTCTTATTTTAATTTATTATATTATTATGATTAATTATTAAAGACTTGACAATGTGAATTATGACTCTTTTCAAATCAATGCTATGAAAATTGTAAAGGGAGGATAAAACTTGTTGAGTTTCTTGCCGGTTATTCTCAGAACAAGGCCCCCTGGTAGACTCTTGAACCGATGACATCAAACTTGACTTTCTTAAGTGTACAAATTGTACCTAAATGAACAAACAAATTGTCTATCAGTGGACGTCTATTGGATGAATGATGATGATTAGACTAGAGCCACTTCCTCAGCGGTTGAGGGCTCCAAATGAAAGCCTCACAGACATCTCACCGTTTCAGCGTCATTGTTGTCAACCGCCATGGTAGCCAGGCGGGCTTAAAGCAGCCCATCAATTTAATGTTTTAAAGTTCATTTAAGTTTCTTTTTTTTTAAATTGATTGCAATTTATCCCAAATCAAATAGAAAACGAAAAACAAGAAACAAATCCTGTCATGATCTTTATAAAACGTGGACTAAAGTTAGTCGTGGTTGATGCTAACTCTGTCTCTCATTGAGCAAATAAAAGTGACAGCAACAGTTTTAAACCATGGCTAATTAGTTTATAATAATCAGGACTGCTGCTATTGCAGCTCCATTACAGGACTACGTGATCACGACAAATTTATTCATGATTTTTGTCTCTGATTGTGTCACAAGCTACGTATGCCTTACAATGCCGAAATTTACATCTACAACACACCCGATGAGATATTTTTAACCGACTTTAAAATAAAAAATCGGGAGTGGTCTCCCCTTGACTTTCTCGTGTACCGGAAACGACTCAAAGGTTGATAGGAACCTTATATTTTGATGTCATACATGCATGTTAAATTTTGGTCACCCATCCGAGTACCGACCGCGCACTTGGTTGCTTAACGTTCGTGATCGACGGCTCAAAATTTGATAGAAACCATATATTTTGATGTCTTACACGTATGTTAAATTTGGTTGCAATAAGTTAAAGCATGCTCGAGTTATCGTGCTAACGCACAGACACACAGACACACACAGACATAATTCTGTGAATGGACTCAGGGAGGTCCAAAACGTGTAAATCAGTCAAAATCTCGAGGTCGACTTTTTTGACGATTACAAGACTTCCTCTATATTACGTACGAGAAAGTAAAAATTAGGTAAATTCAACCTGTATGTATGTAATATTCTTGGAATTGCACAATTTTTGATGTTAGTCTATACCAGCTGCTAAACACATGTGGCAAATTTCATGAGTGTATGTATGTTTGTACATTTGTATGTTTGTCCACGCATATCTCAAAAACTATATGTTTTTGGATTTCAACAATTATTTTTTTGTTTAATTATGTATATAATGTTAAGACAATTGTAAGAAAAAAAGCGTCGGTGGCGCATAGTGCGTAAGAGCGTCGTCTCCCACCCGGGAGGCACTGGTTCGATCCCCGCCACGTACCAATGTGTTTTCAAATTTTGATTTCATATGTACGTTTAATCGACGCTTTTACGGTGAAGGAAAACATCGTGAGGAATCCTGCACACACCTATGAAGAAATTCATAGGTTGTGTGTGAAGTCGACCAACCCGCACTTGGCCAGCGTGGTTGACTAATCGCCCCTAACGTGGGGTAGGCTCGAGCCCCTCGGTGGGGACACTATATGAGCTGTTGATGATGATGATGAATTGTAAGAATTACTTGTTTTAAACATATTGTAATAAGGTTAATAAATTATCCGAATCATTCATCGAATTGGAACTACCCTAAATGCACACGAAACCTCTCTATTTTTTTTTTATAAAAAATATCTATCAAATTATTGCACCGCCGGCAGATTATAGTAGCATCACCCTTTATCCTCCAATGGGTGTCGTAGAAGGTGGTTAATGGATCACCATAGAGGTATTGATCACCTTATATTCCGTCCCACCAATCCGCATTGGGAAAGCGTGGTGGACTACTTCCTAAGCATACTTCGATTACAAGGAGAGGCCTTTTGTCCCAGCAGTGGATTGAATTATAAATGCTGTTACGATGATGACCTGTTAAGCAGAAGTGAGGTCGAAATGCAAAAGTAGGTAGTACGAGTGACATGTACTCGCAAACCTCCCTCGCCTTGCTGACCTCCAAGGTGCTTCTTTACACCTCTTCTGAATGACCCATTGGATTGAAAGAGGGAACTCGATGTGTAGCCAGTGAAATATTAAATTACCTTTGCAAGAGTTTAAGTGATTACGTAGCCTTTATTTGACCGGTCTGTCGGCAGCCGTATCGATGTTTAGTTTCACGGCTGAAGGGATGCCCGCTCGCACGGAAGCGACCGCACGTGTGCTGACACACACTATATCTATAGGATTTATGGGAGCTAATGAAACACACAGTCTTGAAGTAAAGTAATTTATATTTATCTTAATATTTAGGAAGATGTGTTTCTAACGCGTTACGTTGCTAGAGTATCACAGACTCAAGTGACACGCGCTGGGACTGCACGGGGTCGAACTCGGAGCATAAAAACAATGAATTATTTCTAAATACTACTTGTGGTTAAGAGGGACATAATTTATTTCGGTAAATTCCAACACGCCCCTATATGTCCCAGACGTTAAGAAAAATATTCTCAGTTTATGGAATAATGCTCATTTAGAAAAAAAAGGTGATTATTACTATTTACTTATAGCGTTAAATTTTAGTTCCTTTTGTAATATTAGAATTGAAAAAGATAAAGGTACATAGTTTTTCCGAAGCATGTGTAAGGTGTCCAACGTTCACGTATATTTGGCAAACATAATTAACGCATGCAGTGTTTGCATATCAGTATTTGTGGCAACTAGTTAATTATTGTATAGCTTTCAAATCTGTATTGTGAATAGATTGCTGTACACAAATGTTGGCAAACCTAAATAAATAAAATAAAGAGGCGAGCTTAACCCTTAACTGTTATCGGGGTCAAAAAAGACCCCAGCGGCTCATATTTTTTTCTCATAACTTTTTAGTTTAAGCAGCTACACTTTCACACGCCTAGGAAATCTCATTATATCGCGCATCATAAACAGCTCATATAATGTCCCCACCGAGGGGCTCGAGCCACATTAGGGGCGATTGGGCCTTAGTCAACCACGCTGGCCAAGTGCGGGTTGGTCGACTTCACGCAACCTTAGAATTTCTTCATAGGTGTGTGCAGGTTTCCTCACGATGTTTTCCTTCACTGTAAAAGCGTCGATTAAACGTACATATAAATTCAAAATTTGAAAACACATTGGTAGGTACGTGGCGGGGATCGAACCAGTGTCACCCGGGTGGGAGACGACGCTCTTACGCACTACGCCACCGACGCTTTACACTTTTACTTTTTGTCACTCTGCTGTTACTAAAACAAGAGTTAAGCTACACTGCTGGGGTCATACCAGATGTGTGCGTTTTATGGTAAGAGTTATTTTGTAAGTTTTATTATGCTTTTGTAAATAATCGCCATCTTGGCGAGTTTTTTCGCAACAGTGAGATTATACCACTATTTGGAAAACGAAAATCAAGAATCTGATACTGAAAATGATCATAACGCTTGTGAAAATGAAAACAATAGCTGTTGAGGAAGCGGTGGTACTTATCAGTTTTGAAGGCTATTTTATAGACATGGATGTTGAGCCTTGCAGTTCTAGCAGTGAAGAAGAAAACTTATTGCCATAATATGCTGCCGATAACAGTGATTTATACCAAATATTCGACATTTTCAGGCATTTATAGCTTGTTTTTTTGGCACAAATGAGAAAGAAGGACAATGGGAAAAGTCTGAAAATCAACATGATTATTTTTCCGGTATTATCATAGATCTTAGAATTTAGCAACTTTGTTAAAAAATAAATAATATGTATGATTAATAGAAAATTAAGTACCCTAAAAAAGATAAAACGGTGCCCAAAGTAACTATTCCACGCGGACGAAGTCTCGGGCAAAAACAAGAGTTTGTATATAACAAAAACGTATATTAAACATTGCACACAACTTAGATTTATGTTAGCTAAGTCACGGTTAGACGGGTATAGTTTAACGTCGACGGTAAACTAACTGCGTACGGTGAAGCGCAGTTTAACTGGAAGCGTTCTACGAGAACTTTACAGTAGTTATTTTTAAGTTCACTTGTTGTAGAGAAGTTTTAAGTTTAGTTGCTTCACAGTTTTATAAAATTGCTACACGACGGAGCCACAAAGGAAAAATATAACCAGTAAGCTTAGAAGGCCAACACGCCAAAGCGTTTCTGCGAGTAATAAAAGCCATTACTAAACACAAACTTTTATTTAAATGCTCTAAAAAGAAGAAAATACTCTTTAAATAGAATTAAACCTAACAATTTACTAGACCACACATACACACACACGCACGCACGCACACACACACACATACACACACACACACACACACACACACATGTATTACATTTAAGATTAGTTTGTGTTTTTATTTGATTTATTTGTATTTTTGTTTCTTTTAATTTTTGTGAGCACTAAAAAGGTCTATAGGTGAAATTATTTAAATAAGTTAGTATAGATATGGAAGAGCGGTGCCTCCTGACACAAGCAATGTCGTGCTTAAAAGGAGGCATCACCAGTCACAGTTCTATATGAACTTTGTATTAATATAAGTATATGCAATAATTTTTGCGTTTACAAACGCGTAAATATTTTAATACTAGAAAAAATATAAGAATAGTTGAATTTGAATTGAAATTCACCACGTGTCAATCAAAATACTTTCCTTTTTCTACCCTACTTCCAATTTATATGATTCGGTGCAGTATCTCTTGATATTGACATTGCTGCTTGATGTTTTACCATTAGATTTTTAGAGCATACTAACGCGTATATTAGAGCGAGATAGATAGACGAGACCATTTCACGTACACGCAGGCGGCCTATGTAGGCCTGTCAGTCACGTAGAAAAGACAGCAACTGTCAGACTGCAGTACTATTTTTCAAAAAAAAAAGGGGAGTAGAGGGGGGCACGTCGCCGCAAGGTGGCGCACTTTTCACCGGCAGGCTTGATCACAGATTAGAAAGAATATGTCTAAAGCTTGATACCTGCCGAGATACTGCCCGGGCAATGGGCTATCGTCCAACGACCTAGGGGGAAGGTGAAGACCCGATAGTCACTATTTTTCACGCACACATGCGCATTACTCACACAGGTGCATTTATTTGGTCTCGCCCTAGTCGTTCATTGTTTATCTATAAACGACAGTAATTGTAAATCTATGCTGGTAACATACCCTAATGGGAGTGCGCAAAAAAGTACTAGTCCGCCATATTGGATTTAGAATGACGTCACTTAGCTAAGCATATGTAATTGATATCGAAACTAAACGTGTAAGTATGCAAAATTTCACCACAATCGATTGAGGATATTTGCTTTAAAATTCAGTTGCAAAAGTTTACCCGCGCATTGGTGTGTGCGGGTCGAGGTTGATGTTAAATAAATAACCGTGACTGCAGAAAAAATATTCTTGCTCATTATACAATAATGCTCCCTACCAGGATTCAAACCCGGACCACTGGATGTGTAGGCAGCGTTACTGAATCACTCCACCACAGCAGCGTCAAAAACTGTAAACAATTTATTCATTGACAAAATGTACCACACAAATATTTGAGACAGTAATCTAGAGCCAGCTTAAAGGAGACCGTAGTCAAATAGAATGTGTTATTACTTTGTCAGTGAGTAAATATTTAATGGACTTGACATTAATATATTTTAAGCAAAACTTTTACGAAGACGCTGAAATAAAATTGACTAGAGGACAGGGTCTGCGCACGCAAATATTGCTTTAAACTAAAATGATAATACAACATTATTTACTCAACTTAGGTCAACATTGTTTACTCTTATAAAAATCAGCTTACAGAATTTTCACAAAATTCTTAGGAAGGTTTCATTAGATTGAAATATAGTTAGCCGAGATAAGATTCAATTACCCGCCGGCGGCAAAAATAAGAATAATATAGTTATGGGTAAGTATGGTCGAGAGGAATAGAAATAGGTATTATTAAAAAAGTACATCAAAGAACTTACGATCCATCAATTTATATTCAAGGGCAAGCATAGCCGAAGAGACGTATGGTTGCACACGGATCTTATTACTTATTACTTATCTTATGATGGGGCTGTGAGTTTCTTCATGGAGCAATTCGACTCAGCGGGATCTTTAATGTCTCCTCTTTCCCTTTACTCTTGTTGCCCCTTGAATATGTAGGCCATCAGCCTAACTATGTCCATCGGCTTGAAGAGCCTGTAGTGCTCTGGCCTTGGGTAGGCCTAGGATATTCATTCTAGCCCTGGCTATAGAATCGCAGTCACATAGCAATTGTTCCATGGATTCCCGGTGGCGTCCCAGGCTCTGCAATTCGATATTGTCTAAATTTGCATTGTGTTGAGCGTGTGGTTTGTAGCATAGTGCCCTGTAAGCCCACCCAAAATTAGGCGGGCTTTTTTTACCACCTTATACAAGAATTAAATGGATAAGTCGACGAATAGGTATTGTTTTTATTGTATTGGTAAAATATATTAAGTTCTTCAACGTAAACAATTCGCTGACTTAATAAACCCATACAAACAGTCATTTGTCTGCGGGGTATTTATTACATTCACTGTTTCCATCCAAAGCCGAGCTATTGTAAGCCAGGGCTGTCACTCTGTGGAGCTGGCGTAATGGACCCCCGCGAGACAATTATGACCTCCTTATGAGGTTTATGTGATGAATTACGACATAACGCTTGACAAGACATATTGCCTGCGTATTGTTACATTTGTGGGAGCTGTATTGTGTGATGTTGTGTCATCACACGGAACTGCGTTTCGGTATGTTCGCAATAAGATTTTTTGTGCAACAATTTGGTAGACCAATTCATAACTGAGGCTGTCAGCGCAAAAGTGGCCTAACCCTCAATTTATGGCCTAAGTGGCTTAGGCCACTTATGAAGTTTACGTTGAGAGAAAAGTATCAATGGAAAAAAACTTTTGCAACGCCATCTATTGACGCTTGGTGAAACAAGAGATAGGCCGATTTTGAATTATATTTTAACACATTTTTATTTAATTGAAAAATTGAGGGTTAGGCCACTTTTGATTGAGGGTTAGGCCACTTTTACGCTGACCGCCTTAACTTTATATTTCTCAATATGTTATTATTTTATGCTGTTCAATCAATACTCATATAAATTTACAGATTTAAGGCGCTTAAGTTATTTTATGTAAAAACCACAATCCGCAAACTAACCAATGTTTAACCGACTTCAAAAAAGGAGGACGTTCTCAATTCGACTGTATTTTTTATGTTTGTTACCTCATAACTGTTTACTGCGTGTACCAATTTTGAAGACTCTTTAATTTATTCTTTGGAAACTGCTGTTTGTCATGTGGTCCCATTTAAATTTAATCGACATCTGACGAGTAGTTTTTGAGTTATCCCTAATAATGAATATTTAATAGACATCAATGTTATCGTAATACTTGTATATCTAAAAGATCTCAAGATAGTTTCCTGAAAATTTCTATACTTGAAAACACTAAAGCGTAAAAAATAAATTATTTTGAAATAAAAAAAACCCATTCAAACTAAGAACAGAGAAATAAAAATTTAGTTTATAAAAATCTAAGGCTCGTGTAGAATGAGTCTCAAGAATCAACTCCGTGCTGAGCGTCTTACGTCTCTCTCACTTTGTGCTTGATAGAAAGCGACAAACGATTCTCAAGACGATTAATTTCTGAGTGTCATTCTGTAATACAGGCCTAAATATTTTTGAGGTCGGTGCTTACCTCAATATTTGGAATAAACGTTGTCCCATGTATTGGAAACCTACTTCAAAAAAACATTTAGATTTTTATAAACAAAATTTTTATTTCGCCGTTTTTAGTTTTGAGGGCGGTTTTTTTTATTAATAAAAACAGGAAAGCTCTTGAGCACTCTCTCACCTGATCTTAAGCGAAGATGTGGCCTACGATGTTACATGCTTACCTAGACATAGCCTATTCACTCTCGCCTTGAAGACACCCAAGTTATAATTATCAGGGAACACATCAGCAGACAACATGTTCCACTGCTTAACTGTTCGCATTATAAAACAGTTAGCTAATCCTTTTGTGCTAACGGTTCGGTGCGGGGGTTTTTTATACAATACGAGATGGCAAATAAGCTTGCGGTCCATCTGATGTTAAGTGGTTACCGTCGCCTATAGACACTTGCAATATTAAGGGTAAATCACACACTAAGTGCGTTGCCATCCTGGGGACTAAGATGATATGCCTTCAATGCCCAGTAATTACACTGACTACCTTTCCCTTCAATCCGAAACACAGAGAACTGCTTCACGGAAGAAATAAGAAAGGCACCAGATAGGTACCACCACCTATCCAGACGACCCTACATATGGATCTACCACTTGTGAAAACCATTCAAGAAACTATGTACGGGTTGAGTTAGCTCGACCTTGCACGCCTGAGTGTCCGTAAGTAAAGTAGTATATCCAGCCTAGATGTTAAAACGGCTACGTCGTTTGGTATTTTATGAAGCTTCACATAAAAAATCGGGAGTGGTCTCCCCTTGACTTTCTCGTAAACCGGAAAGGACCCAAAAGTTGATAGAAACCTTATATTTTGATGTCATACATGCAAGTTAAATTTTGATCACCCATCCGAGTACCGATCGCGCACTTGGTTGCTTAACTTTCGTGATCGACGGCTCAAAAGTATACCTTATATTTTGATGTCATACACGCATGTTAAATTTGGTAGCTAGAAGTTATACCATACTCGAGTTATCGTGCTAACGCACAGACACACAGACATACAGGCACACAGACACACACACAGACATAATTCTAAAACCGGTATTTTTGGACTCGGGGAAGTCCAAAACGTGTAAATCCGTCAAAATCTCGAGGTCGATTTTTTTTACGATCGACTTCCTCTATATTACGTATACGAGAAAGTAAAAGTCTGTAAAAGATTAAAGCTTAAAGTGAGTCAGCCCTGCCGTAGCTTACACTAAATCACCGGCGAGCCGTCACTCCGACATTACGCCCACTAAATTCTCGACCCATTTCCGCGGCTGTGCAGTTTGTGCACTTAATCCTTGCTTGTTTGTGCCTTATATAACGGGGTTTCACTTTATTGCATCACTACCTAGCAAAAGTTCAGGGATTCGATCTTTGTTAAGAGAGTACAGCGACCTTCGTCTGCACAGAAACGGAAAACTTTTTCCCAACCCTATTTCTTATGCGACGTTTATGATTATTTTGGAATGTTGTTAACATTTAAGAAACTTTGTACGTTTTGCTTATTGTTACTTTCTCGTATTACGTAGTACCTGCATAGGAAGTCATGTAATCGTCGAAAAATTCGACCTCGAGATTTTGACGGATTTACACATTAGACCTCTCTGAGTCCAAAAATACGTTTTTGGAATTATGTCTGTGCGTTAGCACGATAAATCGAGTATGGTATTAACTTATTGCAACCAGATTTAACATGCATGCATGATATTAAAATATAAGGTTTCTATCAACTTTTGAGTCGTTTCCGGTATACGAAAAAGTCAAGGGGAGACCACTCCCGATTTCGACCGACCGACCACCCCTATTATGTGATAGTTACATAAACTACTAATATTCTTCCCCTAATAACCCACGTACCCGGATATTCGATAAAACTATTTTCGCTCCCTTTTCTCTGAAATATAATCGATTTCAATTAAATTTCAAGTATTAGCCGTCAAAGTTGCTCCTCGTGATTTACAAATCAAGTTCCAATTAGCAGCCGCTCGCTGCTACAAATAAGTTACGGGCTTCAAAGCTCCCGGTGCATTTTAAATTCATTGACCTAACTATTTTCTAGAAAAACTTTCACTAATTAAAAAAGTAGATTACACTGAGTGGGAGTGGGTATATAAGTTTATAAGCTTCAGTAGCTTAGTGTAGGAAGTAACAATTTAAAAATGTAACAGAAAACACAAATTTAATAACTTGCGGTAAACTTAAATAATATCTAAAGTTGCGTCTAGATTAAGTAACATCTTTTATAACTTATGCTATATAACACGTCCACACTATTAAACATTGCTGCATAACATTGCAACATACAAACATGTATATTAGCAAACATGTTGTACTATGTTTTAAAATATGTTACATAGTCTGGATTCATCTAGTCTCTCTCCTTCAAACACTTACATACTCACACGCACACACATTAAAAATCTAAATTCACCAACTGTTCAACCACTACTACTAACAAATATTATTAAAAATTAATTTGATAATTTTAGTTTAGTTATTAGTTACCAATTAAATAAATGTACAGTCAACAGCACGTCGGGCTATACAAAACTGTCAAATTTCTCCAAACGATTTTCAACCTAAGTCTATTCAATATAAAGTGCATAATCGATTGGGAAAATTTGACAGTTTGTGGTAACCCAACGTGCAATTGTTTGTACCTACTGCTCGGATTGCTGAGATGATACCACAACACTATATTATGTGTTGTTATCGGTTCTTGTTTGTTGCTTCAGGTATGTTACTGTTTGGGTTCAATCAATCATTATGTTGCAAAATTATGATGTGCATATATACATTCAGACAGGAAAGATTGGCAACCTGTCCTCTCTGTATGTGTAATCAACGAAACTTAATTTTTCTGATATTTTCCGAGGTCTGGTGGTCTGTGAGGACTGAGGGACCGCACTTTATGGGCTGTAGTTTTTAATATCTTTTGTCTACAATTTTCAGATTTGACCTACATTTGTTGTAAATCTTCGACTTCTACTACATCCTGCGAAATTGATTTTGCGAAATACCACTGTGGTCCCTCCCTCAGTTCACACGAACATATCAAATCTTACCAACAACTTTGCTCAACCTCTTTATGAGCATGATTGAATGTATAATATTATGCATGAAGCAGTTAAGTTATAAGCCATTGTAGTACTTGTGTCCTTACCAACATTTATTCGTGTGTGTTTCGGAAGTGACTCTTCTGCTGTAAATGTTCTATTCTATTGTTAATAAATGGCGTCACGACACAAAAAGATTGCGCATTTTGCCAATATCAAGTGAAAATGTACTAAAGCAACAAAAAATTGTACCGTAGATTAAGATAAAAACGGAGTAACTAAATTTGATTAACCATCGTTTGATTATCTCAAACGTCATTAAAGCCGAGTTGCAAAGTCGACGTTGGGCAGTGGTCATATTATGAGCATGACACATTTTTAGTTTTCTTAAATGGAGTTATTTTTTATTGAGGCAAAGGTAACTTAAACTTCCATCCTAATTGTAAAGTCACACGGTATAAACAACAATCGTATAGTTGAGACATACAAAATTATCGAAAAAAAATGGTTTTTATATGAATGTCAGCTTGCCATATTATGACAGTTGCCCAACTAGTGCATGACAATTTTTTCCTTTGTATGGCAGGTGCCGTACCAGGGGATAAATGTTATTCTATAGACCAAAAATTACAGTTTTAGATTTTGCGGCACAGATTTCAACGCAAATTACTATGAACGTTAAATATTTTTTATAATATATAACTACGAAATACTTTTTACAATATCATAGTCTAAGATAAATCACAAAACTTATCATTTTCTCCAAGTGAACCCAAGACCCACATTTGAGCGAATAATCTGCTGTACTGTTTCGTACCTTATTGAAGAGAGAATCTTTTCCAACCCAATACAGCAGATACCTTTAAAGTCTATAAATATCTACCTCACAAAGTTTTTCCATTTTCCCTAAAATATGCTAATATATTGGTATTTTAATTATTATTTACACAATGTAACCTTTAGCTCATAAGTTAAATGATTCCGCCCACGGTTTCAAGTTGTTAATTCTAGTTATACCAAAGGGGAGTTCGGGGAACCACCAAACTCGACTTACTCGAGTGTGCAATATAAATTTGAACTAGCTTCCGCCCGCGACTTCGTCCGCGTGGACATTTTACCCCCTCAGGGGTGGAATTTCCAAAAATCCTTTCTTAGCGGATGCCTACGTCATTTATTTAGTCGGAAGTCTACTTCGTTCTATGTCATAAATTCATTTACAAAAAACAATTCTCAATTAAAAAGTCTTAACATTATTTTTAAATACTTTTTAACTTAAACAGTCGGATAAATTATTAACCTAATAAAAACAAATGTCACTTGCAATCAAATACAAAACATGAAATGACAACTGACAACGTTAGTAATTTTAATCTGTCTGAGTAGTACGATATCCGACGAATATAAAATATCTAGGTATTGAAAAATCAGCGTCATTGCTTTTATATTTTTAGGTCATAATAGCTGACCCCGCAAACATTGTTTTGCCTTATAAATTAAAAAAAAAAAAAAATTAAGGGTGGACAACCCTTATCACTAAGGGGTATGAAAAATAGATGTTAGCCGATTCTCAGACCTACTCAATATGCTCACAAAATTTCATGAGAATCGGTCAAGCCGTTTCGGAGGAGTACGGGAACGAACATTGTGACACGAGAATTTTATATATAAGATAATGTATATTTTAGGGGCTATGCTAATAACACTTTTGATTTTAGGGATGTGTTGCTTTTTGGAACATACACAATATTCATTTAAAGAATGCTATATTCTCACTAAGTAACACAGTCAATTTTTAATTAAAAAATACTATGCGAATAAATTCGCAGACGGAGCGCTAGTCTTAATAGAATTGTAAATTGGACAAAAAAGTAATAACAATGAAGCTTTGAAGATGATAATATAAACAACATTTATTATTAAACTATTTCCACAGAATAACAGCTAAGCTATTCTAACTACAAACGCTCGATCTCACAAAGACTTATCTAAATACGGGTAAATTTAATTAGACAGGGAACGTTAATATTATTGTATGCGTTACGGACACAAATGACATTGAACACAGTAATCAAGTAAAAGAAGAACCGGACTGATTGCGGAGGCCTATAGTATATAAACAAGAAATGAAATGAAATAGCTCATTATTTAAATGGGCTTTGCTTAGTACTATTAAATCGGCAAAAGCCCTACCACCATTTGCTGACGAAATAATATTTAACTCACATAATTATTATTATGCTGAGACGGCGAAGAAATGGCGAAAGAAACTCCACACGGGTCAATAAATAATTATCAATATAATTTAAGTTACAGTTTTACTTGCGTAAATTTTGGGAAGTTAGTCCTACGCACTTGGATCATTGAAATAATTATTTATCATGTAATAAGCCTTTTTATAAAATACGTTTTTACAGTTTTTTTTTTAAATTGGTAACAGGCAAATCTTTAATATTCTTCCGAAGCTTGTTGTAAAAACGTCAACATTGGCCCACAAAACAATTGTTTATACTGTGGAGGCGAGTTTTATATTTAACCAGGTAGTGTTTCTTTCTAGTATTGACATTATGTATGAGCCACGCAGACACAGTTGATAATTGCTCTAACGGCCCGTTTTTGAAGAACAAAGATGCTGTTAATATCTGCAGCACTCCCCCAGAGAAGAATTCTATTCGGATAAAAATTAGCCGTAGGAAAACGATTTCTCCGTTTGTTTTAATTTGTATGAAGACAGTGCTCGCTGCACTATTCTTTAAGTAATGTTCCTTACCGTTGAAACAAGCCCTTCATCAAGCTTGACTTCTAAACTCTTGTTATTTTGTGTTAGGTACTTCTCAACGTTTGTGTCAGGGTGTTTATAACTCATGCTATGTTAAATTTAGCATAGCATCGAATGAAAGTAAATTTACGTTTATGTCTTGAGTAAAGTTCTTTTAATACGTATGTTGACGTCGTGTTGGTGGAATGGTCAGTATAGCTGCCTACACATCAAACGGTCCGGGTTCGAATCCTGGTAGCGGCAAATGTTTGTGCGACGAACACGAATATTTGTTTGCGAGTCATGGTTGTTTATATATTTATTTAACTTTATTTATAAAAAAAATATAAATAAAATTATTACACATATTAGAAAAAAAGTCCGTTATCTAGTATCCATAACACAAGTTCTTAATGATACTTACTTTGGGCTGGATAATTGGTGCGTAGAAATATTTTGTTATTATTAATAATACCTAATTAACCTGTAACATAATGACCATTATAACACCGGTTCGACTCATTATGATACAGCAACCTGTAACATAATGACCATTATAACACCGGTTCGACTCATTATGATACAGTTATTTTTCTTAGAGCTGCTCAAATTTGGAGCACTTGAACTGTGGTAGTACCTCCACCTTACAGAAGACCACAGTCTAATAACATTACATTTGTGTGGTGTTTTGTTTATGTTGGTGAGTAAGGTGCCCAGAGCTCCACGGGGTAGGGACGGGGATTGGGGTTGCTGCACGCAATAAACAAACTTAAAAAAGAAACCAACTTCAAAAAACCAAACCAAACTAAAATTCCTAACCTAAGAACACGGGAAGGCGAAAAATATTTTTTTAGGAGTTAACACTTAGAACTAAACTTTTAGGATGGAAGTTAAAACTCCGTAACGGTTGCCTTTCACCATCAGCTCACCTAAATAATCTGAAAGAATACAACTATCGGTCTATACTTACATATAATATTTAAAGAATTATCCTCCAACTCCTAACCGTTAAGGAGTTTTACCTTTCATGACCAGCTCATCAATATGCGATGATAACAACCAGACGCAAATAGTTAAATAGCTTTAGAAAAAAATTAAACACTTGCCTTTATAATTTGAGACTAGGCCTTGATTTCCTTGAAATATCACCAGATCCTGACTTAGTGAAAATGAGAACACATCAGGAGTATAATCTATCCAATATAAATACAAATTTGAAAATCGGCCCAGAAAAGACAGATATATCTGTAAGCATACATAAAAATATTAAATACAGTGAAACTTAGAACCGACTTCTTTTCTGAAGTCCTCCTCCTTTTAAGGACTACGCGTGCTGGTAAGGTATCACCGACAAACTGTGGCTACCATTATAACGCGAACAAAGATCTTTGGCAACTCGTTTCTCTGTCGCACAATCAAGAAATGGATTTCACTGGCAGCACCCGTGTTCCCTCCTTCCTACAATCCTGGTTCATTTAAAAGAGGCGTGAAGAAGCACCTTGCAGGTCAGCAAGGCGAGGGTGGCTAGCGCGGCGGTTTATCTCTCGCACTGGCTATCTTCGCATTTGGACTCCACTTCTGCTTACCATCAGGTGGAATGGAGTCATTTGCTTGCCTTTTTATTAACAAAAAGTGTTACAAGCGGAGAGGTAAACAGATGAGATAAAACATGGTTACGAGAAAAAACATAATACATTATTACAGCAAATCAAATTTCTCGAGAAGCAGAGCAAAGGAACGGCTTATAAATGGTACTAAAACGAAAATAACTAATGTGTATCCGACGAGTACGGTCTGCAAAAAAACGGTTAATATATTATTAAAAAAAAATACTAGATGACAAACAAGCTGACGGCCCAACTGGGCGTAAGTGGAAGAAATCACTTGTAATTACACTGGCTACCTTTCTCTTAAATCCGAAACACAGCAAACTGTGTCACGGCTGAAATAGGAGAGGCAGTGATACCTACCCAGACGACCCTAAATATGTTATTATGGTTATATAATAATCTGAAGAATAATAGCGTAAATATAATTTTTTTAAAAGAATTTATATCTTAAAAAAAGTTATATTCACGCATACCATTATTCAATACATAGCAGCCTAAGATTATATTTTAAACTTTAGGCATAGCATTTTAAAGCATAATTTTATAAGCGCATAATGAAAGCTGACAGATCGAATATAAAAAGTTATCCCTATTATAGACTTTTCCTCAAAGATTGGTCTTGCTTGTTCATTAAAAAAATAACCCTAAAACTATCGATTATACCAATATTATATAGGTACTTAGTATGGGATCCACTTAGTAATAGACAATATGCCTAGTAACAATATGTGAATTAAAAATAGGTCAAAACAAATTAGCTTAAAATCCTAAATAATAATTATGCTAGCAAAAATAGTATACTTAAAATAATTATGGCAAAGTGTGTCCAACAGTGGGCGTCTCTCGGTAGAAATGATGATTATTAGAACAAAAAATGTGCTGAAGTCGTTATTCCAAAGTAAATTAGGAATAAAAACATAATGCGAAAGAAAGGGATCCCCGGTTCAGTATGTCTTGCTATCGATATACTGTTATAGGTTTTGAATATAAGCGTAAGAAAGTGTATGGGAGCTCTTCATCAAGCAGAGTCTGTATACTCTCGTGTGATAGATTATACGCAAATTTACGATCAAATAAAGTCTATTTCAATCAGGAATAATGTACCTAATTACCTATTCTAATGCTGAAAGGATTTTTAGAATCGGTCCAGTAGTTTTCGAGTTTATTCGTCACAAACATACAGGTCTTTCCTGTTTATAATATTAGTATAGATATATATTTAAAATATGTATTTATCATATTCGATTAGATTATTATTATAAAATAATAATAGTTAATAGTTTAACACAATAAAAGTCATAGTTTGAATAGCACGTGGCTAAGCTACGCCACGTGGTCGGTTGTATAAAAGAGGGCCGCTGCGAAGCGACAGCTCACCCCGCCTCCACCACGACACGATGTGCCCGAGCCGAGGTCCGAGCCTTTAGAGGCACCCTCGGGCATGTCGCTCCCTACCGACACGGACGCCCTAGGGACGCTAGGCGGTCGAGAGACTCCCCACGGGGGAGATGCTCGGTCGCCCAGTAATCCCCTAGGAACGTCCGACCTACAGGCTTGAGGACCCCCCAAGGTCTTCGCCTTCTTAAAACCCGGTGACGCAGAAAATGTCATCAGAGACAATCTGCAATAGTATTCAAAAAAAAAAAAAAAAAAAGCGACAGCTCAGTTACGTTTGAGCCGGCGAGGTGTAAGCATCGGAGAACAAGGTATGATAGTTTTTATTATTACTCACGTAATTATATGGGTACCCATCCATGACTTGTATACTTTGTGATTTCTTGTATATAACTATATAAGCAGAATAATGTATGGTTCAATAACTATGTAAGAGCGGACGGACAAAACGTTTTGTAGTCAATTACGCTGTATTACAGAAAGTTATAGCTAGGTGGAAAGAGAAGCGGGGGTAGTGAACGGTGAGCGTTGTTGCAATGTAAACGGGCCCGGTAAACCTACACCTGGGGTCACAAATACCAGGCACTACCCCTGGCTCGCCGCTTGTCATACTCGAGTTGTTTTATATTAAGTCGTCTTCAATTTATGCAAATAAGTGAATGGTGCTAACACATACATAGTAAAAGGTTCAATTAAATTCTAAACTAACGTTACACATTAAAGAATGTTGGATTCAACTAAGGTAATAATCTAACACGTGCATACACGTATACTGAACTTCTTCGGTCACGTTCCTAGTCGAGATATTCAGGGAAGAGTGGACGGCACTAGACCGAGAGGTAGATCATCCATGCGATGGACCAACCAAATAAAGTCTGTTTGTGACTGTAACCTATTAAAAAAGAAATAACTAGCTTCTTTGATTAAAAAGAGTTACTGTAGTAAGTATTGTACTGCCAAATCAGAAGTAGTTGTTTAATTTTTTATACCTTAGTTAGGGAAGCAGTAGTACAGAATTTTATAGTATTACAGAAGGGAAGGGAGTCCCCGCATGTTTTACATCTACCAAGGTCACCATCATCATCATTTCAGCCAAGAGATGCCCACTGTTGGACATAATAAGCCTCCCCCAAGGATCTCCAAACCGGTCGGTCCTGTGCTGCCCGCATCCAGCGGCTTCACGCGACCTTTCCCAGATCGTCAATCCACAAGGTGAAACCAAGGTATCGACTGACTTTCATGGGTCGCTATTCCGCATATGGGGAACCCCGAACGCTTTTAATCGACCGAATGGGGAGAATGTGAGTTATGAAAATGCACCCTCAGAGTTCTAAACTGTAAAATGTGGATACATATTATTGCCCGTAACTGTACTAGCATACTTCTAACACTTGCTGTTTCAACTCTTCGACTCAGCAAGACAAGTTGCTAATACACGGGAAATTTATTCAAATTTATGACGAAGTTCATCTGTAAGTTTGTAACTGAACTGCTCTTATATAAATTTAAGGTTCTTTTCAAACAAATTTTAACGGGAAAAGCTTATAATGTAGTTCAGGCATAACTAGTTTAATAATTATGTATTTTACTACTGCTTAATTACAATAATGTTACTAGAGGTTTCACGTCTGAATTTTACACTTTTTACAAACTTACTTATTTTTTTTGAATAATTTATTGTGCACTATAAACTAAAATGGAGAACATGCTAATAAATAATTAACAAAAGGTGTGAATTATTTCTTAAAGAAAAAATCTCTTCCGACCCAACTACGATAGAAGATGCGCTGAGAAACGTGAATGTCCTATGTACACAAAAATTAAAATGGCAATAGCAATTAGTGTTCCTAAATAAATAAATAAATTCTAAACTATATCTCCGTATTAGTGCAAAAGCTTTCCATCGGAAAGTTGTCTATAAGAGAATATTTTAACGTTAGGATCCCTTTTTATGACGATGGAAAATCTGTTTACGGACCGTACCGCAACGTTGGCTAGACGATGCGGCATGTGTGGGAATCCCACACATGCCGCATCGTCTAGCCAACGTTGCGGCCTGACGACACCTTGACATTATCACAGGGTCTACCCACTAAAAACCACCGGTACCCTCCTGAGCCCTTTGAGGGTATGTTTCGGGATCGACTTACGTACACATTGCCACTGAAAGGCAGCGTTAGGACCCCTAATGTATGTTAAGATATTTTGTTCTACAGTAAAATGAAGTTTGATTAGGGTCTGGTACAAATAAATCCATTTATTATTTATTATTATTACAACTATTAATTTGAAACACTTTCGGTAGAATATATCGCTTACGTCATGTTTCTTTGCTGACCCTCCGATATTGAGATAGGTCGCCGTCGACAGCTGGATTCTAGCAACAAACAAAATCAGCGCTTAAAAGCATTTTTATGTCCGCTTCAGTTGCGCTGCAGAAATAGATATTTATATCTGATTACCAAAATAAAATAATGGTATAAGGACTATATTTGTTACATTTTGGCCATGGCTTCTTCTCAATATTACATTTCTTCTTCTCTTCCTACTTCCCACCATTTTTTTTTGTGACGATGGGAAATCCATTTACGGACCACACCGCACGCTGGCTGGGCGTACGGCGTGTGCGGGACTCACCGGCGCGGAATAGCGCCGGTCCTACTCCGCTAAAACCCACCGGTACCCTCCTAAGCCCTTATGGGGGGCGTTTTGGGATCGGCGCACATAGTGTGCGCCATTTCACCAAAACCCCTCCGGGTCCTACTTCCCACCATGGGGATCTGGAATCCTTTCTCATAGAAGAAGAAGGGTACTAAGTAGGTATCCCAAGTTTTCATAAAATATGTAAAGTCTGCCAACCAAGGCATAAAAATAAATAGAGGTGAAAGTATGGAACACTCTGACGGTATATTAGAGAAAACAAAAGGTTTAATTTGTTCCTTCGACTAATAAGTTTTTCCACTTACAAGTATTATAGTTGACAAATTCACTCTTAAGTTTAGTTATGCAACAAGAATTATATTTAATTAATTTAGCAAAATGATGATGAGTTTTAGGAGCACTAATATGGCTATTGTGCATAGTGAGTGATCCAAATATTTTTTTATGAATTACAAATGCGACATGCAAAAGTGTCTAAATTTATATTACCTATTATTAAACAGTTTTCAAATTTCGAAGAAACTTCGGTGACACAGTAATAACGCCTAATATATTAGTGTCTAAGATATATTTCCTAACAAGCTCCAAGGCGTGACACTCACGCCCTAATGCCACCCAATATTGGCCTATTAATCACGAAATTGATTTAACTTAACATTCAAGGCGACACTTCCAAGGAACATTTCAGTGCCTGGGGCTCCACGGTATTATCGATGAGTTATCAATCAAAGGGGGTTAAGAAATTGTACAGTTTCTTGTGAGAAGGTACCTATGGGAAGGTAAAAAAATCTTTAAGAAATTGCTTAAGTTTTTTTGAGTTGATCATTTACATATTAAAAGTAACTGAAGAAATTTAAAAATTGACACCTTTTTTCCGTTTGCCATTGACTTCTTCTGAGTCTTCAGGCATTGTGGCTGGGATGACGTAAAGATGATAACTTTGAAGTTGCTCAGTGCGTTAAAAATGCATATGGTCGTGGTATTGCCTATATCTTGATATTGCCCAAGTTATGCTACGAGCTTATTCGTCAAGAACTAAAGTTATCTACATGGCCGAAAGGATTCTTCGAGTCTACTGAAGAACCGACAACCGTTGGAGAAAATGATTTTTGTATGGGAGATGTAGTAGGTGTAGGATGCCCTGCGACTCGTATTATGACCTTAGGAGGACTTTATTGCAGAATTCCTGTATTTTTTTCTGCTGATTACTGGGATCGGTAAACTTACAGCGATTTTCGTTTGTCATCATCAAATTTAATGGTATTAACAGCTTCCCAATATAATAATGCGTTCAGGTAGCTTTTGTGATTGCAGAGCTCCTGTAGTGGTTCCAGGATGTTCGCTAAGGACGGTGTTGTTTGTTTCTATGCGGCTAGAGTATCTCATTGGTTGAGGGTTCCAGGAGAAGCTGACTTCTACCTTCTTCCTAGTCCTCAATCACCATCTGGTGAAATGAATGCTAAGCATCCCTTCCCTGTCCTATTTAAACTGTGGCTGTCTGCCTCCCTTCTCCATAGCAATAAAAACAATTGCTTATCATTCTTTATTATATTAGCCACTCCTAAGTGCCGACTCCGAACTTTAGTGCAAATTACAATACATTTTTTCGTTTTATACAGAAAGTTTCTTATATCGCGGGAAAGTCGACTTAATTCAGTTCACGTTTAGTTGTAATAAGGACTCATAAAAGACGCCCTACAGGTGTTCTGCCCTTTACAGTTATGAGAAATATTTTAATCTAGTTAGGCAGGGCTGTATTCGATTCATCAATCATAAAAAAAATCTTAGCAATAAATGAGGCAGCAAAATTGGTTACTTAAAAAAACTTGTATTCATATATTTTTTAAATTGAAAGTTTGATGAAAGTTTGATTTACATGATTTATGTTCGTAATATAGAATGAGTCTCAACAATCAACGCCGTACTGAGCGTTCTACGTCTCTGTCACTTTGTGCTTGATAGAAAGTGATTCTCAAGACATGATTTAATTTCTGACTGTGATTCTGTAATACGAGCCTTAGAGTGTAACATCTGTCCTGGTGGTTGGCTTTTGTTTGATAGATCACTGAAGGTTAGTAACCCGTGTTGGGTTTGGTGCCCCTTTTATGCAGGCGACAGGCTGCCAACCTGTCACTATTTTGTGTCACTGATTGACTCATAATGCCAGATTTGGCTTTATGTATAACTAAATGTTACTTTATTAATATTACTTTTATTTATGTATGTATGTATTCAGTTGAAAGGGAAGCTCTTGACCTATGCCTAATCTCAAGCCTATATCTCAGGCTTTAGCCTTCATTCATCAGCACCAGTGATGACGAGGCTCGAGTTTTAACTGAGTTTCATCCGAAAGCCTCAACTACGGCAGCATCACTAGTAGATACACTATAGTACCTTGTCATAATAATCATTCATACATTATGGTGGCACTTATTACTTCAAAAGCGCTGTCATAGGTACTAAAGTGATAATGTTTATACTTCTGACGTTGGCTGTACCAACATAGTCGCTCTAGCATAGCGAAGGATTTACTTTCATAATAAATGTCATCATCATCAACAGCTCATATAATGTCCCCACCAAGGGGCTCGAGCCTACCCCACATTAGGGGCGATGAGGCCTTAGTCAACCACGCTGGCCAAGTGCGGGTTGGTCGACTTCACACACAACCTAAGAATTTCTTCATAGGTGTGTGCAGGTTTCCTCACAATGTTTTTCCTTCACCGTAAAAGCGTCGATTAAACGTACATATGAATTCAAAATTTAAAAACACATTGGTACGTGGCGGGGATCAAACCAGTGCCTCCCGGGTAGGAGACGACGCTCTTACGCAATACGCCACTGACGCTGATAATAAATGTCCTTGTAGATAATGGAATCCATCCGATATTGAATAAAGATAAATAACATCTATTACATCCCTAATACGTCCCTGTGCGTCTCACCTTGAATTACGAGCGGGTCGCTTGCGACATTTCACGAAGTCTCTTAAAATTCTCATTTCAATGCTCAATTTCCAATTTCCATAACGCTGTCGGAAAATCTATTGGAAGGGTTAATTTATTGTCTGATTCAATATTTCAACCCTTCAATAAGTTTTGTAAATAAAACCATTGTTCGTTAAAACGATTTGATATTTGAAGTATTGATTACAAAATTGTAAATCATTGTGAAGTGACCACAATTGATGCCTGGACAAGTGACAAACGCTGCAGTGTTTCTGTGAATAACAACGACAACATTTCTCTAACTCTAACATTTGATACGACGGTCGCAATGGTGTTTTCTCAGCAAATTTGTCAGTTTTATACACTATTTATTTATAATATTATTTTTGTTAAGCGTTCAACGTAATCGATTAGCCACATACACACGTTAGATTGTAATTTACATTAATATTCTAAAAATAAAAGTTTGTATATTTGTAATAATTAGGGTCAAAAACTACTGGATTGATTTAAAATTTTGCTTACAGATAGGCATAATACTACACTTTACTAAATAAATTAAGCCCTATTTTTTTTGGGAAATAATAAGCCGAGCAACAAAAAAATCCAGAATGAGACTAAAATACTAAATGAGCGACTAATCTTGTTAGTCTATATTTTTTTCGCCCACTTTGTATTTGCATTTTAGGTTAGGTTAATCTGCTGACCAGTCAAATACGATCCTTTTTTTTTAAAAAAAAATCCACTTCAATTGAACAATTTATTGGCATACAAAGTCAAAGTCAAAATTACTTTATTCATTTAGGTACAATTTGTACACGTATGAAAGTCAATTTTGATGCCATCAGGTCAAGAGTCTACCAGGAGGCCTTGTTCTGAGTTAAACAAAACAGAAGTATCCTCTATGTTACGGCACACCTGAGCTGGGGTTCGAGGCCTCAGAGGAAGAGCAAATTCTTAGGTAAAGGGCTCTAGTGAACCAATCTCCAAAAGCCAATAACCAGGACATATGTTACACTCTACATTATCTCAATCCAAGCAGTCCATATACACATAAAAACATCGTTTTCTAAATAAGTCTACTAGGATCGCAAACATGAGCGCAGTCAGTCAGCGTTTATAATCCCAAGTCCTACCAGCAAAAAATTTTATCCCATAATTTTGAACCCTAGACATTTAGGTCATATTTATTTTCCAGTGAAACTCATGAAACGGGCAAAACAAACGATGTTTTGTTTTTAAATCTATGTGTGGCTTCGTCGGCAGTGTTTTAATCATGTCCACAGCGGAACGGTTACAAATTCTGCGCTACAAATCCAACGATTTGAAAAATCACTGCAATATTTTTTGTGAGTTTCAAATGCAATCCGTACGTTTTGACTTTTTGCTGAAATCGTAGCTTGTTTGCATACTAAATTTAATTAAAACACGTTGTTGAAGCATAATTGCTTCGTAGGCAATTCGCTGCGTGCGCCGAAGCGAAATATTTATTCAAAAAATGGTGATCAAAATTTTGCTTGACTTCTTTTTTTTCGCAAATTTATGAAAAATCGTCGTTCGATGCGCGTGCGGAATTATTATTTGACGAGAGTGATGCAATAGAAGTAGGTAAGGATCGTAGCAAGTTTAGAAAAAGTGATCTTGGCATAGTCCTAAGAATTGATAAGGGTTCAAATGATGTTCAAATGGTTTGGTCATGGAGAAATAAAGTAGTCGAGACGCGACATCGGAAAACCTAAGCAAAGAGTAGAGGCGGACGGATCTACTCCTTTCACATTATTTCTCTTACTACATTTCTCCAAATATGAAAAGTATAATAAGAGGAGATGAAGTTAAAAAAGTACCTAGGTAAAAACCTTATCATTACTACATACACATATACACTGGGGTAACTACTAAAACCGTTGACATTTTTAATGCACCGTATGTTGGTGTGGTTTAGGGAATCATTATCTACGTCCGTGTGGATATCTGGTCAATGCGAATCTTTTCGGATGGAATGAAATGAAATGAAAAAGCTCTTTATTTCAATGGACTTTGCTAAGTACTTTTAAATCGTCAAAAGCCCTACCACCATTTCGGGACGAATAATTATTATTATGCTAAGATGTAGAAGAAATGGCGAAAGAAACTCCACAGCTTACAATTTCGTAATGATTTCAAAACATCAATACAAGTCAATAAATAATTATCAATATAATTTAAGTTACAATTTAAGATGTGTAAATTTTGGGTAGTTATTACTCCCACGCATTCGGATTATTTATCTTGTGAAAAGCTTTTCTATATAATTCAATTAATCATTTTATTGAACTAAGCAATTTAAATTTTGATACCCACCACCATTTTATGTTATTGTTAAATAGGTACTCACAGATATTCCTTTCAATTATTTAAATTGAAGCTAAGCATGTATACATTTTAGATCCTCCGTTTAACAATGTTATAAGAATACAATGTAATGTATAACGTAAAAATAATAATGTATACAAAAAAATCCAATAATGCAATAGTTATTTACACAATATTATTCACGAAGACAAAATTATCCTATTATTGCATTTGTCTTGAAAAGGACATGAACAGGAAAAGGTGAAATCGAAGGTGCTTCGGATAGAAAGGAAAGGTAGCCAGTGTAATTACTGGGCATGGCAGGCATATCACCTTAGTCCCCAGGATAGGATAGTCCCAACGCACTTGCAGTGTTAAGTGATTTACCCAGTGTCTATAGGCGACAGTAACCACTTAACACCAGGTGGACCGCAAGCTTATTTGCCGTCTCGTCATAAAGAAAAATCCCTTAGGGAGAAACGCGTGAATTCGTGTATGTTTGAACAACATAATAAAAACTCTTTCCTACATGAAAGTTTACATGCTATTCTTTATAAATTATTCCAGCATCGCGCCAAGTTTGAAGACTTGCGCTAAAATAGTGAAGCCGCTCAACTCTCGTAGTTTAGAATGCATTACCTGGCTCCAGTTTCTACCGAGTTGCTGAATTGGAATTATCGAGACCGACGCTGGAATATTGAGTACTGTGAACTTGTCTTCGTTACACGGCAAGTGTCGGCGGTATATTCAAATAGGTACAGTTAGCAGCAACTAATAAGTAGCATTGGCTATATATTTATTATTAAAAATCGAGAGGTAGTGATCGTCTTCTTTATCCTACCCTATTTGGTAATTTTCAGGTGGTAATCAGTCACCGTTGCCTATAGACACTTGCAACATGACGTCACACTCGCGCGCTGACAACCCTAGTCCCCTTCCCTACCACGTGGAGCTCTGGCGACCTTACTCACCAACAGAAATACAACCCCACAAAAATGTAGTGTTATTTGACTGTGGTCTTCTGTGTGGTGGAGAACTGGTGATAGTACAGTTCAAGAGCTCCAAATTTGAGCAGTTAGTCCGCAGCGCTGTGCCCTACCTCGACTTAAGTTTATTCAAACCCATCTGTTTAGAAAAGTCCCTTTGCACGTACGATACTTACATACCTATATTATATATATATAATAGCTAACTGACCCGCTCTTAATTGTCACCTCCCACCATTAAAATAGTAGCTTCCCGACACTGACTCCCGACGCTAGACAGACCGATAAAGGTACCCGTGAAGTGCGCCACGTTACGCTCGCGATCCGTTTCCCGTCAGTATCTGACCTAGTGCCATCAGATGTGCCTGCCTAGTGACCTATGAGACCCAGGAAGTGAATCAGCGAAGTGGTAACGTACCTAGACCTTATACTTGACCTAACTTATTATTAGCCCAGCACCTCCCCCAAACATCTGGTAGCAGAGCGTGGTTTTAAAACGTCCTCTTTTGTAATTTAATTATTTTGCGATTGATATTATTATATGTATTTAATAATTATTATCAAATACCTGTAGAATTTGCCCCTTTTTGTATTTATTACGTAATTTAATATTAATAAGTAAATAGTATTCCCTCAATTAAACATTTAATACCCTTTAAAGACTTAAACTAATAACTCCGCCAATGCCGGTCCCAAGCCCGGATGAAAAAGGAGGAGGGTTGTGAGGCGAAGAGACTGCTGACCGTAAAACTGTCAACGCCGAGTATCGGGCGGCGGCAAATAACCCGATCTGTTTCATGGCACCCAGTGGC
Organism: Elophila nymphaeata; assembly: GCA_955850985.1. Lineage (NCBI taxonomy): Eukaryota > Metazoa > Arthropoda > Insecta > Lepidoptera > Crambidae > Elophila > Elophila nymphaeata. Next base: position 19,139,255 of record OY039088.1, on the reverse strand, counting down.
CTTGAGGGATTAAATCCCCTCTGAAAGACTGGTACGGAAGGACCCGGGAACCCACTAATTTCCCATGAAAACCCCCAATGGATCAAGTCATCACTGGAAAGAACACGTCGGACGCTCCGTCTGACAAGCGGCGCCACTTGATTTCCGGGTCGGGTGGTGTGAAATTGGCTACCGAAGCTTCCGACAAGGCGTATCGTCAGGCCTTTGTGGGAAGACATGCTACTGACGATCCCAAATTCACTCCACACAAGCGCTCAATGCGAGACAACTGCCGCTTTGGTACTTGGAACGTCAGAGGCCTTCTTCAGACAGGGAAGATGAGTATTGTAGAAAGAGAAATGGCGCACCACAACATCACCGCGCTTGGAGTTGCTGAGACACACATGCGGGGCCGGGGCCACTTTAGAACGTCTGCAGGAAACACTTTTTACTTTTCGGGCGCTGAGGACAGCAGCAGAAATGGCGTCGCGATCATACTACCACCTAGCATGGATAAATATGTACTTGGCTATAAGACGGTATCCGACCGTATCATAACCCTAAAATTGAACACCAAACCATGCTTGCTGAATTTTGTTCAAATATACGCGCCCACCGCCCAGGCTACTGAGGAGGAAATTGATGGCTTCTACGGGGCTCTCGAAGAAACGCTTAACACCTTACCAAACAGAGAGATCACACTGATACTGGGAGACTGGAATGCTAAAGTGGGCGCAACAGCTGGTGATGATCATATCCGCGAGACGGTAGGAAGATTTGGCCTGGGCGTCAGGAATGAGCGTGGCGACAGATTAATCGAGTTCTGTGTGGATAAGAGATTTACCATCCTAAACACCTGCTTCCAACACCACCCCAGACGGCTATACACTTGGAAGTCACCTGGAGACAGATACAGAAATCAAATCGATTATGTTCTTTTGAATACACGCTGGAGATCGTCTGTATACAACGTCAAAACCTTCCCTGGGGCCGACTGCGGGTCGGATCATAGCCTGCTTGTCGCGTTCTTCTCCTTGAGGCTCAAATCGATTAAGAGGCGGGGCCACTCCAGACCGAGGCAGCTGGTGGGCCAAGAACGTGTCGACTTTCAGAACATTCTTGAAGTTAAGCTGACCGAGGCCGCTCCTTCTGGAGAGGCTTCCGCAAACTGCCAATGGCTGTCTCTTAAAAACTGTATACTCGAGACACTTAACCGTTGCTCAAAGAGGAACAAAGTGGACACCAAGAAGAGGAACTGGATCACGGATGACACTTGGAAATTAATCCAGAATCGCAAGGAACTGAAGTGCTTGGGTCTTAGAGGCGAGGAGGAGCGGAGGCGGTATTCGGACCTTTGCAGAGTCATTCAAAGAGACTGCCGCCGCGATAAAAACCAGTTTATTGAGGGTATCTGTAGTGAAATCGAACAACATTCGCACAAGTTCCAGACTGCTGACCTCTTTAAGAAAGTACGAACGCTCACTAAGCAGTTTAAGCCGAGATTCCTGGCTATAGAGGACGCTGCCGGGAACCTTCTGCAAGAAACCACACAAATAGCTGAACGATGGCGGGATTATTGCGAGGGACTATATGAAGGCCGCTCTTCTTCATCTTCTTCCAGTTGCTCTGTCGAATGGCCTGACGTCGAGATGGAGCCGCCTATTCTGAGATCAGAGATCGAAGCCGCCATACGTTGCTTGAGAGACAAGAGGGCACCAGGCTCCGATGATATAACGGCCGAAATTCTGCGAGCCACCGGAGAGACAGGGATCGCGCTGATACATAAAATTTGTGACCTGGTCTGGCGTACGGGTGAATGGCCTGACGATTGGACTCAATCGGTCATCATCCCGCTACACAAGAAAGGATCAACCAAGAAATGTGAAAACTACCGCACGCTTGCTTTGATCTCACATGCCAGCAAGATCCTACTTCATATCATAAACAACCGCATAAGGCACTTCTTGGATTGGCAGATACCGCAGGAGCAGGCAGGCTTTGTGAAGGGTAGAGGCACCCGCGAACAAATACTCAATGTCCGTCAGCTGGTGGAGAAATGCTACGAACTCGACACACCAATCATGCTATGCTTTATAGACTTCAGCAAGGCCTTCGACTGTGTTGATTGGACGTGCTTATGGAGAGTACTATCTGCACTCGGTGTTCCAAACCATCTCGTGGCACTAATCCGGGGTCTCTACAATGGCAGTCAAGGAGCCGTTAGGGTAGAGGGTGTATCTTCGGGTCCTTTCAACTTCGGTAAAGGTGTGAGACAAGGCTGTATTCTCTCTCCTATTCTTTTCAACGCTTACGGAGAGTACATAGTAAGAAAGACCATCGAGGGCTGGGAGGGGGGCATCGCCATCGGCGGAGTCAAAATCACTAATCTCAGATACGCTGATGACACAACCCTCCTAGCCGCATCTGAGGCCGAATTGGTGACCCTCCTCAACAGAATGGAACACATCAGCGCTGAACTGGGGCTCTCTATCAACAGAAGTAAGACCAAAGTCATGACGATAGACCGCACTGCCAAACTGGAGATCTCGGGCGTGCTAAACCTCGATTTCGTCGATAACTTCGTGTATCTGGGCTCTAACATCAGCAGCAATGGCTCCTGCGAAGTGGAGATCCGCAGACGTATTGGAATGGCCAAAAACGGAATGTCACAACTCGGCATAATATGGAAGGACAGGAACATATCAAAAGGAACAAAAGTAAAACTTGTACGCACCCTGGTGTTCTCCATATTCCTATACGGTGCCGAAACTTGGACAATGAGAAAGGCCGACCGTAACCGCATAGACGCTTTCGAGATGTGGTGCTGGAGGCGTCTGCTTAAAATCCCCTGGACGGCGCGACGCACCAACGCATCAATCCTGCGCGAACTCCAAATTTCGACCAGGCTATCTACCATCTGCCTACGGAGAGTTCTCGAGTACTTCGGTCACATTGCCAGGAGGAACGGAGATAACCTCGAGAAACTCATGGTCACTGGCAAATTAGAAGGGAAGAGACCGCGGGGTCGCAGCCCGATGCGTTGGACAGACCAGGTTCGCGCCACTATGGACATCAATCTACACGATGCTCTACACACTGCTGGAGATAGGTCGAGATGGCGCAGAATTATCACAGATAGGATGGCACCAAAGGGGAGTCACGACCCTCATGACTGAGGAAAACGACGCGAGGAGGAGGAAAGACTTAAAAATCGTAAATCCCTAAATATTTAATATTAATATCGGATATTATATCGATTACCTACGTAATTTGTTTACGAGTTAAGTTGTTACTAGGCCGCCGTGCGCTTGGAATTCTTTTGTTCTCCTAGCGTAGCAACACACCTGCGCCCGGTCCCGATATCTTACTTCTTACGTAAAGATTCCCGCGTGTTTACGATTTGCGAATTAAATTCGTATAATTGTAATTATTCCTTTTTTTCCTTTTTTGTTTGAAACCTAGTTTTTGTTGATCACCTAAACATGTCTGACAATGGCAACGATACCGTTAAGGCCTACCTATACACGGACACGTCAGAGTACCGTGAGTCTATTGGGGTTGTACGTTTTATAAGTGAATGGATCGACGACACACACCAGGCTTTAGACACCCTCTCACCTGCTAAATTACGCGTGCGTTTGTCTGAGGTCAACTTCCATCAGGCGAAGTTTGGTGCTGCCTGTTCCCGACTCCTAGGCGGATTAGACCCCTCAATATATGAGCAAGATTACTCGTACGTTAAGCATAAAATGCGAATGGTGCAAAATAAAATTGATGACCTTAAGGTGAGAGCAGACGAGTTACCGCTTCCTTTTGAGCGCGATCCGTCTGCCACAAGCACTCCTAATAAGACGCCTAGGGCATCCCAGTTTACATCCCCTACTAGTAAGCTTCCTGTCCTCCCCATCCCGCGGTTTGATGGCCGCCCTGATAGTTGGATCAGCTTTATTGACCAATTTGACAGCGTAGTTGATAATCAACCTGACCTGACTCCTACCCTCAAGCTACACTACCTAGTAGGTGCTCTGTCAGACGAACCCAGAAGGCTGATTCAACACCTTAAAATTGAGGGTGGTAATTATACCACAGCCCGTGACCTCCTTAAGCGTAGGTATCATAATTTACGTGTCCTGGCCGATACCCACTTATCTCAAATAATTAACCTGCCGAATATTAGTTCCAAATTGGGTGGGCTAAGAGTGTCGTTTCTCAACCCCCTACTGTCGTCGTACCGGTGTCTGGAGCGCCTTGAACTTCCTGTGACCCACTGGTCGTACATGCTGGTCCACATATGTTTAACCAAATTGCCGTCGGACTTAAAGTCTCGCTTTGAACGCCGGTAGGTGCTGACGTCATAGGATCCCTTTTGAAGCCTGAGTTCCTTTTATATCCTAGTGATCTCACAGCCTTGTCTACCATCTTCGATTTTGTACTGTCTGGTCCTATACCAGGCTACTCCCACGAGGCTGAGACACCTATGACTGGTATTTCCTTATCCCAGATCGTGGAAAGGTTCTGGAAAACCGAGGAAGCCCCCCAGATGGATATCCCTAACCCATTAGATCAAGACTGTGAAACCATCTTCCAAACCACTACCACTCGCGAGCCCGATGGTAGATTTATGGTCAGACTACCCTTCCTCCAGAACCGACCCCCCCTTGGTGATTCCCAAACTCGAGCCCTTCAACGTTTCCATAACATGGAAAAGCGTTTGCAAGCTAACCAAGAGCTCCGTGTTAAGTATGTAGCCTTTATGCGCGAATATCTTGAGCTCCAGCACATGTCTTTGTCCACCTTTGACCCGTCCCGAGAACATTATTTTATTCCTCACCACGGTGTGTTCAAGAGTACCGGGGACAAGATACGTGTTGTGTTCGATGGTAGCAGTCCTACTTCCTCCGGCGTGTCCCTTAACCAGTGCTTGCACACCGGACCTAAACTCCAACGTGACATTACCCATATCCTACTGAACTTCCGCAGGCACGAAGTAGTATTTGTCACTGACATCCGGATGATGTTCCGTATGACCTGGGTCCACCCTGATGATAGACGGTACCAGCTAGTGCTTTGGCGTGAAGATCCCTCCTTACCTCTCCTTACCTATGAACTGAACACCAACAGCTATGGACTCCGTTCTAGTCCCTACATTGCAATCCGTACCCTCCTGGAGCTCGCGGAGAGAGAGAGAGCCACATTTCCTAAAGCTGCTGAGGTCCTAGAAAACGACGTTTACGTCGACGATTGCCTGACCGGAACCCACTCCATTGAGTCTGCGCACCTCCTTAAAAAGGAACTTGAAGGTATTATGGCATCTGGTGGGTATGAGCTTCGAAAGTGGATTACGAACAAGCCCGAGCTCCTTAAAGACATGCCTCCAGAGCACCTGCAGCTTCCCTACTCCTTTCAAGACTCCTCAAACCCTCAAACCATTGCTGTCCTTGGTGTTCAGTACAACCCTAGTAGTGATTGTTTTTCATATAACTTTACCCCGAATATCAAAGAAGAAGTGGTTACCAAAAGAAAAGTCCTCTCTTTAATCGCCCGGATATATGACCCTTGCGGCTGGATAGCTCCTGTAGTGTTTGCAGCTAAGGAGTTTATACAGCGCCTATGGCTTTCTGGTCTAACCTGGGACGAACCCCTTAGTGATACCCTTACATCTGAGTGGGCTACATTTACGAGAGACCTTGTAAAAATATCTGAAGTAGTCATTCCCCGCCATATCCTACCCAGTGGTTCCACCTCCTTTTCCCTCCATGGTTTCTGTGATGCTTCAGAGGCTGGCTATGCCGCCGCAGTTTACTTGCGCGCAGAACATCCTTCTGGCACATGCTCCGTCCACCTTGTTATGGCTAAAACTAAAGTTGCCCCAGTTCGGACACGTTTTCCTCCGATCCAAATGACCTCGAGGTGCTTACCCCAGGCCATTTCCTTATAGGTCAACCCCTCACTGCCCTTCCTGAATACCCGTTCACAGAAGTGAAAACCAGCCGTCTCAGTCGATTCCAGTTGGTGCAACAGATGACCCAGCACTTTTGGTCCCGATGGCACCTGGAATACCTCAACACCCTACAGATGAGACAGAAGTGGACGACCCCTTCCAACCCTCCTAGTATAGGCGAGCTAGTTCTCCTAAAAGACGACAACCTTCCTCCTTTACAATGGCGCCGTGGTCGTATTGTCGAGTTACACCCCGGAAAAGACCAAGTTGTCCGTGTGGTTGAAGTTCAGACTCCCACCGGTACCTTGAAGAGATCCGTAACGAAACTAGTTCGTCTTCCTGTTGCCTAACCTCCTATCCTACTTACCTTAAATTCCTTTACGTAAACATTAAGATGTTTAGGGCGGGCGATGTGTTTAGAAAAGTCCCTTTGCACGTACGATACTTACATACCTATATTATATATATATAATAGCTACCTGACCCGCTCTTAATTGTCACCTCCCACCATTAAAATAGTAGCTTCCCGACACTGACTCCCGACGCTAGACAGACCGATAAAGGTACCCGTGAAGTGCGCCACGTTACGCTCGCGATCCGTTTCCCGTCAGTATCTGACCTAGTGCCATCAGATGTGCCTGCCTAGTGACCTATGAGACCCAGGAAGTGAATCAGCGAAGTGGTAACGTACCTAGACCTTATACTTGACCTAACTTATTATTAGCCCAGCACCTCCCCCAAACACCATCAATTTATTAGATTACACAATTTAAATGAGAAGCGTCGGTGGCGTAGTGCGTAAGAGCGTCGTCTCCCACCGGGAGGCACTGGTACGATCCCCGCCACGTACCAATGTGTTTTCAAATTTTGAATTCATATGTTCGTTTAATCGACGCTTCTACGGTGAAGGAAAACATCGTGAGGAAACCTGCACACACCTATGAAGAAATTCTTAGGTTGTGTGTGAAGTCGACCAACCCGCACTTGGCCAGCGTGGTTGACTAAGGCCTAATCGCCCCTAATGTGGGGTAGGCTCGAGCCCCTCGGTGGGGACATTATATGAGCTGTTGATGATGATGACAATTTAAATATTATAAAAGCTCGTCGCGAGATCTATCGTTTATATAATATCTTTCTCTTTACGATTCTGTCTCCACTGTTGCTGTTTAGTGCAAATAAATCTTACAAGTTTTTATATCATATAAATTGTGTGATGTAATAAATTCATAGGTTTACTTCAATTTGAAATTTACTTTCTTCTAATTAGAGCATTTAAAGAAAAGTTTGTTTATAAAAAAGTTTTTTTTATAGTTATTTATTTTTAGATAATTTACTCACTTTAATCGTATTCTTCTTAGCAAACTCTTTCATTTTGAGACCCATAATAGTGCTTAAAAATAACTAGTCGGCCATTTTGGGCGGTTCGCCATTTTTGGATTTAATGTAAAGTCCTCTTAATTTTCGTATTAATCTTAGCAGGCCCTTTGATTTAATACCTATGAAAAAAACTAGACCGTCATATTGATACGCGCCAAATAATTTGTCCTACAACTAAAAGTGTATGTAAATTTTCATCCCAATCAGTTAAAGATTTAAAATTCAGTTGCAACATTACAAACATTGCAAGTTAAATAAAAAGCTTCATTAATCAACTATGTCACACAGTCTCTGATAATAATTACAAATTTCATTTATGTGAAATACACAGATGACCAATTACTGTTTGAGGTTCATACGTTCGCGTTTATATAATGAATGAATCAACCATATTTTAGGGAACGTTGGGACCTGGTTGAACTTTACTGTAGTTATTTTAGTGAGCATGACCTACTTCCCTGGGGACTACCTCCAATGCCATTATGATACCGCAGCCTCTAGTGCTTTCAACGTAAATGAATTTCAGTTATATAAACATGCTGGATGATAAATGGTCATTAAATACAAAAAAATATATTTTTAAATTAAAAATAACACATTCAAACCTAAAAACGACCACGCACTTGGTAGCTTAACTTTTGTGATCATTACGAAGAACGGACGACCGCTGCGCTATTGATTTCCTTCTTCTATTACTTTACAACACGTAAATGTTATTTATGTTATTTTTTTCATTTTATGGTGAACAGGCTGGTGACGGTGGTATTTTATTATTCTAAATAAGTATTTTGAATATTTATAAAAGTTCGTAGCCAACGTTCGCGTAAATAACAATCATTATCATAAAATAATATCTGTGAATACCTTTGTATATCTGCCAGGCGCGGCGCGCGGGTCCTCCGCACCGCGCCCCCTGTCGGCAGTACGCCCACCTGTAACCAAAATTACGTTTATATTATAATATAAATAAATAATGTTAGCATCATTCTCTCTTATAAGCCTGTTTAAAACAGTCTTCTCAAAAAAACCCCGAATTGGGGTAGTACCTCTACCTTAAAGAAGAACACAGTCAAATAACTCTACATTTTTGTGGTATTGTGTTTTTGCTGGCGAGTGAGGTTTCAAAAGCTCCACGGGGTAGGGAAGGGTATATGGGGCAGAACCCCAGTGTTATGTCAGTGTTGCAAGCGTGTATAGTTTATGGTGACTGTATACCGTGAGGCCGGCTGTATGCTTGGCTGCCAACAGAATGAAAAATTCAGAAAAGTTAATTTACTCAAACTTTACCTATTGGTTATTTGGTTATGAGTCTTGCTAAAATATTTAAGTGTTGTTAAAAAATCCATGGTATCATATATTTAATGTCACATATAATACATATTATCACAATGTGTAGAAGTTCATATTATTTTTAGTTTTCTGCAATTTTTCTCTATATGAACTTAAATTATGCCAAATTTTACAATTACGGCGCGCAATATGCTTAAGTGGTAATGCAAAAGTGGTACAAAGTTTTTCTTCACGTAGTAGATTAGATTTCAAATTTAGAAGCATCAGTCAAATATTTTACTTTATTCACATCCACTTGACTGTGAGAATATTATCAACATCATACGGAATTTCCCAAAGAAATTCACAGCTGCAAACGCCGTTCAAATTTCCTGTTACAAAATTACTAATAAAAAGAATCTCTCGATAAAGGAGCCAGATGCGTCTGTCGTTGCGTCACTGGAGCGAAGTAACGTTAAATGTTATGTTGTGGGTTCATGACATGTCTTTGTGGCAAAAAGACTACACGTTCTCTGTGAATATGACGTACAACGCACAAATAACAGTGACCTATAAAATTAAACTAGCTTAACACTAGAAAAAATACAGTGAAATTAATCGACCTGCCTCAGGCGGGAAGGCAGAAGGTAGATCGACTTTTTTTCAGTGTATTTTTTCTAGTGTTAAAAATATTTACGCGTTTGTAAACGTAAAAACTATTCCTTAAATTAGCTTCCTTCCTATTATATATTTCACTCTCGATATATTTCAAAGACTAACATATACAAAAACATTGCAACTCTGACAATATTACGTCGAATTGATAACCTCCTGTTTTTCGATTTTGAAGTCAGTTAAAAATAGTGAGGGGGTATAGAACAACTCTTCTTTAAAATATATATTTTAACACCCAAATTCTGGTGTAGGTAATATAAATACAGCTTAATATACTTATATTTTACTAGGCAGAATCGGATCATGTAATTTACACATAAGCATCCGCTAATGTGTCTGTAAGACCAAAGTCTTTGTACTTTCATAAGTATTTTTAGGGCTGGTTTCACAGTTTTTCATTAGGATATTTATCTGACAGTGAAATTAACAGTTTTGTATGGACTATCTGTCAAATAAACGCTAATAGATTCTCCTAATATCATAAGCTAATAGAAGGAGGTAGTTATAAAAAAAGTAGCCCAAAGATGAAATTTAAAACGATTATGTACTCAAAAACTGTACACGCAAATTCACTGTGTAGTAACCTAATTCAATAACACATTAAGCGAAGTGATTCTTAAAGAAATGTTTCATAAAATAATACCACCCCTTTGTATTTCAAGCAGAAAATTCTAAGAGATTAGTAGACACACGTATTATGACGTAGCTCGGCGTCACCGGCTCATCCGAGCTTCACATCAAAGGAAGAACACAGTTTGTGAACGCGAATTAGGCAAGTATGTTCAGAGCTTGTGTAATTAGGGTAGGTGAGTTTTTTGTTAGAGACATTACGTGATTGTTACACGGTGTTACGTTATAAACACGAATACCCATAGATTTATAATTACTGACACTTATAGATTGGCCATGAATCGTCTAGGGTTAGACCAAAAACATGCGCCAATGGGTTAGTGAAAATTGGTACTGCAGCATGACATTTGCTGTCTGTTCTACGTGACTGACAGGCCGACATAGGCCGCCTGCGTGTACGTGAAATTCATCATCGTCAACAGCTCATATAATGTCCTCACCGAGGGGCTCGAGCCTACCCCACATTAGGGGCAATTAGGCCTTAGTCAACCACGCTGGCCAAGTGCGGGTTGGTCGACTTCACACACAACCGAAGAATTTCTTCATAGGTGTGTGCAGGTTTCCTCACGATGTTTTCCTTCACCGTAAAAGCGTCGATTAAACGTACATATGAATTCAAAATTTGAAAACACATTGGTACGTGGCGGGGATCGAACCAGTGCCTCGCGGGTGGGAGACGACGCTCTTACGCACTACGCCACCGACGCTCGTCTATCTATCTCGCTATAATATACGCGTTAGTATGCTCTTTCTCCTTCACATTGCCAATCTACAGTTTCCTATATCTATACAAGTTCTTACAGGCAACCAACGAGCATGTTTAGACAGGGTAGTGGTGAGGGGGACGCGGGACGAGAGGGGCGAGGTAGCGTTACCAAACTGCCATACACTCGTTTGGTAGACGCTCGTGTACTGCACGCTGTTTAGACAAAAGCGTCATTTATGTTCAACTTCAAAGTCGTCGTACCACTCCCACATTCATTCATTTCATTACAGCAAATGTGGATGGCTCCATAAAGTGACTGGAACTATAGCGAACTCGCGGTTAATAATTAATAAAAGCGCGAATTCTTAAAAGTTTTATTTTGGATTTGTCTATAGATACTCGTAGAATGCGGAATAGCGATGCTATCAAGGTGGTTTACCTAACAGCGTACAAGCGAATTCGCCAAAAAGGATACATAATAAGTATATTTTACTAGGTAGTAGACCATATGTAGAGTCGCCTGAGTAGGTACCACCACCTTTCTTATTTCTGCCGTGAAGCAGTTCGCTGTGTTTCAGATTGAAGGGAAAGGTAGCCAGTGTAATTACTGGGCATGGAAGGCATATCATCTTAGTCCCCAGGATGGTAACGCACTTGCAGTGTTAAGTGATTCACCCTTAATATTGCAAGTGTCTATAGGCGACGGTTCCAATTAACACCAGATGGGCCGCAAGCTTGTTTGCCATCTGTTCAAATAAAAAATAAAAAAGTATTAGTAAGTTTTACAACAATTGCAATAACAAAAAAAATCATTCGGCGCTGAATATCAATGTCCTCACAATATATGCGATTAAAATTAGGCTCAGGGCTTACCTGAGCGGAATGTACCTCACTTTCTAATTTGCCCAAATTAAGAGAAGAAACGTGAAAAGATGTCAAGATGGCTTTTCGGAACTCGAAACAGCGCGCCTAAGAAAAAAGGCCGAAAGTTCATTTCGGGATGCCTTTCCTATACAAATGACAAGGCATTGCCAAACTCACCCGTATTACCTGCCAAGTAAAGTCCATTTGAGTTAGCATAGACATAGAGTTGTTGAAAGTAACAAGTAATGAATTCTCTGTAGAAACAATAAAACGAAAATTGCTCTGAATGATGGGAGGAGCTACTAATAGTAAATTGCGACGCTTTTAAGAGTTTTTCGGGTGAGGAGCATTTGCATACTAATTAGGAATTGAAAGACAAGTTACCATGAATGAACAAAATACACAGGAAAAAATAGTAGGCGTCTAACAGATAAAAAGTAAGGGATGTGTTCAAGAGTGTCGCACTATACAACATGTAAATTAAATAACCAACACCCTGAATACAGGTGGTTGGGGATCGGTTTCTGAGTTGATTTCAATAATTTTTTTTTGAAAAAAAAAACGATTATTTTTGAAAAAAAAAAACAAAAAGTACCCAGAAAATATTGTACAACATTTTCTGGGTACTTTTGTTTTTTTTTTTGTTTTTTTTTCAAAATCGTTTTATTGCAAAAAAAAAATTGAAATTAACTCAGAAGCCGATCCCAAACCACCTGTATTCAGGGTGTTGGTTATTTAATTTAGATGTTGTATACTCGGCACAAAACGTGCCGGGCGTTTCTGTAATATTTCGTGAAGACCCTGCACCTCCAGCCAAATTCAAATGCAATGAAAGGAAACGAAAAAGCTCTTTATTAAAATGGACTTTGCTAAGTACTTTTAAATCGTCAAAAGCCCTACCACCATTTCGGGAAGAAATAATTATTTTACTTGAATAATTATTATTATGCTGAGATGGAGAAGAAATGCTGAAACTCCATAGCATACAATTTCCTAATGATTTCAAAACATCATTACAGTATGGAATAATTTTATTTTTGCGTTTACAAACGCGTAAATATAATATTAGAAAAATGCACTGAAAAAAATCGACTTGCCTCAGGCGGGACTCGAACCCGCACCTTCCACAATCCGGGTGGATGCGTTAACCAATTTCGCCACCGAGGCACTGCTTTTCGCTGTAGAAATTTGTCAGTGCTTGGTGCTTATGTTTTTATGGTAAACATCGTTTCATCAAATCTTTGAAATTTGCACTTCCAAGACTCGAACGAAATATTTTTGCAAATATTTGACGCCCAGCTAAGATGAAACTACCTTACATTATGGAATAATTTTATTTTTGCGTTTACAAACGCGTAAATATAATACTAGAAAAATGCACTGAAAAAAATCGACTTGCCTCAGGCGGGACTCGAACCCGCACCTTCCACAATCCGGGTGGATGCGTTTTTCAGTGCATTTTTCTAGTAAATCATTACAGGTCAATAAATAATTATTTGCGTAAATTTTGTGCAGTTATTACTCTCACGCATTTGGATCATTTATATAATCTAAAAAGCTTTTCTATATAATTCAATTAATCACATTAATGAACTTAGTAATTTAACTTTTGATACCCACCACCATTTTGTGTCTAAGTTAGACTTTTGAGGTCTGAGCTCCCGGGTATAATACCTAACGGCCTAAGTCCTTGACTCTACTGAGAACCCCCTCTCGGGAGAGACGCATTGCGCTCTAGACAGGTTTGTAGCAAGATTAAGACCTAAATATTCATCTTTATAAAAACCCTCTTTCAGAGAGTAGCCTGTACGTAGTATTGCACTTTACTCAGTGCGATTCTTTCTGGCACGACCACGGAGGATTTTTCTTAATTTTTGTGGTACATATATTCATGAAAAAAAGCGTGCTTTAATGTACTTTTAAACAAAAAAAATATACTCTTCAAATATCGACGTTTTGGCATATCTAAAGTGTGCCCGGTAGGATCTTTCAGGCACGACCACGTGAGATTTTAGGATATTGTTATCAATTCGCTCCTATTCTAAAACTACTCACCTATTTTGACCCTTTGGGAAAAAACAATCAGTGAAATGTATATTGCTGAAGACGCAGTAAACAAACTAGTACATAACCAACTTACAAATCTCAAGTCTCACTTGGGGAAATCAATTTTAACTTGGCGTTTACCGAAATAATTTGGGCAAAAACTTTCTCCGCAAGAACGGACCAGCCAGCGACCAATAACTCGAGATAATAGCCGAATTTCAGCAATTACACGAGCGATCTTCGCCAGTCGACAGCGGCACATGGCTGCAGAACTAATTTGGTGTAGTTGTACATCAAGAAAATTACACACTGAAGTTTGTTATTGGGGTATAGTTGGGGCTAGTTTGTGTTAGTAATTTCACGATATTTCTTGTGTTGGCTCGTTATGGTTATATCGGTGCTTTGTATCTTGTCCTCTGTACGTTCGGAAACCATTGATGAGATTGTGATGAAACTTTCGTAGGGTGTTCTGGGGACGCCCGCGAAGGTTCCTGGCCAAAAAAATCTGGATAAACCTACATCGAAATCACAAAAAAAAATCAACTGTTCTATAAAGAAGCAAAAAGTGTAAAACACTGTTACCCGACTACGGAAAAATCGTCTTCGTAAAAAGATAATTAATTGTTAGGAACATAATTTATAATAAAAATAATATTTCTTTTATAAGGGTAAATGGCAAATACAGTACCTATATACAAGAGCCATACCTACTCACCTTATGCGGGAAAAATCGTTTGGTTACTGAATTGCATGGGATAAATTGTGGTAGATGATGAACTTGTTTTTTAAAAAACTATTTATCCTTAAGAATAATACTTCGGGAGATGTTCGGGAGTCACTCTTTATCGCTTTGTACATGATTGATGAGAGGGCGCTACTGTGCTTTTGTTGACATCGGCTACGCAAATAATTAGTTTTTAAAAATATTTCTACTTATCTAAAGTCAATCTAAAGTAGACAGAAAATTATCAAAAATTATTGAGGCACTCGATTACAACATCAGACAAATAATCTACTATTCGTCTGATATTTCAACAGAAAACAATCAAACATCATTTTGACAAGACAGTCGTAGTTTCAATTATGGCCATTTTAAATTGCAGCAACCACAACAAGAGTTCGTATAGAAACTTTAAAGAAATATAATTAAATCTGTTAAAATCGAGGTTACAAGGAAAAATATTTAACTCGTCCCCTTTTTAAAGTCGATTAAAATGTAGCCTATGTTGTACGAATCATAATAACGAATTGATTGACACCACATTCATCAAAATCAGATGAATAGTTTAGGCGCTACGGTGGAACATATGTAAATACAAACACACATACATAGACTGCTAAATTCATTACCCTCCTTTTGGGTTTGCCGTAGTCAGGTAAAACGTGCAACACGTACCCAACCAAAATGTATAAGACAGCTGATTTGTTTAGTCTTCTTTAGTATTGTCCTATTAAAATGTAGCCCAGGAAACGTGTTTCTGTGAATAGTGTTTGGATATAGCGCAGGCTCAACAGTCACTAAAGACTCACCGTGTATAAATGATTTTTTTCTACGTGGCATTGTGCAGCTCCTAGTATAATTAAGATTATTCTATTCTATTTTGTACTAAATCAATATTCACCAGAGTATGTATTAATTTACCTAAATTAAATAAAGCCAATTGAACCTCAAATAACTTTCGCAGAACATTTCGTAATATAATTAGTAACTCTCGTTTTACAGAACGATATAGCAAATTGAATTTGTCTGAAAAAACAAGGTCTGAATATGGAGAAGCGGTAATTCTTTTGAAATTCACGTAACAACGTCGTAATGAAAGGGAATTACAAGTTTAGTGTTAAGTACCCTGTAACGGCAGTTTAATAACGAGAAAACTGAATGTTATGAATAAACTCTCTTCTTCTCCTCTCCTTCTTTAGTGACTATAGGAAAGCATTTGAGCACACTCTCACCTGATCTTAAGCGAAGATGTGGCCTACGATGTTACATGCTTGCCTAGAAATAGCCTATTCACTCTTGCCTTGAAGACACCCAAGTTATAAGTATCAGGGAACACACCAGCAGGCAACAGGTTCCACTCCTTAGCTGCTCCGTTATAAAAGAGTTAGCAAATCGCTTTGTGCGAATGGTAGGGACATTTACAATATGGTCCACCTCCGGAAGCCTCCTCGTGGCGGACACTGGTAACGTGGTAGGGAAACTTTCTCGGCGGGTGTGTGACTTTTGATGTGAAGTCCCCTTGGCATTCGAAGTCACAAGCCATCGTCGAGTTGTTTTTGTTTTCCCACCACGGCTAGTTCCGGACGGCCCTTTTCAGGGCCACGACCGCGCCCGAAGTCCCCCGGATGCGGTCCGATGGCTGCTCCCGGTGTCCTCGTCAGGAGGACGCGCCAGTTCGAGCAGACGTTGGTTAGGAGGCGGCCCATAAGGCCGGCGTCGGCCAGCGGCCCACAGGGGCTGGCGTTAGTCGGTAGCCGTGGGCTGCTGGCCACCAATTGGTGCACAAGGAGTGCCTAGACGGGCAGCGTTGGGACGATATCGGTGTGGTTACGCTCACGTGCGCAGACCCCGAGCCGTCCCGCAATAGCGCACTGGAGGTCAGGCCGGGGAGGATGTTTAGTGGGTATGGAGGGTACGCCTTTACGTCGAGTCCCACATATCCCCTGCGGTTGGCACCACCCCGCAGGGACGATCCGTAAAAGCATTTGACCTCCCCGTCAACAAAAAAAAGGGACATCTACAACATAAGGGTGGTAGTGAAATGTGTGTGTCTTCTCTTATCTCCTCTTCTCTTCTAAGTGCCGTGGTCAAGTCCGCCTGGCTAGCTTCCACCATTTTATCAAAATCTGTCACCATAACAATAATGTTAACATCATTATTGTGTTCCGACAATTAATGATCAGATATCCAGTCCCTCTGTGATTGAGGGCTCAGGTGGAGCTTGATTACATCTTCAGCATTATCGTCACTTACCGTCAAGTGAGATAAAGGCCATGAGCTTCCTTGTCAGGAATAAAAAAACTTGTCGCAAGGTAATCGTAAAACGGAATACGTACTTTCGTCTTGTGGTTATACTAATTCGCCTTTGTGGGCACAACATTATTTACAAAGGATTTCAAAGGAAATTCTCTCATTTAGTCGAAAAAGAGGGCCTTTATAAATTTACCAGAAGAAATCTTTTATTTAAAACCTTTATGCCGAATGGGGTTAAGATGGAACAATGTTCTCAATTAGTTTAAGTTTTTTGGTTAACAGACAAAGAAAGTCGATGGCGTCGCGCGTTCTGCATTCTTCATTGTGATAATGAAAGCTAAGTGCGCGGTCGGTACTCGTATGGGTGACCGAATATTTTTGAACTCGATTTTCCCAATCATTGTTAACGACACCACCAAAAGATAGCCATAGGGTGCGGTTGCCAAAAAGATTTTGTCGACGACACCACTAATGAATAGTGTTGTTGACCTGATATATTCGCTAGTCGAAATAAAAAAAAATGTTAAACTTGAACGATAATCAATATTCCTTAGTTTTTCAAGCACATCTGTCGGTACGTTGTCAATTTCGTGGCTAATTACAATTTGCTTCTTGTATGCCTATGTAATTAGCTGATTCGAGAGTTTTCGTACTGACATTGTCCTTTGCACAATGATTATTGTCAGATTGAATGTTAATTACTCCGTTTTTAAGCCATTTGTGAAGTTGAGAAGGTAACATACAGGGTGTAAAAGACATGAACAGTCAAACGAAAACTATGTATTCTGCTCACCATCATAACATTTTTTTTCTTTAAGACTATACCTGGGAAATTGATAGTTACGATTTTATTGAAGGTCAAACTCATAAATTTTTTTTAAATTTTTTTACGAAAACGTATTCTATACGTTATTTCTTAATTATTGTCCAATGAAACATTATCATTTTTTTTAGTATTTCATAACAAAAAATGACTTCATAACGTTAGCGTTCAATGTAGCTCACTCGATGCGCACGGGCACTAACGAACGAGGCCGCCGTCTGGCAAAATTATCGCAGTTTTGCGAGTTGCGTGCGAGTTGGGCCCTTTACATTGCGCAGTACAATTTAAATTTTTTTTTAACACCAAAAAATAAAAATCATTTCCCAGCCATAATTTTTTTGAAATATGTCTTATTTTGATGTATAGAATACATGGTTCTCGTTTGACTGTTTATGTCTTTTACACCCAGTATAGATAACAATCGTTTATATTGTTACATTGCTAATAGAGCCTCTGAGTAGGTATAATGAGTACCTATCCCCGATTTTTATAACGATTTTTTAAGTTTATTTATAAAAAATCGAAAAAAAATATTATGTATATAAAAAAAAATCCGTTATCTAGTATTCGTAACAAAAGTTCTTAATGGTACTTACTTCGGGCTAGATAATTGGTGTGAGCGTGAAAATATATAAAAAATGTGTGTGTCAGCTCCGACGCACGACTGGAGTTTACTCCGAGACAGGTGGGATGACTGGGATGGCGCACCTGCTCTCATCCGTGTTTTGACAATTAGAAAGTTGCGCGACATAGGATATATATATATATATATTTATATTATATTTCCACGCTCACACCAATTATCTAGCCCGAAGTAAGTATCATTAAGAACTTGTGTTACGGATACTAGATAACGGACATTTTTTTTTAATATACATAATAATTTTTAGATATTTTTATAAATAAACTTAAATAAATGTATAAACAACCATGACTCGCAAACAAACATTCGTGTTCGTCACACAAACATTTGCCGCTACCAGGATTCGAACCCGGACCGCTTGATGTGAAGCCAGCTATACTGACCACTCCACCACGACGGCGTCCAATTATGACTTTGACCTTCAAAAACGTAACGAGGTCATTCATCGATAGATTTTACTCCTCACATTTTCTCATACCGGGCCTCTTATATATGCAAATCGATTCTTAAGGAGTAAACTCCAAAAAAAAAGTATTGTATGAAGCATCAAAATCAGTATGAGTGAGTGTATGTTAATATTACGGTGGTGTCTCTAACAAATGCTTTTTGTCAACGACGCCCCTTGGGGTATCTTTTGGTGGTGTCGTTAACAATGAACGGATTTTCCTCCATGCTTCGGAAGGTAGGTTAAGCTGATGGGTCCCGGGTGCTGTCGAAAGATAACAGTCGTTCTCAAAGAGGGTTGGTGTCAGGTACACGGCCGTAAAAATATAATACCTGTAGCAGTATTTTCGATTTCAAGACCAACCACAAAAACAACTTAGAAGCAGAGTTTGGTTGTCAGACATGCATACGGCCTGCCTGGTGGTAAGCAGTCGCTGTAGCCTATAGACGAATGCAGCTGACGTGACGGGGTGGCACGCGCTGCCAACCCTAGTCTGTTTCACTACCCCGCGGGGCTCTGGCGACCTTACTCACCAACAAAAACACAACACCACAGAAATTTAGTGTTATTGGACTGTGGTCTTCTGTAAGATGGAGGTACTATTCCCCAATTTGGGCGCTCCAAACTCGAGTGGCTGATCTGTCGCAGTCAGTTTCAAAATAAGCCAATTGAAGTTACTATACGTCAGTTTCAGCTCACGACCTCTCAAAGGATGTATAATATATCATGGGAATTTTAATATACTTGATAACAACTTTTATTCATGCAAATTAATTTTACCCTGAATTATCCGCAACCCAATAACCAACTTACCTCTTTAACAAAAACCGCAAACCAAAAATGTAAGACGAGTACTGAACATATAAAACGTAAATAAACAGCTTTTATGGAGTGTAATGTTAAGGCTCATTCGTTGCGAGAGGGCTTACTCGTTATTCAGCCGGCCGTAACCGTCCCATTGAGCTGAAATGATGCTAAATGTAACGCATAAGGTATTAGGCAAAATACAGAGTAACATGATTCATAATGATTCATGGTGACGTAGAAATAAGCTGTTCCATACATTTTGGTTGCAAAGATGTTGTACTTTTGTGTGGAATAGGTAGCTGATTTTTTTGATCTTTTAATTTTAAAGGATACCAATGCCTTCCTCATACCTTCCTACTACCCTGTTTAATGTCTTCCTAGAAAAACTTCGTTATTTAAATGAACTTTTCGGGACGAAATAATTATTTTGCTTAAATAATTATTTTTATGCTGAGATGGAGAAGAAATGGCGAATGAAACTCCACAGCTTACAATTTCGTAATGATTTCAAAACATCATTACAGTCAATAGATATATCAGTATGAATAAATTACAATTTTAAATGCGTAAATTTTGGGCAGATTTTACTCCCACGCATTTGGATCATTTAAATAATTATTTATATTGTAAATAAGATTTTTTTATTCAATTTCGTTAATACAGTTTTTTTTTAAATTTATTAACAGATATATCTCTAATATTCTTCGGAAGCTTATTGTAAAAACGTATACATTGGCCCAAAAACGAATTGTTTGTTCTGTGAAGACGAGTTTTATATACAACCATATCGTGTTTCTTCCTAGTATTGACATTATGCGTATGACATTTTTTAAAAAATTAATAATATTTTTCTTTACATACAGTAAGTTTTCCAGTATATATTGTATCGACATACTAAGAATATTTATCTCCTCGAACTTTTCTTTGAGAGTCTCGCGATAAGCTTTAATAATATTTAAATTTAAAGTCTATTTTATTTTCTTTTTTTTTGAGCTTTTAAATAAAACCTTGTTTTTAAATTGATAAAGATTAATCGAATCAATATAATCTTAATCACTACCATCTTAGCATTAACTCCTTTCTTTGCCACCTCATCAACCATCACTCAATCTTTCCATCTTTTCTTCAGTTTTCCTCTCTCACTAAACCCATACCAAGACCCATACCATATTATACCAAATAAAGTTTCATCATAGTATATTTTTAAAACCTTTCAAACCCTTAAAATAAAAATACCAAGGTAAATTGAGACTTCTTGTTAAAATAGCATCGTCATCGCCAGGCTGTTGAAAGACATAGATCCATAAAAGGTACACATAATAAATCTAGGGGCGAAACACTGTAGCATTATTTTAGAAATATAAGCCGCAATATTACGATGCTCAAGATGTTATTTGAACACGTTTCAAAGACAAAGAAAGCGAGACGATGTTAATGCAGAGCTATTAATATTAATGCATGTAGTTAATTAATATGGATTGCTTAAAACGAACTCAGCCCGCGTCAAAGGCTTAGCATGATGTACTTATGTTTAAGTTGGCGAAGTAAGTGAGCTAAGAGCGGCGCATGTTATCGCGCCAATAAAGCTCCGGAACTGCGCGCCAAGGTCACGCGCGCCCTACTTTGAAGTTTACTGCGTGTGGCACAAGCGACAGACTGGTGACTTTGTAATTAATTTAATATTTTTAATCAGATATACACTATGATTTTTGACCTAGATAAATATTTCAAGGTGTGCCAGGCAATACAAATAACTCTTGCTGACGGACCAAAATTGAAATGGTGAAAAAATCAGATGTTCCCTGTTCCAACCATTTGAACTAGGCCCTCGATTTTCACTCAGAGAAAAGTTTAAGGAGGTGAATATTCTAACCGTACCTTCACAATATATATTTGAAAATCTACTGTGTGTAAGAAAAAATATAAGATGTGATACACATAATGTAAATACAAGGCAGAAGCATAATCTAGTTGGACACACTACTCGTCTCCACAAAATAAACAATTCTTTTATGGGGCAATGTATACGCTTTTATAACAAACTCCCAACTGATATAAGGGCACTACCTATTAACAAATTTAAAGCAATAATAAAAACAAAGCTGTTTATACAATTAATGATTATATTAATGATAAAAAAGCATGGGAGTGAATAAATTGCACCTAAATATAAATAAATTGATAAAAGAATGTAATCTTTGTAATGTTCATTGTTGTTGTTAAATTTTAATTTCATGTATTTCCCCACTATAACGATTTAAAAGCACTTAGTCTTAAGTCAATTTAAATAAAGAACTTTTTGATTTTGATTTCATTTTGATTTTGGTTGCGTAGGGATGTACTTTTGTATGGAACAGCTGGTTTTTTCAATGTCAATGATTTCAATGTTGGTCCCAAGAGTTGTGAGAGAGAGCATGGACTGGCACTTTCACACCTTGAAACATGTCATGGCATATTGGTAATAGCAAGCAATGCACACTTGTCTCTATTTGTGTAGTGTAGTTGGCTATAAAAAGCGCTTTTAACTTGTCCAACTAATAATTTTCTTTACCAATTTAAATTAAAAAGGATTTTCTTTTTAATTGAAATTGGTAAGGAAAAACTAATAATATTGCTGTAGAAAAAGAAAAAGACGTAAGAAAGCCCCTCAACTTGTTCCAATTTTAATGGCCTTTATTAATCAACTAGCTCTGCCCGCGACTTTGTTCGCGTGTTATGATATTGTTATGCACAAGCCTTCCTCGATACATGGACTATCCAACCCAAAAATTTTTTTTTAATTTAAATCAGTAGTTCCTGAGATAAGCGCGTTCAAACAAACAAACAAACTCTTCAGCTTTATAATATTAGTATAGATTAGGAACCAAACAATTTTTAGAAATTTATATGAATTCTATTTTCGCAGGATTGTTATTGAGCACATATAAATAATATCCATGATGGGTAGGGCATGTGGGAGGAGTTATTTGTTCATATCCTTCTGGCCAGTAATCACCATCACATCAAAATTTGTGATCATACCAGCAATTGTTTACCGGTAAACCGTATTACAGTGTTTAGTAATATGATATTCAGTTCGTCAGTGTTAGTTTTCGGGTGGAGCTCGTTTCCACTTTCAGATAAGATAAGGCCCTAAAAGAGAAGCAAGCTTCGCCTTCGTCTCTATCAGGTGAAGTTAAAGTCAAGAGTTTTATAGTCAATGTAACGTTTAAAAATAAATGTAGGTGTTGCCAGTTAATACATGTAGGTATCAATCTGTTTGTTATAATATATTCTTAGTTAACTTTTTAATATTCGTTTTGTTTTTGATACTTTTCGTTGTTGTAGTTTTTCTTTAATATTTTTCTATCGGTTCATTTCCGTCATTTAC
Organism: Elophila nymphaeata; assembly: GCA_955850985.1. Lineage (NCBI taxonomy): Eukaryota > Metazoa > Arthropoda > Insecta > Lepidoptera > Crambidae > Elophila > Elophila nymphaeata. Next base: position 19,116,706 of record OY039088.1, on the reverse strand, counting down.
AGTAGGAACTTTAACCGCAGCCGCTTATGATTTGTGCTTTAAATCACGGTCTATACTTTGAGTGATCAGATAAGATTTGACACTTCGCAGCCAGTGTGGGTTGTTACCCTCATCTGAATAACATGTCTGCTACGGTCTCACTCCTCATATGGCCCATAATTCTATTCAAGGAGGTGAAATAATTAAATGCTTGACACTTACCATATGCCACATCTCATGAACGTTAGAAACCTATGAAAAATGTAGGTAATAAGGAGCGAAAAACAAGCATGTAATACATTAAAGTCACCTCTATCTCCCATATACTCTCATGACGTTGAGATTGTATAGATGATAGGGGTGACTTCAATGTAAATAGTTCTTCCGCTTCATCTACTGTCATCACATAATTTCAATACTTTTCGAAAAAAGTTCAATTTTCTCGATAAGCCTTTCCTGCATCTCCGTTCACTTCTGATTCATATATCCTTTTCATCAATCTACTTTCACTCATCCTTTTGTACATATACGAACCATTCGAAAAACACAAGAGAATTTCCGAGTCTTAATAAAATTTGGTATTTTTTTTCAAAAATTTTCAACTCATGTCACTCCCAGTACACATACCTAGTATGAGACAAAGTAGCACCGTGCGATTTTCGTTAATAGTTTAAATGATTCAATAGGAATCTTTCGATGTTTAATTCATTATGGTTTTGTGTAAATTAGTTGGAATATGACGAAGATGCAAAGCCAGAACGGCTCGCTCGTGAAATTAAATTACAAACAAATTAAATGTCATCACCTTACAAGAAGTCACATAGAAAAGTGCAAACTCATATCTTATTAATTAACTTAAAACAATGTAAAAGTTTTTATGATCGCACCCTCATACTTGTTCCCGGGTAACTTTGTTGCGTTCCTGATTGAACATAACAATCAAACTATGCCACAAATATCTTGATTGCGACACGAAACTTACCCCAACTAATATTGAACTTAGTTAATGTGATGTACTTAGCTAAGTTCATCCCTTGTCTAGGCTGAACAGGAATTCTCGTCAAAGGAATTCGGTAATCGAATTGTAACAAAATGTTGAGCAATGAGGTCTAAGTGAAAAACTTTAAGCGGAAACTTTTCAAAGGATGTGTACTCATGTAAAGGACTTAAGTGATTTATCAGTTGAAGTTTGTTTTTTTATTGCAAAGGCAGATTGTGTTAAAAACAATTTGCAGAGGTCCCCAAACTAGACAGTGCCTGTGTCTTGGGAAACTAATTTTCAAATTTACTTGGCCCTGAGACCCGAGTTCCTATATACCTACTGGAGAACATCATATTAAAATAAAACTAATCAAAACTAAAAAAGGAAAAGAATTTGAAATTAAATATAAAATGACAAATTATTGTTAAGACGGACATGCCAAATTTAAGCTAGAATTACAAAAAATGCAACCATAAGATTAGAAACTTAAAAACATCGACTAAGAAGAGCTTCAGTTTCAATATACGAGTTAACAAGCAGCCACCTTGTTATAATATTATTTGCTTTTGAGACCGAGCAGTTCCTAATGTCACAGACTCTAGCCGTTTAAAGGCCTAAGGTAGAGATCATGAAAAATGACAAGTGTTGCTTAGTTAGATCCGACATAAAATCTCTATAATTATCACTACATAGTATAAAACAAAGTCGCTATCCGCCGTCTGTCTGTCCCTATGTATGCTTAGATCTTTAAAACTACGCAACGGATTTTGATGCGGTTTTTTTAATAGATAGAGTGATTCTTAAGGAAGGTTTATATGTATAATACATGCATATTTACATAAGCATTGCACCCGTGCGAAGCCGGGGCGGGTCGCTAGTAAGGATATAAAATCAACAATAAACACTAAGAGAAATTAGTTCATTTTGGTCATTTTTTTAATGTCCTTTAAAAAAAAACATCAAAATGAACTAATTGCTCATAATTCCAACAACCATAAAGTGCAAAACACGAACTCGGAATAAATGAAAAGAATGAAATCAGTTAAAATCAGGGTTCATAAGACAAAATCGACTCCTCCTATTGTTAAAGTCGGTTAAAAGGTACCTTTACTTACACGGACCATAATAACGAAATGATTGACACCTCATTCATCAAAATAGGATGATCAGTTTAGGTGCTTCAGTGTAACATACGTAAATACAAGCATGTCAAGCATACATACATAGACAGCTAAAATCATAACCCTTCCTGGAATAATTTTATTTTTGCGTTTACAAACGCGTAAATATTAATACTAGAAAAATGCACTGAAAAAAATCGACTTGCCTCAGGCGGGACTCGAACCCGCATCTTCCACAATCCGGGCGGACGCGTTGACCATTTCGCCACCGAGACACTGCTTTTCGCTGTCGAAATTTGTCAGTGCTTGGTGCTTATGTTTTTATTGTAAACATTGTTTCATCAAATCTTTGAAATTTGCACTTCTAAGACCCGAACGAAATATTTTTGCAAATATTTGACGCTCAGAGGCCTTAGTACGAGTTTGTTAGTTTTCGAGCTCGATCAAACGTATCGTCTCTTTTCATACATTGCCCACTAGCGCCCCTAGCGTAAACTATCAGAAACAGTGGCCAATGTATGAAGAAAGACGATACGTTTGATCGAGCTCGAAAACTATCAAAACTCATACTAAGGCCACAGTTAAGATGAAACGACCTTACATTATGGAATAATTTTATTTTTGCGTTTACAAACGCGTAAATATTAATACTAGAAAAATGCACTGAAAAAAAAGTGGAAGATGCGGGTTCGAGTCCCGCCTGAGGCAAGTCGATTTTTTTCAGTGCATTTTTCTAGTATTAATATAACCCTTCCTTTTAGCTTCGCGTAGTCGGGTAAAAAGGATTGAGCAAACTGAGCCTTAAAGTAACATTTGGTTACACATAAAGCCACATTTGGCTGTATGGGCCATGCAGTCCCTGAAAATAGTGACGGGTTGCTAGCCTGCCTTTCTAAAAGGTGCATCAAACCCGAAAAGTAACAAACCTCCAGTGAACCAATCAACAAAACCCAAAAACCAGGACAGATGTTACACTCCAAATCATCTCGGCAGTCCGGGTGAAATTCTTTGATAATTAAATGTAAAAATAACTAAGCGAAATCGAGTGTTTGGCGGGAAACCATGGCGTCTGGACGTCGATCTTTATTTCGATATTTCGAATTGCTTCGGAGTGGATTTTGTGCAGTGAAAGTGGTGTCGTTTCGTTGCATAAGCATCAGTGTTGACGAACAGTTATGAGGAATCATTGACCAGGGGCAGCCCTAGCTAAATTTTTAGGTGGTGCGAAAATCTCTTGGTGGCGCCCCTCACCTCCTTACAAAGAAATAGAGCTCTTTCTATGCAGTTATGCAACTTTAATTGAAGTACCTGGTAGGACGGATGAGAAATAATCACAGAAAACCATATATGTTTGATAACATTCATGGAATAATTTTATTTTTGCGTTTACAAACGCGTAAATATTGATACTAGAAAAATGCACTGAATAAAATCGACTTGCCTCAGGCGGGACTTGAACCCGCATCTTCCGCAATCCGGGCGGCTGCGTTGACCAATTACGCCACCGAAACCAAAAGCAGTGTCTCCTTTTCGCTGTCGAAATTTGTCAGTGCTTGGTGCTTATGTTTTTATGGTAAACATTGTTTCATCAAATCTTTGAAATTTGCACTTCTAAGACCCGAACGAAATATTTTTGCAAATATTTGACGCCCAGTTAAGATGAAACTACCTTACATTATGGAATAATTTTATTTTTGCGTTTACAAACGCGTAAATATTAATACTAGAAAAAATGAAACAATGTTTACCATAAAAACATAAGCACCAACCATTGACAAATTTCGACAGCGAAAAGCAGTGTCTCGGTGGCGTAATTGGTCAACGCAGCCGCCCGGATTGCGGAAGATGCGGGTTCAAGTCCCGCCTGAGGCAAGTCGATTTTTTTCAGTGCATTTTTCTAGTACATTTATTCAATTAAATCTGCGAAATCACTTTTCTTGCTATTGCGCTTGCGAATTTTTTTATAAAATCAGAATAATTTATCATTTTCAATTGATAAATTTGCAACATCTGATAGTCTTTCTTGACACATAACCGAACGTAAATACGTTTGATTTAGTTTTAAGCTTTTTTTTCCTTTGGCGACAGTTGCAGGAATGGTCATCAAAATCCGAAATGCTGTCCACATATTCGGGAATATATCCTGCCATTTTTTTATAAGTTGAAGAACTTGAACAAAAATTTAGTATCTAATGGGTTCATGCTCAAAAGTTGTTCAACCAATTCGCGATTAGAGACGTCACATTTTGCCCCATCGGTTAAAGTGATTTGCAAATCTGCACATGTTTTTTCTAAAGATGACTGATTAACAATCATTTTGATGTTATAGAGAAAAAATCATTTTCATTGAATTAAGCTTGTTGTTCAAGCCGAGTGATCAATGCATTTTCAATTGTATCCATCTTAGGGTAAAAGACGTTAATTTTAAACATTTCTTCGGGATTTGTTGGTGTCTCATCTGCAGCTTCATATTTAAAAAAAAACGAGTGTGCTTTAGAACCATCGAGCACATAATGTTTAGAACACACGGTAACAGTCATTTAGTTAGTAAAAATCTATTCAAATCTATTTGTGTTTATGGTTTGCAAATTTCTATAAATTAGAAGCTGACAAGGATTCTAACTCCAACGTTACGATCCAAACTTAAAGAGAATCTTGGCAATGCCCGTGGCTCTTTATTACTCTACCAGGATAACACCTGTGAAACTTTTAGATAAAAAAAATTAAAAAAATAATAGTATACGAAACGGAACTCTCTCTCTCTCTCTCTTTCTATCTTCATAAACTTATATATCCCTCTCAACTTCCGTTCGCCTCGCCCTATCACACTTTTCGTAATGCTCTCCTCACGCATTCACCTTACTCCCCAAGTCAAGCCTGCGTAAAGAAGTTTACTTCAATAGTCGCTTCGGGATCGTACTGGCTTATAAACGTAGATTCTATCCCACCCTGGGAAGCCATTTTCTTAGCAGCTTATTGTAGCAGACGAATTAGTCCGGTACTGCTTCACAAATTTCGAGTTTTTCAGTATTGCGATGCGTTTTCTAAGTCCATAGTTTCAGACTACATAGCTTAATTTACAGTGTTTACTTGAAAAAGTATAATATATTATGAATCATGAAAAATAATGTTATGAATCATGAAAAAGCCTCTGAGTGTCTTCGTGAAGATTTGAAAAGTCATCATGAACTGAAGAGTAGTTATAGCGAACAAAAGCAAGGCTCGAAACTCTATTCTCCCAGCGAGTTTCGCAAACCTTTTTCAGTGATAATCCTTCTCTGTGTTTGGATATGACTTCCCACCTCTTTGTTGATCCAGAGAATAATACAAATAGTCTTTGGATAAATCCAGATAAAGAAACCGATTTAACGAATGATTTGACTGCATCTTCATTTTTCCTTGATCAATTTCACCTTGCTCCCCGCACCGCATACACGATTTGAGCGCACGATCGATAGATAGTCGATCGGCGGTCGGATGTTTTCGGCGCCCCTCTTATGACGGCGCCCTGTGCGGTTGCACCGCTCGCACCGCCCTAGAACCGCCCCTGTCACTGACATAAAGGTTTTGTGGTGGGACTGCCATGCATTTCTTTCCAAGCACTCCATAGAAGCATTAAAATGTTTGTCGCCCATATTTTAATACAATCATCAAACATCAAGAAATAAGTCATTACCAAATGAAGAGGTTTTTTCCAAACTTGAGATTGGCAGAAATGGTTGTTACCCTTATATTATAAAACGACTAATTTCCATTAAATAAATACAAGAAGAAGGACTAAGCGAAATCTCAAGGTAATTTACCTTGGGAGTGTACTACGTATTTTAAATGTTAAGTCTCTAAGAAAATACCTACTAACACTTACAATACTAATTAGTTTCCCGAAGTCAGCCGAAGAAGCGAGGCCAGCCCTCACTGCAAACACATGGCAATTAATGTCTAATCTAGTACCGAACGCCGGCCCCCTTGTAATTACATATAGCGATGGAGTACTACGTTACTTCGCTTGGATTCCGCTCGAAGAACCACTGCATAGATTTGGGTTAATAAACGGACTGTGTATGGTGATGTAACGGGTAGAATGTTAATACTTTTTAGTATACAACTGAAGCTTTAATATTGTTGAAGAAGTAATTAAAGCTATTTATAAAAAAATAAATTAAAAAATTTAAGTAACCCCCAACCGTAGAAATTTTCTTTTCTTTTATCATTCTTTTTAAATTACTCGCGGACCCTAATTCTAATATATAGGTACTTAGTACTTACATTACTCGGATGAGTATAGAAAAATAAGTAAACGTACTGCCCCAAACTTGAGCAGCTAATCTGTTAATGATAATATGGGTTATCGACATGTGTGTACACATCCTAATGTACTCGTATAATTACGTTTGCCAGTTACTTTTGCAACACATAAACCAATTTACGTCTTTGTAACTGCATTTCATAATGTCTGCCATTTTAGGGGTTCAGGGGAGATAAAAATGCACATTGCAGAGACAGTTGTAGCTACAGCTCGTCCCGTATATCCCCTGACTTCCGAATCACATATCCTTTTTGTTAATCTTCTTGCACCCATCGCATCATCGATCAAAACACCTGAACGCTTAGTCTCCCATATCCGAAATTTAAACTTCATTCATCATATTGGGATTTTCGGCACTCTAAGTTTTGTGTCTTCTCACCTCCTAACTACCTATCTATTATCCTACTATGCTTCTAATTTATTTGGGGTCATTGTAGTATGTCTGACACCTTCCAACTATATGATAAAAAATACAATTACAGAAGATAAAAAATAAGCAAAGTCAACAAATTATCAGAAACTATTCCAATCCAAATAGTGCTTAAAACACCTGTACATAAAGCTGTAATTCCCCTCAACAACCACGTAACAATGTTAAATAAAAAAGATAGATATATCACGCAGCAACTAGCAAGTAATAATCAAGTTAAGCGTTCAGGGGGCGACAAATTGGTTCTGTTAAGAGCCGCCCGCAGCGCAGCGTAACACAAAGTCATGTTGCCATTTTTAAAATTACATTCTTCGGATGATTTGTAGGGCTGAAGTTTTTCTGTAGAAACGCTCCTTTATTGTCTGTTTTAAATAATTGGGCAGGTAATAATAATGTAGGTATACTATGGAGTTATTTTTAATATTAGGTACTAGTTATGTGGCGAATAAGTTCATAATGGCTCTACGGCGGCTTATTACTCGCAGAGGCATGCTTGTATGGTATAGCGATAATGCCGCCAATTTTTGTGGACTTGAAGACAGTGCTGTGCGACTGTGCCTCATAAGAAGGCTCAAGCTCACTCAAAGGGCAATGGAGAGGGCTATTCTCGGAGTTTCTCTGCGTGATCATATCAGAAATGATGAGATCCGCAGGAGAACCAAGGTCACCGACATAGGCCAAAGAATTACGAACCTTAAGTGGCAGCGGGCGGGGCACATTGCTAGGAGAACTGACGGCCGTTGGGGCGGAAAGGTTCTTGAATGGCGGCCGCATACCGGGAGACGCAGCGTTGGTAGGCCCCCCACAAGGTGGACCGACGATCTGATAAAGGTCGCAAGAAGCCGTTGGATGCGGACAGCGCAGGACCGTTCGGTTTGGAGATCCTTGGGGGAGGCTTATGTCCAACAGTGGACGTCTCTCGGCTGATATGATGATGATGTGCGACTGTGAAGCGACGATCAACAGCAGACCGCTCAGATACGTCAGCAATAGCATCGATGAGCCACAACCACCTGCTATGTTTTTGCGGTCCATCTTGGGCAAAGACGTTGCGGATTTGGACGAAATTGACAAAAAGACCCTGAATGCTCGCGTTAGATATAGCCAGACATTACGAGAAGCATTTCGACTAAGGTTTAGACGGCAGTATTTTAGTGTTGTGATACAGCCTAGGAAAGGAAACTCACATCAAGAGCTCAAGGTTGGCGACATCGTGTTGGTGGAAAGCGCGGATCGCAGGAGAATCAATTGGCATTGGAGTTGGTAATAGAGCTTTTCCCGGGAGCTGATGAAATCGTGAGAGTGGCAAAGGTTTGTGTGGGTGCAAGCGAAAAGGTCAGACCACACAGCATCTTTATCCCTTGGAAGTATGCGCAGACCAATTTACGGTTCCAGGTAATTCACTGATACTAATATTGATGTTGATCAGGTTGATCAACCGACGACTACTGGACATGATTCCGACTTAGCTGATTGAACACGAGGTCTCGCTCGTGTCGGACCTTGAGCATTATGTCTCTTCATTATGTAGCAGTCTCTGCATTATCTTATGGTCTTTGTAAAATAGTTTATATCTTTATGTTTATTGTTTTATGTTTGTTTGCATCAATCTTCCGGTTTTTCTGCCCGCGGAGTGTGGCAAATGAGGCATCTTATGTTTATACCTTTTGATCGCGCCGAGCGGGGCGACAGCGTTATGGTGCCGTTGTGTTGCTAAATAGCAAACGTTGTTATTTTTGTTGTGAAAAATATATTTTAAAGTACAACGCATTTTTAATGTTAAAGCAAATAAAACGGCATCCCTATTGAAGCCGTCGTTTTATCCGTAACAAGTTATAAAAGGTCTGACTGACCGACCCCGCTAGTATTAAATATAAATTACTTTTAAATAAAAAAAACCGCCTTCAAAACTAAAAACGGAGAAATAAAATTTTTGTTTATAAAAATCTAAATGATTTTTGAGGTCGGTCTAAAATACTTCTTGTCCTCCTTTTTCGAAGTCGGTTAAATGGAGCACCATTTTATATTGTGTCATTATTGCTCTCACATAAAAGTAAATACCTCTAAGTATTCACGTGTGAACAAAGCGGTGTAGTTTCAGAGCCCTGACGTGACAAATTGGTTTCATTACTCGCCCCTGGCGGCCTTCCATGCCAAACTTTATGTAGCACCTATAGGACAAAAATTTACTGTTCAGAAACATACGTATAAGTAAATAATATAATATGGGATTTCGGCAATATTCACAGTACTGGCGTTAGTGGTTAATATTAATCTTATATAGGTATAATTCCCGTGACACGATGTTTGTCAGTGATAAACTACGGAACCAACAATCCGATTTTAACCTTTTTTAAAAATGTTTGTTTTTTCCAATTCGAAAGATAGTAGATAGTATTTTTTTAATGTAAATTCAATGTTAAAGGACAGTAGTACGAAATTACCTGGCATTTCCCATTCAAATTACCCATTCAAATATGTATATACAAATATGTATATACATACTTGAATGGGTAGGTACTTGAGGAAAGCTGAAAAACTGTCATTTAACTCTTCTATGACCGCGCACCTACTATAACAGCACTAACGTGGCGCCATCGACCTCTTAAAAAATATCATTTAGGTACTTACTGAATTTGAATTCCAAACAGTCCCTCTTACTTCGTATTTGTTTCAGAAAATATCACAGTCTTACCGCATAGCTTTGTTATTGTGATTCCATGACTAAGAAGATAAAAAGATATTGGTAAGGGCCATGTCAATATTAGCTAAAACGGTACTTTTGTTATTTTAGGCGAAATCATATCGCCGTATCTTGGCTGACATGGAATGAAATGGAAAGTTCCAGTAGATTAGTGCAAATAAAAAGTGACAATTTAAGGGTACTGTTTTTAAACGGAAGAAGGGTACTTCAGTGTAAGACCCAGGCTTGAATCGTGAGGCTACAGATACTATAATACTATATTAGTAGTTAGATTAACAGATGTAATCAGATATATTGTTTTTTAAGTCGGCAAATTATAGATTTCATCGAATCCCCTTTTAATGATATTTGATTGGCAGACAAGCGTAGGGGCTGCCTCATCATCATCAACAGCTCATATAATGTCCCCACCGAGGGGCTCGAGGCTCGACATTAGGGGCGATTAGGCCTTAGTCAACCACGCTGGCCAAGTGCGGGTTGGTTGACTTCACACACAACCTAAGAATTTGTGCATAGGTGTGTGCAGGTTTCCTCGCGAAGTTTTCCTTCACCGTAAAAGCGTCGATTAAACGTACATATGAATTCAAAATTTGAAAACACATTGGTACGTGGCGGGGATCGAACCAGTGCCTCCCGGGTGCACGCACTACGCCACCGACGACTTTTACATTCAGGGGCTGCCTGGTGGTAAGCAATCACCGTGCCCTGCGCGCTCCCACCCCAGTTCGTTTCCCCACACTGTGGAGCTTTAGCAGCCTTACCAATATAAGCAAATGTAGTGTTATTTCACTGTAGTCTTCTGTAAGGTGGTGGTGTACTACCCTAGTATAACGCTTCAAATTCGAGCGGCTAGTTCTCTGTGCCCTGCCTCGACTAAAAGTAATGTAGGTATCTAATCCCTCAGAGGTTGGGTGTACCGGGTGAATCTCGCTTCCATCTTCAGGGTTACCGTCACTTGAGAGAGACTCTTCAATTAATAATTTTATCAATGTCTAAATTAATTATATACATAGATATGTATCTACCTACATAGATAGAATAGTATCACCCCATATCCTCCAATGGGTGTCGTAGAACGGGACTAATGGATCAGCCCCCTTGGTATTGATCACCAATCCGCATTGGCCAAGCGTGTGGACTACTGCTTAAACTTCCTTCGATGACAAGGAGAGGCCTTGTGTCCCAGCAGTGGGTCGAATTACAAAGGCTGTTATGATGATAGATATTATCACGCTCAGAAATCCAAAAGGCTTAAAGCACATTTCTTTCTTCTACCCAATTTATTTGGAGTCAGTGGAGTATGTCTTGAAATCGACAATACTGCTTTAGGCATTAGATTGTTACGGCCGTATGCCTGACACCAACCCGCCTTGGGGACGACTGCTATCTTTCCACAGCACCTGGGACTACCAGCTTAACATGCCGACGAAGTGCGGAGGTAAATCGACGTGAAGAGTTAAAGTAAGTGGATATTATTATTATTATTATTATTTAGACAATTCGGGGCTTTTTGCGTCACTGCGACCTATAAAGATCTATTGTGACTAGCCTCCAAGTAAGTCCTATTGAGGCCTTACATGTACTCCTTTAGCTGGGCACTTTCTAAAAATGATAAGATATTCCTAGCTCGGATTGTTTTGATATCGTCTGGGTCAAGAATGTGTCTTCCCAAATGTCGGCTTCTTTTGTGAATGAGACATTCACAAGAGCAAAGGAGGTGTACACGCTCCTGTTCACAGAATCTGCAAGCATCAGTATCTTTTAGTCTCATATTGTAGAGATGTCTGTTTAGCTTGCAGTGGCCAGTCAAAACCAAAAAAAGTGGATATACAGGCACATTGTGTCTGTGCTGCTTTTCAGAATGAAACAATTGCAAGTCTGAAAAGTCTACTCCAAATCCACAATTGGTGTGGAAAGTCAAATATGTCCTAACGGGTCAGTAAAATGCGTAAAGCCTGTCAAATAAGCACAAAGAACATTTAAGTCCACTTAACAATTCACAATTCGACCTAAATTAAAATGGAATCAACTCCTGAACAAATTCACATAAAAGAGCAAAAGGAATGAGAAAAAATCAAGGGTAAATTGTACGAATTGTTATGTCGAGAGATATAACATTTCCGACTCAATGATTTGTCTAAAACATATTTTTAGAGGTTCCAGTGATTCCGGTATTTCAGAATTCACAACGAAAAAAAGCTAACGAAAATATTAATTTTATTGCGAATGAAATTCAAAGGTCAGCTTTATGTAATTAACTTAAATGTTACTCATTCTCATACTCAGCGTTATTTGTATTTCAAGCTCTTGTAATTGTAACGATTTAGTAAATAAGATAATGTATGTTGTAACTCTCTAATGTGTAACAAATAAAATAAAAAAAATGTATATAAATACTTCAAACCCGAACGGTGGAAACGATTCAAAGGTGATTAGTAGAGCTCCAAATATATAGATTTTTATCTTATACGTTTTGACCTTTGCCACTTATTCACGAAAATACCACCCACCTAAATTACATTCCGAAAACAAAGTGACTATCGCTGACCTATCGTTATTTTAATATTACAAGAGGAAATTTCCGAAATTCCCGAGTTAATATAATTTGCCGTGACACGTGTAGAAAATTTTATATTGGAAATTGGGCTTCAGATCTGGTCTTTCTACGGAATCAGCTGTACTTTGTCTTAAGAACACTGTCAGGTACTATACAGACAGGAAGACACCCGTTTACGCGTGTTTTCTTGATCTGTCAAGAGCTTTCGACCTTGTGTGTTACAATAAACTTTGGCAGAAGCTGTATGATGACACAACGCTACCTTCTGAATTAATTGAACTGTTTAAATCCTGGTACAACTCTCAGGAAAATGTTGTAAAGTGGGCAGGATCACTATCTGAGGCATACGGGTTGGAGTGTGGGGTCAGACAGGGTGGGATAACGTCACCCAAACTCTTCAATTTGTATGTCAATGGATTGATTGGTGAGCTTAGCAACGCCATGATTGGATGCTCTATAGACGGAATGTTCATCAATAACATAAGTTACGCAGATGACATGGTGTTGCTGAGCCCATCAATAAGCGCCCTCAGAAAACTCCTGTGCATCTGTGAGCGGTATGCTGAGGCCCACGGTCTCAAGTATAATGCTGCTAAGAGTGAGCTTCTTGTATTTAGGGCGGGTGCTAAATGCTATATGCAGGTGCCGCCAGTCTCAATCGGGGGTAGAACACTCAATGTAGTGACAAAATTTAAATACTTGGGACACTGGGTCAACGATTTGCAGAGGGACGACATGGATGTTGAAAGGGAGCGTAGGGCGCTGGCAGTTAGGGGTAACATGCTGGTCCGCAGGTTTTCTAGGTGTTCAAAAAACGTTAAGTTAACATTATTTAGAGCCTATTGTCAGAGCTTTTACACATGCAGCCTGTGGGTCGGTTATACTCAAAAGGCATTCAGCGCCCTACGCGTCCAGTATAACAACATATTCAGGATGCTGCTGGGGCTGCCGCGTTTCTGTAGTGCCTCGGGGATGTTTACAGAAGCACGAGTTGATGACTTCGCATCAATTATTCGTAAGAGGGTAGCCTCCTTGATGAGCCGCGTGCGTGGCAGCCCGAACAGCATTCTGCAAGGTATAGCCCAGAGGGTAGACGGTCCAATGGTGAGACATTTAAATTTAACTCATGTATTAGTGTCTGACCGTGCTGCCAAATAATTGTTTTAATCCTATTAATGAAAATTGCTGACTTGTACTATAATATATTAAATTTATTCTCATATGTATTGATATTGTTCCAATTTGAATTTGAATATTTGTTAATTTTAATGGACATGTAATTGAATTGAATTTAATTTTATTACTAACACTAGTTTTTTAAGTGAATTTGTACTAACAAAATATGGATGTAAAAAAAAAAAATGATCCGAAATAAATGATTATTATTATTATTATTATTATTATTATAAATATGGTATTAAATTGCCCGGTAGATGCTGGAAGATTCTGGCGTGTTCACATTCCGAGCTTCTGATCTCGTATATTGGATTGCTGGTATCTGCTTCAGGGAGATATAAATCTTGGGAAAAGTTGCTCTAGAAATGTGAAGCCACTTACTAGGTAGTAGACCCAATTATGTAGGGTCGTCTCGGTAGGTACCACCGCATTTCTTATTTCTGCCGTGAAGCAGTTCGCTGTGTTTCGGATTGAAGGGAAAGGTAGCCAGTGTAATTACTGGGCATGGAAGGCATATCATCTTAGTCCCCAGGATGGCAACGTACTTGCAGTGTTAAGTGCCCTTAATATTGCAAGTGTCTATAGGCGACTGTAACCACTTAACACCAGGTGGGCCGCAAGCTTGTTTGCCATCTTGTAGTATAAAAAAAAGCCACTGTGTGAAGCAGCACCTATAGAAGATCATAATAATATTTGACGTATCGCAATGCTTGTCTGCCAACCAAATGACATTAAAGAAATCGTACATAGATAGGTTGGTAACCGATAACTATTTTGAGTTATATCATGGTCCATACTGCCAGATGTGACTTTATGAGACGTAACCGTGCGTATTTCACGCAATTTTCTGCCGCGAAACACAAGACTGTAGAACCAACTCGCCAGCGGTGTTCCCGAACCGATACAACCTCGAAATCATTTGCGATTCCTCTGGTGTTGCAAATGTCGATGGGCGGTGGTCATCATTTACCTACCATCAGGTGAACCGTCCGCTCGATTGTCCCCTTTCCCATAAAAAAATGTGTATATTCCCATTCGAATAATCGAATACTCTTTAAACTTTTTCATACATACACACGTGTAAAATCACACGGTACAAACATCAATCGTAGAGTTGAGACTTAACAAATTATCGAAAAAATTGTTTTTAATATGTATGACAGCATGCCATATTATGGCTAGCCGCCCGATTAGCGCATGACAATCGGATCCTTATTAGGGCAGCCGCCGCGTCAGGGATAAAGGAATGTTTCCTTTCAGTAAAATCTGCCATCATAAATATTAAGGGTACTTTTCCTCCAACCAAGGTCTTTTTTTCCAACCTGTATATATAAATTTAATAACAATACACCGATCACGCTCGTAGTCCCAAGAGCAGTTAAGCAGAGCCTTAGGTAACATTTCGTTACACATTAAGCCACATCTTATGGGCCCATGCATTGTCTCCAAATAGCTTGTTGTCTACATAAAAATGGCAACAAACCCAAAGAGTAAGAATCCTTCAGCAAACACGTACAATCAAAAGCCAACAAACAAACAAACTAGGACAAATACACTCTAGAATAAAAAATCGGGAGTGGTCTCCCCTTGACTTTTTCGTATACCGGAAACGACTCAAAGGTTGTTAGAAACCTTATATTTTGATGTCATACATGCATTTTAAATTTTGGTCACCCATCCGAGTACCGACCGCGCACTTGGTTGCTCAACTTTTGTGATCGACGGCTCAAAATTTGATAGAAACCTTATATTTCGATGTTATACACGTATGTTAAATGTAGTTGCAATTAGTTAAAGCATAATCGAGTTATCGTGCTAGCGCAGACACACAGACATGATTCCAAAAAAATTTTTTTTCGGCTCAGGGAGGTCCAAAACGTGTAAATCCGTCAAAATCTCGAGGTCGAATTTTTTTACGATTACAATACTTCCTCTATACTACGTACGAGAAAGTAAAAAATACGCGTTTGTAAACGTAAAACCTATTCCATAAATATACTCTAAATTATCTGAGCAGTTCGGGTAAAGTTTATAATAATTTGTACATTTTAACTAAAACAGTTTCTATTTTAATAAATAATAATCATTTTAGTTTTAAGTGTCGCATAATAACGTTACATTACATTAGCAATATTAACTTGTAACTTCAAATTTCACTTAAATTGATCTGTCGCTTAGTTCGACGCCAGTAACCAACTTGGGTCGCAACTTGAGCGGCCCACGTGACTAAGTTGAACTTATTCACAGGCGTAACTTCTGATAACTTAATTAAGTTATGAATCTAGCCGGCTCTGTTATTAATTTTAACGAAATAACCATTTTGGGTAGGTTATAATTGGATAATGTATTGAGGAAGTTAGGTGACATCGTGAGTCGTGCGTGAATCTTGGACCTTACCCACACACGTCTGATAATTGATGATAGATTTTTTGTAGGGAAAAATGGAACGTATTGATTGCAATAGTGAAACGCACAAGTCCTACACAAAGTTGGTCAGAAAATATAATAAAAATCGGCCCAATTATCGATCCTGTAAAAAGTCTGACGTGGCCGAGCGCCGTAACGTTCTCAATACACTTCTATTCTATCCTATTCTTAATTAATGGCGTCGCGTCGCATTAAGCGTACGCATTTTGCCAATGTCAAGTGCAAATGTAACTAAAGTAACAAAAATTGTACGGTTGATTACAGTTAAAAATGGAGTCTCTCAACACGTGTTTTTACAAGAAGAACTCCCTCAATAAACTTATTCTATTCTATTCTATTCTTAATTAATGGCATCGCGTCGCATTAAGCGTACGGATTTTGCCAATGTCAAGTGTAAATATAAGTAAAGTAACAAAAATTGTACGCTTGATTGAGGTTATTAAAAATGGAGTCTCTCAACACGTGTTTTTACGACAAGAACTCGGGAGAAACTCCCTCAATAAACTTAATATGTTTCGAAATTTGATAACTGTCAGCTTATTGTTAAAATGTATGACAACGGAAACGTTTTGAATTTGAACAATACCCGATAAGGATAAATAAACGGTAAAATTTAAAATCTAAAAGTTAGCTAAATACCCAAAAACCCTACAAGTGTGGTAGCTACGAAAATAACTATATACTTAACTATTTTTGTATGCTGGTAGAGAAGAAACAACGAAAGAGGAATTTCTTTCGCCGCTAACAATTGGGTAATAATTTAAAGACTTAATTACGGTTTAAAACATATGAAGCATGTATGTAATTTACACAATCATGCATCATTTTACTTTTAAATACGTTAATTTTGGGCAGATTTAGCGTACGTCGTACTAAAATTATTATTTATAATAATTTTTGAAAACATGAAAAGCTTAGCTATACGTTTTTTTTATTTTTTATGATAGCTAAGCATTCATATCTTTTTATTAAAAATATGCTGATTTTAGCTAACAATGTTCACATGGCGTTTTCATTTCAAAGGAAAATACTGATTTTAAATATCTTATTCCGGACATTTACACATATAAAGGTCGTAGCACACTTATCAGATTGGAAAGGGAACGACTCTTTTTTAGTATGAGCGCTACGGAACGGCGGTTACGAAATGACTACGGAGCGTAATGCATTGCCTCTTTTTCATTGTAAAAAGAGGCGATACAGTTCCGTGCTGATAAGTGTGCTGTGCCCTTAATTTTATTAGCTGGTTTTAATAATAATATATTGACAGCCTTAGAATTTTATCTACTACAGAGATTTTATAACACGATCCGATACAAAATATGTAGAGGCTTATGTGTACCTAAGCTATGTAAAACTTCATTCTGAATCTGACCCAATATCCTATCCAAAATAACATGTAAACTAAATAACCAACACCCTGAATGCAGGTGGTTGGGATCGGCTTCCGAGTTGATTTCATTTTTTTTTTTGGAAAAAACGATGTTTTTCGAAAAAAAAAAAAAATGTTGAAATCGATACCTCGGCCGAAATGGCAATTGCCTATTTCGCGGCCTTTGCAATAATGTACTATTTTCGTATTTCCCAACTTTAAAGACTTTCATAGATAAAATTTTCCTTTTTATTACATTATTGTTTTGACAACGATGTGTGGTGGTAATAAAGTTTCTCCACACATGATGATATGATCAGTTACAAAGAATATTGTACAGAATAAGACTTTAATTAAAATTTTGAAACAATGTATTAGTATATAAGTGGCATAATATATATTTAGTCGAGGTAGGGCAGAGCTTACTAGCCGCTTGGACTTAGGAGCACCCGAACCGGGGTATCATTTCTATACTACGAGATGGCAAGCTTGCGGCCCATCTGATGTGAAGTGGTTACCATCGCCTATAGACACTTGCAATATTAAGGGTTATCACTTATCACTGCAAGTGCGTTGCCATCCCGGGGACTAAGATGCGCCTTCCATGGCCAGTAATTACACTGGCTACCTTTTCCTTCAATCCGAAACACAGCGAACTGCTTCACGGCAGAAATAAGAACGGCGGTGGTACCTACCCTGACAACCCTGCATATGGGTCTACCACCTAGTAAAACTTCACCTTTTACAGAAAACAACAGTCAAATACTACTATATTTTTGTGGTGCTATGTTTCTCTTGGTTAGAAAGTGGACTAGCGATAAGTGTAAATGTCAAATACCCTAATTGAATAAACATTGATTTGATTTGATATGGCAATGACAAAAGCATTTTCTTTTATTCTATATTCGTCGGGCGAGGTAAATATAAAGTTCACCTTTCCAGCACCAAAAGACCTCTTTTGCTTCGTAAAATCTCGAAGGAAAAACGCTTTTGGGCTGCGAGCTTGAACAAGACTGTAACGTTCAATCTTAATTATTTTAGTAATCTTATTTTTAATTTCAATGGTTATTTTTAAGATAATTAACATGTATTAAAGTATTGCCTTGTTTTTCTCACTCATAACAATTTTCTCGCTGGAGAGGTGAAAAGTTGTATGTTCACACGAGAGCAATTTTTTTTGTCTCGTGCGTTTAAATCACTCACTGCGCTTTAATCGCTCAATTCTATGCTACTTCGCTGGTTCGCGATTTAATATTGGCTCTCGCAGCAAAAAATAGCTTTGCTCACTTGTTGACCAAATAACTATTAGCGAGCCCTGATTTTCTTCCCATCTATGAGAAAAAAATCCCTGAACAGTGTATAGCGGAAAATTTTCTTCCCGCATTTTCTTTTTTTAAATACAGAAAGCACCGCCACCGTGCTGGCCAGTTTCTTTTTCAAACAATAGTTTCGTTCCATCTTTTTGATGGCGGAACGCCGAACTACTTTTTGTCTTAAATTCAAATTTGATTATGTTCCAAATTCAATTCTCAATAAGGTTCGCGTTTTGGGAATAGATGGGATTAAAACTTATTTATAATATTTTGATTTAAAAATTTACAATATTACAAATTACCTAGAAGAGTTATGGTAACAACGTGGAAGATGCTCGCAGACAAACTTCGTCAGTGAATTCTAGTGACCTTCACATAGGGAGGTAAAGGAAGCCAAAAAATCACCAAAGTGCGTGCCAGACTCGCATAAATTTCCGGTTCCGTAGCCATGACGACAACAAACTTGACATAAACAAGAGTAAATTAGTGTTTACGCTTGTATTCTGTTTATCAGAGCGGAATTTATTTTCAGCGGTAAAAATACAAAATGAAAAACAAGAAAAAATCCATGATAAGTGCTGCGATGGGACTCGAACCCGTGACCTTTCGCTACCTGGGCTACACACTGTGTAATCGCGACAAATTCATTCATGCCTTCCTTTAATTTTGTCTCTGATTGCGTCACAGCCTGACATATGCCTTGCAATTAAATTTACTAACGACTCTCCGCCCGCGATTTCGTCAGCGTGGAGGTTTTTTAAGATTAAATAAATTATAACTATGTTACTCAGAAATTTTGGACCATTCTAATGGTGAAAGAATTTTTGAATTTTGCGTAACAAACATACAAATATTTCCTCTTTATTAGTTTAGTATACAAGTATAGATTTTGTTTTCGACGTGACAACGTCTTATAATTCGATAGAGCCGGCGGCACGCACGAAAAAACATGACGTCATGCGGCGTTACCTCGCTCTGAATCTAATTCTCTAATTTGAATTTGGAATTATGTTCTTTAAAATTTAAACTTTCAATGATACCAAAACCAGCCAGATACAAATAATGAAGCCAAAGAGATTTTATTACAAGTTTATTCATACTATAATGCGAAATCTATTAAACAAATGAAATTAAATTTTTCTTTTGAAAAATGCTACCATTCCATCAGTATTTTCTTAAGACGTTGTCACGTTCAACTATCGTCAGTAAACCGACTTTACAGACAACCAATTTTTTTATTTTCAGTCTTGTAGATCCTGGCTTCTACACTGTATCTCACACACCTTTCTGGTTAACTGGTAGATAATGCTGTATAGCATTTAGTCCACCCTTTGTACTGTCTTTGTGCAATAAAGTTTTTTTTTAAATAAATACTTAGATACAGATTTCACAAAAGCGTCTATCACATTGTAAGTCTACTTTCGGCTACAGTTTTGGTTTGCCTACGGCCAAAAGTTAACCGAACATTTAACTCCTAACGTTGCTTGGTGCCTTTACAAATACTAGGTGTAAAAGACATGAACAGTCAAACGAGAACCATGTATTCTATACATCAAAATAAGACATATTTCAAAAAAATTATTGCTGGGAAATGATTTTTATTTTTTGGTGTTAAAAAAAATTTCAAATTGTACCGCGCAATGTAAAGGGCTCAATTCGCACGCAACTCGCAAAACCTCGATAATTTTGCCAGACGGCGGCCCTGTTCGTTAGTGTCCGTGCGCATCGAGTGGGCTACATTGAACGCTAACGTTTTGAAGCCATTTTTTGTTATGAAATACTAAAAAAATGATAATGTTTCTTTGGACAATAATTAAGAAATGACGTATAGAATCCGTTTTCATAAAAAAATTAAATAAAAATTATGACTTCGACCTTCAATAAAATCGTAACTATCAATTTCCCAGGTATAGTCTAAAGGGAAAAAAATGTATGATGGTGAGCAGAATACATGGGTCTCGTTTGACTGTTCATGTCTTTTACACCCTGTATATACAGATTGTCTTGAGATTGTCCTAGTGCAACCAATAGTTAACTTAGCAACTGTTGAATTCGATCAGTTGGCCATCGGTGTGTGAATGTTTTCATAATTACCCACTTCTTGTTCCCGTGCACGTTTTTCATACGCTAAGTTTGTATACAACATGTAAATTAAATAACCAACACCCTGAATACAGGCAGGTTGGGATCGGCTTCTGAAATGATTTGAAAAAAAAATTAAATTGTTTTTTTTTACTAACAAAACTTTTTTAAAAACAAACAATTTTTTTTTGACATTCAACTTAGAAACCGATCTCAACCTGCCTGTATTCAGGGTGTTGGTTATTTAATTGGAGTTTACTCCTTAAGAATCGATTTGCATATATAAGGGGCCCGGTATGAGAAAAATGTGAGGAGTAAAATCTATCGATGAATGACCTCGTTACGTTTTTGAAGGTCAAAGTCATAATTGGTGCGCATCCTATGTCGCGCAACTTTCTAATTGTCAAAACACGGATGACAACAGGTGCGCCATCTCACCTGTCTCGGAGTAAACTCCAGTCGTGCGTCGGAGCTGACACACACAATTTTTTTACATGTTGTTATAATTTCTGATTATTGTAATATTTTTGAGAGATTAATATCAAAGCCACAACCAGTCCATTCACTAGAAAATATTTATTTGGCGTAAAGACCCTTAAACCACATAAGAACCCCCATTAATAGTTTCTTGTATCATGGTTTCAAGACGAGACATTAGGAGTTAGATTTATTATGGCCGCCGCCGACCTTAAACACATCCCTTTGGGGGATCACCGTTTTAACCCGTGTCGTCCCAATTTAAGTTCATCGGTTTTATTGTTGGAAATAGGCCGGGCTGACCTCTCCACCACATTCTGTATTATAGATTATTCTGAACTTCAAATCGTATTGTGATGTCTGTGAAGTTTTGTTATAAATTATTCCTAAAATGATATAAATATACCTTCCTTCGGACACAATTCTAACGCGAAATAAGAAATTTTGCAAACAATTTGAACTTTTTGCACAAAATGAAATTTGCTGCCAGCATATGTGTTTCTCATTTATAAGATTCTGGATCATTTAAAGAGGCGTGAAGAAGCGCCTTGCAAGATGTATGTCTGCATGAGAGATCACATCGCAAATTTGTGAATAGTATAAATATTAGGAAAGCAGAAACTATAGGCACTTTCAAGAAACAAGTAGAGGCTCATTATTTGTCACTATGATCATCCATTAGTATATATATGTATGACAGTATATATTTTTATTTTATTACAGTATATATTTTGTATATTGTATGTGTGTATTAATATTTAAGTATGTGTATGTAAGTATTTATAAATTAAATAACCACAGGTGGTTTGGGATCGGCTTCTGAGTTGATTTCAATATTTTTTTTTAAAAGAAAACGATATTTAAAAAAAACCTTTTTGAAATATGTTTTGTTTCGATGTATAGAATACATGGTTCTCGTTTGACTGTTCATGTCTTTTACACCCAGTATATGTATGTATTTATGTAATTATTATTTGGTATTTATCTATGCAATAAGTAGATATACGTCGCCATATTCCCACATAGTTACTTTTTACTTTACAATCCTGTCCATCCTAAGGTTACCTAGAAGAGATCGCTTTTAGCGATAAGGTCGCCCTTTCTTTAATGACGCTGTTGCTGACGACGCTGTTTAACGTATTATATAGAAGATTTGCTGTAAATAAAGTTCTACTAAAAATTCATAAGCAAACATCTTGTTTAAACTTAATATTTTCCCAGATGTAGAAAGTGCTATGTGAGAACTGAGAGATCACTCATTTCGGCTGTATCTTTTGACGTGACAACGTCTTATAATTCGATAGAGCCGGCTGCACGCACGAAAAAACATGACGCATGCGGCGTTACCTCGCTCTGAGGCGTTCCATGTAAGGCTTGAATTGCAAGCAAAAATCTATTAAACAAATGAAATGCTACCATTCCATCAGTATTTTCTTAAGACGTTGTCACGTTCAACTATCGTCAGTAAACCGACTTTACAGACAACCAATTTTTTTAACTATTTCTTTACGAATTTTAGGACGCTATTCTACAATTGTTTCACAACTTCTACTGAAACCTACAATATACTATTTACAAATGTGATCTCTCAGTGCACACATACATCCTTGCAAGTCGGCAAGGCGAGGGTAGCCTGGCTACTGTGGTGCGTACATCATCTCTTGCAGTTCCGTTCTCCACGCTTAAGATTTTTTTATAAATAAGTCTAGCAAATGACTCCAACCCTCTAGTAAGCAAAAGTGGAGTCCAAATGTAAGGACAAGAGATAATATGAGTATAAGCGCTGCATTAGCAACCCTCGCACTGGTGACCTGTAACATGCTTCTTCGAGCTTCTTTTGAATAAAACAGGATTGTTATAAACCACATTTATTTACAAATGAGAACGTTTGATAAGACCATTCTATACTCTTATAAATGAATATGTTAGCTCTGTATATGAAGAATGGAAGTAAATCGAACTAAATATTTTAGAAATAAGTACAGCCCACGTTGAAACTCTGTATAGATTCAGTATCTATAAATTAACGTGAACGAAGATGTATTAGCAAAGAAAATGAAGGTTATACCTTATTTATAGACGAGATAGTTATGATTAGGTACTAAGTAGGAAGTTGCTTTCTTTTTTGCCAGCAGAAATCAATAAGACGTTGAATGTTTTATTAATGATTGCTCAACAATTTCAGTACTTAAGCATCAATTAAATGTATTAATAGCTACTTAAAATAATAGAAGTAGGTATTAACATTACCTATCCATTCAGAACAAAGCAAAACGACATAGAAGAAGGTGACGAATATATTAGAACGCGAAGATAAACCTGCTACATAATCATCATTATCTAAATAATATAACTCAAAGGTGACTGACTGACTGACATAGTGATCTATCAATGCACAGTCCAAACCACTGGACGGATCGTGCTGAAATTTGGCATGCAGGTAGATGTTATGACGTAGGCATCCGCTAAGAAAGGATTTTTGGAAATTCCACCCCTAAGGGGGTAAAATGTCCACGCGGACGAATTCGCGGGCGGAAGCTAGTATTGATACACCAATTGTATAGCCCACATTAGTATCATTAAGAACTTGTGAACTTCTGCTTATCATCAGGTGGAATGGAGTCACTTGCTCGACCTTTTTATATAAGAAAAAAAAATTATATTCCAGGATGAATAAAACAGATCAGACGTCAGAAAATCTATTACGAACTTTCCTCCAAAACTCGAAGGGCCGAAAGTTGAAGGGTGATTACAGAAATATCGAGTGCAACTGCCAAAGCGATTTCCTAAAAAGAAACGCGATTGAAACTGACACTCGGGAAACAGGAATAGACTATTCGAATGATTGATTACTCGACTATTGGGCTTTCGCAAAGCATATCTACACCAATTGACCTTATAGCAAATGTTTGGATAGCTACGTTGGTAAACAAGGCGTGCCGGCTCGAGCCTATTACCTAGGGCATAAAACTTATTTTACGACGTCAAATCCAATAGTCTCATTATTATATTATGAGAGGGCGTCAACCAGGACGTTAATTAATGATTTTGTTTTCAATGGGAGGTGATTTTTTGGCTTTTGATGGATTTAAAGTCCATACTCCATTCGCAAACTTAAGTCGTGGATAAAACTCTCGATTAAACTATTCAACCATTTAGGTATCATGAAAATTTATTTACACATTTTCAGATGTACAGCAATATTATCTTTAATTTTTTTTATGTTACGAGATGGCAAACAAGCTTGCGGTCCACCTGATGTTAAGTGGTCACCGCCGCCTATAGACACTTGTTTGCCATCCTGGGGACTAAGATGATATGCCCTCCATGCCCAGTAATTACACTGGCTACCTTTCCCTTTAATACGATACACAGCGAACTGCTTCACGGCAGAAATAAGAAAGGCGGTGGTACCTACCCAGACGACGGGGCTACCGCCTAGTAAAAAATGAAAAAAAATATACATTAACGCGAGCATAGCCGCGGGTAAATGTTAGTTACTTATAAGTCACAAGACCGTTCTCGGATTCAAGACCTTTTCGACAATATTTGGTTAGTTTTCAAACAATAAAAAGTATTTCTTATTGCTTAAACGGTCACTAATATTAAAACCTTTGACGTGGTATAAATGCTGTTTTCTCAGATATTACTAAAAATATTAAAATTAAATTATAAAAATAGAATCAACATCTTGAGATTCCCGTCTCTATATTACTTAAATCGTCGACGCTTATTCGTCAATCGTCTTGGTTGAATAAGCAGGTAATATTCCCCAGATTAGTCGTATTATCCAACGTAGCGTTGGAAAATAAGGGAAGAAATACCTTTGTTATTACATGCGTGAACGGAGGCGAAGAATTATTATAATAATCCTGATATAAGCGGGTGTTCGAGATTTGTCGCTGTTTCATATGTATGAATAAAGATTTATATTATACAGGTGGTCGCCCGTGCTTCGCTTGCGCTCTACGCTCACACCAATTATCTAGCCCAAATTAAGTATCTTTATGAACTTGTGTTATGGATACTAGATAACGGACAAATATACTTAATTATCTAGATATTTTTATAAATAAACTTAAATAAATATATAAACAATCATGACTCGTGAACGAATGATCGTGTTCATCATACTAAAATTTGCCACTACCAGGACTCGATCCCGGACCGCCCGATGTGTAGGCAGCGTTACTGACTACTCCACCACGACGTCGTAGACTGCACCAAAAAGTATCACATAATATATTATCCTTCCCAGGGTCTCAAACTCAATCGGTTTAGGCGTGAAAGCGTACACAGAGTTACTTTCGAATTAATAATATAATATTAGTAGGGATTCGATCTCAGATTTGGGTAGTTTAGAGGCAACGTTGGATTTTTTTTTATTTTATTTAGATCATTAAACAGTTTGCATTAATATAATTATTGTAAATTATACTGACTACTGAGATGATTTTGAATGTAACACCTATTCTGGTCGTTGGCTTTAGTTGGTTTGTTTACTGAAGGAATGTTGATTTTTGGGTTTGGTCCCCCTTTTGTGTAGGCGACAGGCAACCTGTCACTATTTTGAGTTACTGAATGGCCCATACTGCCAGATGTGGCTTTATGTGTAATGAAATGTTACCTAAGGCTTCGCTCAACCCCTCTTCGGACTATGAGCGTAATCGTCTAAAAGTATGTATGTATGAATGTACCCTCCAAATTGGAGAAACTAATCTTTGTCACATATAAAATGAGAACACGTCCCATTAACCTGATTTCCCTCACTCAAACCAAAAAAAGTAACTGATGAAAATTTCCACTTGCGAAGAGCAAAGTTTTTCTGGTAGATAAAAGAGATTGATAGCCATGCGAAAGAATTAAAACCTTTTATCTATGGAGCATAAAATGTCTTTTAGATTATCGGGATATTTTCAGATGTTGTTGATAATAACGGATGTAGAAGGTCAAGATTTTTTTTGGATGGAGTAATCAGTAACACTGCCCACACAAACATATTCTGACTCGAATCCTAATATGGAGAAAATTTAATATAATAATCATAATGGGTTGATGTCAGGCAGGGTACCGGCCGTAAAAACCTAATGTCAAAACCTATAGCGTTATTATCGATACCAAGACACACTGCACTGCCCTTAAAATAAGTTGGAAGCAAATTTGTAGAAAGAACACAGGATATTCACCATATTTCAAACCGCCCTTCTGTTAGCCAACATTGACCGGTCAACCGCTGAAGTTAATTGAATGTTCAGTATCAGTCCGCGGGAAGGTTGCGACAAGGTTGGGGTGTAGCCTTCGCTGGTTCGATCGCCGCCCAAGGCTGAACTAAAATAACGGCGATCAGATGTCCGAGCCTATGGTCATCGATGGCGGCGTAGATAAAGTGCTTTGTTTACGTAATGTAGGTAAAATTAGGCAACTTTGCGTCCAACAACTTTTGAAGGTATTTTTTATCGTCAGACTGATAGGTCTAAATGAAAGTAT
The DNA here is from genome assembly GCA_955850985.1 of Elophila nymphaeata. Taxonomy (NCBI): domain Eukaryota; kingdom Metazoa; phylum Arthropoda; class Insecta; order Lepidoptera; family Crambidae; genus Elophila; species Elophila nymphaeata. Next base: position 19,090,293 of record OY039088.1, on the reverse strand, counting down.
TTTTTAAAGTATTTAATTTTGTGCTTGGGGGTTTAAAGTATGTATCAGTAGAGGTAAGGGGTCCCGAAATAACATCCTACGGGACCCAAGTCAAGCCCTTACCTGCAAGCAGTGCAACCTGCTAGTCAATGACGAGGCTCTGGCGCCCCACCAATCCGCACTGAGCCAGTCTTGGGTTGGGTTTGAATGAATTTCAAACCCAACCCAAGACCTCAAGTGCCCGGGGGTAGGCCCTCAACAAGTGGACCAACGACTCGTTAAGGTCGCGGAAAGCCGCTGGATTCGATTAGCGCAGGACCAATGTGGTTGGAGATCCTTGGGGGAGGCCTATGTCCAACAGTGGTATATGATGATAGTTTGTATGATTAGGTATATTTTTTTTAATAAACGGGGAATCTTTTTTCCTTCATATCACTTGGTGGTAATATTAGGCATAGAGAAGGGAGTGTGATCTCATGGGAGATATAATTAAACTTTTTAGCTTTAAAATCATAAAATTATATTTTTACCAATTTATACCAAAACTTACTTCATACTTACTACTGTTACAATTAACTTTTTCCTCTATAGACAATAGAGATTTTATGCAACCTCTCTCAACAGGGAGCTTCACTCGACTAACCTGGTTGTTTTATCACTATCTATACGAACATAACATTAATTTTGTAATCTACTATATAAAAATAAGTCGGGTTTTCCTTCCTGACGCTATAACTCCAGAACGCACGAACCGATTTCCACGGTTTTGCATTCGTTAGAAAGGTCTCGGGCTCCGTGAGGTTTATAGCAAAGAAAAATCACGAAAAATTTCAACAGAAAAGCGGGAAAATCTTTTTTTACATACAGTGCCATCTGGTGACGAAACGGAGTTCGCCGGGTTTGCTAGTTCACTATATTATTTAGACTAAGTTTATATAGAAATAAATTTTATCCTTATATTTATCTTATTAATGCTGTAAATAGTAATGGAATTTAATCTTATTTTTGAAATGAAAACACCAGAATAAGCTACTTCCATCGTGATTCGTCATACTGAGACGAACGACGAACACGGTTCATCTAAAAGCTGTTGCTTTTCCAACTGCTTTAATTTTTAGTTTCTTAATTACACGCATGCTGGCGTATGTCGTAAATGTACTACAACTATCGATGAAATATTCTTTGAAATATACATTACTTAAATTAGGCATTTTATCATTTTTCTGAATAAGTATTCTTAATTGGCATTATTTGAGGTTTTGGTGTGTTTGTTCTATAGATGTTGTAAACTGTAGATCGGCAATGTGAAAGAGAAAGAGCATACTAACGCGTATATTAGAGCGAGATGGATAGACGAGACTCTTTCACGTTAACTCTGACGTTCTATGTTGGCCTGTTAGTCAGCTTGAAAAGACAGCACACTATGTGCATTACTCCCACATCGGTGAATTACTTTTTTGGTCTCACCTGATTCGTTTCAATGCCAATCAACGTACGTAAGTAATTACCTATACATCCATTATTTCTTCTAATGTTTATTTTTACAAAGAGTAATCATTTATTATGTATTACTTAGTTAACGACATCTTGACGAGACAAAAATACAGCCAGTACCTAATAATAGACAGATAATTATTGCAAAATGTTCAAAGTAACTCTCTAACAAAAGGAATAATAAATCAAATACCAATCTAAATTTAAAGTAAGTACAACTCATTACAAAGTAAGACATTAACATAATCAATATCGCCAACTGTAATGGCATTGTCGAGGCAAATCTAATGTTCGGAAACCATTAAACTGAACATACCGCCCTAAAGATATTCCAAAACCATCTATCATTTTGACATTAATGCAAACATTAGTATAATAATTTGTTTGTTTATTATGGTTTAGCAAATGACTTAGCGGAACTGGAATCTAAATGCGAAGATAGCTAGTACAATAGAGAAAAGAAACTGGCTACGAACTCCCATATTCACACCATGTGGACAAATTCACATGAAGACCCCGGGGTTGAATTTGGAGGGAACACGTGAGCGGGCACAGCATTTTTATACGACAAATGATCAGATGCGTCACCTTAAGGTAAGCAGCCACCCATGGACTGCTGCAACATCAGAGGAATGCGTTGTCACCTTTTAGGGAAAGACAACGCTCTTTTTTAAGATTTCGTTTCTTTTTCAAGAGTTGTATCGGTTCGGGAACACCGCTGGCGACAGTTGGTTCCAAGTCTTGTGGTTCGCAGAAGAAAATTGCGCGAAAAACGCACAGTTGTAGACAAAGAAGCAACCAAATTGTGGGGATGGATTTGACGTCGCGAGGAACGATGGCGGAATGCAGCGGCGGGTATAAGTCCGAACAACTCCTCAGATCTGAACACACCCCGAGATTTTCATTTTTTATTTATTGGCTACATAGAATTGACTTGATAGTTATGTTTTGTCCCAGAATTGTGCCACCTGAATAGCAGATTCAGCAGCGTTACACAGCTCTTCAATCGTGCAATTAGTAGGACCGGGACAAGATTAAGTGAGCCATGGTTTGCGAGGAGGCACTTAACTCGCACTGGTCGTTACTGATGTAACCCCACATACACATATTTTCATTAGTACGGTCGACCTGTGTTCTCAATCTGTTCAAAGATTTCCAGGTCGGCCACGTTAGCTCATGGCCAGGGTCGAGATTTTCGGAAAAGGCTATAGGCGAGTTAGGTGCTACTTTCTTCCAAAGCCTGAGTCTGGTCCATAGAGTATATCTTTATATGGTCTGGTCTGTAAACGCTCTTCAGAAGTAGGGTGCACAAGCTTCAGGAAGCGCTGTAGAGTTGGGTGAGAGAAGGTGGGATTAGGGAAAAAAGCTCTTCATAGACGATGAAAGCGCTATATCATTGAGTTTTTAGGGAAATAATAAACCGAGCAACTAAAAATTCCAGAATGAGTGACGAAAAATACTAAATGGACGACCTATATAGTCGGCAGTTAGTTGCTCATTAAGGATTTTTGGTCGCTCATCCTGGATTTAGATGTTAAGGTTAGGTTCATTAATCTGCTGACCAGTTAAATACGATAACGACGATCCTTAGTTTTATATAGAGGTAAGAGGAGGACGATAGCGTCGCGATCTTGCGTTCTTAGTAAGGATCACGAAAGTTAAGCTACCAAGTGCGCTGTTTTTTGTTGACATGCGGGGATTTAAAATTGGAGTTTTTATCCTATAATATTCTTAAAAATATCCTCTTTCATCTCCTATAACTTGTGGTTTGGGAGGTGGCCTAGTACCAGCTTCCATAAAAATTCGGAACATCTCCTTTACTAGAGACTTCAAACTTTAAACTTTTGACATGTTGCTTTTGACATCTCGACCTGTGCGTTGCATAATATAGCTAGATAGCCAGCTAAGCTGTGCGTTCATTTTAAAGTACGCATAGTCCTGATCCCCACTTAAGTATTGTCTATGAATAAGTTTTTACGACCCTGTGCGTCCACACGCACTATGAGACCTCAAAACTTTGCTTTAAGGCACGCACTGAAAAATGCCTTATTTTGCATAGTATTGTTTTTTACTTAGACAAGTATTATTAGTGAATACGCGCGTTAGATTCTTCTAAGTGATAGCAAATTCATCTACCCTCTCTCAGAAGAATCCAATCAAAGACGGTTGACAGTTTTAGATGTAAACATGAACATAAGATTGTCTACCTGAAAATACATTAGTGGTATATTTACTTCTAAGTTCAATACAAACAACGCTTACTTAATGCTACTTAAGCCCGTTTAATTAAGTAACAGCTAAGCAATTGTTCGGATTCTTCCACGTGTTTGTAGGAGTAAGGATAGAATTCGTTTTTACTTTCTCGCATACGTAGCATAGAGGAAGTCTTGTAATCGTAAAAAAAATTGACCTCGAGATTTTGACGGATTTACACGTTTTGGACCTCCCTGAGCCCAAAAATATAGTTTTTGGAATTATGTCTGTGTCTGTGTGTGTGTGTGTCTGTGCGTTAGCACTATAACTCGAGCATGCTTTAACTTATTGCAACCAAATTTAACATACGTGAATGACATCAAAATATAAGGTTTCTATCAAATTTTGAGCCGTCGATCACGAAAGTTAAGCATCCAAGTGCGCGGTCGGTACTCGGATGGGTGACCAAAATTTAACATGGATGGATGACATCAAAATAAAAGGTTTCTATCAACCTTTGAGTCGTTTCCGGTATACGAAAAAGTCAAGGGGAGACCACTCCCGATTTTTTCAATAGTTTCCATTCAATCACTCCTACATAATGTCTAATTGGCTGACCCAATTAGAAATTATCAAACATTTAGCAAACTAGTATTTGTATAGAAGGCTCTATCTCGTCTAAATTAAATGAGAACTATGAATTCCACCGCAGACCTCTCTCAGTTTCAAGCCGTGGAGATTAAGGGACAATACACATAGTGCGCAGTTAATTGCCATGGTTGTGATGAAAAAAAAAATACCAATTTATACCTTTTGCATTTACTAGATTGTAATTTTAGCATCAAACACAATACCCTTTATTTATTTATTAATAAACTCAATAGCTGTCTTACACTTCGTAGGTTAGCTTACGTAGACCACAGAGTTGCATACTATACGTAATTATGGAACTTTTATAAAATTCCGATTTGTCCTGATTGTGACTAACTACCACATCAATGAGTTACATTGTTCAACAATTCAATATCAAACAATTAATAAAAATACCACCTCTCACTTCCTTTACAGTCGTGACTAACTTTCTTCTGGTTCAGTCTTTCATAGTTTATTATATATTTATATTAATACGTATTTTAATGTATTTTAATTATTTGAATATGTATTTGTGTATTTATTATGTGTGTACTTTATGATTATTTTTGTTAATATTTATTCATATATGCATGCTATGTTAGTTATTATAAAGGAAAATTAGAATTCTTTTTCCTACAACCGTGCACTTGATGTCACCCGCTTATTATTTTTGTAGTCTCTTACATATATTGTGGGTTGACTGGAAGAGATCTCTTTTTAGAGATAAGTTCGACCTTGCAAACCTTGTTACTTTATGTTTGTTAAACATTAACTGTGAAGTACAATAAAGAGTTTAATACTTAGAATAAAAAATTAAATATACATATAGGGATAAAAAATAAATATGAATTTGAGTATGATTGATAATAATATAATGTTGTTAGTTAGTTAATTACATCTTTCAATTAGCGGGAAAAACTAAAAATTAAGCATAAGTCCCCTTAATATTAAACATGGACTAAAGTTACTCATGGTTTAAAACCGATGCTAACTCTGTCTTTCATTCAGCAAATAAAAGTAACAGCATAACTTTAAACCTTGACTAATTTTAAACCATGTTTCAAAATAACGGGTAAGGTGTCTTCTTAAAAACATTCATCAGGGTGTTGAAATTTATCTGTTAACGCCGCTACACGTCGGTGTAACCTGACCCTAACCCAGTGCAGTTAACATTGCGGTTAGAATTTATTTCTTGCAGCTCGGCGGAATACTTATCTCTATTTTGCAACAGTGCTCCTGAATCGGTCAAGCGGGAGTTGGATTGACGGGGCGGGAGATTATTGTGGAAACGGATAATACGTTTTTACTCTTTGTTTCCCAACGAGTTGTGGTATGAAACTTATTGTAGGATATATTTACTTTACTAATTTCACGGTACAAAGAAAATGTATTTAGAGTATAAAAGTACAAACATTCTGTCATGCTCGTAATACAAAAGAGTTTAGTAGAGTTACATGTAGAGCCACATCTGGCATTGGCTACACAGTAACTCAAAGTAGTGATAGATGGCCAGTCTGTCACCTAAGCACAAAACGTGCTTATTAAAAAACCGTTTTTAAAACTAAAAACGGATATTTTTTTTTTATTTCTCCTATTTTGTTAATAAAAATCTAGATGTTTTTTTATGTCGGTCGAAAATACACGTGACAACGTTTATTCAGGTTTATTCTAAATATTGAGGTTGGCACCGACCTCAAAAAAACATTTAGAGTTTTATAAACAGAATTTTTATTTCCCCATTTTTAGGATTCCGTATCTCGAAAGGAAAAAACGGAACCCTTATAGGATCACTTTGTTGTCCGTCTGTCTGTCAAGATCCTTTATCTCGGGAACGAGTGGAGGTATCGATTTGAAATTAAAACCATATACGCGCGACCGCAGCGCCATGGACCTCGCTAATACAATTATTATCTAGCCTAAATTAAGCATAATTAAGAACTTGTTTTATAGATACTAGTTATCGGAGAAACAATAATAATAAAGTGGGTATTTTTTATAAATAAACTTAGTGGAAAATTCGTCCTATTAGAATTAAAATCCGGACTGCTCGATGTGGTATTTCAGTTTTAGCATTCATCATTTTAGTACAGAAGAATATATAGAGTAGCTAAGCTTTTAAAATTGTAGTATTTTCCTATTTCAAATTTAAAAACAGAGGATTCTCTATATTTTAGAAACTGGTGGATTCCGTTTCAAGTTTATATTGCGATCCTGCTTTCCGATGCTATTGCCATCAGAGCACAATTTTGAAAGTGTCATATAAAGTTATCTGGCTGTCTCCGACAATACCTCTGAGAGAATGCGCTGCAATCACAACGATTGCTTGCAGATAATAAAATTGCAGTCAGACGATGTACATGGACGATGTATTGATTTGTTGTCTTGATGAAGTCGGGCTTAGAAGTCTATTTTCCTATATTGCGTTTATTTATTCTTTGAAAAACGCAATTATTATTACACTTAAAATTAGGATATAAAAATCTTGCATGTTCTTCCTTTTATATTTTATCATCACCTATTATGCAATGAGCCGGACTCTTGCAAAAACTTACGTAAGCAAGCACGTTCGTGGGGTAAATTTCTACCCCGATGACACATAATATCTGCTATAGTATTTGACGCCAATAGTTGTGAAAAAAAAACTTTATTTTTTCCCGAGTTTTTACGAATTTTACGAAGATAGTAATGTTAATTTAAATACAGGGAATCGCAATTAAAATCATTATTTTTGTAATTGTGTACTATATTGTTGACTATAGCCGATTATAAATGACTATGGTAGTCAAAAGGTTGAGAGCTGAGGGACCACACTAGTATTTTGCAAAATAAATTTCGGAGGATTTAGTAGAAGACTTACAACAAATGTAGTCCAAATCAAAAAAATGTAGCCTAAATATATTAAAAACTACAGCCATAAAGTGTGGTCCCTCAGTCCTCACAGGCCATCAGACAGATCTCGGAAATTATCTGAAAATTTATGTATTGTGACTACAGACTTTCAGTAGAGAACTTGCCAAGATAATCTACTGTAACACAGACCACAAAGCATCAAAGATAAAACATGTAGAACAACTAAAGTGTGGTCCCTCACGCCACACAAGAAAGGTCACAATTTAGTGAATATTACCGAATCAAATTTATTTCTTTTGTACACAAAGATTTAATAGGAGTATTAAAACATATTGCAAAAAAAGAAATGGAAAAAATATCGACGCTACTTGAAGATAGCGATTATTAAAACTGGTCCCTCAATCCTCACGTCCACTGACATAATGCGTCTACAGTTGCTAGACGAGAGGAATATCAGTAAGTCCCTCAGTTCTCACGCACATAAAAGGTTAACTACCTAACTCTTGAAATGCTCAGAGAAGGCCTATTTAAGAAGAGATACACAGACAAAACACAAGTGCCGTCCAATTCTTTGTTATGTATCATAAATCACATCTTTTATATTAAGAAAAAAACAGCCAAATGGCGCTAAGCCCTCAACTTTTTCTGGCCCATCTCCAACATCGGTAGTTCACCCCTCACAGTCGGAGATCAAAGACTTTAGCATAAAAGGCAACGTTAACCTAGATTTTGAAGAAAGTTTTTGCTCGTAAAAATAGTCCACGCTTCTTTATACCTACCTTATTCTACATAATTATTCTATCAAAATTCTATGTGCGTTTACAATATCGATATATAATACATATAAAAAGCATTCGTTTTCTATTCTAGAAGATTGTAGGCTATTCGGCAAGGTACTGTGTAATTTCAGGAAAATCCAAATAGTACCCTCGCGCAACATTGTTTATTCATTATCCTTTGTGAAGCGAACAAGAGTGGGAGAAAATAGAAATTCTGTCTCAATTATAAATCTAATTCTAAATAATATTGGTTTGTATGAAAAGAGTTATTTATAGAATAATAATTTTTGCGTTTACAATCGCGTAAATATTTTTCATACTAGCCTCGGTGCCTCAGTGGCGTAGTGGTTAACGCAGCCGCCCGGATTGCGGAAGATGCTGAGTTCGATTCCCGCCTGAGGCAGGTCGATTTTTTGTCAGTGTATTTTCTAGTATGAAAAATAGTTATTTGTTCAAAAAGTGAGTGATTTTATTTTTTGCTACCAGTGTCGACTTTACATATTTAATACAAAGTTATTATAACACAACGGTTTTTCCTTTACTTAGAGGTCAATGTCCGCTTACCGCCGTTTATTAAAAAATATTGAATTCAGAATTCAGGGATCCCTGATCTTACGCAAGTATCGAACATTTTATATTTTTATTCATAATTAATGGAAAAGCTCAAAGTTCCTAAAAATTCCGACGTCTCAATTCACAGAGTAATTATAATTAATTACCGTGACCTATAATGATTAAAAGAAGACAAAATATGATATTTTAGGAGAAAATTTAATTACAGCTTTGTTTCTTTAATTATCCCATCATTAGAATATTGGTTTAAATAGAATGTTATGTAAAATATTTAGGAGAATCCACGAGTAGCTCATCATTAAATTAATGAGGTTTCAAATATCCCACTAGATTTTGCTGTAGCTTCAACATTAGTTGGGATGGAGTTTTTTTAATTATTCGTCTTCAAAATCAAAAAATCGAGCGGTCTCCCCTTGACTTTCTCTTATACCGGAAACGACTCAAAAGTTGATAGAAACCTTATATTTTGATGACAAACATGCATGTTAAATTTGGTTGCAATAAGTTAAATAAAGCATACTCGAGTTATCATGCTAACGCATAGACACACGCAGACATAATTCCAAAAACGGTATTTTGGACTCAGGGAGATCCAAAACGTGTAAATCCGTTAAAATCTCGAGGTTGAATTTTTTGACGATTACTAGACTCTATATTACGTATACGAGAAAGTAAAAATATAAAATAATTAGAAATCGAAAGAGACGAAAAATATTCTGTCAAGATAAAACCTGAGAAGGGACTTTAATTTGGTATTTTCATTTTGAATCATATTAACAAAATTCTAATTTTTTTTGTGTTGTTTGGTTAACAAACAAGCATATGACCTGCCTGGTGGTAAGCAGCTACTGTAGTCTATAGACGATTGCAACACAGACGTAACATGCCCGCTGGCAAGCCTAGTCACCATCCCGGCCTCTTGGATAATATCTTTGCATCTTGGCTTATAATAGATTTTTATAGTTTGGCTCATAAAGAGCGGCAACCCTTTAGCAAAATGTTCAATTAAAATCCCATTTTCTTGTTCTATTGCCTCCACACGAGCACCGGGGCTCCAGCCTTAACATAAGTTGGAAGGCAGCCAAAGCGACCTAATGCGCAATTTGAATGCAGGCGTTGATAGATTTCTTCCTGAATTGAAAAACTGATAGTGTGAAATGGGGCGGCATGTGAAGTATAGATTACTTTGAATTTGAAATACTTCGGTTTGAACGGAACGATTAATTTCATATTTTCTATGTTATAGAAACCTGTAAACCAGTAATTGTATACCACTCCTACTGGCTTATTTCGTTTAAATTATAGCCTATTTAGGTTATTCTGATGTATGAGCTGATGTATGATAAGATTTTGTAAAATTTCATTTTTACTTTCTCGTATACGTAGAATAGAGGAAGTCTTGTAATCGTAAAAAAATTCGACCTCGGGATTTTGACGGATTTACACGTTTTGGACCTCCCTGAGTCCAAAAACATTTTTTTTGGAATTATGTCTGTGTGTGTGTGTCTGTGTGTCTGTTAGCACGATAACTTGAGCATGCTTTAACTTATTGCAACCAAATTTAACATGCGTGTATGACATGAAAATATAAGGTTTCTATCAAATTTTGAGTAGTCTATCACGAAAGTTAAGAAACCAAGTGCGCGGTCGGTACTCGGATGGGTAACCAAAATTTAACATGCATGTATGACACCAAAATATAAGGTTCTATCAAATTTTGAGTCGTTTCCGTTACACGAGAAAGTGAAGGGGAAACCACAGCCGATTTTTTAAAAATGAATAATATTGTATTTATGAATGAGTTGCTACGCTCGTGAGTCAATACTCAATATAAGGTATCTATCAACTTTTCAGTCATTTCCGGTAAACGAGAAAGTCAATTGGAAACCACTTCCTACTTTTTTCAATTTCATTGCAAGCCATTCAGTGGTTTTTGTGTGAAAGAAAAAAACATACACCCATACAAACTTTCCAGTTTTAATGTCAGAAGGATAAAATTTTATTGCATACTAATAGGTTGGGGAAAAAGTCTTTTCGCATTATAGTATGTATGAACTTGTAATAAAATCTCTTTGGCTATACTATTTGTATCTGGCTGGTTTTGGTATCATTGAAAGTTTAAATTTTAAAGAACATAATTCCAAATTCAAATTAGGAAAATGTGTGATTTTCATTTGTTTTTCGTACCGCCAAGATGAGTGAATCTAATGAAGAAATTCGATACATTTTAAAATTTTACTAGAAAAAAGGTAAAAATGCAACGCAAGCCGCGAAAAAAATTTGCGATGTTTATGGACCTAGTGCAGTGTCTGTGAGAGTAGCACAAATTTGGTTTAAGCGTTTTCAATCCGGAAATTTTGATGTCAAAGATGCACGTCGCTCTGGTCGCCCTATTACAGATAAAATGGATGCCATTTTTGAAAAAGTGGAGCAAGAATGGCATGTCAGTAGTTACGACGTAGCTGAAGAACTGGGAATTGACCACAAAACAGTTTTGGCGCATTTGAAAAAAACTGGGTACACAAAAAAGCTCGACATTTGGGTACCTCACGAGCTCGCTGAAAGAAACCTAATGAACCGTGTACTCATTTGTGATTCTTTATTACGACGTAATGAAACCGAACCATTTTTGAAGAAGCTGATAACTGGTGATGAAAAGTGGATCACGTACGACAAGAACGTGCGAAAAAGGTCGTGGTCAAAGGCCGGTCAGGCTTCACAGACTGTGGCGAAACCCGGGTTAACTCGCAACAAGGTGATGCTGTGTGTGTGGTGGGATTGGAAGGGCATTATTCATTATGAGCTGTTACCACCAGGCAGGACCATCGATTCTGAACTCTACTGCGAACAACTGATGAGATTAAAGCAAGAAGTTGAGAGAAAGCGGCCGGAATTAATCAACAGAAGGGGTGTGGTTTTTCATCATGATAACGCTAGACCTCACACATCTTTAGCCACTCAGCAAAAATTAAGAGAGTTTGGCTGGGAGGTGTTAATGCATCCGCCGTATAGTCCTGACCTTGCTCCTTCAGATTTCCACCTGTTTCGGTCTCTTCAGAATTCTTTAGGCAGTGTCAGGTTAACATCACGAGAGGACTGCCAAAACCACTTGTCGCGGTATTTTGACCAGAAGTCCCAAAATTTCTATAGCAATGGGATCATACATCCCTACCTACAAGATGGCAAAAAGTTATCGAACAAAATGGTACCTACATACTTTAGTTAAATGTAAATAAACTATATAAAAAAATGTTTTGAATTTTCTTAAAAAATGCGAAGAAACTTTTTCCCCAACCTATTATTTCCTCACACTGTTCTGTGACAAAGCTACAATCAACAGCATTTGACATAAGTCTCATATAGCACGACATGGCCCACATTCAGCGTGTCTATTTGCACGCTATCGCACATGTCCGCACATGTCCGGCGTGGTCCGTTATCGCGTTAACAATGCACAACATCATCTTCATTAGAATACTGAATACATTCTGCTGAGGTAACATCGAGTGCTATTAGTTCGGTGCACAGATAAATTTGATTTGTTTGACAAAACAAAAGTTGTGTAAATTGACTTTTTCATTTTTTAATTTGTGTCAAGTTTAATAATGTTAAATAATTATAATTTGCATACCACTGTTGTTGGCTGAAAGGGAGTAGCTATATTTTAAAACAATAACTATGTATGTATGTACCCAAATCAAGTGCAAATAAAGATAATCTAATCTATTCTACTATAAGGCCTATCGTAGACGACACTCTTTTTGCGCGATCGAGTCTGCGGCGCACAAATAATCTGCGCAGCTCGCAAATAGTCTTAGGCAAATATTTCACAGATTCAAAGAACACATCAAAATTTTGTCGGTGGGAAGAGTATAATACTTGAGATACAGAAAAAGAAGAAAAATTTGAGAATTTATGGTTCATCTTAGTCTTTCAGAAAGATTATCAAAAGGAGGAAAATAAAGCACGTCTGTTAGGGAATGCAATCCCGTAGGAAAATCTCAATACCAGGAATTTGCGGGACAGGACATTTTCGATCCCGCGGGATTCCACGTGATTAATAAAACTTCACAAATAAAAAACAAAAATCGCACATAAGCAAAACAATACTTTGTTTGCATGTCCCTCTCCCATGTGCCGCTCTTGCGCGCCCTTTGTTTCTAGTGCAAGCAAACAACGCGATCGTCAGTTGTCGCGCAGCCGTGAGCTATACTAACACATGAATTTCATTTCTTTTCAATCCCATTAATCCCGGTATTGTATTCCATACTTCCGTCTAAAGCTCCTGTTGAAGCAAACGTTCTATATTTTTTGTACGGTGCGGTGCGGTCAATTCTGCCAGAAATACCCGGACATTTTGTGTGTCAGACTTTTTTCCTGCATATAATTCTATGAGTTCTATTATCACAGAATAAAAAGTGCGCCATGGGATGTAGTTTGCGATAGGCCTAACAGTCATATAAATAGCATGGTGTTATGAAAAATTATAAATTATACCAAGTTAATAATTGATAGTTTGGTTGTGTTACTTAAAATCTTTAAGCAAAAGAAATGTATTTCACTACCCTTTAAACTTAGCCCAAAGTTGTAAAGTTCCAATCTAGGTAGAACTTTGAGTTCAATGAATTATTTACATCTTCATCTATCAATTAGTTTCAGCTGTAACAGCAATTGGTTGAATCAAGAAATTTGTTACTATTCAACAATCTTTCAAAGTTTCTTGCCGGTTCTTCTCAGAACAAGGCCTCGTGGTAGATCTAAGAACCGATGGCTTAGAATTTGACTTTCAAAAGTGTAAAAATTGAATCGAAATGAATTATTGAGTTTTGAATTCGATACTTGAATCATCAATTGTGAGTTAAAGAAGACAATTTTTATTTATTGTAATAATTATGTGGATGACAAAACACTGATGCGTCATTCGTGTGCTGCTAGTAAAGAGTAGATTAAAGAAATAAATGAAAGAAATGTATTACCCAAATGACTTTTTACACCCACAAGATGAATATACTTTTAGGAATTTTACATTTCTGTATTTATATTCCATTTTAGTGAATTTATGTGTGTGTGTGGTGTGTGCGTGCGTGCGTGCGTGCGTGCGTGCTTGCGTGCGTGCGTGCGTGCGTGCGTGCTTGCGTGCGTGCGTGCTTGCGTGCGTGCGTGCGTGCGTGCGTGCGTGCTTGCGTGCGTGGTGCTTGCGGGCGTGCGTGCTTGCGTGCGTGCGTGCGTGCTTGCGTGCGTGCTTGCGTGCGTGCGTGCGTGCGTGCGTGTCTGTGTGTGTGTGTGTCTATTAACAGCAATAATCAGTAAAAAAAATCATTAGTATTAGGTTCCTAGTTTATTCATATGTTTTTTTCCACTGATGTATTTTTTCGTGTATTCTAAGGGTGTGTTCTAAAGGTGAGCAAGCAGATTCGGTAATAAACCTATTGAGGTTCCTTACCTTCTATACTTGATTTATTTTGTGGCCTTACTGAGGGTAAGGTTATTAGTATTACATAAGCTTCAAGTAACAATAATAACAAGGGCACCGAACACAATATCCAAGTAATTCTCCAAGTGTTAAGTTTCGGCAGGCCGACCCGTTTCTATTGTTGTATTGAGCTTGTATCGAAGCTCTTAGTTAGAAGTAATCAGTCTGTATCAAATAACTTTATTATTAAACTAGCATTATGAACGCTGGCATTAATGTAAATAAACTTTTAAATACATAAATAATAACAATTTAATTTTACATAAAGGTCTTTTTGTTTGACCTTTTAATTTCGTTCCAACTGATGGTAAGCAGAAGTAGAGACCAAATGAAAATATAAAAAATGCCTCGTCTTCTGAATGACCTTGCCGACCTGCAATAATATTAATATATTTTCACGCTTACACCAGTTGATCTAACCCGAAGTAAGTATCAAAGAACTTATGTTATGGATACTAGATAACGGACATTTTTTTTGTATATGCATAATATTTTTTTTTTACATATTTTTATAAATAAACTTAAATAAATATATAAACAACCATGACTCGCAACTAAAAAACCATGGCAGCTATACTGATCACTTCACCAAGACGGCGTCAAAATGTGCTACTTCACGCCTCTTTTGAATGACCCAGGAAAATTTAGTGCCACAAGTATTATAGCAGTAAATCCCATTTCTTAGAAATGGGTTGCCAAACTTCTTAGGTCGCATTGGAATAGTTACATCACAGTGGCACCATAACGGGTCATAGTCCTTATAAGGAAGGGAGATGGTGTGATAGGGCTCCTCAGAGCACTCGCTGTGGTATAGACAGTAGAACGCGCTCAATAACGCAACATGATTGTATGCTAGACTAAAAATTGCTTTGTTATCTGTTGGCTAAGTTATAAAATTAATAAAAAGGAATCGGGAATGGTCTCCCTTTGACTTTCTCGTATACCGGAAACGACTCAAAAGTCGATAGAAACCTTATATTTTGACGTTATACATGCATGTTAAATTGTGGTCACCATCCGAATACCGACCGCGCACTTGGTTGCTTAACTTTCGTGATCGACGATTCAAAAGTTGATAGAAACCTTATATTTTGATGTCATACACGCATGTTAAATTTGGTTTCAATAAGTTGAAGCATACTCGAGTTATCGTGCTAACGCACAGACACACACAGACTTAATTCCAAAAACGTTTTTCTTGACTCAGGAGGTCCAAAACGTGTAAATCCGTCAAAATCTCGATTTCGAATTTTTTGACGATTACAAGACTTCCTCTATAATACGTATACGAGAAAGCAAAACATCGCGACGCAATTCGAGAGGCTCAAGATCAAGATGGTTGTTCGCCTCTTCGTCGCCGATTATGCATTATTAGTTAAAAGGTTTTATCATCAAACTCATGTTTTTTCACAATGGCGTCAGAAAACATAAATATATCGTATTTGTTTGTACACCAACAGCTACTTAGTAACACGATATTGTTTCGTAAAACCCTGTGCTTGTAGAAGCCACGCCGAGTTCAACCTTATTGCAATGATATGAAGTGTATTGTTTTCGTTATTGTTTACGGCGAGCATCTAAGCAAATAAACTGACAGACTGCCAAAATACATTTCGTGATGATATTAAATATTTGATTCTGCTCCGATACCACGCAAACGGGGAAAATAAATTCGATAGATAAATGCTTTTAGAATGTATGTAGGTATTTGTGAAGAGAAAACGCAAAGATATGGTGCCTGACATTCTTACAATAAAGTTGGTTTACAGTATGAATTGAATCTTAGATCTTAAATAATATGAATTTTATTTGTGAACCACAAATAAATGATTTGATTTGATTTGAGTATCAGAAATTTACGACTGAATCTAGAGCAAATTAATGTGTTATGTCGACTATGACAATGAACAACAATTTTATACTGTTCGAACCCCGCTACATACCAATGTGTTTTTAAATTTTGAATTCTTATATACGTTTAATCGACGCTTCTACGGTGAAGGAAAACATCGTGAGGAAACCTGCACACACCTATGAAGAAATTCTTAGGTTGTGTGTGAAGTCGACCAACCCGCACTTGGTCAGCGTGGTTCACTAAGGCCTAATCGCCCCTAATGCGGGGTAGGCTCGAGCTCGAGGTGGGGACATTATATGAGCTGTTGATGATGTTCATTATCCCAAAAGGCAGAGTTACATTTGGCAGTATGGGTCAAGTAGTGCCTCAAAAATAGTAACAGGCTGAAAATTTATCGCTTACATAAAAGTGAGAATCCAACCAAAAAAACAACTAAGCCAGAGAAAAAAAACATAACCTGACAACCAGGACATATACGAGTATTATTCGAAAACATTAATCGTTTCGGGCAATCGCGCAATCGGTTTGCACCAAATAGATCAAGCAAAATCGCTACATGTAACTTCACCTTTCGATAAATTCAATTAAATTAAATCTCATTTAACCTCCGCTCTAGAGCGATACACATTTTTGCTCTAAATGCGAGCACATCTGTTAAATAAATCAAACTGGATTACGTACGGTATCGTATAAATTCAAATTAAGAGCAAATGACTTTGAACAGTATTGAGCAGAACAGACTGATGTTTAAATCAATAAGAGTACCTAGTTCATCGCTTTAGTCCAGTCTAGACTGACAGGAGCACAACCCTAAAATAGTCCTCGTGTTATACATACTTCACTTTTAATACCTAAGCTTTGACCTAAGTAAACTCGACTGGCCCAAAGTCAATGATAAGCTTAGCCACGTTTGCAGCGTGTGGTAAGTACTCACATTCTGAGGTTCTGTGTCCGTGAAAAGCGTCTATATGTGCGCGTTGTTCGAACGCGAAAAATTAACTTTTTTGTAAACTATTTTTAAACATAAAAAATTGCAGATAGCAGGTAAGTGTTTACAATCCGGCAAGATATATGCCTTGTCTCTTATTTACTTAACCGGCTGCTGGAGTTCACTCAGCATTACAGGCCATAATGTGACTTGTGTGATGTGATGTGATGTGTGAATGTGACTTACTCCCGGACGATGGTTTGAACAATCAAACCATCGCCCGGGAGAAGATCTCAAACCATCAGCTTGATTATTTTATATTATCACGAGCGTGGAGTAAAATAGAGATAAAAATTGTTTGGTCATCTATCCGAGCACCAACCGTGGAATAAGATTTTTTTATAAAAAGGCCAGGCAAATGACTCCATTCCACCTGATGGCAGAAGTAGAGTCCAAAATGCCAAGGTAGCTAGCGCAAGAGATAAATCCCCGCGCTGGCCACCCTCGCCCGCTTTTGAATAACCCAGGATTGTAGTAAGGAGGGAACACGTACGCTGGCAGCAAATTCCATTTCTTGATTATGCGACACAGAAAAGAGTTTGCTAAATTCCTTGATTTGCATTGGAACAGTAGCCCAGTAACCACAGTCAGTCTGTGGCACCTTAAGCCAGCAAGCATGGTCGTTTAAAGGAAGGCAGATGGTGGGATTAGAGAAAAAAAAACTCCTCAGATCACTCGCTGCAGTATAAGTTAGCTTTCGCGATTTCTCGAGTACTCTCCATCGTTTACCAGTCCTTGAGATTACAAATTCAATTAGGGCCGACGCGGTCCCAGCGCGTAATTTAGTGAAAAGTGACGAGATTTCCAATAGAGATCACACGGCGCACATAATTTCAAATGGCGTTATTTAGCTCGACTTCGTCCCGAAATTGCAACGGGATATTGGATTAGCACGACGTTATGACGATGGAGATTTTAGTTCAGTTGATGGGTTCGATTGGTGTTTGTAGACAATATGTAAAGGAAAGAAGATATAGGTAAACTGGTGGCATTTATCTCATCTGATGGTAATTGATGATAAGGCCCTAAGGAGATAATTATAATAAAAATAAGCTAAAATCATTATACTTCCTTTTGGCTTCGCGTAGTCTGGTAAAAAGGTCTCCCGTTTTGGCCTACCTAAGTTAAAGTATAACTAATTTACCTTAGACCCTTTACACACTGCTACTATTAGCATCGATGCAGCATCGCGACACCAGCAATGAACAGATTTTTGCATCGAGGCCGTCGCGCATTAGTATCGATACAGTTGCGCGTTAGCATCGATACACACGCGCGACAACATCGATGCAGAATTGCAGACGCGGGTAGTGGGGGCATGGCCTTACCACTTGCCGTCATCACTCACGTCACCTCACGCGGCGTTTTGACGTCCGTCTGCTCGCATATTTTTTTCTTACTTTTTCATAATGGAGCCGTTTGACACAGAACTTTTTATCTCTGCAATTGAAAATAGACCAGTAATTTGGAATTCGCATCTACCCAACTATTTCAATAAAAACAGTTTCAATCGAACTCATCGCGCAGTCAACGAATGACTGATCAAAATAAGTTCCGCGTCGTAGCTCACGTTAGCATTGATACAGTAGCGATGCTAACGCGATACAGCATCGTGATGCATCGCGGCAGCATCGCTGCTAAAAGTTGCAGTGTGTAAAGGGTCTTATAGGAACAATGACACAATGACGTATGCCAAGCTCTTGTTACGCGCTAAATTCGACTAATTCCTCCATTCCGGTGCTTTCAAACTGCGTCTACGACGTTTCACTACAAGTTTTGTCGTGGGCGCGAAGACCCTCATTTAAAGGTAACTAATTAATAGAACTTGAGACCACTTAGTCATTAATTTCGTAATTTCCTTTTCTTCGTAGTAAAATGTCGAGTACTGTTCTTAAGGTGCCATAGGACCGGATAATTTTTAGGCACAAGTTGCTTCAAGTAACAATAAAAATCCAATTAAATTGCGGCTTAAACGTAATAAAAGTTTCATTGTTTTATTAACAAGTTTATTGGAAAGGAGAAACGGATGATTAACAGAAAAATAGAACAATACAACTTTTGTAGTTTTAAGAGTTACCTTTCTTAGACCTTTTCGAATTTTTATAAATATTAGTATAAATTATATTCGTAAGAATAACTTTTCGGTTACAATATTATGGAACTTTGAATGAAAATACTCATTGTTGTGTTTACATTTTTTAAATTAAATATCGGTTTCGCTTGTAATCAAGTGTTTTGGGTACACCTATATGGAACACACTATTATTAGAAAGCATTTCTCGTGTATGTAATATACCTATAGCTTTTTGTGTATTGTACACACACACACGCACGCACACAAACAAATTAATGTTTAAATAAAAATAAAAAAAATATATATAAATGTATTTGAGGTCGGTTCCAACCTCAATATTTAGAATAAACGTTGTCATTTCTCCGGTCTCAAAAAAACATGTTGGAAATTAGATTTTTAATTTTTATTTCTCCGTTTTTAGTTTTAAAGGCGTTTTTTTTTAAAATTTTAAATACGAAAACCTTGATTCAACACTATTTTTCAACCCAGTTGACTTTTACGACAACTGTGCAACGACAAGGGGGT
The DNA here is from genome assembly GCA_955850985.1 of Elophila nymphaeata. NCBI lineage: Eukaryota > Metazoa > Arthropoda > Insecta > Lepidoptera > Crambidae > Elophila > Elophila nymphaeata. Next base: position 19,070,877 of record OY039088.1, on the reverse strand, counting down.
AGTCTATTGAATTTGTAAGTTAGATTGCGCTAAAAATGGGGCCTCATAACACGTGTTTTACAATAGATCTCGAGTAAAACTCCAAGGGGTAGGTTTATTTTATTTATTTATTTAACATTAACACAGAGAATTGTACAAAAGTACTGGCTTATCTAAAAGAATCTCTTCTAGCAGAGAGAGATTATTAGTAACCGCGGACACTACACCGGGTAAACTAGCAAAGGCTATTGACATTCATAAACTTCGTTATAACATAATATCTTGCTACTAGATATTTTGTTGTCTAAACCTCTTAATTAAGCAAAACAAATAGGTAACATTATTCTGCATATTTGCTCAGTTTTAAGCGGAAACCAACCGTATATCTGTCACAGTAAAGCTGGAACTAAATTCGATGCATCACACATTTCGCTCCGTCTTTAGTTCTCTGCAAATATAATAAAACCATTGCTCGAATTTCCTTGAGGATTGGTGCTTGCAAATTGCTTTACCTGGGAACGAGATGTGAGCGCGGACTGAAGCAGCCAGAGATAACTTAACGATAGTAAATTCAAAGATATTCAGGTAGTGCGCGTATTGCTTCTCTGAGAGGTTTTTCTGCTACTGAGAAATAAATTATAAAGTGTATTACGGCATCAGAAATTTTCTTTGCATTTGCTAGCGCTAGAGATAATCCTCGCTTTGCACTGTAAGTTGCTTCCTTACACCTTTTTTAAGGACCCCCACGGAGACAATATTGATGAGCGGATGATTACTACACTACATGTAATGGTAGGAAGCGTAGGAAGCGCCGGTGGCGTAGTGCGTAAGAACGTCGTCTTCCACCCGGGAGGCACTGGTTCGAACCCCGCCACGTACCAATGTGTTTTCAAATTTTGAATTCATATGTACGTTTAATCGACGCTTTTACGGTGAAGGAAAACATCGTGAGGAAACCTGCACACATCTATGAAGAAATGCTTAGGTTGTGTGTGAAGTCGACCAACCCACACTTGGCCAGCGTGGTTGACTAAGGCCTACTCGCCCCTAATGTGGGGTAGGCTCGAGCCCCTCGGTGGGGACATTATATGAGCTGTTGATGAATGTAATGGTAAATACACACCTTAACTTTCTTTTTTATTAATATACACTTTCACTTACTAGGTACCTATATATTTACGGCTCGGTGTGTTGCGTGAACATGCAAAACCCGGGCCGCCCCGTTATAGCGAACCGATGCTGTCAGGCTGGTCAGGGAGCGACTATATCTCGAGTCCCACATGTCACCTGCGATTCACACCATCCCGCAAGGATGAAGCGTACCTTGCATTTGACCTCCTCGTAAAAAAGGTACCTTTATATTTCACATGTAGCAACACACTCGCTATTTACTCCGGTGCATATTTTTAGGTACCTATTCATAATTAGTAATTCTATTTCAAAATAAATTGTACGTTTTGTGAATTAAACACTTTTAGATAATCTTGTTTAACTCAAATCTTTATTCAAATTTTAAATTATCAATATAGTCCTAAGATGGTACTTGTATCCAAATCTTTTGCTGTTAGAGTAAATTTCTAATCTGTAATCAAAAGTCAGGGAGAAATCCTGCTGAATTTGCTGACGGTGGTTATTGCAGAGCTGTGATATTAAGTGCTACATTTTCAACATCTTATGAAGTATTTTGATGCTTTAAAATGTTAGTTTTGTACCTTATGTCATTATTTTTAACTTAATAATCCTCTGTCTCACTAAGTGCTGCAGATATGTTAATATTCTGGCAGAGCCTTTTTTTGCTGTAAAATGTGGGTGGACAGAAATAAATTACATACATACTTACATAATAAAGCTTGTACTACCAAAAGAGGTTGAGCTTTAGCTAACATTCAGTTACACATAAAACCACATTTGACAGTATGAGTCATGCAGTGCCTACAATAATGACAGGGTGCCAACCTGTATATAAGTAAGTTCCTTACTTAAAAGCGTGCATTCATAGAAATTCAAAAATATTTATTACCCTGTATTGTTGTTAGATACACATGTCTATGTGAGCCCATACACACATAGACATTGTTCGCAGAGCGATAAGTCCACTAGCTGGGAACACCTGAGGTGTACGATAGAAAAATGCCCGCGAGCTCGAATTGAGACCATTTTTCATTAAATTATTAATAATATCTTAGTGCCTTTACCAATGTTACAATCATTATTATGACTAGCATTATTTGTATTTTTATATAATAAGTACATTAAATGATTTTATTTCAAATACATTGTAAAAATCTTGATCAAAATTTACCAATTTGTAAATATTTTTGGTCTCCTTTTCTAATATGTTCTCTCAATTTTTTACTTATTTGAGCTCTATAGTGGTTTAGAATAATATATTTTCTATTGGAAAAACTATTTTTGAAAAGTATAGTTTGCCATTATAATACTGGTATTTCATCTGAAAGATAGCTCCAAACTGCATTTTTGTAAAACTACGCTATAAGTTTCGCCTTGCTTTAAAAAACTATAAGTGTAAATTAAAGTATCTCTCTATAGTGATTTTAATTAGTCTTCCTCAAGAATTAATCTTCCTATAATATATATTTCTTGCAAAATCTCTTCGCATCGCTTCAAAATTAGATCTGAAAAATCCACAAAATGCGACAATTTTGAAGTAAATCGAGTGCACGCCCTTAATAAAATAATTAAGGAAATTGTATTATTACTATATATAAATTTTTTATATGCTAAATAAGCATAGCAATACGATAAAAAAGTATAATTTATATTCGACATACAGTCTAGCTAGTAGTTATTAGGATCAATATTCCGCTTTCATTGCGATGTGTCAACGTAGTCCAAAATAACTCCTGAAACTAATCAATTACTGATAAGTATAGCTGAATAAATAAGGCAATTACGGTCTATCTGTGTCGGTCGGGCGGCAGGAAACAAAGGATAAACATTTAATTGATCTACAAATTGGCTATTGGACGGGGTCGCCGCTATTATTCCCTAGTTTATGTATCCTCATTAGCACAAGTTACATAGATGGCGTAGAGTTTTTTTTTTTTTATTGCAAATTGTACCGCGCAATGTAAAGCGCTCAACTCGCACGCAACTCGCAAAACCGCGATAATTTTGCCAGACGGCAGCCGCGTTCGTTTTCATTTTTTGTTATGAAATACTAATAAAATTAATAATGTTTCTTTGAACAATAATTAAGAAATAATGTTTAGAATATGTTTTCATAAAAATATGAAAAAAAAATATGACTTTGACCTTCAATAAAATCGTAACTATCAAATTCCCAGGTATAGTCTAAAGGAGAAAAAATGTTATGATGGTGAGCAGAATACATGGTTTTCGTTTGACTGCTCATGTCTCTTACACCCTGTATTTTTAAGCATCTCTGTAGTATTCAGAGGTTTTGGACATCTCTACATCTCTAAGTAGACAGATATGTTCGCTTTGTGACGTTTGCTTGTGTAATTCATTTCGAAGTAGGAAAAACAATCCTTTGAAGCTACGAACCGTTTTTACATTATATTGTTATTGCTTTTACTATTATATTGTTTTTAAATTATATTTGCAAATTGAATATTATCTTAGGTCACTGTCCACTTCTATTTTCAAAATCGGGTCACACGTCCAATTTCTTTGTTTTCCTTAAAAATCCTTTATTCTTCTTATTTTAACGTAATGGCGTTCGCGACACATAAAGATTACGCATTTTGACAATGTAGAGTGAAAATGTACTTAGTAACAAACAATTTTGTACGGTATATTGAGTTAAAAATGGAGTCTCTCAACTCGTGTTTTTACAATAAGAACTCGGGAGAAACCCCTAGGAATCCTTAAATACAAGTATTTAAGCTTGTTCACATCAAAAAAGGTCATTACATAGGAGGGGGTAGTTTCTAACCCCCAGCTTAAGAATGACCCACGTGTATGTCATGAACGCGTCAGCTCGTAATTGTTGATTAAAATTTAATAATAATGGTCTTCCAGTGACAGAATCATGTATAATGTCCAAAAACGGATTCCTAATGCTATTCGTGCAAAAAAACTTATGCGCAATAAAATTATTTGCATATTTCTATGATACATGAGTATCCTCTTACCTACTTTTGTACTTCACAATGTACGTAAACAAAAAATAAATTTATTTATATTTTTTTCACTCCAAGCTCTAATGTTTTTTTATTAATGACAACATTCATGTCTTTTGGCATTTGAGAAGAAAAAGTAATGTCCAGTGTCATCTGTCACTTTCTGAAAAATGGCGTCAGAAAAGTCACGCGCAGGACGGAGGACGCGAATGGGTAAGTCAATCAATTTCAATCTCTTGTAATTTGTATAAAATATGAAAACTTTTCATCATAATTACTTATTAAAATAATAAGTTCACTCTGCGAAGTTATATTTTTTTGATTTGGTTCACCGTGTTTGAAACTAAGATATTTTTATCTTTACGTGCTTTTCAAAGTACAAAAGTAGATACTTTAGATTGTAACTGTTAAACTACAATTGTACTTTGTAATGTACATATGGATGTTTATCCCATATTTTTTATAATTTAACTTTTGTTTCAGTGCTATCAGAATACGATATAAGCAATGCACTAAATGACTCTGAAATAAACTTTTCAGGAGATGATTCTGACGACATCCTGCCTACACGCCTCCCGCGCTCTTTCAACAAAGTGGCTATGACTCGAATAGCAGTTCTGATGATGACGAAGATGGATTAGACATACCAATACCTTCACCAGCTATTTTTTGTGATTCTGAAGTAGTGTCCAGTACGTCAGCGTCACGTAAATACATTCGACTGATTATATGATACTAGTAAGAAGCATTTTTTTTTTGTTTTGAGAGTGATTAATTTTGTTATCTTTAGTTTAGATGATTAATTTTGTTACTTTTGTGAACGTTTTCTCAATTGTTAACATTAAATATTAATAATTTACACAGACGTGTCTTATTTACTCAAATAATGACCATGCAAGTTAAAGTATGTTCTCACTTGTTCTACTATCGGTAGTAAAAGATTTATTTTAATGGAACTAACTTATTTTTCCTTTTTATGACATAAGATGAGTCTTATTTTTAGTGAGAAGTGTTTATGCACATCACCGGTAGGTTCAGGTTATTTTTTGTATGACCATGCGGAGTCAAACTAGATTAATTGTCCTAGTGGAAACAAACCAAAGTTTATATAGTATTTATGTACTTTATAAAGTACAACTTAATTTAATACTTTTGTACTTTATGAAGAACATTGAGAAAATCGAGTTTTTCCGGTTTGGGATTTTTTTCCTTATTTTTCCCGAAAATCTTTGATCTCTATAAACATATCCTGGAAATTTCATAACTTAATTCCGAAAAATCGATGTCCAGTAGGTAGGAGGGTATAGTATACAAAAAAATAATTACAAAGTTCGACCGCTCATTGGTGTTTTTTTTACCTATTATTAGGTTACACATTCAGGTGGGGTCCACATCCGGAAGCCTCCTCGTGGCGGACCCTGGTAACGTGGTGGGGAAATTTTCTCGGCGGGTGTGTGGCTTATGATGCCAAGTGTGTCCGTTTGGCATTCGAAGTCACATGCCCTCGTCGAGTTGTTTTTATTTTCCCACCACGGCTTGTTCCGGACGGCCCTTTTCAGGGCCACGACCGCGCCCGATGACCCCGGGTGCGGTCCGATGGCTGCTCCCGGTGTCCTCGTCAGGAGGACGCGCCTGGTCGAGCAGCCGTCGGTGAGGAGGCGGCCTATAAGGCCGGCGTCGGCCAGCGGCCACAGGGGCCACCAATTGGTGCACAAGGATTGCCTAGACGGGCAGCGTTGGGATGGTCTCGGTGTAGTTGCGCTCACGTGCGCAGATCCCGAGCCGTCCCGCAATAGCGCACTGGAGGTCAGGCCGGGGAGGATGTTTAGTGGGTATGGAGGGAACGCCTTTATCTCGAGTCCCACATATCCCCTGCGGTTGGCACCACCCCGCAGGGACGATGCGTAAATGCATTTGACCTCCCCGACAAAAAAGGCTACACATTCAGGTAGATAGTTAATTTTTATCTGTAACACAAAATTAGAGCTCAATTTACTTATACAGAGCAGTGACCCACATAAATGTCATGGACGTCTTCTTAGACACAAAATGACCAACATGTGGGTCATGGACAGATAACGTGTTAAGTTAGTCTTATTTTCTACTTCTTCTTCTAATGATCTATTTAACCTGGTGTTGATCAGTTTAGTGTCAGAGCTTTTTTAAATCGCCATTTCTGACCTCTAACGTGACTCTTGTTTTTACACCTGCTAGCTTTCGACTGCAACCGGGACCAGCTTAACCACCCTAGTCCCTTTCCCTACCCTGTGGAGCTCTGGCAACTTAGATATAGAATTATTTTGAAAAAAGAACGACCGAATATGATTTACAAAAAGAAAAATTGTGTGTGTCAGCTCCGACGCACGACTGGAGTTTACTCCGAGACAGGTGAGATGGCGCACCTGCGGTCATCCGTGTTTTGACAATTAGAAAGTTGCGCGACATAGGATGCGCACCAAAAACGTAACGAGGTCATTCATCGATAGATTTTACTCCTCACATTTTTCTCATACCGGGCCCCTTATATATGCAAATCGATTCTTAAGGAGTAAACTCCAAAAACACTCTCTTTATTAGATGACCTTCATCGACCATTCATTAAATAACGATCACGAGGTCACGACCCTCCATGAATTAATGGGCGATGAACTTAAATTTGAACTTTAATTATGTTTATGTTCTATTTATCTCAAAAGGAGCCATTCTTCTACGACACACACTTGTATCTTCTAATTACTATAGAACTGCGAACATCAGCTATAGAAACATGGTCTATCTATATAGATAGATAGACTTTGCTTCTATAGTAATTTGGTTGAAAAGAAACTTAGGGATCCCGCTGAGTGTACACATATATGCTAAAGGCGCAATGAGTTTTTTGATTACAGTCATGTAATTTGGTTTTATTGTAAACTAGCTGTGCCCGCGACTTCGTCCGCGTAGAATTTACCAATAGAAAAAAAAAGTAGCCTAAGTTACTCCTTATTACACCAGCTACCTGCCAAAAAAAGTCCCGTCAAAATCGGTCCAGCCGTTTCAGAGATTAGCCGGAACAAACAGACAGACAGACAAAAATTGGAAAATATGTTATTTTGGTGTATGTCCCTTATATATATTCATATGCATGTAGTAAAAAACGGTTATTTCAATATTACAAACAGACACTCCAATTTTATTTATATGTATAGATGACAAGTGTTGTATGTCTTTATGAGTATTATAAAAAGCAGGAAGTAAAACTTTTTTCCAGAAAGTAAAAGTAAAAAACTGTAACCCGACCACGGAAAAAAGATAGGAATAAAATCAGGTCAACAACAAAAAAACCGACTGCTATGATTAAAGTCGGCAATAAGAGCAACGATAATATATCTTAAGAAATACACTTAAAGCTCTCCTCTATCCAAGTCACTATTAGCATTGTTTACGGCAGTTTCGTAAGCCATACAGGCTTCGACAATTTCCGGCAAACTTCTTCTGTAATGGAGAAGGTCTTGGCGCAAAAACTGCTGATTTCAAAGGACCCTTTTGTTGGTATACGATGATTGGGTCCTGAATGAAATAGAAAAGACTTATATTATTTCTGTAGTATATACTTTGCACGTAACATTTTTCATAATAATAGCTTTTTTATTATAAGGGTGGTAATTCCAAGGAACTAAAGCAAGCAAGGTTATATCGAATTTAACAATAAATCTTGTAAGTATTTGACGGAACACCGACGGTTATATTTAGATATAATAATATTTCCACGCTCATACCAATTATCTAGCCCAAAGTAAGTTTCATTAAGAACTTGTGTTATGGATACTAGATAACGGACATTTTTTTAATATACATAATATTTTTAGATATTTTTATAAATAAACTAAAATAAATAGATAAACAACCATGACTCGTCAACAAATACTCGTGTTCATCAAACAAATATTTGCCGCTACCAGGACTCAAACCCGGACCGCTTGATGTGTAGGCAGCTATACTGACCACTCCACCAAGACGGCGTCAGATATGTATTTTAGTTTTTCTGTCCATCCAAAGTTTATCCTGAAGCAATTACACAATACATGAACATAAAATATTATTTTAGTTTTCCTATTATTCCGGTGTACAAAAAAGATTATTCTTTCATGGATTCAATACTTTGATCTGGCATACTTCCGTCTCAATCGCCATGGAGGCTGTAGTCTCCGGAGAGACTCTCCCGACACACTCTCTGACTAGGAATCTAGGAAGATCACCTTACTAACTCGAAGTCACACCAAGACCTCTGCCTTCTTAAAAACTGGTTGTATACCTTTACTTCAAATATTTACGTTTGGCATAGTGTTACGGTTGACAAGACTTTAACTTAGTGAGTCCGACCTATCCCTTACGGTAAATGATGATAAGATAGTTTATCATCATCATCATCAACAGCTCAATTAATGTCTCCACCGAGGGGCTCGAGCCTGCCCCACATTAGGAGCGATTAGGCCTTAGTCAACCACGCTGGCCAAGTGCGGGTTGGTCGGCTTCACACACAACCTAAGAATTTCTTCATAGGTGTGTGCAGGTTTCCTCACGATGTTTTCCTTCACCGTAAAAGCGTCGATTAAACGTACATATGAACTCAAAATTTCAAAACACATTGGTACGTGGCGGGGATCGAACCAGTGCCTCCCGGGCGGGAGGCGACGCTCTTACGCACTACGCCACCGAAGATAGTTTATATACTGCACTAAACCTAATCTAGCACATACAGATTTATCCAATGATAATTGGATTTATCTTATCTTATGGTAGCTTTCTTGATCGGTGCTAACAAGCTGCTCGGAATAATGTCAAGTGGTCATTAAGGTCAATTAATTTTAAGCTTTGATAAAACCTTCCCCCTTTGTTACCCTTAAGTGCATCTTAAGAAAGTTTGAAGGAGGGGTTGACGATCAAACGATTTGAACGAGACAGTAATTTCGTGATAATTTTTAATTGACATTTTTATCAAATGCTATTTCCGTCGTTTAAGATTTAAGTGTTCTCTTTTTGAACGTTTAAGATTATGATTAAATATATTAAATATATTGTACAAATAATACAATAGGTCTAACACTATAATAATATTAATTCTAACACTATGATAATAATAATATTTAAACACAAATAATACATTTAGTCTTTTGCTCCATATAAATAAATTTATTTACATTACCTATAGATATTATAATCTTATTTTTTATATATTTTTAGATTACTATCAAAATATTGTGTACGATTTTATAGCTTTAATGTATTCACAGTATTGTTCAAATTTGCTATACCTAACGGTCACTAAGTTTTAAGACTTAATCATGTATACAAACACCTACATGTTTATACACTTAGTATGCAAATAAAGAATTGATTGATTGATTGATTATGTATTTAAAATCAATAATATTCGTTATTTTTGATTTGTGGAACAATTTTTGCGTTTATAAACGCGTAAATATTATTAAAACTAGAAAAAAAAAATCTATTTTTGATTTTCTATCTTTGGGAATCTGGAGCTCAAAGTTTGGCGTCTGGTAGGTAAAGGCCACTCTGTCCAGCTATTTAAATATTGATATAACCTTTATGATGTGACCTTGTCAACTAAAGTGGAGGGTTCAATGACACCTGTTAGTGTTTCGGATTTTCTATTAAATATGCATGTTTTAATGGAAAGCGGGCTTTACTCAGGCTATTATGAAGACGAAAAGCGGTGTACAGAGAAGACTAAAATTAGTACCTAGTGAAATTGTGTGTAAACTAATACGCAGACTGCTGTTATGTTTAATGTGTAATATCTACCCTGAATGTTTAGACATAAATGGCCAATTTCTATAATATTTCTATAACTGGTGAAGCGTGTAAATAGCTACCATATGTGGGGAGAATTTCGGCAACTTCTGATGGAATGGCGAACAACGGCTAAGGACTGTACATCAACAATACAGGTACATAGGTCAGATAGAGTAATCTACGACTCACCCGATGCTTCATCGATCATCAGCCTTCAGACCTAGAAATGTAGGCACAGCCGCTGCACGCAATAGTCCTGCGATTTTCAGTGATCAGTCCAACAGTTACACCAGAAACACAATACTTACCAATTATAATTCTCGATTATAGTTTTCTCACGAGCTAAGTGAGATTTATTTAAAATGCGGTTACGGCGAAGATTTACGAATATATTTGTGATAATGTTAATTTTGCGGAGCCGCGAAAAAATGTAGAATGCGCGGGTAGAAGTTTTTTCTTTTTTTTTCTTAATGTGCCAAAGTGGTGGCACGGCGTTGCGCCTTTTGGGCCATCTGTCCGAATCACAGATTCCACACCAGATGGCATCGCCGAGTACATTCACCAAACCGACATGCTAGTATTGTTGATGTGAAAATAATAAAATAAAATAAATGTATTAAAAATGCCTAACCAATAACAATATATTTCTACGCTCACACCAATTATCTAGCCCAATTGATTCCGTTGAATACTTAATTTGAAGTGGCAAACTTCAAATATAATCAACATTACTAGGTGGTAGACCCATATGTACGGTCGTCTGGGTAGATACCACCGCCTTTCTTATTTCTGCCGTGAAGCAGTTCGCTGTTTCGGATTGAAGGGAAAGGTAGCCAGTGTAATTACTGGGCATGGAAGGCATAGCATCTTAGTCCGCAGGATGGCAAACGCACTTGCGGTGTTAAGTGATTTACACTTAATATTGCAAGTGTCTATTGGCGGCGGTGACCACTTAACATCAGATAGGTCGCAAGCTTGTTTGCCATGTCATAACATAAAAAAAAACATCATCTCGATTTATACCTATTTCCTATATTGAAAACCAAATAAATCCTGGGTCTTCCGAAAGAGGCGTGAAGAAGCACCTTGCGGGTGGTTTATCTCTCGCACTAGCTATCTTCGTATTTAGACTCCACTTCTGCTTACCATCAGGAGGAATGGAGTCATTTGCTTGACATTTTTATAAGAAAGAAACAATTTTTAGAGGCAATCCATGTACATAATGGTGGTTTGATGTTTAGCCAATTACCTAAGGCGCTGCTCAACCCTATTAAGTCATACATAAAAGGGGTATCAAAACCCAAAACTACGTAAAACCTTCAGTGGACCCACGAACAAGAGCCAGAGCAGTTGTTACACTCTCAGTAGTCCGGATTGATAAAACCTATATTATTATTACAGATCTGAAGAGTTTGTTTGTTTGGTTGAATGAAATTAAAATTAGTAGTTCCTGAGATAAACGCATCTCAGGAACTACTAATTTTAATTAAAAAATTATTTTTGTGTTGGATAGTCTATTTATAGAGGAAGGCATATAAGCTATGTCAAGTTATAAAAAATAAAAAACACCGCCTTCACAACTAAAAACGTAGAAATAAAAAAAAGTTAGCACCGGCCTTTAAAAAAAAATAGATTTTTTTAAACATTTTTTTTTTATCTCTTTTTAGTTTTGAAGGCGTTTCTTTTTATTTAAAAATATTTATAGTTTATTTTTAGTGTTGTAAGTATAGAAGTTTTCAGGAAACTGTTTCAAGATCTTTTAGACAAGTAATAAAATAATTACGATATCTTTGATCTATATTAAAAAGGCATTATCAGGTATAATTAAAAAAAAGAATCATTTTTTTTTTATGTTACGAGATGGCATACAAGCTTGCGGCCCACCTGATGTTAAGTGGTCACCGCCGCCTATAGACACTTGTAATATTAAGTGTAAATCACTTAACACCGCAAGTGCGTCATCCTGAGGACTAAGACGATATGCCCTCCATGCCCAGTAATTACACTGGCTACCTTTCCCTTCAATCCGAAACACAGCGAACTGCTTCACGGCAGAAATAAGAAAGGCGGTGGTACCTACCCAGATGACCCTACATATGGGTCTACCACCTAGTAACTAGTCATTGTAATTGCTTAACAACTTTCGAAGATATCGACGCATAAAGTTGGAACAGATGGTAAAAATCAAATTGTGACTGCGTATTTTCACGATTTTAAACAAACTACTTACCCGATTCATGAAAACTTTTTATGGGACGAAATGGCAACTATTCCGCATTGAACAAAAAAAAAATCACTAAACTTGGATCAGAAAATCTCAGCGTAATCGGTGTACATATATAGAAAAAAAAACATACCAACACCTCCTCCTTTTTTAAGGCGAGTAAAAAAAAGGGTTTCGACAGAGACTCTTTTCCGTTGGCATATTAATCCAAAATCTGTGAAACTTAAACCAGTGTAAATTAATTGAACCACAATTACCATCTCTCGTGAAATCTCATGAATATTCTACGTAAGTTACTTGTTTTCAGCAAGTTCAAAGATAACACAAACTTTTCTTAGCAGTGCTCAAGTTAAATTGGAGGTACAAAGGCATGTTTTAGTTCGGCCCAACCGTTGTTTGATTGATAACTACTGTATTTTACTAGAAACATAGTCATATGTGTAGTTTGATTTTACATCGTCAGAAAAGTGACTCAGATAGTTTAATTTATTATACTAACGTTACTCTCAGGTCACGAATAGGGCTGCCTGTTTTCTTCCCGTGAGTGTCGTCTACTCTGCCGGCATCACACAGCCATATATTTCACCAACCCCAAATAAATTGGGACCAGGGTAGAACGAATAAAAAGCCTAATACCACCATCTCCCTTCGTGCTGGCTTACGGTGCCACCGACAAACAGTGACGATCACAAACGCGACTTATTCTATGTGGCACAATCAAGAAATGGAATTCACTGCCAGCATACGTGTTGTCTCCTTACAATCATGGGTCCAGTCCCTTCAGAATCAAAATTTGGACGATGCTTAATTTTGCCCCAGGTGAAAAGACTGTTAACTCGCTTTTTGTGTCACGATGTGAAACATGTCAAATTTTCCTATGTTTACAGACCCAAACAAAGATTTGCCAAAACAGTTAAAATAAGTCAGGTAGCCTTTGCCCATGCATGTCCAATTGTCCATGTAAGAATTGGAGGTGCATTTTGCTACGACAACACACTTAGAGGACTTCCGTTCGACGGGGGCGGTTGGACGCAACCATCCAACCTGTACAAATACGCGGTAACGCAAATAAATCCATTGGAAAAGAAAAAAGTAATCGCAATTTTTTTAAATATTTGTAGCCCAGAATACGGTTTTAGGGTTGAATTCGAGCTTATTCGCATTGCCTTAACTATGTCTTCCTTGGAAAAATAATATTTCTCTATCAACATTCACCAACGACATGGCTCAAATCTCGTAAATTACACAAATATTTCACCGAAGTGCATCGAAGGAACGTGTAATACCGTGCAATTTGTCAGGACATAACTTTCTCCACTGAAAGCGCCATTACTTCTTCTATCGACAGTTGGAACTTAAAACTTAAGCTAGTTACATACGAACGGATCAAACTCGAATAGCTAATAATTAATTCATCTATATATTTTTTTAAAATATAAGGGTTATTAGACTCAGCAGGCCGCATGACCAGAGCAGCACTACTCAAAATAATTATAAAGCTATCCAAGAATCACCAGCTAAGTAGATTGCGTTTACGTCTTATAGTAAGCGCAAATTGGTTATGGCATCGCAGAGGTAACATACCGGGCTCACCATCTGGATCACCCAGGTGGACTCCAGGAGGTCCAAGTCCGGAAGCCTCCTCGTGGCGGACCCTGTTAACGTGGTGAGGAAACTTTCTGGGCGGGTGTGTGGCTTTTGATGTCCTTTGGCATTCGAAGTCACATACCATAGTCGAGTTGTTTTTGTTTTTTATTTTCCCACCACGGCTAGTTCCGGATGGCCCTTTTCAGGGCTACGACCGCGCCCGAAGTCCCCCGGGTGCGGTCAGATGGTTACTCCGGGTGTCCTCGTCAGGAGGTCGCACCAGGTTGAGCAGCCGTCGGCGGAGGAGCGGCTGACGGCCACCAACTGGTGCAAGGAGTGCTTAAACGGGCAGCGTTGGGACGGTTTCCGTGTAGTTGCGCAGATCCCGAGCCAGTACTGAAGGTCAGGTCGGGAAGGATGTTTAGTGAGTATGCAGGGAACGCCTTTACCTCGGGTCCCACATATCCCCTGCGATTTGCACCATCACGCAGGGACGATACGTAAAAGCATTTGACCTCTCCGTTAACAAAAAAAGGTGGACTCCAGGATGTCTTCAGATACGTCAAGACGCTGGAAGACTTTTTGGAAGGTTTTTTTTTTAAATAAAAACGTCATGCAAATGACTCCATTCCACTTAATGATAAGCAGAAGTAGAGTACCTAATTAAGATAATGGCTTAGGTTTCCGCGCGCAGTTCTGTTTCCGGTAGCCTTTAGTGCGCTCGACATGAAGCGCCAAATTATTTCTACGCATCATCTTAATAGTTTTCATCTTGTGGGATCTCACAGTAGGTACTTTATTTTTGGAATTGTTGCGAATGACTGTCCAAACCACGCTGCGCGCACTCATAGCGTTTGTTGAAAAACCGACAATCGCCGGGAACCTAAGCGCGCGCTACGAAAGCACGCAGCATGCGCGCAGTGGTCGCGTAGGGTGCACGCGCATACATTAAAATGCATGGAAAAGGTTGCATTGCATGTTGTGTTGCAAATAAAATAGGGATCTGGCTTCAATTGACTGTGATCTTCTGTAAAGTGGAGGTAGCATCCCCAGGCCCCAGGACAAGCAGCTTAATATCAGCCAGTACTGTTCAACCTACCCTTCCACTTGTGTGTTTCTTGAAAAAGAGCACGTGAGGAAGGACCTTTGAGGTTGGTAATGTAGGGGCATCTAGTGCGGCGCAAGAACTACTCTATTCCATTAGCTATCTCATAATGTGAACACTGCCTACATTCATTATCTGGAGGAATACCATTTGCTACGCCTTAAAACCAACACCTAGTTAATAATTCTGTAGTAATAATAGTGAGTACTAAGACTTACAATCGAAACAAATCGATTTGAAAATAAAACACATGTTTGCTCGAATTAAATTAAAACACGATCCGTTCTCGTGTGTACACAGCTTAACCCCATGTTGTTTGAAAGTAGTTCTCAATATATAACTTTTGGTATGTTAAACTACTGGAGTTCGTATTTTGATTGCATGAACAAAGGAAAGTTTTCTTGGGTGAGCGGCTGAATAGTGCGTAGTACTCGTACTATTTTGAGGGAAAACCAAGTCCTGTTATGTTAAATCTTGAATGTTAGTTCATATTATATCATAATAATATTAATTATATAATATTACACTCTATAATGTCGGTAGCTAGTTCTAACGATTGTAAAAGCAAAGCAACTTTTTTCAACTCTATAATTCTACTTTAATTTAGTAGCATGCCCTAAAAACAAAATTAAACCGCCGTCTGTCTGTCCCTATGTATGCTTAGATCTTTAAAACTACGCAACGGATTTTGATGCGGTTTTTTTTAATAGATAGAGTGATTCTTAATGAAGGTTTATATGTATAATACATGCAAAATTGCACCCGTGCGAAGCCGGGGCGGGTCGCTAGTTTAAAATATAACAAATAAGTTGCAAACTGACAATGAAATATCTCCTAATTATTATATTTTGCCGGATTAAATGAAAAGACGGCTAATACAAAATGCTCAAATCATTACACCAGTAAGACATAGTATAAACTTAACAAGTCAGTAGAACACTCTATTATTAAAAACCAGATCAGTACCTTCAGAACCTACACCATCTACACCTCGTTGTCGCAGGTGCCAATGTTTCTGGACTTGGCATCAGCAAAAACAATATGGAATTGTCAAATTACCTTCGTGAGCGCTTTGATTTTGCGCGTCCTCCTCGCATCTCCGCACTCTTCTTAAGCTCCCTTCCAATCCTTACCGTACTGATTTCTTCATTGACTCTTTCACTATTCATGCAGTTAAGCTATGGAATGCACTACCGCCCGCATTACGAGAAATCTCGTTGTATTGTTTTGATATTGTATTTATTTTTAACTTATGCTTTATGTATTTAATTTACGTATAGGTTAGGTACACACGACATTCACGTCTCGCAGCACATCTCCTATTCTAGGTGGGTTGGAAGAGGTTTCTTTTAGAAATAAACTACACCTTTTGTACATTGTTATTATTGTGTTTTCCATTTTTGTTTCTATGTGTACAATAAATAATTAAAAAAATGGATAATTAATGTGTTCATTGCATTTCTGTAGTTAAGCATAGATTTCTAGGAACATGGAGTCGGGGATTAGCTCAGGGCTGGTTGCGTGTTAAAGAATAGCTGGCAGTATATAAGCAATACTCAGGTGTAATATAAACGTCTATATGCTACAATTAAAACATACGATCAGGCAGTCGTATCCTTGTGTGCTACCTTTATTGTATAAATATTTTTATATAATTCTCACCCTTGGTGAAAAAAGGGCAGTAAAATCTTTGATAACTGTCCGAGTTTGATCATGGTATTCTATTCTATTCTATTCTTAAATAAGGGGCTGAGGCCATATCTCAGAGCACTTCGACCCTATGGGATCTTTTGTGCTTCCCCTTTCCTTATCACCCATCCCCGCCAATATCGAAAACATTTTGTATGAGTTTCACGATGTTGGCGGGAATAAGGTCTATAAAGTCCTCTGGTTTAGGGTAAGCTAAACCTAGGACCCTTAGTCGCCTGTTGGCTAGTGCATCGCAGTCACATAGTATGTGCTCCATGCTTTCTTCCTCCTCACCACACATTCTACAGATGGGGTCATCAGCTTTGCCTATTGTGCACAGGTGTCTTCTGGTGGCAAAGTGGCCAGTGAGAGCGCCTATGAGGCAGCGGATTTGGGTTCTGCTGATTCTTCCCATTCTTTTAAGGTAGCCTATGTGTGAGGATCCTAAAAATTTCTTTGAGTGTGTCAGTCGGGGAGTGGACAACCAGTCCCTGAGGTGCCTCTTTTGACAATACTCCTTTAGTGCCATTTTTATGGTACTTCTAGATAATCCTACAAAAGGCTCGGGCCCATTGATGTTTTGAGCCGATCCTTTCCTTGCTAGTTTGTCAGCATTTTCGTTACCTTCAATCCCTACATGTCCCGGTACCCACACTAGTTTGACTAGGTTGTGTTTGCCTAGATTATTTAGTATGTGTATCGCATTCAAAACTAGTTTTGAAGTGACTTTGTAGGTAGTTAAGGCTTTAAGTGCCGCTTGGCTGTCACTAAGAATGTAAATGGTCATTCCTTTGGTACCCATTTCTAGGTTCTTCTGAGCACAGGCAATTATTGCATATGTCTCGGCCTGAAAGACCGTTGCATATTTGCCCATGCTTTGTTGGTACTCATACCCGTTGGCGTAAATACCTGCCCCTGTACCTGACTCCATTTTTGATCCGTCAGTGTACCATATAAGACTGTTTTCTTTAGGGGTTTTGAGTCCTCGCTTCCATTCCTCCCGAGTGGGTATATGGATGCTGAATGATCTCCTAGATACAAACGATGGTTGGTTTACATCACTTATCATCGCTGTGACGATATCTAGGTTTAGATCCTTTTCAAATTTGGTGTGTCGTGTCCTCGGCTGTGAGTCCTTCCATGTTCCACATACCTGTAACCTATGGAGAGTGTCTCTTGCTTGTGATTCGATGACTATGTGCAGCGGTGTTAATCCAAGGATATTTTCTATGGCTGCCGTTGGTGTGGTCCGGAATGCTCCAGTGATGGCCAGGCACGCCATTCTCTGAAGCTTTGCCAAGTCACTTTGACAAGTAGATAACTTGGTTCTGGGCCACCATGCTATGCTACCATATGTAACAATCGGTCTGATTAACATAGTGTATAGCCAGTGCATTACTTTGGGCTTTAGTCCCCATGTTTTGCCGTACGTAGACCGACACAATCCGAATACCCTTTGGCATTTCTTTATTGTGTTGTCTACATGAGTTTTCCACTTTAGTTCTTTATCCAGTGTTATTCCTAGATATTTTACTTCCGTGGACCATGGCAGTTGCGTTCTATAGAGTGTAAGTGACTTGGTCTGTTCTACTTTCCTCTTCCTGGTGAATGGTATTACTACTGCCTTGATCATGGTAACATTCATGATCGTTCAAGTCTCTCAGAAATAAAATAGCAGGACAATCAAAGAGTCTTACTGCATACCTTTGTACTGTGATCTAGCTTTGTACAAATTGGGAGGAATAATCTCGTTTTAATCTTATTTCGTAATCGAATGGTTTACATAATTGCGTTATCAGCGCTCGTATCATTCGAGATAATAAGATAGCTACGATAAAGAGGTAATTGGATGGATTTTTTAGGTTATTCTTAATTATTGGGAAATGTGTGTGTAAATCTCAACCGATTAGCGAGATAGCGTTGCTTCTAATTTGTTGTTCGGAGTTTCGTAATTACGAAAAAATACGGCCGTCTATTCCAAAGGGTTTTAGTGGACTGTTGTTTAAATATTGAAAGATTCTAGGTTCGAATCCTGGTAGATTTGTGTGCTGAACATAAATATTGGTCATAGTTTTTAACCCAACGCGAAAAGAAAGGTGTTATAAACAACACATCTGTGTTTTTTCTGTAGCATTGTAGTTTCCAAAAGGATTCTACGATTTTGATATATTGATTTTTATTGAAAGGTATTTTGATTTGATCAGGAGTGTATTTCGCTATATTTTTGAACAAGAATTTTTGTCAAGCTGCTAAAAGATCATCAGGCCATCTATAGTTTACGAAGGCATCTGAGTGACTTCCACAGTCCTGATTGTTTCGAATTTGGTATGATGTAACTTATTCATATTCATTTGTTGCTATTCCACATCGTTTATAAGATCTTAACAATAGAATAGAATAGAATAGAATTAAACTTTATTGCACATCGACACAAATATTAAAGATTACATACATGACAATAATTTCCATTACAATGCACAATGGGCGGCCTTATCGCTAAGAGCGATCTCTTCCAGGCAACCTTTGGATGGACAGGATTAAAACAAAAAGCAAAGGGAAGATGGCGATGCAACAACTAAATAAATCGCTCGTAATTATTTAACATAGGTACATATAATAAAAATAATACATACACTAAATATATAATACAAATATCTAAGGTTTATGGTAAATAAATAAATAAATATAATATATATCAAAAATAATATACAATATAAGATACATTTATAATATATATATATAAAATATAAATATACATATAAGTATTTGATACACTACTTATCAATAGGTAATAATAGGTTACAGTGTCAGATAGTACTCCTTTACCAGCCTCCCGAAAACATTGAGTGACTGTGCCTGTCTGATTACCAGTGGCAAAGCATTCCACAATCGCACAGCTTTAGCAGAAAACGAATTCCTGTAAAATTTCGTGAAATGTACTGGCGTTGCTAAGCTTAGATTTTCCGATGACCTAAGTACACGTGAATGGGTGTCATGACGGTATTTAAATTGGTCTTTAAGATAGAAAGGGGTGTTTGGGTGGAAAAGAATGGCATATAGGAGGGAAAGAATGTGAGCATCCCGGCGAAGACGAATTGGCAACCACTTGAGTTTTAAGCGAAATTCGGAGACATGATCAAATTTACGTAAACCAAAGATGAATCTAATACAGACGTTTTGGAGGCGCTCAAGCTTATTTAGTTGCTCTTCAGTAAGGTCAGGATAGCAGGAATCGGCATAATCAAGGATAGGAAGAAGAAGGGACTGTGCTAGCGCAATTTTGGTAGCAGTGGGGAGGAAGTTACGAATTCTTCGTAGAGATCCAGCAGATGCAAATAGTTTCCTGCTGACTTCTTGTAATTGAGGACCCCAAGATAAGTGTGTATGAAACAGTACACCAAGGTTTTTAACGGTCTGGCTGTATGGTATGCAATTTCCATCAAATATAATCTGTGGCACCTCTGGCCATTTAATTTTCGACATCGTCCTTTGGCTCCCGATGAGTATGACTTGTGTCTTCAATGGATTGACTTTAAGCCCAAATGAATAGCTCCATTTACATATGTTTGCTAAGTCACTGTTTACCGTATTCACGGATGCAGCTAGCCGTTCTAAAGACGTCTGCAGGTAAATTTGCAAATCATCTGCATAAAGGTGGTAGGACGAAGATACCTTAAGACCAGAGATTGAATTTATAAATATTGAGAAAAGTAAAGGAGATAAAACGCCACCCTGTGGAACACCGACAGATGTATCACACCATGATGAAAATGAATCATCGATGCAAATTCGCTGTCGACGCCCAAACAGGTAACTTCGAAACCAGTCGATTGCCGTTGGAGATATGTTAATAGAGCATAATGTCGCTAGGAGCAGATCAAAATCAACTGTATTAAATGCATTGCTAAAGTCCAGCAAAGATAGTATAGTAATGCAACTGTTCTCTAATCCTAGCCGGATATCATCCGTTACTTTAATAAGCGCAGTTGTGGTACTGTGACCGGGCCGGAAACCTGACTGGAAGGGATTCAGGAGATGGTTTTTGTACAGGAAAAGATTAAGTTGTTCATAGACAAGACGCTCCAGAACCTTGGACAAAAACGGGAGGATGGAGATGGGACGATATTCAGAAAAGGACTCTGGATTACGTGTTTTAGGTATGGGTATTAAATGTGCATCTTTCCACGACTTGGGGAAAGCGCTACTAGCAACTGAGTGGTTGAGGATATGGGAGAGGATTGGCAAAATTTCGTCTAGGATGGGATGTATCATTTTCCGGCTAACTGCATCACAGCCCACCGCATTCGATGTTATGGATAAAATACTCTTCTTAACATCACAATCCGTAAATCGACTAAAGAAAAATGAAGGATGATCGGGGGATGGAAGTGAAGATAAGTAGTTTAAAGTACTACTTTTCGTATTGGAGTCAAAATTAGAAGTGGTTGTGAAATGAGTATTTAAGGAATTGATGTCTAAATTATTAGACACCTCAGCTGTTCGTGACTTCCCGATCCCCATTGTACGAAGAAATTTCCAAACTTTGGCTGGGTCACCGTTTTCTACGGAACTGTGAAAGTAATGGCGTTGAGCGTTTCTACACACCTTATTACAGTGATTGCGGATGGCTATATACTTGTCCCAATTATAAGTAGTGGGTCGACGATTGTACTTTGTTTTACAAGCAGCTTTTTTGGTAATTAATTGTTTGATGTCATCCTGTAGCCATGGTGAGGGAAAATGCTTCAATTTTACTTTCCGAATAGGAGCATGGTCGTCGTACAATTTCATTATATTAACGTTAAACTGTTCTACTTTTGAATCCACTGTGTCACAGGAGTATAGTGTGGTCCAGTCTATTTTACCGGCATCCTCACGAAGACTCTCAATATCCATACCACCAAAATTGCGCAATAGCAGGATCTTAGGTTTAGACTTAGGTGGGCGGATTTTGTAAGAGAGGAATATTGCGTCATGGTAAGAGAAGGAATCAGCAGGGAACTGACCATGACAGGCAACATGACTAAGTGAGGAAACGAAAATAAGGTCAAGAAGTGATGGAGTGCAATTTGGGAAATGATGCGTGGTATTTAAAGGAGGAATGGCTAAGTTAGTGGAGTGTAAAACAGAGAGAAGAGAGAGAGAGCGAGTATCATTTTTGAGGAGACAGGTGTTAAAGTCACCCATGATAATTGTATGACTGTAAGAGGGAATAAGGTTTTCTAGGATTGTTTCTAAGGAGGGAAAGAAGTCTATACGATTAGAAGGGGAATAATAGACACCTAAAAGGATTTTGGAGCGATGGAGTGTTACTTCTAAAAAGAGATGCTCACCGGCATTTGACGGTGGAGGCTGTGGAGACATACTAACAACTGTGTAGGGAATAAATGATCGTAGGTATATGGCAACACCACCACCACCGCCAACCGCGCGATCATTTCTTATTAGAGAGTAACCAGGAATGGAATAGGTAGCAGAAGGAAGCATGGGTTTAAGCCAGGACTCGGATATAAGGATCGCATGGATATTCTTACAGTCAAAATTGGTCAATAAATCTGGAAAGTGAGCCGGGATGCTTTGGGCATTAATATGAACGGCGTTAAAATTACCAGGAATATCGGAAAATTGAACCTCAAGAGTATCTCGCAATGTCGGCATACTGGCAAAACTATCAATACTACTGTCACTTAATGACTGAAAATCATCTGTATCATTACTTAAATTCATAATACTAAATAAATATAGCAATTTAATATAAATAAATTAAATAAATGTTATAAAATAAATATATAAATACAAAATACAACTAAATAAAATACTAATTCAAAAATTTAAATACTACGGTAACTACTGTTCACCCGCCAATTGCCAAAAAATATTAATCAAACAGCATAAAATCACAACAATTTTAACACACTAAGAAGTCACTAGACAATATAATTTTAAAATATTACACACTTAGAACGCAGTTTTAAAAAATAAAAATGGCTGTACGGACCAAACTCCTTTACCTGACAAGGGAGATTTTAAAACAACAACAAAAAAACATTTGACATTGACAAATTTGACAAACAATATCATTTTGAAGCTCAAAAATATTAATAAGTTTGGAGGTTAACACGAAAAAGAATTATTATTAGATCTAAAGAATTATTAGTGTACAACAAAAAAAAAAAGGAGAACAACGAAGTAGTTTGCTTGCTACCGTCAAAACCTACAATGAATGTGAATGTGAAAGTATTTTGGATGCTATGCTATGCAAACTAATTTTTGAGAGAAAAGAAAAACAAAGTAAACTCTCACTTCTTGGATACAACTGCCCTTTTAGTCTTCGCAGGAGGCTTCGATACTGCAGCTGGTTTTGGTGTTTCAATCTCGATCTTGTGCACATCACTAAGACTTATAACGCGATGTCGTGAACCATCAGGCGCAATAACGTAGACACATCCGTACCTGGTCCAGCACTTGTTGATGCCAAACCGTTCCCGACATGCCATGAAAGCCTGATGACGGGCCTGTGTCAAGAACTCTGACAGTGTTATTGCAGTACCTTTGAGTCGGGTCTTTGCTGACCACACTGTGTCCCGCACCTCAGTATCAGCAAACTTCACAAGAATAGGCCGTGGCTTGGTAGCATCTGCTGTACGCCCCATTCTATGGCACCGCTTGATTTGATCGCGATTGAAGTCAGGCATTTTTAGCTTGTCTCTCATAACATCTGTAACAGCAATGGAAGTGTCCTCAGCCTTAAGCTCAGGAACGCCATGGATAAGAAGAATCTTTCGACGTCCCTGCATTTCCAAACGATCTACAGTTTGTGCCAATAGTTCTGACTGTCTTTGGAGGCTGCTCAATGACTCAAGAACAAATATCTTGAATGTTGCGAATTCGGCACTGAGTGATGATGTGGTGCTAGTGGAACCGGCTTGAGACTTCAGTTCAGCTTCAAATTTGGCCATTCTTATAGTGAACAATTCCTGAAGATTTACTAGTGACTCTTGCATATGATCCATTTTTGGTAACTAATTTTGTTGTGAGTGTTAACGGAGATAACGATAAGCGGGTGAGCTGGTTATACTACCATTTACTTTTAATCATAAAAGGTGTTAAAAGTTATGTAAATATATTATTAAAATATTTTCAAACACAGAGCAAATTTTTATGATCTACGCTTTCCAACTACCCTCAGAAGAAAAAAAAAAAAAAAAAAAAAAAAAAAAAAAAATAGGTACAGTTCTTTCTGGATAGCGTAAGGGCACAGCAAATTAGGACAGAGGAACCCCTTATTTATTACTTTCTCGTATAGTATAGAGGAAGTCTTGTAATCGTCAAAAAATTCGACCTCGAGATTTTGACGGATTTGCACGTTTTGGTCCTCAAAAACGGTATTTTTGGTTGAGTCCAAAAATACTTAGAAATTATGTCTGTGTGTGTCTGTGCGTTACCACGATAACTCGAGTATGCTTTAACTTATTGCAACAAAATTTAACATGTGTATATGAAATCAAAATATAAGGTTTCTATCAACTTTTGAGTCGTTGATCACGAAAGTCAAGATTATAATTTTGTCGACCATCTAGGACTTAACTTAGTTACTTTGTTATCGCAATCGAAACTATGCTTCAAGCTCCCAAATCGACATTAACGAGACAAGTAACAAATTGGCCAAAATGAAAGAACGGAAAAAATTCAATTAGACGTCTTCGCTACAAAGTTTGAGAGCGTCGTTCAGATGTTATGAGCAATAAATTTTACTTTAAGCATTATCATTTTATGTTCCGAGGGTCTGTGGAGGCTTTATTCGGTCTAACGGAGTATGTTGGATGACAAGATTCCTTGGAAGTTTTTGGTTTAAATTCACTTTAGACATGAGTTATATTTCTACATTATAAAATTTGGAAACGGACATGTCTTAAGCGCCTTCAGCTACGAGCTGTGTTTTTGTAACTTAACATCGAAGCTCTTGTCTTTGAGGAGGTAGATGAAGCAGCTAACAAGTGCACAGTTGATATTGGGATGGGTGACCGAAAATTTTGTCACTTGATTTTCGTACTTCGGAAGGTACGAGAAGCTAGTGATCTCAGATGCTATCGAAAGATATCACTCATTCCCAAATAGAGTTTCAGCAAGTGACTGTACATAAAAATCTTATGCCGAAACCTTTACCAGCATTACCTATTATACACCGTGTTCCTGAGGTTATACATTCACTTCGGCATGTTATTCAGACTATTAAATAGATAATTTTTGTGTGGACAATTTTTATTTATTTTATTTATTTATACTTTATTGGACACCAACAAAAGTTAAACTACACAACATATTAAAACTTATGCTCAAATTAGGTACAATGGGCGGCCTTATCGCTAAGTGCGATCTCTTCCAGGCAAGCTTTTATGAATTTCAATTTCTTTAACATTTCTTATTTTCATACAAACTAAATGCTTAGATGTAATTTCACATCAACAGCTCATATAATGTCCTCACCGAGGGGCTCGAGCCTACCCCACATTAGGGGCGATTAGACCTTAGTCAACCACGCTGGCCAAGTGCGGGTTGGTCGACTTCACAGACAACCTAAGAATTTCTTCATAGGTGTGTGCAGGTTTCCTCACGATGTTTTCCTTCACCGTAAAAGCGTTAATTAAACGTACATATGAATTCAAAATTTGAAAACACATTGGTACGTGGCGAGTATCGAATCAGTGCCTCCCGGGTTGGAGACGACGCTCTTCCGCACTACGCCACCGATGCTTCTAGATGTAAATTATTTAATATGAATTACTCTTTACCTGAGCGGTTGGTCCATATAAACTTATCGAAACTTTTCTTGACGTTCTTTACTTGAAATTCAGTTTGATAGTTTTGGCTGCACAAAGTGGCAACATCTCACAGATAAAGACTCTTCCTCACTGCACAACACAATTAAATTGGTTAAACTCAAATTACCAATGACTTAAAAACTATGCTATTTAAACTACTACTTCCTTTGTACGATATGTTTAACAAGAGCTACAGCCCATCTAGCATGACCACTGAAACACGATATGATATAGCCATTTATCGCTTTGAACTGTCAAAAATCATTAAGTATAACCGTAATCTTGAAATTTTATCGATACGGCGAACACGTATAAGTCTTATAAATGTTCGCAGTTTCGGTAAAATTTCAACTTAACGGTTATATCCAATATTTTTTGACAGATCAACGCGATAAATGGCTATATCATATCGTGTTTCGGTGGTCATGCTAGGCGGGCTGAAGTAGTATTCAAAGTTAATCTATATATATAAAAATGTTATGTTGGTTTGTGTAAGCTTCAAAAACTCAAAAAGTTCTGCACCGATTGAGTTGAAATTTTAACATGATATAAAATCCGCATCAAGGATTGTTTTTATCTATTTTTTGCATCAGTCACATATCTGCGACCGCGAGAAAACAGTTTTTTTAACGATCAGCTGTGTACCAGTGACCGCACCATCTGCCAGAAGCGAGGAAAACACTCGCTGACATAACCGCAATAGTAATGAAAAAATAACAACCATAACTAGGCAACCGCCATCAACGTCAATCAAAAAACTATAGACAATGTGGTGGCCAGTCGCCAACATGTAAAATCCACATCAAGGATTGTTTTTATTTTTGGGGGGTACAGGGTACAGCTAGAGTGTATGTTGCGTGTTCCCGAGTCGATAAACCAGATAGTCTTTATATCTACGCAGACAGTGGAAAAACAAAAAATATTGTATATCCACAAGTATTTCAAAATTAAACTTAAATGAAATGTATTCTTTGTTTTGTTTCTCATTTCTCAACCATTCAATCACAATGTGCCACTGCGAAGCGTGGCAGGGTACAGCTAGTCTATATATATAAAAATGTTATGTTGGTTTGTGTAAGCTTCAAAAACTCAAAAAGTTCTGCACCGATTGAGTTGAAATTTTAACATGATATAAAATCCGCATCAAGGATTGTTTTTATTTATTTTTTGCATCAGTCACATATCTGCGACCGCGAGAAAACAGTTTTTTTAACGATCAGCTGTGTACCAGTGACTGCGCCATCTGCCTGAAGCGAGGAAAACACTCGCTGACAACCGCAATAGTAATGCAAAAATAACAACCGTAACTAGGCAACCGCCATCAACGTCAATCAAAAAACTATAGACAATGTGGTGGCCAGTCGCCAACATGTAAAATCCGCATCAAGCACATATCTGCGACCGCGAGAAAACAGTTTTTTTAAGTATATCCACAAGTATTGCAAAATTAAACTTATATGAAATGTATTCTTTGTTTTGTTTCTCATTTCTCAACCATTCAATCACAATGTGCCACTGCGAAGCGTGGCAGGGTACAGCTAGTGTATTATATATCCTGAATATGCACCGACCCCAAAATAAATGAGAAGCATGGTAAAAGAAATAAAAAAAGAAGATCGATGCTCTTGACCTTCATTTCTTCTGACGCTATGTGATGATCAGACAGAAGACGGAAGCGAGCTTCACAAGGAAGACATTGAGTTACATCATGATGGCTATCTTAACAAGGAGTCCAAGTAAAATTTTTATTCAATATAGGTTTTGAGTTAAACTTTAACTAATGAACGTCAAATCAAAGTTAACAATTATTTCTTTGAACTAATATTATAAAGCTAAACAGTTTGTTTAGTGGGTCGCGATAATCTCAGGAGCTACTGATTCAAATTAAAAATCTTTTTTTGAGTTGGATAGTCCATTTATCGAGAAAGGCTGTCTGCTATATAACATCACCCACGACCATCAATGAAAAATGTTATAAAAACGGGAAATCCACGCAAACAAAGCAGAGGACACAGCTAGTTTTAATATACCTTACCATACAACTAAGAAAGTCAGTGTTGCGAGCGTCTATAGGCTACGGTGACTGTTTAACAATAGGCAGGCCAAATGCTTGTCTGCCAACCAAATCACATAAACAGAATAAAATTTTTTGGTATTATGATATCCAAAATTTACCGATGTATTGTTTTACCGATGTAGTTAACAATCATAAACCTTTTTAACATAATTTTAATAATAACTTTATTGGCACCATAACATATAAGCACCATGACACAATAGTATTTGATAATTGCTGCATTAGCTTGCAAAACTGTGTCCCAGTCATTGTCAATGATGTGAATGATGATGATGTGCGTGCGTGCGTGCGAGTGTGTGATTGTGTGTGTGTGTATGTGTGTATTTGTGTGTATATGAGTAGGTATCGTTAAAGTCGACTGAGGGAGTTTCTGAGCCCCGTGCACACTATCACAGCAAGGCGTCACTCACGCGGTGTCAGTACCACCCTCAACCTCATTCCCAAGAAGATTTAGTGTCAGGCAGACAAAGGGACAGACAACTATGACAAAATTAACATATAACAGTATGGTGACACCCACGGGATATAAAAGGATAGTCCTAAAATAGGAATCCCGACGATATACTTTTTCCTCAGCTTAAAGAAGGTAACACCTTTTATGTTTTTGGAATGAGATAATAAAGACTGACAGATTAGGATTCTGTTCAGTATACCGCAGGCTATTTATAGATAAGCATGAAGACAAATGGACTAAAATATACCATTTTATACTCAGCTCATTTAAATAAACGTGATCTAAGGTGGAGGGTAGTGATGTCAGACTATCGATAAAGTAATCCCCAGGCACAGGGTTCGTGTGTAGTACTCATTATCAGACGGTACACAACAAACGTAATTTGGGTCAAGAAGATTAAAATTACACAGATTTTTTCCTCTTTACGGTAGACAAATTAATATATCCCATACAGTCATGCCTTTTGTACTAACTATATTTTTATTGTCTTTTTCGAAGTTTGCAGTAAAATAAAATTGAAATCCACCCTTTGATGTATGTAAAGTGAGCTTGCAGAGTTCATGGTGGTGACTAATGATAAAACCACTATAAAGTACATCGAAAAATCAACGCATAGTCCTCCTGACTCAAGCACCCTAAGAAACTCTGGCCGCCAGAGAGTGAAAGGGACCCATTTACCAGAATTCTTCTCATCAATATTGTCCGTCTTAATAGACCTGTGATGCTGCAAAGGATCAATAGATGTCAAAACCAACAACTATTTCAACTGGACTCATAATTTGAAAGATTCTATAAAGCTGATATTACACAGTCACACACAGTCACTTCAACGGTATTGAGACGTCTTAATACATTTCAATACGATTGGGCAATATCATTAAAAGCTTAACCTCTCTAGAAATTCACCGAACGCTTTCAATGCAAATGTTTCAATATTGGTCAAAGTCGTCATTGTTCAATGCGATCAAAACGTGTAATCGTGAAGATTGAACGACAACTCATTCCTTGCACGGCAATGAAGTCTTCGCGAGCACGAGTTGGTGCGACATTCCATTGCGATAAGTAATCATGGAATGACTTTGAAACGTGTAAATTGGAATACTCGTTCAATGAGAAATGTTCAATGGTATTGTTTATATTTGGTTAAACCGTGTAATATCGGCTTAAATAATCGTCAACGCACACGTAATTGGTAAAAATAAGTCCATAGAAATGTTAATTTGAATTATTGAAATTAAAAACTTGATGAAAACGCCTCGAAAGCGCGGAAAACACTGTCTATTTTTTAAGTCAAATATGCCATGAATAAAATATTAGAATGTAATTCATAGATTCGTCTAGTAATGAACGCTATCGACATCGATAGTCGACATTTCTCATCACTATTGGAAACAGTTCCACAAGGCACGAGGGAGGAGAATAAGGAAATATATTGGCTTCTGGATCACGTACAACACGTAACACATGATTATGTTGCTGTGAGGTGAATTCCATTTTCATTTGTGTGCAGTTGGATTTTATAAGTCATTACGTTTCAATGAAAAATCTATATGAAAGGAGAAAATAAGAAGATTTGTTTCTTTTAAGTCAACTAGCAACCCGCCCCGGCTTTGCTCGGAATTACTCGGCTTTTCCCAACTATTGTATGCATGTTTTATACATATTAACCTTCCTCTTGAAGCACTCTATTGCTTAAAACCTCATTGAATACAGTTGCGAAGTTTAAAAGTTCTAAGCGCACGTACAGAAAGAGCGACTTCTTTTTAGATTATACTAGCTTTTGCTCGCGACTTCGTCCCCGTGGGATTAAAATTCGAAAAATCCTTAAAGACGTCATTCTTAATTTTTTACCGAAAAGTCATATACCAATTGTTATGTATATTACTATTAAAAATACGGATTTCCGATACAAACTTTCATGCCCTATTTTATCCCCTTAGAGGTTGAACTTCGAGAAATCCTAAAATACTCCTTTCTTAATTTTAAACGGAAAAGCCATTTATACCAATATGTATGGATTTCACTATAAAAATGATGATTTTCCACACAAACTTTCATCCCCTAGGATGTTTCTTTTTGGTTTATGTTTGGAATTTCGAGAAATTCTAAAATACCCCTTTCTTAGTTTTTAATCGAAAGGCTATATACCAATTTTAAAAGATTTTACTTTAAAAATTACGGATTTTCATACAAACTGTTATCCCTATTTACCCCCTTAGGATAAAACCGGATTTGTCGAAATTCAACCCAATTTCGACAAATCCGGTTTTATCCCTTACCTGCGTCATAAAAGGAACCCCTGTGCAAAATTTCAGCTATCTACGTCCAAGGGTATGGGCTGGGCGTTGATCAGTCAGACTGTGAGTCAGGACTTTGCCTTTTATATAACTATAGATTAACAAAACATTTTCAGCGATTGCGACTTGCGTGCGCATTAGCTTCCGAAGCGCGTGACACTTCATTTAAAATTGGCGAGTATCTCCGAAACCGTGATCGGCTTCAAATCAAATAAAAAAAAGTTTTTAATTTAATTGCACTTTTATGGACTTGATGTTCTTTATTTAAATGGGCTGAACTTAAATGAATGGGTTGGCCTATTAGTCGGTTCCTTTACAACTGACTGATCGGCTAGTCGCCCAAAGTCGGCGGCACATCTTTCTTCTCCTTCTAATATTATAACAAAAAATTTATTGTTTGTTTGTTTGCATCGAAAAGACTCCGAAACTACTGGACCGATTACGTAGTTATCGAGACCCTGGGAAGGTGATAGGACACTTTGTGATACTCGTGATAACCGACATTAATGAAAGCGAAGCCACGGGCGACCGCTAGTCACTGATAAAAATGGTAACACACATAAAAAAAACAAATTGAGAGCCTCCCCTTTTTTTTGAAGTCGGTTAAAAAGCTACTTGACTTTTACGATCGTTTCGTAAAACACTGCGGCGCTGCCTCGCCTTTGAGTCTAGAGATATCAGGTTAGATTTGATAAGTTCTTATTAACCCCTGTATCTCAAATATGTAGGTACATTTTCAATTTTTAATTCTATGCTACTTATATGTGATACTTTGGCCCGGGTTATTCACGTCAATGGCAGCTGGCGCTCAGTGGACGGTCCAAAGTTTTTGCCAACCCTATTTGGGCCAGCACTCGACCCTTCTCATGTTACTGTGGAGTTTCTTGCACTGGCTGTCCTTATTGTGCCAAAAAATAAGCGGTTTTTTGTCTTTATATGCCTGACAGCGCTCTGTAAATATGAAGGTCTTAACAGAATAATTACAATAAACTGACAACCTGTCACTAGGCACTGTATGGCTCATACTGCCAGATGAGCTTTTTGGCAAGCTTTTAGGATGACGAGTATGGTAATGTTTCGCTAAATTTCCATAGACAGTTCTATCAATATTAATGTCAATGTTCTATGAATATGAATGTTCTAGAAATATCAACCACAAAATATACAGCAAGGAAAATGAAAATAACCGAGTACAAAATAACGCCTGTAGGCAGACAGCTCCCGTTACCTTTTGGTAGTGTTTTATTTCAGCCAATGAGTACCTAAGCTATTCTGAACTCAATTTTGTTATTACTTAAATTCTATGGTTTGATAACGTTAGTACATTATATCTCAATGCTGTGATAGACACAAGATTGACGCCGTCGTGATCTTCATCATATATGTCTCTTAAAAATAGAATTAGAATTGAATTCGATTTCCACCAAATTAAATATTTAAATTGGTTGAAAGTAGATACTTTCTTTTTTTATTCGAAGTTAAGATAAATGCACGGTACAAACAAAGGAAAGAAAATACTTTTTCAAACTACAATACTTAATGAGTACGCCATTTTTCAAAGTAAAAATATGTTTTTACACAAAAGCAATAAAGTTCACTTTGTCCCATCAAAAAGATTTGCTTCATTTGACTTCGACTCAGTGGAACGAAGAATACTTCTAATGGAGACGTGCTGAATTTTTATTTTTTTCTAATGGTATTTTATGAAATCTCTGTACGCAACTTTATTGATAATGAATTTCAAGTATATGTTATTATTGATAAAAAAAAGTAACCTATGTCTTTCCCAGAGTCTCCAACTATCTCCATACAAAATAAGTCACTGTAAATATGTCACACAGTTTGCCCCACATGCTAGATAAACCCCAACGAACCATCACTTCTTACAAAACCAAGATGGTTCATAATAATGCACAGCACATTGTGTCTATATGCGATGAATGGCCAGGACGTTTGGAAAATGTGTAAAGGGCAAAGGTGGTCATTTTGAATAGTTTTAACATTTGTGATAATCTATATAATCAAACGCAGAATAGATAGATAGATAAATCGTTTTGCGTCATGTGGTACAAAAGATCTTAATACTAGTACATGGAACAAACACATGAATAGTTAAACACAGAAAGAGGTTAAACGTATAACATACAGCTTTTAAAATATCACGTAATTTTTTAGAGAGACTTTTTTCTTTAGCGGGACAGAATTTATGGCACCACTAGGTAGTGGAGGGAGGTATTATGTCTGCTAGGCGATTGATCGTAAAATATTCAGGTCTATTTTCAGTAAAAAAGAAAACATGTACTTCGACCTTAAGAGCAGAGCGTACAAATGATGAAGTACGTAATAGTTTTGTTCAAAAGATTTTAAATTCCTTTCCGAAATTTCTTTTGAGCATATTACACAAACTCGGTTTTCCCTCTCGAATGAAGAGCACTCCACTGAGGAATGTTCTTTATCTCACAAGATATTGCAGCCAAATAAATACTACCTTTGAATCTTTCGATTCTCAAGTGTAGGCAAGCAAGCAAAAAGTCTGTTTGATCGTAAGACACCTACAATATAAAGGTCTTTTATCGTAATTTTTGAAGTTTTTATAGCCAAAGACAAAACAAAAATACGCTATCGTTATAGCGGACTTTCCATCGCTTGCCAATATGCCCTAGCGATTAACCTCCCAACTACCACGGGCGTCGATCGATACCGTCCAGTAAAAAAAAAGACAAAAAAAAATTTAAAAAATAAAAATAAAGAGGTACTCTTATTTACGGAGACATACCCCTATGTCTCCGTAAATAAATATGAAAACTTTACATATATCCCCATATATAATATGTAAAGTTTTCATATTTATTTATATATAATGGAGCAAATTGGCGGGCATCGATTGATGCCCGTGGTAGTTGAGAGGTGAGGACATTCAAGATCCCTAGACTGTCTTTTTTTCCCCACTGAGGGAATAGAGGCCTAATGAGGCCAACCGCAGACAGTACATGCGGATGACTATACGCTCCCGTGCAGCCAGTGAAGGGATCCGACAGTTTTTAGTGGGCATACCAGCCGTTAGAGGTGGGGACTCCCACATAACCCTGGCGTGGCGCTATTCATGACTAGGGTGCGTATAAAACGATTTCTGTCGAAAAAAAAGGACACAGCGGACTAGCCGTTCGTCTTTGGAGCAGCCCGAACTAGTGTAGTACCTTCACCTTACAGAAGACCACACTCAAATAACACTACATTTTTGTGATGTTTTGTTTCTATTGGTGAGTAAGGTTGAGGTAAGAGGCTTAGGGCTAGCAATGCTTGAGTGTTGCAAGCGTCTATAGGCTAATTTTTATTTCTTCGTATTTTTAGTTGAAATCATTTTTCGAAATATTGAATTACTTAATTTTGTTAATGTTTTTCGTTTTTTTTTTCTATAGTTTGGTGCAAATTTCCAAGCTATTTGCAAGTTGAAGAACCAAGTTGTATAATTTTACTTCTAGTAACTAAGTAAATGGCTTTGTTCCTTAGGTAGATTGAAAGGGCGCTCCTTTCAATCTACCTAAGGAACAAAGGTAATTAAAAAGCTATTTGAGAGTTTAATGAAGGTAGTTTAAATTGCTTATTAAAACGAACTGGGACTGTGATAAATTTGGCGGAATATCATCTAATACGATGCGGCACTTGGGTGGTAGTAGGTTACCCAGCTCGCCACAGATAGGTAGGTGGGTTCTAATTAAACAATTTAATTTAGACAAATTGTTTATTCCTAACTTCCGTGGCCATCACACGTCCTGGTCTTGAGGTAGGTAGTCAAGGGAACACTGGCCTGAACCGTCGATCGTAGCGGTGGTAGTTCCTCTTCAACCAACAGCCCTCCAGGTCTCCAAATAGTTTAGCCCGCCTGTAGCACCAGCCTGTATTTAGCAGCTAATTAGCTTACCCAATTGGTAATTAGGATAAGGCGTAGGTAGTTCCTGGAATGGCAGAGAAGAAGAGGCTTAGGGAATGTTCTCGAACCTAGGCGTACGGTCAAAAGGTCACAGTGTCCCAGAAAGTAGGAAAGCGGACAGTACTAGCGCTAGACAGTAATTTACATTGAATAGACACACCTTACAATTTTAAGCACTTCTAATAAAATATATGGAAACTTACCCCAGCGGGATTTCACTATGATTACGAACTGTTTTAGCAGTTTTAGAGTATGTATGTATTAAGATATAAAGAGCGCTTGACACGGCCACCTCTTTCGATGCGATTATCTGGTCTGGTCTGCGAAGAAATCGAAGACGCCCGAACCCGAACCGGTTTAGCCAGATCGTGAATCGACGAACTCAAGTTTAGAGATGCGCAAGCTCAATAGAACTTACAATAACACGTACTGAGAATTCCGTATATTAATAAGTTAATTATAGTTTAAGTATAAGTATTAGATTTAAGTTCGTAGTTATTTAATTATTTTTATTGTAATATATATTGTATTAGAATTAAGTGTAGTTAATAATAGAAATGTAAGGTTTATTTAGATATTAGTTGTTTATTGCCTTTTTTTTTCAATTAACCTATAGTGCATATTAAGGTACAACGTTACAACGAGTATAAAAATCTGGTATCTTGTCACGGTGTTTGTGTTCGAATTCCTCCGAAATGGCTTGACCAATTCTTATGACATTATGGCAGAATAATGTTTGATAGGTCAGCTATTTCTTCCATATATTTAAATCTGGCAAGGACGGCTAGTGTCAATGCCCAAGGAGGTCCAGTATTGTAGAATCGCAACATGCGTCGCCTATAACGATGAGGCGAGTTTGAGTTGATGTCTTATCTTCTCCAGTACCAGGCCGTAAAATCTATTAATAATACAATAATAATAACGATAGTGGATACGGTAGCGGATAGCTCGTAATTTCATCTAAGGTTACCGGGGTCAAATTGAAAGTAAATAATAATGTTGATAATAACGACAAATACGAGTAAAAGCGGGAATTAACGCGATAAAATTACCTTTTAAATGCCTGACGTTTCAGCCGGGTTGCACCGATCGTGGTCGCAGGACAAACGCGAAAGTTTAAAAGTGATTATTGCAAACCGCTACAGGTCGGCTATTGTAAAACAAATACGTCATCTAGAATGCCTACGAAAAACGAGCGGTCCGCCTGTGACCACGGTCGGTGTAACCCGGCTGAAACGTCAGGCATTTAAAAGGTAATTTTATCGCATTAATTCCCGTTTTTACTCGTATTAATCATGCAACGCGAAAGTTTAAAAGTGATTAATAACGACAAAATTGCATATTACAAATACATACCTGAAACAGTTCTCGAATCACCTCTGTATAAGTTATTTTAGGATAAAACAATAATTACCGATGAGACCAGATATAACGTTTCACGATAAAGTAAATGAGAAGGTATATCTCATAGACATCGCCATCCCCAATCCACACAACATTTCACATACCTATTCAGAAAAAAATCGGGAGTGGTCTCCCCTTGTCTTTCTCGTATACCGGAAACGACTCAAAATTTGATAGTAACCTCATATTTTGATGTCATACATGCATGTTAAATTTGGTTGCAATATGTTAAAGTATACTCGACTTATCATGCTAACGCACAGACACACACACACACAGACATAATTCCAAAAACGGTATTTTTAGACTCAGGGAGGTCCAAAACGTGTAAATCCATCAAAATCTCGAGGTCGATTTTTTTGACGTTTACAAGACTTCCTTTAAACTACGTATACAAAAGTAAAAATTCAAAATACACACATCCATCCATAGAAGTCATGACCTAAGACTGGCAGGTTACTTCTGTAAACTGTACCTATTATACTACCATCAACAGGTATTATTCTCAATACTCTCTACACCATTCTAAAAGGCCTTTATATACACCCACTCTTGAGCCCACTCTCCTTACAACAACACTTCAAAATGGTGACAGCTACATATAAAGGCACCATACCACAAAGGGTAACAAGCCTTCAGGGAACCAAGAAACTAAAGTCAGCAATAAGGATAGATTTAACTCTTTAAGGATCGTAGCACACATATCAGAGCGGAAAGGGAACGCCGCCGTCCCGTAGCCACCGATCCGTAGCGTGCATAGTAAAATTATTTTTAAATAAAAAAACCGCCTTTAAAACTAAAATCGGAGAAATAGGACAATAAAATGACCAACACCAGCTTCCAAAGGTCGAAAGTATCTTCAAAATCGGTGCCTCGAGTACAGAGTTATGAGGTAACAAGTATAAGAAAATGGTCGAATTGATAACCTCCTCCTTTTTGAAGTCGGTTGAAAAAGGCAATGCGCTACCGCTACGCCACGGATCAGCGGAGTTCGTAGTGATAAAGGCAATGCGCTACGGTTCGCAACAGTCCCGTAGCCGCTGATCCGTGGCGTTCCTAGTGATAAAGGCAATGAGCTACGGTTCGCAACAGTCCCGTAGCCGCTGATCTGCGGCATTCGTAGTGAAAAAGGCAATGCACTACGGTTCGCAGCAGTCCCGTAGCAGCCGATCCGTAGTACTCATAGTAATAGAGGCAATGCGCTACGGTTTGTAGCTGTCCCGTAGCCGCCGATCCGTGGCGTTCATATTAACAAAAGGCAATGCGCTACGGTTCGTAGCCATCCCGTAGCCGCCGATACGTGGCGTTCATAGTAATAAGGGCAATGCGCTACGGTTCGTAGCTGTCCCGTAGTCGCCGATCCTTAGCGTTCATAGTAACAATAAAAGATTATGGGAGGTAATTAAAACTATAACACATATGAAGAATTCAAATAGCTCGTGCGCGGAGTTAATAACTAATAACAATCCTCATGAATCAACTAACAAAGTTAATCAATACTTCGTAAATGTTGGAAAAACTTTAGCAGAAAACATACTGATCAAAATGCTCAAGCCCGTTACACTAACATCTTTTGCCATACCTAACGTAGAGTCTTTATGCATGTTACCTACAGATGAAAAAGAGGTCAAAACCATAGTAAATAATCTAAAACAAGTTTGTGCAACTGGTGTAGACAATATCCCTAATGTCCTCATAAAACGATATAGTGATATAATTGCTCCTATTATGGTCCATATATGTAACCTGTCATTGACATCCGGTGTATTCCCCGCGATCTTCAAGCGCGCTCTGGTTCATCCGATTCATAAAAATGGAGATAGAGACTGTGTCCATAACTATCGCCCAATTTCAATATTACCGGCACTATCAAAAATCTTAGAAAAAATTGTGAACAAAAGATTAACTAATTATTTAGAGACAAAAAACCTTTTATCAAACTCTCAGTTCGGGTTTCGCGCAAAGAAATCAACAAATGACGCTGTTCATGAACTTACTTATTTCATAGTTACTAAACTGGATGAAAAAAGGAAGGTTATTGCAGTATTTTTGGATCTCGCGAAGGCATTTGACACGGTCTCTATCCCATTGCTTCTTCGCAAACTGGAAAACCTTGGTGTAAGAGGAACTCAACTTGGATTCTTTGATAGTTACCTAAAAGGACGAACACAATGTGTTTCAATAGAAGGCACTCGTAGTGACAATCTTCCCATCTCCTACGGAGTCCCACAAGGGAGTATTTTAGGACCGACACTGTTCCTCACGTTCATTAATGACCTCTGCAACTTACAAATAGAACATGGAAAAATAATCACTTTCGCAGACGACACGGCACTTCTATTCTCTGGTGACACATGGGAAGAAACCTATCAGTTCACTCAAGCTGGACTTAACAAAGTTACGCATTGGCTGGATAATAACCTCCTCAGCTTAAATGGTGATAAGACCAAATACATCTCATTTTCTCCGATTAATAATGCAAATCATCCGTATACTAGTCCAAAACACTTTATCATAGCACATTCCTGCACCAACCCTACCACTTCCGTATGTTCTTGCCATAAACTCCAGTATACGGACAATATAAAATACCTAGGAGTAGTAATAGATAAACACCTGACCTTTCAACCCCATATTAAGCAACTAACCAACAGGACTCGTAAACTAATTTATATCTTTAAAAACTTACGCCATGTGGCTGATGAAAATGTCATAAAAACGATTTATTTCGCCTTATGTCAATCTATCCTAACATATTGCATCACAACATGGGGTGGTGCAGCCAAATCCCACCTTATACACCTAGAACGTGCACAAAGAGCTGTCCTCAAAGTCAGCTATTCGCTTCCATTCTTCTTTCCGACATCTGAACTGTATAAGAAAACTAGGGTCCTAACAGTTCGCCAAATATTTATTATGCAAACCCTACTCAAGAAACACTCACAATTGCCATACGACCCTGTGCTTAGCAAAAATAAGCGACGGAAACATAAGGTTTGCCTAACACCAGGTTTCAAGTATAAATTCACCCAAAGGTTCTTCTGTTTTCTGGGCCCTTATCTTTACAACAAGATAAATCAAAATCTACTAATTTATCCACTTCCTAGTGTCCAATGTAAACGGAAAATAACTTCCTGGCTACTTGAGCTGCCATATAATGAAACAGAAGATTTACTTCACATTCTGTAAAGCAAATCGTTCGCAAATTGTCACACATACATACAACTAACACACACCACACACAACATACGCATACACACAGACACACACACATATACATATATCTATATATATAATTCCATATACACTTATAGATTAATATGTACGTACTTGATATACCTTTTAAAAGTGGCTTGATGATTTAATTATTATTGTTACTTTTTTATTTTTTATTTTCATAGTTTTTATATAACGTTGATTTTTTTTTTCCCTATCTTTTGTAACATTTATCTTAAACAAATGTATTTTGTGACATGTGATTAATATCTGTTAAACATCTAATAGTGAGGTGGTGAGGGCCTGGTAATCTGTAACACAGGTTTTCCTAGTACAGAAGCCAGTCTCTCACAATATAGTTATTAAATTGTTCCTAAGTCTTTTCTTATTCATAACTTTTGTAATGGCTATATTGTGAAAGAGAAATAAATAAACATTATTATTATTATTATAGTAAAAGAGGCAATGCGCTACAGTTCATAGCCGTCCCGTAGACGCCGATCCATAGCGCTTATAGCAAAATAAGGCAATGCGCTACGTTTCGTAGCTATCCCGTAGCCGCTGATCCGTAGTGTTCATAGTAAAAAAGAGGAGTTCCCTTTCAGAGTTGATAAGTGTGCTACGACTTTTCATCATCTCATTTGTGGCATTATGTAACCAAATGTTACCTAGGCTCTGGTGAAGCTATGTGTTCCCTTTTTAGGTCTGAGGTAACATGTGTGCGTTGCTCGAACGTAATACGCTAACCTTGGGTGAAAATGTTTTGTAGTAAATATGATCTTAACTCTGCCTACATACTTTGCTTGTTTCACAAATATTTGTAATACGAATTTAAACTTTCATTTGATGTGGTTAAAATAAAAAGTTATAATTATTTCAATGAAAGAAAACGGGATTTAAACCCCTTACCTTTGATTGTCGGTTAATTCGATATTTCGGCGCAGTTACATGCGCCATGATCACGGATGAACTGAAGTCTTATGTGAGTTGATGTTATTAGCAGACAAATCTGTCTACCCTCTTTCTAAGACTTTTACTACGCTCGGCACCCGTACCACCGTTCTCAGTCTCACTATCTACTCGAAACTGCTGTCTACACACAACACTTATAGTATCTGGACGTATCACGGCGCAAACGGCTTAAATCCAGTTTTCTTTTATTTAAATGATAGTGACCAAGTTAATTTAAGACAATACAAGATATAATTATTTTCACTGATACTTATTTCCATTTCTAAATAACAAAAGACAACAAGGAAAACAATTAAAAATAACTGTTGAGTTTAAAATAAACAGCAGTTTCACTCACTTGTCATGATTGTTTATATATGTATATCAGTTGAAACAATTCTCGTGTATGCTTTCATTATCTCAGTGAGCATCCCGTAACAGAAATTCTAAATATTTAATTTGAAATGTGTTGATAATTTATTTGATTATATTTAATATTAATGTTATCAGAGAAGTAGAGCACAGTGCTTTACCTGCCTTTTTTCGCAGAAACTTGTAATTTTCGCATCATCCCTGCAGTAATAATAACAATAACGTAATATCTCACTAGCGTTTTGGGTTGACTGTAAGAGATCTCTTATAGTGATAAGTTCGCCCTTGCAAACTTTATTACTGTAAATTTGTCTTTTTGTTTTTTTTTAAGTGAAATAAAGAGTTAATAATGAAATGTAACTGCAGGGGTATGTGAGCCTCAGAGGCAGAGACGTTCCCCACTACTCACTAAACGTCCTCTCGGGTATCCTCCCAAGGCTCACTACGACAGCAATCCGGGATCGCGAACTTTCGCAACTTACACCGGGAAGAGTGCATTTACCTGCCCGAGGAACGTTCTACCTAGTGAAGTAAGTACCTCCTTGAAAACTGGAGTGAAATAACGTTATTTTCGCTTTTGTGTTTTGTTTGTCGGGTAATTATGCTTCTAGAGCTCCATCGGACTGGCCGACGGCGTGTAAAAAATCTTCCACAACAATACTTGCTTAATTTAAGTGCTTCTAATGTGGTCCTTGGTTCGATCGCTATTTAATACATACTAGCGACCCGCCCCGGCTTCGCACGGATAGTACTTAGATTACTTACTTTAATCCTAACAAATTTTCTTCCTCTTGAATTTCTCTATCTATTGATGAAAATTGCATCAAAATCCGTTGCGTAGTTTTAAAGTTCTAAGCGTACAGACAGAAAGAGCGACTTTGTATACTATGTACAGATTTGGAAAAATGCACTGAAAAAAATCGACTTGCCTCAGGCGGGACTCGAACCCGCACCTTCCACAATCCGGGTGGACGCGTTGACCAATTTCGCCACCGAGGCACTGCTTTTCGCTGTCGAAATTTGTCAGTGCTTGGTGCTTATGTTTTTATGGTAAACATCGTTTCATCAAATCTTTGAAATTTGCACTTCCAAGACCCGAACGAAATATTTTTGCAAATATTTGACGCCCAGCTAAGATGAAACTACCTTACATGATGGAATAATTTTATTTTTGCGTTTACAAACGCGTAAATATAATACTAGAAAAATGCACTGAAAAAAATCGAAATGCCTCAGGCGGGACTCGAACCCGCACCTTCCACAATCCGGGTGGACGCGTTGACCAATTTCGCCACCGAGGCACTGCTTTTCGCTGTCGAAATTTGTCAGTGCTTGGTGCTTATGTTTTTATGGTAAACATCGTTTCACCCGGATTGTGGAAGGTGCGGGTTCGAGTCCCGCCTGAGGCAAGTCGATTTTTTTCAGTGCATTTTTCTAGTATTATATTTACGCGTTTGTAAACGCAAAAATAAAATTATTCCATCATGTAAGGTAGTTTCATCTTAGCTCGGCGTCAAATATTTGCAAAAATATTTCGTTCGGGTCTTGGAAGTGCAAATTTCAAAGATTTGATGAAACGATGTTTACCATAAAAACATAAGCACCAAGCACTGACAAATTTCGACAGCGAAAAGCAGTGCCTCGGTGGCGAAATTGGTCAACGCGTCCACCCGGATTGTGGAAGGTGCGGGTTCGAGTCCCGCCTGAGGCAAGTCGATTTTTTTCAGTTCATTTTTCTAGTATTATATTTACGCGTTTGTAAACGCAAAAATAAAAATTATTCCATAATTTAAGGTAGTTTCATCTTAGCTGGGCGTCAAATATTTGCAAAAATATTTCGTTCGGGTCTTGGAAGTGCAAATTTCAAAGATTTGATGAAACGATGTTTACCATAAAAACATAAGCACCAAGCACTGACAAATTTCGACAGCGAAAAGCAGTGCCTCGGTGGCGAAATTGGTCAACGCGTCCACCCGGATTGTGGAAGGTGCGGGTTCGAGTCCCGCCTGAGGCAAGTCGATTTTTTTCAGTGCATTTTTCTAGTATTATATTTACGTGTTTGTAAACGCAAAAATAAAATTATTCCATCATGTAAGGTAGTTTCATCTTAGCTGGGCGTCAAATATTTGCAAAAATATTTCGTTCGGGTCTTGGAAGTGCAAATTTCAAAGATTTGATGAAACGATGTTTACCATAAAAACATAAGCACCAAGCACTGACAAATTTCGACAGCGAAAAGCAGTGCCTCGGTGGCGAAATTGGTCAACGCGTCCACCCGGATTGTGGAAGGTGCGGGTTCGAGTCCCGCCTGAGGCAAGTCGATTTTTTTCAGTGCATTTTTCTAGTATTATATTTACGCGTTTGTAAACGCAAAAATAAAATTATTCCATCATGTACAGATTTATCTGTTTGTTAATATTGTTATTATTATTCATTTATGTAATTTTAAGTGTAATAATTATGTACCTATATTTATTGTATTTTATATCAACCCGTATATAAACAAGTACTTGGCAAACGGTTTAAAAAGGTATGTCCATCTGACCACGTCAATCGTACAATATGCTTTCTGCAGATAGCTATTTTCTTGCCGTTTTCACTACACACCTGATTTTTTTTAAATTTTCTTACCCCTTAACGTAAGGATTTAATCCTGTTTTAGATGCCATGTAGCTGACAAACACTCAAACTTTGATATCGTTATTACTAAGCATGAGATACCTACCTTGAAGTTTTAACATTTAGAGCGCAGAAATATTATATTATATGAAAATGAAAAAGCTTTTCATATAAATGGACTTTGCTAAGTACTTTTAAATCGTCAAAACACCATTTCGGGACGAAAAAATTATTATTATGCTGAGATGGAGAAGAAATGGCGAAAGAAACTCCACAGCTTACAATTTGGTAATGATTCCATAACAGGTCAATAGATAATAACAATATAATTAAAATTACAGTTTTACATGCGTAAATTGTGGGCAGTTAGTACTGTAGCTTTTTTATATAATTTTATATTTCTATACAGGGTGTCCCAGAAGCCGACGTCAAGCCGAAAGCAGGTGGTAGACTAACTGTTATATGTTATCAGAAAAATATAAAAAAAAATCTAAGTAAGCTATTTAAAAAAAAATCTAGCATTAAAAAAAATCGATAAAATTTACACCCTGTGACCGTTTTTTCACTGTTGTTGCTACAATTCTTGACTTTTCTAAACATTTTCTTTTGTTTTGTAATACTGAATAGTGTTTCTGTATACTCTAATCTTAAATTTAAAGCCAGCTGCTGCAAATTAGAAGAATATGCCGATTTTATCGATTTTTTTTAAATGCTAGATTTTTTTTTAAATAGCTAACTTAGATTTTTTTTTTATATTTTTCTGATAACATATAACAGTTAGTCTACCACCTGCTTTCGGCTTGACGTCGGCTTCTGGGACACCCTGTATAATATGTTATTATATTATTTAACTGATGGTAGAATAAAATAACAATAATGCTAAGGGATGCTATGTCGGATCGCTAGAGTTCCATGAAGCGTGGAATTTTATTTCATAATGAGCCCAACATTTTTAGCAGACTGCACCCTTTTAAATAGCATGAATGTTGATACGTAATCCCTATCAAAAGAGGATATTTTCCACACGTTAACGTTTCGTCTAACGTACATTTTAATTA
This sequence comes from Elophila nymphaeata, assembly GCA_955850985.1. Classification (NCBI taxonomy): domain Eukaryota; kingdom Metazoa; phylum Arthropoda; class Insecta; order Lepidoptera; family Crambidae; genus Elophila; species Elophila nymphaeata. The sequence goes on along the minus strand of OY039088.1, from coordinate 19,027,190 downwards.
TAGAGGATTCAAAACGAATGTAATAATCAGGTCATTTGACAATGTCATTTAAATTCTCGTTAATTTTGTGTAGAGTTATTATTACATCATATATTTCAGTATCAATAACATGTAGATTTATCGCTTCAAATAATCTAGTACACCTACAACATAATATTCTTCATTAATTTTCGTCTTTCTTGTTCATCCAAAGGCTATCTGGAAGAGATCGCTCATTTTAGCATTGAAACTGCCCTTTGTACCTTATTTTAGTCATATTGTTTTTTATCTGTTACTTATCATTTCTGGTGTACAATAAAAAATATTCAATTAAAGAACAGAATATCTTTATTCGCACTTTAAACTGCGTTCTGCATTCCATTTAGCATTTTCCATTGCCATTAACGTTGACGTTGCCCGGCCCATTTGGCGGTTTTTCTGCGGACATCTAAGAACACCAATGCGAAATGCAATGTGTGTTTTCATCACAGAACAAATAAAAGAGGTTAGAAGTCGTAAGTGGGCGGGGCGCGCGCGCTGCTGGTTATGAGTAAACACTCATATTCGATCCTTTTCGAAGAGGAAAAATATCTAAAAAATAAATCTAAAACACCGTCTTCTGCAATTTTAACTGGCAGGAAGCAAAGTAAGACTCATAATCTTACTAAAGGACACATTTCTTTTCACTGGTAAGTACAAAAATACTGAAAAATTCAATTGAAAAATATTATGTCGCGTGTGGCGTCACTGGCTCTGGTATTAACATCGCTTGAGGCGACTTCTAACCTATTTTATCTGTTCTGTGGTTTCCATGTAGCTCTCTCGTTCAGTCGGACGGAAGCGAACGATTGAAAAACGTGATTGTCGTGTTGTGATTTATTTAATTACGTGCCGCCTTCATCATGCCATTCGAATGGAGTAACGAAAAAAAATCTGAATTTCTTGTAACTTTTTTCAAATGAACAAATTTGGGACCATCGTATAAATAGCACAAACTGAAACACAAAGTTCACGATGCTTGGAGTGGATTAGTGTGAACTTTGAGAACACTAAAATAGATGAGCTAAAACTATTACGATGAATTTCTATCATACACCATCTCCACTGACGACGACGTCTCTTTTCAACTCTATTTTTCTTTAGAATATTTAAATGATTAATTAAATTCATATAATATTGCAGAGCGCCGACGCTGTGACAATTTCCACGTTCTCCATTGCACAGAGTCGCATTCAAAATACATTTGAAGTGGCAATATAAACACACATTTTCATTGACGTTGCCGCAGCAATATTTCAGGAAATATGTCGGCAGGGCAGACGGCATATAATCTGCTCTCTCCTACCTCTCTACTCCTCTGCTATCATTTTATTTGGGGTCGGTGCGGTGGGTTCTACCTACGCTGAGCTTTAACCTATTTGTGACGCTGCAGCACAAACACACATACCACATACCTCTGGCATTAAGGTTAACTAAATCGTATCTCTTAATCTTAAAAAGCGTCGGTGGCGTAGTGCGTAAGAGCGTCGTCTCCCACCCGGGAGGCACTGGTTCGATCCCCGCCACGTACCAATGTGTTTTAAAATTTTGAATTTATATATGTACGTTTAATCGACGCTTTTACGGTGAAGGAAGACATCGCGAGGAAACCTGCACACACCTATGAAGAAATTCTTAGGCTGTGTGTGAAGTCGACCAACCCGCACTAGGCCAGCGTGGTTGACTAAGGCCTAGTCACCCTTAATGTGGGGTAGGCTCGAGCCCCTCGATGGGGACATTATATGAGCTGTTGATGATGGAATCGTATCTTAGATAAACGTGTTTTAGCTAGATAATTTTAGGTGTGTTTAATTATGTATTACATTTTATCCTTATATTTTATAATTATTTATGTGTGTTTTCTGTTAAATATATAAATGATTTATCTATCTATCAACATTGACGTGACCATAAATTATTTTAACTTTTAATTTTATATCAGGCACTTCCAAAAAATATAAATGCTTATTATGACGTAAAAACAAACGACAGTCACGTGATGCCAATAGAGTAGAATAGCATCACCCCATATCCTCCAATGGGTGTCCCAGAGGGCGAATAATGGATCAACAAAGGGGTATTGATCAGCTTATACTCCGTCCACCAATCCGCATTGGGCAAGCGTGGTGGACTACTGCTTAAACCTCCTTCGATGACAAGGAGAGGCCTTGTGTCCCAGCAGTGGGTCGAATTATAAAGGCTGTTAGGATGAACAGTCTGAGCAGTCGCTCGGATAGCGAAAGGTAACGGGTTCGAGTCCTGTCTGTAGTTAGGAGTTTTTAGCTTTTTCGTTTAATATTTAGTAAAGTACAAATATTATTAGTAGTTAGATATTGAGGTATCTGGATCTGGATCAATCGGAGATCCAGATCCAGATCCCTCAATATCTAACTTTTAATTATTCATCTATCAGTATGACTATTCATTTATTAAACATAAAATTACGTAAGTATTAATAGTATCAATTTTGTCGTAAGATCCAGATCCAGAGCTCAATATCTAACTTCTAATTATTCATCTATCAGTTTTACTATTTATCTTTTAGTTGTATGTAGCTGTTCCTCTATCGAGCAGAAGCTGCTGGATGCGGGCAGCGCAGGACCGCTCGCGTTGAAGATCCTTGGAGGAGGGAGGTATATTATGTCCAACAGTCTGTCGGTTGATATGATAATGATTCATCAGTCATCACTCAAATAAGATCCAGATCCACAACCTCGAATATCTCCCTCTCTCTCTCTCTCTCTCTCTCTCTCTCTCTCTTTCTCTCTCTCTAACTATTCATTATTCAGTTTTTTACAATTCATCTTTTAGGTCTACCTATTCCTCCATCAGTTTTGGATGCATTCAAGATACCAAAATTACGTTACAAAGTGTAGTTCAGATATCCGTGAGGCTGATTTTCTCAGATTAAATTGATTTTATATAATGGGTAATTCAGTTGGTTTTAAATAAAACACCAAAATATATAGTTTTTAAGTTTATTTAATTTTTAAGAATATTATTTTCTAAACACCATTTATAAAGACAAGATACATTTTTTAGGGCACACACTTTGTTATGATAGATACATCTAAAAATATCTGAAGATAAAGTATATTCTTTATACAATGTATTTAAACTCGGACAATTCTTATCTTCTAAGTTATGCACATTATCAGTTTGTAATATATTTTTCAACCAAACAACTTTTTCAGAACCTTTAGTAAAAATACGTTTGTTTTTTAAGCAACCACTAATGAGAACCTTATAATTAAAATATGGGACATATCCCTCATTCCACAATATTCCTCTGTTTCTCTCAATCCAAGATACTTGTGAACGTTCTGTTTTAGTTAAATTATAAAACGGATATGGTGGTTTTATCAAAAGGGTAAAGATACGCCCTGCATTTTGAATTGCTATTTCTTTTGGTATAAACTCGTTGTTTTCATTTTTAAAACCTTGTACATCGACGATAACATTCATGATAATTTTCGAACAATGTTACTTAAAGGCCTGTACTCAAATAGACGATCGTTTATGATCAAACAGTAGGCTGTTGTATTATCTGGTATATCTTCTGAACATTCAATTTCTAACCGAACGTCAACTGGTCCAGTTTTTAATGAGTCATTTTGTCGTGAACAGTCAATAACAATCAGTGGAGCTTTTTCTCTGAATGTGAACAGATCAAGCAACGGGTCAACAGGAAGGTTGTAATATGACTGTCGAAAATATGCATACATTTCATATAATATACCGTATTTACCTTCGTCAAATTTCAGATTCAGTGAATCATATGGAAAATATTGTGAGTTCAAAAACAATTTAACGTTTGTCACTTTACAGTGATCGAATACGGAAGAACTATTGGTAGCATTATTCTTTCTATTAGTCTGCAGACCGAGTATAACAAATCTTGGCTTCTCTAATGGGGAAGCCGTTTTAATAGACCAGGAATGTTTTGTTGTTTTAGGTAATACTGGATACTCATATAAATCCCAGTTTCTAAACGCTAGTTGCAATGGTCGATCTTTTTCTAATAATTTAAGTAACAATAATCTATCACGATCAGCCACTCGGACATGTGGGACACGCCATTGCACTTTTTGTATATCTAATTCAAAATAATCACTTTTTTCCATAGTAAGACAGTTCATGACGGATCTGCTTCTTTGTAATATAAGTTCATGTCTACAACTAACAATTATTTTATTATAATCTTCTGCAAACCCCAGTATTTTATTTAACGGAATAATGACACTAAAATTTCCACTTTTTTGTTTGTTACCGTTTACATTCCACCCCCACATTGCACCAGCTTTACTTTCACCATCATTCATAGAAATGAAAGATTTTATTGTGGTTGTGATACCTGCATTTTTAATGTGGTCTATTTCAACGCCATTTAATTCATATTTTACGTCTTGAAATAAAAATGAAAACGGGTTGTTAACAAATTGAACATCTTTTCTTGTAATTTTTCCAGACACATCTTTTGTAAATACACTTGCATATCCTTCGATGTAAATAGAGCTTGCTGAGGGTAGCAAATATACATCTTGTTGATGAATTGGTATTCTGATTTCGTCGTTCTCTTTAAAACTATTATTATAAGGATTGTAGGTATGAATTTCGTAACTTTCGATGGAATTATCATGTTGCGGTAAATCTGTGATTTGTAACATTTTATATTTTAAACCCTAGAGCGCGAAGAAATTCTTTATTATTTTTAGTAATCTTTTTAGTAAAACTCTTACTAGTGTTCAACCGTCTTGCCACCTTCGTTATTGGAAGTGAAGTATTCAGTTTTTTTGTATCATTGGGGTTTTTATTGAAAATAATCATATTTATTTAATAATAAATCCTTGCAAAATAAATACTGCGTATATTTACTATGAGTGCAATGTTTATAATGATTAAAAGTGAAAAGACGAATCTTTATAAATATAAAATTGTTTGTTTTCTTAACCAAAATGACTTAAGAAATTTTAAACACAAATGCCCACAGTTGTATAAATTATTTCTTTGAACATTGTCATTGTTAAAGTATATATTTGAACCCATATAGTTGACGAATTCTTTCGGTGGTTTTAAATTCCCATAACTATCGAAATATTCAATATAATTATTTACTTTTCCATAGGCTACCCAATGAGTTCCGGTGTTTTTAGATGAATCTAAGTTAATAATGGCGCATTCTATTGGTAATGGCCGTATTGGTAATTCATCTCTCATAAATACACCTCGAAAAAAGGGAATGTTTTTCGAATATCTCATTAAGTCAATATTTGTCAAAGGTCTTTTGGGTAGCCGATTATTTAGTTTTTTTTCTTTGTAACATAGATTCCGAACCCATCTTTATATGGTTTGAGATGTAATCCTTTTCCGATACAGAGTGATTCCATTTTTTCATTATGCCGTTCTAACTCTGCTAATCGCTTTTTAGCCGCTTTATATTCATTAATTGTTTTTGTGATTCCAGCAACCCCACCAGCTAAACTACCAGCGGCAGATAAGCCCGCAAATATAGGTATTAATGGAAGAAATCCTCCAGTTTTCGGTACCGGTATAACTCTTGGTACCTCTACTGGTAGATTCGAAGATATTTCCTTTGCAGCTGCCATTGCTAGCTCCACAACCGCCTTTTTGCATTTAGGTTTCAAGTTCTTGAGATGTCTTTTTGTGTGTGTTACAATATTTTTAAAAGTTTTCTTAAACCCGACTCCTGACTTGTATTTTTTTGAAGGTATCGAACTGTTTTCATGGATATTATTTCTTCTTTTTTTTGACATTTTTAAATATATCATGTAATAATTTAAAAAAATTAACAAAACTGTTTACTGCTTCAATAATCTTGAGTAACTGATTAAAAAAAAACATTAAGTATCCCTTTATAGGTAGTAGTCATTTCATTTATATAACTACAGGATATTATTTTTATTTATCCAACTGTTTTCAGTGTTCGATAGCCCTAACCATTTTACATAAACTTTGTCCCCCTTTCTTTTTATAATTTTTTCAACGAGATATATATCTGAATGCTTTGTTTTTTGAAGTTCTTGACTGTAAAATGCACCCAATATAGGACATTTTTTAGCATCTTCTATTAAATACGTAATAGGGTTAGTGTTTTGTATTTTTATGATTTTAAATATCTCTGTAGACCAATTAGGGGTAAAACCTTTTTCAAAACAGCCTTTATATTTACTGATTCTCACATAATCACCTTCTCGTAATTTTTCTTTTTTCCATTTTTTCTTAGATTTTTTGATATATCTTTGTAAAACAATTCCTTTATTATCCTGATTTATTGATGCCGGTTGCTGTTTTACGGTATTGTGAAAAGTATGATTATATTCAAAAACTTTTTCCTTTAGCGTTCCATCGACCCACTTATAATTACCTTTCAAATGAAACTCTTTATAAAGTTTATTTTTTAATGTCCTTATGAACCTTTCTACAATTGAAGCTTTTTTTGTTGAATATGTAGAGTAATGATTAATATTAAATGTTTTCGTTATGTCTTTAAATCTGTTATTATAAAATTCTTTTCCTAAATCTGTCTGTAAATTTTTTGGAACCCTTCCTTCAAGTAAAACCGTTTTAAGAGCTTTTGATACAAGTTCTTTATTTTTTTGTTTAAGTGGAACAGCCCAAGCATACTTTGAAAAACAATCTATAACCACTAATATGTATTTATATCCACAATTAGCTTTTGAAATTTTCTGCATATCTATCAAATCAGCTTGCCAAAGGTCGTCAATATCTTTAAGTATTACATTTCTACGCGGAAAATTTTTTCGTGCATTTTTGTGAATTTCATTTATTACGTCCAGTTTGCTCATATTGTTTTTTTAACTTCCCTACAATTTCATTTACAAATATTGCTTTTTCGAGTATTTTTATCCGTTCACTTAAGTTTGTTAAATGTTTTTCAATATTTCTTAATTTTTCGCGAGTAAATTTATTGGCTATTTCGAGACAATTTATGTTGGCAACATTTTGACATTCAGAGGTTTTTGTTATTAATTCAATATCACAACTTTTACTATTCTTTATATTAACGTGGTGTTTATTTTTATGAACATCCATGTTCATGAATATACAGCTACTGAATTATATATTAAATTTTCAGTCTTTTATAACACCAGTTTCTTTTAATTCTTCAATAATTGATATGATTTCATTGTCATGATTAGTATTTCCAGCACTTTGTGATGCAATTAATAATTTTAACCTTTCAACTAATTCGTTTGGGTCGTCCCAATAAACGTAATCAGTGTTTTGTTTATATTTTTTAAACTTCGGTATATAACCGCCAATTTTAGGTTTTAACAATAGCTCAGAACAAAGTAGTTTTTCATTTGTTTGATTAAATAGAGGTTTAATAATTTGACGATATTTCAACCCCTTGTCACCTTTTATTTGCCCATTAGGGTTAAAATCCCTCTTGTGTGCATTTGTAATGCTCAGTATGTCTTTATAAACAACTTTATCTTTTTCGGAAACCAAGTTTAGATTAGGTTTATTTCGTATCAAGAGCTCTTGTAAGCCAGAGGTTAATTCAAAACGCTTATTATTGATGCTAATAACGTACATCTTTTCTGTATTTGAAGAACTTTTTGATAATGAAATCTTGACCTCAGAGTTACCGATCATTAGTTTCATGTTTTCACTACGAATACCAAATGGTATATTTATATTATCATAGATATCCATAACATCTTCCTTATCAATTGACATTAATGTGTCATTTTTAGTTTTTATCGGAGTTTTTTCATCTTCACTGTAATATTCTGAACCGGTATCTGACAAGATATCTTCTTTAAAAGTGTCATCTCCTACGGATGAATTTAAATTTCCGACATTCTTTACTTTTAAAGTAGGAATATCTTTTTCTTTCACTTTAATTAAAGTTTCCAAAGGATCAGTTATATGTCTGAAAACTTTTTTGTACTTAATGTTAGAAGCATCGTCTTCATTGCGCAATGTTTTTAATTTATTTTTTATATTGTGCACTGACTTCACCAATTGTTCTTTTATATCGGTATCCATCTGAGATGATAATACGAAGTGCAACTGCTATTTACAGAAACATAAATACAAATGAAAAATGTCCAACAGAATACAGTATATATGCAATTTCTATAAAAAAATGAATGTATCAAAACCTTTTCTGTATCTTCCTTTGTCAAGAGCACAATCTTTATTAATAACTAAAAAACTGAAAAAGTCTTGCCAAATAGAAGAACACATTTTTTTAAATTTTAACCACTCCATGTCAGTGTTAACATGCTCGTTGTATATATGTTTTAAATTAATATCATCTTGTTTAAAAACTATCAAGAGATTTACGTTATCACGCACAAGTTGCTTAGGTATTTTTGAATAAGTTTGTGATAAATAAAAGCAATCAATTTCTTTATGCCTTCCCATGGCAAAGTAATTGCGTATATTGATTTGATTTTCACATGCAACATCATCAAATATCATGATGGAATTTTGTAAAGCGTCATTAGGATGAAGAACTTCTTTATTGTCATCGAAAATAAAGTATTCAGCTTCTGGAATTTTCTTCATTACCTCTTTTAAAAAATAGTACTTTGGTTGAAAGGCAGTCTTCGAGTACAAATAAACATGCTTGAATCTAAGCCCATTTTCATGAAACAAGAGATTCAACATAACATTCGTTTTACCACAGTTTGAAGGACCACATATGATACACCGGATTGTACTAGGTAGAAGAATACTGTGTTTGATTTTGCAAGATTTTTTGTTGACTTTTATATTGCGAACTTCTAGATCTAGCGATTGTTTAACAAATTTCATTGTGTTTTCGTTTCAAAGTCCAATGATTGTCTGTATTTTGACTGAGGTCAACTTGTGATTATAAATGAAAACAAAGTCAATACATCTAATTTAAAATACTGTGTTACAATGACCCCAAGGTATTGTCTCAATTTGGTTGGGGAGTACTTGTACCTTGTCATCATTTCGATTTATTACTACTTTATCTATTTCTTGTGAGTATAATACATGTTTTATTGACTTAATAAGATTCATTTTATATTTGAAGCTTTCATCAACTAAAAGCGCTTTTCTGTAATTACTCTGATGTAGTTGCTTTTTAACTGATTTAGTCACACCTTTAGCCTTTTTTATTTCCCTTTTTATGGTATTTATGCAATATAACTTAGCTCTTAATCCTGTAAATTCACTGACAACTTCACCTCCTAGTTCATCTTTGAATAGACCCGGAATTTTTGCGTTAACTCTAGGTATTTGATAGCAATTATCAACTTCAAAATTACTAGTATCAAATTTTGCTATTTCCATCTTCATATCATTATAAAAATCTATAGTTTTCACGAAGTATAAAAGACTATCAGTATCAGTGTAACATAATCTTGCTTTGTTTTGATATTTAGTTTTAATGAAGTCGTAATGGAATTGATATAAATGGTGTTTCGCATATTCCAAGACGGTAAACCCGATATATATTGGTCGGTCAAGAGTTAACTTTTCTGGGCTTAGATGTATAGCTGCAAAATTTTCTGAGAACACTGTAATACTTTTCAAGTTAGGTTTTGCTATTAGTTTTTCTGCGCCAAGTTTTTTATTAGTTATATTTTGATCATCCCGCCAATTTGATACTAATTTGATATTGACTTGCTTGCGTCTATTTTCTATAGTTTTTCCGAAAATAGCGTTATTTAGTAGTTTAAAAAAATCTTTTTCAAAATTTGAACACGAAGCTTGACGTAACCGAGTATTTAGATCTATATATTTCTGTAAGTAGTTTTCTTGTGTAAATGTTATAACCCTATGGATTTTTTTTAAAAGAAGTCCGTTTTTTAGGCATCCCTTTAAATGAACGTAATGAATTACATATTTGAATTTATCATACAAGCTAGCAATTAATTTAGGAGCCTTCCCCCCTGGAGGAATAAATTTTTCTGGTGCGAAAGGTAAATCACGGTGCATGTTATGTAGATGGTCGGGATAGGCTAAATCAACTTCTAGAATGTATCCAACATGTGAATCATCAGATACGGTAACTATATCTAAGGCATCAATTTCTTGAGAGGTTAAAAAGCGAAAATTTGATATCGGCATTTTTTTCGTCATTGCATAACCGTAAAGATTGTTACAGTCAAGATATATTAAGAAAGTTGATGGTTGAGAGTGATCAAAATTTGGTAAATATTTATTATTTGCTTTAGCGTTTCGGAGAGAACATTGCGATAGACCACCACGTATTCCTTTTTCTATCATCTCATATATCTCTAAATTATCTACGAGCTCTAGTCGAACACCTGTATATAGCAACATAGCGTCCCAACTCAAGCTCGGGGCAGTTATGTAATAAGCAGGGTCCAGTTGGTAGTGCCATAAACACGTATTTCGAAAATGTTCAAATATATCACATAGTAACAAGACGTCAGTTTTCAAATATAAATCTGTGTATTCTCCTAAGGATTTTATATTAAACTCATTCCATACATTATGCGCGTGTTTGTATTCTTCGTCACTTATATGTTCACATTTAATGCTATTGTAAAACGTTTTTTTAGGGGGGAGAACATCGTCCTCAAATTTAGAAAAGTTATCCATATAATCATATGGGTAAATACCCTTGCGGCACAATAATTTGATCTGTTCTTTTTCGGGAAACGCTTTTATCAAAGAAACAAAATCTGTTTCATTTAAATTTTTAGATAAATCATTTAAACTTGAGCTTAAAAATTGAAAGGAATCAATAAATTTTATTTGTATGGGACATGAGGTATTTTCTGATTTTAAAATTTTTGTGACAGATATGTATTTTTCTTTTGATTGGGGTATAATTTTAAAGCAGCCATCATATTTCGCTAACTCGTGAATAAAGAGGTGACAATCGTAACCACCTAAATTATGGAAAATAACTGGCACAAATTGACATACTTTATACATCAGATTACAGCGGGAATGTGCAGCGCCTCTGTATTGAGATGTAATGTGATCGTGGTCTCTTACTTTATCGTCTAAGAGGAAATAGCCGCATATGTGACACTTCAAAGCGTTTTTATAGTTTTCTTCTTCCATCGGTGACAAAGGCGTCATAGGTTTTTTAAAAGACAGTTCATAATAAATCTTTTCTATATCACTAATCAAATATTCGATAAATACTTTTACACAATCTGGTCCTCTATATGAAACGTACTTGTTCAAATTAGAATCATGCGAACAGCAAATGTAATAACCAAAACAAGAAGGCTTGTGTAGTTTATAAAGTCGTGAATTTTTAGTTTGATATACATCGTGATTTACAAGAAGACTTTCAAAGTCAGCGTATATAACGAAATTAATTTTTTGTTTTCTTTCATAGTTTTTAAAATGTAAAGTTGTGTTTTTCTCTGGTAGAACTGTTACGATTTCATTGCACATATGTGAACAATATTTTATCTCACTCGTGAAAAATTGCAAACATAATTCACATAAATATATTTTGCCTTTATTAAGAGTTATCTGACGTTTGACCAAACGTACTAAATCTTTTATTAAACAGTAGTGACCCGTACCAGACTTCTCTATATACAGCAAATTTATATGATTTGTTTTTCGTAAAGAAGTTACATATAAAGGACCAGTTACATTATCTTTATTATCTAGTCCATACACGTTAATACTCACTTCGTTATTCATCTTCTCAAACAATCTAATATCTTTATAAGTGAGGGGGAACGTCATACCGTCTATATTTAATACTGTGGTATAATGAGGATATGAATTGGTTCTACTTACATTTTTCTTCTTAGGGAATAGACCCGCAACAACGCTCCACAAAAAACAATGGTCGTCGTTGTTTTTAATATTTATACAACTTTTAGTATTTTTTATTTTTCCTGGTAAATCAATATAAGAACCCCCTCTTAATGGAGAATATTTATTTATATTTATCTCTAAATGACTCATTAAAACACAAGACCACCCAGACTCACAGTGTTCAAGTTCAGATATTTTTCTTTCAAATGTACAAATAGTATTCATTAATAACTCTTTAATGTCTGTACTTTGGTAAACGATTTCATATTTTGTCATAAACGATTTGAGTTGTCGCTCATCTGATGTCGACTTCAGAAAATAGGCAAACAGCTCGAAATTCAGCTTAATACATTTATGCTTCACAAGACAGTCATTGATTAATTTTAGTATTTCCTTCAGGCTGTCCATTAGAAAAGCCTCTGGCATGAGGTACTCGTCTGATGGATTTAGCCTATAAGATACAATTCTATTTCTAAACGCTGCAGCTATAATATTTATATTCTCAAATTCTGATTTCAGTATGCAATTAGATTTATGTAAATTAGATCTCTGGTGAAATCGGTATTCATTTTTAGGTATTTCAATTTCACAGTATTCACATTTCATTAAATCGTTATAATCAGATCTTGAACTGATGGTGGGTTGTACTGTAAAAGAAATAAACAATAAAAAATATTAATTATATTTAATTAATCATTTTATAAACACGTTGTTGAGTAGATAATCCTTACATCTAATTGGGTAAATACGATTACAATGTATAATAATAAAAGCATAATATTAGTTATTAGAAGTAATTAAGTAGTATGATTGTATACACTTAGGTTTGTTTAGGTAAATCATTAAATCTAATTGGGTAAATACAATTATAATAAAAGCATAATTGTAGTTATAATAAGTAGTATAGTAAACAATTTAATTAATAATAATTACTAATAAATGTAGGGGGACAGCCTCGGTATTCCTTACGAGTAGCTATGAGAAAATTGGCAAGATGTTGCCATGCGTCAGTATTTTCGTCTGTACGATTTTTTACGCATATAATCGAGTGCCTCCAACGATTCATTGGCTGCACTTTTTCGATTTCATCGCATTTATAAATCCGCAAGTCAATAAAATGCGTCCCGGGTTTCTCATCGAACACTTGACGGGAATACCCGTTTGCGAGTCTACGCGTCATGTAAGAAAGGAGAGGCGATGGTCTTTTACCAGAACTGGCTGGTACGATAACATCTTCTTCCTCGCTGTCGCTCCCGAACAGATCATGAGCAGATGATCTCTTCGCGGGTATAGGCTTGAATACCGGTTTCTTTTTCTTCGGTATTGGTGAGTGAGCCGGACTCGCTCTCGATGTGCTCGCCTCCGATGAATGTTTTCTTCTATGTTTTTTTTCTATTCGGGGGCGAGGAGCCTCGTCGTCGGACGGGAATAATAAATCAGCGTTTGCTCGTTCGTGGGACCTACAAATAATAAATAAATAATTTCAATAGTTTGCACGAAACAGTATCTAATATAGGCTTTAGTAGGCTTTAAATAAAATATAAATTAATATCTAACAGAAGTGAATAGCACAAATGATACTATCCTAGAACTACTATACTACTAATACTATAGTTAATCATTATAAAGACTTAAGTTCTGTATAATGATCATTATAAGCTAAATAATATACCATATTACTTAAACAATAAGAAACTGCATATAATAATATTCACTAAACGGCTCATTAGAACATAAATTGTTATTAGAAAGGAAGAAAGAAAGAAACATTCATTAAGACAAAAATAACAAATAAAAAATATAACATAACTAACTTATTACGTTAATGAATACTGAATAGATGAATTAATAACCATGAATACCACTCTCGCATATTTAAAACTCAAAAACTAATATTGTAAAGTAAAGTAAAGAGTAATAATTTCACTGTTCACGAATATAGAAAAAAAAAACTAATAATGTAAAACATAGTAGGTAGGTAGGTACTAATAACGCTAATGAAAACAAAACTTACATTTTTAGAAGATGTGGTGCACTGTTTGAAACTCTAGTTTGTTGATGTTCTGCTTCCAGAAAGCACAGTGATGCTCCAAATCATTTGTATGGCTTAAATATCCTGAATTACACGTGATTGATGACCATATTTGAATCACCCCCCACGGGTACAAGTACAAAGTCCAATCTAACCCCGAAATGGAAAATGCTTCGCCATCGAAACAATATACGATCGGTATCAAAAGTAGAGTTAGTACTTTGTCATAATAAGAATTCGTATTAAATTATGGTATGTATCACTGAACAAGCGGTTGCGTTGTTGTGTCAAGGTACTAAAATGATAATCTTCTGATGCTTACTTTGTTCAAGCTATACTAGTCTTATACCGCAGGTTCTGCTGTGTGAATTTTAATCCTGACCAATTATATACTTAAATGTGAAAGTAAGTTTGTTTGTTTGTTTTATTATGACCTTACACACCTTAACTACTGAACCGGTCATCAGTCAATTTCACATTTACACTTAGTCATGTACCCTATACATTTTATATGAAAAAATAATAATCCTATAGTGAACGAAGCCGTGAGAAACCACTAGTATTTCTTTATATTAAAGAAGAAGCTTACCTAGTCTAGGATAATAAGTAGATTCATTTTCAATGAACAAACATAATAGTGTTAATGTGTTTTTATTTATATAGGTAGATAATTGTACAAACTCTACAGCAGAGGTGCTTAACTTTGCGATTGAGCTGTTGATGTTCGGCGGACCGCGTGAGTATACAGGCCACGGTCTGTGCACCCCTGGCTTGACAACTCAGGCGGCGCCTGCCCGTCGCGAGACTCCTATTTCATCTTACCAATTTTGTTACAGTAATGAATAGATTAGGAAAACAATACGATTTTAAACTCTATTAACACTTTTACAAAATGTATATAATAAGGAAACACTAAATTTACCACATTAAAAAAATTTAATTCTCGCGTCACAACGTTTACCATAAAATTCTCCAATGTCGGTAAGTTATTTTTTTTTATTAAACATATTATTGTTTTCATTGCTAAATTGTTTTCCTGATCATGAATCAATAGTTTCAAGAGTTCATTTTATATATTCACTTTCGATATGTTTCTTCTATAATACTAATATAATTTTTTATCTATTTACTTTTCAGGACTCTGAAGACATTTTTCCTTTTCAACCAATTCAAACTAAAAATCAAAATGTTCTTGCACAACGTGTGAGCCACTACATGCAGCAGCAAGATCATGCTACGGAGGGTGCTGGAAACCAAAAAAAGAGAAAGGAAAATGAAATGCTTTATTCCTACATAAAAAGGCCTAAACACGGAAAGAAAATTGTTAGACTAGAGATATATGATGCGGAAAAAATTGAAATTGTTCAAAGTGCAATATTTTGTAAATGTGATGCTGATGTATGCATGCAATATGTTGTAAATAACGATAATATGTACTTTGATGACGTATATCAGTCTGTAAAGAGTTTGATGACAAAAATTCAAAATAGTATGGAAAAGGATTAAGTTATGAAATAAACGTATCTATTTAAAAACTGTACTAGCTAAGAAGAGTCAAATAAAATTTATATGTCCAACCTAAATATTAGTTTTTTATTTTGAAATTTTATTTCATCATTCAAATATTCAACAATTGCAAAACTTAATATTTTTCTAAAGTAGGTTTTACTACATACTGTGATATAAATATTTACTAGATAATCATACTTACATAAACTACCTCCCTATTATACTATATAAGACAGAAACGTAGCATTACTCGTGCTCAGTAAAGGCAATGCTTAGCCGATAGTATCATCGTAATAAGTTATAGAATTTATAAAACTGCTGAGTAGTGCATACCTGGCGTACCTTAACAAAACAATCACACGTGTCGCGCTAAAAGTGAACGCGTAATAAGTTTCAGTTTTTAAAACAGTAGGTACCTACCTACCTATCTTGAATGACGAAATTGATTTCTATTAATAATTACATAATTTTATGTTTATTAGATGAATAGTCATACTGATAGATGAATAATTAAAAGTTAGATATTGAGGGATCTGGATCTGGATCTCCGATTGATCCAGATCCAGATACCTCAATATCTAACTACTAACTACTATTATTACTAGAAAAATGCACTGAAAAAAAAATCGACTTGCCTCAGGCGGGACTAAAACCCGCATCTTCCGCTATCCGGGTGGCTGCGTTGACCATTACGCCACCGAGACACTGCTTTTCGCTGTCGAAATTTGTCAGTGCTTGGTGCTTATGTTTTTTATGGTAAACATTGTTTCATCAAATCTTTGAAATTTGCACTTCTAAGACCCGAACGAAATATTTTTGCAAATATTTGACGCTCAGTTAAGATGAAACTACCTTACGTTATGAAATAATTTAATTTTTGCGTTTACAAACGCATAAATATTAATAGTAGAAAAATGCACTGAAAAAAAGTGGGATTTGAATCACCCCTGATTTTTATCCAAAATATCAGATTAACCGAAAAAACCGTTATTTTGTCATTTAAATGATAGCGATCTCGTTAAAAACAATACATCATACATGTGATTGTAGCTCAGCATATTGCCAGCAGCACCGGTCTTCCGCTGGAACTGAGGTAATCTTGGTTCTCTATATATTATATAGGTAACACATACAATATATATAATACTAGCTGTCCCCGCCACGCGTTGCTGTGGTAATTTCATACTACTGACCTATGACATTGTGTTTGCAGTAAAAAAAATATGACTACTTATCAAGATAAAAACTATCCTATCTCTCAAGTTTGATCAAACTGCACACGTTGTACAAATTTGATTAAAGTCGGTTAAGTAGTTTAGGAGTCTATCGTGGACAAACAACGTGACACGTAATTTATATATATTAAGAATAACACATCAAAAAACAGGTACATATAATAAAAATTAAGATTAAGTTAAGTACATTTTAATATCTTTATATTGCCTTATGTAAGGCGTAAATAGTTATGTCCTTTTTTACGATGTTATTTACGTTGTTTGTTTGAGAATTTTGGTCTCTACCTCCAAAGGACTTTGTCAGATCGCTTTAAAATGTAAATTGAAGCAACTTGAAGAGAATACGCTTAAAAATACAAAAATAAAACTAAAAATCGGTTTATGTTTGTGGAAGTATTTATGCCACAGATTTAACAACACACAGCCGAATGTAATAAAAAGTCTTCTCACTTTTAACGGCTTTTAATTTCTATTTTCTAGTGCACTTTACAAAAGTAAACAATAGCACGCCACCCATTGCAATGTTATCAAACCTTAACAAAGCAGCGTGGAGCAACATACGTGACATCAGAACGCATTGACCAAACGCAGCCATAAACCACACACGTTATCATTAAAACAATACTTTACTTACCGTACCGCCTCCGCACATGTTCTTCTCCATAGCCAGGCACCTGTATCTACCATAACACAGCGGAACACAGTAAAAAAAACTCCTCAACACAGCAATGTTTCGCTCAAGTAAAAATTTAACTGACACAAATCAAACTCAAAATAAAAGCCCGCTCAAAACAATACGATTTCTCTTTTTGGGGTTACTCCCAACGCCCGACACGACCGCTCGCGAAGACAATTAATTTCAGACTGAATGCGCGCGCTGCCGCGTTGCCATGGTTACGGTGTAGCCTCTAGGTATCGGGAAAACAAAAATTTTCTGCTAGGTATCGGGAAAATAAAATTTGTGCGCGTTTTTTTTGAATAAGCCCTATTGTCTACGTAACAAGGGTCAAATTGATATTGAAATTGGAGATTTTATTAAGTTACAGCGTTTGGTTTTTTCTTTTTAATTGTATTTTGAGTCGGAAAAGTTTAGTTGAGAATTTCGGGTTACTTTTTGTTCGGTGTTTTAACATCTGACAAGGACGGATGCGGGTTGAATTTAAATTTTGTTAAATACCTATAGCAAAAAAACCTTAGCGTAAGACCGCTAATTGTTAATTAAATATGTTATTAATCGAATAAAAAAGAAGGTATTAGTAGTGCTAATAAACATGTGGCGAACCCAGTCAACATTGGTGCCCACCGACATTGGACAACTGCAGCCTTCAGACAGCATAAACAGCATCTAAGGTATCTATCACCCCTCAAGAAGAGCATCGCCTGCAACAAGCTATTAGAGTCAGGGACATCAAGGTCCACGATCAGCTAAACGAAACGACTTGGTCTTGCGACTACAACCAGCGCACGAACGGGGTACGGCACATGGAGCCTATAGAGCTGGTGAAGATGAAGCCAGCTCGTATTTTTTAACGATTACAAGACTTCCTCTATACTACGTATACAAGAAAGTAAAAAGGACATAGCTCTGAAACTGCAGTTCCGTTTATAGGGAATGCAAAACTGGTATACCGGGATCCCGAATTCCATGTGCGGGATTAATCCCGTTCGTAAAATGAGCGGGATCTCGCGCGGAATTAACGGGACTGAAGCGAAATTCATGTGTGAGCATAGCGCACAGCTACGCAACAACTGACGATCGCTTTGATTGTTTGCTTGCGCTAGGAAACACCGAGCGCAAGGGTGGCATAAACTTACTGCAGTACCCGGATCCCGCGGGATCGAAAATGTCCATTCCCGCAAATAACGGGATTGGGATTTTCCTATGGGATTGCATTCCGTATGTTTAACTCAAAATAAACTTTAATAATTATCAACTGGTACAGCTAGTAGTGGTACGGCTTCCTCATATACTTTTCCTGTTCATCGTCTACGTCATACGTCTTTCCTGTTCATCCGAAGCTTGTCTGGAATATGTCGTTTGTATAGTGATAAGACCGCCCATTGTACATTATCTTTGTTTTTGATTTCTTTCTGTATTATGAATCTAAATATGTACAACTCTATTCTATTCTTAATTAATGGCCTCGCGTCGCATTAAGCGTACGCATTTTGCCAATGTCAAGTGAAATTGTAAGTAAAGTAGGTAACAAAAATTGTACGGTTGATCGAGGTTAAAAATGGAGTCTCTCAACACGTGTTTTTACGACAAGAACTCGGGAGAAACTCCCTATATATAACTCAAAGGTGATTGACTGACTGACATAGTGATCTATCAACGCACAGCCCAAACCACTGCACGGATCAGGCTGAAATTTGGCATGCAGGTAGATGTTATGACGTAGGCATCCGCTAAGAAAGGATTTTTGGAAATTCCACCTCTAAGGGGGTAAAATGTCCACGCGGACGAGTAATAAAGGATATTCGATCTATTTAGTGACATGACACACGCGGTGTGGCAACATGTCGCTATTTTGGGGTACTGTATGGTCCATACTGCCAGATGTGGCGTTTTGGGTAACCAAATGTTACATAAAGTCTGCTCTACCCATTTTAGAATTAGATTATATGTGTGTATGTAATCATATGTGTTTTGATTCCTTCACATGGCATGTCCATACAAGACAAGCGATCAAACTTCACTAAAGTAAAAATAAACTGAAAATATCCATTGGTAAAAATGTTATCAATAAAAAAACTTAATATTAATTAAGGGAAGTTCTAAGACAAAGTTCTGCAAAGTTTTATCAGGTTCTAAAGTCACCTCTGGAATCTTTGTGAATCATTAACCAGTCTGGGTGTTCGTGCGCTGAAATTCGATGTTGGAAGGGTAGCTATTTTTTACGACTTTGGTCCAAAAAAAGGATTCGTGTTTTCATTATGTTAATCAGGGCTTTTTAACTATGAAAATGAGGGTATGTAATACACTTTACGACCTACTATTATGAGAATAAGCCGTAAAGTATAACATTTTATACCATAGAAAACAAAAAATAAATAAAAGTAAAAAATAATTATATTGTAGAACAACGTTTGCGGGAACATCTAGTAATTAAAAATATTTTAATTTATTTTACCCTTATAATTACTTATTTTGCTGCAGGAATATATTATAATAATAATCTTTATTTCGGGCTCAAAGGAATCATATGCAATATTCTTACAATATGTATATCATACTATATACTACCTCGTCAATAAATGTGATAATATAAAGTACCAAAAAAAATTCGAATAAAAATAATCTTAAACATAAAACATACTAAAAATCAAATTAAAAAATCTTCATCTATATCTGTACCTATATATCGATACGAGTCCTCAAACCACACCTTACAATGAGACCAACCTGTTGAATTCCTTTAGTGGTTGAAATATTTATGCATCCTTGACTTCCGCAGTAAAAGATATGACTCATAAGCTTAAACGTAAAATCCGTTTCATTGTTACGGTACAGTCATATAATATATGAAGGCAATTAAAGAAAGATTTTACAATATAACTTAGGCTTGGACATCTGACGAAGTGACAAATATCAATATTGTTTTTTTTATAATTTATATTCGCAATATTTGACATATTCAAAAATTAAATAGAGCCGAGGATATCCTACAAAGACACAGGCTTAGCTGGTGGTTACAACAGGAATGCACAGGCTGTTAGTTACGATCGGTTACCAGAATCAGGGTGGACTTTACTAGTAACCTAACAAAACTCCTATAATCTTGTTGGTTTTTCCAATAGGCAACTATTTTAAATACACAAGTAAACCTCCTTATTTTTTGCCATGGCAATACTAATGGCAATAAAAGAGCTTCTTGCAGCTTTAAATGAAAATAATATGTTGCCATTGTATTAATACATACTTTACTTACTTAGTAATCTTCTTCTTTGAGTGGTTAACCTTAATCTCATACAGCTTAGCGTGGTTTCAGAATTTTACTACTCGTCACTTATGTCCTCTGACGTGACTTGTTCACGAATGCTATCTTTCTACAGCAGCGGGAACCACCAACTTTATGTGTCAATGAAGCATGAAGGAAAGATTTTCCTCCGTTGCAAAATTTCGGTCACCCATCCGACTACCGACCGGCCATTTGGTAGCTTAACTTATGTGATCGTTACGAAAAACGCACGATCTTGGCGCCATAGATTTTCTGATCCTGTCATGATCAAGATAATGACGTAACGAGACACGAAAGACTTGAATACTTGAGCACTCGGGCGGATTGCGAGAGGTCACGGGTTCGAGTCCCGTCTCGTCACTTGATCACACTTGATTTCTTGTTTTTCGGTTTCTATCTATCTATTCTACTCTTAATTAATGGCATTCGCGACACTTTAAAGATTACGTATTTTGCCAATGTCAAGTGAAAATGTAAATAAAGTTACAAACAATTGTACAGTGGATTTTAGTTAAAAATGGAGTCTCTCAACACGTGTTTTTACAGCAAGAACTCGGAAGAAACTCTTGGTTTCTATCTAATTTTGTACAGACGATATCAAATCGAACTTGGATACATATGTCGTGGCCTGATCGTGTTATTGGGAATATCATGAAATACCTGTGCATATCGTCTACCTACCGATCACACAGATATGTAGATTAGACTCTCCCTGAACTTCCTGATCGCTCATGACCACTACCCTTTTTAGAAAAAGAGTTCCTCTACCAGATTTAATGGTCCAGTTTGATGAGGTGCCAATATTTGTATATTTGAACCTGGATAACTAAAAAGACTATGAATAATACAAAAATTTTCTTGTTTCTATTTTTACTCATAATACAGGAACAGTAAAACGAAACTGTGACTGTTTTTTTCTTTAAGGAAGTTCCGTAGCACATTTAACGTAAAACCTAAAGTAACATTTTGTCTTTAATGCGACCTTATGCCAGTTAAATAGGAGCGATTTCGGTGAGCCACTGTTATACTTGGTGTGCTTTTTGTACATTTAGGGTTCGTTATTTCAAGTTCATCGTTCTTACTTTCATCATTAACATTATAATAGAGAGTAAGAGTTGAATGGCGAACAGTGTTTTTTTTTTAAATTTAATATAATAAATAATATTATATACATTGTCATAATGTTTTGTTAGATTTGTTTATAGTTTATTTTACACAATAAATGGGCTTCTATACCAGTCAATTGGCAAGCTGGGTATATAAATAATTTTAGTATCTACCCGTATCTGGTGCGAAAAATGAGTACCGGTGCGGTGGTGCGTAACTAACTAACTAAATGTATGAAATATTTGGTTTGCAATAAGATACAATATAATAATAACAGCGTCGGTGGTGTAGTGCGTAAGGGCTTTGTCTCCCACCCGGGAGGCACCAGTTCAAACCCCGCCACGTACCAATGTGTTTTCAAATTTTGAATTCATAATAAAATATGTACATTTAATCGACGCTTTTACGGTTAAGGAAAACATCGTGAGGAAACCTGGACACATCTATGAAGAAATTCTGTTGTGTGAAGTCGACCAACCCGCACTTGGCCAGCGTGTTTGACTAAGGCCTAATCGCCCCTAATGTGGGGTTGGCTCGAGCCCTTCGGTGGGAGGGGCTGATGATGAATAAGATACAGTAACAAGAATGAGTAAAGCGGTGCTCAGAAGGGATGCTTAGGTGGTCACGTAGAAAGGAGATTGATGGAAAGGAATGGACATGAATCGGAAGCGAGTGGAGTGTGAAGTCGATATAGACAAACATAATATGATATATAAAATAAAAATAATACATTTATAAAAATACTTAAATAACAATATAAACGCAACTACTTAAATAAAAAATAAATACGCAAGAAAAGTCTACTTAGCTACTTATTTTTAAAAAACTGAATAATATCCGAATTTGAGTAAACAATTATAAATGTATTTCGCGCATTTTTATTTTTACAAACTTTTTTTTAATGAGGCATGCGCGCTGTTGGTTTATTATTATACACATAACATTACTAATATTTATAGAAATGAACCAGTTTGTCCTTGCCATCATTTGAACACGGATATCGTGGTATACACTATGACAGCTTTACTAACCACTCCACCAGCACCCATACAGTAAATACCAAATAGCAATAAGTTTATCCTATCAACACCCGACTCGCACTTGCCACTTTTTTCAACACTTACTCACGAACAATGAGTCACAAGAAATGCCACTATAAAAACTAAAACCGTCAACGACATATCCTTCACAAGTAGATCCTCAGTTAAAGTTGAACCGTTTTTGTGATTAAAACCCGCATCTTTCGTCAAAAAACTATCCGATGAACTGTGACAGACTGTGACAGTTTAAGTTTAACCGTCAGTGTTAACCATCGCTTAGTGAGTGCCAAATGGATTTGAAATTAACTACTCTTGTTTTGGTAAGTACCTACGACTTGAAATCATAAACATACATTTTTTTTTCAAATGAAATCAAAATTCTTTATTTCTTACTAGTTAAAACTTAACTTTAGTTGACGGAGCCTCCTTTTAGGCAAAATTATGCCTGTGCCAGGAGGCAACGCTCTGCATAACAATAAGTACTTAAGCTAATTTAACATAATCGATTTTATATAATGATTCTATTTATTTATTACTATAGTTTTAGAATGTGTATATATTTAAACTCATAGTTCCAAGTGGGGTTGAGTCTTTGCCTTGGGTAACATTTCGTTACACATAAACCCACATCTGGTAGTCTGGGCCGCAGCGCCTTCAAAAGAGTGCGCGTATGAATGTCTCGTGTAGATGTCAGTCGACGGGGCCTATGTATCCCAAAAAATTCTTCCGTCGCTGAAATTTCGTAGGTATGTGATGAACTTAATCTCGTCTTCAAAGGTTGCCTTTATAGTCCATTCAACGAGGACATATTTTGGTGTATAGAGACTTCCTAAAAATTTCTCCGTCTCTGTAATTTGGCATGTGATGAAGTTAGGTAATACAGATTGTAGAATGTAGATGTACCCAACATTTTTTTTACTAGAAGTTAGTTTTTTTTTACCTAAACATGGAAATCGTCCTCAAATTATTGTCTACATAAAATATGCCAGTTATTCAAAACACAGTGCTGGCCCATTCGTCTGTTTTTGGACACTGACAATATTTTTGTTTTTTGTTTTCGTTTTTATTACTATCTACTAATTTTGCTTGTTTTAATTTTTTTTTATTCAAATATGTCAAAAACAAAATAAATTAAAAATACATAGAACATGTAAAATAAACAAATCTATATATTTTCAATTCCTAATTCGTTGTATATTTTACGTTTTTTTTACCTTTTTTGTGTATTAAGAATTTATTTTATTTAACTTTTGATATCTTTAAATGAAAAAAAAGTAAATGAGTTTAATAATGATTCAATAATGACGAAAATATAAAAAAAAAACATTATACGTGTTCAAAAGCAAACAGTTCTTCCAGCACGGTGCTTAGTCTTATTGACAAGGTAGATATTTATGAGCGATTTTCATGTTAAGGTAAAATACCTAACTTCTCATAAAAATGTTAGATTACTGTACATCTACAATCTGTATTACGTAACTTCATCACATGCCAAATTTCAGAGACGGAGGAATTCTTAGGAAGTCTCTTAACACCAAAATATGTCTTCGTTGATTGGACTATAAAGGCAACCGTTGAAGACGCGATTATGCACATCCATGAGCGCGGCCCGTGCTCCTTCCTTCCCATTCAACAATAACACGCACTCTCTTTACCTACGATTTGCTCTCTCATACGCGATCTTCATGACTCTTATAACAAATGTAAATTGTAAACCTAACTGACGTAATTCATTTGTCTTGAGATCAGAAATAAGCTTGTAAAAGTAGAATAGAATGAGGCGAGCCTTCAGCTTATGTCACAGTGATAGAAGATAAATTATGTTGGCTCCATCACATTGAGCTAGGAAAATAAAGATTTATTTCTTTGGTTTTTTGGATAGGCTTTTAAATCTGATTAATTCAGAACCATAAGCTTTGTTTTAATTACTTCATAATGAGACACGGAATAATATCACCAAGATTTATTATTATAGATTTATTCTTTTCTTGTAAAATACTCCTTGGGCAAGAACTGTCAAAATGACTATCTAACAAAATTAATTAAATTAAATACAAAAATAAAATAAATTTAAATACAATAATAATATGTAACCTAACGGTGATTATTTAAAAATTTTGCAGGCGTTTTACTATTTTGTTTTTGTCAACTGGTTGTCAGACAAGCATATGGCTTGCCTGGTGGTAAGCAGCAACGGCAGCCTATAGACGCTTGCAACCCTGACGTTACACTCGCACGCTGCGAACTCTAGCCTCTTTCATTACACCATGGATACTCTCTATATCTCTATGTATAACTCTTAAATGTAAAAGTTATTTGAACAACAAAATGAACCCGTATCTTTTTACAGTATTACGCAACACTCAATTCGTTCATTGATTATGCTAATACGTATTATAATGTAAGGCCAGAGCTAAAAACCAAATTTCTGCTCGCTGTATTACCACGAAATCACGAACTATCTTCACTATGATGCTGTTTACACTGTTGATATGGCAAAAGGACAAACCCTTTTTTATTTTCTCGCATACGTAGTATAGAGGAAGTCCTGTAATCGTAAAAAAAATCGACCTCGAGATTTTGACGGATTTACAAGAGTCCAAAAATATTTTGGACTCAGGAAGGTTTTTGGAATTATGTCTGTGTGTGTGTCTGTGCGTTAACACGATAACTCGAGCATGCTAGAAAAATGCACTGAAAAAAATCGACTTTGGTTGAGGGGTTTACGCGTTTGTAAACGCAAAAATAAAATTATTCCATAACTCGAGCATGCTTTAACTTATTGCAACCAAATTTAACATGCGTGTACGAAATCAAAATATAAGGTTTCTATCAAATTTTGAGTCGTCGATCACGAAAGTTAAGCTACCAAGTGCGCCGGCGGTACTCGGATGGGTGACCAAAATTTAACATGCATGTATGACATCAAAATATGAAGCTTCTATCAACTTTTGAGTCGTTTCCGGTATACGAGAAAGTCAAGGGGAGACCACTCCCGATTTTTATCTTATTTAGTTGGCGGACAAGCATACTGACTGCCTGGAAGTAGGCAGCCACCGAAGCTTATATACGCTCGCAACAACTAGGTGGTAGACCCATTATGTAGGGTCGTCTGGGTAGGTACCACCGCCTTTCTTATTTCTGCCGTGAAGCAGTTCGCTGTGTTTCGGATTGAAGGGAAAGGTAGCCGTGTAATTACTGGGCATGGAGGGCATATCATCTTAGTCCCAGGATGGCAACGCACTTGCAGTGTAAAGTGATTTACCCTTTATGTTTCTATAGGCGACGGTAACCACTTAACACCAGGTGGACCGCAAGCTTGTTTGCCATCTCGTAATATATAAAAAAACATGATGTGATACTCTAGCGCTGCCTAACCTAGTCCCCTTCCCTACCTCGTAGAGCTCCGACAACCTTACTCACCAAAAAAAACACAACACCACAACAATGTAGTGTTATTTGCCTGTGATCTTCTGTAAGGTGGAGGTTCGGGCGCTCCAAATTCGAGCGGCTAGTGCACTGAGTCGACTTCTACCAATGGTAGAGTTGTCATTGTTGCCATAATTTACTTTAGATTTTTTCAGAGCTATGACAAAAGATATAAACATTTTCATATCTTACCTTTACATAAGCGACGTGAAATGGCTGATGAAGCCTATGTCCTTAAAATATTTCAGGGTCATATAAATTCACCGGAATTGTTAAGTAAATTTAATATTAATACACCCAGGAAAATAACGTGACATACTAATTTACTGAATGCACCATTTGCATCGACTAATTATCGCCAAAATTCATTTAGAAAATTTTGAAGATATTTCTTTCATTTTAGGAAACATATGTCAAAACTTATAATTGGCTCTAATTTATTCATTTACTATTATCTATACTTTGTATTAGCTGTAAGTTTTCGTCAAGAGTGTAAAATGAAATACCAACAGTTTCAACAGTATTATTCCGCTAATTAATGAAAAGAACCATCAACCACAGAGGGACTGTATTTAGTCCCTCTGTGGTTGATGGTTCCAGGTGGAGCTGCATTCCATCCTAGGCCTCACTTACCATCAGTGAGATGAAGACCAAGATGACTTGCCCATAAAAACCCTCAATAATTCATTTTTTAACCTACTTCAAAAAAGGAGGAGATTCTCAATTCGACTGTTATTTTAAGTTAGGTAACACACTTTAAAAACTAAAGTGTGTTACCTAACTTAAAATAACAGTCGAATTGAGAATCTCCTCCTTTTTTGAAGACAAGTGGACTTAAAACCTATCCTGTAATTACGACAAAATTCTTCCACCCAAGTTTGCCTGGGAGAAATTGCTTTATAGCAATAAGATCGCCTATCTTGTACATTTACTTTGGTTTTCTTTTTATTGTATGTTTTTCTAATCGTGTGCGCAATAAAGAGTTGATTATTATTATTATTCCCTTTATTTCTTTTAAAACACATACAAAATTATACTTCTAAATTTTTACAATGTATAACATTAAACAATATAACATTTAAAAATATAAAAATGCAGTTCCCCATTGGTAGCAAGATCAGGGTCCCGGCTACCGGTGGTCAAGGATCCAGAGACAGGAACTTCCTCACTATACGGGCCGTGTCCAGAAGTACTGCCTTCTGCGTCTGACTCTTGATCCAACCACCTAACGCGAGCCTCTTAAGGTGTTTATCGAGGCTCTTAGCTATCAAACCATGGGCAGATATGACCATCGGAATAATAATTGCTGAATCGATGTCCCACATGTCAACAACCTCGTGAGCTAAATCAAGATATTTGTTTTCTTTATCTTTTTCAGCTTTAACAAGGTTGTCGTCATGGGGAACAGCGACATCAACAATTACTGCGAGGCGTTCGTGTCGATATATCAATACAATATCAGGCTTATTAGCGACAATAGTCCTATCTGTAATGATAGATCGATCCCAATACAATGTGGCATGGCTATTTTCAAAAACCTGTTCTGGGGCATACCTGTAGTATGGAACCTCGGATTTCACAAGATTGTATCTCAAAGCAAGTTGTTGGTGTATTATCCTAGCCACTTGGTAATGTCTATGCAAATACTCGCCATTTGCGAGACGAGAACAACCGGAGTTATTATTATTATTAAAACAAACCCTAAAACCCACCAAACCGAGCACTTTGAAACCCTTTTAGAACCGAACCTGGGACCTTGACCAAGTAGACTACCGATGCTTTGAAAATAATTTTTAACCTCCGTGATTTTATTCTATGATTTACGACAATATCACCTATTTCATGTAATAAGTATTGAAAACATTTGCTATTATAAATAAATAAAACGTATTCACGTTTTATTTGATATCGCGAGAACGCCACAAACAAATACTGTAGCCACTGGTCACAGTGACACACGTCTCATACACGAACGTCAGGTGCTTTTATTCATTGCAATGTCGAAAACATTGTTATTTCTTTTCCTACATTGAAGCATTAACGCAGAGTTTCTTGGCTGGCAGAGCCTTAGGTACTATTCGGTTTCATCCCTTACACCTCAGGATACACTAATATTTCTTTTGTACCATCTAAAGCTGGTTATCATTTTTATGATATAAGATATTCCAGACCACCGTAGCGTATTCCAATTGTGATCCTAATGATTATTATCTAGGAGGTGTAGTGTGTAACGCGCCTCACTAAAGTACCTATGTTGTAATTAGAATTAAGATCGGTAGTAATAAACTAGACTCAGGACGAGTACTTGTCGTTTCATTACGATACTCCCGGTCCCCACGTTGCATGGCGACCCTGCCAGTGCTGCCTCGTGGTAGTGCTGCGCAGATGGGACTGAAAATGTTTCATTTTTGTGCGGAGTTGAATTTTATAAATAGAAACAAGAAGTGTTCATTAACACGTCTGATTTATTACTGCTAAACTTAATACTAATTACAACAGGTACCTTAGGCTAACTTAATGCTATGTCAGGAGAGGAGCGTCACACACTACAGAGGTTTTTTGTACATGTGTTTTAAAAATACTTTAGAACTTTCTAGCTTGATACGTATTTTACAATGGCTATTAATCTCAAAAAATAACAATATGAGACTTGTTAAAATCAAATTAAATCAAATTATTATTTTCATTGAGATAAAAGCTTTAGTTATGAAACAAATAAACTAGATTATCTTTGTTGTTTGTGACGTGTTAGGTAATTATTCTCTTTTGTAATTACTGTGGTCTTTTTTACAGCAATTTATTACCAGTGTAACGACTGGCAGCTACACACTGATAAAAAGAGACAAATAATTAATATGAGCAACTAAAATACAAATAAAAAATACAAAAAAGACCGACTACAAAGATTAATTGGGCGAGCAACTAATAATTGGGCGCACATTATGGTTTTTAGACGAATGAAGATTTGATCAAACGCTCTATTTATGCTCTATCAAATCGAAATTTTATGAAGCTAATTTGTTTCAGGTACTATGTTTGAACCTTAGTTCAGCCAAACACCGTTACCAGAATTATATATACGAAGACTCTAAGGAAGATTATGAATATGATTATGCCAATAATGAAGATCAAAGTGAATCTGAAGTAGATGACGATGAACTGCGCCAACCAGATATTGATCAGCGTTTGCAACCTAACATTCAGCCCAGATACGAAGTTACTGAAAATGTGGATGATGTGCCAAACCCGATGGAGTTCAAACCTATAGTTACTAATTTTAGTATTGCTAAGCCACTTAATCTTGCTGCCACTAATAACACGACTACTAGTTCTAATACTGTAACCCCTACGCCTAATAACACTCCTAACAAAAGACCAGTTAATATTGTAAATGTAGTGAATGAGAATGGTCAGCAATTCACGCATCAAGACATTTTCAATTTTCACGATTTGATTAATAAATCTGTTCAAGGATTGACGACTGGTCTTGTAAATGGTATAAAGAAGCTTGGTAAAGATTTAGCAGAAGTTCCAGGGTTTCTGATAAATAATATTCAGAGGAGAGGCAATGGTGTCGTGAAGAGGGTGCACAGCTATTTTGATCATGATCACGAGGATGAATTTCATGAATATTAATTTACCTAAGTAGATAATTAAATTGATTAACGTTTAAATAAATTTTTGAAGTGTTTGAGGTAACGACTGTACTTATTAGTATGACCTGAAAAGTTGAATTATGTGTTGTATGTTGAATTATTAAAAGTGATTTTATTTCTTTCTCACGTATGGCAAATGAAAAATTGTAGAGATCGTGTTTTACTCCAATGTTGTGTTTTACTCAAATGTTGTAATAGGATTGATTGATGATTATTTACCGTCCGTGTAATATGAATGTTATTAAATTATAAAATGTTTTTGCCTTTTGTATGTACATGTTATTATTTTAGTTCCCCGACCATCTGGTAAAAATCGCAGGAAGCTGCTGGGTGCGAGCTGCGGAGAACCGATCGGCTTGAAGATGGGGTTGGAGATTGGGTAGGCCTATGTCCAATTTCTCAGGTGATGATGATGATTAATATGATTATATTAATACAGCCAACAGCTTCTTGACTTGAATTTTTTAACTCCATCATTGTGCATTTTTATAATGTTTGGTATGTTAATTTCTCTTAGCTATATTATGTTGGAATTTTTATTTTGAAGAACTTTTGTAAGAATGTAAGAAAAATGTAATTAACAATTTATTTATTGGCACAGTTTTATTTTTCTGTCGGTAGCAATGTAGCATAGCCTAGTTCAGGGACCTCATCTTACAATGCAAACTTCATTTTAATGAGCGAGACACATTTTGGTTACATTATTAGAGTTTTTCTGTATATTATAAACTTAATCTACTTTTGTACAAATAAGGATTTTTATTATTTTTTATGTAACGTGGTCTACAGACACGCATACGGCCTGCCTGGTGATAAGCAGTCACCGTAGCCTATAGACGCTTGCAACACTGACGTCACACTCGTGGAGCTCTGACGACCTTACTCACCAACAGAAACACAACACCACATAAATATAGTGTTAATTGAGTGCAGTCTTCTGTAAAGTGTGGGTAGATACTACCCCAGTTATTATTTGATAATATTATTATTATCGTTGTTCTCGCAATCAGGGTTCCTAAATTAATTGATAAGCATGTAGCCTTTTCAGATAAGTAATACAACGATTTTGTCAAATTAAAATGATGCGATGCTGTACGAACACAACATCCCTATAATACTAAGTAAACAAAATATATGTTAAATGTGTAAATTAAAAAGAAAAAAAGAATTAGTCTTGTGGAACTTCATAGAAAAATAAAAGGATCAGAACTTTATGTATTACTAGCTTCCGCCCGCGACTTCGTCCGCATGGACATTTTACCCTTTCTTATGGGATGCCTACACTGTTTAAGGTATCTATGTGCAAAATTTCAAGTCTTTAGGTTCAGCGGTTTGGGCTGTGCGTTGATATCTCAGTCAGGACTTTGATTTTTATATATATAATTTTATGTATGTAAGTAACCTGCTACGTACCTACTC
This sequence comes from Elophila nymphaeata, assembly GCA_955850985.1. Taxonomy (NCBI): domain Eukaryota; kingdom Metazoa; phylum Arthropoda; class Insecta; order Lepidoptera; family Crambidae; genus Elophila; species Elophila nymphaeata. Next base: position 18,995,996 of record OY039088.1, on the reverse strand, counting down.
CGTTACACCAGTAAAAATTTCTCAGCCGTTTCACGATTACTTTGAGGCATGCCATTCGTGTTTCCAATAAATACTCCAAAATAAATAATCTCGGATTTCGGAATATTTGGCAAGTTCAATGACAAAGCGTGTCTCTTGTGGCCGTATAAATTTTACCTGTATATGCTAATACTTCGCGATGGCCGATGAACCAACAATTTATTCCGTTTCGCGAGTTTATAGAGCTGTTGACACCTACTGGAAGGAATTGAGTTAAATATTTTATTGAATTATGGAATTATATTTGCTTTGACAAACGCGCAAATACTTTTAAAATTAGAAAATACACTTTAAAATTTTAGAAATATTTCCATAATATAAGGTAGTTTCATCTTAACTGACGTCAAATATTTGCAAAAATATTTCGTTCGGATCTTAGAAGTGCAAATTTCAAAGATTTGATGAAACAATGTTACCATAAAAAGAAAATGGCGAAAGCAGTGTCCCGATAGCGTAGTGGTTGACGCAGCCGCCCGGATTGCAGAAGATGCTGGATTCAATTCCCGCTCTGAACAGTCGATTTTTTTGGCAGTGTATTTTTATTTAATTACATAAATGTAATATTTATTTTATTTTATTTGAAGGTTTTTGTATTTGAAAGTTTTGGTGACTGAAATTATCTTTCATAATGTCAAAGAGTTGTAGCTTTTTACGCAATGTGGTTGGTAAACCAGTATAAGGCGTAATGGTAAGCAATCACCATGGTCTAAGTCAATTGTGAAACTAACGTGTCACTCCCACGCTGACAACCCTATATCCATCGCTTACCCCGTGGAGTTCTGGCAATATTACTCACCGACAGAAACACAACGCTGCGAAATTGTAGAGTTCCTTGACTGTGGTCTTCTCTAAGGTGGAGGAAGTGCCAGTTACGGTGCCCCGTAAATCTGTGGATGATTTTAAATTTATTTTAATTGTCTCGCGGTAGATATCTCTCGAGGGGAATTGAGAGGTGAGGATAATCCACTACTAACGTGACAAGAAACATAAAAAAGATAGAGTTAGATAATTACGTGAATCAAGTATAGCGGATTATCCTCTCAAATTTGGAAATAAGATTCGAGCAACTTATTTCCATGTTCCATAAAACAGCACTCAGAATTCTATTCGCATACTGTCAACTTGTTTCTTACGTATAAAACACAAAAATTAGCAACTACGACCTTGAATAAAATGTTCGTCTGCTGCAGAAAAATCTACTCCTACCAGGATTCAAATCTCTCAGTGTGTGGACAGCATACTGTACACTCCTTTTTTATATATTACGAGATGGCAAACAAGCTTGCGGTCCAACTGGTGTTAAGTGATTACAATCGCCTATAGACACTTGCAATATAAAGGGTAAATCACTTAACACTGCAAGTGCGTTGCCATCCTGGCGACTAAGATGATATGCCTGCCATGCCCTGTAATTACACTGGCTACCTTTCCCGTCAATCCGAAACACAGCGAAGTGCTTCACGGCAGAAATAAGAAAGGCGGTGGTATCTACCCAGATGACCCTACATATGGGTCTACCATCTAGTAAAATGACTCTTCAAGGACGGTCTTTACTGTTTTTTACGGAGACGATAAGTGTAAACAAGCGTATTTAGTGCAAATTCGTCATTATTAAAAAAAACCAAGGGGTATATACCCTCGATTCAAAGTAGTATCAACATCCATCAAATCCTCGCCGCGAGAAAATCTACGTCCTTAAACAGGTTTTAACAGCTCTATATACCACGGGGTCACTGCCCAGGGATGCTGTGAGGCAGTGGCGAACGCGCGCGCAGCCGACGCACGCGCACATCGCGTTGTTGACTATTGAGTGACATTTTGGTGAGTAGAGCTTTATTTTGAATATTTTTTTTATAAAATATTCTAACATTATATATTTTTAAAATAGTCAAATAAATTTGTGTTATTTTCCGACACAATTAATCATTTAAAAAATTAAGGAAATTGTATTAATAGTTCAAGATAGGAGGTCAGTTTTTGTTGTTTTTTTTTTTCATTACAAATAATTGGAGGTTAGGAAGTGTTATTGAAACTTTTTGTTTGTTTTTCTAGTTTTTTATGTTAGAAATAAGCAGTTGTATGTCCGATGACTGAGTAAATTGCGAAGATGTTTGTCGCAATGTAAATAATAGCTATTGATTTATTTATTTTTATTTTATAATATTTGGGAATCTTACAGCTAGTTACAGAAATTACCAACTTATAAACTAGAAACTATGATCACTCATAAAAGGAGTAGTAAAATGTAATAGTATTATTAAACAGATTTTTATACTAACTATATAAAATGTTATTGCATCACAACATACGTCGCGTGTGGTCATAAAAATAAAATAGTAGATACATTTTTTTATTATATATCATTGTTTTGTAACTAGAGTGCTGATAATAGAGGCATTAAAGCGTTTATATTAGTGAGTTGGAAAACATCCTCCTTAAGGATTTTTAATTAAATTAAATATACTAACATAGATTAAGGTAAAATTTGTTACTTACAAAATAGGGACAATTTAAATAGTGAGAAATAAAAGCATTTTATTTTTATTTATTTATTATTTAAATTTTTATTCTTAGATATTGACTGGTAGGTACTCATCAACAGGCTGAAGAACTAGCTATATTAATTATATAATAATATATTTCAAAACTCACACCAATTCACACCAGTGACACTGGCCGTCGTGTTGGAGCGGTCAGTAACGCTGCCTACTCATCAATTATTTAGCCCAAAATAAGTATCTTTGGATTTGTTTTACGGGTAGGTTTAGATAAAGGACAAATCATACACAATAAATGAGATATTTTATAAAATAAATGTACAAAAAGACCATGACTCGTTATAAATGTCCTTGATCATCACATAAACATTCGTTGCTGCCAAGATTCGAACCCGGATTGCTAGAAAGGTAGCGTTACTGACCACTCCATCACGACGGCGTCACTTCGAAATGCTGGAACATAAGTTTTAAAATTGTTATTATAGTAGCCTTCAATAAAAGTAAATATATTTTTGTTCAATACAAAACTAAAAACCTGTTCTCCAACATTCTAGAAATCAAAATGGATTACACGATTATAATTAAAATAACATCTTTGAATATTGAGCTTTGCAATCCGGTCTCTCAAAATGGCGCGTAGTTTTCTATCACGGCAATTATCTAGCACCGAATATCTCATTTTTTTATTTTAAGTAGTTGGCAGCATACGGCTTGCCTGGTGGTAAGCAGTCACCGTAGCCTATAGACGCTTGCAACAAAATAATATAGCCTATAGACGCTTGCAAAAATAAATGAATATTTAAATGATCCAAATGCGTGGGAGTAAAATCTGCCCAAAATTTACGCATTTAAAATTGTAATTTATTCATATTGATATATCTATTGACATGTAATTATGTTTTGAAATCATTACGAAATTTTAATCTGTGGAGTTTCTTTCGCCATTTCTTCTCCATCTCAGCATACTAATCATTATTGAAGTAAAACAACTATTTCGACCCGAAATGGTGGTAGGGCTTTTGACGATTTAAAAATTATTTTTAAATTAAAAAACCGCCTTCAAAACTAAAAACGAAGAAATAAGAATTCTGTTTATAAAAATCAAATTTTTTTTTGAGGTCGGTCCCAAATACAAGTAACAACGTTTAATCCAAATATTGAGGTTGGCACCGACCTCAAAAAAACATTTAGATTTTTATAAACAGAATTTTTATTTCTTCGTTTTTAGTTTTGAAGGCGGTTTTTTTTTATTTAATAATAATTTTATTTTTTGCTTTTTAGTGTTTTAAGTATGTAAATTTTCAGGAAACGATCTCGAGATCTTTTAGACACACAAGTGATAAGATTACGATATCATCGATGTCAATTAAATAGGCATTATTAGGAATAATTTTAAAACTACTCGTCAGATGTCGATTAAATTAAAATGGGACCAAATGACAAGCACCTGCTTCCAAAGGTCGAAAGAATCTTCAAAATCGGTACACCCAGTAAAGAGTTATGAGGTAACAAACATTAAAAAAAAAAAAATACATACAGTCGAATTGATAACCTCCTCCTTTTTGAAGTCGGTTGAAAAGTACTTAGCAAAGTCCATTTAAATAAAGAGCTTTTTCATTTCATTTCATTTAACACTGACGTGACACTCGCGCACTGACAACCCTAGTCCCCTTCCCTGCCTCATGGAGCTTCTGCAACCTTACTCACCAACAGAAACACAACACCACAAAAATGTAACGTTATTTGAGTGTGGTCTTCTGTAAGGTGAAGGTACTACACCAGTTCAGACTGCTCTAAATACGAGGGAAAGTCCGCTGTGCCTACCTAGAGTAAACCTGAAGATTAAATTTGATAGAAATGAGAGAAACGAAGAGGAATACCCTGACAGGGAGAGCTGACATGATTTAAAGTGTAAAATCTTCCCACTTTACACTTACACTTTTTTTACTTTTACACTTTTGTGTGTGTGTTTGGTTTTTAACTTTTGTTTCTTTGTTCACTAAAGTCACTTATTCGATTTGATGCTCATCTTATGCAGGCAACATGTTGGCAACCTATCTCTATTTTGAAGCATTACATGGCCCCTACTGTCAGATGTAGCTTTATGTGTATCTAAATGTTACCTAAACCTTCGCTCAACGTTCTTTGGGGTTGTGAACGTGATTATATAATGTATGCACGTAAATGAGAGCCTCGAGGAGAATGGCTGGGATAAAATTCAGTGACAGCTTTATACAACTGACATGATAAGAGAGCTAGATTTTTTTTACATAAAAAGGTCAAGCAAATGACTGCATTCCACCCGATGGTAAGCAGAAGTGGAGTCCAAACAAGTCCTCACATCATCACAACAGTCTTGTTAATCCGACCCACTGCTGGGACACAATGCCTCTTCTTGTTATCGAAGGAGGTTTAGGCAGTCCACCACGCATGCCCAATCCGGTGAACGAAGTATAAGGTGATCAATACCCCTTTGCTGATCCGTTAGTCGCCTTCTACGACACCCATTGCATATGGGGTGATGCTATTCTACTCTGCCGGCTATGATAGCTAGTGCGAGAGATAAGCCGCTGCGCTAGCCATCCTCGCCTTGCCGATCTGGAACGTGCTTCTTATTACCTCTTTTGAATGATCCAGGATTGAAGAAGGAGGGAACACGTGTGCTGGCATTGTAGTTTGAAAGAAGATTTAGTGACAAGAATTGGGAAAGGGGTTAAATGGTTGAAATGCAGAAAGGAGCGAAAGTAGGTTGACATTATGGATAATGTGATATGGAGTGAGTGGAGATGCGGGAAGGCAGGGCATAGGAAAACGTTCGTCGATCAATTAATAAAAAAATCTTAAGTCGAACTCGAAATTGCCAATTCTCGTGACAAGGTCTGTGATGAGAGTAAATGAAGCGATACATATATTTGACGCTGTCTTGGTGGAGTGGTCAGTATAGCTGCCTACATATCAAGCGGTCCGGGTTCGAGTCCTGGTAGCGGCAAATATTTGTGTGATGACCATGAGTATTTGTTGACGAGTCATGGTTGTTTATATATTTATTTAAGTTTATTTATAAAAATATCTAATAATATTATGTATATTAGAAATGTATGTTGTCTAGTATATCCATAACACAAGTTCTCAAATACACTTACTTTGGCCTAATTATCTAGGCCAAAGTAAGTATCATTAAGAACTGGGTGTGAGCGTCGAAATATATTATTATTATTATCCTTTATTTCATTTAAAATACATACAAAATTATATTTCTAAATATTAAACTTTTACAATGTATAAACACTAAAAAATATAACATTTAAAATTATTATTATTATTATTATGTATGTAAGGATCTGAGCAAGTAGAAATAAGTGATCTCTGCCTACTTCTATAGTAGAAAGGCGTGACTTTATGAATGAACTAGCTGTGCTCGCGACTTTGTTCACATTTTATGATATTTTATAATCTATAACCTTCCTCCATAAATGGACTATGCAACACAAAATCATTTTTCAATTTGAATCAGTAGTTCCTGAGATTAGCGCGTTCAAACAAACAAACTCTTCAACTTTATAATATTAGTAAAGATGAATGAATTTATTTATTTCAGACCAATAGTCCATAAAATTTATTAGTATATGTGTTAGTAACAATTTTAACTTAAAATACAAAATAAGTGCTGTTAGCTATAACTGCTACAGATGCAGTTTTAACTGCTCTATATTTTGCCAGCAAGTCTACGAGTACATAGAAATACAATGATTACAAAAAACATTTTCAAAATGTCACGTAGTTAAAATGAATATACAGTAATTAGCACCTACTTTTGAACAAAATTGTTGAATTGTCCATAAAATAATATGTCAAATAATAATATAAATGTCCGTAGGTCTTTATCAAAATTATATAGGTAATAATGTATACAGAATAAAGTAAATATTTTATGTATGGACTTTTGTATGTAACCAAACATTACGAACAAAAGGATTATAATAAAAAAAACACCGGTGCCATCCTCATGATTTTCCAGATTTCTTATAAATAAAGGTTGGCAACTAGCTGAAAAAATTATTTGGAATATTTACTTTTAGATTTTTTAAGTCATAAAACTTTTATTTCTCCCTTTTTATATTTGAAGCCTGTTTAATTTTTTAAAAGTATTTTTGTTCTTAACATTTTATTTCAGTTATAATTGAAACATCATGAGTTTTGACACATTGACTGATACACACTTAACTCTCTTACAAAAAACTACTGAACCGATTTTGATAACTAACTGACCAAACCTAGCGTTTGTTAGACTTTTAGAGAAGAAGAATTTTTAAAATCCGACATAAAATTTTTGAGTTATGTGTGGACAAACATACAGACATAAGATACACTCATGAAATTTGGCACTGTATTTAGAAGCTGCAATTCTGACAATGTTACTTAATGTACAAGTCCAATAGATAACCTACTTTTCTGATTTTGAAGTCGGTTAAATAGGTACATTAAGAAAATTTGATATTATAACAACCTAATGATTTAAATATGATTTTAAGAGAACATTGTCTTCACACAAACACTTGTACCAATTTTTGTTTATCTTGGGTGAAGGCATTACTAATATCAAAACATTCGTTAGTTCTTGATTTCTACTCCAAATTCCAAGAAATAATTTTCAATGCAAAATTAAATTTCTATTAACAGTACTTCATTTATATAACATAATTAGGTATTGTTTGTGAAGACTGTAGCAAAGTTTTCAACTGAAAATAATTGGAGTTTAATTTTAAATAAATTATTTCACTTTTACCTGCGTTTTGTGTAAATTAGTTGTGAAAAGGTCAGGTGGCGAAGTTGTAACAGAATTAGAAACGTGTTTCTTGTATGTTGTTGAATGTGTAACAGACGACAGTAGATCAGACACCCAAAACTGACAAATTTCTTCAATACATTAAGGAGTAATGTTTTGCGTTTACAAACGCGTAAATATTTTTTTTTATTTTTAATATTAGTAGGGATTATTTATATATTTTTGCAAATAAACTTAAATAATATATATAAGCAACTCAAGTTTCGAACTCAGACCGCTTGATGTTGCAGCTTTAACCACTCCACCACGACGGCGTCAAGTAATGAAAAAAGGATAATGGCCCAAACCTGCCCACAATGCGCAATAAATAAATATACTTCAAAAATATTCTAACGAATTATTGTTTCTTATTGTTAATTTTTTTATATTAAAGCAAAAAATCGGGAGTGGTCTCCCCTTGACTTTCTCGTATACCGGAAACGGCTCAAAAGTTGATAGAAACCTTATTTTTTAATGTCATACATTGCATGTTAAATTTTGGTCACCCATCAGAGTACCGAGCGCGCACTTTCGTAGTCGACGACACAAAATTTGATATAAACCTTATATTTTGATGTCATACATGCATGTTAAATTTGGTTGCAATACTCGAGTTATCGTGCTAACGCACAGATACACACACACACACACACACACACACACACACACACAGACATAACGGTATTTTTGGAATCAGGGTGTAAATCCGTCGAAATTTCGAGGTCGAATTTTTTGACGATTACAAGACTTCCTCTATACTACGTACTTATACGAGAAAGTAAAATGTTATATTTTTAATTTTGTCACTGCTCTGAATTCCTACTATATATTATTTACCCTGTACTTGGAAGGCAATAGAATTTATGTGTATACAGCCCTATGTTTAGTTAGTTTCATAAAACAACGATCTTGTTTAAATACCCCTTTGTTGATCAATTAGTCGTCTTCTACGACACCCGTTGGAGGATATGCGGTGTGCTCTTACTCTGCCGGCATCACATGATTAAAACTTATGGTACACAATACATGTTGCTAAGGCATACTTATCTCTGAAAGAAATTGCTTCCCGTAAACCCATGAATATTAGTGATACTGTTATCAGATACAAGTGACCATCAAAATGCAAAACAACAAAAAATCTACATAGTGTGGGAATTATTTTTTCACCTCTCCAGCACCAAAAGACAACATTTGCTTCGTAAAATCTCGAAGGAAAAACGATTTTTGCTGCGAGCTTTCAACAAAAATGTAACGGTCAATCTAAATTATTTTAGTAATCTTAATTTTAATTTTAAATGGTTATTTCTAAGATAATAAACTTGTATTAAAGTATTGCCTTATTTTCTCACCTATAAAAAAACATCTCACTGAAGAGGTGAAAAGTTGTATGTTTCACACGACAACATTTTTTTTTGTCTCGTGCCTTTAAATAACCCACTGCGCTCTGTAGTCTATTCTAGACTACTTCGCTGGTTCGTGATTTAATATCGGCACTCGCAGCAAAAAGTAACTTTGCACACTTGTAGAACAATAGTACATTATTGCAAAGGCCGCGAAATAGGCAATTGCCATTCCGGCCGAGGCATATATAGTGCTTTTCTCAAAAGAATGCAGGGAAATAAAACATACTTTACCTTTGTCGCTAAATTTATAGGCTTTAATTAAAAATTGCTTAATGTTTTTGCCTTTAAATCCGTATAAATCTGGTGAAGTAAAATCAATCTCCATTTCACTCTCTGAACCATCGGAACTAATTTTAATTATTAAATTTATAAATATATTATTATGTAAATAACGAATCAAGACGAATTTTCAGCTTTGCCACCAATTTTCTATTTATCACCAAGACAAACGCATTATGGCTATACAGCCACGAGAACATACATAAAAACAATATTATATTTATTTATATTATAACAATATATTATAATAATGAATAATAACTTTAATACATAATAACTATAATATTATTAATTTTAAGGATTTAATTAAACTTAATTGTGGAATATATAAGAGGTTCCTCCTCTCTCCTAATTTGCTGTGCCCTTACAGGGTCCACAACGAACTGTACCTATTATTAAGATCTTTCATACTTTGTGGAATGGCAATAAATGAATATGAATATGAACGCAATTTGTACTAAGCAAAGAGACTTTAGTATGCCAAGATTGTTAAAAGAGATCCAATCAAAGAGTATTTAATAACTCCAGCACGCCGTTTCATACAACATTGCTGGAGAGTTGTAGTGTTCCAAATTCAAAAAACGCTCCAGCAATGGATTTGGTTTTCTTTGTCCGTAAATTCGATACTTCGCGTGTTCCTTTTTCGAAAATAATGACAATATTTCCATGCATTTTTGAGAAAATAACTATTATTCAAATGCAACTTAAGTATTTAAAAATACATAAAATTATATAAAAACATTTAAATATCTAGTAAAGATCTACTCTTAAAATTATCTTAACAGTCGAGCAATATAAGACATGAATATAAATACCTACATAACCAAAGCTTTTACATCCGTGTAGAACCTTCAAACTGAAGCCAAAGTTTAATCGCAAACACAATGTTTGCGTCGGCATAGTATTGTCAATATTAATAATGGTTCTGGTTCAGTTAGAATACCAGTTGGACTAACGGTACAACAGGCTCGATTGCCCTACTGAGGGCCTCGCACTGGCCTAGGATAAAGAAAGTCTGGTGTTCAACTTGATCTAAATAACAGTACAAGATATACACTGTTTTTGAAGATATGCATTGACTTTGCTTTGTTATTCAAACCATTAAATTGATAAAATTTTTGAATACATTTGTAAGACATTTTACTACTTTTACTTTCTCGTATACGTAGTTTAGAGGAAGTCTTGTAATCGTCAAAAAATTCGACCTCGAGATTTTGATGGCTTTACACGTTTTGTACCTCTCTGAGTCCAAATTTTTTTTTTAAATTTAATCTGTGTGTGTGTCTGCGTTAGCACGATAACTCGAGTATGCTTTAACTTATTGCAACCAAATTTAAAATGTACTCATGACATCAAAATATAAGGTTTCCATCAACTTTTGAGTTGTCGATCGCGAAAGTTAAGCAACCAAGTGCGTGGTCGGTACTCGGATGGATGACCAAAATTTAACATGCATGTATGACATCAAAATGTAAGGTTTCTATCAACTTTTGAGTCGTCAATCGCGAAAGTTAAGCAACCAAGTGCGTGGTCGGTACTCGGATGGGTGACCAAAATTTAACATGCATGTATGACATCAAAATATAAGCTTTCTATCAACTTTTGAGTCATTTCCGGTATACGAGAAAGTCAAAAGGAGACCACTCCCGATTTTTTACTTTTCATTTGCTTGAATATAAATTACGGATTAGATGATTATTCCTTACCCCTTAGCCAAATGCAATATGTAGGATGTTATGATTGCACTCAATTACACTTTTACACTGTACATACGTTCAAATTAAAATAAATGAAATAAAATTACAAATAACTTTAAAACTGAACTTTATTATGTAATGTACTTCCTTTATAAGATCATTACTATTTTAGTGTCGAACACATGTAGGGGACGCTAAAACAACATGTCTGCTCATCGTTGTTTAAAACCATTGTAGCTATGTTAAAGAATAAACTACTTACATTTCAATATTATTAGATCTACTCCTTGACGTTCATAGCCCATTTTCTGGCTTAACTACTCGAAAGTGAACGCTGCGGTAAGGATAAGTTAAATTTACGAGTGCACCTTGAGACGGTAAAATTTATGAGTGTACCACAGTAAGCACATACCGCTCGGAAACTTTTCCCCTGATCTTTTGACAAAATTGTTGCTAAGGGAGTGGTTTGAGCAAATTGTTGACTTTATAGCGGTAATATTTTTTCAAATTGTTTTTTTTTATTATGTGGTTGGCAGATAGCATTATAAGCATACGGTCTGCGCCTGATGGAAAGCAACCGTAGCCTATAGACGCTTGCAACAGTGAGGTGACACTCGCGTGGAGCCCTTGGAGCTCTGGCAGCCTTACTCACCAACAGAATCACAAAACCACAAAAATATTATTAGTAGTTATGATGGAAAAAAATCCTGTCATGGATAAGTGCTGAGACGGGACTTACACCCGCGGCCTTTCGCTATCTGGGCAACTGCTTTTCGAACCGAGCTTCACAGGACTATTTAACCACGTCGAATGTTCGCCATAATATTCCTCTTTATAAAAAATGTTAAGATCGGTTCCTCGTTATCCGATCCGATATCGTATCGGCCACCGATACGATATCGGAGACAGTTAGAATATAATATAATATAATATATAATATATTTCCACGCTCACACCAATTATCTAGCCCGAAGTAAGTATCATTAAGAACTTGTGTTACGGATACTAGATAACCGTCATTTTTTTTTAATATACATAATAATTTTAGATATTTTTTATAAATAAACTTAAATAAATATATAAACAACCATGACTCGCAAACAAACATTCGTGTTTGTCACACAAACATTTGCCGCTACCAGGATTCGAACCCGGACCGCTTGATGTGAAGCCAGCTATACTGACCACTCCACCAGAATGTAAAATATGTACTCGCCTTTCACATTACCTGGCCCTATATCGGATATTGGACTGCCATATTTTATACTTTTGAAGAAATGAATGATGTAATTTAGGAGAAGAACATAATCCTTCAAATTTCGGTATAAAAATGATATTTGAATGACCTTTTGCTTTGTACGAATAGAATTAACCCTTCTCAACGCATGGGTGTTGTAGAAACCGACTGAGGGTGATTCTGAACCCCGTGTAGACCACCACCGTGTAACCACACATAACAGCATTCCCAAAGACGGTCGGTGTCAGGCACACGGACATACAACAATGACAAAACATATAACACTATGGTGACATTTACACCGACCACTATAATTTGGGAGCAGAGTAGGAACAAGAAGTTTAAACAAACACTGATTGTACATATTGTTTCAGAATTATTATGATGATTCGAGAGCTCACATTCCTGGTTATTATCCTGCAATTCAGCAGAATTACATTGGTAAGTAGTATTTTTTTTTATTTCGCACAATCAAGAAATGGAATTAACTGCTAACACATGTGTTCCGAAGCGTCGGTGGCGTAGTGCGTAAGAGCGTCGTCTCCCACCCGGGAGGCACTGGTTCGATCCCCGCCACGTACCAATGTGTTTTCAAATTTTGAATTCATATGTACGTTTAATCGACGCTTTTACGGTGAAGGAAAACATCGTGAGGAAACCTGCACACACCTATGAAGACATTCTTAGGTTGTCATAATGTTGTCTTAGATTTGCGCGAGCACTACACATTATAAATAAAACAACTTTTACGGATTTAATTGCGCGCTCGCGTGTAATTAGATTTTACATGTTATTATTACTGCCCGACGTTTTGTAACACTTTTCAGCGTTCGTGGTCACGGGATGACTAAAGATGTAGGTTGTCATATTTTATGAAATAGTTAAATCTGGACCCGGACCTTCCACCCGGATTGTGGAAGGTGCGGGTTCGTGTCCCGCCTGAGGCAAGTCGATTTTTTTCAGTGCATTTTTCTAGTTAAATCTGCTGTCACTTTAATTATTAATTTGGAGTGTTCCGTTTCACGCAAACGGAGCTCACGGTGTCATTAGGTCTTGCTGTGTGGTGGTTTGCTTGAGTTTTAATAATTTTAATTACTGGATCCCAAGCAGGTTCATCAACAGCTCATATAATGTCTCGGTGGGGACATTATATGAGCTGTTGATGATGATGATGATGATGATGATATTTGTTCCCTCCTACAACCCTAGGTCATTCAAAAGAGGCGTGAAGAAGCACCTTGCAGGTCAGCAAGGCGAGGGTAGGTTAATCTCTCGCACTTAGCTATCTACGCATTTGGACTCCACTTCTGCTTAACATTAGGTGGAGTGGAGTCATTTGCTCGACCTTCTAATAAAAAAAATGTGACTCAATGCTTTTGGGACTATGACCGAGATAATATGTTTGTCATAATCAAAAATATGCACGCATTTACCCCAAAATAATTGGAGTAATCGTCGGAATCATTACCTACTATTAAGGGCGACATAATTTTTTTTCCACAGCTGAATAGCATTTGTCTAATCGGTTAATGGATTCCAGAGTGATTAAGGCCGCGTTAATGATCTAGACTGGCTCAGTATAACGTTCTAGATGTTTTCATCAATAAAAATATTGATTTTATTGATATTTACTTGGTAAGTTATGAGGCAATAAAACAGTCAATCAAGTGTCTTAAAAATCTTCATAACCCCCGACGCAAAAAGAGGGGTGTCAGTTTGACTTGTCTGTGTATCTGTATGTCTGTGTGTCTGTCTGTGGCATTGTAGCTCCTTAACGAATAGACCAATTTTGATGGATTTTTTTTTGTTTGAAAGCTGACGTAATCGAAATGGTTCTTAGCTATAAATTTATGTCGGAGGTCATATAAACTTTTCAATTTTGTAGTTTTAGTTTCTCCTGTTTGCTTCTAATTTTTTTGGGGTCTGTGGGTTTAGACTTTAATTTTTTACGTGTGTGTGCCTGATACCAACCCTCCTTGGAGACGACTGCTATCTTTCCACAGCACCCGGGACCACCAACTTAAAGTCTTTCGAAGAACGGAGAAAAATCGAGTTAATTTTTTTTTTCTGAGCACTGACCGCACATTTGCTAGCATAGCTTTCTTAATCGTTAATAATGATAAATCTTCAACCTTATTCCATGATCATAGAGTTCAAAGTCTGTTAGAGAAAGTTAGTTTGTGATAGTCTCATCATCATCATCATCATCAACAGCTCATATAATGTCTCCACCGAGGGGCTCGAGTCTACCCCACATTAGGGACGATTAGGCCTTAGTCAACCACGCTGGCCAAGTGCGGGTTGGTCGACTTCACACACATCCTAAGAATTTCTTCATAGGTGTGTGCAGGTTTCCTCACGATGTTTTCCTCACCGTAAAAGCGTCGATTAAACGTACATATGAATTCAAAATTTGAAAACACATTGGTACGTGACGGGGTTCGAACGAGTGCCTCCCGGGTGGGAGACTACGCTCTTACGCACTATGCCACCGACGCTTTTTTGTGTGATCGTCTGATCAGTCGTAATCTGTACTAAAAGGAGTTCGGTATCACTCAGTTTGCGGGAGTTGCGGGTGGAACACTATTCAATTATGAAAATACAATAATAGGATGACAATGGTCATAAAAATTAACAGCTAACAGATTATTTCATGTCACTCGTAGATTTTTCTATTTATAAATTTGTTGAGATTTTTAACAACCTTTAGAGTGAGGCCAAACGAGCGTAATCTTGTGAGTTGAGATTCACGTATTTTCGGTCGCGCAATTAAGTATTCGCCTTAGAAATAACCAACTCATTTTACGTAGTCTTGTGGCATAATCATAGCTTTTGTATGAAACCGACTGCAGCAGAAATTGCTCGACCAAAAATACTCACAACTCGCAATACGCTTCTTTGGCCTCACCCTTATAAGACAGGTGACAGCGAATTAGCCGCTTGAATTTGGAGCGCCGGAACTGAGGCAAACCTTCCATTTAACTATAAGAATGTAATTCCGTATTGCAAATAAAAGTAAACACATTGACAGAGGAGATAAACCAGCCTGAAGCTGTTAAAACAAATTTGTTTTACGTGCCTAAATATTCAAAGTTTCCCCAAAATTCCGAACATTTCTCACAATAAAGTCTGTTTTTGTTTAGCTAAAAGGCGTTTAGAAAGCGTGGTAGATGTGAAACAATGTGTGATGATACAAAGAGCTTATGTTCTTGAATGTAATAATGTTTTTACCGTTGTAACCAATATTTGATTCTGAGTACTATTTTGTTAATGTTTATTATGATAGGTGGTTGGCCATAAAACGTACGGCATGCCTAATGCGTTGCGAATTTAAATTGCAAATTTAATTACCAATTTGATGAATAGTAATTGAACTATTACAGTTGAAATTATTTTAGTTGTTAATTTAAATATTTAACAGTAGAGTGATTGTTCGTTTGCCGGCCGCAACCCAACCGTATTGAACACAATGTTTTTAGTTTGGAGTTTTCTATGAGTTTATGCGTATTTTTATTAAAAAATCCCTCAATTTTAAAATAAAACAAGTATAATTACCTTTAAAATTATTTCGAGTAATTTGTAATAACAATAGCATTTTTGTAAGTCTTCTATTCTATTCTTAATTAATGGCGTCGTGATACATAAACGTACGCATTTTGCTAATGTCAAGTGAAAATGTAACTAAAGTAACAAAAATTGTACGGTTGATTGAGGTTAAAAATGGAGTCTCTCAACACGTGTTTTTACAACAAGAACTCGGGAGAAAAATCTTGTAATTCCTAATTTATAGTTAAATTTATGCCCAACACAGCTTAACGGTAAATAGTTACCGTAGCTTATTGACTGATGTGTCACTCCTGCCTTCTCAACCATTAGGTTGGAGCTACTCCATAGATCTCTGGCAAACTTGCTCAGCGATAGAAACAGGACACTACCGAAATAGAGTTACAGTGCCTCAAACTTATCTGACCCGGCGGCAAAAATTAGAACTACAATTTTCCTAAATGTGTAATTTTGACATTTCTATGACACATTTCTTCACCACTAGCGACACCAACACCTAGTCAGATAAGTTTGTGGCACTGGACATATTTGATTACGCTTTTTTAATGTCATATGGTTGGCAGACAAGCATACAGTCTGCCTGTAGGTAAACAGCCACCGTATACAGGGCGTCCCACGGCCATGCCACACGGAGGGAAAGTATATTAAATATTGAACGTAGGATATTTTACTAAAAGAAGACATCGTTTTATTTTTAATAATAAGTAGAACTGCTTTCACAGATGTTTTAAAAATCGCCTACCTCAACCGGGAATCGAACCCGCCAAATGTGATAGAAAAATTACATGTATTTTATAATAGCGTTTGAAAGGGCTACTCATAAGCATTATTTTTTCCTAAATAACCTAGCATATTAAATGAAACTAAGATCATAAAATTTTGCATTTTATTTAAAAAAAAAATAATTTATCAAATGCTCAAAATGTGATCCGTTCTGTTGTATACAAATTCTCACTCTTTTGATAATTTCTCTCCCTGTCGATTTACTTATTTTTGCATGGTGGATGTTTGAAATAATACGTCTAAGTTCATTTTATAACTCCTGCACACTGTTGTACCGGTTCCTGTAAACTAAATCTTTTACATAACCCCATAAAAAAAATCAAGTGGGGTTAGATCTGGGGATCTCGGTGGCCATCTAATTTGTCCAAAAGTGCCGATCCAGGAAGGAAAATATTCATTAAGAAACTCGGCTGTTCTCCTACTGTTATGAGCCGGAGCCCCATCTTGCTGGAATATGAGATTTCGTCGATCTGCATCAGGAAGATTATTAATCTCATTTCTTAAAATCTCAAGTATTTCTAGATATCTTTCTGTGTTTAGAGTTCCTTCGTAAAAATGTATTAAGAGAACCCGGTTACTTACAATCCCACACCAACAGTTGAAAGAAAAACGCACTTGATCATTAGTCTCGCGGACTCGTAAGGGATTCTGTCTGGACCAAATGCGATTATTACGCCGGTTGTACATACCGTTGTTACTAAAGTTTGACTCGTCTGACCAAATAATGGTGTTCAAAAAATTTTGATCCTCAAGGATGAGTATCTCGATATGTTGGCAGAAATTAAATCGTCTTTCAGCATCTCCCGGCCGTAATTTTTGCACTAATCGCCCTTCAACATAACTTTTAAACTTGTATTTTTTCAGAACGCGATGAATTCTACTCTTTGAAAGTCCAATTTCTTCCTCACCTTCCCACACTGAACGCTTCGGGTACGCTTCAAAGTAAATCAGAATCTTGAGTTCATCATCGCTGACGTCTATTATCTGCTGCTGTGGTTGCTGTAAGCGATGATCAAAACGTCCTAAATTTGTTAAATTATCCACCATTCTTTTCAACACATATCGAGATGGTGTGCGTCTATCGGGATATCTTTCGCGGTACCACCGCAAAGCTAATGAAATGTCTTTGTGATTTAAAAAGTATGCTTCTATTAAATCCAAATTATTTTGGTACGCCATGGTAAGTAAATTAACACAAAAATTGCTAATAAACGAAAATGAAACTCACAATAAACAAAAGAACAGACGCTTGAAAATTTACGTGTTCCATTTTCGAATTATTTATTTTTACTAATATCAGCCAGTTGCATGGTAATTGTGAGCTCATGAAGAAATGCATACAAGTACCTACTACACTTCATGTATCGCTTTATTATTATCATGTACTTACACCACGGAAATCTCGTATCTCAAGTGGGTAGGTCTTTGAAATGATAATGTTAATTGTTGGAAGCATGGCCAAGTCAGAGGAAATTTCCCTGAACAAAATTTTAAATAAAATTAAAAATTTTATGATCTTAGTTTCATTTAATATGCTAGGTTATTTAGGAAAAAATAATGCTTATGAGTAGCCCTTTCAAACGCTATTATAAAATACATGTAATTTTTCTAACACATTTGGCGGGTTCGATTCCCGGTTGAGGTAGGCGATTTTTAAAAAATCTGTGAATGCACTTCTACTTTTATTAAAAATAAAACGATGTCTTCTTTTAGTAAAATATCCTACGTTCAATATTTAATATACTTTCCCTCCGTGTGGCATGGCCGTGGGACGCCCTGTATAGCCTATAGACGCTTGACGTGACACTCGCGCGCTGCCATCTCTGGCGACCTTACTCACCAACAGAAACACAACACTAGATTTAAGTAGTGTTTTTTGACTGTGGTCTTCTGAAAAGTGGAGGTACAATGAGCATCAGGAGTAGATTACCACTTTAGTACCTTGTTATTATAATCATTCAAAGGTTACAGTAGCAACTATGACTGTACAAGCGCTGGTGTTGGCATAACATTGTACCAATAAGTTAATCTACTAATGATGCTGACCGTACCTCTCCAGTTCAGGCTGCTCCAGATTCGAGCGGCTATAGTCTGACCGATAGCACTGTACCTCGTCTTAGGTAAGTGCGGTGTGAAACGTGCGAGCAAAATCCATTCATCCCACTGTCGGCGCTCGCTTTGACAAATCGTGGCTACTCGTGTTTTAATACACATCAGTTGTATATCCAAAAAATTATCTTGTGATATCTAAAACATAATTTCGCTGTATAACGCCGAATGGTTTAAATTCAAAAAGTTCTTTATTTGACTTTGCTATTTTTTTAAACGTAAAATCTTTATAATCATGAAAAATTATAATAATTTTTCATTATTATAAAGTGCAGAAGTGAGAATGTTGTACTCTTGTTTTTTTGATATGAATTTATTTCATTTTTCTTTAATTTTTGAAGTAAATTACAAACAATGATCACAGAAATTAAAATACCTACTAATATATCATGAAGAACAATTTTAAGATTAGTCCTATACTATCAATCTCGTGTGAATTACGCGTAAGCTTTTTCATGAAAATGTCATATTAAATAGTTTTTTTCTCCTCCCGCGCACTTCTATCGCACCTACGGCAGTCGAGGTGGGCTACCTCTCGTAACTAATGATACATGTAAACGCAAAGACCTTTAATTAAAACAAGACATAACACTACCAAATAATTTTTTCCAGGTCCTCGCAGAAAAGCAGCATGTCCAGCTATCAGACTCCTACCTGCCAGTGGCTATGCAGGTCATAGCCCACCTCACCGACCAAATGGCCTTCGAAATAGAGGAGCCACCAGCGGACCCACCAAAACCCGCGGCCAACCCACCACCGGTCATCTTCAAGCCGACCGTTCCACCGTTTAAGCCAACCAAGCCACCGTATGTAGTAACACCAGGCAGCTTCCAAATGGGACCTGGTGGATGGAGCATGGGTTATAGCACTAGGTGATGGCTGCTTCCTTCTTCTATTTTCTTTCTTCTTCTTTTTCTTCTCCTGATTCTAATTTATCTTGGGGTCAGTGCAGGTCTTGCTATTGATATACTTATCGTATTAGAATTGTATGGCCGGCCTTAACAGCAAAAGTAGATGATTAAAATACTTATAAGAATTTGAAATTTTTGTTTTCATTATATTTTATATATTTTACAGAATTCTTACAGGTATCTTACATATTAGTAGGTATATTAATATTATGTACTGAAGGCCATGTACAAGTTTCCATTGAAAATAACCCACTTAGATAAAAAAATATCCAGATAAAAACAAAATTACTAAATTAAATACAATGATTATAGAAAAAAAAAAATGCAACTAGCTTTTTAAATTGAGTGGATTCAGTTGAGTGATTATTAAATTGAGAATTTACTTTTAATTAATTTGGTAGTTTTGTTTTTGATCATCTACTAGTGCTGTTGATTGTACCAATGGTAGGGATTTTAACGATTTAAAAAAAAATTTAAGTAAAGAACTCATTGAGTCTATTTTGTTTTTTTTTTGCTTGCGCACGGCACAATTCTCGTACAGCTCTAGTTGAGTTTCAGCCAACTTTTAAAATTTTCTTAATTTTCCCCAGCAACTGTTGCACTTGCCAAGTTGTAGGCTATAATTTAAAACAAGTATCGAGTAACTCTAAAATTAAATCTCAGTCTTCAATTGGTGAAATCCAAGAAAATTTCTCGTGGAAAATCTGCCTGAAATTAATTTACTCGTCATAGGCCCACGCTAAATGCTTTTTATTTAAATGATCAACTTTCAGGCTGTTTTCTGAATAATTGCCTTTCTGTTTAGCCAGCTTAACTTAAATTGAGATCGGAGCTTTTTTACTTTAGACGAATGCAAAATTAACAATAAATTTGGGTACTCTTCGCTATGGCTGTTTATTAGGCGATTAGAGGCGTAAATTATTAACATGACATCATTTTAAAACTTTTATGTAGAACAAGTGGTAGTTGGTTTTAGTTTATTATTTATTGTGACATAGTCTATATTTTATTTTAAAATAAAAATCTGCTCACGCTACTTTATAATAATAAAACAGACCGTCATGTATTACAGAATCGTTTCAACAACACCTTTCCACAAGCCGGGTTTATACGCTCCATTTGCACCACCAAGAGCTAACGAACGACCCAAGAGTCAGTTTGTATTACTTCCCTTGGAAGACAATTCGCAATACACCGTAATAGAACCGCCAGAGAGAAAAACTGAAGAGCCTTTACTATCTATACACAATGATGAAGTAAAACCTTTGATGGAACCAAGTCGTGATGAAGCTCCGCTCCTACCGCCACATTTCGACGGCGATAAAGTGTCTAGCAGAGCAGACATACTCAACATAGATGAAGAACTAAATGACGATAGCTTACAATATCTATCTCAGAATGTCAGAGAAATGATTAAGCTGGCCAATGATGCGACAGATGATAGAGTAGTAAATATTTGGGAAGACTTAAGAGTTGGGCCAGAACCGACGCAGAAGATTAAGATGTCGGCATCCAACCTGAGGCTGCAGCTGCTGTACGATCTGCTGAGCAGAGAAGCGAAGAGGCAGAGACTCTCGGATTATGGTGTAAGTATTCCATATTATCTTAATTTCTTTTCTCGGCTCTTTTCCGTGGCGGTGGTCCCACCAGACTTAGATCCAGAGGTTTAATACCGTCGGAGTACTTATTTGTTAGTACAAGTTTGATTTGGCTCACTACTATGGAAGTCCAAAGAGTAACGGCCGGGCAAGGTGTTGTAGGCCCGGGGACCGCGGTCCAACTATGTGTAGTTAGAACTTGTATATATATATGTCGCAAGCGGATCGTATACCACGCCGTATTACAAAACGAACTACTTTATTTATTTAACGATTTACGTACACGCAAAACAATAACAAAAGAACAATACAATAGACAGAAAATTGTACAGAGGTACTGCTTATTCTTGTTCGAAATATATTCCAGCAGCCCCACATATGAGAGAGATATTTTCAATGGTAGAAAAGTGTACTTGTTAGTTAGCTACTTTGATATTTGATGTAACTGATTGAAAAATAAAAATATTTAAACTATTACACTCCTTCCCAATATCCAAATAAGGTTTATAATCAAACTGAAGTCTCTATATCCAGACGAAAGGAACTATGCAAATTTTATTAGTTACTAAGACAAGCAAAATTGACTCAGGTACATCGGAAGGTCGACTCGGATTTACAATACTCCGACAACTGAATAAGAAACGAGACTAAATGTATCCGAAATGGACTGGAAATAGAATCAATTGGAATAATGCAAATTTTATAAGGAGACAGGGGTATTCGGCTTTTTAAGCCTTTGTCGGATTGGCGATCTAGAGTAATTTACATTTACGCGTGATAAAATGGTAAGATTTACATGAAAATTTATTGCTACTGACTGTGCTTAAAGCAATAAAAGAGATAGTCACAAAGAAGGTATGTTAGTTAGACAAAAATAATAGAACGAACACAACACAGAGCAAAATTCCATATTTATAATCGCAATAATTTTATTGTCTCTTTTCAAATAGTCACCGATAATTCAGACACAAAGGACGGAATTCAATATTATATAAAATACATACATTACAACGTTTGACTTAGCACAAATTATTTTTATGGCACATCTGACCAGAAAGTGTCATTTACCATTTACTGTACGATACGAGTACGGAAAATCCCACTTCCTAGTCACGGGTGACATAAAATTTTTATCTCGCCTTCAGCTCGGGCGTTAAATAACTGCAATGTGAGATATTCTTTGTTTTACCGCCCTAGTATAATAAATGTTCTATTATTAAGCTATGAACTTTTCTTTTCCTTTTTAACCGACTTCAAAAAAGGAGGAGGTTCGCACTTCGACTGCATTTTTTATGTTTGTTACCTCATAACTCTTTACTGGGTGTACCGATTTTGAAGATTTTTTCAACCTTTGGAAGTTCGTGATTGGCCTGTAGGATCGACATCGAAGAGTAGTTTTTGAGTTGTCCCTCATATTGCTTGTTTGTCTAAAATATCTCGAGATAGTTTCCTAAAAATGTCTATACTTAGAACACTAAAAAGCAAAAAAATCATTATTTTTAAATAAAAAAAAATCCACCTCAAAAAACAAATTTTTTGAGGTCGGTGCCAACCTCAATATTTGGAACAAACGTTTGTCACTTGTATTTGGGAGTGACATAAAAAAACATTTAAATTAAAAAAAATAGACGTGTGGCACTCGGGGACTGCCGCGGTAAAGCTATTGCATAGCATTTTGTATCAACTTATGCAATTATAATTTCATTTATTTATTTTATTCATGCAGTATTTCTTTTTCTTTGATATTAATTTTATAATTGAAATAATTAACTGAAATAATTAACATTCATATTCAAAACACTTTATACACAAATTTTACAAGTACAGCTATTCACTGTTGTACATAAATACCTATACACCTATATACTTTCTCATAAACAGCTGCTTATGTATTCGTCCGATTTCGGAGCAGCTCGTCTCGATTCGTGCGAGTTTCGTAGAGTCGTACAATACGTCTAATCGCACGCACACAACGCCGTGTCGAAGACTGCCGGACTGAAACGACGTTAGACGATGCACGGCCTTCAAGCCACACCTCCTTGCCCATCGGAGTGGGGAGCGTGAGGTTTTTTCGTTACGGAATTTCTGGATTCGGTCCCCGCGCTCAAGGCCCGCGATAGAAGCTATGCAATAGCTTAAAAGATATATATATATATACTCCTCCGTTTTTAGTTTTGGAGGTGGATTTTTGTATGATTGGTTAACCTGCTATTGTTTGCCCTGGTATCTGAGTTTTATCAGCCCTAATTCTGGTAACTATATAACGTATTTTTTTACGGCTGCCATTTTTCGACAACATGCTTCACAGACAGCTTAATATGTTCTTTGAGACTGTATGCCTAATAATTTCTAAGAGAGAGACCAACTACATAAATTTATATTGGTCAAAGACATCGGAGGGTGGGCAAAATTCCTTTGAGGTAAACCTTCGAAGGTAACTGAATATTCATTAGGTACTGTTTGATCGGTGTGTTTTGAATGTTGAGCAATATTTCATTTTAATAGCACAGTGGATTAGTTGTTAGCATTTGTAGTATACAACCTGGAGAAGTAAATTCCACTTTGTAAAAGTGTTGAAGCAAAAACTCTGTAATTTTCATTGTACTCTGCTCTGGAATTGCAAAACACTGCAGCAAAAAGTCGATAATTTTTTGGTCTGAAGTAGGAGGAGGTCAATGGCGTTTTCTTATATCAAATGGATGTTAAGCACACATACATAGTTTTGTATGGTTCTCATGTGTAGTTGCAGACTCTGGCTAGCCCAGGGACGTTCTCAGTGACGAGACATACATAAGTACACCAATCGCCAATCACCCCCCACAAGGACTTAGGGGGGTACCGGTGAATTTACAAGGTTTTATTTAACTCGCACTGGGTCCACCACCAGTAAAACCAAGTTGAAAAAATTTCAGTCACCCATCCGAGATTTTTACGAAGAACGCCATTAGGAGGTCAATGGCGTTCTTCGTAAAAATCACGAAAGTTGAGCTTACAAGTGCACGGTCGATACTCGGATGGGTGACTGAAATTTGTTCAACTTGGTTTTACTCACAGAACACAGAAAGTGTTCTGTGGTTTTACTGGTGGCGGTCCCGGCTGCTGTCAAAATGTAGCAGTCGTTCCCAAGGGCTGTTGGTGTCATGCAGGCACACATAGATAATTGGTGTGAGCGTGAAAATATTATATAATATAATATAGTTATATAAAAAAAGACGGTAATAGATGCCACGGGCGAGTGGCTGCTTACCACCAAGCGCATGCCTGGCACTGCCGCACACTTATATGTGAACCATCTTTCATTTGCTGTAATTTCATTTCCATGTCATCATTTCGCGTAGATTACAAAAATCCGTGATAAGGTTTTTTTTTATTGCAATTTAAAAACTTCCATCAAATCGGTATAGCACATACCCACCTAATACTTACCAAATCTGAAGATGTGAAATTTAAATTGCTATACATATATAAACTTTTTTTGTAGTTCGTTTTGTTTTGCAGTTGACTGCTACTGTACTCACTTCTCAACTTATGACCGTTATAACTCTATCCAGAATTACGTTTCGCCGAAAAGTCCATAGTCGTTATTATTTTAACTTTTGTTTTTAATCTCTTGTATGTCTATATTGCGGTACCCTGTGCGGGTTCATGTTTGACACCATATTATTGTGAGCAGCTATGCAAACAACATGAAAGCAATAAATGATTGAAATTCAAAGTAAGGTTGAACAGCAAAAAATTCACACTTCAACTCCAAGGCTGAAATCATCAGCGTCCCTTTTTGTTTGGAAAGTCATAAAAAATTTACAACGCAGACGTAAAGCCTTCGCTTTTGTACTCTCCAACGGGCACCAATAAAATCTCTATTTTGGCGAGTAGGATGTAGGGCTGTCACATTTTTATGTAACGTTGGTATAAATCAAAAGCTCCTAAACCGGAAACCATAAAAATTGGGAGGTTGCGAGAAAAATACATATGTACGAGTACATACGATTATGGTCATAGCCAAAAGGGGTGGAGCAGAACCTTATGTATAAAACCACATCTGGCAACATGGAACATGCAATGCCTCAACATGGGGGTTCTGTCGCATTAAACCCAAAAAAGTGACAAACCTGCAATGAACCAAGAAACAAAAGCCAACTACCAGGGCAGATGTTACGCGATGGACGGTTTAAATATGCAATTCTCTGTGAAGAATCGGCCTACCAGAGTTTTGTTGCTAAGCGACCGCTGTTATTTTTTACAATAATTCCTAGACAACTAAACTTCAGTAAGCTTACTTTTACTAGCGTGTAGAACACTGAAACCATTCATTTATCATCTCAGCAATGCCGGCATTAAAAATTTGATAACAATTATGTAGCATCAATGTTTATATCGGCTTAGAAACTTTTAGATTATAACATCTACCTCTTTATCTTCTTCTTTAGGAGTTAGGTACTACCCCAGGGGGTAACTCTGGCAGGCAGTAGCGGTGAGAGAGAGTGAGACCTATCCTAACATGGGCATTGTGTCGAAGTCGTTTTTCTTATATCAAATGGATGTTAAGCACACATACATAGTTTTGTATGGTTCTCATAAGTGTAGTTGCAGACTCTGGCTAGCCCGCGGACGTTCTTGGTGACGAGGCATACATAAGTACGCCGATCGCAAATCGCCCCCCACAATGGCTTAGGAGGGTACCGGTGGCTTTTATAAGCTTTTATTTAATTTGCACTGTTCGTATGTAAGTTGACAGTCAAAATTTGCAAACCATTTTTCGACCATTTGTTGGTACTCGATTGAGCTGAAATTTTGCACACGTTTAGTTAGGATGACAATGCATGCTTTGCTAAGTGACGTCATTCTAAATCCAATATGGCGGACGGCCCAATATGGCGGGCTAGTTATTTTTAGTGCACTTTGATTATATGGGTATCAATTGAAAGTGTTTGCTGAGAAGAATACGAATAAACCGACTAAAAAATAAAAAATAAATTTCTATAAAAAAAAACATTTTTAAAAACCAGTTTTGATTTAAATGCTGTTTATAAAAGAAAAGAAAATAACACAAGTCATATATATGTAGAGGTAGATTCGAAATAATCAAAGTAAATCCCGCGACAAGGTTTTATAACATTTAAATTGTGTTATTTTAATTTAATTTTTTTTAAGTGGATAAGGATCGGCATTGTCCCGCTCCGGGAGAGTCCCAAACATACCGAACGCTTTGCCAGCGTGCACAGTCCGTTAATGGATTTTCTATCGCCAAAAAATTTAAGTTGCAGACGGTGCACGTAGCTGCTGAACCGCGGTATGTTGTTAGTTGCCTCGCTGCTGACCACCCAGTCAATGTTCAGTTTGTAGCTCGAACAATCATATTGTTCCGTCCGTATTTTCCTCCTGCATCGCTTAGCTACTCACAAAAGTTCTCTAAAGGTTCCCTTTAAGTTACTTTATCACTGGAGGCTCATTCAAACTCCGTGTCCTTTACTCAAGATAACTCAAGGTATGAGAAATTTTATTAATCTCAACTATATCCATAATATGCCGAGGGACTGGGAGATCTAATTATACTCTCGTTTATATGCGGTAGTGCGATAGTCATTTATTACCTACTCCTAATATGCCGTGTCGGGGTCACCAATATGCCGAGTCGGGGTCACCAAATATGCCGAGGGACTGGGAGATGTAATTATACTCTCGTTTATATGCGGTAGTGCGATAGTCATTTATTTCCTACTTCTATAGACTTAAATACTAGATACATCCTGTGTTACCTACTTATTTACTGTTATCTCCAAACGTTGATTATCTATAACTTAATGGTACGTGGAGATAACAGTATGTGCATACCGGCACACATAACAATAATAACAAATATAACAAACCATGTTCGTAGACAACCCTAAATATCTGGTATTCTCATCGGAACAAGTGTAGTGATAAAATGTCCATCGTAACTACAGATACTAGATACCCAATTCACATTTTATGAGCTGTAACTTTCGTTATGTTATTGAGAATGATCATCTGGTTAGCCTGTGATGTTAAGTTAGGGTCCATGTCGTTTGCCCAATTGGATGGTTTACATAGATATAGTATGTTGCGAGCTTGATATCAATCTTATTCCTTTGAAATAGGGGTGCTATTTGCATTGAAACTCTTTTATATGTTGTGGCCACTTCGATGAAGCTGCAATAACTCTGCTTACCGAAAGAACAATTTGGACAAAATTGTTCTTTCGGTAAGAACAATTTTGTCCAAAGTCCAGAACAATTTTGTCTAACTAACTTAGAAATAGAATGAAAGTTTATTAAACTCCGATACAAAGAGAATACGTGGAATAGTACATTGTTCACCGCGGGCAGAAAGTGAAAGATTACTAACAAGGGACGGCCGAGGGCCAAAATACTCCCGAGTTGGGAATCGAACTTTCTCCCAAGTGTTATATAGTGCTTTATACTACAGCTGTGAGGAACATTCAAAGACTTGTTTAATTGAAATAAGCAGTTTAATAGAATTATAAAGAGTTATTAGAGTTATTGATATCAATTTTTGTAAAATACGTAGTAATTTATATACTCTTTATTACCTAATATGCATATAAAGTACACCGACAACTTCCCTCATTAGTTTTAGTTCCTGTCCATCCAAAGGTTGTCTGGAAGAGATCGCTATTTTCAGCGATAAGACCGCCCTTTGTACATTTCATCTTTTTTTTGGTTTTTTGTTATTAATTACTTACTGGTGTACAATAAAGAATAATCTATCTATCTATTACATTTGTATGGGTAATGCAAAAATTGAAGGCGCCGCGTTGTTGGAGCGTTATGACTAAATTAATTAAATATTATGTTACAATTTGTACAGTTACTTAAATTACATGATACAGTTTTGTTAGAAAAAGAAGGAGGCGGTGCCGGCGTGCTAAGTTGTTCTAACACTTTTGGTTTTCGTGGTGGTACAGACCCCATAACCGCCTTGCTCGTAAAAGGATTCTTGATAATTAATTGACTTTGCGGCAAAATGCAGTGCGAGATGTGGTGGGTGTGAATGGACCGCGTTAGAAATGGATTTTCATACAAATTTTCCGACTGCATATTTAGGTCGAAGAAAAGATCAACTTTCTCTTTTTTATTTGAGGGATTAATAGCTACTGTTCCGATCAGGTGTTATTTAGTATAAACATTATTTTTCATATTGCGCAATTAGTGGCTTTATCGCTCAAAGCGATCTCTTCAAGGCAACCTTTATATGATTAGGAATTTTACATAAAATATAAATACAGGACCTTTAACTTAAAACTAATAAATAATACTTCAATTTGTTATACAATGTTAGTTTATTTAATTTTATATGCCTAATAACTTTTGACTTCCAACTTACTGATAGTAAATAATTATTAACTATCAACACAATTACGCTATTAAGATTAATATTATAGCGACAGAGTTTAATGAGATGGAGGTAGTTAGCCATAGCCAGAACAGATAGGAATAGACAAAGATTTTTCTTTTTATATGATAAACTAGCTGACCCGGCAAACGTTGTTTTGCCTTTTAAATACAAAAAAAGTTAAGGGTGAACAACCCTTATCACTTAGGGGTATGGAAAATAGATAGTAGCCGATTCGCAGACCTACTGAATGAACAAAGTTTCATGAAAATCGGTTAAGCCGTTTCGGAGGAGCGGTAACTAACATTGTGACATGGAAATTTTATATATAAGATATTCTCGTATAATTCATAAAGATTGGATTAGAAATAGGAATAAGAAAACAATTTCTCTGTTTTTATGGAGACGTGTGCGCCATACGTACCTACTATCCTATTAAGCAATATTGTCAATATAATAATAATAATATTTGCCAAGGAGGCAGACAAGGTTGTTGATTTCTAATGGTTTTCTTCCAGGGATTCTCCCCGGACGTCATGAGGAATCTAGTGGAGTCCTCCAGTGGTGGAGCACGAGAGCAGCTGAAGATGGCTCTCTCCAAGATGCTGGACCGGCGCGACTGCGAGCATGACTACGCGAACAACAGGGCCAGGGAGATGGTGTCAGAGCTGGGCAGAGACGAGTCCAAGTTGTCCTCAGAGTTGAGATACTTGCAGCCGCTGGTATACGCCTATTAGCTTAACTCGCTGTTAATTTATTCTAGGTTTGTGTCACAAAAAGATTGCAACGTGAAATGTTAAATTCCGTCCATTAAAGCCTCACACGGCGATTTTTATGCGAGTAGTCGATACCTACACGTTTTGAAATGCAAATGAGTCGCGTTATTAACAAATTGGCGCTTGCATTTGCATCAACACAAAAGCAAATGACGACGTAATATTAAAAACCAATCAAAGGTACAGTTACTATCCTAACTAATATTTAAATGCGTAAGTTAGTTTGTTTATTTGTTACGCTTCCACGCCTAAATCACTATACCAATTTTAATGAAATTTGGTTTGAAGATAGTTTATGACCTTGGAAATAACATAGGATATCAGTTTTTATTTTGTTATTTTTTTCATGACTCATCGCACTAACATTTTTTATTATTTAAAAATGCAATTATAGACTGCGCATCTGCATTTATTAATTAATTACATTGTTAACCATATTACTCGAAAACAACTCGTAACGACCTAGAAATAATAAATAAAGTACAATGGACGAAAAGTCGAATTAAAACGCGTAAAATTAACTAATCTCGACGATGTAGATTTGATTTTTTTAATTGAGTTACTTGACGTTTTGTCCATTGTACCGGCGATTAATATATAAAAGTATTTAGGAAGATAATTTTAAATTAACTTTAGTCTGTACTTGTAAGTTTTGTATTATTTTTTTAAAAAATAAAGTACATATGTAGTTTAATTTAACCTCTTTTATTGATAGTAGAAGACGCTTGCAACAACAAATCCATTACTCCATACATTATCCCCATTGAACTCTGGAAACCTTAACTAAACACTATACTAAAGGCCTTTTTAGTCCATATTCAGCGTGTCACCGTGAAGGAACGTAGGTAATTGAAAAAGAAGAAAAAAGTTAGAAAATGACCCTTATGTCTACAGTACACTACTTACTGGGATTAAGCACGTTGCAGGCACGCATCTGAATCCTGCGTGTGCTTGCCACGTATCGTAAATCGTAAATGATCGGTTGCGGATCGGATGGCGGCTTGACCCGGATGCAAACTCGTTAATTCTAAAAGGGCGCTTCAAGGGGGTGATATAACGTAGTCTTCTGTAAGGTGACTAAGGTAGAAGAACTAATTTTGAGCGACTAGTGCGCTCTGCGCTTCCTCTCTCACAAAAATCACGAATACTGAACTGAATCTTAATGCAATACATAAAGACGTAATTCCCGTGGCCAACGACCCTAGCTCCAACAAAAACACCTAGGGCATTGACTGGGATCATCTCAGAAACAAAACACAAATATTTTTCCCGCGAACCCCATTCGTACGGGATAGTTAGGGATTGTATTTGTGATATTTTCCGGGGACAATAGAGCCGGCGCCGTACCTCGACGCATCAATACATTACTTCAAGGATATAATTCGATGGCTGACTGTTACACCGTTCTGGGGTTTGTTTAGATTTTTCAACTTTTTTGTATTTGACGGAAAAGCTCTTTTTTATCATTTCACCTGATGTTGAGTGAGGATTGGTTATCTGGTCACAACGAAGCACAAAGTACTGCCTTGTGGATGGAATTTGAGGCCGCCTGTATTACTGAATGTATCGATGACGCTACGAAGCTTCCCAAACCTGCCAAATTTCTTCAATAAATTTACAACCTTATTCCATGAACATATATCACAGAGTCTATTAAATTAATAGTTTGTGGTAGCCTGATCTACCGTCATCTCTACAAACAGATATTACTGTATAGCATTTTATATACCAACTAAACGTTTCAATGTTTTTAATGGATAGATATTCAATTTACTAATTTCATTAACTTACTTCTTTTGTTTACTGTATTCATCGCATTCATGCCTCCTGCGTTGTGGTTTTGTAAACCCAATCACAATATAAAAATAACTTAAAAATTTTGGACTCAGGACCACCCTGAGTCCAAAATTATTTACAAAACGAGTAAATCCGTCAAAATCTCGAGATCGAATTTTTTGACGATTAAAATAGGGAATAAACGAAATAATCTGTACTTATGTGGTAGAAAACGCATTTTTTTTAAATCAATTTTTGCTCTTATATTGTAGGAGCTCGCAGTCAGAAGGATGTGGATGGCTTTTAGTCTGATTTTTAAACAAACTAGTACCTACTGAGTATGTCTCTCGCATAATTCCGATATTCACAGAGTGAGATGGGTTATGTTAGGGGCGATGCCAACACCTTTATTCATGTTGGGGACCCGGTTCCATAATTAATTGTTATGATCCGAAATGGCCCCTCTAATTCAATAAATAAAAAATGGTAGCTACATAAAAAGAAAATGTATTTGTAACTCCACAAAATTTATAACACACAAGATAAAATTAAAACATGACAAGTCTGTTATTTTTCTAAGTTGCCTAGCAACCTCAACATCCTCCGAGACGCAAAAAAAGAAAGCAATTACAAAATAAACAAAAATCGTAAAAATTAGTAACATATCAAGAACTTAGGTCTAATTCTAAGGGGTACAAGCATTTAAGAGAACGGGTGTAAATCCCTTTAGCGGTTCTAACTCGAGCAGTTCGGCTAATGCCATCGATACCCTTAAAAACCTCGATGACTACGCCTAACGGCCAATAAACACGCTTTTGCGGTGTTTCTACTAATACAACGTCCCCCACTTTCGCGAACTTAAAACAATACTCCCTGCCTTTTTGAACAAGTAAACTCAAGTATTCTTTTATAAAACGTGACTTCAGGTCTTCTCTAAGTCTCTGCAAATAACGGACTCTGACACTGAGAGCTTTCCTGTCTAATTGGTCTAAATCAGAGACATCGGAACACGGAATGGGCTGTAAAAACATCCCTGGTGTTAACGGTTGCGTTAAAATATCTACATCATCATTTATGTAAGTCAACGGACGAGAATTAATTATAGACTCACATTCAGTTAAAAGTGTTTGAAATTCTAACAGTGAGACAGAGGCCCTACCCAGAACCCGGCGAAGAAGTTCCTTAATCATGCGAATCATGCGCTCCCACCATCCTCCCCACCACGGACTAGCAGGTGCTATCAAATGCCAGTTAATTTTATATAGATTTGCCTTTTCTTCGATAAGCTCCCAATCGACATCTTTCAATAGATTTTTGGCACCGACAAAGTTGGTGCCATTATCTGAGTAAATATCACGAACTCTTCCTCTTCGCGCAATAAATCTACGAAGAGCTAATAAGAAATCATTAGTGGACAAACTCTCAACCACTTCTAGATGAATCGCTCTGTAAACACCGCATGTAAACAGAACTAACCATGCCTTCGTTCTACATCTTAGCACAAAAGGACCTGCTAAATCGATGCCCGTAGTTTCAAAAGGCTTACTATCCGCTCTGGTGCGGTTAACTGGAAGAGGAGCAGGCGGCGTTTTATATGAACTTGACCTCTGCTTCTGACAAATTACACATTTTTTGCATACTCGCTTTACAAGCAATCTTACACCAACTATCCAAAAACTGTCTCTCAAATTAGCCAATAATGTTTGCGTTCCTGCATGAAAGAGCTTGATGTGTTTCTCTACGACCAACCTCTCTATGATTGGATGCTTCGATGGTAACAATATGGGATACTTATAACATAGCGGAATGTCTTCTGAAAAAAGCTTCGTTTTCACCCTGATTATACCATCACCATCAACAAATGTACTTAAATTATGATAGGTGTCTTCATCTTTGAAGTGCTCTTTCTGTATGCACAAAAACACAACCTTCTCTGCCTTTTCAAACTCTTGCACGGTCAAGTTAGCATGTAAACGGGCGTCGACTCTTGAACGACAATTAAAACTAAATCTTAAAATTCTTGACACCGTTCTTATTATTTTCGTATATTTTGAAAAATATAATAATCTATCTGTAAAGTTATCGGACGTATAGTTAAGCAGTACGGCGTTTTCACAAAACTTCTCTGTCACGGTAGAACTACTTACAGGAAAAGGCCATTCCTTCATATCTAATTTAAGCCAGCTGGGGCCTTCCCACCACCGTGAGCTTAGTAAGACTTCAGCATCACAACCACGAGATGGAAGGTCCGCTGGGTTAAATGAACCAGGAAGATGATTCCAGTTTTTACTTTCTGTCACTCTTTGTATTTCTTTTACGCGATTTCTAACAAAGACATCGTAGTTCCCGTTGTTTCTGATCCACGATAATACTACCATAGAGTCCGACCAGAAATAACAAACATGCTTCAAGCCAAGAGCATCTCTAGCCTGCACATATAAACGAGTAGCCAAAATGGCAGATAACAGCTCAAGCCTTGGTATGGAAATGTTTGACGCCTCTTTACCCGGTGTAACTCTAGCTTTAGCTGCTAAAAGCTGTACGCAAACCTTACCCTGAACCTCACTGCGTAAATATAATGTTGCAGCATAAGCATCCTTGCTAGCATCACAGAAGGCATGTATTGTAAGATCACACAAATCAATATTGTCTGTAGTGATACGTCGCGGAATACTAACACGCCGTAAAGCTTCTAACTTACTCGCCCATTTCACAAACACTCTACTTATCGTATCTGGTACCTTCTCATCCCAGGCAAGTTTTAGTGAGTGAACCTCCTTCAGTATAATTTTCGGTACAATCGAAACAGGGCTAGTAAAGCCTATCGGATCAAATACTCTGTGTGCTACGGAAAGTATTAATCGTTTAGTCACAGTTTGATCCTCAAATTGTAGAGAGCTGGTGTTGACACACAAAGTATCGGATCTGGTGTTCCACATCAAGCCTAAAGTTGACACCATGTTTTCTTCTTTAGATGGACCAACAACCCAACCTCTCAATTCCATTTTGGCCATCGCCATAAGCTCTGTTGACTGCTCTATAAAATTTGTAGCTCCTAACTCTGTCGTACTAGTTATACAATTGTCGACATAAAATGACTGCTTTAATATATTAGCTGTGACTTTTAAGTGATCAGGTATCTTCTCACTATTAAGGTGATATATAATAGTCGCGTTTAGCAAAAATGGACTCGAAGTAATCCCAAAAACGACACGACAATGACGGTACGTCACTAGCGACTGCCTATCCTTATTAGCCCACCATAAAAACTGTAAATATTTACGATCGGTTTCAGCTAAACTTACCTGTAGGAAGGCCTTCTTTATATCGGCGGATAGGCCTACGGATCGCTTTCGAAAATCGGTGAGTAATTTTGGAATTAGCGTTAGTAAATTAATGCCCTTCTCTAATGAATTGTTGATTGAATTGCCATTATAATCTTTAGCGGATGCGTCAAAAACCGGTCTAACACGTGTGGTGAGACTAGACTCTTTAATTACGGCATGATGTGGTAAAAAATGTCCACTGTCATCCCCCTCTAGTTGCTCTATGATACCGCTATCCAACCACTCCTTCAGAGAAAAATCGTACTCGTCAAAATTACCTGTACTCAGAAGTCTCTTAGTCGTAGACTGAAGACGCTTTATGGCCAACTCCTTATTATTTAACAGATTCTTATCACCTTTCCATGGCAAGCTTACTTCATAACGTCCGCCAGCATTCACCGTCACCGTATCTAAAAAATATCTCATTATTTCTCTTTCAACTACTTCGCTATTTTTCACTTGTGCAGGATCTTTTATACCAATAGACTCTAAGTCCCAAAGCTCCGCGATGTGTAAATTATTTATAGTGTGGGTGATGGTAGAAGCGCAAGCATTAACAGTAACGCCCTGTAAAACCCAACCTAATTTTGTTCGCATAGCAACTAAGGAATCGTTCACCTGAACTAACTCTCCTGTGTAGAGAAAACCTGAATAGTCAGCACCTATCAACATTCCTATTTGCGAACAGTCATAATCGTTATCATTTAGCGTAATATTATATTTAGCAAGCTTATCAAAAACTATGGGATCATTCAAACTTGGCAAATACCCGCAGAGTTTATCTTTATCTAAAACGGAAATAATACATTCGAACTTACCACTTAAATCTTGCACACAAACATTATAAACATTGTGCTTTGAAAGAGTAGACTCGATCCCGCCAAATAAACTATGTGTTAAAGACTCACTGTTTATAGGTCTTAGTCCCAAGCTTTTAGCGACCTCTTTGACTATATATGAACGTTGAGCGCCGCTATCAAATAATGCTCGTACCTTTACAATTTTGTTGTTACAAACTAAATTTACAATTAATGTCTGTAATAAAGTAAAATTATTATTTTTGTGTGACAGTAAAACTTTTTGACTTGTGTCAAAATTGCGTTGACCTTCATCATGTTCGTCTACACGGTCATCCTTCAAAACATTCGCCATAACTTTTGACGTAGAAGGTTGATTATTCAATAAATTAACGTCTGGACACATAATGTATGTATGCCTTTTCGTACAATTTAGGCATTTCGGATAAAAACGACATCTATTTGCAAAATGACCAACTTTCAAGCAGATTAAACATGCCTTCCTTTCTTTCAAAAACTCTTTCTTCTGCTCTAACGTCATAGACTTCGTGCGTATACATTCCGAGCTAATATGAGTATTCTTCTCACACCATATGCACTGCTTGTCATTCTGCCTCTGTTCATGAGCTACGCGCTGCAATGGCTGTTTTCGCTCTTGACTAGCAACACACGCTGCCGTTGGCTCGCGTGGCTTCGGAGTATCATTAAAGCTGTTCATTGCAAGCTGAACGTTCTCCTCGCAATCTACCTCAAGCTTCAAAAATTTCATTAGTTGACTCAACAAATTCTTATCTGGTAACTTTGGAGAACGTTCCCAGACTCGTAATATGCTCTCCGGTAGCGCTGATTCAACCAAGGGATAAAGAATAGTAACATTGTCATCGGTAGTAACCCCTAGTGACTCAAGTGCGCGTAACTGCGTATTTAACTTATCGTACAGAGCACACAAATCCGAGCCTTCTACACTGTGTCTCCGCTGTAAAACCAGATCTAATAATTTTCGTACGTAAGTTTGTATTATTAGCTTATCCTTAGCAAAACGCTCTTTCAGTTGTTCGATAGCCTTGTGGTAATTGGTCCCGCTAGGGGGAAAACTTTCCACCAAATCACGTGCTGGCGTTCCGGGTTCTGTGGCCTTTATCAAATACTGGAACTTATCGTCGTCTTCAATAGATGCATCGTCATGAATCTTACGGAACTGGCCCCAGAAACCGATCCAGTTCTCTACTCTACCATCAAATTGACGTAACTCTATCGCTGGTAAAATAAACTTCCGCTTTGAAGCTACAGAATCTCGTGAGCAATTTTGTTTATCGTGTACACGTACCTTTAAAACTTCTTGTAATTTATTCGCTAAGCGCTGGTACTCTAACTGGCGTTCTAAACTACCTTCCAGGTCCAAAATATCCATCATTTCTTCTTCCGAAACATCGGCAGTGGACAATATTTCCTGCAAGTGTTCATCAATTTTTCCTAATGCCAATCCAGCACTGGTAAGACTACTCAGCAAACTTTCTAGTCTTGGAACCTCGGCAGACTCCACATCGTCCAAAATCTTCGTAACTTTGTTAATAATAAAAGTCAATGCACGTCGCCGAACAGATCGCTGTTTTTTCGCAGCTTCTAAATTCCCTTCAACGGTCGCCACTTGTTGGGGACCCGGTTCCATAATTAATTGTTATGATCCGAAATGGCCCCTCTAATTCAATAAATAAAAAATGGTAGCTACATAAAAAGAAAATGTATTTGTAACTCCACAAAATTTATAACACACAAGATAAAATTAAAACATGACAAGTCTGTTATTTTTCTAAGTTGCCTAGCAACCTCAACAATTCAAAACAATATTGGATATAGTATTAATATTTTATACACTAGAAGTTACAAATCAAATAATTATGATAATGCTTGTAATCTTAAAAAGTATCGTCGTCACTTCCTTCACATGAACTTTCTGCAGACACGTGAATAATAAACTGCTCTAACAAATCAATTTGTTCATGGCACATTTATCATACAAGTAGGCCTTTAGTGGCGTTTGTGTGAAACGGACTTTATGTTGATTACATGGACCAATAGCAACGCAGGCAAAATTTTCGGTACTCGTTTCTTTAAAAAAAAATAGACGATAGTGCAACGCATATACTTGCACTACCTATATTTTAGTATTTGGACTCTACTTCCGCTCACCATACTTCTGAAATGCATTAGCAATTTACGGTGTAAGTGAGGCCTGTGTCACAACGAATGAATATTACTGGCAGTTGCGATTTGTTTGTCCCATTATTGCCGACGAAGGGGTTATTTAGCTCCAGGAGTTATTTGACTAGACGCACTACTTTTAATGGGAAAGTATTGAATTAGTTTCATCAAACTAATGAGGACAATGGCGCTTGCAATGTCTGTGTTTTCTATACACATTATGGATTACTTTACATTTCCCCTCCAGGAGTGGATTTTAAGTGAAGACTTTATTGTAACCAATATAGCACTAATCCTCTCGATTCCACTCCACTCCGCTGCAGAGAACAGAAAGCCTTAGAGTGGCAAACAAAAAAATAACGTACCTGAAGGTAAGTGGTTACAAATAGGTATCAATGGGTATGCATGTTATTATTCTGTGCCTTCTATGATAAGTCATACTAGTCAAAAACCATCATTTTACCGGAGAGCATAAACAAGATTTAAAAAATCATTTTTCAGCCCACTTTTTTCGGGCTATGTTAAACTTCGTACTTACCTTCTTTGGTAGAGTAGAACATTGACTTTCATTGTATATTTTAGTTGTTTTTGGTAAATATATATTTAAAAAAGTAAATTGCGAAAAATCTGTGAGCTGTACATTTTCTTTTGTTAACTATGTGGTAAAATAATGAAATAAAATGACATGGAAACTCCTTGTGCACAATCAAAGAATGGAATTCATTAATTCTTAAACTTTCGCGTTGCATGAATAACACAAAAACGGGAATTGATGCGATTAAATTACCTTTTCAATGCGTGATGTTTCAGCCGAGTTACCTTGATCACAGGCGGACTGACAGTCTAGTAATGGTCGGTGTAACCCGGCTAAAACGTCAGGCATTTAAAAGTTAAATTAATCGCGTTAATTCCCGTTTTAACTCGTGTTAATGGAATTCATTGCCTACAAATGAGAGGAATACTACGCAGTACGTACGAAAAGCAGTAATAATAAGTTTAGGTAATTCTTACCTATTACAAAAAAAAATAACATTAAACATTGCCAGATTGAAAATAGAATACTACAATGAAAACTTGCAACGGCATTTAAATTTAATGTATTTAAAACATTTAATTTTCTCGATTTCTCTTTCCGTTTGACTGGCAGAGTTACTTCCACAAAACTCACCAACCAGCTGTTTTATTCCCTTTAAATATCTGTAAAGGAGTCCTAAGTGTTTTTAGAAAATTTCTAACGTAAATTTTTATCTGTACCACTCTGAACATTCTCCCCAGACACCTTCGAGACAGACGGCCATAACGACGTCTGGCCAGGATGTCTAGCTTACATGAAAGCAAATAGACAAATCACACGGATTTTTTCTAAGCAATGCCCTCAATTAACTTGATGAATTATGAAGGTGTCTACGTTTTTGCCAACAAAAAATATTCGATTCCACTCTTACCAATTTTTAAAAAAAATTACAGCTTGTAAGTGGTTGTGGTATTACAATTATGGTGGTGAAAATGGCCTTCATCATTTCTACAGACTTAAATTATGCTCATGCAAAATTCAGAAGTTCAAACGTGAAAAGGTGACAGACAAATAGCGTTACTGTCACGTTTAGAATAAGGGTTACCTATGTGAAATCTAAGCACGTTTAAAGTATTTTTGATACAACGAACACAATAACTCTAAATTATGATTGTACTTAGCTACAGGGCTACAGTACATCGAAGTATATTTTCTATTATGTAACGTTACATCTAATTTTCAGTAGCCTAATGTCGTTACGTCTATGTAACCAAACAGTTTTAGTTTCATCTTTTAAAAAAATCTTAGACACAAAATCAAACACAAATAAAATAGTATATTATATAGAGTATATTAAGTTACATTATTACATAGTATGGATTTATTTATTTTTAATGGCACACAAAAAATATGAGTTTAATAACTTAAAGCGATAATATAAAATATTGACAGTGAAGTACTTTGGTATAAATTTAATATAACAATATTAATTATGGACATTATAATAAAATATAATAATTTTTTTGGTATATCTTTTGTATCATTTGAAATGACTATGAATACACCGAATATAAAATTAAAATTAAAAGCGAAATGAAAACCAGAAAGAAAACTATTTATTACAAGGGTCTTAGCCCGTAACGTTTCGCTTAAAATATTATTTGGTATATTTTTTTACACATTTTAATTATATTTACCGTTTATTATTTACATAATGTAGGTCAATGAAGACTCTTAACTCCATTTCCGTCTGCTGGAGTTGAGTTTCATTTATTTCCAAGAAAATATAAAAACGTTACCAAATAAAAATAAAATAGTACGCCAAAGGCATCAAAATACTATTTTGTGTATACAATTTTGTACTCGTATAATACTAATAGCGACTATAAACTATTTAACCCAAAACAAGAAGAGCCTTTTTATGTGAATTTTTTTTCATAAATAACAAATGCTTTTCCTGCCGTTGTCATGGAAATGTAGAAAAAAATTACGAAATATTGATAAAAACAACAGATAGATAAGAAATACTTGTATAAGTCATATCCACAAGGTTCCTATTAACTATTACCTATTTAATATCACCTACCATCTAATTAATGAGCTATGTTGACATTGAGTGCATTTAGGTCAGGTGTAAAGATACCTCTTTACACCGTAATACATACGAGGTAATTTACATTGAAGCATTTACATACATAGATACAAACGATCACGCTCGTAGTCCTAAGAG
This sequence comes from Elophila nymphaeata, assembly GCA_955850985.1. Classification (NCBI taxonomy): domain Eukaryota; kingdom Metazoa; phylum Arthropoda; class Insecta; order Lepidoptera; family Crambidae; genus Elophila; species Elophila nymphaeata. Next base: position 18,956,055 of record OY039088.1, on the reverse strand, counting down.
AGTTTCAGCAGAGCCGTAGGTGGCATTTCGTTACAAATAATGCCAAAGTGGTGGTATGGACCTCGCAGTGCCGCCAAATAGTGACAGGTAGCCAGCCTGTTGCCAACAGAAAAGGGGCACCAAACCCAAAAAGTAAAGATCATTCAGTAAAAAGACCAACAAAATCCAACAACCAGGACAGGTTACAATCAAAATCATTTTAGCAGTCCGGGTAATAGAAGCATTTAGTTTGTATGAAAATTAAAAATTAAATTATAATAGATAGATCAGCAAATTTAGGTATCCATAGTGAAAAATAACCAGTTTAATGGTCTGAAATAAAGTTAATGGATCCGATAACAGAATGATATTCCTCAGGATCGCAATAACAGAATGCAATAAAAGTAATGAGTATTGAAAGCTTTGCACATCAAATCGGCCAAGCATGATCTTAAAGAACACTATAATTTAACTTATTAATTTGCAGTTAAGAACTACTAAAACTCGCTTTAAATAGAGCCGATATACCAGTCCATGCTATTTGCACCACACTGTTTAATATTTCTAGAAAGTAATAAACAAATCCTTCTCTTGGTTTATCATCATTATCTTCTTCGACATCATCAAGAGTAATACCGTCTTCATCATCTTCATCTTCAGTTTTTTTACTATCCACTGCATTGATAGTATCATTTTTACCTAGACTCTCTAAATTACTTTTTACTGGCAAGTAACTTGAGTAAAGGGTAATTTTTTCTGGTTTGTTACCGACTTTTTTCAAAGCTTCCACTGATAATTCTTCGACATCTCTGTCTCCTGAGATGTCGTTGTCTACTGGAAGATAGGTGGGCTTTGTTGTTTCTTCTGGACCATCGTCCAGTATTTCAATCTTCTCCCATGGCCTCTTTGTTGTTTTCTCTTCCTCTGTTTTGTTTTTTCCGAAGCCTAGAAATCTGGAATGAAATAAAAGCTCGTGTAAATTTCTATGTAAGAATTGAAGTATTTATTTTACAAACAATTTTGATGGGATTTTAGGAAAGTAGATGATTAAACGCAGGTAAGACACTAATTATCCTAGAATCTTGATGAAAGAGAATTAATGAAAGAAAGTAAGAGGTTTATTGGCGAGTACGGAAATTGACTATAGAAATGTAATGCAACATAAGCATGCACAGATCTATTGATTATAATTCCAAAATGGTCATTCTCCACACGATTACTTTTAGCTCTCCTGACAGAGGGACAGAGGTCCATCGGCAAAGTTATGTAGAGTTACCAAGGTAAACAGTCTTGTTTACTTGGTAATGCCTAAACTAAAAGCAACTACAAAAGAACTACGTACACTACAGTCAACCTAAGGCACCGTCCGCGGTTGGCCGCATCTGTCGTCAATATATTTTTGGTTTAGAGGATCTCCCGAGGCTAAAAGTCACCTGCCTCATTCTTCTCTAATGCAAAGACTCTATTGTTATGTTTGATGGTATTGCGTCATGAATAAACCGCTCTAAAAATACTGGACCTCAGAAATTACCTCCATAAACAATACGACGGTCAAATAGCACCATCACGATCACCCATTATGTGTAAACTTTTTAAAACTCATCGGGGTAAGGGAGGTGGGATTGTTAGGACAAAAAAATATTTTAGGCCGAAAAATAATAAAAATGTTATGAAAGTGAAGAAAACGATTCAGAAACAATTTTCATTTGAATTATCAAATTGTAATACAATCTATAGAATCGATACTAATTGGAGGCTTAATATGGATATTAAGCCAATTAGTGGCGACTTTACAGTAATGACTTATTAAGTAAAATTGTCTCTAAGTTGTTACCTGTAGATTGGCGACGTTATCCTGTCAGCTATATTATTCGCAATCTGATGGTAGACATCCAATGAATGGTGTGGGCCACTTATGTTTGCTTGTGTGGTGTACACACTCACCACGGAGTCCTCATCCAGCGGAAGACTGTGACATGATTGTTGGACCTGGAAAACAAACATAATACTTGAAATATGCTCAAGGATGACACGCAAAATTGAGAACCGTTCCACTTTTTTTTTGCCGTTGTAGTTGCCGGTCATGAATAAGACTACCCTTCTCATCCCGTGGGTATCGTAATGGCTGACTGAAGGAGTTTCTGATGTTAGTAACATTCCACAAAGGAGTCAGTCGTGTGGTGGCGATTAGACCTCCGACAACATTCAATATTATAGTGTCAGTCAACCGACTTGCAATAAAACTATAGCATTGTAGAAACATGGCAAATAAAGGACCAGAGTAGTATTCTCTTTTATTTATTAAAATCGATGAAAGGCACAATAGTTCTCAGCAAGTACTTCTTTGAACATTCCCAGGAACACGTACGTATGAAAGTGAGTTACCGGGCGGAACGTGCAAATAAAAGAGACGACGGGGCGCGTGCCGAGAATGTCTAAGGAGACTTTGTGGACGTCCGCGAACGAATGCGAATGGATATTGGACTAGTGTACTTGAGCGAGAGTAATCTTTCTTGAGATGAAATTCAAATTCATTTCTATTAAGTTTGTATAAATATGATTTACGCGAAATCTCTTGGCCTTCATCTTACTTGACGGTAAGTGATGATAAGGCTACAGGAGGAGTCTAGCTTCACCTGGAACCCTTAACCACAAAGACTCTGGCTATCTTTTCATAAACTGTCGGAACACAATAATCTTTTAACATTATTATTATGGAGACAGATTTTGATAAGATTGTGCTAACAACCCTGGCGTAGTTCTTCTTCTTGTTAATGGCATTTAGGCTCATTTTGACAATTGCCAAAAGGCGTACTTGAGACACATGCCCTGTCACCAACCAAACTGAACACAAATCTGGATGGAGAGTGATTTAATTGTTAATCCGAGAAATGTGCTAACGTTTGCTTACAATTATTATGCTTAGACGGAATCGCTTAGATAGTCTTGCTAGAGCTATGCGGATGTTCTACCCGACAAGGACACTTAAGGACACAGTTAGAGAAATAAAACAACTACCGGAACTGATTTATCTTAGTCAGTTGCATTATAGTATACATTTTGACAACTTTCTGTCGATTGCAAATGGCATATGGCGTAATTATATTCTATAAAATCCGGCTCGAAGGACCATATTAGGGAATATCCAGATGACAAAATTAAAAGCTTGCAATTCAATCGGAAGATAAAAAACAGTCAGAGACTTTACATATATCCATACAAAACTGTTAATTTAATTGCCAAGTCCTATCTCATAATCAGAACTCTTGAAACATGATAATGGTTGAGACAAATTTGATAACGCTACCTTTCTTGCTCATACTCATTTAAAAATGACAGCGGTTTATTAACATTTGTTTTTTTTATCGTATTTGGCTCGAAGTATATTAACAGAGTAATGCGTATATGTGCGTACGGACTACGCATACGAATCTGACTACGGACTGTATACCATAAGCAGCTATACATATTTTACGTCGTTTCGGGTAGTAAACTGTACTGATTTATTTTCGTTTAATACACACAGACGAATGGCTATGATTGTTAAATTCTCTCAAATTGTCTCTTATCTTATGTTCTTTTTTTATGTTACGAGATGGCAAACAAGCTTGCGGCCCACCTGATGTTAAGTGGTCACCGCCGCCTATAGACACTTGCAATATTAAGTGTAAATCACTTAGACCGCAAGGGCGTTTGTCATCCTGGGGACTAAGATGATATGCCCTCCATGCCCAGTAATTACACTGGCTACCTTTCCCTTCAATCCGAAACACAGCGAACTGCTTCACGGCAGAAATAAGGAAGGCGGTGGTACCTACCCAGACGACCCTACATATGGGTCTACCACCAAGTGAAATGTGTTACAACCTTCACATACTGAGATTTTCATTTCAAGGACGAATACTCCAAGAGCCAACAACATCGACACAATCGATCGTTGAATTTTAATCACCGTTCAAATCTCCTGGCTTTCCTCTATAAAATTTGGTCTGTCCTTATTTCACAGCTACCTAGCTGATAGGAAGCAAAAGGTTAAGTTAGGGGAGGTTATCAGTGAGGAAGCTGAGGTCTTGTATGGAGTACCGCAGGGTAGTGTTTTAGGGCCTACCCTATTAATATATAAACATACTCGTAGAATATATAAGTGGTAAAATTAGGAAATTGATTTGGATTTTTAAAACTTTGCGGCATGTGGTACCGAGAGATATTGTAGATGGCCGGGCCTCGCCAAGTAGTCTGTTGAACACTATTTATCTGGCTCTAGTACAGTCTACATCACTGTATGGGGTGGTGCAGGTAAAACCAAATTTCTAGAGTTAGAAAGTGCTCAAAGAAGTCTCTTAAAGGTAATGTACTTCAAAAAATTGCGTTTTCCAACGGAAAATCTTTATCAACTGAGCAATATCCTTTCAGTAAGAAAGCTATATATTGTACAGAGTACCTTGAAACTACACAAAACTCTGCCATATGACCCGGGTATTTTGAACAAAAGAAGGAGAGATGTTAGTAGCTTATACTCCGAGAGGTAAGACTAAATTCGCTCAAACACAATATATTACTCAATCTACTCACTTGTATAATATTGCAAACAGAGAACCATATGATAAAAGTGACAAAGAAACTATGAAACTTATAACTAAATGGCTAAAAACGAAAACTTGGGAAGAGACAGAATCACTCCTTTTATTTATAAAATAAAATCAAAATATTAATTCTGATGACACCACACACATACGCAATACTCGAACGAACACACATACAGGAACGCACACACACACACGCACACACACACACACACACACACACACACAAATGCGCGCATACACACGCACACACACATATTCAGCATAATATCAGATAAATGAGTCCTGTTTACTTATTAATTAGTGCTAAATATGTTCTTTACATCTTTGTTTACATTTTTGTTCTTTTCTGTTATAATGTAACCTCTTAATATCATTAAAGAGGAGCGGGGCTTCTTAATACAGGCCTCAAAGCATAAAAAGAAGCTCCAACCAATTGTGATTAATGTACAAAATTATTAATGGAAAAAAAAGATTTTTATTTAAAAAGAAAAAAAATTAATGTGCACCAAAATTCACATTATGTAATTCCTAATTCAAGAATGAATTTTCTCGTAATAAATGTAACGACACAAATCATTGATCAAAAAGTTTAAACATCACGCAAAGACTTGTAGCTCATAGTACATACGACACTGTGAACTCGTTTCTAATATTTGAGCATTAATACCCCGTCGATGACGAGCATTGCGGTGATATAGAGAGAAGCTGTTTGTATCGTGTTAAATAGTTCCGAACATAAATTTAGTTGTACAATGGATCGTCTATGATTCTCACAGCTCATCTTTGAACCGCATCGAATGGTCTTAGCTGGCATTAAGGCGTTTTAGCCCATAAATGCTACTAAGGTAATTCGCGTGTATGTTCCCTGCTTACGGCTGAACTGGGTGAAAAACAATTTGTGTATGTGTAAGAAAACGTCATGTTTGTGACTTCTTGAAAATGTCAGGATTTTTCCCTTTGATTTTGAAATAGAAATTCTAGTGACATGTTTTGGTTTATTTGAATCTCAAATTTGAATGCTAGACGACGATATTTGTGGAATAATTTTATTTTTGCGTTTACAAACGCGTAAATATAATACTAGAAAAATGCACTGAAAAAAATCGACTTGCCTCAGGCGGGACTCGAACCCGCACCTTCCACAATCCGGGTGGACGCGTTAACCAATTTCGCCACCGAGGCACTGCTTTTCGCTGTCGAAATTTGTCAGTGCTTGGTGCTTATATTTTTATGGTAAACATCGTTTCATCAAATCTTTGAAATTTGCACTTCCAAGACCCGAACGAAATATTTTTGCAAATATTTGACGCCCAGCTAAGATGAAACTACCTTACATTATGGAATAATTTTATTTTTGCGTTTACAAACGCGTAAATATAATACTAGAAAAATGCACTGAAAAAAATCGACTTGCCTCAGGCGGGACTCGAACCCGCACCTTCCACAATCCGGGTGGACGCGTTAACCAATTTCGCCACCGAGGCACTGCTTTTCGCTGTCGAAATTTGTCAGTGCTTGGTGCTTATGTTTTTATGGTAAACATCGTTTCATCAAATCTTTGAAATTTGCACTTCCAAGACCCGAACGAAATATTTTTGCAAATATTTGACGCCCAGCTAAGATGAAACTACCTTACATTATGGAATAATTTTATTTTTGCGTTTACAAACGCGTAAATATAATACTAGAAAAATGCACTGAAAAAAATCGACTTGCCTCAGGCGGGACTCGAACCCGCACCTTCCACAATCCGGGTGGACGCGTTAACCACCCGGATTGTGGAAGGTGCGGGTTCGAGTCCCGCCTGAGGCAAGTCGATTTTTTTCAGTGCATTTTTCTAGACGATATTTGTGTTTGAGAGAATTATGACTTATTGCCGGCCGTTGGTTGTGCATGTTCATTCATGTTTATTTCACGTCAAGATTGTCCCTTTTCTAATTTAGCTTGCCTTCTTATAAAAAACGAATGAAAAAGCTGTCTGAAAATGGAATCTGAGAGAGAAATAATAAAGTAATTTAATAAGTATTATAATCAGCATTTTGTTCATACTCTAGAGAGTATGTACCTTTGTGTTAGAGAGTATTTATATTTTACTGGATGGTAGACACACGTATGTAGGGTCGTCTGGGTAGGTACCACCGACTTTCTTATTTCTGATGTGAAGCAGTTCGCTGTGTTTCGGATTGAAGGGAAAGGTAGCCAGTGTAATTACTGGGCATGGAGGGCATATCATCTTAGTCCCTAGGATGGCAACGTACTTGCAGTGTTAAGTGCTATTAAATATTGCAAGTGTCTTAACACCACTGTCACTTAACACCAGGTGGGCCGCAAGCTTATTTCATCATCAGCAGCTCATTAATGTCCCCACCGATGGGCTCGAGCCTACCCAACGAATTATGAAATTCCTAATTCGTTGAGCCTACCCCATATTAGGGGCGATTAAGCCTTAGTCAACAACGCTATCCAAGTGCGCATTAGTCAAGCTTGTTTGCCATCTCGTATTATAAATATATATATATTTAATATTAAGATTATCCCTTTTCTTATTTAGCCTGCCTTCTTATTAAAAATACTAATGAAAAAGATGTCTTAAATTATAATCTCAGAGAGGAACAATAAAGTACTTCAATTAGTATTTTAATGAGCATTTTGTACCTACTCTAGAGATTATTTATGTTAAACAGAAAAGAGAACATTGTAAACGAAGAAATTGTATTTAAATTATTTTGTTCTTGATAATCACAAGGCAGATTAAGTTGGGGTAATTTTGCGGTAAACATTGACCCGAAACTCTGAGTTGTACTTGTACTTCCTTAATCACATCCCTGAGGCGATAAAACCCTAAACACCAATGTTCCACGCTCATCACAAAGTTTCTCATTATTTACTTACTAAAAGTAAAGTGATTCTGGGTGCTCTCCAACATCGACAGAGTTCCGTACCAATTGTCTTGTTTATTTAGCTGACGTCGTGAAATTTAATAACTTTGGCAGCAATAGGGTTGTCACTGCTCAACTTGGAAATTGTAAATGTTGTTTAAACAGCAGGCTTATTTTTTAAACACCAGACAGTAAGTCTGTTTTACATTCTATTAGTCAATCTCAACTACATCGAAATTAATACATGACTGGACTGCTATGAAGCCCTAAATAAGGCAGGTAAGGAAAACAACTTATCAGCTCAGAAAGGGAACGCCTCATTTTTTCCATGAACGCTACGGAAAGGTGGCTACAAAACGACTACGGACCGTGACTATGTGATGACTACGGATCGCCTGTTTTTTATAGTATAATGGGCGATACGATTGCAAGCTGATAAGTGTGCAACGACCTTTTCCGTAGCAAAGTTTACGTACTGCTGCTGATACACTTTGGTTGTGTTGTTAGTTGGACGCCTGTTTGACGTCGAGGCAATACGATCTCTTTCTGATTGGATATGTGTGGTGTGCTTTGACCTTCAACCATCCGCAAAAGCATTCTCCAGGAAGTTTATCGTCAGATAGCCGGCCAACTATAAAAGTATGCCGAAACCATAGATATACGAAAGTGTAGATGGGCAATGTGAAAGAGAAAGGGCATATATACTAACACATATATTAGAGCGAGATAGATGGACGAGATTGATTCCGGTACACGCAGATGGCATATGTCGGCCTGTCTGTCACGTAGAAAAGAAAAAAAAGAAAACTACATTTTGGTGCTTCGAGCCGGATTTGAACCAACGACCTATGGATCCAAATGAAGTGAACGAAAGTTGAATAAATTAGAAGTGAACTGTAAAAATGTTTAAATAATATATTACAATAACAATATTTAAAAACTACAAACTATTAATAGTAACTATAAAACACACACGTTGCCCTGAGACGTTGACATAATACCAGCTGACAAGAAGACTTATAATTTTGAAAAAAATATTGATAGCCAAAAACATTTGATTAGTTGACAACCCTAAATTAATAGATAGCGTAAGAATGGAAGTGATTTACATTAAATCTTAGTGTCTGTTTATCTCTCGGATAACAATTGTTATTTCGTGAAATGACTTGACATAGATTGCAATACATTTAAATTGCTTTGCAAATTGTCCGAGTGTTTGTCTAACCGTTTAAGAGGATTAGGAAAAGGTAGCTTCTTAAGCTTAATGTTTGTCTTTAAAGATAACTATAGATATATATTAACAGACATTAAACTAAGTAATAAATATACACGGAATGCTGAGTTGATTTTGAGTATAACATCTTTCCTGGTTGCTGGCTTTTGCATTGATTACTTACTAAAGGATTGTTACTTTTTCGGTTTGGCGCCCCTGTCACTATTTGGAGGCACTGAATGAACCATACTGCCAGATGTGGCTTTTTGTGTAACAAAATGTTACCTAAGACTCTGCTCAAGCCTAATGGGAGCGTGATTGTACGTATGTATTTTGCCGTGGCAACCTATAATTAAGTCTGCACTTAGAAGGAGCACTTAGTTTTAAGCTGTAATAGTGTAAGATTTGTTGGTTGTCCTAAAATAAATAAATAAACTGTGACAAATACAGGATCATAACTTATACACAAATGTTCGTGTTCGTATCGCAATCATGTTTATCAGGATTCTAATCCGAACCGCTGATGTGTAACCTAACCTTACTGGCGAATTTATGGAATATGTCTCTACCAAATAGAGTCTTGAGACTATAATTGGTTCTTCTAGATTCTTCGAGATGAATCGGAAGACGTGTGTAAAATGTACTAGTGATGATGTAACAAATTTGATCATCAAATTACCCGAACGCATTGCCATGCACCTTGGATCCAATGCCAGGACGCTATTAACAGGCTGATCACGTATTTTGATCCTTAAATGTGACAATGGAAGTTTTCGTATACTATTTATTGTCCTGTTGTGCAACTTATAAAATAGATTGACCGACAAAAAGATTCTACATCTGGATCTACGTATTTCCAAGAGTGTAAAAATGTCGTTCCTCATCACAAAGTACCTGGTATATATATATGAAATGGAAATTCCTCATCTTACAGGAATAAAATAAGGCATGACTTGGTGTTCATAACACCAAGTTCGTAACCACATTGCTCACGGTGGGCTGAAAGATATTTCTTTTAGAAGTTAGCCACACCTTTTGTACTTTTAATAATCTAATGTTTTTTATAGTCATAGATTTCAAAGTCGAATGAGGTAATACGATAATACAACATAGGTCCCACAGTTGGGCAGAAACCTTCCTTCATGATAGAAATGCTGATAGATTATAGAGCTGTACTTTACATACTTTGGTTGAATGGTGGAAGTATAAAATCCACAACCTTCCCCATATCCTGACAGGCGGTTTATTTCACATCGTACCTTAGTGTCCTAACATCATTGAACCGAACGCGAAAGTTTCCATGAAGCATGCACACCCAGATATTAATGTTGGTATTAAACATCATTATCGGTTTGATTACCATCTGTTGGATACCAATAAAGTGACGTAGTTAGCTTATTGTTTGACGAATTTAATGCGTGATGTCATAATTAAGTCTATGCAATGAAATATAAGTAATCTGTTTTTTATGTTATTTCCATGGCAGATAAGCCTATGACCTACCTGGTGGTAAGCAGTCAACGTACCATATAATAGCATCTATTGGCAATACTGGCGTAACACCTACGCTCTGCCAACTCTAGTCTCCTTCCCTACCTGTTTCCTAACAGCCAAGGGGTAGTTATCACCTTATACTCCGTCCACCAATCCGCATTGGGCAAGCGTGGTGGACTACTGCCTAAACCTCCTTCGATGACAAGGAGAGGCCTTGTGTCCCAGCAGTGGGTCGAATTATAAAAGCTGTTATGATGATAAATTGATACTGTTCCAGGTCCAAATAAATACTCGCTTATCCACCATAATTATGTCAGTTGAGGTCCATCATAATTATCTATTCAGTTTCACCATAATTATGACAGCAATGCATTCTTCGTATTTCGTCTACACAGTACGGAGAACCGGCGTAAGTTTGGTAAAACTGAACGTGGTTAGGAACACTGGATTCACCAATATGATGGACCAATCAAATGAAAGATTCGTCGTCTTCGAAAATCTATTTGTGTTATAGTTATATCAAACCTGTAACGCCATCTGTGTTAACTATGCTAAAACTTAGCTGTATGTAACTATTGTCTATTACCTATCTAATAAATTTAGTCTATGTGTCAACCGCACCGATAGTGTTTTCATTATAGGTTATGGGCAAAAAATTACAAGTAAATAACTAGCTATTTTTGTTGTGTCGGGACGATTAGTGTAAAAAATGAGTTCCAATTATATTACAAACGTGCCAAAACTGAAGGGACGTGAGAATTTCGACGATTGGGCGTTCGCGGTCGAGAATCTACTAGTTCTGGAGGGTGCCGACGTCTACTTGAAGACAGAAGCCACCGACGAAGCAGTAGCGAAAGCAGCAGATGCAAAAGCGCGAGCTAAATTGATTTTAACAATAGACCCGTCTTTATTTGTGCATATAAAGGAAACAAAGACCACGAAGCAATTGTGGACAAAATTGCGATCATTATTCAATGATTCAGGTTTTTCGAGGAGGATTACTTTGTTACGTCATCTCATTTCTATAAGGTTAGAAAACTGTGAAAATATGACGAATTATGTGTCTCAAATAATCGAAACATCTCAACGCTTAAATGGAACAGGATTCAACATTAATGACGAGTGGGTAGGTTCACTATTGTTGGCTGGATTGCCGGAACGATTTATGCCTATGATTATGGCTATAGAACATTCTGGAATTCCGATCGTTTCGAAACGTCAACACTGACAGCCAAACGTCAAAATCGAATGACACTCATTTGAAGAAAATAATTACTTGTTTTCGGTGCAAACAAACGGGCCATTATCGTAATCAATGTCCACTTTTGAACGAAAAAAAGGAAAACAAGAAGCAGAATAACGCTTTTAATGTTGTATTTCTCAGCGGACAGTTCAGTAAAAGTGATTTCTACATTGATTCGGGCGCAAGTACCCATATGACGGCGAACGAAAGTTGGTTGAAGAATCCAGATTATTCATCAAGTTTACCTGAAATAATTATTGCAAACAAAACAAAAGTTCCAGTTTTATGCTCAGGTGACATAGATATTACAACAAGCTACAATTATAATATAACAATAGAGAATGTGTTATGTGTTCCGAGTCTCACGACGAATTTGTTATCAGTCAGTGAGTTGATAAGGAAAGGTAACAGTGTTGTATTTGAACCTGAAAGATGCTTAATAAGGAACAAAGAAGGAGTTTTGATTGCTGATGCAGAACTGGTGGATGGAGTTTATAAAGTTAATCAACAAACAAGAAAGTGTTTATTGGCATCAACTTCAGTAAATGGGGAGATATGGCACAAAAGGCTTGGTCATATCAACAGCAATGATATGAATAAGATGAAGCGTGGTGGAATAGTTGAAGGCTTGGATTATCCTGATGGATTTACAACAAGCAAGTCGAGTTGCAAGACATGCTGTGAAGGAAAGCAGTCCAGATTACCTTTTTCCACTGGTTCACGTTCATCAGAAATTCTTGAAATAATTCATTCGGATATATGTGGCCCCATGGAAAGTCTGTCAATAGGTGGTGCAAGATACTTTCTGTTATTCATTGATGACTACAGCAGAATGCTCTTTGCAGAATGACCTTTATTTACTTTCTGAAGAACAGGAATGAAGTGTTGAAGTACTTCAAAGAATTCAAGGCAATGGCAGAGAATTATCATAATAAAAAAATTAAAATATTACGAACCGATAACGGCCGGGAATATTGCAGTAATGAGTTTAAAAGTTATTTAAAAAAAGAAGGAGTTATTCATCAGAAGACTAACCCGTATACGCCCGAACAGAATGGACTCAGTGAAAGGTCGAACCGTACAATCGTGGAGAGAGCGAGATGCTTGCTTTTCGAAGCAGATCTAGAAAAGAAATTTTGGGCAGAGGCTGCTAATACAGCTGTCTATTTAAAAAACAGATCAGTAGCTTCAGGAATTGAAAAGACTCCATTTGAAGTTTGGACTGGGAAGAGACCAAATTTGCAGCACATACGTATATTTGGGAGTCCTGTAACGGTGCATGTACCTAAGGAAAAAAGATGTAAATGGGACAAAAAGTCAAAACAACTTATACTTGTTGGTTTCTGCGACAATGTGAAGGGTTATAGAATTTATAATCCAGAGAAAAATACTGTTATAACAAGTAGAGATGTTGTGATCCATGAGAAAACAAAGAGAGAACAGACTGTCCCTGTTTACATAGAGAATACAGATTTAGTGGGGGAATCAGTGTGGCAATCTGTAATGAAACTAGAATTAGATCAGTCTTGTTCAAGTGAGTCAGAATATATGGATGGTGAGGAAAATGAAAGTGAAATGGAAGAGATAAAAAATATACATTCTGAAATTCCGGACTCACAGACTGAAGTTATACCACGTGATCCCGAGACTTCTGAGAAGAATGAAGATGTACCACTTGATCCAGAAACTAGCACAAGAAGCAAAAGGCAGAGGAAACCCCCTGCGAGATACGGCTATGCAAACATTTGTACTGCATCCATGGGAGAAGATGAATTGACATACGCAGAGGCTGTCAGTGGTCCTGAAAAACAACAGTGGTTGCAGGCGATAGCAGAGGAGCTACAGTCATTTAAAGACAATCAAGTGTGGGACATTGTTGATGCTCCAGATAATGGAAGTGTAGTGCAGTGTAGATGGGTGTTAAAAAAGAAATTTGATTGTGAAAATGTAGTGAAATACCGTGCTAGACTTGTTGCTAAAGGCTTTACACAGAAAGCCGGAGTGGACTACCAAGAAACCTTCTCACCGGTTATTAGGCATTCTACTTTAAGACTGTTATTAGCGTTAAGTGTAGAGTTGAATATGGATATTACCCATTTAGACGTAACCACAGCCTTCCTTAATGGTCATCTAAAAGAAAACATTTTTATGCATTTGCCAGATGGTTTTCAAATTAAAAAGAATTCAAATAAAGTGTTGAAATTAAAAAAGGCTGTTTACGGTCTGAAACAGTCCTCGTTGGCTTGGTATCAAAAAGTTGAAACAACCTTGTGTAATTTAGGGTTTGCTAAGAGCAAACATGAACCTTGTGTATTTATGAAAGGTCATAGTGTTAATGACAAGATTATTGTTGGAATTTATGTCGATGATTTTTTAATTTTCTCTAATAACATGTCAGAAACTGAGAGTTTGATAAAAGCCTTAAATACAAACTTTAAAATAAAAAATCTCGGTCAAGTTAAGCAATATTTAGGCATGAACATAAATATAGATAGAAATACAAATGTGGTTACAGTAGATCAGGAGAATTATATTGAACAATTACTTAAAAAGTTTGACATATCTGATTGTAACCCTGCTGACACTCCTATTGAATGCAGGTTAAATATTGAAAAAAGTAATGTTTTGGAATCTCAATTGCCTTACCAAAGATTAATAGGAAGTCTAATGTATTTGGCTGTATTAACCCGACCAGACATTGCTTATTCAGTGAGCTATCTAAGTCAGTTTAATAATTCATATTCATATACTCATTGGAATTATGCTAAACGAATTTTAAAATATTTGTCAAAAACTGTAGATTATTGTTTAAGATATTCCAAAGGAAAGGCAGAACTACAAGGATTCGTAGATGCCTTTGATAGGCGATCATACACTGGATTTTGCTTTGTGAAATGTGGATCTGCCATTTCTTGGGAAAGCAAAAAACAAAGAACAGTAGCATTAAGCAGTTGTGAAGCTGAGTACATGGCTTTATCAGAAGCATGTCGAGAAGCCATCTACTTGCAGAGTTTGCAATTGGAATTAACAGGTCATTGCAATAAAATAGTGCTATATAATGATAACCGGAGTGCTTTGAAACTGGCAAATAACCATCAGTCTCATAAACGATCAAAGCATATTGATGTGCGATATAACTTTATCAGAGATGTGATTTGTAACGATATAGTTGAAACAAAGCATTTGCCAACTTCCAGCATGCCCGCTGATTTATTGACGAAGGGATTGCCAGAGGTAAAGCACTACAAATTTATGAAAGCGCTTGGAATCATTCATAAATAAGTTATCTGTGTTCTTAAATTAGTTTCAGTTTCTACATTGCAAAACTTTGTAATTGGTGATAAGATTGTATTAAATTTTGATATAGTGGGGGTGTTATAGTTATATCAAACTTGTAACGCCATCTGTGTTAACTATGCTAAAACTTAGCTGTATGTAACTATTGTCTATTACCTATCTAATAAATTTAGTCTATGTGTCAACCGCACCGATAGTGTTTTCATTATAATTTGGTTGTAAGATACGGATGTGCTGCCCAGGAACCGGTGAAGACAGATCATCCAATCCAGTTGCAACCATGATGCTGACCACAATCCTCAGACATGAGTGACTGCTCAAAGAGAGATACAAAAGGTAGTTTGAGGTAGCTACAAATCTAATTGAGACGAACGCTCTTAGATTTCCAGATATTTGCCGTTTTTAAGATTTCGGTGCGTATGCACGAGACTTATATGAAAAACTATTTATTAAACAGCGTTATAGAAATATTTCGGATTATATTAATTAATCAAAGCAACTATAAAAAAACGTTCAAAGACCTTTATGTATCATTGACCGCGATTTGGGAGCAGTGATGCAAAAAGTGTATTGAAATTATTATCGTAGGTATTAGAAAAACTACTATTTGCTGCATTATCATAATGACATAACAAAAATAATTGAATAGTAATAATACACAAGGGTAAAGTAGACTGTGGTAGGCAATGCATGTTAAGTGAAAATGTTCTACGTGCATGTGTGGGTGTGATAGATAGAATAATCTTTATTGTACATCATCAATATCAGGAACATACATAAGATAAAACACCAGAAACAACAATTAAATGAACAATGGGTGGTCTTATCGCTATAAGAGCGATCTCTTCCAGACAACCTTTGGATGGACAGAAAAGACATGGTGTTAAAAATGAGGGAAGTCATTGATGTACCGTGCAATAAATAGATAGCTTTAATAATATAGTTATATTATATACATACATACAGTTATATTAAAAGTACGTATAATACGAGTACATTCCTATCCTATATTTATACATACTTAAACACATACTTGCCAATTTTTACACATATACAATTATACATATACAACATGTAAATGAAATAACCAACACCCTGAATACAGGTGGTTGGGTTGATGTCTGAGTGGATTTCAATATTTAAATTTTTTTTTTGAAAAAAAAAACAAAAAAAAAAGAAGCCGATCCCAACCACCTGTTTTCAGGGTGTTGGTTATTTCATTTACATGTTGTATAAATAATGTACAGAAAGACTAAATCACATTGCGAGATAGTGATCTTTGACTGTGCTTATAAATAATGCCCGTGACTTGGAAAGGACAAAGGATACTTTTAGTGCAATAACCGACACTCGCCACTAGTAACTAGTAAATTACTAATTATTTGTTCATCAAGACAAAAGTTTACATATTATTTATATATGATTGTTAAATTATTTGGGGTCGCTAATATAAAAAACCATACATGGACGAAAAGGGTGACCACATGGGCGGGGCCACAAGGCAATAGAAAAAGAGGCAGACCTGTAGTGAGATGGGAAGATGAACTTAAAAAAACACCTGGCTCCAACTGGATTCAAGTGGCACAATCTAGAGAGGACTGGCTATCTTTGGAGGAGGCCTTCACCCACAGAGGGGCTCTTGCAGATCAATAATTTAATGGAGAAATAAATCCTTTTTTATTTTTATTTTATTTTAATAGAAAAAAGACTCATAATAATAAAGTGTAGTACTTACCAGAAAAAACAAAATAAACGTAACCAACTCCATTTTATCGCCAAAGCCTTCGCAGTATCTTAAACTTCTTACTGCGCTTAAACCTCCAGAACCTGAACAGGTGAGCTGCGCGCGCGCACATCGGATTGAATGCGAATCTTCTACGTGCGCAATGTTTACGCTTTTGGAAGACGCTCCAAGGAGCTGTCGTATGAGCACCATTTTTGTCTTTTGGCGGACAAATAAATACTTAATTTTTTATATTTATTTAATATAGAATATTAATTAGCACTTCGTATGCACTTCATTATTCAAACAATTATTCAATACTATAATGTTATAATTTTGTTATTGGATGATAATAAAATACATAAATAAAAATCTCGATTGGAGTCCCGTCTCATGAAATGTCCCGTGTATTTTAACAGGATTTTGTGCAAGAGTTTGAATTTGATTAAATTTCTTCGTCTTGAATGTATAGCCGCCCTATTGGTCTAGTGGTTTGTTGTAAACAGTTTATATTTCAACTCTGATAAGAACGCTTCAAAATAAGCATATTTTACAACTGTGTACACTGAAGGACACCAGAAGCGAAGGGGTTATATACTATGATGCCGCTAATCCCCATGCCGTAGAATAGTGACAAGTTACCAGCCTAGTTAAATAAAATGTGCATCAAACACAATAAAGAACAAACAACAAATAAAACAAGAACAGACAACTTAAAATTAATAATAATCATACGTGTAACTAACGATAAATTTTCAATTAATAAAAAAATCTATTATTATCTCTTTTATTTCATTTACAATTATAATGTTCACTGCACATTGTAAATAAAAAAACTTTTGCAGATTTAACTCGCGTGTAATTAGATTTTACATTGTTGTAATTTTACTTTGTTGTTTACATAGTTGTTATTATTGCCCGACAATAATAACAACATGTAAAATCTAAATACACGCGAGTTAAATCCGTAAAAGTTGTTTCATTTACAATAAATACAAAATTATATGTCTAAATGACATTTAAAAGTACATAAATGCAGTTCCTCATCAGTAGCAAGATCAGGGTCCCGGCTACCGGTGATTAAGAATCCTTCTCATTTTACGGGCCATGTCTAGAAGTACTGCCTTCTGCATCTGACTCTTGATCCATCCACCTAACGCGAGCCTCTTAAGGTGTTTATCAAGACTCTTGGCTACCAGACCATGGGCGGATTTGACTATGAATATGAATATATGACTAGCTGAATCGATGTCCCACATGTCAAAAGTGTTATTATTACTATTTTTATCCTTGCAGAATACAAAAAATACATTGAAAAGATTTATAATATCTCATATCAACTCATCATTTGTTGGCGATGCAATTTCTTCGACATTATTAGGCGAAGTGAACTCGGGCCGTCATTCAACTATTGCTTAGGTCTTGCGTGCGCCTAATAAATAAATTTTATTAGGAATAAATCATCGATTCCAAATATCCTCCTAGAACAATAAATCATGGTGTCGCTATCGACCTTTGCGCGTGCGCCGCTCCGTGAGCAGACAACCAATCAGTCCCAGATAGTTTGATAGTATCATTGACCATATTATTACATAAACAAATGTTTTACCTGCTTCACACTGTGTCTTCTCCATTAGAAACCCCACAGAAAAAGGTATATTTTGATGTTCTTGCAACAGCTTTCTGTTGCAAATAAAATTACTTGTCAATGCAAAAATTTAAACTGACAGTTTTGTTCTAGAACTTTACTATTGTTAACAGCATGGTATAGTGTTCATACAAATGGTTTTCCTTATACATTTTGTAAGCTTGATTACGATTCGACTAAGTTAGAGAAGATATGATGCAAATATAGCTCCTTTAACGCTGTCTGAAACCAACTCAAACCACTGTAAATCATTTCTCGGTGCGAGCAAGACTCTACTCAGGCCCGTACTTCTCTTGTAAGTATAGCAAGCACAAAATTTGATTTTATAAGTTCAATTTTTTTACATTTACAAGGGTATTTATTCATGAAACTCATAGATTTATTGTTACTAACGCTTATAGATTGGCAATGAATCTACCATGGCGAGACCAAAAATTAACTAATGTGTGAGTATTGCGTGTGTGCGTGATAAATAGTACTGCAGTCTGACAGTTGCTGTCTTTTCTACGTGATTGACAGGCCGACTTAGGCCGCCTGCGTGTACGTGAAATGGTCTCGTCTATCTATCTCGCTCTAGCGAGTTTCTCCCGAGTTCTTGTTGTAGAAACACGTGTTGAGAGACTCCTCTTTAAACCCAAATCAACATTACAATTTTTGTTACTTTAGTTATATTATGGCAAAATCCGTACTTTTAATGCATCGTGACGCCGTTAACAATTAAGAATAGAAAAGAAAAATAGGTACAATTTGTACACTGAATTGAATGAAAGTCAATTTATGTTGATGCCATTGGTTCAAGAGTCTACCAGGAGGCCTTGTTCTGAGAAGAACCGGCAAAAAACTCAACGAGTTTTATCCTCCCTTTACAGTACTAGGTGTAAGTACTCGGATTTGTCTAGAGGTTTAACCCTTAACTGTAGTCGGGGGCCAGTGAATCCATGTTCAATCTTTGACCGCGAGTAGAAAACACGGCGTATGGCCTAGCTCCTCCTGCTTCTAGGTACATTCTGAAAGTACATTTTGTTACTTTTGTAACATTTTCACATGACATTAGCAAAATGAGTACGTTTAATGCGTCGCGACGCCATTAATTAAGAATAGAATATCTCTCTCTAATACACTTGTTAGTACGCTCTTCCTCTTTCACATTGCCGATCTACAGTTTCCTACATCTATGGTAAAATTATTATGTGAAAGCATTGCTAACACAGTAAGATATATTTTAATATCATTGCAGAAGAGTCTAGACGATTCCTATAACCGTCTAGCCATAGTTGTTTTTCTACGTTGCTCAACTAAGTTCATAAAATATTCAATATAACTGTTCTCCCGATTGCAACCAACTCATATACTAATCTATATTACTTATAATAATATTATAGAGCGAGAAAATCTATCTGTTTGTAAAAGCCTATTAGCTTAAACCTTAACTGATTTCCCCCACGCCTGAATTTTTTTGTGTTTTTTAAAAACATATGCATCAGGCGCATCCGCCATTTTGGCTAATCTCATTAAGCCGTGTCCCCACTAGGGCCGCGCGGCTTTTTGTAACCGCGCGGCCCGGCCTCGCGAGGCTTTCTTGTCATATTATTTTAGGCCTTGCTCACGTACACACTCACGAGGCTTGGCGGCGCGGCTTGGCCTCATGGAGCCGTGCGGCCCTAGTGGGGACGCTGCTTTACGTTGCTACTCGCGGTGGAAGCCGGAAGTTTGACGCTACACCTTTTACAGAGTGGAGGTACGTACCTACGTTTTGGGGGTCGCGCGGCCCCCAAGATACGAAAGTTTTTAGTAAATATTTTATTTCATAAGTCGCGAGCAAAAGCTAGTACTTGTTTTCATAAACGTAATTTCTTTACGTAATTTAAAAGAAAGTTTTTGTTTGAAACGTAGCTCTTAGGGTTAGCAAGTTAATTAAACTTGCTAACCTTGAAAGCATCGTATACCTTTTGGACTTCTGGAAACCTTACTCACCGGAAAAAATCAAATGTGCTTACATTAAAATAACTACAAACTACACAAAGACGAGAATGCAACTTGGGAACTATTAAGCAATTTGAGGTGGCATGATCACGACTAGGTCAAAGGACACCTCAGGCAGCTCAGAAAGCCACAGTCGTTTCTAATCAAAATGGCGGCGTTGCAGTGACATATTTAGTGATATCTTTTTAATAGTTTTTAACATTAGTTAGGAGATATTGTCATAGCCATATATATAATATTCACTTAAGGATACATTAGGCATTTCCAATTTTTTACAACAGCTAATAATTATGGAATATTTTTTGCGTTTACAAACGCGTAAATATTTTGAATACTAGCAAAACTACACTGAAAACCTTTTTCTAGTATTAATAGTTATTTATTATACAAGAGTGGAAAGTTCCTTTTTAACCGCGTGCTCGATTTGGATGACCGAGCAAGCGAAGGATTCTAAAGTTGAATCACGAGCGCAGCGAGTGATTCTAAATTAGAATCCTGAGCGTCAGCGAGGGAAACAAACGAGCACAAGGTGAAAAATCTTTCCACTCGAGTGCAATACGTAACTTTTCATCCCACCTCAGCGAGGAAATGACAAAATAATCTTCATTCTAATCATAAATTTGGCACCATAGAGGTTACATTAAATAGGTTTAATGACGTTTTGAATTTACAATTATATTGAGTACTCATTATATGTGATGTTCTAAATTCAGATCTACTTTGCCGCTCAAGCGAATAAAATAGAATTTTCCAGCCAGATTTCGAAGCGCAAAATTACACTTTCCGAGGTGGTGGGATGAAAAAATATTTACGCGTTTGCAAACGCAAAAAAATATTCCATAATGTATGGTAGTTTCATCTTAACTGGGCGTCAAATTTCAAAGATTTGATGAAACAATGTTTACCATAATAATATAAGCACCAAGCACTGACAAATTTCGACAGCGAAAGCAGTGCGTCGGTGGCGTAGTGGTTAACGCAGCCGCCCGGATTGCGGAAGATGCTGGGTTCGATTTCCGCCGATTTGTTTCATTGTATTTTTTCTAGCTAATAAATAAGAATTTTTACATACATACATATAATTAATCTTATAATCCCAAAGGCACAAGGGGTTTAACAAAGCTTTAGGTTGCATTTGGTTACATATAAAGCCACATCTGGCCATATGGGCCATACTGTACCCCAAAAATAGTGACAGGTTGCCAGCCTGTCGCCTAAACAGGACATTTTTTTAAGATATAATTGATTTTTTTTTTGTTTTTTTACACGAAAAGGACCGAAATACACGGACGAGACGTTAACTAAAATAATTAGGAACCTACTTTATTGCAACCTCAATGTTTTTATGAGTGAATAAACGCTCGGACAACCACACAGCTATATGTCACAACCAGTGATGCGGGTTACATTAACAATATAAGGCAGACATTTGCAATTTAAATAAAAACACACAATAAATATTGACAACAAAACAACAGATAAATTATTAGTATTCAAAACTCAACACCAATATAACAATAAACAAAAAGGGTTAAATAACAAGAGGAAGCAAAATTAAATAATAATAATATAATAGGTAGCAATAATATTAATAAATACCCAACATTAAAATGGATACAAACTACATACATACATTATTAAATAGTACATACATACCCACAACTAGCTTTTTATAATCAATTCCAACATCTATCGCTTTATTAAATTTATCAAAATCAGTTAGGCAGGCTTAGGTGTGTTAGCGTAAGATAAAAACTCACTTTGGTATTTACCTTTCTTAATTTACTTATTATTAGATAGAATTCCAAAAAAGTTAAATATTTATTGAAAAATTAATTTTACTTCTCTGTTTAAATATGCCATCTATCTTTCCTACCGCACACTACAACTTGCATATGAACCGAATTCAAAGTTCAAACATGAAGCAACTACGCCCCCACTCTGTAACTATTAATTTAAAAGTAAGCTGACAGATGGCGCTGTCCTGCTTAATTTAACAAAGCCAGGAGCTAGAATATAAATTTGTTACTTTTTGACTCTTACCTTCAATTTTATACTGTATATAACTTGTCTTAATCATCATAAATATCAATATAAAAGTATAGCCCGTATTAAAACATGTTTTGAAAACTAGCCACATATACTATAAACAATAATAATAATTTATTTTGGGTAAAACAATTAGAAAACCTAACTTTTTTCTATCTTGATTCAAATTATTTTGGAAAACCTACGCCATTTGCTGTTTCTTTTTACTCTATGCAAATAAGAGGGACGACAAGCTGCCCACAGTCAATCAACTCACGAACGAAAGCGAAAGTATTCGATCAACGTCGTCAAAGTTTCTATAGCAACGGTTTGTTTGTGTTTTGTTGTCATTCATAATTATTTTTACCTTGATAATACATGTTAAGCTATTGTGATTGGGAAGTTTGAGAAGAATTACAAAGATGTCTTTTAAATCCCATACCAATAATCCTTGCTCCAGTAATTTAAGTTCAGGATCTAAAAATGTAAAAAGTTGCAAACGCGCCGGACCACGAAAAGTTTTACTATCCAATAACATTGCTCCCTACCCAGATAATGCCAAGAGCTGTTCCACTGGTGCTATAATGGAAAAATGCAATTATAATCACAGACATTTCACTAAATCTGACTTCACTTTCGCCAAAAAAAATACCAGAAAGGAGTGTATTGATTTCTGTAAAAAATGCGGTGATCAAAAACCAAGTACAAGCGATAGTTCTAATTCTGATAAAGCGCATAATGTAAAATCAGTGCAGAAAATAAATAGTGATAGAAGAAATGTTAGGAAAAATGATAAACCTAAAATAAATGCTAAGAACGTTAAATCAAACGGAGTGAAGCAATATTATAGAAACGAGAATTTTAAATCGACTGATTCCATTCAAGAAACGGAAATGGATTTTAGAAAAATATCTTTAGATACTATTAAAGAAGTAACAGATACTGATAGTGTAGTTGAAATATACGACGTTTATACAGATTCTGGAGAAGAAATAGGTTTTATGGACACGGAGGATCCCCAAAAGTTGGACCAAATCAAAAAGTTCAGAACAGAAAACTTTTTTGAATGTCATTCTGTGAAGTCCCGAGTTGATCACAAAGGCAGCGTCACCAGTTTAATCGATCACAAATGCGCTTATCGATTCTATTTGAACGATCGATTATTCCCTGTGCCTTTAAATTCTGATTATAAAGGTACTGTGAGATGTATTGAATGTCATTTACCTATCGATCTAAAGTACGATTCCTTTTCAAATATTCCAAATGGTACGATACAGGCTAAAGTAAAAATGGATGATGAAGCACAAGATATGATATTAATTCTACCTGTAAAAGAATCTTTAGTAATAAAACAGAGAAGGAGGCAGATAAAAGAAGAAAACGAAGTTCTCTACTTTGGAGTGATAAAACTAGACAATTATGGGAATTCTATATTTAATTCTACTTTGCCAAGTGATTCCTTGGCATTGAAATATCAAAAAGGATACAAAGAATTTGAACGAAATGATGATTACAAATATAAGGGTGTGAAGAAAGACGACGTTATTATCATTTAGTTTAGCCTTCTTAGACGTAAATGATAATATACCTATTAATTTCGGTTCAGGTTACATGTTGTTTTTTGATTTTAGTTTGTTATTGTACATACATTAATGTATTACTGTATTATCTTAGGCTTATATTTAATAAATGATAGAGATAATTTTGCTGTCAATATTAAGAGGGCTCAACTGATTTAAGTTTCTGATTGTTGTAACAAAAACACTTTAAATGGTGGCAGTTGTGAATATTCCAATATTGATATACCTATTATGATTGTATGAAAAGATAATTTATTAAATCCAATTTAAGTGTTCCAAAACATATTACAAATAAATGTATAAGAAAATGTCTCGTCTGTTTTAATTCAGGGCAGGATATTTAGATTTTTTTGTTGTTGGGTCTTTTATTCGCTTTTAACTTTTTTTTTCATTTATTTATTGTTTAAAATACAGGGTGTAAAAGACATGAGCAGTCAAACGAGAACCATGTATTCTGCTCACCGTCATAACATTTTTCTTCCTTTAGACTATACCTGGGAAATTGATAGTTACGATTTTATTGAAGGTCAAAGTCATAATTTTTTTTTTCATTTTTTTATGAAAACGTATTCTATACGTTATTTCTTAATTATTGTCTAAAGAAAAATTATAATTTTTTTTAGTATTTTATAACAAAAAATGGCTTCAAAACGTTAGCGTTCAATGTAGCTCACTCGATGCGCACGGACACTAACGAACGGGGTCGCCGTCAAGCAAAATTATCGCGGTTTTGCGAGTTGCGTGCGAGTTGAGCCCTTTACATTGCGCAGTACAATTTGCAATTTTTTGTAACACCAAAATATAAAAATCATTTCCCAGCAATATTTTTTTTGAAATATGTCTTATTTTGATGTATAGAATACGTGGTTTTCGTTTGACTGCTCATGTCTTTTACACCCAGTATATAGAGAGTAACTGTAATAAGTTGTTAGTTTTAGGCATGAGAAACTTGTTCTTATTTATAATAGTTTATTATTATGTCTTGTTTTTCAATTAGTTTATTACTAATGTCTTGTTTTTTCAATTAAATAATCTGGGATATTTGCTTCTTAAGGAATACAAAGCTTTACCTTATCAAATACATTGGCGATCCTACAGTGCTCCAATGCCCTGCCTTCAGGAGTATTACAATATTGTGTTTTTATTTATTTATTCAATAGTTTTTAGCAATCTGTATTGCAATAGATACATGACATGTACGTAAGGTCTAAAACTTCTACCATAGCTTCTTAATCCATAACAAATCAGCGAAGGTCATTTACAAGATTCGAGTATTTTATATGGCAACTTATTTTTAGTATAGTTAGCCTAGTGGTTACTAATAGACCTTAATTTATTACAAACGTGGTCTTTGTGGGGACCCCGGTTAAACCTGATATCTATCATGAGTCCAGGATACATGTATATCGACTAATTCTAACCATTGTTGGAGTAGCGTGCAGACATGCATACTCCGGACCATTACAACACTGGTTGAATTGGCGTGATCTTGTGCGTTAAGTTTGGTTATTCATTCAATGAATGAAAAACCAGTTGTTATAGCTATAAAATATAACACTGCCTATTAAATTGAAAATATACAAAAGAAGTGATCATAACTTTATCCTGCATTTCATTAAATTCGGTCGTTCGTGATTCATTCATTTAACCCTTAATTGTAGTGGTGAAAAATAGTCACGCTTTTATAGTGGTGGGTCCAAGAGACTTATTTTTGAATAAAATAAAACAAAAATAATGGAATAATTTTGTTTTTGCGTTAACAAACGCGTAAATATTAATACTAGAAAAATGCACTGAAAAAAATCGACTTGTCTCAGGCGGGGTTCGAGTCCCGCCTGAGACAAGTCGATTTTTTTCAGTGCATTTTTCTAGTATCAAACAAAAATAAGTTTCAATTTTACGCTTTTTTTATTAGACTGTACATTTTAACTTTAACAATCGTATTATAGCATAAAATCAACGAAATAAAGTTGTAATTTTATCTATAATGGCACTTTTTTAATCGTTATTTACTTCAAGCTTTCGAAAAAAATCATGTAAAACGGATAAACAACATAAAAAACTAAATGCAACTCATTTCAAGCACAAAAAATAATATTTTTTGAAAGAGTTAAGGAAATCTCGATCTTCTCGAGTTGAGAATTTTTTACTGTCTGTAATTTCGAAGTTTGTAATGGTTGGAAATAAAACTTAATTTAGAAACAAATAAACAATAAAACCTGTCATAAGATTTGAACCCGCGACCTTTTTGGCGACTGCTTCTTCCAACTAAGGAACTGAACATTTTACGAGAAAACAGTGACTTATAATTTGGTAACTTTACAATTATTTTAAAGGAAAGTTTAAGAAAAAATAAGAAAATGGTAGCATTTTTCAAAAGAAAAATTTAATTTCATTTGTTTTGCCGGCCTTACATGGAACGCCTCATAGCGAGGTAACGCCGCATGCGTCATGTTTTTTCGTGCGTGCAGCCGGCTCTATCGAATTATAAGACGTTGTCACGTCAATAATGTACAAAGTAGACAAACTAAAGGGTTATTGTACAGACAACAGCACGTTGGGTTACCACAAACTGTCAAAGCACTCCCAATCAATTATTATTATGAACTTTATATTGAATAGTCTTAGGTTGAAAATCGTTTGGAGAAATTTGACAGTTTTGTATAGCCCGACGTGCTGTTGACTGTACTAGGTGGTAGATCCATATGTAGGGTCGTCTGGGTAGGTACCACCGCCTTTCTATCTGTCGTGAAGCAGTTCGCTGTGTTTCGGATTGAAGGGAAAGGTAGCCAGTGTAATTACTGGGCATGGAAGGCATGTCATCTTGTCCCCAGGATGGCAACGCACTTGCAGTTTTAAGTGATTTACACTTAACATTGCAAGTTTCTATAGGCGACGCTAACCATTTAACACCAAGTGGGCCGCAAGCTTGTTTGCCATCTCATAGTATAAAAAAAATATTTTTCAAGTCGTGTGTGCATTAAAGAGTTTCTTATTATAATTTCGCCAAAGAGTTTTCTTTTCGTGAATTCAGGAGGTTTTTACTGGTTTCATTGAATATACGAGTACAGGTTACTTCATTAATTATTATTAAGTATACTTTTTTTATAAATCACTTACTTAAATAATTTTCGAACTCAATTTTTTTCGTGCACATGGAAGTATTTAGGCTCATCTCGCCTGATAGTAATAAGGTTGAATTTGGAAGCGATCGTCACCTGGAACCCTCAATCACTGAGATGTGTTTTTTTATACCACATTGGTGGCAAACAAGCATACGATCCGCCTGATGGTAAGCGGTCACCGCAGCCTATGGACACTTGCAATACCAGGGGTATCACACGTGCGTTGCCGACCTAGCAAAACCTTTTTCACACCTTTCTTGAAGACACCCATGTTGTAGTCCTTAGGGAAAACCTCGACAGGGAGTTCATTCCACAACCGAAGCGTACGCGGAAGAAAAATTCTTCTGAAACGCACAGTACGTGACCAACTCGGTTCCAGTGTGTGAGGATGAATACCCTACCGATGGCGAGCGGTGTAGTGATAGAAGGAAGCTGTTGGCATCATGTCAAATAGTTCCTCAGAACACATTCCGTTATACAGCCGATAGAAAACACATAAGGAGGCAAATTCTCTCCTAAGATATAGAGGTTTAAATATCGGCTGTGAGCATTGGATTGTCAATGATTCTCACAGCTCGTCTTTGGACCGCGTCAAATGGTGCTAATTGACATCTTGGTGCTCCAGCCCATAAATGAGAACAGTACTCAGTATAACGCCTGACTTGCGACTTGTACAATATACGTTTTGGATTTGTTTTTGAGTGTTTGACTGAAGACGCGGCTATCTCGACAAACAACCAATAGTTGTAGCAACGTCGATGTCTAAATTAAAACTTGAATATTTCTAGATCCTTCTAAAAGTTTTTGCAATCATAAATCAAATAATTACCGAAATCAAACGGAACCCAACAGTGTAGAGCCTCAAGAGTCTTTATATTTATCTTTTTAGACGTGTTGCACATGCTGCGGCGCCTGCGCATAAATACGCAGGGTGGGGTGCGCGCACGCCAGTCCCCGCGGACGCTTACGCGCACACACTCGTAGTGAGACAGTGTTAACAAGATGAAACAGAGTTCGATATTGTTTGCGGTGATGGTGGTGGGACTTAGAGCTGAAAGCAGTTTACGTAAGTTTTCAAATTAGTAACATTTTTAGGGTAAACAGAAAAAAAATGCCGAAAGTTTGCTTCGATAGAATTGAAACGCCGGTTTCAATTCATTTATTTGGAACTTTTTTATTGATAGCCGACGAAAAAAAATATGTTCAAATGAATCATTGAAACTTAAAATAAAAAAATATAATACAAATAGAAAGACATGTATTAATAAACTTTTATTTTATTTCATATGGTGACCAATCCCTAAATGAAATATAAAAAGTTTATATAAAACTCAGAAGCCAATTAGAGGCCCTCACAAGTAGACACATTCTTAGAAAATGAGATTACACTTTGCAATACAGAAAAAACGTATTCTTTATTTAGCTACAAACAATTTACACCACAAGAGTACACTCTGTAGAAAAATATTTGGTTCTTATGGCGCTTCGCTGATTTTAATTAAATACCACCATCCAACATTGACATAAGTTATCAAATCTTGAACCGCCCGACACTATTTTGTCTTTAAACGACGTGTATTTTATAAATCTGATACAGTTTAGAAATTAAAGGACACAGTTACTGGTAAACGTTCTTAGAGGTTCTTAAGTACGAATATTTTTTTGCAAAAGGGTGCAAAGATATTTTTCACTGACTTCAATGAAAGGAAGCCTTTTTTGTCTACATATATTATTATTATAATAATATAACAGCTGCTACCATAAGAATAGCGTTTCTGTGACATTATGTCACAGAAGCAAATGCTGAGGCAGTACCTTTTGGCCATGCACAGGACATTTTTTTGTTTGTTTGTTTTTCTTTTTGTATAATTTTGTTTTGTTTATGCATTTTCTTTCTTTTACCATTGTAATGCTATTGTTATTATTACTTGTCTTTGTGCCGGCCAATAAATGTATTTCTTTCTTTCTTTCAACATGTTTTTAATGAAGTAAGCCTTCTGTAAACGTTTTTACAAAAATCAAAGATGTTTTACTATGGGATCTGAAACAGTTTCAGGTAACTTAATAAAGGAAATATTAAATAAATAAATAAAGGAAGCTTATTTTTCAAGTTGTACTCCTAAATCAATTCTAATAATATCTCGTCTTAAATGTAGTCATTATTAACACCACATCAGCACTTATAAACAACACACTCGATTGACACATTCACATCCTTAGGTAGCAGTGATCACACATAGGTATTAAGTACTTAAGTAGTAATAATAATAATAACAATTATTACTCAAAACATTATAGTGTTCATAATTTACACTGTAGGTGAAATTGAAAATATTCTACGTGTATTAGCCTGCTTGGCGTACAAACTTCTATGGCTGATTGCAAACAAAAACAAAGCAATTCAAATTTTACTGGGTCATACATAGAATAAAATTTAATAAAAGCAATCTAAGATTCTTATATTTTTGCATTTTTTAATTTAAATTTCTTTCTACTAATCCGATCTGATTCAATGTTACATTCTAATTATAATAATTTCATGCTAATTATAATAATTATGTTTTACTAACAATAGGATTAAGATTTATTTTTTGTATTACTAACACAAATGACTCATTGTTGGTCGAAATAAACGAATTTATTATTATTATTATTATATTATATTGAAATCAAATATGTATTTTTAATATGCTTGAATATACAACAAACGTCATATAATTGCTTATTGATTATTTCTATAGTTCGTATAGATTAAAATACTTTATCAAAAATATAAAAATCTTTCTTTTTAATTTTTGGATCGAAGTCATAGTAAATTATCATTATCATATTATGGGAACGTGAATATCTGAAAGTAGAAATTTTAATACTATAACTAGTATAGTATTATATTATCTGGGATACAACAAATGTTATGTTGCGTTTAAAGATTTTTTCAAGTACCTATCTTCATCATTATAACAGCCTTTTTAATTCGACCCACTGCTGGGACACAAGGCCTCTCCTTGTCATCGAAGGAGGTTTAGGCAGTAGTCCACCACGCTTGCCTAATGCGGATTGTTGGACGGAGTATAAGGTGAGCAATACCCCTTTGCTGATCCATTAGTCGCCTTCTACGACACCAAGTGGACGATATAGGGTGACGCTATTTTACTCTGCCGGCATCACGCAGCTTTTAAGTATAGCTACATTTTTAACAGTTTACTTCAATTTGACGCCGTTGTGGTGGAGTGGTCATTATCAGCAAATATGTGTGTGACGAACACGAATATTTGTTTGCGAGTCATGGTTGTTTATATATTTATTTAAGTTTATTCATAAATTATCTAAAATAATTATGAAGGTATATTAAAAATGGCCGTTATCTAGTATCCATAACGAAAGTTCTTAATGATACTTATAGTAGGAGATCCGAACCTATATCGACCTTCACCGAGCTGATAATAGAATGAAACATATTTTATTATTAATTTAGTATATTAGAAAATATATTAAAAATGGGTTGTCTAAAAAAATCCTGGACAGACTATTTTTAATTATTTTATGAAAAATGATTTAAAAAAAAAAAATGATTAAAATATTGCAACATCAAGATAATAAGAAAATTTTGTCCTGACTGATAGTAGAAACCGTATAGAATGTGCAGGAATTGGGTTGTCTATTATTTACCTGCGCGAACTACTGGGTTGTCAGGTATGAACAGGTATGTCGATATCGGTTACTTTCACTCGATTGGATAATAGAAAAAAAATTATATCATCATAAGCGCGCGACAAAATTTTCTTATTATCTTGATGTTGCAATATTTTATTAAAAATCATTTTTCAAAAAATAATTAAAAATAGTCTGTCCAGGATTTTTTTAGACAACCCATTTTTAATATATTTTCTAATATACTAAATTAATAATAAAATATGTTTCATTCTATTATCAGCTCGGTGAAGGTCGATATAGGTTCGGATCTTAGACTATTACTTTGGGCTAGATAATTGGTGTGTGCGTGGAAATATATTAAATTATTATTAATTTACAAATCTTATAACCCCTTAGCCGGCGCGTGCCATATTATGACATCGTTTGTAATACACTATTCGGGCGCGTGCCATAATATGGCATGCTGTCATACATTTAAAAACCATTTTTTTTTTTTAATTTGTTATGTCTCAACTCTACGATTGTTGTTTGTACCGTGTGATTTTACAATTAGGATGGAAGTTTAAGTTACCTTTGCCTCAATAAAAAATAACTCCATTTAAGAAAAATTAAAAATGTGACGTGCCATAATATGACGGCTGCCGAACGTCGAGTTGTGTCATAATATGGCGGCTGCCGAACGTCGAGTTAATCAAACGATAGTTCAAATTTAGTTTGTCAATGTGCTATATTTATCAGATTCTAGGTATGTTTAGTTAATTTGTTAAATTTAAAGTGTAGTTTGTAAAGTATTGGCTGGTATTTAACAAATTTAGGACGTATTAAAGTCGGAAATACCCTTATGCCTGGTTTCAAATGCTTGTAAATTAATCATTATACAATGCTCTTTATTCAAAGTAGTCTTAAATTTTAGTTAGTTTATCTAGGAATCTAAAGATATACCACATGCGTGGTATTTATAAACAAAGGAAGTTACACAAAGCAAAAAGCCGACATGCTACCCCTCGGCGGGCTGATGACGTAATCGCTCACAATTGTACTTTACAGCCTTTGAAGCGCCGCCAGGCGATGGGATATTTAATTATGATAATCGAAACTCTAATTAAAAATAGCCCTAAAGAACGTTAATTCTAATGTCTTTAGCTAAAGTACATGCATACATTTTGGGAGTCAGAGTCTTCATAAGAAACTGTATCAATAAAAAACTTAATCTTGTTGTAAAAACACGTGTTGAGAGACTCCATTTTTTCAACCTTAATTTACCGTACAATTATCTGTTACTTTATGTGAGATGTGTGTGTATATTTAGAGCAAGCAGTAAATAAAATATAGTGGCATAGACATATTTCACGAAAAAATGGCGCACTTATTGTTGCAGTTCAAATTAGTAACTACCAATTTTATTTCATTTCTGTCTCACATTTTAATTAAGTACTGTGTATTAGCTTATAATTATAGTTAGTATTAAAGTAGTTTTACACATTTTTCTGTTATTTTGCGCATTAAGTATCTCATCAATAGTGTACCTATGTTATACCCAGTAGTGAAAACTAATAAAGCTATTGTGTTATTTATTTTTGTAAATTCAAGTGTGTTCATAATATTAATGTATGTGTGCACTGAGAGATCACATCGCAAATTTGTGAATAGTATATTGCAGGTTTCAGTAAAAGTTGTGAAAGAAATGTAGAATAGCGTCCTAAAATCCGTAAAGAAATAGTTATAAAGATACAGCCGAAATAAGTAATCTCTCAGTTCTCACATAGCACTTTCTACATCTGGGAAAATATTAAGTTTAAACAAGATGTTTACCTATGGGTTTTAAGTAGAACTTTATTAACAACGAATTTGCTATATAACACGTTAAACAAAAAATAAAAATATTTTTTCAGTGATCTCTCAATTCACACAAATGAGATTTGTATGTTTGGTGGTTTACCTATAATATTATAAATGAATTCATATTATTTTTATCGCCACTTTTAATAAAAACTCTAAGAAATATTATAAAATAAAAATGACTTTATAAATATGCTGCTATTATAAGCAAGTGATATTTAATTGTGATCTCTCAATCCACACATTTCAAATTATCTAATCGTTAATATGACAATCAAAATATAACCGAATATTGATGGTGTGTCATCCAAAATTTAGTAGAAAAATTCTTCTATATTCCACATGTATCTTATTCCGAATTAATGGCGTGAATAATAAACTTAAGCAGCTTGATTATTTCTGTGAATATAAGAATAAGGTGTACACAAATTGAAAAATCTTGGGACATTATTGTTTTTTTAATTTCAAAAGGAGGGGAACAAAACCAATCAACAAACAAGGGGCCATTCATTTATTACGTAAGACAATTTTTGTTAGTTTTTAACACCCTCCCCGCGATGGTAAAAAAACAACATAGGTACGCTATTGATGAGATACTTAATGCGCAAAAGAACAGAAAAATGTGTAAAACTAATTTAATACTAACTATAATTATAAGCTAATACACAGTACTTAATTAAAATGTGAGACAGAAATGAAATAAAATTGGTAGTCACTAATTTGACCTACAACAATAAGTGCGCCATTTTTTCGTGAAATATGTCTATGCCACTATATTTTATTTACTTCTTGCTCTAAATATATAACTAGTCCTGTAGTTTGTTTTAAGCAAGAGAACAGAAAAAATGAATTTATTTAGAGTCAGTTTTGATTGACTGTACAGTTATCATCATTAGTGCTTGTGCAATGATAGTTTCCACGGTTATGTATGAATGATCTGTTAAGGTACTAAAGTGTATTCCACTTCTGACGCTGACCGTTTTAAGGCCGGCCGATGCCTGACGCCAACGAACCGTGTGAATGCAGTTGTTAGTGGCCACGCCACCACGCGATTGAACCAAGGGTGCAATCATTTATACTCATGGTTCAGAAACGCTCTTCGGCCCCGTATTAAAGAATCACACGTGCAATCATTTATACATGGTTCAGAAGCTCCTGGCCCGTATTACAGAATCACACTCAGAAATCAATCATGCCTTGAGATTAGAAATCAATCATGTCTTGAGAATCGTTTGTCACTTTCTATCATAGCACTAGGTGATAGAGACGTACGACGTTCGGCGTTGACCCTTCGTGACCTTTTAAGACGAAAAATATTAGTTATCCATCCATCCATCGCTTCAACAGCTTTGATAACAACCATATTTTTTTACAATTATTTTGTTTCATTGCATAAAATACTTTCTCTTTTAACTTAACCAAAACTCTACCGAAAGTCTTACAACTCCCGAGGATTTCACCAAAAATTTTCCGGTCACCCATCCCAACATGACCAGAGCAAGCGACGCTTGACTTTAGCGATCGCAAGCTCGCGTGTCCACAATGTAACAGAGAACAAGGTTTGCGTCCATAATAGTCTTAAATAATACCAGTTGTAGTAAACAGCTGAGCGATCCGATCGGTGACGCAATCTAATGCCCGGTCTTACGTACGCTCGCGTAATATTACCTAACGGATCGTTATGATAGCACTTTCCTTTGCTCTGTCTAACTATAACCCGATATACAAAGGGCTAGATAAGTACTGCCAATTAATTTCTTCATTAAAACGTCAAGAAAACCGTAACACTCGCGCACACATGCATGCTTCATAATTAAAGATTTATTTTATGACTAGCTTCTGCCCGTGTCTTCGTCTGATGTGTGAGCTATTGTAAAGTTTTATTAAAATCAATTCTATACGCCCACTGCGACATTGTTTTGTAAACTAATGCAGCCATTATTATCAAACACTATTATCATGTATTTACTTATATGTTATGATGCTAATAAAGTTATTAGTATTATTATTATAGACATATATTGTAACTCTATTTCCTTGTATAATTATTGACTGTACTTTGAGAAAGGACATAGGTTACTTTTAATTGCGAAAAAAAGGCTTAAAAGGGTTGAAATGAGGGATGAAAATTTGTATGGAAGTTCGTCATTGTTGAAGATAAAACCATTTCACTTTAATTTAGGCACTTGTTATGAAACAAATGTATGTTCTAACGTTTTGATACTTTTAACCTGGATGGGGATTAAATAGGGAATAAAAAGTTATCAGGAAATCCAAACATTAACCAAAAAATAACTATTCGACGCGGATGAAATCTCGGGCAAAAGCTACTCTATCTATAAGTAACTGTGCATCCCGATAGCCATCTGCAATCAGGCTGCACGGTTAGGTGGTTGTTTGATTGCAGTCGTGCTAACTGTATTAAAACTGCAATTTGGCAGAGGGAGTGCAGTTCATATGAAGTTCACCTATCTAGGGCCTTAGTCTTAATACGTTCTTTTTCTTCCTCTTCGCGTTCGCGACACATTAAGGAAACGAATTTCGCCAATATCAAGTGAAAATTTACTTAAAGTAACAGACAATTGTACGGTAGATTGGGAGAAACTCTCTAATTGTCCCCATACAAAAACATTTGACGACCCTATAGGTAATTCCAAGACAGCTTTCCTAATCATCATCATCATCATCATCAACAGCTCATAATGTCCCCACCGGGGGCTCGAGCCTACCCCACATTAGGGGCGATTAGGCCTTAGTCAACCACGCTGGCCAAGTGCGGGTTGGTCGACTTCACACACAGCGTAAGAATTTCTTCATGGGTGTAAGCAGGTTTCTTGACGATGTTTTACTTCACCGTAAAAGCCGGTTCGAACCCCGCCACGTACCACATTGGTAGTGGCGGGGTTCGAACCGGAGACAACGCTCTTACGCACTACGCCATCGACCCTTTTTTTTGTCTCAAAAAAAAAACACAAAAAAACCTCTGTCTTTCCCTGTATCTTCTTCCTACTCCTACTATGCTCCGAGTATTATTTTGGGAGGGGTCCGTGTCATGATATCGACAATACCAGTTAGAATACAATTTATACAAAAATCGACATAAAACTCATTGAAATGAAAAGGAGATGTGTACCGTTAACAGTACACGGACTTGTCAGAGCTACGTGACGTGTACCGTTTGTGGTACACTGGACAATTTAACGTGTTAATTTTCTTATACGGCTTGCAAAGAAAAGATAAAACTTTTGAAGCATTAAAAGAATGTATAAATAATTCAGGCGCTGTCGCAAAGTTAATTCGATCGGAATTCACAATGGGCCGAGCACACCATATTTCCGTTTATACTAACGGATGCTGAGGTGTGCCCCCACTGCTTGCGATTGTCAAATTATATTTATTATTGACTGCGGAAAGTTTTATAAATAAATGTAACATTTTTTTTTGTTATTTTCCTATAGACTTATTCTAAAATTTACAGCTTTTTTTATTTATTAAGTAACCGTTTATTATTTTTCTGTACATATATATATCACCGGAAAATAACAAGAACCGCAAGTTTATAAGTTTCCTAGGAAATTTATAAACTTTCGCAGGATTCTAAACGAGAGATAAATTGTATTATTTTACGCTCACAATTTTCTATTTGCGACGTCTCGTGGTAAATTTATAAACTAACGGATATTCAGGATCTCATTCGTAAGATTCTTAACGGTTCGACCAATCACAGAAGAACTTTTATTTTACGCTTTTTTAAAATACGGCAAATAACACACTGCTCTCTGATTGGTTATCTTCCGGTGACATACATACAATCACGCTTATAATACCAAAAGGGACTGAGCACAGCCTTATGTACATTTGGTTACACATAAAGCCATAACTGGCAGTGCCTCCAAAAACAGGTACTACGGTGGTAGGCCTCTATGTAGGGTCGTCTGGGTAGATACCACCGCCTTTCTTATTTCAGTCGTGAAATAGTTTGCTGTATTTCGGATTGAAGGGAAAGGTAGCCAGTGTCATTACCGGGCATGGAAAACATTTCATCTTAGGCCTCAGGATGACAACGCGCCCGCAATACCAAGTGATGTTTCCCTGTTATGGCAAGTGTTTCAGGCGACGGTATCACTTACCACGAGGTGGGCCGTCAGCTTGTTTATCATCTAGTACTATAAAAAAAGATTGCCAGCCTGTCCCACATTTAAGAGGGGGCACCAAACCCAAAAAGTAAAAATCATTCAATAAACAATCAAACGCAAAAGCCGACTACCAGGACAGATGTTACACTCAAAATCATCGCAGCAGTTCAGGTATTATTATACACCGTTTCAAAGATTCAAATTGCATCTATGTTATTTGTCAAATCAAAACTTTTTTATCTCTCTTCTATACAAAAACGTAGTTTTGCCGAATGAATTTCTATGGAAAAGAGAAAAAAAAAACCTTGTATAAAATCTGATCAGAACCCTAAAGTTATGGGATATCAAAAACACAGTGTGTGTAACCATTCATTAATTTTCTGGTTTAATGGATTTATGGTCAAATAATGACCCATTGTCCAGTTCAGAATTATCTTGAATAATCTTTTATTTATTTTTTATTTTATTAAAATACATATGGACAGCCAATGGTACATAACAATAAACTTACAAAAATATAAAAAAAACACTATAAAAAAAATTAAAAGTATTACCTTTGAAGGCAGCTACAACATGCTTATGAATAAAGATTCACGACAATAATTAATATTACAGCAAACAAGGTAGGGTACAAGGGATTATTCTCTACGGAACATAACATTACCTCCACCTTAGAGACGATCGCAGTGAAATAACTCTACATTGTGGCAGTATTGTGTTCTGACGTGATAACGTCTTATAATTCGATAGAGCCGGCTGCACGCACGAAAAAACATGACGTCATGCGGCGTTACCTCGCTCTGAATCTAATTCTCTAATTTGAATTTGGAATTATGTTCTTTAAAATTTAAACTTTCAATGATACCAAAACCGGCCAGATACAAATAGTATAGCCAAAGAGATTTTATTACAAGTTTATTCATACTATAATGCGAAATCTATTAAACAAATAAAATTAAATTTTTCTTTTGAAAAATGCTACCATTCCATCAGTATTTTCTTAAGACGTTGTCACGTTCAACTATCGTCAGTAAACCGACTTTACAGACAACCAATTTTTTTTGCCGGTAAGTAAGGTTGCCAGAGCTCAATATAATAGTGAATGGGTCTAGGATTGTCATGGGTCTGACTGGAAGTTTGTTTGCCACCACGAGCATAAAAATAATCTTTCATTCAAAGCGAAACACCTCAATTGACCTTCACCAAACTCTATCTACAAATCGATATCAACAAATTATTTTCCTCATCTCGCAAGCAAATAAAAAGGTCAATCATCTCATTTAGCTAAGCAATAAGCCCGCTGCCCGCGGTCGGTGGGACCGCGTCGCCGGGTCAAGGGTTTTGCGGCGCTCATGCGCATGTAAATAGTTGCATTGTCCACTAAAGATGGCAGCGATTTGTCATGCCAGTCATGCTTGACCTTGGCGGACAGGCTGCGGGCGTAAAATTTAAGTTTTCCACTTTGGACAACAGTAACTATCTATATCTCCAACTAAACCTTCCGCAGATGTTAATTAAATCAACGTCCATGCTCAACGCCTTTTTTAAAGGTTTTCTTCCATTTTATCAGTAAACTAGCAGACCAGACAGATGTTTTCCTATTAAAAAAAATCAGTTTCTATGTCAATCTAAACTAAACCATTATCGAATCGCTTAAACTTGACTAACAGAAAAATTAAAATGAAAAAGCTCTTTATTTAAATGGACTTTGCTAAGCACTTTTAAATCGTCAAAAGCCCTACCACCATTCCGACGAAATAATTATTTTACTTAAATAATTATTAGTATGCTGAGACGGAGAAGAAATGGCGAAAGAAACTACACAGCTTACAATTTCGTAATTATTTCAAAACATCATTACATGTCAATAGATATATCAATATGAATAAATTACAATTTTAAATGCGTAAATTTAGGGCAAATTTTACTCCCACGCATTTGGATCATTTAAATAATCATTTATCTTGTAATAAGCTTTTTTATACAATTAAGATTTTACAGTTTTTTTTAATTTATTAATAGGCAAATCTCTAATATTCTTCGGAAGCTTATTGTGAAAACGTATACATTGGGCCACAAAGGAATTGCTTATTCGGTGGAGACGAGTTTTATATACAACTAAATTGTGTTTCTTCCTAGTATTTACACATTGTGCGTATGACATTTCTCGTAAAAATGCATAATATTTTTCTTTACATATAGTAAGTTTTCCAGTATATATTGTGATGACACAGTCAGAATATTTATCTCCTTGAACTTTTCTCTGAGGGAGTCACGCGGACCCAGTTGATAAATTGCTCTAACAGCCCATTTTTGCAGAACAAAGATGGTATTAATATCTGCAGCACTCCCCCAGAGAAGAATTCCATATGACATTATGCTGTGCAAATAACTAAAATTAACTATTCTAGCCTTATCTACATCGGTTAGCCGCCTAATAGTTTTAACTGCGTATGCCGCAGAACTTAGTTTACCCGACCGAAAGTTTTACAATAGGTGAAACCCATTGCAATATGGAGTTTAACATTACTCCTAAGAAAGTGGTTGTTCCACAGGGTTCAATTCAACTCCATTTATTTGTACATTAGTTTCTACACGTCTCACATTCGGTGTAGTAAACTTAACTAATTTGTTTTTTTTTCATTAAGCAACAAGTTATTAACATTAAACCAATAAACTACTTTTGCAAGTGCATTGTTAACTTCGTCATAATTATCTAATTTTCTATTTATTTTGAAAATCAAAGAAGTGTCATCCGCAAACAATACAATATCATGATTGTCCCTTATGTAGTAAGGCAAGTCATTTGTACTCTAGAAAGAGAAATGGACCAAGAATTGAGCCCTGCGGAACACCTATTGTGACTAGAGAACCTGGAGATCTTTTACTATTTATATCAACTTTCTGTATTCTATTGCTCAGGTACGAAGTCATAAGGTTGAGAGCCTTGTTCCTAATGGTGTAATGGTGTAATTTTCATTCATCAGACAAAATTCATCAAAACCATTTAAGAAGGTAGAATTCAATGACATACAAACATGGACAGAAGACTTATATAGGATACAAAAATAAATACAAATAATGGAGATTTTTTTTATAAAAATAATAAATTATTTCTCCAAATAGTTTACATTACATCGCTAGTCACCGGGGTCTCCTTTTAAACATCCTACCAGGGTACCACACTCTTCCATTTGTGTACATTTTTACATGACGTAATGTGTGGAAAAACTGTTCTAAAAGATAACTTAAGCCATTGTTAATTGTAACTTCTGATATAATAAAGAAATTAATTATGTTTATAAGAGGAAAAAGAATTAATAAAATAATGTGTCGAGAATAATAATTCAGCTTTCATTATAAATATTGCATTAATTTTTAATTATGCTATTTAGTTAAGAATCATAATAATAAAAATCATTTATTTCCATCACAAAACCTACAATGGTGAATGATACAGATGTTAAGGTTCTAGTTATAAACATTGAACCACACCGTTACATATTATGTAGCCATAGTGAGAGAGCGTAAGAGAGCGCTAGGGCATCGGACACTCCATAGTCAGTTTATTTTTGTGTACTTATAACTAAAAATCTAAGTTATAAGATTACGATTACAAGTTTGCAAATAAGCAATCACCGTAGCCCATAGACGAGATAACAAGTGAGTGGCACCCACAGATCATATTAATAAAGGTCCCAGCCCCATTTATCATTAGCCATAAAGTAAAGAACTTCAAAGAACCACTTCCGTCTTCGCGAAAGCCAGTTAACGAGTTCTAATTAGTGTAATCTATAAAACTGGACATTACCTTTCATTTCGTTATGTCGTCACGGTCGATGGAGGCTCACTTTACTTTCGTTTTCGATAGTTGGTGATTGAAACAACAACATTTACTATTATGTTTACTATGTCAAACGTAATTCACGCGGCAAAATAAATAAAATCGGGAGTGGTCTCCCCTTGACTTTCTCGGAAACGGCTCAAAAGTTGATAGAAACCTTATATTTTGATGTCATACATGCATGTTAAATTTGGTTGAAATAAGTTAAGCATACTCGAGTTATCGTGCTAACGCACAGACACACACGCAGACATAATTCCGAAATGGCTATTTTTGGACTCAGGGAGGTCCAAAACGAGTAAATCCGTCAAAAATTCGAGGTCAAATTTTTTGACGATTACAAGATTTCGTCTATACTACCTAGAAAGTAAAAATAAAGTTTACGGTTAATCTGAGAGTATCTAGAGTCAAGATGGAAAAGTCAGTCAAATAACAAATAAAATGAGTACTATTTCTTTTCTGTTGGTGAGATGTTTCCAACAGCCATCCATAATACATGCGATGTGATTAGTTGGCAGCTCGCAAATGACACTTTATTAATATTAACAGTATATTTCCACGCTCACGCCAATTATCTAGACCGAATTAAGTATCAATAGGAACTTGTGTTATGGATACTATATAACACAGAAATACATTTATAATATTATAAATAAGATGGTTTTTATATAATAAAAAAGCCTTAATAATCCCATAAACGACCATGACTCGTGAACAAATGGTCTTGTTCATCATACAGACATTTGCTCCTACCAGGATTCTAACTCTAAGCGCTTGGTGTGTAAGCAGAGTTACATACCACGATACTTTGACGGCATCAACTTTATGTGTTGTAAGCGTCTATAGGCCATTTTTATAATAAGGTCTAGTCTAGAGTCTACCTCCTGACTTCAGTCCACCTGATGATGGAAAATGAAGTGGAGTGCAAATATTAAGGCAACGAGTATGAGAGACTATAAACAAAAGATATAAATTCATTAAGCTTTAGGTTACCCTAAACCAGAGGACTTTATAGACCTTATTCCCGCCAACATCGTGAAACTCATACAAAATGTTTTCGATGTTGGCGAGGATGGGTGATAAGGAAAGGGGAAGCACAAAAGATCCCATAGGGTCGAAGTGCTCTGAGATACAGCCTCAGCCCCTTCGTAGTCATTTAGGTTATACATAATTTAAACTTTGGCATGACTGTGTCTATGTGATATTATACCTATACTTATGTGGCAAATAAATAAAAGTCTGGAATGAGTTCAATCACTGTCTGTGTTGTCCAAAACGTCAAATATAATTTACAAAAAAATTACTGATCTGACTCCAGTTATTTATTAATTACTAAAACGTGAACCTGATGGAACCCGGTATAAAGTGCGACTGAGCTACATATTAATCTATGGACTGAGCCGCCGGCTGCGATGCTCCGCGCGGCCGGACTACAATGTGTAGTCAGCATTCCTGTTTATCCATAGCTCTCCTATAATGAACTTAAATATGATTTAAGTTTGTTCAAAATTAAATAGAAAACGAAAAAGATGGGAAAAAATCCTGTCATGACAAGTGCTGAGACGGGACTTGAACCCGCGACCTTTCGCCATCAACTGCTCTTCCGACCAAATACACAGTCTTCAAATTTCAATCATAATAATGATTATTTATACAAACCAAATAAAAATTAGAAACAAAATTAATAAACTTGGTTTTGATTTTGATCATCTAGTTTTGTTGTTGACTGTACTAGCCATCCTCGTCTTGCTGATCTGCGTGGGGCTTTTTCACGCTTCTTTTGAAGGACCTTGGGTTACTAAGATCGAAGGAACTATGCTAGCAAAGTAATGAGTTGCCAAAGAAAATGAGGTAAATATAAAACACTCGCAGGTTGTAACGCAACATCGCGACGTGATTGTAAAGACTCGATATTGCTGGTCA
Source organism: Elophila nymphaeata (assembly GCA_955850985.1). Taxonomy (NCBI): domain Eukaryota; kingdom Metazoa; phylum Arthropoda; class Insecta; order Lepidoptera; family Crambidae; genus Elophila; species Elophila nymphaeata. Next base: position 18,913,881 of record OY039088.1, on the reverse strand, counting down.
CCAAATTGTTTTTCTAGAGAAGAAAGTACCTATGTAGTTTAAAAAACTTAAATGGACTTCAAAATTATAGTTTATTTAGATAATTAATAACTGATTAAAAAGTACTTAATTTAAAAAAAAAAACAAAATTAATTTTTCTAATTAATAAGTAAAAATGGCAAGTCGGTGGCGTAAGAGCGTCGTCTCCCACCCGGGAGGCACCAGTTCGAACCCCGCCACGTACCAATGTGTTTTCAAATTTTGAATTTCATATGTACGTTTAATCGACGACGCTTTTACGGTGAAGGAAACAATCGTGAAGAAACCTGCACACACCTATGAATAAATTCTTAGGTTGTGTGTGAAGTCGACCAACCCGCACTTGGCCAGCGTGGTTGACTAAGGCCTAATCGCCCCCTAATGTGGGGTAGGCTCGAGCCCCTCGGTGGGGACATTATATGAGCTGTTTATGACGAATTAAAAAGGGAGAAGTAAAATATTTGTGTTTTAAAAAATCTATAAGTAAATATAACAATATTTTTTTTTGAGATCTGTGGTTTGCCAAATTTATTTTTAGTTTCATGCCTACTGTATACAGTATACACAGTAGTTACTCATGTAAATAATGCTTTGAATTTGGATATGAATTGGATATTAGATTTGACTTTCCTTAGCTTACAAATTATGCACAATTGAGTAAAGTAAATTAGAGTTTATTTTGGGTAACTTGATGAAATTGACATTTTCTATGGAAATTTCGGAAGCTCAAAACTCAATGCCAACATCTCGCATAAAGCCGACCGCGTGAGTATGACAGACTGAAGGCCAATGTCAAGCTGATTTGTAAATCACATTCTCCACATTCTCGCAATTACCATAACTGGTATTGAAAGCAAAATTAACAAAACTCACATCTTTGTGTAAGAGTGGCGAAACACTTGTCAACAAGACAATTTAAATCTTTAGTGTCGTACATAAGATTGTTTATCGCGTTGCCTCTCAAGATGACCACTGTTTTTGACGCCCTGGATGCTGAGAAAAGGTGAACTTTAACAATATGGCTTACGGTCGCTTTTTGAAGGCGAAGCTATTGGGCAATCCTTTGCATCATAGCTGGACGCTATCGCCGGACCAAGGATATCTGGACGTTACTCCCGATCTAGGCCAAGGGTGTGTTGTGTTTTTGAGATAAAAATAGTATTTTTCAACATTGCCCCTTTCCCGTTTCTGATGCCGGCTTGATCAACATAATTTTTGCCTCATTTTTGATTGTTTGGTACATAATGCGGTACTAACCTGCGAGCCAGCAGATGCAATATGCTGGCTCGCAGGTTTGCACATTGTACGGAACCCGTTAAGGTGTTACTTTTTAAAGCTTTTTGCCAAAACTTTTATACATGTAGCCTGTGGATCAGCTATACGCAGAAAGCCATCAACGCCTCGCGTGTGCAATACAACAACGCATTCAGGGTGTTATTGGGGCTGCCACGGTACTGCAGTGCATCAGGCATGTTCACTGAAGCTCGTACTGATGGCTTTCACGCCATCCTCCGGAAAAGAGCAGCCTCGATGTTAAGTCGTGTTCGTGGGAGCTCCAATGACATTCTGCGCGTTGTAGCTGGACGTATGGACTGTCCATTTATCACCAATTGGATCCGACTGCACGTCCTTTAAATTTATTTTTATTTGTATTCTGTGTCCTTTTTATTTGTAATTAATAGTTTGTATTGATTTGTAAAAAAAATATTTTTTGTGTTAAATGCTGACTAGTATCTAAATCTCTTCACTGGACTTTAAAAGATTGTCTGAAATAAATGTTTATTATTATTATTATAATCCTTATTTTGTGCTATGTGTTTTGCAGACTGCTTAGATGATTTTGAGTGTAACATCTGTCCTGGTCGTGGCTTTAGTTGGTTTCTTTACTAATGGATTATTTGGTGTTCCTTTACTGTAGGCCATAGGCTGGCAACCTTTCACTATTATGGGGTACTGTCTGACCCATACTGACAGATGTGGCTTTGTGTGTAACCGAATGTTACCTGAAGACTGCTCGCTTTTTTGGTAACTTCTAAGATATATTTTTTTTACAAATGTAAGCAACAAACTCGTTAAGAAATTATAAATAAGGTTTTATGTTAAAGAACCAGATGTCTAGTCTACGCTGACCGTCGTCCCTGCCAGCTGAAAAGGAAGCGGTTTAGAATAACGCTACACTATCAGCGCGGACGTTGGTCAGCGCTGATGGGTCAGCGGCCGTATGCGTTGCGCGTCGGCGCTGCCTACTGCACGCGTGCCTCTGCCTTCAGTAATCATTCTAGTGCGCCTATACTTCTCGGCAATCAGCACTCAGTGCTGACACGCTACGCGCTGAGCTGTCAGTACCGACGACCAGCCTAGCATGCCTGGTTGTCGGCTTTTGCTTGTTGGCTTACTTAACGTTCAGTAACGTTTTGGTTATGATGACCGTTTTAGATATGTAGGCAGCAGGCTGGTCAGAAGATCGGCTGGCTTTTTAGCCATTTTGGAGGAGTGTGATAGTTGGCTTAATTAAAGTTCATTACAAAAGAAGTGAACAACAATATAAACATTGTGTTTAATATCTAATGAGTTACAATTTAATAATATTATTGAATGAAGGAGTCGACACTTTTACCAACGAAATGGTGACTTATATACCATTAAAGTGAATAATTACAAAAGGTTAGTTTGCTTCAAAAATAATGAGTATGCAAATTATGATGTACTTATATTTTTTAAAATATTTAAAACGAATGACTCGTAAAGTTTGCACAACCATTGGTCGTTTCCTCAACGCAGCGCCAAAGATGCGGCACAAGGTCGAGAGGTACTTGACAGATACCTAATATTCATCGGAAACTCCCCGGAATAATGTAGACAGCAATTAATAACAGCTTAGAAACGATAGTCTGAATAAAATTGAGGCGTAATGGAAAGTTTTTCCTTGACTTTTTATTAAAAAAAGAGAAGTGTTACCAACCAACAACCAATTGATCCTGGCTCTTCGCACCGCAGACCTTTTTTTGTTGACGGAGAGATCAAATGCATTTATGCATCGGCAAAACGCAGGGGATATGTGGGACTCGAGGTAAAAGCGTTCCCTCCATACCCACTAAACATCTTTCCCGGCCTGACCTTCAGTACGCTATTACAGGATGGCTCTGGATCTGCGCACGTGAGCGCAATTACACCGAGACCGTCCCAACGCTGCCCGTCTAGGCACTCCTTGCACCAATTGGTGGCCAGCAGCTGGCGCGTCCTCCTGACGAGGACACCGGGAGCAGCTATCGGACCGCACCCGGAGGAACTCGGGGGTATCACACGTGCGTTGCCGACATAGCAAAAACTTTTTCACACCTTTCTTGAAGATACCCATGTTGTAGTCCTTAGGGAAATACTCAATAGAATTGAAACTTTTCTCCTAAGGTGTATTTGACCACCTTGTCACCTAATATCTTTATGAAGCTGTCTGTACCAGAAAATACTTCGGGCGCGGTCGTGGCCCTGAAAAGGGCCATCCAGAACTAGCCGTTGTGGGAAAACAAAAGCTACTCGACGATAGCATGTGACTTCGAATGCCAAGGGGACACACTTGACATCAAAAGCCACATATCCGCCGAGAAAGTTTCCCCACCACGTTACCAGGGTCCGCCACGAGAAGGCTTCCGAACGTGGACCCTTCGCACCGCAGACCTAAAAAATGTTCTGATAAAATGATGACCACCAATTATCACGAGCGCTAATACGCTAGGCTACTCCTAAATCATCCTTTGCACAACATAACATCAAACTCACGCACTCGCTCACCTCACCGCACACTTAGACGGGTACAAAGAGTACTTTAATGGATGGGTGAGGAGACCCGAGTCACACACACCGCGCTATTCCAGGTACAAATTCCAGGGCACTTCCCTCAAATTCCTCCGCGTCAGCGAATTACAACACACCTGAACTGACGCTCCAGGTCCGTAGACAAAGTAACAAATAGAAACATTAACAAAGTTCGATAGGAACCAAATGTATGTGATTGATTTAAGCCGTCGTTACATCACGTGGCCAATCGTGGCTATAAGTAAGTTGGTAGCGGAAGCTAAGACACTGTAGATAACCAATCAATATGGCCGATGATGACGAATTTCGATATCTTATCGTTTTGAAACGATTGCCACTTATCTAATCCCCCAGATATTTTAGATGACAGGTATTATTAGGGTCGACTAGAAACCCTCTGCCTGAACTTTGCCCTATAGGCTAGAGGACCCACCAAGGTCTGCGCCATCTCCAAAAATATTGCAAAGATCAACTGCGACCAAAAGAAATAGTCATAAAAAAATTCCTTGCTCCAACATTTACAAATATACATTACTAATACTTTTCAGCTGAAGTAGTGATGGCTGTTGTGCCTATTTATTTTTTGGTAAAGGAAAGTTCTTGACCACTGGCATAGTTAGTGATGATAAGGCCGAAATTGGAAGCGAGCTTCACCTGTATCCCAGGATCACTAAGGGACAGGCTACAAGATTAACGTGTAATAAGGGCCCTTACACAAAAAGACGATGCGACGTCGTGCTACTCTGTCTAAAAAGTACCAAGAAAATATCAATAATACACAAAATGTTAGTTATTCATCATCCAAATTTATTTTATCATTTTTAAAGTATGCTCCTTCAGAAACGATACACATACGCCAACAAATAATCCAATCATCAAAATATTTTTAACGCTGTTTCCGGAATTGAGTTCAGTTCTCGCCGCGAATTCTCCTTTATGTCTTCTACCGAAGTCACTCCGAAGTTTGTTGACTAGTTTGCATGTCCAACTCGTAAACCCACGTCTCATCACCAGTAACAATGTGTCTCATAAACGTTGGGTCAGAATTGACTCGTTCTAGTATGTCCTCAGCGACTCTCATGCGATTGAATTTTTAGAGAAAAATTCGAAAAATCAGGTCTTTTGGGCCTAGCCGAGCGGCAACATGTTTCATGCCCAATTGATTATTTAAAATGGTACGGATCGATTCGTGAGATACAGAAAATTCGGCAGCTATCTCTCTCAAAGTTAAATGAGGCTTTTCAATCACTATTTCCTTCACTTTTGCGATGTTAACTTCAGTTGCAGACGTTGATGGCCTACCAGAGTGAGGCAAATCTTCCATCACATTTCGACCGCTTTTGAACGCTTTGTACTTATAAGCACATGTTTTTGATAAAGTCGATTCACCGTAAGCCTTCTATAACATTTTCAGTGACTCCGAACACGAAATTCCATTGGTGATGCAAAATTTAAGACAAACTCTTTGTTTGATGTTTTTGTCCATTATGAAATTCGCAATACACACTAGATATGATATAACTAAAAACGGCTCTGTATTTAATATAAACTCACTCCACGCCAAAATAGAAAACAGTTGTGCCAATCTAACAACAACGAAAAAAAAAATGAATTTGGAACCATAAACAAATCATCCATTCCCGATACTTTGTTGACTGAATGTGTGTGTGCGTAAAGTCTTAAAAGCAAATCTTCCGACCAGGTGGTATTTTCCATCCTTGTAGTATAAACAAGTTAGCACAGTTATGAAGAAAGGAGCATTATTACGGTCCACGATACTTGACACGTGAGAGGTGTCGCAAACGGGCGTCGAACAGGTGTGGGTTGCTCAAAGAGATTGCCGTGAAGGTCGCTCAGGCGCTGTCCTTTGCACAAGATGCACTGACGTTCGACATGCCACAAATATGTTATGATTTTGTAGACTCCTTACTATTGATAGTCCTACAAGCATTTTGTCCGTGGCTTCGCTCGCGTTCATGTAGAGTTTGTAGCTGTTAAATCTGTTAAAACTATCACTTTTTGTCGTCGGTCGGAAATTCGTGAAAATTGCATGTTATAAGTTACCACTTATAGCCTCCTTAAATATACATAATATAACTATGTAAGTAAATACCCACAGCAATGTAAACCTACACGTATGAATTACATATTTATGTTACAGCCATAGTGATTACTTATTTACAAATACAAATATTTTTATTTGACAAATGCTTACACGTATAACATAAACAAGAAAGCAAAATACTTACAAATGTTTGAAATCATTTATTAGACATAATAACTGGTTATTATATGATAAATTGTCTAGCCAATGTGATAAATGTATCACTTTATTCGGCTAATATTCATAATAGCAGTTTAAAGTTAGTCAAAGCAATAAATAAATGCACTTTGCCTGATCATAAAAAAATAACCCTAACCTACCCATCACTCAGCCCTGTAAGGCATAAAACACTAGACACTCCACTTGTTTTAATACTTTAATTGGATGACTTCCAAGTCATCCAAGATATCATTTAAAATAGTTAGTTAATGCAATTAATTCTGTGCCTTAATCGCTTTGTCCAAATTGAGGAGTAGATAATATTCATAACGGTTGGCTGGTATATAATAATATCCGGATTTATTACTTTAACTGTGACATGTAGATAATATAAAAACTACATTACATTACACATACATCATCATAACGGCCTTTATATTTCGACCCACTGCTGGGACAAAAGCCTTGTCATCGAAGGAGTTTTAGGCAGTACGCTTTGCCCAATGGGCATTGGTGGACGAAGTATAAGGTAATTGACCCCTTTGCCGATCCATTAGTCGCCTTCTACGACACCCATTGGAGGATATGAGGTGATGCTATTCTACTCTACCGGCATCACATAGCTAACCAGTTGTGACACTTTAATTAACCTCAATAAACCTAAAGGTAGCTAAAGCCCAATTTTAAATTCATATTTTTGTTTCAGCGGAAAACTTCTTGAAATGCCGACAGAAGGATTCGAAGTTGAATGACTGCCTGAAATCAGCTGTGCCGGACGCCCTCAGAAAGATGACTGAAGGTACGTAACCTTATTTCTACATAATAACAGCCTGAGGATGTTGATGACGCTGTGGTCATTCGTTAAGCCACCAAGTGCGCCGTCGGTACGGGATGGGTGACCGAAAGTTTTTCTCTCAATTTTCCTCCGTGGCACCTTGATCTACTGGTCCCGGGAGCTGTGGAAAGATAGCAGTCGTTCCCAAGGAGGGTTGGTGTCAGACACAAGGCCGTAAAAAATCTAACGCCAAATCCTTTAGCAGTATTGTCGATATCCGACCCCGAATAAGTTGGGAATAGGGTAAGAGAAAGAAGAAGAAAGAACAGCCTCACCTTTCACGAGAACCCCACCTCCACCTTCCTTGTCACAGTCTTTGGTCATTCAAAAGAGGCGTCTAAAAGCACCTTGCAGGTCAGCAAGGTAAGGGTGGCTTATAGACTTATAATTACCAACGTTTATAGATTGGCAGCAGCATCGGTGGCGTAGTGCGTAAGGGCGTTTTCTCCGACTCAGGAGGCAGGGAATTTTTTATTCATATGTACGTTTCGACGCTTTTACGGTGAAGGAAAACATCGCGAGGAAACCTGCACACACCTATGAAGAAATTCTTAGGTTGTGTGTGAAGTCGACCAACCCGCACTTGGCCAGCGTGGTTGACTTAGGCCTAATCGAGGGCGATTGTCGAAGCTTAGTGTGGGGTAGACTCGAGCCCCTCGGTGTGGACATTATATGAGCTGTTGATGATGATGATGTTGATGATGGTGGAAATTTCAAAGATTTGGTCAAACAAAGTTTACCATTGAAACATAAGCACCAAGCACTGACAAATTTCGACAGCGAAAGCAGAGTCTCGGTGGCGTAGTGGTTAACGCAGCCGCCCGGATTGCCGAAGATGTTGGGTTCGTTTCCCGCCTGAGGCAGGTCGATTTTTTTCAGTGTATTTTTTTTCTAGTATTAAAAATAAAAATATTTACGCGTTTGTAAACGCAAAAATTATTCCATAATAGTAAATAACATTAAAGATAACCTATTTCAAAACACATTGTATTCAAATGTTTTTTACGAAACCACAAACGAATTTCGGAAAGCTGCGGCTTTCAAATGTTGAAAACATTCCTACCCAGACCAATAAACATTCCTAATTGTAGTTGCAAAATATACAAGCTTATAAACCAATGCGACCTTGCACGTTTTTTGAATCTGCCAAATCTAAAAAAAAATCTCATTGTAATTTTGACTAATTTAAATTGACTCGGGTGGTGTCTATTCTGTTGTAACAACATCCACGAAAGTGCCAAAAAGGGACAACAATAGTTATAAGAAATTTCAAAATAGTGAGCTCTGCCTACCTTTATGTGAGAAAAGCGTGATTTTATATGCATTTACGAGTATACATACATAGTTTATAACAAAATCGCTCTTTCTGTTTGTACACTTAGAACTTTTAAACAACGCAACGGATTTTAATGCGGTTTTCATCAATAAATAGAATAATTCAAGAGGAAGATTTAGAAGTATAATATATTAAGGTTAGGCTTAAACAATTTTATTCTCATAAATATTACATTGTCACTTACATGAGAACTAATTAACAGATTGAAAACTGTTCGTGATCACAAACGCAAATAAATTCTTTGTGTTACAAATTAATCATTGAAAAATACATTACCTTATGTAGTACTGTTCTGTTTATATTTTTATCGATGTTGCCTTGTCATACTGTCGTTTTTATTTTATAAAAATAAAATGTAAGTACTCTGCGTACTATCCGTGCGAAACCGGGGAAATAATAAATAAGTATCCCATGATGTTAACCGGTGCAGTTCCTAGTCAAGAATTGGACTACTGCACTCATCCCGTGGGTCCCACAAAAAGTGACTGAGGGACATTCTGACCACCGATCAGACCATGGCAGCAAGCGTCATTCGCGTGGCGTCAGTCAACCCATTTCCAAGAAGGGTTGGTATGAAGCAACACAGTTATAACAAAACCTATAGCAGGGTGGTGACATGTTATACCGACACCAAATAAATTGGGCACAGGGTAGGAACAGGAAGAAATACCTATTGATGTTGTTTTCTTTTCCATTTTCTGACTAAATTTAAAAATAACAACCTTTTTTGCTAACTAATTCTTTCCGTATTTTGCACTTAAATACGATAAGTTGAACTTTGGTCTTATATAAATAAAATAATATTTGCTTTGCACGCCTCATTCAATATTATGTCAAGCGAAAACAAATATTGTGTAATTATTTAAATCAAAAATTACCGGTGTTTATTTTAAAACTAAACGTTTTTTACGCGAGCAGTTCCGAGAGTTTTTTGTTCTACAATCAATGCCACATCATTCTGATTCATAACTTTTAAATGACATTAGTTTGATGATAAAAATTGGGAAGGTCAATCGCGCCATTGACTAAAATGTTCAAATTCGGAGACCAGGCTTTAAGGGAAATACAATAAAAAGAAAAGATGAGATGAGAGGGATAATACTGTTGGTTCTGTAAAGACACAATGGATGATTTTAAAATAATGAATTATATGAAATTCAAAAATAAATTGACTAACCTACTATTATCAAAATGTTATTATAGTATTATTGAATATTTAAATGACAAATCTATTTGACATAAATTTTAATTTGATTCCTTTATTGACATCCTATTGTATTTAAAATTAATTTGACTAATTATTCTAGATAACCAACGATTTTATTTGTTTTATGCAAAATTTAATGACGTATCGATTTGTAAGTAGTTGTAATTACGTAATTTAATTTGTTATCGGGTGATTTAATTTATAATCATTAATATGTGTATGCTTTTAAAGCAAAACATAGCAGATATATTAAAACTGTGACATATTTTGTAACCACTTATGTTTAACAAATAAATAATATTCTATTCTATTCTATTACCATTGTAGCAGATGGCATCAATTTTGACTTTCATAGTATCCGTTAAATTGTGCATAAATGAATAAAGAAATTTTGACTTTGGACAAAAATAATATGGGTACACATTGAATGATTTACCCACAAGTAAGGACCAGTGGTGCCGCATGTGAACTAATATCATAATAAAACCAAGCAATACATTTTCAAAATTGTATCATATTTAGTTCAGTTGTTTCGAAGATTAGCGAGAACGAACATCGTGACACGAGATTTATATATGAGTCGAATCATTAGCAGAAAGCTCCAACTCGGACATAGCGTGAGTGTAGAAATGGGTACCAGACAAGAGAAAACTGCTTTTGGCATTTTACTACATCATCATCAACAGCTCATATTATAGTCCCCAACTCGGGTTCAAGCCTACCCCACATAAGGGTCGATTAGGCCTTAATCACCCACGCTGGCCAAGTGCAGGTTGGTCGACTTTACACACAACATAAGAATTTCTTTATTGGTGAGTGCAGGTTTCCTCGCGATGTTTTCCTTCACCGTAAAAGCGTCGATTAACCGTAATATGAATTCAAAATGTGTAAACACATTGGTACGTGGCGGGGTTCGAACCGGTGTCTCCCGGGTGGAAGACGACGCTCTTACGCACTACGCCACCGACGCTCTCATTTTTTCATAGTTCTTATTTTACTACACATTATTATTATATAGTTCCTGGCTAGCCCTTTCTCGGCACACCGTTGGGCTACGTTTTGGTGAAATGGCGTATGTAAAGTACCTACGCTGATCTCAAAACCGCCTCCAGAAGGGCTTAGGAGGGCACCGGTGGTTTTTAGTGGGCAGGACCGACGGCGTATGCGTAGACAAGTGTGCGGTATGGTCCGTCAAAAGATTTTCCACCGTTAAAAAAGGCTTTCCTCGGCGACGATCGAACGAATAATGCTCGAGCCCGTCCGCCTGTAGCTTCTCGTGGCACTTGTGTTTCTTTCCCGCTAAATTTATCAAATAGGGCTCTGTGAGCGTCGGTATTAATGACCAGTGAGTCAATATAGTTACTTTCTCGTATACGAAGTATATAGGATAAGTCTTGTAATCGTCAAAAAATTCGACCTCGACATTTTGATGCATTCACACGTTTTGGACCTCCCTGAGTGCAAAAACACCGTTTTTGGAATTATGTCTGTGTGTATGACATCCAAATATAAGGTTTCTATCAACTTTTGAGTCGTCGATCACGAAAGTTAAGCATCCAAGTGCGCGGTCGGTACTCGGATGGGTGACCAAAATTTAACATGCATGTATGACATCAAAATATAAGGTTTCTATCAACTCTTGAGTCGTTTCTGGTATACGAGAAAGTCAAGGGGAGACCACTTCCACTCATCTTGCAAATTAAATTAGATCCACTTACCGAATATCGATTGAGCTGAAACTTTGCATAAATGTGTAAATCGCGTGACAATGCAATATTATGATGACACGGTGGTCTCAGGCTCATCGAGTTTGAGCTCTTTTAAATTGTCTTGACGAGTAGATTCTTTCAATGGTAACCAGGGTCTGATGATTGAGCTGGAAGGTGGTCATAGGCACGACGCAACCCCATCGAGTTTCGGCTCGTTTGATTCGTCTTTAAGAGTACTTTATTTTAGATGGTTACCAGGGTGTGAAGCTGATCATTTAATTTTTAAATCTTTTTATCAACAAGAATATGTTAAAATATTGTTTTTGAAAAGCTTTTTTATATTATTTTTTGTTAATATTTTTATCCTTTATATTTTATCCTTTTCAACATCCTCTTTATAGTCTTTAAGTGCAAACTTTATAAGGATAGCCATAAAAGCTAGCCATTTGTTCATCTCCACGTGAGTATTGAAATAGTCAACAATATAATATTTAGTGTCGTTTACGATCTTGAAGCCATAATGTTTTATAGTGACTTGGTTTTTCCCTGTTTAACAAAGACTTGTTAATGGTTACGGTTAACGTGTTTTGAACATCAATCTTATTTTATTTACTAAATGAGGTTTTAAGTATTTTTACATGACTACGAGAAGCCAAAAGAAAAAGGGTTATGATTTTAGCAGTATACTGGGTGTAAAAGACATGAGCAGTCAAACGAAAACCACGTATTCTATACATCAAAATAAGACATATTTCAAAAAAAATATTGCTGGGAAATGATTTTTATTTTTTGGTGTTACAAAAAATTGCAAATTGTACCGCGCAATGTAAAGAGCTCAACTCGCACGCAACTCGCAAAACCGCGTTAATTTTGCTTGACGGCGGCCCCGTTCGTTAGTGTCCGTGCGCATCGAGTGAGATACATTGAACGCTAACGTTTTGAAGCCATTTTTTGTTATGAAATACTAAAAAAAATGATGATGTTTCTTTGGACAATAATTAAGAAATAACGTATAGAATACGTTTTCATAAAAAAATGAGAAAAAAAATTATGACTTTGACCTTCAATAAAATCGTAACTATCAATTTCCCAGGTATAGTCTAAAGGAAGAAAAATGTTATGACGGTGAGCAGAATACATGGTTCTCGTTTGACTGCTCATGTCTTTTACACCCTGTATGTATGTAATTAATTATACTCTTTATTGCACTTGACAAAATATTACAGGATTGGTTATAGTACACAGTTTGCAAGGGCGGACTCATCTCTAAAAGAGTATTTGTAAAACCAACTATGGATTTTTCGTGAAACCTAATTCGGGATCGAAGTACACCATCGGCTACCATAAACATAAATCATAAACAAACAAAAAGTTTAAAAAACTCTATTTTTATCATTTTGTTATTACGGGACTGTTCACATCACTGCAACCTATAAAGATCTATTGTGACTAGCCTTCAAATAAGTCCTATTGAGGCCTTACATGTACTCCTTTAGCTGGGCGCTATCTAAAAATGATAAGATATTCCCAGCTTGGATTGTTTTGATACCGTCGGTCGAGAATGTGTCTCCCCAAATATCGTTTTATTATGTGAATTGGAGGTTCACAAAAGCATAGCAAGTGCATTGGTGGTTCACCCTACTGTCCGCAGAATATGCAATCTTAAAAAACTGTAACCCGACTACGAAAAATAATAAAGGAATAAAATAGGTTGAAATAGAGATATACAAGGTACACACGACTCCTCCTATCGTTAAAATCAGTTAAAATGTAGCCTATGTTAAAATAACAATTTTAGCCCGGGTAACATAGTCTCCTTCTAGACTTTAAAATTTATTTTGATGTTCTTCTTCTTTGTAGATTTCGAGTATAACAGACCACTAAAATAAACATTTATACTTACTACATTTGATCGGAACAGTAGCTATTATTCCCACAAATTGAAAAGAGAAAGTTGATAATTTCTTTAACCTAAATATGCGGGAGGAAAAATTGCATGGAAAATCTTTTCTAACATGGTACATTCACACCCACCACATTTTGAGCTGCATTTTTCCGTAGAGAAAATAATTATCAAGACTCTCAACCTTCTACGAGTGCGGCGATCAAGGGCTCTGTCCAACCACGAAAACCAGAAGTGCAACCTATCACGAGTTGCGTCACCATCTTATTTTCCTGTATTTTCTCAAATGTCGAATACTAATATAAACCTTCCTAAAAAAAAAACTGTTAAATAACTGTACAACATGTAAAATAATCTTTGATTAATTTAGTTTTTGGCTAAATTAATCAAAAATTATTTTACATTTTCATTCTTCCCGAGATGAACAATGTTCAACAATTTCACCTCTCCAGCACCAAAAAACATTTTATGCTTTCTAAAATCTCGAAGCAAACACGGTTTTTGCTGCGAACTCCGAACAAGACATTCAATCTACACAATGGCAGTAATTTAATTTTTAATTTGTATTACTAATTTTAGCGTAAACTTGTTTTTAAATAATGTTTTGTTTTTCTAACCTATAACACTTTTCTCGCTGAAGAGGTAAAAAGTTGTATGTTACACACGTGAGGTTTTTTTGTCACATGCCTTTAAATCATAAGCTCAGTAGTCCGTTTATGTCTAATTCTAGTCTACTTTGCTAGTTGTAATTTAAAGTCTATATATTATTATTGACATTGTATTTTTAGTTTTTTTTTTAACTATTATTTATGTTAAGTAACCTAAGTTTAAGGAAAATGCTGTGCACTTTTGTCATTGGGCACAGATATATAATTTGTATTAATTTTATGTTACTTTTATAACTTTTCTATCTGTTGTCTGTAATTGTGCCATAAATAAATAAATTATTATTATATTGTAAATGTAAAGTCATGACAAGAATAACATTGTAAAATCTAAATTATATAAAAAAGCTTATTACAAGTTAAATGAAATGAAATGAAATGAAAATGAAATGAAAATGAAATGAATGAAATGAAATGAAAAGCTCTTTATTTAAATGGACTTTGCTAAGTACTTTTAAATCGTCAAAAACCCTACCACCATTTCGGGACGATAATATTATTATGCTGAGATGGAGAAGAAATGGCGAAAGAAACTCCACAGCTTACAATTTGGTAATGATTTCAAAACATCATTACAGGTCAATAGATAATAATAATATAATTAAAATTACAGTTTTACATGCGTAAATTTTGGGCAGTTATTACTCCCACGCATTTGGTTCATTTATAATAATAATTTATGTTGTAAAAGCTTTTCTATACAATTCAACTAATCACATTAATGAACTAATTAATTTAAGTCTTATACCCACCACCATTTTTTGTTATTGTTAGATAGATTTTGCTCAATTTAGGTGCTAAGCATACATTTATGATCCTTTGGTTAATAAATATATCTATAAGAATACAATGTGTGCATACCAAAATAAAAAAAAAAACCAATACCTAATACATTAGTTATATAAACAATATCATAACACAAACAAAATTATCCTATTAATGGCATGTGTCATACAATTATCCATCTAAGAATAAACAACTACATTGTCTAGCATTTACATCAAATAAAAATAAAAAGTTCAAGAAAACATGAGATGACCAGGTCTCATTGGCGGCACCTGTTCACAGGCATGACGCAAGAATCAGCCATCGCTTCGCTCAACCATATTTTAGGGAACGTAACGACCCGACGCAAGACGACACCGCCACAAGACCTTTTTAGTGAGAATGACATACACATGCTTCTTGATTATAATCTAGAACAAATTTAAATTATGTTTCTTAGTTAACTATAAGACACAAGGTTGATAATCTGTGTAATTAATATATTATATTTTGGATGCATAGATCATGAACAAATTCACCCCCAAGCGTTAGAATCATTTATGTAATCAGTTATTTTATAGTAAGCTTTATTATACAGTTTAGATTTAATAGCAGTTTTGAACTTATTAACAGGTAGATCTCGAATATTATTTGGGAGTTTGTTATAAAAGCGTATACATTGCCCCATAAAAGAATTGCTTATTCTGTGGAGACGAGTAGCATGTACCACTAGATTATGTTTTTTTCTAGTATTAATATTATGAGTGTCACACTTTTCAGAAAAGTTTTTTATGTTTTTCCTTACGTAAATTAGATTTTCAAATATGTATTGTGATGCCACTGTTAGAATATTTATTTCTTTAAACTTTTCCCTGAGTGAAACCCGAGGTCCTAATTGATAAATAGCTCTTACTGCTCGTTTTTGTAAGACAAATATGGTGTTAATGTCCGCAGCATTCCCCCAGAGAAGAATTCCATATGACATAATGCTATGGAAATAACTAAAGTATACAATTCTGGCTGTGTCTACATCAGTAAGTCGTCTGATAGTTTTAACTGCATACGCAGCTGAACTAAGTTTACCAGACATTCGTTCAATATGTGGACCCCATTGCAATTTAGCATCTAACATTATGCCCAAGAAAATAGTCGATTCAACAGGTTCTAATCCTATACCATTTATTTGTATATTTGTTTCAACCCGTTTCACATTGGGTGTGCAAAACTTAACTAATTTGGTTTTATTTTCGTTTAAAAGCAAATTGTTAATGTTAAACCAATCTACTACTTTAGATAGTGCGTTGTTTACTTCGTCATAATTAGTCATTCGTCTGTTTATTTTAAATATCAGAGATGTATCATCTGCAAACAACACTATATCATGACTTTTATTTACACAGTAAGGTAGATCATTAATATATATCAAGAACAGAAAAGGACCAAGAATTGAACCCTGTGGAACTCCTATTGTAACCGCAGCTCCAGAAGATCTTTGACCATTTATATCGACCCTTTGAATTCTATTACTCAAGTAAGATGTCAAAAGGTCGAGAGCCCTATTTCTAACGCCATAGTGATGTAATTTCCTGACAAGAGTATCATGATTTACACAGTCGAAAGCCTTGGATAAATCACAGAATACTCCCAAAGCATCCTGTGAATCCTCCCAAGCTGAATATATGTTTTTCAATAATTCAACTCCTGCATCAATAGTTGACCGACCCCTCGTAAAGCCGAATTGGTTTTTATGTAGCAAACTGTATTTTACGAAATGATTGAGGAGTTGATTAAGCATTAACTTTTCAAAGATTTTACTAAGTGTTGGTAATATAGAGATTGGTCGAAAATTCGTGGGGTCCGAAGCATCTCCAGACTTAAATAAAGGTACGACTTTGCTATGTTTCATCAAGTCAGGAAATACACCCGAAGCTATACTGCTATTATACACGATAGCCAAGTAAGGGGCAATTATATCTATTATACTTGAAACAGTTTTAACAGAAAGTCCCCAAAGGTCCATAGTTTTCTTTATATCGATGGATTTAAATATCTTTATAATATCTTTGTAGTTGACAGATGTGAATTCAAAATTAGCATCGCATTTACATACACTTTCCATAAGTAGTGTTTCAGCTGTTGTCGAAGATGAACTTAGTGTTTTAGTTGTTAAGAAAGGGATTTCTGTGAAAAATTTTTCAAACTCAGATGCAATCTTTAAATCATCTTTGATATTTACATTGTTTACATTTAAATTGAAATCACGAACGCGTCTGGGAGCTCTACCAGTTTCGCTATTAATAATATTCCACGTTTCCTTAATTTTATTTTGAGCTCTGGTTATTTTATTTTTCAAATAAATGGACTTAGCAGTGGCACAGGCTCGTCTAAAAGTAATAGAGTAATTTTTTACATAATTAATAAACGTGGGGTTAAAATTGTACGATTTTTCACCGTACAATTCATATAATTTGTTTCGGCTTTTATATATACCAGCAGTGGCCCACTCACTGAAGGATGGACGGTTGCCGATTGTTATTGTTTTTGTTGTAAAGTTTTTACTGAATTCCTCACTAATAAGTTTGAACAAAGCAGTATACAAGTACTCAGTACAGTTCTGAAAAGGCATCCTTGGTAGTTTCTGAATCAAATTATTTTTAAACTTTTCTAGTCTACTAATAGTCACAGGAACAAAATTAACCTTGGTTCTTTGAGAGGTAGGTTTTTTCCTATAAAATGAGATTAACTGACCGCAATGATCAGAGTGTAACAAATTAATTATGGTTTTCTGATTAGGCTTAATGTTAGAAAAAATGTTGTCAATGCAGGTAGCACTTGTGGCAGTAATTCTCGTGGGCTCGTTAAAACAATTATGTAAGTCATAGGACTTAAATAAATTTAAAAAGTTACTCGTCAAGGCACTTTTTTCTAAAATATTAATATTAAAATCACCACAGATAACAATTGTTTTATGACTACCACTGATTTTAAAAAGGGCATCCTCCATAATTTTTTGGAATGACTCATAGGGCGCACATGGAGGTTTGTATACACTCATAACAATGAAATGCTCAAACTCGATACATGCTATTTCCGTAACTCGCTCAACAGACAAGCTCACAAGGTCAATTCTTTCTTTGGATTTAATATTATTCCTAGTTACAATTAAAGAACCACCATGCCTCAAGTTTGTCCTGCTGAATGAGCTAACAACCTGGTGATTATTAAAATTGAACATAAGCTGATGACTTTTCAACCAGTGTTCAGTGATACAAAAAATATCAATGTTTTTACAATTCATAAATAACTCTAATTCTAATTCTTTACCTGAAATCCCTTGAATATTTTGATGCACCAAGTTAATATTATTACATTTTACAGTCTGTGGATTAATTGCACAAATTGGAGAAATAATATTTGATAGGTTTAAACTACAACTATAGTCAGCACTTGTAGTGCTATTATTGCCAGAGAATGCCTCTTTTGTCTTGTGTTTTAATTTAAAGACATTGGAACACATTCCATGTGGTCATATGTCATTTTACTTTCCTGCCCAATAAAGGCAGTGTAATTAGCCAATGAATTGGCTGGCTTAGAAATAAAATATGATAGCGAAGTTGCTATCTGTTTTTTGTAAAAATTAGAAAGATAGTAATTATCTTTGGTCAAATAAAAATGTCTAATGAATACATTAGTGTCAATAAATTCAAATTTATTATTATAATATGTCATGTTCTGCAATTTTACATTACATTTATGTCTATATTCATTTTCAGTATCTGTCAATGACCTACTGTATGGTAATGCAAATAAAATAATTTTCTTCACATTCAGGTTACATAGGCACTCAAAACATTTTTTCAAACAATTTATATTGGTATTACCCCTTCTTCCTACAAAAACAATTATTGTTGTATTAGTACTGTAGTTGCTTGAGTTTATTTTGTCTAATATTTGTGAGTAGCTGGCACCAGGCATACATAAGTTAGTTACCAGTTGCCCTGTATGTTGTTCCATTATGAGCCCCATATTTTTGCCAATCTCATCACAATACATAATTATGTTTTCTTTGATAGATGTTGTCTCGGTCCTAACCTCATCGTGGTTGTTGTGTACAGGTGTAGTTATACATAGTTTGGCTTTACTGCAAGTTTTTGGGTGTAGCTGTTTATCAAAGACTGAACTAGGTGGTTGTGTCATTTTGTCACACAAACTAAATGAACACCTACATGAACGTTTTTTATTTAATGACTCAAAACGCTCTGCATTATAATTACATAAATCCACCATGTCATTTGACGCTACAATCTGGTAATTTAATTGCTTTTGCGACAAATTTTGAATATTTGTTAACATGTTTTTCAATGTCTGTTCAAGATTTTCTATTTTTGATTCTAAGTTTTTACTGTAATCAATATAGCCATTTTTGTTACTGTCAGCAATACTATTCATATTATTCAATTTTTCAATTAATTTTGAACGTTCCATTCGACCAAAATTTTGTATTTTCTGTTTATTATATCTGTTAATTGTTTTTTTAGTTTTATTTATAAATTTATTAATTCGAATATACTTTTTCAGTTTTCTTACACTTGAGAAACTATTATTGTTGTATTTATTCTTTGAACTGTTTACTAATACCGAATGTTCCTCGATGAAGTCAGGTCCGCAGACAGTCAATTCATCGAACAAGCTTTCAGAGTTTTTATCAATAGATAACTTTTTATTAGCAGAGTCTAAATCATTGATATTTCGATTGGCAATACACAAGCTGACCTCTAATTCATTGATTCTACTCAAAGCCTGCTCGTGTGTCCTACTACATTCCGCAAAATTACTTATAGTATATTCCATTTGCCTACATTGCTCCAACACATCCTCATATTTGACATGCAGCTCTGTAAGTTCAGATTTTAAATGCTTATTCTTTTCCAAGATCTTAATGATTTCTATTTCACTATCATCCCGTTCCTGCATGAGACGATCACAGAGCTCACGGGATGCCCGCAAATCCATGAGGGTCTGCTTAAGCTTCATCTCAGTATCCTTCGCAGTTGCTTTACGGGTCATCACACTGGATGAAGTAATGGCCTGCATATCCCTCAACAAAGCAACCAACCGGTGAACTGAAAAGTATAAAAGTCAAGGTTTGAACATATAATACTACTACAACTGTACTTATTTGTCAACTATACTGGGTTAAAATAATTTGTTTTGAAATGTCAGTAAGTGTGTAATAGCTATAATAGTCACAGTCCACTTAATTTCTACAATATGTTAATTTTATTGTGTGTAAAATGATTATTTAAATGATCCAAATGCGTGGGAGTAAAATCTGCCCAAACTTACGCATTTAAAATTGTAATTTATTCATTCATATTGATATATCTATGGACATGTAATGATGTTTTGAAATCATTACGAAATTGTAAGCTGCGGAGTTTCTTTCGCCATTTCTTCTCCGTCTCAGCATACTAATAATTATTTAAGAAAAATAATTATTTCGTCGAAATGGTGGTAGGGCTTTTGACGATTTAAAAGTACTTAGCAAAGTCCATTTAAATAAAGAGCTTTTTCATTTCATTTCATTTCATTTCATTGCTGTACCCTAGCAGGGTTCATGTTGATACTCATGCTTAGTTATAAGACCACATCACACATGATTACAATAAATAATTGAATTGAATTGAATTGAAAGACGGAACTCGCAGCAAAAAGCAACTTTGCTCACTTGTGAACAAATAACTATTACCCCATTAAATTAAAGCCTATATTTCAATCCGTTCCAGGAATTCCAACGTTATCGGTGCCTCGCATGGAGCCGCTGCATGTGAATGCCATCAACATTGACTCCGGTGCGGGCCCAGTTGTCCTCCAGCAGAATTACAAGAACATCAAGCTTCACGGGCTGACGAAGTCCACGCTCACAACTTATAAGTAAGACAACCAGAAGAACCGCCTGTATATTTGGAGGTTTTTTTAACCACATTGTTAGAGAATTGCTTGGGCGCTCCAAAAAGCGGCAAATCCACTCTCCCTCATGCTTGATGCTTTCTTCATTAAAGTTGATAAGGTTTACATTATGAAATGGAAGTTCAATCACATAATGCTATTCATTATGGTTATGAATTTTTTACATAATATTATACTACAGTATCTCAAGACTAAAGTCTTTAATAGGTACGTGTGTGTTGCCAGTGATGACCTATGGAACCGAAACGTAACCGCTTACAATGGGCCTCAGAAGGCTCAAGGTTACCCAAAGGGCAATGGAGAGGGCTCGGAGTTTCTCTGCGTGATCATGGGCGTCTCTTGAAATGATGATGATTATGATGATACTTACATTAAAAATATTCCAATATCATCATTTTTGAAGGTGTATCTCTGCACCGGCTACCTTAATGTATTCCCAGCAATGACGTCCAAAAATTATAATTTTCAGGGCTGATCTGAAGCACTACAGACTACGGACTGACTCGTTGACGCCAAAGATGGAGTTCGTAGCCGACTACGTTATGAAGGGCAGGATTCTCGTTCTGCCGATCCAGGGGAAAGGCATCGCCAACATTACTATGCGTAAGTAGAGCAAAATTAATACGAATACGTACGAACTGGTTTAGAAAGTAAAAAAATATATTCTTAAAAGGTGATCTTACAGTTCCATTTGTATGAGAACAGTCTAATGTCTAATTATGCATTACATATAAACTATCATTGTCGTAATAACAAAAGGGATGAGCAGAGCTAGGAGCCTAGGCTGCCTGCGTGTACGTTAAATGGTCTCGTCTATCTATCTCGCTCTAATGTACGCGTTAGTATGCTCTTTCTCTTTCACATTGCTGATCTACAATTTCCTATATATATGACCCCTCGGTATGGGTCAAATGCATTTACGCATCGTCCCTGCGGGGTGGTGCTAACCGCAGGGGATATGTGGGACTCGAGGTAAAGGCATTCCCTCACTACCGACTAATCATCCTCCCCGGCCTGACCTTCTTCGCGCTTTTACGGGGCGGCTCGGGATCTGTGTAAGCACAACTAGCACCGAGACCGCCCTAACGCCGCCGTTTAGGCACTCCTTGCATCAATTGATGGCCAGCGACCCACAGGGGCCGGCGTAAGTCGGCGGCTCCTGTGGGTCGCTGGCCGATATCTATGACCCTAACTATCATCTCATCTTCTCTTCCAGTAAACTTGGTAGTGAAGCACGACCTGATAGGCGAGCCTGTGGTCCGCGACGGGCAGACCTTCATGCACATCCGGGACTACCGGGTCAAGTTCATCCCCAAGAAGGTCCTGCTGCACTTCTCCAACCTGTTCAACGGAGACAAGAGGCTCGGAGACCAGATGAATATGTAAGTTTTGGTTTGGCTTGAAATTCGAAAATACATACATACATACGATCACGCTTGTAGTGCCAAGAGAGCAAAGCCTTAGGTAACATTTTGCTACACATAAAGTCACATCTGGCAGTATGGGCCATGATTTGCCTCTAAATACTATTATTAATGCTTTATTGCACTAAAAATTACAAAATAACAAATTTACATTTTGCAAGGGCGAACTTATCTCTATAAAAGATCTCTTCCAGTCAACTCAAAACGTCAGTAAGATATTATGTCAGTATCTACGTGAGATACATGAAAGTGCACTAGAAAATAAAAATTAAAAATAGCTATCAAATACTTATCTACTACAGCTAAATACTAATAGGTTGTCAGCCTGTCGCCTATATATTTGGAATAGGCTTATTATTTTACAGTCAGTTCCACCGCCTCATCAGTCGCCATCAGAATACTGGTGCGATACATTTCGACATAGACTTGACAAGCAGTTCCTAAAGGCCTCAAAATCACGTAGGAATATTTGAATAAAATATAACTTCAAGAAAAAAGAAAAAATCCACTAAAAACATAAAATATAAAAAAAGAATACGGTCAGCATCAGAAGTAGATTAACACTTTAGTCATAATTCGCCTGCCCTGCTCCCAATTTTATTGGTGGTCTACGTAACATGTTATCTTCTCCCACTCGCCACGATCAGCCGTCATCTCAGCATTAACATCCTTCTTTGCCATGCCACTTTTCACACAGTCTACTGGGTGTAAAAGACATGAACAGTCAAACGAGAACCATGTATTCTATACATCAAAATAAGACATATTTCAAAAAAAATATTGCTGGTAAATGATTTTTATTTTTTGGTGTTAAAAAAAATTACAAATTGTGCCGCGCAATGTAAAGAGCTCAACTCGCACGCAACTCGCAAAACCGCGATAATTTTGCCAGATGGCGACCCCGTTCGGTAGTGTCCGTGCGCATCGAGTGAGCTACATTGAACGCTAACGTTTTGAAGCCATTTTTTGTTATGAAATACTAAAAAAAAATGTTTCTTTGGACAATAATTAAGAAATAACGTATAGAATACGTTTTCATAAAAAAATGAAAAAAAAATTATGACTTTGACCTTCATTAAAATCGTAACTATCAATTTCCCAAGTATAGTCTAAAGGAAGAAAAATGTTATGATGGTGAGCAGAATACATGGTTCTCGTTTGACTGTTCATGTCTTTTACACCCTGTATACATCTTTTCTTCGGTCTCCCTCTCCCTCTATATCCATCTACATTCATTCGCACTTTCTTTGTTACATGCTCATCATCTCTTTTCATTAAATACCCAAACCATAAAGTCGCATAGATTGAATGCTTTATTATATCTTCCGTTTGCTAACAAAGTACCGTCAGAATGCATTTGTCTGCCGTGCGGCTAATAGTTTAAATGCTGCAGCAAAGAAGTTAGATATAGACTTATTTAATACTAGCCTATCATCGGTAAAGCGCCCAACCAAAACATTTTTCGAGAGCTAGTGGACTCTTATAGTGTTGATTATTTGATTTATACAGTGTGTGCGTTTTGTCTCTTTTTGCATAGTGTACGTAATGTTATTTTTAAGAATGTGTCTACTTGTGAGGACATTTAATTGGCTTTCTGTTGTTTATCTTAAGTTTCTATGTTGTGTACCATGCCAATCTGTTACTTCTCAGTCTTTCTACCACTGGTTCTATTTTCAAACTTCCTCTAATGTACTCATTGCTCACTTTGTCCATTCTTGTTACTCCATTAATCCACCATAGCACTCTCAATCCAGCCTCGTGTAGTCGAGTTGCAACCATCCGCTTTAATGCCTAACTTTCTGATTCACACAGGACCATACGACAGGTCTTAAGATAGTTTAATTGATTTTCCCTTTTAATTTAAGGGGAATCCAGGAGTCACATTGTAACCTGGTGTAATTTCATCCATCCTGAGTTATACTTTAGTACATACATAATAATCATCCATGCAAAATGGTTGCAACTATGCACAAGCGATGGCATATGACAGAGAACTGAAATGTGAATCTACCTACCTCTAATGCTGACTGTACCTAATCGAAAAAGATACAATAAAGCGACATTAAAGTTATTGAGTTAAAAATGAGGTATGCGTGGTTAAAAACAGCTTAATTAATCAACGATTTTTTTTAACTTGGCATGTTTGACGTAAGTCGGTAATATAAATTGTTATTTACCAAAAAAGTAAATGTTTGCTAATTTGTCAAGGTTTTTTTCATAATTAGACAAGATTTATTTGGGTAGTAAATTACACAATAGATAAAAAACAAACAAAAATAATAACAAATATTTGTGTAGTTTTTTTTTTGCAATCTAACAGAAAAAAACAAGGAAAATGCAAATTAGATAATAGGAAAATGTCACGCAAGATAAATTACATAATGTTTTTGAAATCAGAAAAAAACAAAATTCAGTTGCTCCTTTGTTTAGATTTTTTGTGCTAGAACTTAATTTAACACGGCAGGAGGCTCTCTTGGGTGAAATTTACTACATATTCGTAGATATTTATTTTTCCGCATAATTTTGTGCTGGCCCTTTTAGTCCTTTAGCCCGTTTAGTCACCTTTTGTACGAACAAATGTACAACAATCCGCTTTATTGAAAAGGCGGTCGATTGGGACCAGGGCAGGCAAAACTATTTTTTATTTATATCAAGGAAATATCCATGAATTATAATTTAAAGTGTTTTACCTACGGCACCGAAACGTGGCCGCTTATAATGAGCCTCATAGGAAGGCTCAAAGTCACTCAAAAGGCAATAGAGAGGGCTATGCTCGGAGTTTCTCTCCATGGTCATAATATCAGAAATGATGAGTTATAGCCCAAAAATTGCGAAAGTGATAGTGGACAGAGCACATTGCGAGGAGAACTTTCGGCCGTTAGAGCAGAAAGGTCCACGATTGGCGAGCGCGTACCAGCAGATGCGGTCAGCGCAGGACCCTTGGTTATGAGATCTTTGGGGGAGGCCTATGTCCAACAGGGGCTAAATGATACCTATGTAATAATTGAATGAAGTATCCATTCCTAACCGCAGTCTTCACACATTATCAGACTATAGTGTTGTTCTTAATATTGATTTATTAATATCCTTGGTTTTGGTTTGAATTGGTTATTTTTATTACAGGTTCCTGAATGAAAACTCCGAGCTGGTGTTCAACGAATTGAAGGAATCTTACGAGAAAAGCTTAAGTTCGGTGTTCCAAGATGTCACGAACAAGATATTTGACAAAGTGCCCATGAACAAAATCTTCTTGGATGACTAGATGCATTATTATAATTCTAAGCTAAGATCTCTTTTGAAGCGCAAATCTTACTGTGAACTAAACAAAACCGTAAAGGAACTGCTAATAGATTTTCAAATATTGTTAGGTTTTGGCTCTCTTAATAGGTACTTTACATAGAGGTCAGGACAGTGATTCAACCTCAAAGTAGAGTAAAAGACGGCATAATTTGCAATAAACTGATCTATTAGCATCCAAAATTAATAATGGCAAAGATTTTGTGTTTATAAGCGAGGAGTTTTTTTTTGTTTCCGTGCCTCAAATTGAATAAAATATAGGATATTTCTAGTCTCTCTAGCATGAACCTTTTTCTCGTGAACTCGTGAGGGTATCACGTTGAAATTGGTATCAATATCTTATCTTCAACATAGTTCTGCTTGTAGCTGTGAAAAAAAACTTCTTAGTCAAACGTAATCAAAAGATAAGACCATATTTTGACACTCGCAAGGAAATCAAAACCTAGGTTACTTCCGTTGACCTAGAATCATGACATTTGCCCAGTAAAGGAAAAATCTGACTCCTCCTGGTTCCAAAGGTACTCCTTCAACAGGAGCAATCGCCTGTAATGTAACGTTAGAGATTCGACCGCTTCCTCTGACATTGTGGACACAACTACACTCCAAAAGTGGATCTGCAATGTTACATTACAGGCGAATGCTTGTCAGTCAGGGAGGCAGTATTCTAAAGTAATGCTCAAAGACAATATCAATCATACAAGCTCTTCGCCGGTTTTTCTTTAGACGGCTCCTTTTCTTTGGGTTCACAGTGAGCATTTGACTTTAAATTAACCGTTTACTGAATTAGAATAAGGAATTAGGTTATTTATGGACGCTTGCTTTAATTAGAAATTAAACAAATTTTGTACAAAGTTACTTCAGTGTTCATTTATTCCACACAAAAACTTTGCTTTTCCTTTCTTTGTTTTTCTTATTGTTTCCACATTGTTGGCATTGGCATCGATATCTTTTACTGAATGTAAGAAGCATTTTGATTAATGTGATAAGCGCCATCTATGATTTAACAAAACTTTTCTGCCTTCCACTTTTTGCAATCAATGCCACCTTTCGGCGTTTTCCGGAACTTCTTAGCAACTAAATATAAGTCATTCTCGTCGTGTCTCCAGTCCCTTGACCATGTTTTGAGGATTTGTATTTGGAAGGTCTTCGCTCATTCAGTTCAACGTCTGGAGCCTCTTCGTTAAGAACTCTTTGTGCGTTTCTGAGACAGTGGCTTTTGCAGAATGCTTCGTTGATTATCACCACTAATGATGAAACATAACAATATATTAGGAAATACGAAAAAAGTATACTAAAACAAACAAGCATATATTGGCTTGCCTGATGATAAGTATTTGGTCAACGTAGCCTAAAAAGGCAGGCTTCAGTGAGGTCGCATGGTGCCATAACCCTATTACCATTTTTGCATTTTTACTTTCTCGTACGTAGTATAGAGGAAGTCTTGTAATTGTCAAAAAATTAGACCTCGAGATTTTGACGGATTGACACGTTTTGGATCTCCCTGAGTACAAAAATTTTTTTTGGGAATTATGTCTGTGTGTGTGTCTGTATGTCTGTGTGTGTGTGTCTATGTGTTAGCACAATAACTCGAGCATGCTTTAACTTATTGCAACCATATTTAACATGCGTGTATGACATCAAAATATAAGGTTTCTATCAACTTTTGAGATGTCGATCACGAAAGTTAAGCAACCAAGTCCGCGGTCGGTACTCGGATGGGTGACCAAAATTTAACATGCATGTATGACATCAAAATATAAGCTTTCTATAAACTTTTGAGTCGTTTCCGGTATACGAGAAAGTCAAGGGGTGATCACTCCCGATTTTATTTCATCGGTGACAGTTGCGAATAGCACCTTTATGTTGTAATCGTCTGTAGGCAAAGGTTAAAGGTCATAGCACACTTATCAGCTCGAAGCCGTAACGCCTCTTTTTACTATGAAAAAGAGCCGATGCGCTACGATCCGTACTCGTTTCGTAGCCGCCGGTCCGTACCGTAGCGTTCATAGTAAAAAAAGGCGTTCTCTTTTCGAGCTGGTTTAGACCTTATTGCTTACCATGAGGTGGGCCATATCCTTGTCAGCCACCTTTATGATATAAAAATGTGATATACTTACATATTCCAACTAGAAGCAGGTACAACACCAGCCCGAGTAAGATAGCATCTAAGTCCATTACTGAAAATAAATTTAGGTAGCTTATACTGGTATGCCAAATTAAAATAGAATGAAATAAGAAAAACAAACTTTGAGAAATATATTTTTAGTAAATTCTATGCAATGGGTACTAAAATTAATGTAAATGGGTACATTGAAAACCTAAGTAATGTCTCTTAGTCAAAATCTTGGCAACCAAAAAATGCGGTTTAAAAATATTTGGCGAAGAATCTGCTTTATTTTTCAAGTTCCATTTTATTGCATTTCATCCACTCAAAAGTGTACTAAGAGGTATTCTGTTCGATTAGACTATATACTATTATATGAAGCTAAAGAGTTTGTTTGTTTGGTTGAACCCGCTAATCTCAGTAACTACTGATTCAAATTGAAAAAATCTTTTTGTGTTGAATAAATTGAATATTGAGTGCAAAAATAAATAAGGCATTTCATTTAGACGGTTATTTAACTGTCTCAGATGCTTGCAAAGCTGTTTTTTTGTAACACCTGGATACTATAAATGCTAAGGAAATTTGCAGCATTCCATAAGCAAAGCATTCCATACTCAATGCTGCATGTAATAGATTTGGCATAATTAAAAACACATAAATAAAATTTATATGTTATTATGGTTATTACAAACATTTAGTAAAAATATTCGACAGTTTTTGCCAACTAATCGCTACTACTCAATAATGTCTGAACTCACTCTAACATCTGCCGCTTCTGGTAGCCCTCATAAGTCCTCTGATCGACAAGAACGCAGCAAACAAGATGATCAGGAAGAAGCAAGTCTCCCAGAAGTGCGCGACAAGGATCCTAGTGCTCATCCTCCCCCGAGGGTGTAAGGTTGTGCATCAGGAACGAGGGATCACCACCTTCAGCATCATCGGGTTTGTTTCCCGTACTGACATTGACATCATTATGTGACAGCTGTTTCCTTCTTTTGATGCATACTTTTCAACGGTCTTTAAAAAGTATATGTTTATTGTTCATTACAAAGATATAGAATGTATCTTTGGTTCATTAAGCATTTTGTTCATACCATAGAAGCGACCACAAAGGTAAGTCGGAGTATGTTAATTATTTAGATCACCCATAGCATTGTGCTTAAGATGACATAGTCAGATAAGATTAAATAAAAGCTTAGACAAATTGTCTAAGGCTAAAAGTGAACCTATAATGCTTTAGAGAGAGTGCCTGTAGTTGTCGCTGATGTTGACATTCAGTATGGCCTAGTATGGCCTAGTATGGCGAAAAACGAACGCGGATTGCAAAGCTGTGCGTGTTTTTTAAGGTTTTGATATCATTAAAACTTTTGTTTACTCTTTTTTTTTGGTGGTGAAAATAATAGCAATGTAAGGCTTCTTAGAAAACTAATTTGGAATGTCTATAAAACTATTATATGACACAAATAGGTAAGTATTGATAAAAATGAGTTTTAAAAATGAGCTTCTAACTTCAAAGTTTTTGTCACAAGAATTAAAATGAAGTTTGTATCATCTATTGGATACGATGGTATATCACATTTTCCTTGGGAACTGTGCTCGAAAGATCAATATATTGGTCTGAGATCAATATTGTGTACTACCACGATAAAATAATAAGCTCCTTGCAGCTCCTTGCAATATTTTAAACAGCTCGGCGACCGTTTTTCAGTTTTGAAGTTGGTTTATTTTTTAAATGATTTTTTACGTAGAATTAAAATGATAAATTTAAATACTCCTCTAATAAGTCCAACAACAAAAAAATGCTTAAATAGTATTTTAGGATTTCATCACTGAACTTAGACTGACCTCTTATAATCTCTGTTCTGTGAGTGATAAGACAGCTTGCTCTGAGTCCGATTGCTTTGGCTTTATCATCATCATCCAGGATAGACGAAGGACAAGAATTGGACAACGATTTGGACAATAATACTTTTTGGTTTGCCGTCACCTATAGACACTTGCAATATTAAGGGTAAACCACTTAACACTGCAAGTGCGTTGCCATCCTGGGGACTAACATGATATGCCTTCCATGCTCAGTAATTACACTAGCTACCTTACCCTTCAATCCGAAACACAGCAAACTGCTTCACGACAGAAATAAGAAAGGCGGTGGTACCTACCCAGACGATTCTACATATGGGTCTACCACCTAGTCAAGTTTTGAAGTGGTTACTTATTTTAATAATATAAATATTGAATTAAATTTAAATAAGCAAAGGCATGTAACGAATTCATCAATAAGTGAAAGCAATTCACTTACAAAACTTTACTAGCAAATATTGATTTGTACGTTATTGCAAAAGTAAATTTCTGCTGAAAGACAATATTTCATTTGTGCTTTACCGTCATTAAGAGTTTTCAAGTCCACCCACTGCTGGAACACAAGGTTTTTCCTTGTCACCGAAGGAGGTTTAGGCAGTAGTCCTACATGTTTGCCCAATGCGAATTGGTGGACGGAGTATAAGGTAATCAATACAACTTTGCTGATCCATTAGTCGCCTTCTACGACACCCATTAGAGGATATGGAATGATGCTATTCTACTCTAACAGTATCACACGTCTACTCATTGCGAACATAGGAATATTGCTCTAAGATTTCTTCAATAATCACCAACCGCTATATAACTTTCTCAAGTCTATCTTCATGAAATTTTCCCGTTTCTTGATCGGGAAATATGGAAATTATAAACTATTTTTAAACCACCTCAGTGGTCGAGTGGTCCCACCGGAATTAGATCCAGAAATCCCGGGTTCGATCCCCAGCGAGTACGAAATTGTAAATTGTACTTGGTTTGGCTGTTGGATTTGTTTGTAGGATAATTTTTAAGTCCACCCGGCTAGCTACCACGATTTTAAAAATAAAATTTGTCGCCATAATAATAGATAATGTTAACAGCATTATTGTGTGCTCCGACGATAGATTTACAATTACTGTCGTTTGTAGATTGGGAATAAATTGACTAGGGCGAGACCAAAACAATTAACCAATGTACGAGTAATGCGCATTTGTGCGTGATAAATAGTACTCCAATCTGACATTTGCTATCTTTTCTACTGCCTGCGTCTTAGACAAATGCTGCGTGTACTTGAAATGGTCTCGTCTATCTATCTCGCTCTCATATACGCGTTAGTATGCTCTTTTTCTTTCATATTGCCGATGTACAGTTTCCTATATCTATGTTTCCGGCAATTAATGATAGCCAGTCTCTGTGGTTGAAGGTTCCAGATGAAGATCGCTTCCATTCTCAGCCTTACCGTCACTTACCATCAGGTGAAATGAAGGCCAAAAGAGCTTTTCTGTCAAGAATAAAAAAAATGTTAAAATTATTTTCCTATTTGATTTTTTTAAAACCTCTTCTATTTGGTACGAATTTTTATATTCTATGTCCTTTTCCTTTCTAATTTTACCATTCGGTCCTTCCTTCCTGTTTGTATTTTTTTTATTTGTGTCATAGACTTAATGCTCATTACTTTTTTACTGAACCCACCCACCAAAAAAGGACTAATATAATATTTTCTACTTTTAAATAATTATCAAATACCCAATAAGCTAAATAAATAACTTTTATCTACACTCATGTCATAATATTCGAATTACGATATCAAAGGTGAACATAAAATGACATACTTTTTAATACAGATAATCAAAATTAAAATTAAAAAAAACAACCTGTAACATAATGACCATTATACTTAGACAAAGAATCCTGTAGACTTGGCATGAGTTTTGACAGCTAAGTGTAAGAAGGATAGGTGTATACAGATACCCATAAGAGTGAAAGAGTACTCATTATAATTTTTGTCCTTGTCAGAGTTTCACTTTTGGCTTATTTGACACAAAATTTGGTGTCAAAGAAACGAAACAACAAACTGTTGGTGATAGTAAATATTTAAAATATTTGTGTTTACAAAGTGTTGTTATCAGTGTGTAAAACGTACAAGTGTTGGAAACTATATCCTGCTTGTGATTGTTACAATGCATTGTTGTGTAGTAGGCTGTAAAAGCCGTAGCTACCGAAATTGGGAGAAAATAAGTTATTACTCGTAAGTACGAAAACTACTTTAAATTAGTATTTTATTGGCATTATACAATAAAGTTTAGATTAAAATCGAATAATATAGGATCTCAAGCATGATAGAAAACTAAAAATAACATTAAAAATTTGCTTACGAAAATATTGTTATTGTCCAATAATTGTCATAGAAATCCAACCAAATTTAGTAGTTTAGTTGTAGTTGTCAATTGCTATATAATTTGACTGTCGGAGCGTCATTTTGTAGATTTCTTATTTTTCTGCATTATACTGCAGTTTAGGGATACCAGTCATATAATTTGAAGCTGTCCTTGTTGTTGGGTAAATACAAAGATTTAACTTAATGTTTCTGATTTCTAGGACATAATATTCATGGATATTCAAGCACGTACTGCTGGTCAATCTGTAAATACCATGAAAAGGACATCGCCAAAAACGTAGCATACTAGGCATTTACGTTTTACCGCACTATAAAAACCAATAAATTCTTGGAATTATCGTTGTCGTTATTTATTTACATTCACGGATATTCAAGCACGTACTGCTGGTCGAGCTGTAAATACATACAATGAAAAGGAGTACCACCAAAATCGTATTATACTTTGTATTTACGTTTTACCACGCTATAAACCAATAAATACTTTGAATTGAGTGTTAGGCGGGATACCATGGCGTCTAGACGTTGATC
Source organism: Elophila nymphaeata (assembly GCA_955850985.1). Lineage (NCBI taxonomy): Eukaryota > Metazoa > Arthropoda > Insecta > Lepidoptera > Crambidae > Elophila > Elophila nymphaeata. Next base: position 18,881,807 of record OY039088.1, on the reverse strand, counting down.
TTCTGGTTTTAATTTTTTTTAAATATCTTTTTATGATTGTTTATTTCTTTGATTATACTCGTGGGCGCCACGAGGATAATCAAAATAATAAACTAAGTTTAAAAACTGAAATCTCACTACGTAAACAACTAATGTTAAACACCATGGGATAGGCAACATTACCTACCCCATGGTGTTTACCATTTGTTGTTGTTGCTATAAGCAACGAGAAAATATTAATCTAATTATTTTCTCGTTGCTTAGTAACCACAACATGAGTTTGTGTAAAAACTTAAAAAAAAATGAAATCATGGAATAATTTTATTTTTGCGTTTACAAACGCGTAAATATAATACCCGGATTGTGGAAGGTGCGGGTTCGAGTCCCGCCTGAGGCAAGTCGATTTTTTTCAGTGCATTTTTCTAAAAATGAAATCGTCTAAAATCAATAATTTACAAGGAAAAATCGACTCCTTCTATTATTAAAGTCGGTTATAATGTAGCCTATATTGTCCAGACCATAATATGAGAGATGCTAGAGAGATTGCTACTACCAGGGATTTGAACTCGGACTGCTTAATGTGCTAGCTAGCTTTACAGACCACTCCACCACAACGCACGGCGCACTTCAAAAATCCTATTGTCGTCCATCTAGTCATGAGAAGGGAGATGAACTCGAGAGTACACACATTTTTCAAACATTTCAAAATAAGGGAAATCAAAATATTCTAAACATTTAATGGGGTAATATTTTAAAAACCTGGCCTCTTCTGTTGACGTCAGTCACTTCTGTCACTGTCATGTCAACTCTCAGTCTATCCCTTACAGGGTGTACGCGGATGCCCAGTCTACAGGATTCTTTGTCTAAGCCATTATAACACCGGTTCGACTCATTATGATACAGTTATTTTTCTTAAATACTCGGGAAGGCAAAGGGATCTAACCCATACAAAAAATTTGACTCCTAATAATTTGCAAAAAGCCACAACAAATAGTTTGTTGCCAGAAAAATAAAAAAATTATTTTACAGAAAGGGAACAAACAAACAAAGGTTAATTAGGATTAAAAAAAAAATTGACGAGCCCCCTCATGTTATTGTTTTTAGTGTGTAATTATTCTATGGCTCGATTGGTCGCGTTAAGAAATCCCTCTTATTGGTTCGCTGCATAACGCGTCACGGCGGCGGGCGGGCGGGGCGCTTCTGATTAGACAGTTCTGGCGGAGCGCTTGGTGATTAGTAAAAAATAAACAAATCTGTGTTTCCAATACGTTGCGAATAAGCATATTCAAATAGAAAATGAGAAAAAAGCACTTGTTTTGGAAAACTTAATATTTGTCTTTTCTGTTGTTTTATTTGAATTTATGTATGAGTGTAGATAAAGTAGTGTATGCAACTGCATATAACACGGGTATTAAAACACTCGTTACTATTATGAAACTCACACTCGTGTTTTAATACCCTTCATTATATGACAGTTGCATAAACTACTATTTTGCTATTTTTATCACAGGTAAATTAAGTAAAACGAACGTTTTCCTAATACTTTATTTATTCAGTGAAATATAACAATTTCTATGGCATAGTCACTGGTAACATTATGTCGAAGAAACAGTAACTTAACTAAGGTACACTTAGTCTAGCTTAAGCATGTCTTGTACTGTCATAGTTTATTTTGGAAAATCTCTGATTTAGAAGTATCGAAAAAAGGCTCAAGATTTTAAGATCCGGAAAATTTCTCATCTACAAAAACTATGACAGTATAAAGCAGCGCTTAATATTGTGATAGCAAAGAATATTGCTACAAGTTTTAAGAGTGTACGAACTCTTTTGTGAACGCTTAAGCACCAATCAGCAAATAGAACTTAGCTGTATAATTCTCATTAACACATAGTATTGTATTAACACAAAATCAGTAACACAAAGTACCTAATGAAATTCCTGCCGAATCACAAACAAATGAAGAAGAACAGGAGACTTATATAAAATTATTGGATAGAGCTAGATAAGTTGCTATAGCAATAAATGTTTTCGTATTGCAGTATTTTACAGACAAAATGATTGATACCAATGACATCTTCAATCATAAATTTAATTCGCTCATTAAATTCTTCATTACTACAATTGAAGTTTTTGTCTAGCATGCCTTGTCTAATCGGACGGCTATTATGGCATTCTACAATGATCTTAATTACTTTGTAGCAAAATGTTAGTGAAAAAATATTTTACTTTCAATATCAATTTACGTATACTAAAATGAGGTAAGATACTGGATGTTTGTTGTTAAAATTGTCTATTTTACGTCTAGCATCGTCAAATACGCTATAGGTATTTTATAAGCTCTACTCCCTTCACAACCTACCAGTAAAAATAAAGAATATGAGATTACCATTAAGACATTGCCAAAGATCCCGGCTCTAAGTATTATGGAATGAATACGATTCAGGTTAAATGCATACGAAAATGCTTTCCGACAAAATTTTAATTTCTGGTTAATTACCGTACCGGGTTTTAATTCCTATGCTAAACTTAAAGATAACATTAATTCCAAAATAAATGTCGATGTGAAAAGCTTCACGAAGTGTCTCATTTTAAAACTTTACTTAAATCTATCAAAGGGTAAATAATTAAATGGTTTAGGGAGATGTAAAAAAGGATACAATCTTCTGTAGAGATAATTCTAAATTCATTTATTAAATTCAAATTTCTACACGAAAGATTGTACGCTTCTTTCTAAGATCTCTAAGCCTCTAATACATAGTTTAGGTCGAAGTATAATAAAATTAAATTAAAACTCAAAATTACCTAACATTTCTTCTCTTAGCACCATCTTTAGCCGACTTCAGAGCGGTTACACAACCCTTTATCCAAACTTTCTAAATATTTTCCATCATTATTTAAAATAATCATTGGTAAATTTATCTTTTTACTGGCTTTTGTGGTTTAGTGTACTACTAACCTTGAATGGATAAAGAGTTGTAATTCTTGTTAGTACAATTATCTAGTCAATAGAATAATTAGTACTAATTCTATGTTAGACAGATAAGTAATTTATAATAATAATACCATTAGAAAGGTATATCTTGTATAATGATTTTTTATTAGAAAGAATCACATCTACTGCTACCATGACAAAGATATGATAATACGATCTACTGTAGAATGATAAATAAGTTTAAATATATGTAAATATTAGGCAGAATTTCTGGTCATTCTATTTGCCTCATTTTCAAAATGATCACATGAGTGTCATATAATTAGCACGTCACGAAATACTTTTGAAACCACACCTTCCGTCGTCTGTCATACACAACCTATACACCAGCTTGGAACTCTCGCTATCACTTTCAAAATTTCAATATTTTCTTTGTGACACTATGACTTGAAAACGTTGGTCTATATCCATTAGTCTTTGGGTCACTTTCACTTACATCCTCAGAATCCTGGGAATTGTCATGTCATTGAAACTGGGACGTAGATGTCGACCGCCGACAGCCAAGAGCGACAGGCGCAGGTATCCTTGAAGGTCCATTCCTCTGGTCTTTCCTAGGAGCAGCTAGTTGTCTAGTACTCATCGACCTTTCTAATTTGCCATCAGACATAACCCAAGCTGATGTGAAATCAGCATAGTCGGAGTCTTTTGAACTGGTCCTAGATATTGTGTCATTGTCACCCTTTGAATATGTCCTTATGATTTCCTTCACCTTTTCTAAAACTGCAGCGTCATCTTTTGCTGTTTCAGCTGATCTTAGAATCTGTTCTAGTAAAGGGCTGAGAGGTTTCTGACTCGGTGGAGATCTTAAGGTAGCACTGCTCGCTCGCAAGGGAGAATTTCTTTTAAATGCTTCGGATTGCACTACGGTCTTAAGTTTTGCTTTTGGAGATTTATTGGTATTTGTTTGAACAGGGTTTTGGAATGTGTCCGCTCCAATCGCAGGCCTTGCTTTAGTTTTAGTTTGGTTGGGAGCAGTTCTACCGCTCCATGTGTTTCTAGCGGTGGGAGGCAGTTTTGGTGTCAGCTTGGGTGAAGTTTGGACAGGATTTGGAGTATGTTTTGGGCTCGGTGTGTTACCGCGACTTGGCGTCCTAGCTCTAACAGGAGAATGTGGTATACGACTCGCTTGTCTACTTCTTATAGTCTTTGTTGGGGATTCTGTAACCTCCCTTGAAGGTCTTAGACTTTTGCTCGGCGAGTCGTTATTTTCTGTGACTACTATTCGTTCAGGACTGGCTCTGTTTGACTTGTCTTCTATAGAACCGGGTTTTTTGCCTCCGTAGAAGGTTTCAGAGAAGTCAGTTTTGCGGAGACCAGTTGAAAGGCTTACGTAGTCATCTATTCGTTCGTTTCTATCCATAGGACAGCCATCATCTTGATCGAGACGCTCTGTAATGAAGAAAAAATTAATATTAGTTTTGTTTCCTCAATCCTTTCAATATCATAAATGTAATCAGACAACCATATTAATCATCGCCTAGCACATATAATTGACTGATATCATGTTTTAAACAATAATAGGTCATTACATACTAAATTATACAATCAACTAAGTCTCCGATAACTGTCGTTAAAATAAATTGCAAATACATCAACCGAATTACAATATATAATAGCTGCTGTTACCATTTTTGGTTGCAACATAATAGCAAGATTATTTGTGTTGTTTGTTGCTAATAAATACGTAGCCTTTTCTGTAGTTTTATTATGTTCTAGTCTATAATTTATTGCCTTAAAAGAACATCGCGGCTCATTATTGGGCACTTCCTTAACTGACTTGACATCAACGTTAGCCGTTATAAATACTAGTCGTATTATTTTGATAATTGGAACAGCAGAATACTGATTCATGTGATTATAAATAATAAGTGATTGTTCAGAATGAGAAACATCTATAGCAAAATAAGAATCACATAAAAATACTATATTATTTCTCACACCAACAACAATGAACATCAGAATACTAGCTATGAGCTTAGAGTGCGAAACATCTAATCCGAGAGCAATTTTAGTTCGTAGTTCCACTGAACTGGAAATGTCAGGGTTAAGAATTAAAATGTCAAATTGATATTCATCAGTCATCAATAAGATAATAAGGTGCTTCGTTTGTATTGACATCAATTTCAATTATTAGTAAATTGATATTAATGTATCTTAATTATTTCTAGCAGAGTTCTTATGTATAAATTATCCTTCACCTCTATTTCAATAGGAAAATCAGATCTCATCCTGTAAGTGTCGTATAAGCTGACTAAGGGAGATCCTGCCCGCCTAGCATGACCACCGAAACACGATATGATATAGCCATTTATCGCGTTAAACTGTCAAAAATTATTGGATTTAACCGCCAACTTCTCTGGGGAAGTGCTGCAGATATTAATACCATCTTTGTGCTGCAAAAACGGGCTTTTAGAGCAATTTATCAACTGGATCCGCATGACTCCCTCGGAGAAAAGTTCAAGGAGATAAATATTCTGACTGGTGTCATCACAATATATACTGGAAAACTTACTATATGTAAAGAAAAATATTATGAATTTTTCCGAGAAATGTCATACGCACAATGTAAATGCTAGGAAGAAACACGATTTGGTTGTATATAAAACTCGTCTCCACAGAATAAGCAATTCCTTTATGGGCCAATGTATACGTTTTTACAATAAGCTTCCGAAGAATATTAGAGACTTGCATATTAATAAATTTAAAAAAACTGTAAAATCTAAATTATATAAAAAAGCTTATTACAAGTTAAATGATTATTTAAATGATCCAAATGCGTGGGAGTAAAATCTGCCCAAATTTACGCATTTAAAATTGTAATTTATTCATTCATATTGATGGACATATCTATGGACATGTAATGATGTTTTGAAATCATTACGAAATTGTAAGCTGCGGAGTTTCTTTCGCCATTTCTTCTCCTTAATTATTAGTATGCTGAGAGCATACTAATAATTATTTAAGTAAAATATTTATTTCGTCGAAATGGTGGTAGGGCTTTTGACGATTTAAAAGTACTTAGCAAAGTCCATTTAAATAAAGAGCTTTTTCATTTCATTTTCATTTCATTAACTTGAAATTTTATCGAAACTGCGAACATGTTTAAGCCTTATACATATTAGCAGTTTCGATAAAATTTCAAGATTGCGGTTATATCCAAAGATTTTTGACAGTTCAACGCGATAAATGGCTATATCATATCGTGTTTCGGTGGTCATGCTAGGCGGGCTGAGCCCCGTGCAGACCATCGCAACAAGGGTTGCGCGAATTTTGAGTGTAATATCTGTCCTGGAAGTTGGCTTTTGTGTTAGATTGTTTACTAAAGGATTGTTACTTTTTGGGTTTGGTGCTCCCTTTATGTAGGCGACAGGCTACATAAAGGGGGTCACCTGTCACAATTAGGAGGCATTGCATGGCTCATACTGCTAGATGTGGCTTTATGTGTAATAAATGTGACCTAAGACTCTTCTTAATGATAAAATAACAAATCCGCTAATGTTTGAAGCTTTAATTTTCAGTCTTATCATCATCATTAAGGACGATCAAGAACTTACTCGTCAAGTTAATAAATACTATAATTTATATGTTAGTATATTAATTAAATTTTCACTATTCACCAGCCTTTCTTTATAAATTCAAGGCTCCCATTGGAGATTTCATTAACATTAAATATAGATTGCGTGACGCATCTCTTGCCATCTCCGTTGCATGATTAGCCTTAGAGGCAGTACCTTTACCGGCGCGCTGGCCACATTCCGAGACATAAATGGTGGCGACCAGATTGCTGACAATGTGACCGACTGATCTTACCTAAATCAGGGCTGACACCTAACCTTAGACTAGGCGCCATCGGAATTCGTTTGGAAGGTATATTTGTTTCTGGATGCAAGCAAGCTTATTAACTTATAGTAGACAACAAATTATAATTCAAAGATTGGACGATTGGCCATTTTGGGTAACGTGACATGCAGCTGTACGGTGTTTGTTAGGTAGGAGTTGGATTTATTTGAAAATAGTATTGCAAAAACAAAATTTTTTTTATTATAAAACATAGAATATTACAGCTGTCATATAGAAACAAACCCGTATACAAGGAAGCAACTCAGAAATCACGAAAAATATTTTACCTGTTCCATAAAAATTTACAAACTAACTCGTCTGGATTTTTTTCTTCGCGATTCCAGTTTTGCTTCCTTAGAAAAAGTTGTTTGTGTTGAAGATATCTTCAGGTGGTTTGCAGTTTTGTTGTGTATTACAAATAACCCTGTATATTTACCAAAATAAAGGTAACTAATCAAATTAATGCTCGTTATTTGTTACTTTTGAGTGAGAATTGAGATTCTTACATTTAGGAAGACCCAGCAAGGACAACGGTAATAACGATGATGGTGATTAACTTTCGAAACAGCTATGAGACATTAAGTCCTACCATGTTTGTTAAAAAGTTTTTAGCAAATCGTGTAACATAACGATCTGGATGCATGTTGTAGATGTATGGGAAAACATTGAACTCTAAAAAGAAAAAGCTTAAGCGTCGTCATAATTGGCATCAATCGTACGATGACACGATGCGTTTTCATCGAGCGATGAAAATGTCATTGTACTCTAAAGAAATATTTTATGTTGAACTCATCGTGCGATGAGAACGACGAAGCGTTCTCACTCGTACGATCGTTTGCTAATTAGGACGATCGATGCCTAAAAAGACTGAGCAAAGTTTTACGCACTGGGATACATGATACATTACGCTATTACAAATTCAAGATTCGTTAATACGTCCAACTTTATTCCAACGTAGCATTATCAGCACTTCATTCTCTTGTTTGAAATAAATAAACATTGAATCACGGTCCTTTTACAAAGATAAATAACCCTTCACAGAGTATAGACTTTGCTTTATTGCGCACCATTAAAGTTGATAGCAAATTTACAAGAGTAATTAAATGAACAAACCATCGTTTGTTGGAAGGTCCATAAGCGTGACTCTTCTAGATAAATTTTGATGGATTGAATACTAATGGGAAATCTCTTGTGCACCGTTACTGAAGCAGTTTTCGCTTTTCTTATCAATCATATAAGTTTTGACTCAAAATACATCATAGCACATTCACCTTGCCTTTGTTTTTGTTTCAGTGTAAAAAATAAATTCTATAGACACAAAAAGTCGCCAAAATTCAGAAGTCTATGAGCTATCATCGCTGATTCCTGAATGCCTAGCTTAGACAAATGGCAAAGAAGAAGTCAAAATTTGTCATTTGTTAAATTAATTGTTTGAACGAATGTCCATTTTTGACTTCTTCTTCTTCTGAGTTATGGCTTCTCTACAGCATTTAGTAACATTAAATTGTATGGTAGACTGATTTAAAAATAGAGTCTCTCAACGTGTTATTACAACAAGAACTCGGAAGAAACTCCCAATTTTTGACTACTACGGGAATTTCTGTGTTACAGAGTCTCTTTAATATAATTTACTTGAGAAACCTGGGTGGGATTTCTAGTATCATGATCAGGCTTTATATACCCAACTTCAGATGAAGAATCTTCATGTAAAACTAACATGCATTAGAATGCACATGCCGAACAATTCCAGCATTTTGCCAGCCCTAACTCTCCAACACCTACGCCGATTATGGATGTGATATTAAAACGGTTCAAGCGAGTGATCGCTGTCGATTTTGATCTGAAGGTCGGGCATGGTGAAACGGTAACCTTTGCGACTGTTCATCTCAAGAATGACGGACTTATTTCAGAAGCTTCTATTGACCTTGTAGTACGTAAGTGTCTTTGAGGACGTAAATACATTTCGACACGCAAGTGATTTCGTGCAATTAATTCGTTTAAATTATCATTAGGCGTAAAGCATCTTTATTTATGTGATTTATGGTTATATAAGTGCCCTCTTAAAGTTCATGCTACGCTATTTTATTATTCAATAGCGGATGAATGAAGTGCTGCTTCACTTCAGAATATTTTCAATATTCAGCCGTTAATAATTCTTTTTATGTTGATTGCAATCGTCTTTATAAAGTACATTATCAAAATTTAACATTCCTTTCTTGCAAACAGTTATGTTAAAAAGGTATTTATTTTCCCTAAAGAACACTTCTAATGTACAACACCAATTGCTCACGTGTTTTCCTTTATCGTAATCACAAGTGGACACTCGCAATGCCTATATTTATCTTTCATCACACCGAGGCAGACGTGCAAAAACATTTCTGCACAACTTCGCATCCCGAGCTAAAAAGCGAAAACATACACTTGCCAAGTCTCAAGACCATCTTGAGACCAAATGAAAGAACGCATTGCACACACAATGGATGCTTTGCACCATTTGAGTTCACTTGACTCAGCACACTCCCCACATAACAGTAACACATTCTTATCAACAAACGTTTAAAGTTCAAATTCGCTGCTTATTTAGATGAACATTTGTCACAGGATTTATGCAGTGGTGAGTCAGCAAATAATTTCGATGAAACTTTGTACGCGATATGATTCTAGAAGTTTTGGTGTTCACGCATTTGTGTTATCGAAAGCCATTTCGTTGATATTGTGTGTAAATTATCGCACATTCCTTCATTCTTAATGATTAGTTTACGAACGTCAATAAGTTATTTTAAAGCCTATTATGATATGAAATACAATAGTTTCTTTATTGATCGACAATAAGATGGAATCTCGAGATTCACCTGGAAACCTCAACTACAAAGACACTGGCTATCTTATCATTATTCATCATCTTACACAATAATGATGTTAACATTATTATAATGGCGACAGATTTTAAGAATATGGTGGGACCTAGCCAGGCAAACTTGAAAAAAGCCCTACCACCAACCAAACAGAGCACAAATTTGTAATCCCTGGAGATCAAAGCCTCTGGATCTTACGATGGGCAAACCACTAGGCCACGGATTAAATATTTATAAGTATTCTCTTAGTTTCTTCTGTAATACTTTAAGTGTCGCCTTGCTCAGTGTAGACGTGAAATTATGCCTTGTGAACTCGCCCAAGGTTTCATATCCACCAACATTTGGGAGTGTCGAATCTCGTAAACTCATTGTTATTAGTTTAAAACAATTGTATTATTTCAACACCTTTGTGTTGCGTGTCCAACGTCCATTTCGAGCCGTCTCGCATTATTTCGCGACATATTTACAACATTAGCTTTTATGAAGCGAGTGTGCAAACATTATTTATGGAGTTATTTTATGTGCAAGTTACTTAGTCATGCCTTGGAAAGTAAGTTGAAGTTATATCTAGATTGTGGACACCAATTAAGATACATATTATATATAAAGACTGTTATCCTAGTTTCTAACATATTTTGCAATGGATATCTAAGAATAGACTTTAGGATGGGTTATTCTATTACGGTTGCCTAATAATTCTTATTTGTTTTTCCTCAATCAATTACTAATGTTATTGCACTTCGAAGAGTTGATCCTCATATGGCGTATTTTGACTCAATAGTATCGATTGTGTTGACTCAAACGAATATACAAAGCACCAGCATATATTGTCTTGAACTATAGAATACGACATTAAACTCAAATTGAATCCTATGTAATATATAAGTAAAGATCAATGTCAATTTCTAAGTATTGAGTCAACTCTCGAGGATTTTTATTCTGTCCATAATAAAATTAATTAGATCCGCGGATGCAGTGATATATAATTTTGATATTTCACTGTATCGTTGAATTGAGAACTATATTATTTTATTATAGCAATGAACTGTACTAGCTATCTTATTAACGAGTCCCTGTTTTAAAATTCAAGACAAGAATGTTTTTCAAGGACTGTTTATTTTTAAGTGCTTGTAAAGTTTAATCTCATTGACCTACAATTAATGATATTCTATTCTACATTATGAAAGATTTACAACAATCTCATGATCTACTCCAAATTGGTTCAAAGACAATAGTTTTGAATGCTGTCACACTTTTACGAAACTAACTTTGTTGATACATACTGGAACAATGAGCGTCGTTTGGAATGTCAAAACAAATGCATAGGATATGGGAATGTGTTTACAATAGATAGACCAAGATGGTGATGTCGAGACTGTGGAGCTTGAGCAAGATTTGTGCAAAGTTCGCTGTTTTGATAAATTACACTTAATGTCTGAACGTAGCTTGCAATGGTTCCTATTTTGTAATTTTTATCATAAATTCTAATATGTGTTTATTTAATCGTTCGCAATATCTGTTTATTTTATTCTTCATTATTAGCTTTCATAAGACCTACTGGTCAGCATCAATTTTTTTCCACCAAAGATGAGCGAAGTGAGCGGTGAGGAAATTCAAAGCTAATTTTCAAAGTAAAAAATTATAATGTACGTAGCAGCATAATGAGGCAAAGGTGAGCAAAGCTAGTACAGCATATTCTTAGAGTCATATTTGGTGCAAAGGACCACATTACATCAAATCTTAAGTAAATAAAAAGAGAACACAAAATGTGGTAGAGGATAAGGTCCAGATTAAAACGTACGAAATGTAATAGATATTTACAAAATCAACCAATTTATGTACCATCTGCCAAAGAAAACTTAAAAATTCACTTAAACTTCATGCCACAATGTCACTCTCTGTAGACTACAATTACTATTTGGTACTATTAATTACTGTTTCTAATTCTCATCCTAGTTTGCATTCTTACATAGCTCCAATGAGCAGGCACAACTTCATTGAAATCTTTATCACCAAGGATTAAGATAAGCGTCACATCCAACATATCCCTCATTGGACAGCTTAGCACGTCTCTTATGGTAAGGCTGCCTTATAACATTCTGAAGTCAGCTTACTTAGTATTCAGCACCATATTTTGAAATGACCTCTTTACACCCCAATATCAACTAAGATCAGCTACTCCATACAAATTCTGTTGCTGAATGGCTCATTTGCAATCAGCTGAAAAGTTTTGTGCGGACAATGAGCAAGACGAAACCCCGGCTATTCATCCAGTGAGAGCCATTTAACTGGGCACGGGACAACGAGTTAGCATCACGTTGCGAAAATATTCGCAAAGTTGTGGCCCAAGTTGCAGAGCCAAGCGTTTATCGGAACGCTCAGCTAGTCTATTGGATCCTTGGATCAAAGTCCAGGAATTTCCGGTTAATAGTATAACATGTTGACATCTTTACAGATTTTGGGTAATGGATACAATAAATTACGACTTGTAATCAAATGCCACGAAAACAAGTATTTTATCTATCAATACCATGAACGCCAAACGTGGTAAAGAGACTATAAAACTTTCGGTTTATTTTGCTATAAAAGTAAAATATTTTAAATTTCTGTAAAACCGCTACCAGTTTGTACCTTGATATCTAGTTGCACAAACACAGTAGCATACACCGGTGGGTAATTCTAACGTACATTTCAATGAATTTCCTCTGAAACGACTAACGATGTGCCGCCAATTGTATCGTCAATTTATGCCTAATGGCTATTGTGTTGTAACTGGTGCTAGAACATTATTTGGTGCAATACAAATAATAGACGAACCAAATTTGTGACAACAGCAGCTATTTCTATTATATTGAAAAGGGGAGACTTATTGAAAAGTCTTATATAGTCTATAGCTTGTTATGTTAATTGAATGATTCATTTTCGTTTTATAATAAAGATCAGAAAGATACAACATATTAAGTCAATGAAGCTCGTGTAGCTAGTAATTAATTCAAAGGTCTCAAGCAAAATGAGTTGTATATTTGAGTGGGTTACTCAAGTTGATATTTTTTAGTGATTCTCTAATAAAAATGTATTGTTACCTAACTAACCATGGTTGGTTGGTAGTAACAATAGGATATAATAAATCTTTGCGTTTTCTTCTAATTAAAACAAAATATACCTAACGTATTAAATCTCATATTACGTAAAACTAATTTTACATTTTCTGAAAAATGGCTATTGTCATTTAATGATAAACTTACCACTAAACTCAGCGTCTTCGATAGAATTCTGGCTGTGCATCGAGTATCTGTTCGTGGTCTTCGTCGACGGCGATCCTTGCGTAGACCCGGCCACCACTCCCAAACTCCTGTACCCTTCATCAGATACTTCTGATCCATTATCGGAAGCACTCTCAGCCGCCGGTGCAGGAGACACCGGCCTTGGACTTTTATTCCTTACACCTAGAGGTGTAGGAACTAAATGATATGAAGTTACGATCTTTGTTCGCCTTTCAGGAGACGAGGATTTTCTACCAGGACTATTCGCTCTTGGAGCTAAGTTCCTTCGACTTGGAGAATGTGATCTATCCAAATCTCCCAAGTAAGGTAGGCTGGTAGGCTGCTCGCTGAGTCTATTATTTGACTGATACTGGGTAGCTTTTGGGTCATCAACGCATAATTTCGAGTTGTATTGTAGTGACATTGGTTCGTAGTTCTTTTCTGGTTTGGTAAAGGGTAAAGATGTTGGGCCAGGGTCGGGTCGTTCGTATGTGACTGTTGCGCCAGCTAGGTCGTGTTTTGGTCTGGCTAAGCGAGCAGAGAGCGATGTGCGATGTTGTGCTCGGCATCTGCAGGGGTCGTGTTTGTCCAGGTAGTGAGCCAGTGTGTCCCAACCTCCGCCAACGCGGACCATCACGTGAGAGCGTAGAATCTGGAAATTTAAAAGATTAGATGAATATTTTTGACAAGAAATACGAAATATTTATAAATATTAAAGATCACATTACAAGTAGGTGTAAAGTAAACAATAAGGCAATTATAGCAAGGACAAGCAAAGAACTATAAAATTTAGTAACGACTCTAATTTTATTGTGAACCAAAAAAGGTGAACGGGAAGTGTTTATCCAAGAACCAACAATTAGAGTAACCATCCAACAATATCGTACCAAATATACGAAGGATAAACTCCATTTTACAACAGATATGATCTACGCCTATTTTCGTCCCGCCCTGTCACGTCTAAGGCCGCAGAAACAACGCTATAATCCTTTAAAGTCTATTGATAGATGAATCATGCACACCGATCGATTCCAAATTTGGTTAAATCGATCTAGCGTGATATTGTGAAGAAAACATTGGGTATGCGACCTTTTAGAAGCAAACTTAACAAGAGCTGTATGTTCTTATTCAGGATAGAATCAATTCGCTTAAATTCAGGTGGTTATTCGTGCAAAATTAGCGCTGACCTTTTGTAAACAGGTGGTCGTTTGAACGAAAGGGTCAAATTAAATTGGTTGTGTAGTTTGTTGAGTGCCATATTAAGGGTTGCAAGGCTGGGTCCTAAGCGAAGGCGAAACGAGGTCGCTAAGCTTGTTTGTTTGTATCGAATTGACAAGGTCTAATGCGCTGCTTTCCCACGGATGTTTGTGAAGAAGTCTTTATCAGAAGCCGTCAATCATAGACAGTTGTTAGCTAATGATAAATATTGTTTGTTTGAAGAAATATTAGAGGCAGTATAACTTCTTACGACGTATAGGAACTACAAGATCATTGATTTGGTAGAAAATGAGCCCTGCCTGTCTTAGCTTGCATAATAGTCTCGTGCCGGTTCGTGTTCCCATCTAATTTATGTAAATATTTGGTTTTATACTTAAAAGAAATCACATTTATTAGGTTTTAAGTATTTGTGATTTTGTTAATTATATTATTGTTTTCGTCTACCACCATCTAAACAGGTATAGCGCTATGACAAGAAATGTAACAGGATTCTTCTGTACCGATAGGTGACAAGATAGCTGGTCCCTTAGTGGTTGGAGGTTCCGGGATAAGCTCTCTTCCTCCTTCCTTATTAGATTATGATAGGAACCAAGAACTTACATAATCGTCCATTAAAACATATATATTAATAATAAAAATCCTAATTTAAAGATGAGGAAGCATTTTGGACATAAAGCTAATGTTATTTATGACTTTTTGATTTTGCGACCTTTTCCACAGACCACAACATAAGACGTAATAATTATGCTTTTTTTTTGTTTACACAACATTATACAGATGTTATTATGGAGTGACCAAGTCGGCCCGCAGGCTACGTCGAAGGACGCCTGCCGCCTACAGAGTAAGTTCAACTATCTGGATATAATTTTTTTAAATGTCACTTTGTCTATAACAGTGCCTGTTCACTTTTAGTCGTAAATTGTAAACAGAAACAGAGTTATATCATCCACGAACGTAATTGGCATGTTTGTTTGATAAAGAGACAAGACTGTCATTCTAACATGTAACAAATTAATGCTCAGACAAAGGAAATTTAATAAAGAGACATAAATTAGACAGACTGTTGTACAATGGGACTGCTTACACGTATAAGATTTTTATTACCTCTATATTTTAAATCTTTTCCAAATATCTTATCGTTAACTGTTTGGACAAAATAATAATGCACTTAACACTATTATTATAGTTACAGACTTTGATAAGATGAATGAATGAATGAATGAATAAGCTTTATTGTACACCAAAATTAAAGTAGACACACAGACATAGTTCAATAAATAAATTGTACAATGGGCTGAAATCTGGTGGTGTATAAATCGCAGGCGGATAGTAAAACACGCCGTTCAACTAAACGGCTAGGCGTATTGTAGTCTATGAAAATTGTTAACCAAATGAAACAATTTGTTGATAAATTTCTATCAATATGAGTCCGTACATCGAATGGAGATCGCTTGTTCATTGGTAGGTTCAAGTTAAACGGCGTGTTTTACTATCCGTCTGTGACATATATAAGATAGTGTTGAAATAGTGGTAGAGCTTTAGACGATTTCAAAGTACTTTAACAAAGTTCATTTCTATAAGAAACTTTTTGATTGTGATCTTTGATCCCAAGTCCTACCAACAATATAAGTTTCCTGGGGAGCAAACCTGACTTCAAAATCTAATTTCTATTCTTGAACCACTTGACTACATATATTACTACTGTATTAGAAATTATATATGATCACGAAACTTCTATTAGGGCACACAAGAATATATTATTCACTATAAAAAAAAGTTGTGCACCTATTGAAATACATTTTTCAAAGATAAATCAACCGTTTAGAAGTTTTGCCTCCTTAAAACACCCGGTGACTTTGTAAAGGCAACCAACAGCAATCAATCAGTGAAGAAACAAAGTTAACCCGTTTGATACATTACTACATTTGGTACAGTAAAATAATAAAGGGAAAACTATTTGAAAAAGTTGAGTTTCTAAAACTGTAAAGTATCTCTTATATATTGCAATGCACCCAACAGTGGGTCCAAATGAGTAAAAAAAAGTCTATAGTTTTTAGTTCAAGCAATAAAATTCAAGTCCTGGTACTAAATTTGCTCGGGTTTTAGTCAACTCACTTCAAAACTGTTACAAACACAGGCTTATGTAAATACTCTTATTACGTATCTATCTGATATAAAAGTTAAGAGAGAACTAAAAATAAACAAAAATATAAAAGATATATTGCTTCTATCAAAGTGAGATTCCACTCATTCATCATGCACTGCACTATTGGCCTCTACTCATCACTTGTCATAATCATAAGTATATTTCTTATAGCACACAACACAAAGTTGTATGCTATACGAGATACAAATACATATATTATTAAATATTTATGATCAAGTTTTTACAGCACATTATTCAATGCAATAATTTTTTATTAAAGCAAATAAAACTATACGTGTGAAATCATGACTAAAGAGACAGTTTATTACAAAATAAACACAAAATTAAACGTGTTGAAACTCCCACAGAAATCAATACGACGAATAAACTATAATCAATGCGTGCAGCTAATGGTGCGCAAGAGCTTATCATTCACAACGCAGTTTTAATTAAAGTTAGCGCAGAGGTGAACAGGAAACTTAACAACGATTTTACATATATTACGGCAGCTAAGCTTCGTGTGTACATACGTTATGGCGCTATTAACCGAGTTAAAGATGCAGTTAACGCTTGAGATTGTTATGGTCTATATAAATAATCGAATAATTGGGTAAGTACCCAGAGCTTAAGCGTCGTTAGGGAAACCGGTCGATTGTAAGTGGATGCTTATGATCCTGCTCTTTTGATTATGAAAATCACGAGAAATATTCTACAAAAACATTTTGGGGCTTGGACAAACTTGATAGCAGTAATATCCGCTTTTACAAATAAGTACACGTTATCGCCTGCACTACACCAAATTAATAATAAAAAAACAATAAACGCGTTTATGATTTAAAAATATTATGGAAATTACTACTTATTTGCCTAAAATAACAGGTAGGATTATAAAACGAGCAAAAAAATTGTACGAGAAGTAATAAAAATCAGACTGATTATATAAGTTGATTGCATTTCGAAGTATTTTAAAACCAATATAATAATACAAATAAGAACATACAAGATGCAGAATAAGTTCAAAAATATTTTAAATAATGTTACTTACCCTGACAAAGATCAGGAGTCTGGTGTCACCGATCCGGTATTTTCCCTCCGACACCCTCACCATTGGGAACTGAGTGGGGCAAGAGCAGCGTTCCACCAAGTCCCTGACCCTCTCATCCAAGCTCCGCAAGTCATTCGTGACGAGCTGTGGCTGAGGTCCGAGTGGGACTAAGCCCAACGCTGAATCATCAGGTCTCAATTCTTCACCAGCCAACTCCCTTTCAATCTGCTTTTCCATTTGAACGAGGAGTGGTGCTGGCATGCCTAAGACAGCGCCTTTTCTAGCCACCTCCAAAAGGCATAACACTACGTGTTTCTCATTCTTTCTTAGGCATAAATCATCAGTTTCGAAGAGCAGACACTCCAGAATGCCCAGAGCTTTGCGGCACCAATCGATAAAGTTGGATAAATTGTCTCTGGCGAAGAAAGTGCCCGCTTTAGCTGCTGGGAGCATGTTCACTGGCGCTCGAGAACGGAGTGCCCTAGCCAAGGTGAGGGCGTCATCGGATTCTGGTGCTGGAGAGTCGAGTATCAGCCTGGCGGAGTCACGTACTGCGTTCGCGTGCTGAAACAAAGAAACGAGACGATGTTAGTCTTATTATTCATAATCTTGGTACAGGTTGCGCAATAGCAATTTATGCTTATCAACCAGTTTATTGATTGATCAATGATGATGCATTAAATGAGAGTATAGAATAGATTTCTTCATATTTTTATAATTATTTGAAAAATGTTACAACTAAGTCGTATTTCAATAAACATACTATGCTAAATAATACATTATCTTTGTTTTAAAGATAAATTACCAATTATGTTGCCTTTGCTGTGATTCTGGACCACAATTAAACTAACGAACGGTTTCTATATTCTGGACCACAATTAAACTAACGAACGGTTTCTATATGCACGGATCGAGATCGCCCTACCAGACTTTTGTTGCCAAGTAACTGCTGTTATTTTCCAATTTAACAACAATTGATCATAAACCAACAAGAACAAGGATTACCAAGTAACACATATATAGTAACGCTATTTGTATCAAAGGATGGAATATCAAAATTGCTCAAATCTATCCCATATTTTAATATCCCAGGCTTCATTGAATCGCCGCTTTTAGCAACGGCATGTCTGGTCCTCTTTTTGTCAACAGAAAGCTAGAAATTATAATAAGATGGAAACATACAATATCTAAAAGCGTTTCGCAGTTCAAAGCTCCATTTGCAAGCAGAAGTGCAGCGGTAAAGTCCGAATGCCGATGCAAATGTTGTGTATTCAAATTAGCATACATTATTAGTCGGTGTTTAGATAGAATGTCTGTGGAAATTTATGGCCGTTGTTAGCAGTACAACTTGCAGAAAGACTAATTACTTTTTCTGAATATAGATGTGCTTTATCTTCAATGATTATTAATTATCTAATGTTGAGAAAAGAGCTTTGGATGCACCTCGATCTATAAGTTTTATGGTGAAATTAGCGTCCTCTGTAAATGCCTGGTTATGTATACGCATTTTGCCACTGAGAGTTGCAGTGCCTCAGACTAGGGTCAGGTTCCTAGCATATCGTCTACATAAAAGAGGCATTAAACCCAAAAAAGTAACAAAAATTCAGTGGACGAACAAAGCCAACAAGATGGGCAGATATTATACTTTAAATCATTTCAGCGGTCTGGCATTTGTCAAGGATAATGAAACGGAAAGTCTAGTATAAATTGCGCGACATTCAGCATAGGACGTCATGTGGCTGAAATGATAATGATGATGATTCAGATGGGTGTCCTGAGGAGGACGATGGGGCGCCGGGGTTGTGCGTTTTTCATATCGATCACGAAACCTGAGCTACCAAGTGCACGGTCGGTACTCGGATGGTTGACCAAAAATTTTTCAACTCTATTGTTCGTGCTTCGGACGGCACATTCCCTAGGAGGATCCCAAGGAAATCCTATAAAGCAGAATGTCGATAGCAAGACTGCATCGACCCCGAATAAAATTGGAAGCTGGTTAAGAGAAAGAAGATTCAGATGGGTGACCGAAATTTTTAAGCTCAATTTTCATCAGTGTTTCGATAGGCATACCTATGAAACTATTACGAAACTAGTGACTAGTGGTATTGTCGAAAGATTTTTTTGATTAGCGGGCAGGAGTGCAATAAATGTCGCACTTTAATTTTTTTACTGTCATTTGTTCATCATGCTGGAGTATGAAGATTATGATGAGATTAGATGAAGCAAAAGAAATATGTAAGGATCATAACAAGTGGAAACAAGTGATCTGTGTCTGTCCCTGTGGAAGAAATGGCGCGTTTTTAATGTAAGTACTTAAGTACGTAAGTGTGTTTTTATTCTTCTTGAAGCATTTTACATGAATATAAGAATTTTTATACGTCTTTCATCAGTAAAAAAATCCCATTATTAATATTAGAAAAAAAAAGATAATCAAATTCAATAAACTCTACTTTATAATAACACATCATTACCTACGAGTCCTACAACTTAATTTTTTAATTTCAAAATCGCCCATAATGATTTACGATATCTCGTCCCGCCATCTCAGTTTAGTAAGTTAGTTTGTAAATCGTAAAAGATCGATAATAACAGTCATTAGACAATTCGATGGATGTTGATCGATTTATAAAGTGTTTATTATAGATCATTAGCATTGATCGGACAAGTGTGCAACATGGGCGCGGCGCCGTCGGGAGTTTATCAGTTTCGCAACATGCGCAATGTTATTTTTATTGCCTTCTAACCAATAGTTTGCATATCAAGCAGTTTAGGATCTATTACAAATAGTTATGATAATAATATTGCTATCTGTAACGCCCGTCTATAATTAGGCCGCTGCTATTGATAGATTATTAAGGACGATAAAGGGCTGGTGACAACACTCACAAAACGAAAAAGCTATTGAATTTGGCAGAAACACCTAGAAAACGAAAAAACTATTGAATCATCTGCCTAAGTCAATGGCGCAGCGGTCGTGCGTTCTTAGTAACGATCACGAAAGCTAAGCAACCAAGGGCGCGGTCGGTACTCGGATGGGTGACCGAAAATTTTTCAAATTGATTTTCCTCCGTGCTTCGGAAGGCAGGTTAAGCTGGTGGTCTCGGGTGCTGTTGAAAGATAGCAGTCGTCTTCAAGAAAGGTTGGTGTCAGGCAGACACACGGATGTAAAAATGTAATGACAAATCCTTAAGCAGTATTGTCGATATCAAGACCATATTGCACCAACCTCAAATAAGTTGGGAGCAGGGTAGGAAAACGATGATGAACTTTTTTTAGTTAGAAAAAATATCCTGGAAAACATCGACCTGCCCCAGGCGGGAATCGAACCCAGCATCTTCCGTAATCCGCTGCGCTACTGTTTTAGTTATTTACTAACCATGTTTACTTATTAATTTTAAATTACGCCAATTAAATTTAATACAGTTTTCTCGTGCAGAAAACGAAATATTTCCATTCTTCCTACTTCTTGTTTAACAACAAGAAATTATTTCATTAGGGAATTTATGATTATAAACTTTACGGTAACATTTTCAAATTTATTCTTAAATCCCCGATACAGGTGCATACAGAAACCAACTTTAAATCCTAACAGTTGTTGCGATTTTTGAGTAGCAATTGTTTCACAACTCGTCCAGTACTATTATAACCACATTATCTAGGACAAAGTTATTTACCTACCGCAGACTATAATTACGATAAAAGCTATCGATATTTAATTATTTTGAACTTTAAAACAGCCTTTAATTTAATAAATAATCAGCATTTTCGTTAAAGTGGTACCTACTTTTGAAAAAAACTATGATTAATAATTTATTTATGGACCTGGAAATATATCGTGAGATTTTTTTAATTACGTGGAATTTATATTAAAACCTTGTAATTTTATTTATGTTTCAGTGGTTATATTTAAAATTCATATTATTTTTTATTTTCACGCGACGTTTAAACGTAAAAAATAAGTTCTTAAGAACTTATTTTTTCCATATACCTAAGTCATATTTAGAAAACATTACAGAATCATACTTTGATAATTTTTACAAATTAATTTAGCTACGATATTAATCAGTAATAAATCCTAATGCGAAATATAATGTAAGTGATATTTTGCATAAATAAACAGTTTATTGACGTGATGAAAAAAATCGGGAGTGGTCTCCCCTTGACTTTCTCGTATACCGGAAACGACTCAAACGTTGATAGAAAACTTATAATTTGATATCATACATGCATATTAAATTTTGGTTACCCATCCGAGTACCAACCGCGCACTGGGTTGCTTAACTTTCGTGATCGACGGCTCAAAATTTGATAGATACCTAATATATTTTGATGTCATACACGTATGTTAAATTTGGTTGCAATAAGTTAAAGCATGCTTTAGTTATCGTGCTAACGCACAGACACACATAGACATAATTCCAAAAAAAAACTTTTTGGACTCAGGGAAGTCCAAAACGTGTAAATCCGTCAAAATGTCGAGGTCCAAATTTTTGACGATTACAAGACTTCCTCTATACTACGTACGAGAAAGTAACAATGGGAAGCTTAAGACAAAGCTTTTTGTTATTTACTACAGTAAACATGGTCACATATTAAAGACAGAAACTGAACCAAACTATTAATTGGTACGTCGTCACCAAGGCACTGATAACATACTACAAGTCACTTTACTGCTACGAGACAAAGTATATTATCGCTTAGCCATAAAAACAAATTGATTGGAATTATGTATCTTCCTTCAGTAATTAGAGTTAAGGTTTAAAATTGATTACACGGTAATTGTTATTGAGGCTTGTGTATTATAGTACTTAGTCCGATGTTTGAAGGTTCATTTTTGCGTGTTGCTAGCTCCAGGTGTTCGTATTGAATTGTCATTTCAACCTTATTATTATGAGCTGTAGAGTTGACTCCTAATTTGATAAATGGCAGATAATATTGATATTGTTGTTTTTTTTCTCTTTACGACTACAAATGCTAGGTTTTATGCGGACTTGACCGGTGCAATTGTTTTTCGATTGCCAGTTTGTTTTAATTTTTGAGATAAGTAACGTCATTAATGGCATTATGGCGTGGTTTCATTGTTTTTAAAATTTTCAAGGGAAGGTTGGTGGAAAAAATAACGCACTGGGTATTTTACACTTCTCTTTGAACTCTTTAATTTAGCACGAATTAAGTAACGGTGTTTATTGGAGTTTACTCCTTAAGAATCGATTTGCATATATAAGGGGCCCGGTATGAGAAAAATGTGAGGAGTAAAATCTATCGATGAATGACCTCGAATGACCTCGTTATGTTTTTGGTGCGCATCCTATGTCGCGCAACTTTCTAATTGTCAAAACACGGATGACAGCAGGTGCGCCATCTCACCTGTCTCGGAGTAAACTCCAGTCATGCGTCGGAGCTGACACACACAATTTTTTTTATGATAATGGCAAGCAAGCATATTCAAAGAAGCGTCGGTGGCGTAGTGCGTAAGAGCGTTGTCTTCCACCCGGGAGGCACCGGTTCGAACCCCACCACGTAGCAATGTGTTTTCAAATTTTGAATTCATATGTACGTTTAATCGACGCTTTTACCCTTTTTTTACGAAACCTGCACACAACCTATGAAAAAATTCTTAGGTTGTGTAAAGTCGACCAACCCGCACTTGGCCAGCGTGGTTGACTAAGGCCTAATCGCCCCTAATGTGGGGTAGGCTCGAGCCCGAGGTGGGGACATTATATGAGTTGTTGATGTGAAGCATATTCAAAGCCATGTGATGCTGGCAGAGTAGAATAGCATCACCCCATATCCTCCAATAGGTGTCATAGAAGGTGACGAATGAATCAGCAAAGGGGTATTGACCACCTTATACTCCTACGAATCCGCATTGGGTAAGCGTGGTGGAATAAAGCCTAAATCTCTTTCAATGACAAGGAGAGGCCGTGTGTCGAATTATAAAGGCTGTTATGGAGCATTATTCGAAAGATAAAGATAAAGATAAAGATAGAAGTGTCAGAAATAGGTACTTTGCGTTCACTGGGAATAATAATTATTGCCCTTAGCATAATAAATGCGTTACCAGCCTTCAGGAAAGGATTCGTCGAAATGTAATTGATAATTAAGTTTTCTATTTACCATTTTTACTTAAATTTTTTTTTTTATAAATAGGTGCATGGTATTCATATCAATCATATGGCGACAAAGTGTATTGTCTGCAAATATTTAAGATTTTAGTCGAGCAATTTTTTTTCGTATACTCCCACAAAAATACTAGCTAGATAATTTGAGAATTTTCTAAATTACACGCCATAAAATTACGTGTAAAACTTTTTTTGCGTTACTCAAATACCTAACGCCATCTAGCGATACAATTCTGAATCATCTTACTTGAAACTCCCCGTTATCAATAGTTTGATCACCCACGCTCGCTCATTGTCTCCGGCCCACTGGGGATCATCCTATGAAGTCATTAATAACTGTTAGCCGTTAATTTTGCGATGATGAATCATGTACTGCGCACGCGCACGCGCTACCAGCGGTTCTCGAAAGCTCCGTGCGAAAATTTTGGAAAGACTTCCGCGTGGGAAAAAGGACAATGATTAATAACTTTTATGATTATATCCTTACAGCGTTAGTACATTTTTTCCATGATTACAGCTGTAAAGATATAAAGGGTATATGTCTTCTTCTACCTTGCTCCCTATTTATTTCGGGTCGGTACAGTGTAACGTGGATTTACTTATCACTTTTCAAAGTCAGTAGTGTCAAACTGACATTCTTTTACAGTGACATTGAGTATTTTAATATATTTAGACACTTAGGCAAAGTGATCAAATAATCATATTTGATGGGACTCACAAATAAAGAAATTAGTTAGTTTACCGACGATACACCCAGCTAATTTTCAGTATTACAACAGTACCTATGATTTACTATCATCGATCCCACTCACAGTCCTAAGTGGGGCTGAGCAGAGCCTTGGCTAAAATTTCGTTACACATAAAGCCACACCAGGCAGTGTGAATCATGCAGTCTCCGAATAGTGACACATTGCCAGCCTGTCGCTATTTTGTTATCAACATGCTGTTAAAAGATTTGGCATTGGATTATAGGAGTTCTTATTACATACATACATTTATAATCAGGCTCACAATCCCACAAGGGGTGGAGCAGAGCTTCAAGGAACATTCGGCTACATACAAAGCCACATCTGGCAGTATGGGCCATACAGATGTTCTGCCTGTCGCCCACACAAAAGGGGCACCAAACCCAAAAAATAACAATCCTTCAGTAAACAATCCAACTTAAGCCAACGACCAGAACAGATATTACACTCAAAATCATCTCAGCAGTCCAGGTTCTTAATAATTACTTGAATTTAATAGAAAATATTATTTTATATGGATATCAAGGACACGTCCCTGTAAGAATACTCTTTTCAACGCAAAGTGTGCGTTAGATACAACGATATTACATCCCTTTTCGAAAGAAAATACGTCATCAGGGAAATCTATAACACACCTACACAGATTTGAGCGACGTCAAACGACCCAAATAATTCGAAGGACTTCCCAGGATCCAGAGCGGCCTTGGCCCGTTCGAGGCCGTTCGCCGCTGTTCAAGGCTGGCCTTGTGTCGGGCCGTGGCCTTAAACTCAGCCTTGTACCGAGGCCGAAGCCTTGGCGAAGGTCGGAGGCTTTGAAGGCGAAGGACGTATGCGTTACCTTGTTACGTCAGAGGCATTTTATTTTTAGTCATCCCTGGTATTCGGAATTCATTCACGGTCGTGTGTTGAAGGTTGTTGAGATAGAAATAAATACACAATAAACTGTTATGCGTTATCTCTCGACATAGGTACGTTGACATACAGTAACTTTTCCCTGCGGCTTCGCTCGCGTTAGTTTGAATTTATCTAAATATTACCACTACAATAATTTTCACACGTTATACCGGTGTGTATTTCGAATTTAATATCGTCGTTTAAAATAATTACCCGTTATCATCTCAAAACTCTTCTTAGTAATTACCTTAATTAATTAATAAACCATTTTACATCAATTAGTATTTTTATAATGGTAATTAATGAAATCGAATATCAGACAGTGAGTAGTGGTCACATCAAGCTCAAGTTACGCCATGCGCCGGCGCCGCCGACCGACACGAGCGCGCCGTACACAGAGACGGCAAGAAGCAGAGTTTCTATATTTTCATAATTTGCCTTAAAATATTTTATTACAAACTTCGTTTTCCTATGAAGTGAAATTATTCCACAGAAACATATTACCGGGATAAAATGTTCCTATTATAATCTTATGTTTCAAACCAGGCTACGGTCTGCCTGTACACCCATGTAAAGCAGTTATTTTTGAGACAGACAGTCCTACAACTTCATTAAAAAGGAGCTTTCAAATTGTCCCCATATACAGTTGAATTTACGTAATTCAAATTTATTTATTTATGTAAAGCATAGGTTGTAAAATACTGTGATGAAACAATTTACAAAATTGAGTCTGTATGCTTAACCTTAGCGACGTATAAAAAATTTCAATTAAGTACTAGCAATCCTATTAGCCACAAGTAGAGGTAGGTATACCTAAATAATAAATAAATAGCAATATAGGTACGCGATTATCTTACTTAGTAATTGCCTGACGTTTCTAATCGCTATTTATTCTCGTTTTTACTGATGTTAATCATTCAACGCGAAAACATATAAGTAAAACATATACTTTTAAACTGTCATGTCGGTGAAATTTACCGCTGCATCATAACGCGGGCTCTCGAGAGAATCGATACCCCAACTCGATAGTAAACAGTCGATTAGTTCCGATTGTTCCGAATTCCTCTAATTGGCCCAAGGATACTGTCGCGATCGTTGGTAGCGTTCATTTGTTCTGGTTAGAGGCAAATAAATAGTTTCCATTGGAATGTGCTGGACTGAGCATATAAATCTAATTGACTCGCTAATAAATAAACAATTCTGGAAATTATAATCGGTGGGAATTGCAACACGTTAAATTTAGTAAATTTTTGATATGAATTACAATGCTCATTATTGTTAAAAATAATAATCTCTGAATAATCAGCACTGGTTTGGATTTTCAAGGGCGCCTTTTTTTTCTTTTCTGGCCGGATTGGTCAATTTTTAAAAGCGCGCCAATTATTTTGGCTTCGCCTCTTTGAACATATTTTCATTAAAATTATAAAATGTTGTATTAAATTAGTAATAACTGAACGAAATAAAATGTAACTACTGTATTGTTGACAAATGAAAAGGAGTCGCAGTTAGGGATCGATAATCGATTTATTTGGTGACAGATCTACCATTCTGAGCACAAAGCTATTATATAAGTAACTAACTGACCCCGCAAACGTTGTTTTGCCTTATAAATTAAAAAAAAATTAAGGGTGGACAACCCTTATCATTAAGGGGTATGAAAAATAGATGTCAGCCGATTCTCAGACCTACTCAATATGCTCACAAAATTTCATGAGAATCGGTCAAGCCGTTTCGGAGGAGTACGGGAACAAACATTGTGACACGAGAATTTTATATATAAGATAAAACTATAATTATAAGAACGAAGTTTATATTCATCTAATGCACTACAATTTTATTGGTAATCCATCTCTTATTTTACACATATATTAACATTAATTTGATTTTTCATACCTGGGAACACTTTTTGTTTATCTGAGAACGAAAATATTTCGTGGAGATAGATCTATTTATTAGGTGATACAACTTGATGACAAATATAAATTTTGGTGACAAGACACATACTCCCCATTACTTATTCTTAGACGTGGGGGCACTTCACAATTTTTTATGCTAAGCGTTTACCGAAGCCTATAGTAGACTATTGTAACACTAAGTTTTCAATCCTACGTTGACAACCGTAATCCCCTCCCTACTTCGTGAAGCTCTAGCAACCTTACTCATCGACAGAAACAAAACATCAAACTTTTCCTGAATTAACATTAAACTAAATTTGTAATATATTATGCATCTTCCGCAAGGAGGCTTTTTTTCGTTCGGATCTTAGAAGTGCAAATTTCAAAGATTTGATGTACCAACGTTTAGCATAAAAACATAAGCACCAAGCACTGACAAATTTCGACTGCGTAAAGCTGTGCCTCGGTGGCGTAGTGGTTAACGCAGCCGCCCGGATTGCGAAAGTTCCGGATTCGATTCCCGCCTGAGGCAGGTCGATTTTTTATTCAGTGTATTTTTTCAAGTATTAAAAATATTTGCAAAAATTGTTCCATAATATATAACGTATTTTTTTAGAATTTTTTTAGCTTAAATGTCCAATAATAAGTACTTAGTGTTCAAAGTGAGTGAGAGTTAAGTGGTAGTCAACATAAGCGATGTTGCAATTGATAAGAACTCGCGTAAGTTTATAATGTTGTCATGCTGTCAACACTATTTGAGGGTAGTACCTATATCAAAACTTGTAACTCTCAATTTAATGTAATTGTGTTAACTATCTGTTTGTGTTGCAATTAGTTAATAAATACATATTTTAAAAATATTAGAAGACACGTTGTAAAAACAACCTTAGGTACACATTATTTACTATAACTTACGTCCCACACAATTGAAACTAGACACCAATTACCACAATTCTGGTATCGGAATACCGATGTTCAAAGATATCTGAAGTTAACAAATCTGTAAGCTCTTCAAAATTAGCGGTCTCCAGCAGCCCACGTTCAAGATAATGTCGGCTCTTTCTCACGTTCACACCTAAAGAATAACAACACTAACCCTCGCTAATTAATACAAGATAGGGAGAGATTGAAATGCGAAATACCAGATAAGATAAGTAAATCTATTACAATGTAGCATGACAGTTTTACAGCGAAAGATAGCGCGGAGGAATTCTATGAAGTGAATCTTTATTAGTCGTCTTTAAGGATAGAAAATATTTAATAAAGACGTTGGTTTTATTCTTACTTTAAAACAATTAATTTATACTGGCATGTTTCCGCGGTTTCGCTTACGTTACTGTAGTTGCAAAATAAATTTCTATTCATCGGCAAATCTCGATGAAAGATAATTATGTCTTTTTCTGGAGTTCGGAATAGGACACCTTCAATCCAAAAAGAATGTAACAATTTATTACTATTACTAGTACTTAACAATTAAATTTGAACCTACCTATCTTATTTCTATTAGTAGAGGTTTTATTTGTTTAATATGTTATTGTTCAATAAGATAGTGAAACTGTCAAACTATGTACATAGTTTGGCTTTGTTGTAAATGTATCTAATGAATAAATAAAGAATCGTACTCAACTGGTCAGCAGATTAACCGAACCTAAACCTATCTAAATCCAGAATGAGCGACTAAAAATCCTTAACGTTGTTCGGTTTATTATTTCCCATAAAATATTTTATTAGTGGCAAAGAACCTAACAACATTAGCATAGATAGAACATGTAACACAACGTCTTAAATAATTACTACACCGACAAACACAACGAGGAATTTAACTTAAAAAAAAGCAAAAAAAAAACTAAACGAAGAGTGTCTGAAGGTAAAAATATTTACATCCAATATTGCAATTCGCTATCGACAACTTCATTGGTGTAGCTCGGCTCGTAATCTACAAAAAGATATCTAGACTTTAAATGGAAGGAGGCGGGAGGCTGTAAAAATAAAATGGACAGCGCTCCCGGCGTCCTTTTAGAAGAATTCGTGTTGTGCTACTCAATCAGATGAACGTTAGTGTTGTAACGAAGTGGAATCTTCCGAGTGAACTCCATAAGGAGATTCTACAGTAAAAGGGGTCTCGAGTTTTTTTTAAGGAACATTAATTTTTTAACTTCTTCAGCCTTTATAATTCGACCCACTGCTGAGACACAAGGCCTCTCCATTTCAACGAAAGGAGGTATAGGCAGTAGTCCACCACGCTTGCCCAATGCAGATTGGTGGACGGAGTATAAGGTGATCAATACCCCTTTGCTGATCCATTAGTCGCCTTCTACGACACCCATTGGAGGATATGGGGTGATGCTATTCTACTCTGCCGGCATCACACGGCTTTTTAACTTCTTAATCGGATTAATTTTGAGAAATCTTAAACGGCCACGATCTTGTTAAATGCGAGTAAAATTTATTACATTATGCAATATTTTTTTTTATGAAATTTTCATTCATCAGTTTAGTTTTAAAATGGGTTTTAGCTAAATATGATCACTTTTGACTTAAACACATTTTATAACATGAACCGAAACAAGTCTACAGTCTGTCAATAAATATTAGACGTTATGATTGAAATTGATACCAAATTAAATAGAAAGCGAAAGGTCGCGGGTTCAAGTCCCGTCTCAGCACTTATCCATGACAGGAATTTTTTTCATGCGTTTTGTTTTCTATTTAATTTGGTATCAATTTCAATCATAACTAAAACTTGCCAAACACAAAAAACAATATTTCAATATTAGATGTATTCTATGTTAAATTTTCTAAATTGCTCTGATTGAAGTTATTAAACTAAGTGGATAGGTGGCGCTAGTTGGCTTGTATCAGTCTTGCAAAACCACTCTACCCCTATAGTGAAGTGGAGTTGGTGGTAGTGTTTTAAGTTCATTAACTAAAAAACTTTCTGGTTTTGAAAGATTATAAAAATAACAAACCGAGAGATTGTTATTTTTTGATATAATTGCCTTAAGTATAGTTTCAGCTATTGAAACAACAGTTTAATTATGTATGAGTACATATGAGAATGATATGTTTTTCTATTAACGCAGGCAAATGTCTCCAAAAATATTAAGTTATTTTCAAATTACTTTTACTATTCGAATTATATGAACATAATTTTATAAGTGGCACATCTGAGACAGTGTGTATATAAATAACGCTTTATTATTTCAATTTATGAATAACAATTTAATAGTTGACTAAAATATAAAAATTTGCTCAAAGTGTTTACTTGCGTTAAGATACTTTTGTAACAATTAAATAATTTCATTTATTTTTTCTAAAACTGCTGATATTTCCATCACAGCAGCTTGAGTCAGGAGCTGTGACTGACAACATAACACCGAGTCGAGAGACTGTTAAAAAGATTCAAAAGACTAGTGTTATACAGCACTAATGTAAATAGCCTTGTTTTATTGTAATAGATTCTGATACTTCCATTATGAAGACTTGAGGGAACGAAGCTTTTTCTTCACCAGATGAAATTGCGTTTTCGTGGCGTGCAATTTTATTTTTACTACCTACCTACAACTAAATAAACTTTTTTAGGGTATGTTCCAAAATATACATGGCACAGAAAACCGTAACCAAAATACGAGTAGATACCATCCGCGCTTATTTTGCATTGGCTAATGCAATGAGAAGGTAGCTAATTACATCTCTTAATATCATCGTCAACAAATAATAATTTTAAAACTTATATATTAATAAAATTTCAACAATAAAAAACTAATTACTTTATTAACTAGTTATTGATTTTACTACTACACCTATTACTTCAATCAAACGGCGAAATGTTACGGCAAGTTGGCATTCGCGAAGCGATTACGCTTGACTCGGTTGCGCAGACGCAGGGTTCAAGGTTACGGTCGCATTTCACTTTCAGTGCGCGAAGAAAGTGGTTTGCGTGGCCTACAAGACGACCGGGCGGTTATCAGTGTTACGTAGTGTTGTTGGACGACTTAATTGTTTTTTTATTTGTCAAGGTAATAATTATAAAATATAACAGAATATACTTTATCGTACATAAACGTTTTGAACTTAAAGCTGAAAGAATATGCAGACATCTTTGAAAGGGGGTCGGTGGCCAAAGGAAGAGATGCAAGTAGTGATACAAGAAAGATAAAAAGCGCAGTATCGAATCAGTTGAGTACTTCATTTGTAACTAGCGCGAAAATTAAGCTCCTTAATATAATGTTTGGAACTCGAACGGGTGGGTCAATTATCATGTGATAACAGTTTAAAAGCCTAATTTATGAAAAGAACAAAAACGAAAATGATTATTACAAACTGATGGCTATATACTTTTTATGAATATACACATAGCTTTAAAACTATTAAGGAGTACCTAGGTGACTGAGGAGACGTATCCCGAAAATCCTAATCGTAACGCATCTCGATCGCCAGTTAAGTTTACCTAGAACGTACGAGTATCAGATCGAGAATATAATTATCCTTCACAATAAACAGGACGCATTACACACGAGGCCAAAGAAGGGTTGGTGTTAGGCAGGCACACGGCCATAAAAATCAAATGCCAAATCCTTTAGCAGTAATTGTCGATAACAAGACATACTGTACCGATCCCAAATAAATAGGAAGCAGGGTAGGAAAAAGAATAACGAGGATGCATTGTCTTTTATGATAATATTAAAGCTGGTGTTTTTTAGTATTTCTTATTAAAAGTGGCCAATGCAACGCATACGTGTGAGAATAGTTGCATTTATCTATGTAATACTAGCGAACCCGACTGGACTCGACAGACGTTGCATTGTTAAAAAAATATTTTGTATCGCAACGAATTACATGAACATCGGACCAACCGTTCAGTGACTTACACACGAACAGAAGAAATATACATATAAAGATGTTCATAACATAAGTAAAGAAAAAATAAACTACATCAATACGTTTGTCTTCCTCGGCAATTGAAATGAAATAGACATTAATTTAGGTAGGCAGTTAGCAGTAACATTTGCTTTACACATATCAAGAACAGCTAAATTTTACCTTTTCCGGTGTATTCTACACGTTTTTAAAATACATAAGAATAATAACAACTTATCAAACTAAACTTTTATATAAAAGTAACACTACTTTTAAAAACTATTCTTTGTGTTCTAAAAAATGTCTTACGGAATAAATTCCACAGAACATAGAAAGAGGTTCTATGTTCTGTGATAAAATTAATTAACTATTAACCATGTTTTAAGAAGACTTTTGAAAGTATTTAAGTATATTTATATTTTTAAAATATTTAGGTATTTTATTACATATTCCAATACACGTTAAATGAGAGTTTCTTGAGGCCGAAGACAAGTTAGCAGGAGGTTTATATAATTTGTATAAATATTGAGATCGCACTCGATCGATTTAAATTCCAACATGCAAACAAGCACAAAATAAATTTGATTCAACTGTCCTGGAAACCAAGATATAAATAAATCAGCACACTTAAACGTCACTCCATCACAAATAGATATACCTTATCAAAGATCGCCCATGTCCCCGACCATGCAGCAGATTAAAAAATCGCAAACGACCCATTCAATCACTCGGACAATATGCCATTATTACTCTAGATCTGCGATAGGTGATCGAGGGCTTAACTGCTATTGTCCGTGATGGTAGCTTAATGATTGATCCTAGCTTTTAGAAATAAAAAGGCAATGAGAAATTTGTTTTGGATAGGTACGTTAAGTCCTCATCGTTGCAGCATCTTTGATAAGATATTGTTGCTAAAACTGATGAGATCTTTTAGGGTGTAACCTGTCCTGGTATTTTGGCCATATGATGCCGGCAGAGTAGAATAGCATCAGCCCATATCGCCCAATAGGTGTCGTAGAAGGCGACTAATGAATCAGCAAAGAGGTATTGATCACCTTATCCGTCCACCAATCCGCATTGGGCAAGCGTGGTGGACTACTGCCTAAACCTCCTTCGATAACAAAGAGAGTCCTTATGTCCCAGCAGTGGGTCAAATTATAGAGGCTGTTATGATGACCTGTCCTGGTAGTTGGCTTTGGTGTTGTTAGCTCACTGCAGTTTAGTTATTTTTGGGTTCAATGCTACTTTTATGTAGGCTGACAAACTGTGACTATTTTAAGCATTGCAGGATCCAAACTGCCGGATATGACTAAATTATGCTATGGACGAAAACTTAAAGCCAGATGATTTTAAGATAATGACGCCTTAAGATAAACGATACGAAATAAGAACAACTCACATCATGAGACTGAAAAGAATCAGAAAGGAATTCTTAGATTCTATACCAGGTTTAATTCGTACTTGAGATTAGAATTGAAGGTGATCTTGACTCCTCATTGGCATTAGCAAAAGTACACGAATGTTTTGATAAAGCTATCCCTCCACATTTTAAATACCGGCAAAACAACGCGAAGGTTAATTATAAAGAAGTTTATCCCATAAAAGGCCCGTTATGATCTACTAACGATCAAAGTAATCAAGGCTGTGCGCATGACACAGTCCTACAAGGCATTATGTCTTAGTTCCTGCTCTGAGAATAAGTCAGATATTGTTGCGGCCGTGGGCGGGCCTTATTTGGGCATATAGTTTCGCAGTCCAGGCTTGACATTGTAAATAATTATAGAAATTCCTACAAAATATTTGCTTAGACATTGTTAGTGATATCTTTAACATTGTTGAGTATATGAGAGAGTTTAGAGACATATCTTCCGGAACACTACCATTTCAACATATTGAATGTCAATTGAGCAAGGTTTCCAGAGATCCATGGAGTGATGTACAACATCGTGCGGGTGAAATTGTAGTGCTGCAGACGTATATGTATATGTCGCAGCCAAATCGTATACAATTCCGTATTACAAAACTGTGTGAATTAATAACCAAATAAAACAGTTTGTCGATAAAACCGTAGCAGATTCTATAAATATTAGACTGTATGATCGAAAGGAGATAGTTATTATTGGTAGGGTCAGGTCCTTTTTTTATGACCAAGCCGAGTGGTATTGTTGTCACATGTCAGTCACACACATTGCAATTCGCCGCGCCGTTTTGTAGTACGGCATTTTATACGATATGGCTGAAGCATAAATATTTGTTTTACTTTTATATATTCAATTTAGGTTGGTGGCAATACTACATCGAAATGATTGAAGACAGCAATTATAATTATGTCGGCAGACTCAGGTAAGTTGGTGAGTTGGTAGCTAGTCAGACGGACTAAGCACAAGCGAAGCACTGTATATTAGGTGGTAGGCCTGTATGTGTAGGGTCGTCTGGGTATGTACCACCGCCTTTCCTATTTCAGCCGTGTAACAGTTTGCTGTGTTTCGGATTGCAGGGAAAGGTAACCAGTATAATAACTTGGCATGGAAGGCATTTCATCTTAGGCTTCAGGATGATTAACGCACCTGAAATACCAAGTGTTTTTTTAACTTGTTATTGGGGATTGAACCCCTGGGGATTGAACCCAGAAAATATGGATTTTATTCCGATGGACGGTCACTAGACGACGATCCGAAAAAATATTTGTTCCTCAGTCGAAGCTGTCAAGTTTTGTCAGTCCCCTGTATTATTTTCCTTCCTTATCTATAGAAGTATCCCTTGATAAGTTTATTCACCAGAAAGTTAACCTCATATATTTTTTAAAAAGCCTGTAAATGTTGAAATGCTTCCCCGTAATCATAAAAGGAAGAATTTACCTCCACATCTCATGAACTAAATGCATAATACTGATAAAGTTATTTTAAGGTGGTCTACTTTTCTTGCAAATTAAGCAGTAATGTTCCTTGTAAGTAAAAACTGATTCATGATATTATAAATGTTTTCGTAAACACTGCCTCGCGAAGGAATGCAAAAAACTGTCCATTTAAGGGGTTTTATTAAAAGAATCGACCAAAAAACTTCGGCATTGCATTTCGTAGAAATACAGTGGTCCATTCATCAAAAATTAACGATCATTCTCGGCCATTAAACGTCACTACCTTCCGTATTTATCCCGTTTTCGGTTATCAAAGTCGTAAATCTTGCGATAGTGTGCTTTGGGGGTTCGCGAATGAATTCGTAGGCACAGGACCCTTAGAGTATCAGATCGGTGTGCACTGGACCATGAACTATAAACTTATGACATTGCACTTAAACTTTGCCGGCACTTTCAAAGATTGTTTTATCACACTTCATGAAATTAAAGAAAACAGATTCAGATTAAGCTGATGATCAGGTGAATCTAAAAAGATTTTATGACAAATGTAAAAAGGGTAGTTTTAGTACGGGAATAACTTCAGGTTATTCAATCTCTAAGGTGAATCCTGAAGTGCACGGTGATGAGTCTCAAGATTTTTGTTTCATAAAAAGATCTATCAAATAGCTCAGTACATCTGATGGTAAGCGGAGTTCAAATTCATAGATAGCTATAATGTAAGTGCGGCACTAGCCACCCCAACGGTCAGAAAAGATGACGAAAAAAACAAGTGAAGAAATCTAAGAAGAAAATTAATATCATCCTATCAAATTCAAAGCAATTCCTATCAATTTCAATTAGACCGTATATTTTTCTTCACTTAAGCAACAGATAAGTGATAGGGGAGGTCAATAGCACCACACGGTCTGAAATTCCAATTGAATGCGCGGTTTATATATCGACGGAAGGGGGGACTAAATACTTTTCATCTCTACCATCCTCCGTGCTTCGGCAGGCGTGTTAAGCTGGTAGTTTCAGCTATTGGATGATGACTGGCATAAAAACTTCATTGGTCTGAAAAGGGAGGAGAACGAGGCTACAATTTACCAAGCCCAGCATGAGATAATAAGCAACATCAACTTTTGTTGTTTTTCTTTTACTTATATTGCCAGATGTCTTCGATGACCTTCTCTGCGTCACCGGGGTTTGGTGAAGGTGAGGACCTAGGTAGGTCCTCTAGCCTATAAGTCAAACCACTCCAGACAAGATTCCTGACCGGTGAGCAACTGCCTCGGGGGAGTCTCTGCAGCAATTAGGGTCTCTAAGGCGTTCGAGTCGGACGGTGATCTCAAGTTTTGTAAACAGGGATAAATTTAGAAACCTGACTCATGCCAAAATCCATCGCGAAATTTCTACGGAACCCTTGGCACGTCCAATATACTCTTGACCGCTTTTTATGAGTCAGTTACCCCTTTGAGGAAGCGCGGCCTTGCGGGAGCAGCGCTCGGCCTCGACTGGCGTAGGGCGGCGCGCACCGCCCCTTATATGGCAGACAGGCTGCGCATGCACATGCGTCTCTTCCACGTCACGTGGCTTAATTGCATCTAAATTTTCACATTTATTGCAGTAGGAAATTGTTAACTACATTCTTGGTGATTAAACCAATGATTCATTTGATGGACTGTTCCATAGGCTCGAATGGCGGTTGCGAAGGGTGCTTTCGTGATAATTGCTGGAGAGATAATCTGTGCTTGCCTTATGCAGTCAGTTGAAAGCTACATGGTTCTTTCCCTTGAAAGTTATAGAATGGATAGTAAGAAAATTTTGATAGACTTACGCAGTGTCAGCTGAAATGATTCCAGTGTAACAGTGGATTCTATGACAACCCTAAAATTTCTTTGGAGATCATCTTGCACTGGAGAATGCAATGATCTTTGCCATCACTATCGAGAGTTCTACAAACAGTACTTTTCATTCTATGTTAAGGATTTTACTTAAAAAAAAACGACTGTCTTGTAGGATTGTTTATTTTTCCTTTAAGACGCATAACCTCCTCAATTTCATCTGTAAAGTTTCCAAAATAGAGATCCAATTTGAATACCACTTAAATTCCCCGTCTCCCGTCTCCTCCTTTGCTATCTTATAGGAGAATATGTTTCATATTTAGCAAGGCCTTATCTGTTTACCTCCTCGAGTAGGTCGTCAACCTGATCCGTCCTTTGGAAGGCTTAAACAACATTTTAATACACAATGTGGCCACAACAGGTTTATTTTTAAAACTTGACTGTTTTATTGTATCTGAAGTTTCAACGAATGCATCGAGCACTAATAAAGTGTTCAACGGTCGATATAATGACAGAATTAATAAGGATCTAATTGTCGTATGACACTTATTGAATTTTCAAAGAATTCTATTCGATGTTAATGAGTGTGGAGTCGATCGGATGATACTTACCGTATTTCTGAGATTCCTTCACTTACTAACATGTATCTGCGAACGTAACGAAGTGAACCCGCAATTAAAAGTAGATTCAATAAGCCTGTACCCACATTTTAATTCAGAGGATGTTTAGAATTTTTTTTTTTTTTACAATTGAACCGAACGCGCCTAAACTGAAGAATAGCATAACCTCCTTACAAAAGACCACCATCTAAGCGCCATTTCAAAATTATCCGTATCACAGTGGCAAATAAAACAATGCAAGCACATAAATCATGTTCTAAAAAAGTATTTGTTTCAATAAACTTCTCACAGCCATCCATCACACATAATTGACTCATAGCCCGAGGTTGTTCCGTATCGTTAATGCCAAACGTAAACATATATTATTAAAGAGTTTTTTGCTACTGTTTCGTGAACTTTCACTCCGGACAGATTAATGAATATCTAGTGGCTATTGAAGCGTTTGGAAGATAGAAATTGTCTTAATAAAGATGAGTGATGGGTTTAGAAGCGTCGAAGATTTTTAATTAACCGCAGGATGTTCGTAATAAGACTTTTGCGTATCTCAGACTTATTGTTCTGCTATTTTTTTATACTTAGGTACGTAATTTTGTTTATTACAATTTATTTCTAATTAATTTCACACGTTCTTAAAAATTTAAAGTTCGTTTTTCAAAACACAATGTTGACTAAAATTAGGAGTAAAAAATTAAAGCACTTTTAGACTATATTTTGCCGTAACTATCATCTAAAAATGAAAATCAGGAAAATAAGTTTTTTGTAAAAAATATCTTGTCACAAACTGAAACATAAAAAAAACCTTAACAATATAAAAACAAATACTTAAATAACAGAAAAAAAAAACAACATAATCAAAAATATATCTGCGATGGCCGAGAATCGAACCCGGATCAACTGCTTGGAAGGCAACTATGCTGACCATTACACCACCATCGCAGTTGAGAGGCTGAACGAAATAGAACATCGCTTACTCGTGACGTCGCGTCGTGACGTCGACGACCGACGTTGAGTAAGAAAGTTATATCAACGGATTGGTCACGTTTTAGATAACAAAAACTGTTTAAGATGGCAACAACCACGTTATCGTGTTACTTAATTTTTTTATATTTTACATACGTACTAACTAATAATAGGGTTTGTTTTGTATTTTTACCCGACCTCGGCGACGTCAAAAGTAAAGGTAATAATTTTAGTAGTTTTTGTATGTATGTTTGTATTTACGTATGTTCCTCCGTAGCACCTAAACTATTTATCATCCAATTTTGATGAATAAGGTGTATTATGGCTCAGGTTAAATAGGCAACATTTTTTAACTAAATTAAAAAATGTAGCCAATAGGAGAAGTTTTTATTTTGTAAACGCCGATCACAGCTGACTTCATCTTTCTTTTTTTTGTAGTCGGGTTATACACTTACTAGCAATAAAATCGACTCGATGGTTTCGATTCTTAATATATCGGTATATAAAAATAAGATTAGATAAACAAAACCTGTAAATATAATTTGAATGTACCTTTCATAAGCTCTATTTAATGTACTCTAAACATCGATAACCGAAGTATTGGTGACAATAGACTAATTTCTTCGGAAACCCTGGTTTCTCATTTTTACATCATACGCCATTTCTGTGACTATGCAGAGTGTTCAGAGTTAATTGAGTCATTGTTTATTGAATAATTGATTAACCGTACAGATTTATTAGCCCTTAAAATTCAGCTGATTTCCCCAAAATTTTTAACTCTTTTTTATTTGGTTTTTAATTTGTAAAATCAATAAACTAAAATCTTTCACAGTAAATACTGGTCTAATGTAAGTTTAGCTTATGTTTAACACACTGGGTTAAAAATTATTATTTACTAATTGTAGATTTTGGTTAGGGAGTTCTGAACCAACCGGTGAGTCGATTTCATTGCACGTAAGTGTAGATTTTAAAACTTTTTTGCTTGTTGCACCGTAGATTTACGAGTAAAACATACTGGGTGTAAAATACATGCACAGTCAAACGAGAACCATGTCTTCTATACATCAAAATAAGACATATTTCAAAAAAAATATTGCTGGGAAATGATTTTTATTTTTTGGTGTTAAAAAAAAAACTCGCACGCAACTCGCAAAATCGCGATAATTTTGCCAGACGGCGACCCCGTTCGTTAGTGTCCGTGCGCATCGAGTGAGCTACATTGAACGCTAACGTTTTGAAGCCATTTTTTGTTATGAAATACTAAAAATAATTATAATGTTTACTTGGACAATAATTAAGAAATAACGTATAGAATACGTTTTCATCAAAAAAAAATGAAAAAAAAAATTATGACTTTGACCTTCAATAAAGTCGCAACTATCAATGTCCCAGATATAGTCTAAAGGAAAAAAAATGTTATGATGGTGAGCAGAATACATGGTTCTCGTTTGACTGTTCATGTCTTTTACACCCTATATCATGTATGACAAGTTCTTAAATTTCCGATATCCCGGACAGCTTCTGCGTCCCTAATTAGCATATCAAGTTACATAATTAAACTTAATGAAGTTATTTCTCGCTTGTAACTTCACCGTGTGCCGCGCCGATAACCTCCCGTCATCTAAGTCATCTTATTTCGTAATGCAACTGTAATTATTTAAATTGATAATAATTTTGTATAAATTTACATGTTTTACAGAATTTACATACATAAATAAATGTTTAATGTAAGTTTTTAAGTTATGAGTTTGTAAATAACTGATCTTGAATGTTATGATTATGTCTTAGTATTAGTTTATTTGACGAATAGAGTGATAACAATTTACTGTATAAGGACATGATGAGTGACCGGATACTTGGAACTTTTATAGACAAAAGTGTTTATATCATTTTACATAGGTTGTAATAAGTGAAAACGGAAATCAAAAAGAAATTTACGCTACAATCATTACCTAACTAGAAATTAAAAATTTTAAAATATATACAAAATGCAATATTATAGGTGGTATACCTGATAACATTGTCTAAAAACGATGCGCCACGATATTGTATTGGTGACAGTGCATTGTATTTAGATATCTATTTTGGAATCAACCGCGAAGAGTCCTCAGATGTAGATCTAGTTTATATAATAGTCATTAATAAATCCACATACTTATAAAAAAATCCAAGAGAAGAGAACCGTCTCCCCAAAATCCCAAGATCGGTCCTCTCATGCAACTTTGAGCTAGAGAACAAAAATATTCTGGACACCACTTCAAGAGGATTTGACACAAAGACTACATTTTTTTTAACTTAACAGTAGGGTGTCGATTTAACCTAGTAAGCTCCGATTTTAGTCGATTTTATTCCTTCCTTTTTTGTAGTATTTTTTGTAGGGTTAAGGTTTATAAAACTTTTTGCTTGTGGCAGCGTATAGAGTTAAAACATTTTTTTAATATAAAAGTCAAGCAAATGACTCCAATCCACCTGATGGTAAGCAGAAGTGGGGTCCAAATGAGACGATAGCTAGTGAGAGAGATAAACCGTTGTGCTAGTTACCCTCGCCTTGCCGACCTGTAAGGTGCTTCTTCGCGCCTCTTTTGAATAACCCAGGATTGTAGGAAGGAGGGAACACGTGTGCTGGCAGTGAATTCATTTATTTGACATTCCTTTTCTTGAACATTGAAATAAATGAATATTCAAGACGATTTCAAGTGCCATATCTACAATCATCCATTACAAGATACATGAAGATTAGATGACGGGATCAAAATGGCGCTACGCGTCTTATCTGACACCTATTAAATCACTATTTCATTTTGGTGTATATTGCGGAACCAATATGGATCTAATGGAACATATAAATATTGCTACTCATGGATTCGGCAATGCACTTTAAGTTGTCAACGTAATTTACAATTGTCTTTGGCACCAGGTGTGTTTCCACCCTAAAACTGTAAACAAAGCAATTCATGCACTTGATCTAAACCTCCCGTATTTTAGACACGATTAGAATAATTATTCATAAAGACCTTATCCACAATCGCATAAAAGGGCAACACTGTTTATTATTAAGCTGAATCCCAGCTACAAAGCGCTGACCTTCGCCCCTGGCCGCCTAATTTGGCGACAGCCGGCCCTCGTGGGAACCGCGACCAATTACGCGAAGGTTTATCGCTGGAACTGGCGACTGGGGATCAGCTAAACTGAATAGAGAAAAGAACTTAAAATGTGTCTTTATTCTAGAAAGATACATTTTATGAGAACCAGGGCATAACGGATCAGCCCTCGATTTTTAAGCGCCGGAGCAGGGGTGGTTCCCCCACCTTACAGAGTTTGCAGTCAAATAACTGTACAGTGTTGAGTTTCTGCCAGTGAGTCAGAGTTACATGGGAAGGGGATGTGTTAAGTGTTGACAGCACGGGAGAAAGGCTGCCTGTCCACAGCAGGAGCGTAGCGAGGTGTCGCAGCGGTGAGGGAGGTAAAAATCCACCAATAGAATTGCATGAAATTTCCGCTCAATTTCGGGAGCATTTTCTGCCACCTCACTCCGCTCCAATGGACAGGCAGCCTTACATCAGTTTTGCAATACTTTAAAGGCTTTGTTGAAGATTGGACCCATTTTCCATAACATTTTCTATGGCATAAAAAAATACTATCCGTTGGATAATAAAGTGCTCCTACAGACTCTATAGTCTGTAGGAGCACTTTATTAAGCGTCTATCGCTTTTGGAGCAATGTGTACCCTATCACATAAAAGGACACGCACTCATCGCGTCAACAAAAACATAACTAGAAAAATATTAATTATCAGACTGAATCTTCTATGTATAACTACCTCGTAATGCTTCAATACAGCGGCAGTAACAACAGTAACTTATAACCAACCATACCATCAACCTAACTGACCACACTTTTGAATAACCCCTGGGAATCGAAAATCTGATGTTAGAGCGTTAATCACTACACTACAGGTGTTAGTTGTGAAGTGTACACTGGATCCATTCACTCGAGCTATGCCTCTGTGTCAACTCGACTCGCTAATCTGCGATCTGGCAACGAATCTCATAAATCAGCAAAGATCCGAAATATTTGTCTAGCGCTGTCGTAATCTTAGGGACAGTCCAAGCAGACATTATTTGAATAACGCCTACTTCGGCTGGATACTTGACTGGAATTTTGTAACGGCGGTTGCAATATAACATAAAATATATTTGTTGCTACTTAGGTACTCGTAGTAGGTTGCAGTAATAACAAATATTGAAGCGGTTCCTAAACTTTAGACAACGTCAGGAACAGATTACAAAAATTTTTAGATCCATGGCAAGCAAAATTATTGCAGAGCGGTTTCAATGATTAAAATTACAGTAATCCTCTTAGCATGCTGTATTGGAGGTGTAATGCGTGATTTCGTATCACACCTTTTTTAAATATAATGAAAAGAATGTTCTGCATAATCTTTGTTTTAATTTTTTACTAATATAACTTTTGATCCCAGCAGATG
The DNA here is from genome assembly GCA_955850985.1 of Elophila nymphaeata. NCBI lineage: Eukaryota > Metazoa > Arthropoda > Insecta > Lepidoptera > Crambidae > Elophila > Elophila nymphaeata. The sequence goes on along the minus strand of OY039088.1, from coordinate 18,839,206 downwards.
TCAATTGGAAGTGGAATCCGCATTGAAAATACAACGATACGTAGTGCCAGAGATAATAATGAATTTAGTTTTAATTTTACCTTATACGTTTGCTGTTGTTTTTAACCGCTTTTTACTTCCTTGATCGCTGTATCATTATAATTTTGGAATTGAGTAACAACAAAATGGCGGAGCGACCACAGAACACAGTTTCACGATACAACAATAATAATAATACTGTCGTTTGATAGGAAATACAAGGCTGAATTTAGGAATAAGTCACCTCCACTATTAATTCGTCTGTAAACAGGAAAAAATAATATTTATGAACTATTAAAATTTATACATTAAGAGGATCTTTTATGCGACTCCCAAAAGAAGTCAGATGCAATTTCGATCAGGATACTGTTTCTCACGCTGTCGGTTGTCTCTCTTCTGATCCTATACGTAGTCTTGAGCAACAACTGACCTGACACCAATCGCCCGAGGCGACATAGTTCTGTCGCGAAACAATGTGTTCTGCACGATTTGCCTGTTAGGTATTCTACAATAACATTGCGAACCTTATACTGGAGATATTTTACAATGATGTTGAAAATATCGGTATTAGTGATATCTCCGATAAGTTTGAAAGCAGATTTTGTTGATACTTTGGGGCATAAACTTTGGGGCAATGTTAAAACCAGATCCAAAAGACTGTCGAAAGTTGAACGAGTATGCCTCGTCATATTCAGTCCTGTATTTGCAATGTCTCCAATATTGATGAAAAATAAAACTCCACCATCACACGGGAATAATTTAGGTAAATATCAGGAAGAAAGAGACCGTGAAACTATTTTACTTTTGGTAGTTGATACACATTCTTATGTCAATGCTGAATCAATAAATCTTCTTGCTTCCTTCAAATACCTTGTCAAGGGCATGTACGTACATACAAAAGTCAACAAGATTGACTTTACTAGTAGACAGTATAAAGTCAATCTTGTTGACTTTTGACAGAACCTTCCTAAGCGTAAACATTTAAATTTCATTAGATATAATATGTGTCGGCAATGTATGATTCGCTTATGATAAGGTCTACAATAGCATGAACTCAAGATATTAGATCATTAGGTTAAGAAACACGTAGATTATCTGTTTGGTAGTCTTTGTAAACAACAAGGTGGTATTGGTTCATACAATGTGTTTAAGATTACCGATTATCGATAATGTCGTGATTATGCTAAAATAAATTGAAAAAGTGATGCAACTATTGTTGATATATATCTATATCGAATCACATATCATTATCGCTTCGCCTATGATATTAGAGAAATGTATACAATATTTTTTTATAACAAGGTCTAGCAAAAAAAACTCCTTTCCACCTGATGGGGAGTCCAAATAAAAAGACATCTGGAGCAAGATGTAATTTTGCGCCACATTAACCACCCTCGCCTTGCTGAACTGCTGAAGTGCTTTCTTATGCCTCTTCACCCAGGACTGCAAGAAGGAGGAAACATTTTTTCTGATTTTACTAAGTTATTATTTATGACTTTATAAGCGTTGATAGGCCCCACACAAGGTGGACAGACGGTCTCGTAAAGGTCGCGGGAAGCCGCTGGATGCAGGCAGCGCAGGACTGACCGGTTTGGGGAGGCTGTCCAACAGTGGACGTCTCTCGGCTGATATGATAATGATGGTGACTTTATTATTATGTTTTATATAAGTAAACAAATACATAATGTTCTGCAACGTCTAGCGTCTTATTTACTTCGCTTCAGTATTGTCATTTTGCCACTGTCATTATTATTTTGAGAGTTTCCTCTTGGCAATTATGTTCATTGATCTCATAAAACCACAAAACTTTAAAAATTATGGTATTATTAAATTCATTTTTACTTTATCATTATTTATACAATGCGTCTTTTATAATCGCGATGTTTGAACGCGCTCTTGCATCGCTGCAAACAGAAATTTACTGCGTAAGACGCACGCAGACGATGAACATCGGCATCTAACGAGTGCATCGCTACTGTATCGCGTTTTCATCGTCACTAAAAGTCGCACTGTGTGTATGCTCTAAGGTTTTGAATTACCAGCATAAAGCTGTAATAATAGTAGTTTATGCAACTGTCATATAATGAAGGGTATTAAAACACGAGTGTGAGTTTATGAAACGAGCGCAGCGAGTTTCATAATAGTAACGAGTGTTTTAATACCCATGTTATATGCAGTTGCATACACTACTTTATCTACACTCATACATAAATTCAAATAAAACAACAGAAAAGACAAATATTACGTTTTCCAAAACAAGTGCTTTTTTCTCATTTTCTATTTGAATATGCTTGTTCGCACCGTATTGGAAACCCAGATTTGTTTATTTTTTACTAATCACCAAGCGCTCCGCCAGAACTGTCTAATAATCAGAAGCGCCCCGCCCGCCCGCCACCGTGACGCGTTATGCAGCGAACCAATAAGAGGGATTTCTTAACGCGACCAATCGAGCCATAGAATTATTTTAAATCCTAATTAACCTTTGTTTGTTTGTTCCCTTTCTGTAAAATTATTATTTTTTTATTTTTCTGGCAACAAACTATTTGTTGTGGCTTTTTGCAAATTATTAGGAGTCAAATTTTTTGTATGGGTTAGATCCCTTTGCCTTCCCGAGTATTTAAGAAAAATAACTGTATCATAATGAGTCGAACCGGTGTTATAATGATCATTATGTTACAGGTTGTTTTTTTTTAATTTTAATTTTGATTATCTGTATTAAAAAGTATGTCATTTTATGTTCACCTTTGATATCGTAATTCGAATATTATGACATGAGTGTAGATAAAAATTATTATAGATAAAATAAACTCCTTATCTTTAATCTGTCTTTTTCTTTCCACTCGCTACTTAAGTGCAAGCTATAAATGTTGGCAACACAGCCACTTATTTATTTATTTTTTGGGTAATTAAAATCCTAAGTTGGTAACCCTCTCGCCTCTATTGTACACGGCAGCGATAAGTGTCAAAATTGTAATTAATTAATTATCAGTGCAAATAAACCTCAAGTTAATTGGAAACCTGCGTTTTATTTCTGTGCAAAACAAGAGCTACACAATAAATACGAACCGTTAGCTACCTGTTAAATCAAATTGTTCAATGAGTACCATTTACTCAACAGTTAATTACCCGGCGGTGTTAATATCAGGTATATCTAGATCTGTTTGGGACACGGACACCCACGCGTAGTTAAATATTTAACCAGCTCCAGTTCAGTTGCGCAAATATCTTTAGGATTGGCGGTTGTGCAGCCAAATTGCATACGTTATTACTGTCATCGCATAGATATTTCTGGTTATCGGGTATTTTATTAAATTAAATGTGACGTACATTTAATCCTTTCGTCTAGAGTATCTTATCTTATCTTATGTAGGGGCCGTGAGTTTCCCCACGGTGCACTTCGACACAATGGGATCTTTTGTGTCTCCCCAGTGTCGTTCACTCTTGTCGCTCCTTGAATATGCAAGCCATCAGTCTAACTATATCCATGGGCTTGAAGAGCCTGTAGTCTTTTGGCTTTGGATAAGCCACTAGAGTATAGTGCAAACATGTTATTGTCGATGAATATGTCGTAGCCCGATCATATAATTGGCCAGATCATGAAATACTTGGGCCTTGGGCATATCGTCTATCGATCACTAGATACGTAGATTAGACTCTCCCACAAACAGTCCACTCCGCTTGGTCATAAAAAAATAACCTTGAACCTACTGATCACTCCTGACCACTACCTTTTTAGATAATGGGCTAATCGACCAGTGGTCGAGATTTTTATGGTCCAGTAGCATTTCATGATATGCCGCACATTTCATGATCTGGCCAATTATACAATCGTGTCACGACAAATACATAATGATCGATAAATTTTCACGTTCTTATTCATGAAAACAATTGAATTTATTAGAGATTTATAAATCGTCTCTGTCACTCTGGCACGAGATGAATAAGACAAAATACTTTTTAACCAGGTAGTAACTAAAATAAGCTTATTGAGTGTTTAAGAATAAGGCTGTCAGAATATAGCTGTCACATTAATCGATGTTTCTCAATTATGTAATTTTACTCAAATTAGTTATTAGTTTCGACAGTTCCGTGCACGCATTGGTAATTTTATAAGAAGAGAAAAATTAAGTGAAGAAGTGGCTTAGTTGAACAGTGTGCGTCTCTTGGTTTATATGGTGATGATGAATGAAAAGAATAGGCTTTAAAACTAATACCTAGACAATTTTCAAAAAATATTTGACTCAGGACTTTTTTTTGTTAAAAACTGTTTTTTTTTTAATAAAGGGGTCAAGCAACTGACTCCATTCCACCTGATGGTAAGCAGAAGTGTAGTCCAAATGCGAAGATAGCTAGTGTGAGAGATAAACCGCCGCGCTAACCACCCTCGCCTTGTCGACCTGCAAGATACTTCTTCACGCCTCTTTTGAATGACCCAGGATTGTAGGAAGGAGGGAACACGTGTTCCAAGAAATGGAATTCTTTGCCAGCACACGTGTGCTGGGCTTGTGTGGGGCTTACAAGGTAAAATCGACGCCTATTGTTAAGTTGAAAAAAATGTAGCCTATGTGTCAAACCCTCTTGAAAAGGTGTCCAGGAGATTTTTGTTCTCTAGTTCAAAGTTGCATGAGAGGATCGATCTTGGGATCTTTGGGAAGACGGTTCTCTTCTCATAGATTTTTTTATAAGTATGTGTAATTCCATTTCTTTACTTTGCCAGGAATATATTAAAAAAAAACAAGTTTAAGAAGAAAACATGATTTTTTTACATTTTGTACAAAATTAAATAAAGGGTTAGGATTAAGGACAAATTTCGTTCCGCAATAATTGAATAAGCAATCTAGTTCGAAACACTACCTTTGCTAATAAACATAATAATTAAATGGCGCTAGCTCTTAAGGCTAATGAACTAAAATAAATTAATGCGAGCTTTGTACGCCTTTACTTTGTAACCTGTATTTCTATGTTCGATAAGTTTCAATAGTTTATGAGATCGATTAGCGATTACGCTTTCTCTTTGTTTTTTAGATTACACTTTAACATGGCTGCTCCTCTGCCAGAAATTTTGTTCTCAGTGACTCTGAGAACAAAAGTTTCTTTCTCTCAGAGTTGGCTCTCACTCTCGCGTTGAGAACTCTAACCTCATCCCTTGCCCCGTGGAGCTCTACACTACAAAAACGTAGTGTTATTTTACTTCTGTAAGGTTCTACTGCTTCACTTCGGCAAAATCAGCTGTGCGCTAACTCTCTTTGAATGATATTTTTGACAATAGTGCACCTCTTTCAGAAAAAAATACCTAAGACTATTGCTAGTACAATCAAATGTACTCGTGGATCAATATTTACATTGCTATTCGATTTTAAATTCTGTTACGTAGACATAAAAATGGTACACACAAAGCTTGGTCTACACTTGAGATGTTTATTGTTGTCGATTTAGTACTCAGTATACGCTGCTATTTTGACACGAATTTGTTAGAGCTACTGTTTGTCGAAGAGCGTGGATGATGGCGGAAGCGGATTAAATTAATAATTATTTGTAATCATACATTTAAAGAAAGGTCTAGCAATAGCAAATAACTCCATCCAATTAACTACCATCTTATGATAAGCAGAAGTGGGGTCAAATATAAAGATAGCTAGTCCCAAAGATGGCACCACTCTAGCTACCATCGCCATGCCTGCAAGGTTCCTTCTTGCCTCGTTTGATTGACCCAGGATTGCAAGGAACGACACATGAGCTGGCAGTGAATCGCATTTCTTGATTGGGCGACATATAGAAATGACGCTAATTCCTTTCCGCTGTCGTGTGAACTCCAGCTTAGAGCAATCCCGGCGTGCCAGATACTAGTTGGAGTATGACAAACAGACAAACGCAGGAAGCCCATTGTCGCTAGATTTTGCGTCACAACAATGGCCGACAAGACTGACGCCTTCAGATTAAGAGTGTCACAATATTGTGAGCTACTAGCAATTTTTATGTTATATTTCTAAACAATTTAAAAAGGCCTTGATTTGATAAATTACCTGGTAGGAAACAATAGGTAATTATTTTTAAATGCTTTTATTAGATAAAATTAATTAAATTTTAGAGGACAGGCTGGCAACCTGTCTCTGTTTTGAGGTACTTGCATGACCCATACTGCCAGATATCGCTTTATGTATAACCAAAAGTTACCTTCAGCTCTGATCATCCTTTAGAGATTGGGCTGGTGACCGTGGCCATAATAAATGGAGCGCCCCTCGCTTGCGTGAAACACTCAGAAAACACGCTATAAAAAAAAACTATTAAACTGTTGATTTTTCTTAATAAGACGCAAATTGTTCGTATGAGTTATATGATTTTTTTTATGGACAAAACTTCAAAATTTTAAAAACTCGTAAGTAATGTGCAATACGAAAATATTTCTTGTTTAGTTGTTTACTAGTGTTATTATTTAGTTTTTGTTTACCCAACCAAATTGCAAGTGCCTCAGTTGGAAACTATTTTGGCCACTGTAAAATGTTTTTGTAATAATTTTATGTGATGTAAATCCTGTTTGTTTTCCAATAAAAAAAATAGCTACAGTAGTTTCCGAGCGATATCTCATTTTAATTTTTTAACCAATTAACCTTTACTTAATTTTCATTTTTTCATTGATAAAAATATACCTACCTCAGTAATCGACTATTCACAATACAACATAACGTTTGGTTTGAAAAAAAACCATATTACATCCAATACATTTTCAAAATAAATGAAATTAGGTAACTTTAATACACCCAACAAATTTTCAGAATATAATAAGTTTATCCTGACAAGCGGTTTGGTCCAGGACAAACCGGTTTTACTTGAAATCGGCTTTGATGTCAATAAGCTTATAGTAATTATTTGTTTTTTTTTTTATGTATGCGAAGTAGATTATTTATGTCTTTCTATGAGTACCTTATGAGAAAATTCCGTTCTCCAATAATTTAAGTAGGTAACAGTTATTAGGTGAATTGATGGACTTTTGCACTTTTTCAAAATTTTCTAATACATCTTCAACTAATAATCGTTGAATTTGCTTGATAATAAATTATATTGGTATCTATTTATTGTAATAATTTCAACGTTTTGTTGAAATTATTACAATATTAGGTATTAATAAAATGTAGGTATGCTATTGAGGAACTAAAGCCTTTGCTGAGCACCGATGCACATAAATACAACAAAAATGTCGCTACATCTCTCCGGTCACCCATCTCATAGCCGACCACTGCAAGAGTAGCTTAGCTTTGCGATCGCATGTCGCAGTTACGCTCATTACTTTAATAACCTTGCACCACGAAGGTCGATAGAATTGCAAAAATTACAATGGTTTGTCGAGAAATTGGAGTGTTCTCTCAAAGGTCAAATAGTTCTTAACCTTCGAAAAGCCAACAGATGCGGTTGATTTGATAAAGAAAAACCTGTTTAAATAATTTGTAAATCATCTGCGTTGTTACATAATCTATTATAAAGGGTGTAAAAGACATGAACAGTCAAACGAGAACCATGTATTCTGCTCACCATCATAACATTTTTTTTCCTTTAGACTATACCTGTGAAATTGATAGTTACGATTTTATTGAAGGTCAAAGTCATAATTTTTTTTTTCATTAATTTATGAAAACGTATTCTATAAGTTATTTCTTAATTATTGTCCAAAGAAACATTATCATTGTTTTTAGTATTTCATAACAAAAAATGGCTTCAAAACGTTAGCGTTCAATGTAGCTCACTCGATGCGCACGGACACTAACGAACGGGGCCGCCGGCGCCGCCGTCTGGCAAAATTATCGCGGTTTTGTGAGTTGCGTGTGAGAGACAATTAGCAATTTTTTGTAACTCCAAAAAATAAAAATCATTTCCCAGCAATATTTTTTTTGAAATATGTCTTATTTTGATGTATAGAATACATGGTTCTCGTTTGACTGTTCATGTCTTTTACACCCAGTATATGAAAGGCAAAGTCCTGACTGACTGACTGATCAAAGCCCAGCCTATACCCTAGGACCTAGATAGCTCAAATTTCGCACAAAAATGCCTTTTATGATGTAGGCAAGGGATAAGGCGGATTTTTTTTACGGATTATTCGGAATTCAACCCCTAAGGGGGTAAAACAGGGAATGAAAGGTGGTATGAAAATCCGTCATTTTTAAAGTTAAATCCATAAAAATTGGTACCTATATGGCCTTCGATTAAAAACTAAGAAAGAGGTATTTAATTATTTCATATAAGGCATGAAATTGAGTCTAATTCGGATTCAGTCCAAGGGATGAAAGTTTGTATGAAAAATCCGTCATTTTTACTTTCTCGTACGTAGTATAGAGGAAGTCTTGTAATCGTCATGAAATTCGACCTCGAGATCTTGACGATTTACACGTTTTAGACCTCCCTGAGTCCAAAAATATTTTTTTTGGAATCATGTCTGTGTGTCTGTGCGTTAGCACGATAACTCGAGCATGCTTTAACTTATTGCAACCAAATTTAACATACGTGTATGACATCAAAATATAAGGTTTCTATCAAATTTTGAGCCGTCGATCACTAAAGTTAAGCAACCAAGTGCGCGGTCGGTACTCGGATGAGTGACCAAAATTTATCATGCATGTATGACATCAAAATATAAGGTTTCTAGTAACCTTTGAGTCGTTTCCGGTATACGAGAAAGTCAAGGGGAGACCACTCCCGATTTTTATAGTAAATAATAAAAATTAAATTGTATTGTGGTTGGCCTACTTAATTTGATCCAGAGGGTCTGGGTTTACGTCCAAGGGGAGTACAAATTTGGTTAGTTTTTTTATTTGGTTGTCAGACAAGCATATGGCCTGCCTGGTAAGCAGTCACCGTAGCCTATAGACGCTTGGAACACTGACATGTCACTCGCGCGCTGATAACCATAGTCCCCTTCCCTACCTTGTGGAGCTCTGGCAACCTTACTCCCCAACATAAACCCAACACCACAAATGTAGTGTTATTCGACTGTGGTCTTCTGTAAGGTGGAGGTACTACGCCAGTTCGGGCTCCAAATATCAGCGGCAGATCCATTGTGCTCTACCTCGGCTGTGTCTGCCTGGCTGGCTGCCAAGGTCTTTTGTATGTTTGCCTGATGCAACCGTAAACTCTCTTCAACCCTCTTTGAATGTGTATGATAGTAGGTAAGTTTGTATAATTTAGTGTTACATCAAAGGTGTTGCCCATCGTACCTTTACTTACAGCATTACATCACTCAGGATGAGTCACGTTAATGCTGTTTTTATCTGACAACCGCTATGGTAAAATAACAATTTGTATTGTCAGGAAGCTTCATGTATTTTTAACGGGTGAGGCGAGCTTGTCATGTAAGCACGGAACGGTGTGATGTCTATTGGGGCTGTCGTCCAGCGATATTATAGCATAGCTCGGAGTAGCGCTCTATTATAGTAGCAGCTTAGAATAGAATAATACTTTATTGTACATCAAACTAGTCTTACACAATGGAAAACAAATGTTATGTTTGAAAGACATCTTCATCACACAAATCATTTACCCTCACCATGATTCGAACACTGGTCTCTTGATGTGTAGGCAACGTCACTGGCCTTTCCACAAAAACGAGTTGAATTCAAGACTTGATTTTTATGACATTTGATTTTGATGTTTGGTCAACTTTTTAATATCTCTTTATGACACCCAATTACATTACGAAATGTTATAGGTCTACATAAAATTAGACATTTCAGAGTAGTTTCAATGCTTAAATATATTACTAATATTTAAAGGTCTTAAAAAGGTCTGAGAAAAGTCTCCCATATCGAATCATGAAAAAAGTTTTATATTTAACCAAACTTATTTTTCTCAGCAAATGGAACCTAAAAAATTTAAATAACAAATTATACTAGCAATTTTTGAAGTAGCGAGAAATAGTTCATTTTTTAACTAGGGCGGTAAAACAAAGTAACTCTTAGCTCGCACAGGTATTTGATGATAATACGATCTGAGGATTTCTTTTTACCGCCCGTGGTAAGTACAAAATTTAAGAAAATGCCACTTTCTGGTGAGGTGTGGCATAAAATAATTTTAATGCACAAATGTACACAATTAGCAATTTTTAAGGCCTGTTATTTAATAACAAGATAAAGAAACAAAATAACACTATTAAATTTGTTGCATATTGATAAATGCTGTCATATTATGTGATTGTTTCGACAACCCTAATCTGATTTGAAGACTACGGAAAGAATAATGTGGACTCTACTTCTGCTTACCATCAGGTGGAATGGAGTCATTTGCTTGACCTTTTTATATAAAAAACAAAAACCATAGCTTGTCTATAGCGCGCAATATTAATTGGACTACAGGGTTTACATCTTCAACGCTGACACCGAGATATCTTCCGACTACAACACCCTATGTTATTGTAGTTATAAATTGAACAATAAAATTCAGCAGATAACAATTGTCTACACGATTGAAGTCGACAAACTTCTGGGGCGTCCCTTGTACTGTATGGTGGGCCTGAGGCTAACTGTATAATGAGGAAGTGGTATCATAGGTTTCTTTTCATGAGATTGGTACGTTGATAAATCTGTACTAAGAATATATAGGCTGAATTTTTACGACCGGCAGCTTACAAGGTGCGTTCTTCGTCTTCTTCTTCAATCATTACGATAGGATTTATTTTTCGCTATAAATTTTCCCGCATTACGCCATTTCTTGAAAACTGTTTGAAATCAATCCTGAGGTCGTAATTAACCAGTAGATGTTTGATTCAAATTTCATAAAACCGAAAATTCCTTCCAATTTCAAAATCAACACAAAGCAAACTTTGTTTACTAACGGACTGACGTCACGTTGCATTCCAATATGGAAACGGCGTTTTAAAGATTAGAGACAGATTAAGAGTCGATTTTTAAAATTGAATTATAAAATTTAAATTGCATATTTAATAACGATGTTTCTCGTTGACTTTTTGCAATATCTATCATAAAAATTCAATTTTAATTTTTTTCTTTCATGCTGGTAAATACCCTTTTCTACCATTTCAATCGCAGATTCACCAGCATTCCATAGCTCTTCAAGGGGGTTATGCCAGTCAGTATATAACGAAGAAGAAGGACTTCAGGCGTGCTATTGTCGATGGACACCCTCCATTGGATTAAATTTATTTTGTATGTCTAAATGTACCACGTAGTGATACAAGGAGCATAAGCCAAGCGCAAAAGCATAAATGCTATTATTAAGGTTACTGCTAGACTAAGTGAAACATTTTGATTTATAAAGTGGAACTTGCTAAAAACATTCTTCGTTTATTCATTTGCAGAGATCGGTTATAAAGCGATAAGTCCGCCCACTATACTTAATCTTTGTGCTTGTTGGACTAATAATATGTAAAGTTCGCACTAATGATCTAACCCCCTGTAACCCACATTAAATATCAAACTTATATTATAATAAATAATAAATTACTTATCAAGAAAGAAAGTCTGGCGTATTGTTTTATTTTTTGTTAGGAAGTTTAGTTATGATTGAAATTCATACCAAATTAAATAGAAAATGAAAAACATGGAAAAAAATCCTGTCATGGATAGGTGCTGAGACGGGACTTGAACCCGCGACCTTTCGCTATGCGGGCGACTGCTCTTCCAACTGAGCTGACTGAACGCAGGAGTGTTTGACCACGTCCAATTTAGCCACGTGTTTCATTTTTTTTTGTTTGTTTTTGGTTTTCTATTTCGTTTGGTATCAATTTCAATCATAAAGTCTGACGTACAATCAACGGTATATTAGACTACACAAAACTGTAAAACTTTACCTATCTCTCTTAGGAACATGTTAAAAAAACAAAAACTATTTGTGACTAAGTCTAAACAAACGTTTATTATAACAAATTCGTGGACACAAGGCCGATTCGTTTACTATAACAAATTGCATTATTCTTTCCGTAGTCTTCAGATCAGATTAGGGTTGTCAAAAAAATCTTACATAATACGACAGCATTTATCAAGACGCAACAAATTTAATAATGTTATTTTGTTTCCTTATCTTGTTATTTAATAACAGTCCTTAATTTTTTTTAAATTGACATACATACATAAAGTCACGCCTATTTTCCATAGAGGTAGACAGAGAACACTGTCTTAATTCCACTAAAATAATTTTCTAATTTCTTTAAAGTTAAACATGTTACTAAGTTAACAGTAGTAACTTAGATTTGATAAATTTGAGTTCCACCTCAGGACAAATATTATTTATGAAAATGTAATAAAAATATTTATATAACATAATTACTGTATAATTTATTAAATCGAATGCTTATGGGTTTCTACATTGTGAACTTCTGACAAATTAGTGTGGTGTGTAAACAATTGTGAAGCTGGTTTTGTAAATATAATACAGAAATAACTTTCTTTTAAAGCTTTGACTCTTGTTCACGAAAGGATAATCGCAAAAAAGTTGTTTGGGAATATGTAGGTATTTCATTTTTATTGCTCTTATTTATTAGGTATTTATAACTAGTTTATGTACAATCACGGTGTCATTCTACTTATTTTCTAATGTATAAATTAGTTATGACTAAAATGCACTTACATATTTTATTAAGCATCGAAATAATATAAGCTTATGTCAAAAATCAACTCCTAAATAATTTTAATGCTAGAAATGTTTTTCGTAGGTCGACAGCCCTAGTTCAATGTCACGCCTGTCGTGAACACACACAAATTACATGAACCTTGAGTGTGTTTGACCATAACATAGGCTCAAGTAGCACACGGCTTATGTAATATAAATAAACAAATGCACTCACACTCGCCGAGTAGCTGCGATTGTAAATAAACTAACTCTTATTTATAACCTTACAAACTTTTCATAATTATGTCTATAATTGATTATATGAATATATTCAGGAACACTTAATGTGATCAGCAATAAGCTTACAAATCATTAAATCATCACAATAAAACACTGATGAACGATTTGAATCAAATGTAAAAGATAAATTTAAATTTGCTTTATTAAGCCAATAGACAGTGTTTATTATTTCTACACTAACAAAACTTAGCTTACTATGTATATCAATGCGCAGAATCATCTTATTCGATACATTTGAAATGTTAAAAAAATAACACGATGTTAAATAAAAAAGTAAAAAATAAGTTTTTAGTATGGAAACTAAATGATGAACGAAAAGTATAATTACTATTTAGAGAAAAGCGTGGGGTGCTCAATTACATTAGTTCTTGAAAATATTCGATCGGTACAATTAAATTGAACACCCCACGCTTTTCTTTAAATAGTAATTATACTTTTCGTTCATCATTTAGTTTCTATACTAAACAGTTATTTTTCAGAAAAATGTAAGTACTGAAAAAATCGACTTGCCTCAAGCGGGACTCGAACCCGCACCTTCCACAATCCGGGTGGACGCGTTGACCAATTTCGCCACCGAGGCACTGCTTTTCGCTGTCGAAATTTGTCAGTGCTTGGTGCTTATGTGTTTATGGTAAACATCGTTTCATCAAATCTTTGAAATTTGCACTTCCAAGACCCGAACGAAATATTTTTGCAAATATTTGACGCCCAGCTAAGATGAAACTACCTTACATTATGGAATAATTTTATTTTTGCGTTTACAAACGCGTAAATATAATACTAGAAAAATGCACTGAAAAAATCGACTTGCCTCAGGCGGGACTCGAACCCGCACCTTCCACAATCCGGGTGGACGCGTTGACCCGGATTGTGGAAGGGTCAACGCGTCCACCCGGATTGTGGAAGGTCATTCTGGGCGTCAAATATTTGCAAAAATATTTCGTTCGGGTCTTGGAAGTGCAAATTTCAAAGATTTGATGAAACGATGTTTACCATAAAAACATAAGCACCAAGCACTGACAAATTTCGACAGCGAAAAGCAGTGCCTCGGTGGCGAAATTGGTCAACGCGTCCACCCGGATTGTGGAAGGTGCGGGTTCGAGTCCCGCCTGAGGCAAGTCGATTTTTTCAGTGCATTTTTCTAGTATTATATTTACGCGTTTGTAAACGCAAAAATAAAATTATTCCATAGTTATTTTTCACTTTTTTATTTAACATAAAAGCGTGTTTTTAGTTTTTTTAACTATTATTTTATTTTCCGACGAAAGTACTTACTTAATGACAACGCCGTCTAGTGACGTATAACTGAACTAACATTCCAAACGTTTAATTTATTAGTCCTGGCGATTCTAATCAGGATAATGGGATATTCTTATCGAATTATTGTAATGTCATCGGTCTTTGATAAGTCTATAAAGTTTAAATAAAATCTGACCGTGGGTCAAAATTGAGTCAAAAAAACGAGTCAGTTACATACATACAAACAAACAAACGAACATACAGGTGTTCGTCATACAAACTGTGACAAACTAAATTCAAACCTGTGTCCTCTGACTTAGTAGCCCCATTGCTGATGACATGACAATTTATCTTGTCTTTTATTAATAATTATTACAACAACCCATTATTTATTATTCAATAATAAGCATACAGATAAGACATAAGACATAAATTAAAAAACACATGCGTGTGTTTTAAATCGCTTAAAATATGCCCTAACAATTTGACTACTAACATAATGCAATAAGGTTAATATTAGGTCGTGCACTTTCAAAACATTAGCAATTCGACCTTAACAATAGCCTAATCTCAGAGGTCAATGCCATGACATAATTAATATTAGAAAATTATCTCTACAGGAAATAAAAGAATGATCACAAAAATCGATTATTGATTGCATTTATTATTCTATCTCTACCCAACAGACCCCCCATCTCGCTCGCACCTTTATTCGGGAGGTCGCAGAACAATGATAACATTAATGAGCAAATAAGAGTTTATAGTTGCGCGTGCGCATGACTCATGTGTGGTCGCCATAATGCTCGGAATTCGCCGGAAATTTATTAATAGTTTATACCTTAAGTCATACAAGCACAGTTACAAAATTAATGTCTCTGAACCAAAATATTATTCAGTTTTAATTATTGTTGTTTAGTTAGGTGCGAGAACCTACTATATTTTTAATATTTGATTGAAATGAAAATCGAACTTAATTACCTTCTGTTCACTAATCACACTTAGATGACCATTTGCATAGTAAAATCCTGATATTTGCGAGATAAACAAGGAAAGAGAATAGTATAAAGTTTTCAACATAAATAAATAAATTTATCAAAAGACACATAGACCCACTAAATTATTTTAATAATGGACACTCGAAGACACAACATACATTCTTATATTAAAAACGTGGACGTAAGTTTATGTCACTGCCTAGTTAATCCTAAGGTCTGCAATTTGTCTTATATTTTAGGCTTTTTTAGTACTTTTCCATAAAGTAACCTTTTGTCAAGAGAAGTTTCTAAGCCATTTAGTATTATTATTTTAGTAATAGCAGCACCTACAGATGCCTAGCCATAGGCTTGCTTATCACTTACTACTAGACGCAGTATAATTGTGTAAAAAAATGAGCACATTTAAAACTTTCCCACAAGCAAATCTTGAAATTCCAATGCAAGATTAACAGAATTTTCGCATTTATTACCATGCCTTAAAGACAGGCCACGATTAAAGTCCCCTGATTAGGCGACTGCCGCTCTAAAAATGTTTAGCCACGTATGGCTAAAGTGCTGGTTAGTTTATCATTAGTTGAATCAAACATGGCTCTAAATAATGCTGTCTAATTATAGACTGGTCTCCGCTAAATATAGCTCAATGAGTGCAACAAGACTTATAGATATGGATTATGAATGAAATTGGGTTTGTAACAAGTCTTTTTTTCTACGCAAGATTGTATAAAACTTTAATTAAAGCTTACTACGAGTAACTATGGTCTCCAAATTTTGCGATAGCTAAGTTGCATGGTTTATGTGGCATCTAGTGAGAGCTCGTTCTAACCGCATTAAAGTTTTATGGAATTTCAAGCGTTAATAAAATCTGATTTCAGATTGTTATATGGATGACAGTATCAAACATGTCCTTTCATCAAAATAGATCCAGTATTTTCGGAGCCTATTTAATGCAAACAAACAAACAATCAAATCTTTCCTCTTTATAATATTAGACATAGGAACATACGAAAACGTAGATAATTGTAAACATTGTTCGATATAAGTGCAGTCACTAATGTGGAATGCAGACGACAGCAGAACAGGCTATCAAAAACTGTAAGGTGTCTTCAATAGACTTTGAATTTATGTATTATTATGGGATAAGGTTGAAAATTCATTGAATAAATACGACAGTTTTGGATTAATTGATTTGCTGTCGTATAAAATGAAATAAAAATCATTTAAATGACGAACACGAATTGAATTATACATTACTTCGCCGAAAATGAAAAACATGCCCAAGAAACAGTATGCTAGAGGTCTGCGAATAAATCGACCTCAGTGTGGTGGTTCAAGAGTGCATTGCTGTGAATGTAAAATTCTAAATACCAGAAAGTACCTACTAATCACTTTAAAACTTTCGCTTGGATGATTAACTTAAGTAAAAACGGAAATTAACGTCAGGCATTTCACATCGTAATTTAATCGCGTTGATGCTCTTTTTTACTTATGTTAACCATGTACCTACTGTTTCATTTATTGCATTTTTTGTAACGATGAAAAATATTTCTTTCAATTATTTAAATGAAATATTTTTTATCCCACAATTCTTTCAAAATTGGCCACCCTAATGCTACATCGAAGCAAAAGGAAATGCACAAAAATGGACCTTAATTATATGACTTTTCATAACAGTGGCGCCTCTGTCAATGTCAGCGGTTAATTTGATCTGTCATAACGCAATTGCTGGTTGTCACGAGATCAAAATTTGATATGACTGTTGAAAGAGGTGTTGTTTGAAATGAAGGTTGTTTTAACGGTTTTGACAACATTTTAATGGCTCCCTGTCAAAAAAGGTTTGTACGCAAATTGTAGTACTTAAATAGTAATGGACTGGTTTCAGAGGGACTAGTGTTTTTTTTATCATCTTAAGATTAAAGTAATTTACATTGTCACTAAATATCTAGCGTATTATAGCCATATAACACTGTCTTGGTGTTGGGTCAATCACGCTACTTAAACATCAATAGGTCCGGATTCGAACCTTGGCTAGCGCAAATTTTGTTTGAGTTTATTTATAAACGTATACTTATGTTATCTAGTATTAATAACACTAGCTCGTAATGATAGTTTAACTTGGAATAGATGATGTCTGTAAGCGTTAAAATATATGAAGTTGAAGTACCTATTTAATATAATATATAAACCAAGAGACGCACACTGTTCAACTAAGCCACCCCTTCACTTAATTTTTCTCTTCTTATAACATTACCAATGCGTGCACGCAACTGTCGAAACTAATAACTAAATTTGAGTAGAATTACATAATTGAGAAACATCGATTAATGTGACAGCTATATTCTGACAGCCTTATTCATAAACACTCAATAAACCTATTTTAGTTATTACCTTGTTAAAAAGTGTTTTGTCCAATTCATCTCGTGCCAGAGTGACAGAGACAAACGAATTGTAAATCTCTCATAAATTCAATTGTTTTTATGAATAAGGGGTAAAAATTTATCGATCATTATGTATTTGTCGTGACACGATCGTATAATTGGCCAGATCATGAAATGTGCGGCATATCATGAAATGCTACAGGACCATAAAAATCTCGACCACTGGTCGAGTAGCCCATTATCTAAAAATGGTAGTGGTCAGGAGTGATCAGTAGGTTTAAGGTTATTTTTTATGACCAAGCGGAGTGGACTGTCTGTGTCCTTTAAAATTTAAACTTTCAATGATACCAAAACCAGCCAGATACAAATAGTATAGCCAAAGAGATTTTATCACAAGTTTATACTACTATAATGCGAAAAGACTTTTTCCCCAACCTAATATATAAATTAAATGTCACGTTGTTTTTCCGCGATGGACTCCTAAACTACTTAACCGATTTTAATCAAAATTGTACACCGTGTGCAGTTTGATCCAACTTGAGAGATAAGATAGTTTTTATCTTGATAAGTAGTCTATTTTTTACTGCAGATACAATGTTATAGGTCAGTAGTATGAAATTACTAAAGCAACGCGTGGCCGGGATAGTTAGATTATAATTATCAACATGACGATCAAGTAACGTGGCGATCTTTTGCTTCACTTATTGTATTCTAAAAGTCTACCTGTACCGGGAACTAAACCCGGAACAATAGTCAGTGTTACTGCCCACGCTCCATCAAAAGAAAAATACCTTTTTTAGTTTTAAATCAATTATAATCGAAGAACGTCAAATAGAAGATAATTATGTAATCTTCGGTAAGCTATTAATGATGTGATCACATCGAAATAATAACTATTACGGCTTCACGTTACTTTATTGATAGCCATAATAACATGCAATCAAGTGAGCACGACGAGACTATACGAGTATTTTCTTAGATCATTATAATGTCGTTTAAACTTTGCATTTATTTTGTTTCTCTATCGTTTTAACCAAGTGTTAGTAGCTAATAGGTACCGGACTTTTTCATACGGAGTTTTTTTTAATCCAAATGTTTTGAATTTATCGAGCTCTTCTTCAAACAATATCTTACAAATATAGAGGTCATGTTCGATTAGGTTAGGTCAAAACTTCGACAAACGAGGCCTGCAGACGACGTGGCTCCCCATGTGCTCATCAAAGCCACTCGTCTGGGGAAACTACTTAATCTACTTAATCCTCCTCAGGCGCATCGCAGCCTGCTATTAGGTCGGATAGCCCGGAGACGTTTCGGAGACGAGGCGTACACTGTGCGCCGTTCCTGAATCGTCCCCACAAAGGGCTGTAGGGGTACCGATGGTCTTTGTCCAGCTCGCAGTGCGGTACAGTCCGTAAAGGATTTTCCATCGAAAAAAAGGTACAAATTGCTATCAAAACAAAACGCTTGCCGAGCGGGCCAAGCAAGCATGTCGCGATAACGTCCGGCGAATGACAAGGATAACCATATTCTTAAAAAAGTCTGCATGAATGCACAAACTAACTACCACTGATTGTTTTTATAAATACCTATCTATATTATTGTAGATATCGATCAACTTTCCGGGGTACCAGAGGGATAGATATCGTCTTCAAAAATGGTGAAATTTTTGGTGATCTGTTACTATTTTTGGGTTAACAATGACTTGTTTGATGTTGAGGATGTAATTTTTTTTACTAAAATTTTACATATAGATGAGGTTTTGATTTACTTTTTTGGACAATAGGTAGAAAGTATTGTTTAATAATATTTTACTGTGAATAGAGGTTAGTTAAACATCGGTCAAAAAAGTGGTATGAAATACTTACGCTATAAAGACCATGCCTTAACAATTAGAGTTGACATATCCTTACCTGAAACAATCAAGAAAACACAATCATTAAATGCAATCATTATTTTTTAACTTAGATTTTGGATTTGACTGAATATAATTTACTACTATTTAGCATACAACGCGACATAAGATACTATGTAACGACACTTTGACGTCATAATACTCGCACTAATCGTAGATAAAAACTCCAATAACCTTAAAAATAAAAGATGTATTTCGCGGCAAGAAAAATGAATTAAAAACCAAATCATAAAACGAGACAATTAAAGTTGAAAATGCCTCAATGATGCATGATTACTCGATGCGATGTAAACACCGATCGATATCTCGATAATTGGACGATGAATCGATGCAAGATAGATTGTTAATCGATATGGAGGTCGAATCGATTAGTCACAGTGGGGTTATGCGTGAGTGTCCCAGTGGATGTACTATTTTTAGAAATTCAAGTATTAAGGAAGTTACAGACTGTATACAATAAAATTAACTGGTTGATATCATTTAATTATAGGTTCTTAACAATTATTAAAATCATTTAAACCCAGAAATAAAATAAATAACATGCTATTGCGCCCATAATCCTAAATGAGACCTTTATGCTACATATGAAGCCTTATTTGGCAGTATGGACCATGCACTCTAAATTAGTGACAGGTTGCCAGCTGTCGCCTACATAAAAGGGGCGCAAAACCCAGAAAAATAACAAACCTATAATCTAACAAATCAAAGCCAATATCGAGGAGGTTCAATACCGGCACGGCACGCACTAGCACTGCCAAATGCAAAACTGCTAAAATGCCGATTCATTGCCAATCTATAAACGTCAGTAGGTAATAATAAATCTATGAGTAGGAACTATGTGTATCGTTGTGTAGGTCCTCGGACATAGTTACCTCATTTATCACGCCCCGTAACTTGGAGTGATGGCACTGACGGGTTACAGCTGTCCAGTACCCTTGGACGTCACTGCTACGAAGGCAAGCGGGGAAGGGTTAAGAAAAATCTTCTTTAAAAAAGGGTTAACCGTTTTGACGTCAGCGACCAACCTGGGGTGCGTTCCAAAACGATTTCATTTTACTCGGGGTAGAGTAAATTTAAAGTCCAAAAGCCTTACTATTGGTCGTTATTAAGAAGTGCTTTCACCATTGGTTAGTTTTGTTAAACTATAGTTATTTTACACCAATTAGAATAAAAAACTTGCTTTCTACCGCTGTTGTCTACTTGGCTTCACCTGGTTTTGGAATGCACCTTTTGTTGCATTACTGATATAGTATTTAATGGCACGATATTCATTCTGTTTAGAGCTGTGTGGAAATAACGACAAAATGTTGTTGTTAATTTGGATTTAAATTAACCTACGCCAACGCGAATTCACTATGGCTCAAAAGTTCAACTTAACTGCAGTTTATTTTACCGCAGTTTACTTGTCCGTAGCAATTAAAAGAAAGATTGCGAAGCTGTCAACAACATTTGCGTGCTGACTAGGTATTAAGAGGAAACGACCGTTCATATTTATGGCTTCAATTAAATGGTATTAATATTTTAGATAACGTTATGTTGATTTATTAGTTGTGTGACACAAAATTTATACGGCTGATGTTTGTAAAATTTTGCATCATCAACAGCTCATACATAATGTCCCCACCGAGGGGCTCGAGCCTACCCCACATTAGGGCCGATTAGGCCTTAGTCAACCACGCTGGCCAAGTGCGGGTTGGTCGACTTCACACAGAACCTAAGAATTGCTTAATAGGTGTGTGCAGGTTTCCTCACGATGTTTTCCTTCACCGTAGAAGCGTCTATTAAACGTACATATGAATTCAAAATTTGAAAACACATCGGTACGTGGCGGGGTTCGAACCGGAAATTTTTACTCCTTTTTAACTCCCGACGCAAAAAGAAGCTGGGGTGATTTAAGTTGACGTGACTGTGTTAGTGTGTCTGTCCGTGGCATCGTAGCTCCTAAAGAAAATGGACCGGTTACGATGTGTTGTGTGATGTTTAAAGCAGACGTGATCAAGATTTTAGCTACAGTGCATGAAAATCTGTTCAGGCGTTTAAAGTTCATCAGCTCTCTATAAATGTAAGTCTGTGCTTTAAATAAGATAACGGTTGTTATTCAATAGTTTGGAAGGATATTTTACAACATTGTGCAAATATAAAATTACATTAAAGAATAATTTAGTAATTGTAAAATATTTTTTAATAAAAATCGGGAGTGGTCTCCCCTTGACTTTCTCGTATAATGGAAACGACTCAAAAGTCGATAGAAACCTTATATTTTGATGTCATACATGCATGTTAAATTTTGGTCACCCATCCGAGTACCGACCGCGCACTTGGTTGGTTAACTTTCGTGATCGACGACTCAAAAGTTGATAGAACCTCATATTTTGATGTTATACATGCATGTTAAGTTTGGTTGCAATAAGTTAAAGCAAACTCTAGTTATCGTGCTAACGCACACACACACGGACACAGACAGGCATAATTCCAAAACCGGGTTTTTTGGACTCAGGTAGGTCCAAAACGAGTAATAGTAAATCCGTCAAAATCTCGAGGTCAAATTTTTTGACGATTACAAGACTTCCTCTATCTATACTACGTATACGAGAAAGTAAAAAGGGAGCTTTTAATATACTTACATATGTATATATTTTTTTTGGTTTTCGTATGTCCTCCTAGACAATGTTCTCTATCAGAAAAACCACACATGACAGTGGTTCAAAATATGAACCCATTTAATAACAAGTCCTTGACTTGGAGTTTGCCTAACCCTCCCGCTGACACCAAGTCCTCTCAAACCATTTTTCTCCTTGACCACCTAGGCTTGCGCCACCGAGGACTCGACGCTGTCACGTTGACAGGAGACAAGTGACAGCCCCCACGTAATTTCTCAAGCTACCGGTTAAGCGGTTGTATCAATTAGATAGTGTTTATCGTGGCGACCCACGCACCGTGACCGGTTTTCGACCTTCGGCCATTGGGGATAGAACATTTTTTTTGCTGAACGAAATCAAGTTTGTTAGTCATAGTTTTGAAACGGATAGTTTAGGAATAATTGTTTATATATTTTAACTATTAGCGGCGCCTGCGACTTTGTCCGCGTGGATTTTTACTTTCTCGTATACGTAGTATAGAGGAAGTCTTGTAATCGTAAAAAAATCGATCTCGAGATTTTGACGGATTTACACGTTTTGGAGTCCAAAAATATTTTTTTGGAATTATGTCTGTTTGTGTGTCTGTGTGCACGATAACTCGAGTATGCTTTAACTTATTGCAAACAAATTTAACATGCATCTATATCATCAAAATATAAGGTTTCTTTCAACTTTTGAGTCGTCGATCACGAAAGTTAAGCAACCGAGTGCGTGGTCGGTACTCGGATGGGTAACAAAAATTTAACATGCATGTGTGACATCAAAATATAAGGTTTCTATCAACTTTTGAGTCGTTTCCGGTATACGAGAAAGTCAAGGGGAGACCACTCTCGATTTTTTTTTAATTCTTTATTAAATTTGGGGCCTTTAAACATGGTTATGTCAGCCCCAATATATCTACCCTATTAAAAATTATGCTACCAATATTAAAATAAATTTAACAAAATTAAAAAAAAAAATTGTAGGTAAGTATAAAATAGGTATGTCAATACATAAGATAGGAATCAATATTCGGTCAGTTTAACCAGAGTGCTAATTTTTTAGCTACTTCTGATTTTGGTTGTGTTTAAATGTTTTGTACTAAACCTATGTCTCGAATATTTAATTTAAATTCTTCAAACAGCGATTCCCTTTCGGCCCCGTTCTTGACACAGTCCATCAGCGCATGGACTTTTTTGAAATTTAGCATTCTATGGTGAAAGAATTTCTATGATCGGCCCAGTAGTTTACTACTAAAATAAGATTACTAAAATAATTTAAATTAAATGTTATAGTCTTGTTCAGAACTTGCAGCAAAATGCGTTTTTCCTTCCAGATTTTAAAAAGAGGTCTTGTTGTGCTGGATAGGTGAAAAAAGTATTTAAATAATATATTTGTAAAATCCTAATCATATACTTATTATACCATTATGAAAAAGTAAATTTACAACCTTTCCCCTTATATTTTAAAGTCAATTTTCACATAATCCCGCGGATCGTGACCGACCAATTTGTCACAGATTACGAGAAACATCTATGGCGACTTGACAACCTTATGTGTAGAGGTGTAAAGTTCAAAATGGCTGTGTGAATCTACTACAAGATCTCACAGGTCGGTCCTATTGTGAGAGAACAAAATGTAAGGGCAGGCTTTCATATTATGTAAAGTTGATAGTGTAGAAGGGAACAGTTTTATCAGATTACGGCTTATTTAGCTTATAAAATATTTTACACCAAAAAGACCTTACAAACTAGTTTCAATCAATGATATTATATTTAAAAACCAATCTAAGTACCTTTTTTTAAAATAATATCATTGGTTTTACTCTGAAACAATTTTTGAATAATTAAAATAAATATCTGACTGACGCTAAATAACCGCAACAAGCGATCTAGGCTACACATTCATGGCTTCAGTAATTTTTAACCGACTTCAAAAAAGGAGCAGGTTATCGATTTGACTGTATTTTTTTATGAACGTTCACAGATGCTTGTGTATCAATTAAAATAACGCCAATTTCACTGCACGAAATCCATTCGGTAACAAATTTTGAATTAATAAAATAAAAATCTGCCTGACGGACGCAATAAAAGCGCGCCATGTATACACTCATAAATCATACGACGAATGCACGATCATTTATATTTTTTAAGTATTTTACAGCTTTGGCTGGCTCTTGTAAAACTTAGATTTTTACTGTGTACCTTTAAAACATTCACTTTATACTTTTTATATATGTAGACTTCGTGACGAAAAAAAATTATAACAGAGATGCCGACTAAGGTCGACACACACCATAAACATTTATCTAAATTATTTCTCATTAAAAAGACCAACAATGTCGGGATGCTATTATGCTGAAACATTGCACAAAATCTACACTACACATACATTTAGATTAAAATTGAAAAGACTATAAATTGCTAATCATGTTATAATATAAGGGAGTTGTTTATGACACGTTATATTTATTACCTTATGATTGTAACTGACTTTATTAATGACAAATTTTATATAGATAATTAATAAGTAGATCTACATAATAATTATAATTTAATGAATGCTGTATATATTCTTTTTTGTAAGTTGAAGAGGTTTGTTTGATATTTTTTTGCACGCCATTGCGGCAAAATGTAAGATCATATTATTTAGTTCAAGAACACCAAGAACAAAATGTATTGTATACAAGTTTATGCAAATAAAATTCTTTTCTATTCTAAAATCGCACTAAAACATTCCACGAAAAATCATTCTGAGATTAATTAAAATAACCGCCATGAAAGCGCGCTAAGCACTTTTTAAATTAGAGGCTTGATTCCAAATTCAAATAAATAAAAATAAAACAGAGACCAAATAAAAATGGCGCGTGTTAAAACTGATCCCTTCACAGATAAGCATAAACAGCAATCAATTAAACCCGATAAAGGAGTGAAAATGAAACTTAAAAAACAAAAAACTTTCAAATAACAAATAGCAGTCTCATTAGACGTCATTAATTAATGATCGCACAAATCATCGCAATGAGCGGAGAAAGTGCCGAACGTGTGAATAAGATGACTCGATTACTGAATCGAT
This sequence comes from Elophila nymphaeata, assembly GCA_955850985.1. Taxonomy (NCBI): domain Eukaryota; kingdom Metazoa; phylum Arthropoda; class Insecta; order Lepidoptera; family Crambidae; genus Elophila; species Elophila nymphaeata. The sequence goes on along the minus strand of OY039088.1, from coordinate 18,814,122 downwards.
TCAAGATCGATTCGTCGCACAACGACTTATCGGACGATCGGCGCCTCGGGCGATGCAGAATGAGAATTAAGGAACAATTTCCTTTAGAATTAGTGATGAGAAATGCAAATATTTTTATTCTAACATAATTGTGCCGCGTTTCTAAAATACTTTCTAGGTTACTACGTAATTATATAGAAAAATATTTTTGTCCACCAAAGATTAGTACACTGCTTATTTGATCTCAAGACACAGCGTCGGTAGGTGTCCACAAGGTGGACCGACGATCTGGTAAAGATGGCGGAAAGTCGTTGGAAGCGGGCGTCGGGGAAAAATGAAAAATGAAAAATCTCTTTATTTAAATGGACTTTGCTAAGTACTTTTAAATCGTCAAAAACCAATATAATAATTATTTTGCTTAAATAATTATTAATATGAGATGGAGAAGAAATGGCGAAAGAAAAAGGGGAGATCCTTGAGGGTCTAACGCAACCTTTAAGGCTGAATTATCTTATCAAAATATTATCATCTTTCATCTGCACCAGTCTTAACACGTTGTAGAAACTCATGAAGAGTTTTTTTTTTATAAATAAAGTCGGTACCCAAACGAAAATCCGCCCAGCTGGTCATGAAGGGGCCTTAATTGACCGTAATATTCTATCCTATCCTCGCCTCAATTTATTTACTACAGGTTTTGGCGTAGTTTTGTGGCAGACCGCCTATCTGATACTAAAGGTTGTAGCAGACTTATCATCTCGTCATTGTACACTTATCATCTCGGAGCTTTATCGCCTATTTTCTATAAAAAGAGGCGATGATCTACTGTCTGTAGTCGTTTCGTAGCCGCTGTTCCGTAGCGTTCATAGTTTGTTTGGGTTTCACACTTCGCAATACGCATGTCTTTCAGTGTTCATGTTATGAAACTTTTCTATAAGACCTTGGTAAGAAGTAAATTGGAGACAAGTTCGTGTGTGTGGAACCCACACGAAGCAAAAATCATATTAATTCTCGAGAAGGTACAAAAAGTTTCCTTGACATATCTCTTTATGCTGGTATATGATTTTTTTTATGTTACGAGATGGCAAACAAGCTTGCGGCCCACCTGATGTTGAGTGGTCACCGCCGCCTATAGACACTGGCAAAGTGCGTTTGCCATCCTGGGGACTAAGACGATATGCCCTCCATGCCCAGTAATTACACCGGCTACCTTTCCCTTCAATCCGAAACACAGCGAACTGCTTCACGGCAGAAATAAGAAAGGCGGTGGTACCTACCTAGACGACCCTACATATGGGTCTACCGCCTAGTAAAATTTACTATCCATACTTATATCCCACAAAATTCTTGTTAGGCATGCTGGGTATGTGCTCCTTTTTCAAATAGGTATTATTGAGACTGTACCTGATAATTATCGGCAACGAGCCTGTCGTCAGCGCCATTTATTTGCGTCGCCCGCGAGCCGCACTGTAGCGCACAATCGTTCCCCTGTTTTCAAAATGCCGGTCTTAATGCGCTGATACATCAGCATCCTGACTGCGACGTTTATGTGGATGGCTGGGGGACAATCCAGCATAATTGTACTGTTGTTTGTGAAAATGGATGTCCTTTGTAATTTTATTATTTTACTAGCTTTTGCGACTTCGTCCCCTTGGAATAACTTTGATTGATAGATTTGTTTGCACTTTTATCTCATTTCAATCCCGTATCGGTCGAAATTTCAGAAACGCTAGGATAAATACTTATCTATTTCTTATCAAGTGTCTAAATTTAAAGTTTCGTGGTTTTACCTTCGGAAATGATGAAAAAATACCAATGCTAATTTTCAGAATTTGTCACCCTCTTTTAGGGGTTGTATTTTGAAAAAACCGTATTTACTCAATAATCAATAGGAGTGCTCCTGTGAAGTTTCGAATAAAAAAGTCTAACTAATCTTGTTTCCCCATACAAATTTGAACCCCATTTTTTTAGGTTGAATTTCGGAAAATCCAGTCTTATCCCTTGCCTACATCATAAAATGAATCTCTGTGCAAAATTTCAGCTATCTAGGTACAAAGGTGTGGGCTGGGCGTTGATCAGTCATTCAGTCAGACGCCATCGAAGATTCGTACCCTGGCCGAAAAACAAATATTTATTTCTTGAAAAATATTTTTTGTGACATAATATCAGTTTTTAACAATTTCTATTTATTGCAAATGAAAATAAAAGAAACCATGGCTCCGGTAAAATAATTATGTGGTATTTTATTGACATAAAATTTTTAAAATCTCACTAAAAACAACACATTCTACCAGTATTCTCAAATAAATCTTATCTTATTAAATAATCCATCAAAGCACCTTAATGAAAATCACGATAAAAAATAATTGTATACGGAATTATCTAATTACAACTAGGGTAAACTTCTAGTCATTGGACACTACCAGTCATTGGACAGAACCCAATTGATAAGGTTGCGTATAAACTGGAACACTGCAACTGATCTCTTTCTAAACTCTGCTTTTTGACAATACATACAGTGTTCCAGTTTTTAAAGCAACCTTATCAATTAAGTTTTTATTGGGTTCTGTCCAATGACTGGTAGTGTCCAATGACTAGAAGTTTACCCTACGATTTTGATCAGATAATCATCAATTATAATTTTTTGTTGCTCTTTTTTGACCAGCAAGCGTCTATCGTGGACTGAAAAAAAACAGTAAGGCACCACTTGTGATTGAACACTCTGTCATGATGTAATTAATTAAACATTGTTTTAGTTTAGACGCAAAAACAATAATTTTATGCAACGGACCAAACTATGCCTTGGGACAAATAGATAAATGAAATTATTTCTGAAAATAAAAAAACGACTCGTAGTCCAATAGGTGGTACACCCATATGTAGAGTCGTCTGAGTAGGTACCACCGCCTTTCTTATTTCTGCCGTAAACCAGTTCACTGTGTTTCGGATTGAAGGGAAAGGGACCCAGTGTAATTTGTGAGCATGGAAGGCATGTCATCTTAGTCCCCAGGATGGCAACGCACTTACGAGCGTCGCACGTTGGTACGCTCGGCGGAGGAGCGCTCTCATTGCCAAGCATGGTCAGAGCCATGCTTGGTAATGAGAGGGCTTGGAAGGCTACCGCCTCCTTCTGCGAGTCTGTGATGGGGCAGAAGGAGGCAGCGGAGAGGGAGCGGGAAGAGGATGCTCTAGCCGCTCCCCTCCGGCGTAGACGGCAGGGCCGGAGAAGACAGGCGGCTGTGACCGCCGGTCTTCGTCGGCCCTAAGGTGGTCTGGGTGCGGTTGGCAAACCGCGAGCCCCTGGTGCCAGTCGGCATAGGCCACCACGTCTGGGGATTACCTAGTACCCTAGCGTAATCCCTCAAAGGCGCGTCACCCAGTCCCCCGTTGGACCGGGCCAGCCCGGGGACACTTTGGTGAACTGGCGCACGTACAATGCGCCGATCCCAAAGTGCCCCCATAAGGGCTTAGGAGGGTACCGGTGGTTTTTAGCGGGTAGTACTGGCGCTGTTCCGCGCAGGTGATCCCCGCACACGTCGCACGCCTTGCCAGCGTGCGGTATGGCCAGTAAATTGGTTATACCACCGTCAAAAAAAAAATCAAGGCCCCAAGCCTGTTTGCCATCTCATAATATTAAAAAAATATAAAACATTTATTTGCGAATATGGTTAGGTATTATGGAATAATTTTTGCGTTTACAAACGCGTAAATATTTTTAATACTAGAAGGGTATACTAGGTATTCTAGGGTTCGATTCCCGCCTGAGGCAGGTCGATATTATTCAGTGTATTTTTACTAGTATTAAAAATATGGTGTTAAGTGGTCACCGTCGCCTATAGACACTTAGGTACAATACTAAGGGTAAATCACTTGACACTGTAAGTGCGTTGCCATCCTGGGCACTAAGATGATATGCCTGCCATGCCCAGTATTGCACTGGCTACCTTTCCCTTCAATCCAAAACACAGTGATATGCTTCACGGCAGAAATAAGAAAGGCGGTGGTACCTACCCAGACGACCCTACATAATGGGTCTACCGCCTAATAAAAAAACAACCAAACACAAATTTGTACTCACGTGGGGTCGAACCCGGGAGCTCTAGCGCCAGTTCCGGAGGAGTCTGGGTATTCTTGTTCAATTCACTGACCTACTCCGTTGTCCTAACACTCCTTAAACATAATTATCTATTTTTGTAAAGCTCAAACATTTCTACATCTATGAAACGATTCTGTACTTACATAATAAGTTACCAAAATTTACCAAAAAGTTATGGATGATTCAAGTGTAATGCCAAGGCCATCCAAATCTCGTCAGAACACAGATTGATCACTCAACATCAAGACAGCTCAATACATTTCAATCAGTTGACGTAATGATTCCAGTTGCTCCATGATTGATAGTCTGATTGACGAGGCGTCAGTCGATTGTCGGATATTGGAACTTTGAGGTATTGAAAATTAATTAACGTTCGATGATATGCTCATAGAACTGAGAATCCATATTTTAATAACAACACTAACTTTGCGTATAAATATTAGTTTTTTTTAACCTTACTTTGAAGCAAGAGTTGCGCACGTTTTATCGACTGTACGACCCGAAAACGGCGAGTATTCCGAAATATGTACTATTAGAACATTTAAAATTAAATATAGAAAATATTTACTGGACGCCCAAAAATCCGAATAACACAACGTTGTTTAATTAATAATATTTATTACCTAAGTAGTTGTACGAGTATATTATTTAATAAATTATATATGTATTTATTATTCTCTTTGTTATTTATTGAGCAACAAAGAGAGCTTTACTGTTTGTTCATTGTCTAACGTTATTGTAAAATATAGAATACCTACCTATTTGGCCTAAAAACTAATTGTGTTCTTTATTACTTTTTTTGTTACTTTGTGTGTTGTATTTTTGTGCCAAATAAACGTCTACTCATTAATTCAAAATGATTTTTTAGTAATCCCATCCTCCCTTCTTCAGTCCTTCTTAGAACGAATACTACAGAGGAGGAGAGAGCCAACAAGTGCTTAGTCGAATCAACAATTTGTATAGCTTTTCGTTAGGGTAAGACGATCCTATAGTTACTGATTTAATTTTCTATGAAAAACCCATCTAATTGTAATCGGTTCGCGTCCTTGGAATGAGGTAAGGAAAAGTAATTTATCCTATTGGTAGATTGCTTTACACACTGCTGATCGATCTCACACACATCAGAAAGCACCAGGACGAACCCTTAATCACTTACATTTGCGTTTGGTACCCCTTTTATGTATGGCCCATACTGTCAGATGTGGCTTTGTGTAACCAAATGTTACCTGAAGCTCTGCCTGACCCCTTATGGGATTGTCACCGTAATTATATGTATGTAAAAATTAGTAAGTTAATGCCTGTGTTACATGTTACAAGCTTCTCTCCATTTCGAACCACCACAGGTTTGAAATGTTGTTTTATTTTGGCTAGTTTAGATATGATTAAAATTGATAGTAAATTAAATAGAAAATTAAAAACATGGACAAAAATCCTGTAATGGAAAAATTTCTTTATTCATTTAGGTACAATTTGTACACTTATGAAAGTCAATTTTGATGCCATCGGTTCAAGAGTCTACCAGGAGGCCTTGTTCTGAGAAGAACCGGCAAGAAACTCAACAAGTTTTATCCTCCCTTTACAGTTTTCATAGTATTGACTTGGAAAGAGTCATAATTCACATTGTCAAGTCTTTAATAATTAATCATAATAATATAATAAAATAAGTCTGGTCCCGTCTCAGCGCTGACAGGATTTTTTTCCATGTTTTTCGTTTTCTTTTATTTTGGTGTCAATTTCAATCACCACAGGTTTGATGAGAAAAAACGTCTTTTATATGTACACACTAAGGGGGTGTGTACATATAAAATACGTTTTTTCCTGAAAACAAGTGAGTTTATTAGAGATTTAAAAATTATTTGTCTCTGTTACTCTGACACGAGTTGAATGAAACAAAACACTTTTTAACAAGCTAATAACTAAAATAGGTTTATTGAGTGTTTATGAATAAGGCTGACAGTTTTCTGTAAGCTTTGCGTTACTAAGCGAAGTTCAATCAAGCGGCTAGTCTGGTGTTGATATTAATAGTAGGGGAACTCTCAATTAATAATCAAAGATTTCAAAGCCAAAGTAAATCGGCTTCAGCGCCATTTCCCCGCCTGTAATTATCATCAGTCACCGTGAAGTCTCAAATTTGACGCGAGGCCGACGGAAGCGAGGCATCGTATTAAGAAATAATACCAAAAACGGAATAACCTCAGCCGGAGTGACCGCCGTTGACTTTTAAGTAATTGCGGTAACTGTCACGGTGAATTTGTAATTCATAATAATTACAAGTGTTTGCATTCCAATGTTAGAACTTATGTTGGCCAAGGATTTATTATGTTTACGTTTTGTCCGTAAATAATATTAATATTTCATGTTCTTAAGATATTTACTCGTTATCTATGAAATTTTCTGAATCATTGGTTTTAATATACTTACATATGGCCTTGTGATGCCGGCAGAGTAGAATAGCATTATCCCATATCCTCCAATGGGTGTCGTAGAAGGCGACTAATGGATCAGCAAAAGGGTATTGATCACCTTGTACTCCATCCACCAATCGGCATTGGACAAGCGTGGTAGACTACTGCCTAAACCTCCTTCGATGACGAGGAGAGGCCTAGTTCCCAGCAGTGGGTCTAATTAAAAAGGCTGTTGTGATGATACATACATACATATTGTCACGATCATAATCCATACACAAACGCATGCCTATATATTGTTGTACAAAACAGTTTTAATGTGTTTGTAAAGTTAGATTTGTGTTTTTTATGAATTATCATTAAGTAGCTTCCGCCCGCGACTTAGTCCGCATGGACATTTTACCCCAAAGGGGTGGAATTTCCAAAAATCCTTTCTTAGCGGATGCCTACGTCATAACATCTACCTGCATGCCAAATTTCAGCCCGATCCGTCCAGTGGTTTGGGCTGTGCGTTGATAGATCACTATGTCAGTCAGTCACCTTTGAGTTATATAATATTTAGATTGATGGAATTGGCATACAGCTCAGATCCTATTAATAAAGGCATACAGTCATTTAGAATCTGAAAAGGGTAGAAGGTAGAAGGTGACGCCTAGTGGACGGCGAATTTAAAGGCGATACAGTCACGATCCCTTCCGAGTTGATTAGTGTACCACGACATTTAAACACCGGTTAATAGAAAGTTCAGCTTACAGACCCGAACTGCTGAGATGATTTTGAGTGTAACATCTGTCCTGGTCGTTGGCTTAAGTTGGTTTGTTTACTGACGGGTTGTTACATTTAGGGTTTGGTGCCCCTTTTGTGTAGTGACAGGCTAGCAACCGGTCACTATTTTGGGGTACTGTATGACCCATACTGCCAGATGTGGCTTTGTTTGTAACCGAATGTTATATTTTTTTTATTTTGAGCGTGATTATGTCTGTTTGTATGCATCAGCTTACCTATAAATGTTAATAGTTAAAACACTTTAAGTAAGCTGAATTTTCCATACTATCTTTCTATACAGTAGTACTACTAATACTGGATGTCTATAGATATTTATAATAATATTCCTAATAAAAAAAATAGACAGAAAAATTAAAGCCATTTATTAATAAAAAAACTAAACACGTCTCTGTAACAAAAGCATATTATACAACTAGCTGTGTCCGCGACTTCGTCCGCGTAGAATTTACCAAAAGTATAAAAAAGTAGCCTAAGTTACTCCTTATTACACCAGCTACCTTCCAAAAAATATCCTGTCAAAATCGGTCTAGCCGTTTCAGAGATTAACCGGAACAAACAGACAGACAGACAGACAAAAATTGTAAAAAAAAATATTTTGGTGTATGTACCTTATATATATATTCATATGCATGTAGTAAAAAACGGTTATTTCAATATTACAAACAGACACTCCAATTTTATTTATATGTATAGATAAGTGAGTTCTTTGACTTTTTTATTGGTCTGAGTTCTTTGCAGATAAAAACAAATAATAAACTCCTTGTAATTGAAGAGCAAATTAGATTTAAAATATCTCTCTATTAGTTAAATGTCGCTGTCAAAAAATTGCAGTGCCCTGTAAGGTGTCACGTGATCAATATTCTAAAATAATCTTTCTACAGCTATGTATCGATGCGACAAGATTTCACGTTCTGAGGCAGTCCCTAAGCGCCGGAGTTTCGTCATCAAGTGAAGGAAATGATCGTAATTCCGCGCGAGACTCTTCCGATCAACTCGGTAACGGTGTAGGTTGGCACGTGATCAGTAAAATTCGAAATTGATTAATTAAGTACATCTTTTCAAGAGGAGTAGCAGTAATTATTTATTTTGACGTGACAACGTCTTATAATTCGATAGAGCCGGCTGCACGCACGAAAAACATGACGTCATGCGGCGTTACCTCGCTCTGAATCTAATTCTCTAATTTGAATTTGGAATTATGTTCTTTAAAATTTAAACTTTCAATGATACCAAAACCAGCCAGATATAAATAGTATAGCCAAAGAGATTTTATTACAAGTTTATACATACTATAATGCGAAATCTATTAAACAAATGAAATTAAATTTTTCTTTTGAAAAATGCTACCATTCCATCAGTATTTTCTTAAGACGTTGTCACGTTCAACTATCGTCAGTAAACCGACTTTACAGGCAACCAATTTTTTTTTATAAAAAGGACAGCCATAAACCATTAGGCGTAGTTAACCACTTCAAGAAACTTACTCATGTTTGGAACTTTTTCATCGAAAAACATTTTAAATATTTCTGGGTCATGTTTTTTGTCCAAATTCTAATATTTCCAAGCATATTAATTTCTAATATTTCCAAGCATATTATGTCACATCAAAATGTAACAATAAAAACTTAGATACACAATTCTCGGAAAAATTGCGATCAGTTATCAAAACCAATTGATCAATACAACCGTACCTATCGCTCCATCAATCTGCATTAAAACGCGCAATCTCAATTAAACAGGAAAGTTGATTTAATTCACTGAACATTCATAAAAATGTTATCGCTTCTTTCTCATTCAATTCGAATCTTGATAAATATGGGAACACAGTGGAACAATGGCTCGGTTCTCATGCGATCGACAATTAAAAGTATTAGGGCAAAAAGATTGTACCGCGAATTAAGATCGCTCGTGATGACTTATCAATTATGAAGACATGGTTTGGATCACAGCGTAAAAATGCCATTTTTTTAAGACAATATGCAGTAGACATGCTGTGGACCAGCGCTGCGTATACCAAACGAGTGTATGGCAGTTTGGTGGCGCCACCACGCCACTCCTGACTGACTGTAGGAACTTATATATACTGTGCAATGCAATGTTAAATTTGGACACTATCGACCACGTAGCCGTTAAACACGTAATGCTTTGAAATTTTTAAAAAATGTAACAAAAAAGTAGGTTATAATTTTTTTTAGTTTTCCGCTTTTAATTTTAATAAACTATGTAAAGATTTTAGCAACTTTTTACAATTATTTTTGCCCTTACCCTTACCCTTATACAACATGTAAACTAAATAACCAACACCCTGAATACAGGTGGTTTGGAATCGGCTTCCGAGTTGGTTTCAAAAAAATATTGAAAAAAAATATATAAAAAAAATATTGAAATTTCAAATGTGTAATTTCACACGCACACGCACATACACGGACACAAACAGAATACATATTTAAAAAATCAACTATATTTCTAACATTGAATATTTGCCTAACTTGCTAGTTCTAACTAACCTATTCCAATATTTTGTTCGCCCATCCAAATCCTAACCACGTAGAGCGTCACTTCGTGTTGAAACCGTCGACTGTTGACCTCTCATGATCTCAGGTCACTAAGCCATTGCACGCGCGATAAGACACTTTCAAATCCTTATAAATTGAAGAAAGCGTCTCCCTTGTACAGCCAGAGGTGATGGCTGAGCTCCTAACTACGCACTGCAGAGGTTACGACTTATTGTTTTCATAACAATAACCAGTAAAATAGGTTTGTACAGCCAGCATAAAACGGTTTAAATTTTTTAAATATAAGTTACAGTAAAAACCCGTAAATTGGTAAATCTTTAGGTTTTCCTTGTAATTTTTATTATTTGCCAACATGAATTGGTAAATATAAATATTTTTTCAAATTCAAATTTCAAAACTTTATTGCGTACTTACTAATTAGTTACTTTTAATAAAATAGAGATGGATTTCAGGCTTTTACCATTAGAGTTTGGGACATGCTATCTTTACTATTTTACCAATGACGATTTTGACTTACCTAAATGTACAAGAAAAAATACAATAAAAAAAATCGACCTGCCTCAGGCGGAAATCGAACCCAGCATCTTCCGCAATCCGGCGGCTGCGTTAACCACTACGCCACCGAGGCTCTGCTTTCGCTGTCGAAATTTGTCAGTGCTTGGTGCTTATGTTTTCATGGTAAACATTGTTTCATCAAATCTTTGAAATTTGCTCTTCTAAGATCCGAACGAAATATTTTTGCAAATATTTGACTTAGACCGCCCGGATTGCGGAAGATGCTGGGTTTGATTGCCGCCTGAGGCAGGTTGATCGATCGATTTTTCAGTGTATTTTTTAAAAATATTTACGCCTTTGTCAACGCATAAATTATTCCATTACCTAAATGTAGTTTTAGAGTTTTTTTTTATGTTAAGAAGTTGTCAGAGAAGCATACGGCCAGCCTGGTGGTAAGCAGCCACCATAGCCTATAGACACTTGTAACACTAACGTGACACTCGCGCGCTGCCAACCATAGTCACCTTCCCTACAAAGAGCTCTGGCGACCTTACTCGCAAAAAATATTTGATTGTAAATTTTTGGTTTGGTGCTGGCTACCTGTCACTATTTTGGGGTTACTTGAGGCTCTGCTCGATCCCTTTTGAGATTGTGAGCGTGATTATGACGTATGTATGTATGTATGAATTGCATTGTTTTATAACTTAATGACGTTCATAAATCGATATATGTATACATCGATCACAATAACTTTTGTAATATTAGATAAAGTACATTATGGTTATTTTTACGGTTAGTTAAGTTTTTGTTCCACTTGTGTATGCGTACCGTTTGTGTTATGATCCATTATATTCTAGTCTAAATAAATGTATTTGGTTTGATTTGATTTGAATCTAAAATTTATCTAATAAAGTGTAAATTTAATGTTTTCTTTCTAACGGCAACACTTGTCAAAAAACTAGTATGGGTGTAAAAATCGTCTTAAGCAACGTAAATAATGGTATAAATTGCTTGAATAATATTAATAATTATAAATTATATATTTCTCACCACAAACATCAAGAAAATTAACACATTTTACACATAAGTGTCTACAATCATCGGCACAGTTGAAGTTAGGAAGATTTCTGTGTCTCAAGTTATTAACCCTCCACACAAGAAAAATGTTACAAGTGTAATAAAAAACGAAGAAAGAATAAAACCTAATATACATTTAAGAACTATTAAAATTTATAATACCATAGCTAACAAGATTATTTTTTCCGTTTATGGAAAACAAAAAAACTTGTATTCTTTAACTTCATGATTGACAGCATAGGAACACGATAAAATCGATCATTCCTTTAAGTCACTGTGGTTAACTTCATATTTTAATCACGCATCAATGCGGTTTTCCCATAACGATAAATCGTTATACTGCATATAATCGATTAACGTCATTCGAGTTCCAATTTAGTGTGCGCTCCCGAATAGTATATCGAGTGACGAGTAGGTATCGATAATAATTGCGATCGCAGGCCCATGTGCATTATGTCACTGTAGCGGAACAAGGAGTTGGTCTACGTCACGTCACAGTATCATAGATTATTAATATGAGAATACTCTTCTTGTTTATTGACAAGAGACAAGATTATATTAAATATTATATCTAATACATAGGTACTACTGTGATGGTCTTAAGTGGAACATCTGGCTTTAATTGGTTTGTTTACTGAAAGATTGTTAATTTTTGGGTTTGGTGCCCCTTTTGTGTAGGCCACAGGCTAGCAACCTATCACTATTTTAGGGGTACTGTGTGGCCCATACTGCCAGACGCGATTTCTTTCTAACCGAATGTTACTTGAAGCTTTGCTCCATTTGGGATTGTGGGCGTGATTATATGTATGTATTACAATATATCGGTCAAATATAATTATTTCAAAAATCTTGTATTTTTATTTTACAGAGTGGACAGATTTTCTATTAATTATACTTAAGAAACTTAGAAATTGAGTTATATGATGGGTATTCTTAATTGTTTACGTTCAAAGGTGAACGTAATCAAATAATAACAAAATTCAGTGTACAGTGGCTAACAAACTTTAACTTGTGTCGTTTTTAAGGACAGCCACGTCCTGTAATTTAAGAATTTATTTTACAGTGGTTTTCTTTCACCATGAATTGTCATCAAGAAATCTGAATACTGGATATAAATAAGGCCCTAAGAATAAAAAATAAAAAGTTGAGATATTTGGGTTTGAAATAATACGACATCACCCATGGACATTTTTTATTTCGAAAGTGACGTTATTATTTTTAGATTACTTTTTCCTTATTTGATTTGATTTAATTAACACAAATTATTAATTAACTTTAAAAACTAGATATTTCTAATAATTTGGTTAAAAAACTTTAAGTTCAATTTTAATTCACATAAATTAGGGTCTATGTACCCTGTGCTATAATATAAATAATGATCTATGTCCCGAGACCATTTTAATTAGGGATACATAGGTATGATATTCATAGAAAGACTAACGACGTGAAGAACAAAAAGGAGATGTTCCGAATTTGTATGGAGGCTGGTACTAGGCCAGCCCCCAAGACACAGAAAATTATGAGACAAAACTCCTATTTTGAATACCCGCATTTTAAGAAACATTCTGGCTCAAAAAATCTTTATGCCAAGATGTAAAATTCAATTTAAAAAAGTTAGGCGTGTCAGTATTAACAGCTGCCGTCTTGTCAAAATATTTTTTATAACTAGGCATGGGGTCGGTTTTTTCAGCCTACAACTATTTTGTATTTTTTTTCATAATTTTTTTTTATAAAAACTGCGCAAGTTAGTTTTGTTCTTGTGTCTGATTAACAATAGGGATGTTAATATTATTAACCATTATTTAATCAGCGACCATTCTATAGGCGACCATAGGTTAGATTTCTTGCATACACTTTGCAAAATTACTCGAAAATGCTGGATTAAAATTAAAAAAAAAAAACAACTGTATATTCAAGATCCTTTGAGTTGAGTTTTCGTTTAATATATAATTTATCGTGGGGGGTTTGCAAGTACCAATATGGAACATCTCCTTTTAGACAACAATGTTTCAAAATTGTTATCATAATGCATTCTGCCTTATAATTAGGAGAACTTTCCAGTTTCCGTAAAACTATGCAGTTCTTTTATTCGAATTATCACGTCAGGTGGTGGCTTTTTTGCTGGAATCCCCATTGCCCTTAGATGTCTAATATTGTTTTCCGGCGTTCTTTCACATTTTTGCTCCTTTTTTGAGCCTTCTTCATCCCAAACCAGCTAACAACTGATTAAGTACTGCGTTTTTTTAACACTGTCATCATGCGACAGGTTTTTTATTTCTCATATCCGTATATCCTTATATGTCTTTATTAATAATTGACTTTTCAATTGACTTCAAGTTAAGCAAATAAACATTTACTCCAAACTTAACAGTTCAATGTACAGTTAAACTGCATTATGTCAATCAATTGCAACCTATTAACATCAATGTTAATTAAATCGCTTAATATTCGCAATATGCACTCTGCGTCCAACATAATCTTTGACTTCCTAAGCATTCACGGCGCGTCGCAAGCGCACATCCTGTGGAACGCATGCGCGAACATCCGACATAACTTGGCCTTTGTTTCCTATAAAAATTGTACCACGCAGGGGTCTAATGAAACTGGATGTTATTTTAAGGGGAGTGACGTTTACAAGAGGGGATAAAACTGAGCTGTGGCAATTTGAACCGTTAATCAAAGATCTAGAGTATAATTTGCATTGTAAATAAATGTTTGATTGTTTAGATTAGGACATACTTTTGGCAAACTTATTATTCGAATGGCCCCACATATGAAGCGGAGATTTAAGATAGTTGTTGATTTTGTAAGGTTTTCTTCGACATTGTATGCTAATTTTTTAGATTAGTGTCGACAGTTGAATCGGGTGTATGGATTAGTATAATTAGATAACTTTTATTATAGATGTATGAAGCGTCTACAATCAATGCGTCAATAGGATCTATTTGCAAACAGCAACATCTGGGTCAATTAGTATATAAAACTTTGTGGTACTACTTACGTTAGAAAGACAGTCAGATTATCAGCTAATGTATTAATCCTTACCTGAAACAAAATTAAATGGTTAAACTTAACATTTTTATTATTTTTACTAGTTTCCACCCGCGACTTCGTCCGCGTGGACATTTTACCCCCTTAGGGGTGGAATTTCCAAAAATCCTTTCTCAGCGGATGCTTACGTCATAACATCTACCTGCATGCCAAATTTCAGCCCGATCCGTCCAGTGGTTTGGGCTGTGCGTTGATAGATCACTATGTCAGTCAGTCAGTCACCTTTGAGTTATATATATTTAGATTAGGGATAACAAACAGTTGTACAATAGGTATGTATTATAAACCTTTCTTGTAAAAATACATATTGTACAACAAAAACATTAACCAACAGATTTTTACGCAATAAAAAATATAAACCACATTTTTTTGCTGAAATAGATGCTTAATAGTACTACACAAAATCCGAATCACATCAAGCGTTAAATAATTCGTGTGCATATTTTTTTATGTAAATAAAATTTAAGAAGCTCTTCGAAGCACGCAGGAAAATCGAGTTGAAAATTTTCGGACACCCATCCGAGTAGCGACCGCGCACTTGGTAGTTTAACTTTCGTGATCGCTAAGAAGGACACACGACCGGAGCGCCATAGATCTCCATCATCGATAAGGAAAGATATATAGGAGAACAAAATTGGATAAACGACTTGTCAATGGCGGATGGTACGATGCTAGAAGACACATAGTTACAAAGTCCTTGTGTCAAGCAAAAAAGACCGTTAATATTTAGCACAGAGACCTCATACTGCCCTATAAGGCCCATTTTTGATTTACGCCCCATAACTCCATACAACTTATCGTTATGACTGAGGCGCCTAATTAATTTCATTACAGCATTAATTACTGCATAATTGACCGCAAAAAACCGCCTTTTGAAAACTGCATGTTTACAACCGCATCGAGAAACATTTGTCATAATGGTACAAGGTCGCTCGCTCGTTACAAAATATCATGGTTTTATGAGTTATGAAAAGTGCTGAAAAAATATTAATAACACTTTAATTGTTCGCTTGGATATTTATAAGGTTATTAATTATTATATCTTGATGCCTTTTCTGTTCACAGAATATTTGTCGCTATTATTATTTTTTATTGCTTGTACCTGTCGTTAATAAAAGTTAATTGAATAAAAGTACAGTAGTCTTCAATAAAAAGTGTATTGATAACTGAAGAGTCTTAAACAAAATTATTTATGTTTATCTCAATTATGTTTAAATGAGATGCGAAGCATCTTAACCTTCATCTCATCCGATGATAAGAGATGATAAGACGAAGCGAGTTTCACGCGGACGCCTCAACCAACTGACAGACTGGCTATTTTCTTACCAATTAATCACTTTTAAACTTTCGCGTTTCATCATCATTTCAGTCGAGAGATGCCCACTGTTGGACATAGGCCTCCCCCAAGGATCTCCAAACCAGTCGGTCCTACCAGATCGTCGGTCCACCTTGTGGGGGGCCTACCAACGCTGCGTTTACCGGTACGTGGTCGCCTCTCGAGGACCTTTCCGCCCCAGCGGATGTCAGTCCTTCTCGCAATGTGCCCTTCCCACTGCCACTGAAGGTTCGCAATTGTTTGGGCTATATCGGTGACATTGGTTCTCCTGCGGATCTCATCATTTCGGATGTGATCACGCAGAGAAACTCCGAGCATAGCCCTCTCCATTGCCCTTTGGGTGATCTTGAGCCTTCCTATGAGGTCAAAGTCAAAGTCAAAATTTCTTTGTTCATTTAGGTACAATTTGTACACTTATGAAAGTCAATTTTGATGCCATCGGTTCGAGAGTCTACCAGGAGGCCTTGTTCTGAGAAGAACCGGCAAGAAACTCAACAAGTTTTATCCTCCCTTTACAGTTTTCATAGTATTGATTTTGGAGGCCCATTGTAAGCTGCATGTTGTTGCATGATAAACACGAGTAAAAACGGGAATTAACGCGATTAACGGGAACCAGTCCGCCTGTAACCACGGTCGGTGTAACCCGGCTGAAATGTCAGGCATTTTAAAAGCAATATCGCGTTAATTCCCGTTTTTACTTATTCTTACTGATTTTTGGAACACAACAATGCTTTTTTCCTTTAACTCCCTCAGTTCCTTTCTCTTCCTGACCCTACAGGGAGGAGTGAAAGAGAGAACGAAAGAGGTAAGAAGACCTTACGGAAGGAAAGGAGATGTAATCCTCATGGATACCCGAAGAACGGCCCTCTGGTTATGTCGGATTCTAACCGACTAAGCACCCCCTTGGCTAGTGCCAGAGTGGCTATAAGGCCATCGGAAGCAGCAGCCCTCACGAGAGGGACAGGTGCAACATCAATGCTGTTACCTATTGTTATGGCTTCAGATTTTGATATTTTTTTTCGTAAAAAACTTTTTAACCGTTAGAAAAATGCACTGAAAAAAATCGACTTGCCTCAGGCGGGACACGAACCCGCACCTTCCACAATCCGGGTGGACGCGTTGACCGATTTTGCCACCGAGGCACTGCTTTTCGCTGTCGAAATTTGTCAGTGCTTGGTGCTTATGTTTTTATGGTAAACATCGTTTCATCAAATCTTTGAAATTTGCACTTCCAAGACCCGAACGAAATATTTTTGCAAATATTTGACGCCCAGCTAAGATGAAACTACCTTACATTATGGAATAATTTTATTTTTGCGTTTACAAACGCGTAAATATAATACTAGAAAAATGCACTGAAAAAAATCGATTACCATAAAAACATAAGCACCAAGCACTGACAAATTTCGACAGCGAAAAGCAGTGCCTCGCTGGCGAAATTGGTCAACGCGTCCACCCGGATTGTGGAAGGTGCGGGTTCGTGTCCCGCCTGAGGCAAGTCGATTTTTTTCAGTGCATTTTTCTAGTATTATATTTACGCGTTTGTAAACGCAAAAAGAAAATTATTCCATAATTTTTAACCGTTTTCAAATAAAGAAGGAGGTTCTCAATTCGTCGCCATCTTTTTATGTGTTTTCATTTAAGGAAAACTTGTTACTGACCATCTCACCGGATGGTAAGCAGAAGTGGTACGCGGTCCCTTTAACCGACTGCAAAAAAGGGAAGAGGTTCTCAGTTCGTCGTAATCTTTTTTTATGTATGTTTCCCAATTACTCGAACACGCCTGGACAGATTTCTTTTTTATTTGAAAGGTTATATCTACCTAATACCTATTGGCCCATGAAATATTTACATGAATCAGTTACATAGTTTTTTAGAATAGTGAAAATATGCAGTCGCAATTTGGATTTTTCCAACTTTATGCGTCAATATCTTCGAAAATTATTAACCAATGTGGATTATTCTAAATAACAGGCAAAATCAAGGCAGAATCTTAACTTTTTATGCTTACCTACACCACTAAAAAGCAAAAGATAAATCATTTTTAAATATAAAACTGCCTTCAAAAACACATAGGAACCAAAAATAATCGCTTTGAATAAATACCCAGGAACTAAAGCAAAATATAATAGGTAACATTTACATACGTTTAAAAAAATCTAAAAGTAAATGTGCCTACTATTTTTGTGGTGTTGGTGCCAACCACAATATTAGGAATAAACGTTGTCACTTGTCTTTGGCAACGACCTCAAAAAAATAGTTAGTTTAATTATTAACTTTTAGAGTTGTTAAAAAGTACCTATGTAATTGTTAATGTAATTAACTTTTTTTTTCAGTTCCTTGAAATTGCGTTTTATTTTTTTGAAACATTTGTTGGAGTTTACTCCTTAAGAATCAATTTGCATATATAAGGGGCCCGGTATGAGAAAAATGTGAGGAGTAAAATCTATCGATGAATGACCTCGTTACGTTTTTGAAGATCAAAGTCATAATTGGTGCGCATCCTATGTCGCGCAACTTTCTAACTGTCAAAACACGGATGACAGCAGGTGCGCCATCTCATCTGTCTCGGAGTAAACTCCAGTCGTGCGTCGGAGCTGACACACACAATTTTTTATTTTTTATTTGCTATTTTTTGTGAAGGTGTATTTTTATTAATTTACACTTAAAAACTTAAACTAACTTGATACAGTTGGTTCCCCAGACAAGACAACCCGACTAGAACCAATCCTACTTGATTATTATTGACATTGCTTATCTAGTGGTCACCATGGTGACAGTGACAGATGGCAACGACTCTCTGTTAATAATATCCAAATATAGCGGCGGTAACCACCACTTATCAACACATTAACGCCCTGATAGCTTTGTTTTGAATTGCGGCGCACACTAAACTGTGAAAACGATAAATAAACGCGAAACAGTTTTAGTCGTAATAATTTATGTATCAGGGCTTACCCTGTGTAGTTTGGTTCTTTTAAACATGTTCAATCACCATGAGAATGAAGAACAATTATTATTGCATTATAAACATTCCTTAAATTGTCAATAGAAATAATAAATAGATTTTATCTTTACTATACCAAACCAATTTATATGGTAACATAAAACAACTATATTTTCAAAGGAGGACGAGATGTCTGCTTCAGGCGGCGGTTGTTACCACCTTGTCATACCTGCCACTCCTGACTAAATACGTCAGAATTGTTTTTTTTTTAATACTTTACCTACGGAACATCAGCCAATATTACATCTATCATGTACTGTATTAGCGTCGGACCTTTTGTCAAGCAACTATTCTTGTAACATGTATTTACATAGAAAGCGATATTTTCAAGAGTTTACTTCAGAAGCGACTTCGACGTCGCGAATTTTATCTCTTCGGTGCTTTTGGTGTCAACCAAAATACCTATTTATATCAGCCACTGAATACGCGACATAATTTCGGCAATTATGTCACTACTTTTTTCTGAGCACGAGCTTACGGCTTTATTTTACGACTAGCTTCCGCCTGCGAATTCGTCCGCGTGGACATTTTACCCCCTTAGGGGTGGAATTTCCAAAAATCCTTTCTTATCGGGTGCCTACGTCTTAACGTCTACCTGCATGCCAAATTTCAGCCCGATCCGTCCAGTGGTTTGGGCTGTGCGTTGATAGATTCAGTCAGACCTTTGAGTTATATATATTGAAATGAAATGAAAATGAAATGAAAAAGCTCTTTATTTAAATGGACTTTGCTAAGTACTTTTAAATCGTCAAAAGCCCTACCACCATTTCGACGAAATAATTATTTTTCTTAAATAATTATTAGTATGCTGAGACGGAGAAGAAATGGCGAAAGAAACTCCGCAGCTTACAATTTCGTAATGATTTCAAAACATCATTACATGTCCATAGATATATCAAAATGAATGAATAAATTACAATTTTAAATGCGTAAATTTGGGCAGATTTTACTCCCACGCATTTGGATCATTTAAATAATCATTTAACTTGTAATAAGCTATTTTATATAATTTAGATTTTACAGTTTTTTTAAATTTATTAATAGGCAAGTCTCTAATATTCTTCGGAAGCTTATTGTAAAAACGTATACATTGGCCCATAAAGGAATTGCTTATTCTGTGGAGACGAGTTTTATATACAACCAAATCGTGTTTCTTCCTAGTATTTACATTGTGCGTATGACATTTCTCGGAAAAATTCATAATATTTTTCTTTACATATAGTAAGTTTTCCAGTATATATTGTGATGACACAGTCAGAATATTTATCTCCTTGAACTTTTCTCTAAGGGAGTCACGCGGACCCAGTTGATAAATTGCTCTAACAGTCCGTTTTTGCAGCACAAAGATGGTATTAATATCTGCAGCACTCCCCCAGAGAAGAATTCCATATGACATTGATGATGATTGAGATCACAAACCAAAATCAAACGTACCTATTATGTTTCAGCTGTTGGCGAATAGTACGTTTTGTATTTTGTCTGAGAAATCTAATTCGGAGAATCGTATTGTTTGAAAATATTTCTTCTTTGTGAAATATTCGTTAGGAAAATTCTAACTGAGCGTTGAAGTCAGAATTGAGTTCTTTATAGAATAGCACGGCTTAGCGTTTTACCGTTCCAGTGCACCCCCACAATTAGTCTCGCAAAAAACGTAAAGTTCAAAGTCGGCGTCCCCTTAAATGCCGCCCGCGCCTTACCGGTTACAAACGATTACGTTGAGGAAGTGCATTCACCAGTTGAAATGTCAATTAAGCCAAAGGTGTGATTTATTCCGAACTTTTGGACAAAATTATTAATGAATAAAGACAATTTATTGTTTCTTGATTGACAATAATAACGTCGAATTGCTGACTTAATGCCGGTTTAATGAGATGTCTGTTGGTCGCGTTGGAACAAACAATATAATTGCTACTTCAATTTACATTTATCTCTTAGACCTGAATAACAGCTCTTGATTTTAATATGGTGTGCAACGTGTCTGAGATATTGTAAGCACAGGCAAATCTGAGATAATTTAGAATGTACCTAACATCTGTCATCTTTTCGGGCTTGTTTGTTGATTCGCTGAAGTTTTATTTACTTTTTTGGGTTTAAGTCTCTTTTATGTACTTTGTGAATGATTCCGAAACATGAACGGAGGTTGATGCCTTGGAAATGTGGTGTTGGAGAAGAATATTGCACATATCATAGACTCAGCGCCGCAGTAACGTTTCTATTCTCCAAGAGGTCAGGCAAAGACTTTTGGCAATCGTTCACTCTCGGATCTTGAACTACTTTTCGGATCTTTGGCCACGCTATGTGCAAGAATACTGACCCTATGGAGGGACTCGTTCTCCAGGGTACATGAATGGCTCAAGATCCAGTAGGCGCTGCCCTCTACGATGGACCAAATAAAAGACCTCTCAGAGTCGTTCCTAAATATGTGTGTGTGCCAACTGTGTCGCTTATAGAGCGAGATGGTGGGAGACAGTGAAGAAGGCCGCGCTGTGACCCCCTGACAAGACTATTCAGCCAACAGTAAACGATTAAGAAGAAGAAATAATGGGCACTGCAATGTGGCTTTATGTACTAAATATTACCTAATGCTCTGCGCAACCCTTTTTGAGATTTTAAGCGTCATCTATGCTACAGTGGGTGCATACGAAGCAGCAGTTTATTTCGAAGAATAAATAAAACAATAAAACTGAAGTACTAACAGGAAACACGGCTTTGTATTTCGTTTGTGACCATTGTGCAGTCGTCCACCGATAAATCCCCTTGTTATTCCAACAATAAAGTTTGACTATCGCTAACGATACGTTTTCGGTTCAAAAGTCTTATAAAGTCACTCGTGAACCCGCGCCTAAGGTTGTTAATGCGTTTTAAAATACCTTTATATTATTTTGATACACATTCACGCCTAATAAGGAACTAAATTTTATGGGATACTAAACAAAGCATCGTTATATTTATAAAACCTCTAATTTCGATATCGAAAGAAAAGCAACACTGCCGTGGTTTTTTCAAGATCAAGATGGAAATCTGATTTATTAAAAAAAATGACTTTAAAGAAAACTCTTAGAAATGTTTCCAGTCACATAATTATATTACACTGTTCAGACAAATTTGAATTACGATGTCTGGCTGTCAATCGGTGTTTTCTATTTGATTTCAAATCCAAAATCCCAGGGACCCAACTCTCAAGAAAGGTAGGTGTCAGCCAGGCAACCAGCAGTGCAACATAATGCCAAAACTAGCCCTATGTTGATAGAAAAACATACAACAACAAAAAACTTTCTTTGAAATGAAAACTTCATGAAATGATATCTTCGATTTAATAATCACATGAAATACTTCCAAAATGTCTCACACGATTTTCACACGCAGCAGGTGCATCGGCATGAATTCGGATCGGTTCAGCGAATCGATAAGTTATTCGATTGTGCATTCGATACGGCTTTGCCAGGTGCACGCCCTGAATATTCAGGTTCAGTATCTGAGTCCGATAGATCGCATTGCGATGGAGGAATTTGTGGTACTGTTAGCAACATTGTAATGGCAGTTGGTACAAGTGTACCAACGACCGTGCGCGTGACTTTTGACAACGTTAAGGGATTTGACAACACTAAGGCCCGTATTACAGAATGACACTCAGAAGTCAATCACGCCTTGAGAATTGTTTGCCACTTCCTGTGAAGCACAAAGTGACAGGGACGTACGACGCTCAAGTCCGCGTTGATTCTTGAGACTCGTTCTATAATACATGCCTAAGAGGAGATTGTAAAATATTTTTTTGAATTTTGCCATACAATCAAACTGTATAGGACTTTATTTTTGAAATTCGAAATTATAAAATTAGTTTAATAATTTCGAATTGTTGATAACACAATGCTATTTATATGACTATGTTAGTTAGGAGCTCGCTTGGTATATCGTACCAAACACTATACATTTACTTTTTCCTATTCAACGAATACAATAGAAAATTACCATTATCAATGAGATATGACGAAACAAGCGAGGATAAAAAGTTGTTAATTGGATAAATGGATATTAATTACTACAATAGCAAAGCATAATCATGTTTTGTATTAAATTATATCAGCGGGTTTTCATGATACAACACTAACATTTTTATATTTGTTTATCTACACTCATGTCATAATATTCGAATTACGATATCAAAGGTGAACATAAAATGACATACTTTTTAATACAGATAATCAAAATTAAAATTAAAAAAAACAACCTGTAACATAATGACCATTATAACACCGGTTCGACTCATTATGATACAGTTATTTTTCTTAAATACTCGGGAAGGCAAAGGGATCTAACCCATACAAAAAAAAATCTGTTGTTTTATTTGAATTTATGTATGAGTGTAGATAAATTAGTGTATGCAACTGCATATAACACGGGTATTAAAACACTCGTTACTATTATGAAACTCGCTGCGCTCGTTTCATAAACTCACACTCGTGTTTTAATACCCTTCATTATATGACAGTTGCATAAACTACTATTATTTAATCACACTTTTCCCTAATCCCACCATCACCCTTCCTTCTAAGGACCACGCGTGCTGGTCTACGTTGTCACCGACAAACTGTGGCTACCATTCCAACGCGAACTAAGAAGTTTTGCAACTTGTTTCTTTGTCGCACAATCAAGAAAAGGAATTCACTGCCAGCGCACGTGTTCACTCCTTCCCATAATCCTGTGTCATTCAAAAGAGGCGTGAGGAAGCACCTTGCAGGTCGGCAAGGCGGAGGTGGCTAGCGCGGCGGTTTATCTCTCGCACTAGCTATCATTGCATGTGGACTCCACTTCTGCTTACCATCAGGTGGAATGGAGTCATTAACCTGACCTTTTTTTAAATAAAAAAATATTTAATTTACGATCTAGTGATCAAACTGACTTTACACTCCACAACAGTAACTTGATAACTTTTGATGATAAATAAAACAACTTTTACGGATTTAACTCGCGTGTAATTAGATTTTACATGATGTTATTATTGCCCGACGTTTCAAACAAAGAGAAGGCACTAGGCACCCGGGTGAAGGAGCATATAGCTGACATAAAACATAGGCGCGAAACGAAGTCTGCAGTGTGTGAACATACGCAAGAAGGGCCCAACCATTATATAAGGTTCGATAAACCACACATTCTCTCCAAGGAACGTCGATACATTCCAAGGATGTTGCGCGAGGCTATTGAAATAAAGAAACACCCAAATTTCAATAGAGAGGATGGTTGGGCCGTACCATCTGCTTGGGATCCAGTAATTAAAATTAATAAAACTCAGGCAAACCACCACACAGCAAGACCTAATGACACCGTGAGCTCCGTTTGCGTGAAACGGAACACTCCAAATTAATAATTAAAGTGACGGTAGATTTAACTATTTCATAAAATTTGACAACCTACATCTTTAGTCATCCCGTGACCACGAACGCTGAAAAGTGTTACGAAACGTCGGGCAATAATAACATCATGTAAAATCTAATTACACGCGAGTTAAATCCGTAAAAGTTGTTTTATTTATAATGTGTAGTGCTCGCGCAAATCTAAGAGAACTTTTGATGACCTTACTCATCCCAAAAAAAAGAATGTCAAGCAAAAAATTATACACAGCGCCGCCTCTCTAAATATTGAAGTTCGACAATGACAAACAAAATCAAAATATGTTTAACCTTCCAACTGACCACGAGTCACAATCACAAGTGACCTGTACAAACAATGGCCGGTAACGGTGCCTGCCGGGAATCAAACCCGGGCCCATGAGAACCGATTGTTATCTCCATTGATTCTATAATGTCATTCTTGTATTGTCCATCGTAGGAAAGTGCGCGAGAAAAAAGTTTGAAACTCGGTCAAGAGTGAGTGAGTGTGATTAGGGCTGTCGACGATTTTTTATATGAATAAGGCAACTCACATCTTTAGTCTTCTGATCATGAACGCTTAAAGGTGTTATTAAGTTAGACTGAATTAACCAAATGTAAAACCCAAACAAACTAGAGTTAAACTCGTAACCGGTTTTTATTTAACTGTTTTAAACAAACATAACTGTGAGTACATAAGCTGTAATACAGACTTACATATATAAGATCAAGCTCGTAATCCCATGAAGGGTTGAGAAGAGCCTTAGGTAACATTCTGTTACACATAAACCAGCAGTACGTAATAATACTATCTAATACCTTAATTATGGAAATCCGTTGAGCCGTTTGAAAGACAATAAGGTAATAAAGAATATTACAAATAAACATACAAACATGATACGCGCGAAAAACATAACCCTTTCCTTGCAGTCAGGTAAAAAAGACAAAAAAACACGCGCTCCTTACACGTAGGCTGGCAGAGAGTATTTGTGTAATTTCCGGATCAAGATAAACTATTAAGTTTCATTATCAACATAGCTCGTAGAAAAAAAAGATTACGTTTTGCGTAGCTCTCAACCTGCGCGGGCGCCTCCGCCCCCGTACACTACGAATAAGCGATAATTGCTGCGTATCGATCCATAGATTAGGCGAGGTCGATCGATAATCTCGAGCAATAATCCAACATGGCGCGCGCTTTACAACTTGATAACTCTTTGATATTAAATGTGCGGTTTAGTCAACCGAATATTTAATATCAAAAAGCTATCAAGCTTTTTATGTTCCATTTTATATATAATTAGGTTGTAATATAACTGATGTTAATGGCGTTTCAATTTATAATCAAAATGTCTTTGGAAACAAATATAAGCCAACGATTATTGAAGAGGTCGATTGCGCCGCGGTCCTACGCTCTTCACAACGATAGTAGACGAAATGCGCAGTTGGTACGTGGATGGGTAATGGTCCCAGCTGATGCCTGTTAATAGACATTCGTTACAAAAAAGTCACCTCAGAGGGTATAAATGATGATGCTAGGTTGACCTGTACCCGAAAAAAAAAATTGTATTTAAAAGAGAATACTGCGAAAAATGTTTATAATTTAACTCGACGTTTAACACTAAACAAGAACCGAAAGTTAACGAACTCGTATGTTTTCATTTGACCTAAATTTTCTACATCAGCTGATTCATTCAAAAACAAACTCACTTCCTTCTGGCTAAGTGTTACGATTCAATTCTAATAAAAACCTGACAGCACTAGAAGTCATAATTCATTATAGCTATTCAGTAATCGCCTTAAGATCGCCATCTGTCCGCGCTTGCAATTAATCCTATGAAAATGTACGGCAATCGTTATTTATATAAACAAGTCCTCAGCCGGCGCCACTAAAGTCTGAGTCACACTCAACGGGGCGCGGCGCTATCGTAAAACAATTTGATCAACATACTTTGCCATATTTTGAAAATCTTTAGGATGGAATACAAGCTTACCGTCCGCCGGATGGTGTCCATAGCCTTTACAGGGTTACAGCATTTTTTACAGACTAATGCTAGTGGCTGCAATTAGTGGATTCTCTAGCTTGTAATGCGAGATACTCCATAGAGGACCGAGTATCTTCCACAGGGATCCTCTACCGTAAAGAGTTATAGGGCATAAAGCCCCTTAAGTCCGCTCCCTTTGGACTCGAACCCTACAGAAATTACAGAATCTGTATCCTGTGAATGATACCAAAACCAGCCAGATACAAATAGTATAGCCAAAGAGATTTTATTACAAGTTTATTCATACTATAATGCGAAATCTATTAAACAAATGAAATTAAATTTTTCTTTTGAAAAATGCTACCATTCCATTAGTATTTTCTTAAGACGTTGTCACGTTCAACTATCGTCAGTAAACCGACTTTACAGACAACCAATTTTTTAAAAGTCTTAGCTGTAAAATCCATGTGGCTTCAGATGTAATAGACGTTCAAAAACAAATACATATTGTGGAAAATGTACCATCTACAATACCAGCGTCGGCGCACACTTATTAATGTGCGTGTGGTATGAGGGCTCATTTTTTTAAACTAATCATATTTTTACGAAATCAAGGAAGAATTTAGGAAATAATTGTGTTATCTTCATGGTGAAGATAAAAAAATTGTGAAATATATAGTGAGAAAGTTCTGGTCAATTTACTGGAACACTCAATCTGCCAACCAGAGAAAATACTGTAATTCAGATCTCAAAATATACTAGATGTATGTTTAACATTTGCATGTGGAAAAATTGTGTTAAATTTCTGAAACCTATTCACAAATATTCAAAAGATTTAAAAGGTTTATTAGGATTTGGTAAAGGTTTATTTAGAACACTCAATTCTCTTATGGTGCAGACGGAGTGTTCAAAAACTTACCAACTTTGGTTAAATAAATCGTTAATATTCTTACTCTGCTTTACGAGCACAACTTAAGAGTCAATTTGTGACCAAAAACCTTGACATAAAACGTAATAGTTAGAGAGTAAATAAAAAAATACTTTCTTTTCAACATCCCGTTGGAGAGCTCCGTATTTTAGGGTTTATTTACATAACCCGAACTTATATACAAATGGATGCCACATCAGAAATTGTGAAAATGTTATCACTAAAGTTTTGACACGTTGTCTATTTATGAGATTGTTTAATTTTAACAATAATCAACTTTAATATATTTCTATTCTAGAAATGTATTTAGGGTGACCATGCATTCATAAAATAAAATAATTTTGTTTGCACTCGTAAACATTTTTTATGCTATTTATGTCTAAGGTGGTCGCCTAAAAGATGTTTTTTCACTTGGCCTAAAAGATGTCGAGATTATCCGGGAAGACAGACCTTGCCAGAGTTCCATTCCTTAGCTGTTCCTATAATGAAAGCGAAAGCAAATCGCTTCATGCGAATGGAAGGAATATCAATAACATAATGTGAAAGCCCTCGCTGCCCCCGGTCTCCCGGTGCCTGAAAGTGACGGAGCGATAAATCTATCTACGTTAAAACTTCCACACACACTCCGAAATGAAACCGATTAAAAACCGAGAGGCAAGGAACACGTCGTCGGTGGTCGAGGCTCTGGAGATTAGCCTCAATGAGTGTGTTATTTCCGATGAGTCTCTTGGCATAGTGCTCTACCAAGTCCATTGCGTCTAGCTGATACTGAGCAGATCCGTCCCAAAAGCAGCAGTACAGTAGGTACTCCAAGCAAGAGCGAACTTGAAAGATTTTACATTCTTAAACGGTAAAAAAAACGTGGTTGACACTTTTTCTAATTTATCTTGTAATTTCATGCAAGACAAACTAAAAGATGTGTAACAGTAGTTCATCATGCGGTATTTCATAATTGTCATCTACATATATAAAAAATCTCTGATTTTTTTCATTGTATTTTTTTATGGAATAATTTTATTTTTGTGCTTACAAACACGTAAATATTTTTAATACTAGAAAAAAAGCACTGAAAAAAATCGTATGTTGTATTTTTTTAGTTTAACAACTATTTACGCGTCTGTAAATGCAAAAAATATTCTATAATATAAGGTAGTTTCCTCTTAACTGTGTGTGAAATAATTGCAGAAATATTTTGTTCGGATCTTAGAAGTGCAAATTTCAAAGATTTGATGAAACAATGTTTACCATAAAATATAAGCACTAAGCATTGACAAATTTCCCCTTAGTCTTCGTACATAACCAAATTACATTACTAGTATTGTATAATTCGATAGCGAAAGTAGTGCCCTGGAAGCGTAGTGGTTAACGCAGCCGCCCGGATTGCGGAAAATGCTGGGTTTGATTTCCGCCTTAGGCAGGTCGAATTTTTTCAGTGTCTTTTTTCTACATTGAATTTTATTATGTATATAATATATTATTGTGCGGGCCATAAGATGCCGCGGCAAACCGAAGCATTCCATGCCGCGCCGTACCGTCTCAGTGGGTAAAATTCCATTTCAAAATTAAGACAGAAAAAGAAACACAAGAACGCAGCGCAAAATACCGTTCTTCAGGGATTCAATATTTTTTGGAGCCTTAATTAAATGTAAACGCAATAATTTCATTCTACTCTCAACACATACGAAAACGAAACAATTAATAGTTGACCAATATCCCTTTACTATTATAAAATAAATAGTTAGTGCGTAATGGTGAGGGTAGAAAAAAAATGTGTCCGGAAAAAAATATGTCACCCTAGCCATTTTTCGTATGCAAATGTAATAAAGTTGATTATTGTTAAAATTAAACAATCTCATAAATAGACAACGTGTCAAAACTTTAGTGATAACATTTTCACAATTTCTGATGTGGCATCCGTTTGTATATAAGTTCGGGTTATCTAAATAAACCCTAAAATACGGAGCTCTCCAACGGGATGTTGAAAAGAAAGTATTTTTTTATTTACTCTCTAATTATTACGTTTTATGTCAAGGTTTTTGGTAACAAATTGACTCTTAAGTTGTGCTCGTAAAGCAGAGTAAGAATATTAACGATTTATTTAACCGAAGTTGGTAAGTTTTCGAACACTCCGTCTGCACCATAAGAGAATTGAGTGTTCTAAACAAACCTTTACCAAATCCTAATAAACCGTTAAAATCTTTTGAATATTTGTGAATAGGTTTCAGAAATTCAACACAATTTTTCCACATGCAAATGTTAAACATACATCTAGTATATTTTGAGATCTGAGTTACAGTATTTTCTCTGGTTGGCAGATTGAGTGTTCCAGTTAATTGACCAGAACTTTCTCACTATATATTTCACATTTTTTTTATCTTCACCATGTAGATAACACAATTATTTCCTAAATTCTTCCTTGATTTCGTAAAAATATGATTAGTTTAAAAAAATGAGCCCTCATACCACATGCACATCACTTATTATACGCTTAGCGGGGGCCTATTTGGCTTGTCTGTTAAAGGTTTTTGTTCCCTTTTGTGTAAAAAAATAAAGTTTTATAACATACATTCATTCACATCTTCGAAAAATAAGTTTTTGCTAAGATCTAAACTAAGGCGAGCAAAGCCGCTAGTAATTTTGATATAAATTCAATAAATATAATTTATTCAATGTCAACAATTATATTTACCTGTCCAATCTAAATGTTAACTACCAAGGTTCATTAATGAATATTCTATTTGACGATATTTTCAACACCTAGCAAAGTAATTTAGAAAGTACGTCAATTAGCCGTCGATGTATTAATTGTAATAATTTTATGATTGCATCTGCCAAAATGGTATATAACAAATGCGCGAAAATGTCCAAAATGGCGGTAACTACCAAGGAATTATGATATTCAGTACCTAGTTGTTGTTTTAAAATATTGAAGTACTTTAAATATTTATAATGATGTGTTAGAAATTACAATGTAATTAAATGAACTTGTTTGCGTGTTGGATGTTTGCTTGCTCATGTTTTTGTTTCCAAAATAAATAAATTAAATAAGACTTAATTGATGCTGCTAGTAACACTTAAAGCAAAATTACATTTAATACACGAGTTCAAGTAATACAAAAACAGTGTTTATTTGTAGATCTATGAAATATTAGTGGCAATAATGTTAATGAGGGAATTGTTCAACGATCACATAACACACGTATACATATAAGCCCCGTTCCATGTAAATGAAACTTTATTCTGTTAGATTTCGCGCTATTTTTAATAAAGCATCTGCGAATAATCCTGTTGACTTTTACGATTACCAGACAGAACTTTTCTTTAATATTATAAGTAGTGGTAAAATATCAAGAGGCGATGTCACATACCGGTCATGAAACTAATGCATTTTTCTAGGAAAAAGCTGAGAGGGGATAAATTTTTCTAGTTAATTTTTATATATGTATTTTACAAGGACGCTCTAAGTCTTTGTCTCAGCTGATAGTAATTAATGATAAGGTCTCAAAGAAGGTTGAAGCGCTATCTAATAATTAACTGTCAAATGTATGGTAAGCAGGCATCATGTCCCACAGACTAAACCTCTACTTCATACATAAATAAAGTCACCAAAACTCTCTCCCATAGGGCTAGGCAGAGATTCCCCGTGGGAGGAAGGAAAGGGAAAAGAGCTGTGGGGTTAAGGGAGAAAAAAAAACACTTGTTTCCACGTGCTACGATTCTTCATATTTTTATCGCTTCAACTACACTCATTGAAATCCTCACTCGCTCGGATTTCTGGTACTTTTAACCTGGACTCAAATTTAAATTATCTATTGCATGTCACATTACAAAAATACAGAAGGTACATTTAAAAAGGTCTACACGTGACGCCTTGCAAGGGTATGGCAATTAATACTGAGCTAGGTATAAACTACTTACAAACATCATAAAATTTACATTCTTTTTATACAAATTTATTAAATGTTATGAACAGTAATCAAACTGATAACATGTGCATGTTTTCAATTTAATCACCAAACATTCTCTCGCTCTCTCTCTCTCTCTATTCTCTCTCTCTACGATCCAAATAATA
Organism: Elophila nymphaeata; assembly: GCA_955850985.1. Classification (NCBI taxonomy): domain Eukaryota; kingdom Metazoa; phylum Arthropoda; class Insecta; order Lepidoptera; family Crambidae; genus Elophila; species Elophila nymphaeata. The sequence continues at coordinate 18,783,029 of OY039088.1, read as the reverse complement.
CACAAATGATTTTTGCTGTATTTTTTTCTGCAGAAGTGTGAAAAGTTTAAGTTACTAATCTAAATATTTTCGCCATTGGCAACCCTAGCATGGCGCCACACTCACGCCCGCGCAAAATCAAAACAACTCATAATTATTTTAAAGTAAGTAAATTGCTATGCGCAAACGCGGATTTGATAAAATTGCAATGTTATTTAAAGCGTCTATAAGTTCATTGTTATTGAATATTATTCTAACAAGTGCATTATACATGGTGTGTTTTTTCGGTTAGTATTGTTTTTTATGCACAAATTATATCTTAAATGTAAGACACAATTAATTAATTTTAACCTATGAAACAGTTCAAAACCTTATAGTAAAACAAGTTATTTTGCCAGTTTTTTTTATTGGAAATCACGCAAAATTTTATTTAGTAAATGTCATTACGTAAGAATTAGTTCATATTTTTAAAATATTTTTGTCAACCCACCCTGAAACGGCCAAGGTCACACAATTGTTTATTTTTAATATCGAAACCATTACACTCCGCCATCAAGCTTCTTTACTCTTCTAAAACCACTGTTATAACCCTAATCTTCAGATGTTCTCGGAAATAAATAGTGTGAACACCGTATCATTAAAATCAGATCACCCATCCACTCCATTGTTGACCATATAATTAGAGGCTGCAGATTTTTTAAGTTTCAACGGAAACGCATTTTATTTTTAAAACAAAACTTAGAATTTAGTTGAATATTAAAAACAGATTTAGGGCAGTAGATTAATGATCTATTAAGTGGAATTAAAAAGAAAAAGAAATTGGCGAAAAATAAAAGCACAGGTAACCCTAACATGTTTAGCCAAAAACAATCTTCCAAAAGAGACCGAGAATGTAAAATCCTTTAAAATCCTGACAAAAAAAGACTAAGATCAATAGTAATCACTTGACAACTGCATTATTTTTTTAAAGAACCAGGCAGGTAACTCAATGGTTTTGCTTAGATAGCTGCATGTAACATGATAAACTTTTTTGGAAAAAAAAACTTCTTTCGAATTTAATTAAAGTTTCACCGTACTTGCCTTGCCTTGTTGCCAATACTTAGGGCCCGTTTGCAGACCAGGCTCGCATGTGCCTAACTTTTTAATTTAAATATTTATTGCACTCGAAATAATTGACTCACAAAGAGCACAATTAGTATCGTATTACAATATTCAGGAACAACATTAATCTGAGCAAGTCAGTTGAGTCAGATAACTGCTCCAATTTTCCCGTAATTCAGTTGGCGAATGAGTCACTCACAGCAGCGAGTGTGAATCGCCACACGGTTATATCTCTCTGGAATGCCTCACTTCCTCTGTCTACGATTGACTTTCTTTACAAAATATTTATAGTAGAATTTTCCTCGCGGCTTCGCTCACGGTAGTTGCGTAAGTATACACGTATAAAATAATACTGGTCGTCGGTTAGTCAGCAAAAAGTACCGACTCTTTTATTCAACAATATTTATTGTAACACATTGTAAATAAAATTTATTTTTCTGCACTTTTTTGCTATATGATTTTAAACTTCGCCAAACCTCAAACTTAATCCTGCGCGCAATGTTAAAAAGGAGTACATGTACAACGTTTTTTCTTAATATATTATTTTAAAGATACTTACGAGCATTGATTGATAATAAGTATTCATAAGGAGACAGTAGGAATCTCTCGGCTGAAATTATGATGAAGGTTAATAGATATTTCAAAAAGTTTCAAAGGTACCTAAAAGTCATAATTTATAGCTATCTAATGTATCTATTTTTATACTTTGCTTAATAACGTACATTGCTACGCGTCATAATAATTATTCACACGCAATGATGAATATTTTTATACAAGTCCTAGCATTGCTATGACTTGGAACTTAAGTGTTCATCTACTTAGGCTAACAGTACCTATTAATTATTTATCGAACTAAATAAACAATGACTAAAGAAAATAGTGGAGTTTTTCGCGATGAGACATATCCTCGCTTTGTCATTAATATTCTGTGTACGAATAAGGTGTGTTGTACTGTAACAAGCGTAATCTAATCTGAAACGAATAGAAAGCAAATGTCTGCGGTCATCAAACAAACAAAGATAAACAAAACGGCTTTATTATTTTTGAATAAATGATTTTATATACCTACTATATAATTTTATGGCTACTTCTGTAGGTCCCGGGCGTGAATAACCTCTGTGTAACAAGAGTCGACAAAGAGAGAAATTCTGAACCCCCTGCAGACATTACACCAAGAGATCACTCGCGCGGTTTCAGTAACCACCCAGAACATCATTCCCAAGGAAGGCCGGTGTCAGGCAAACGGACATACAACTATGACCTATATAGCAGCGTGGTGACTTATTGACTGACCCCAAATAATTTGAATTTAGTCACAATTACTTTGAGTTCAGAGTCGAATTATATTGAATTGCCGACAAAAATGAAAAAGAAAAAAGCGTGTGTGAATATAAAAATATAATGATGGCTGTGTACTGTTTTCTGTGGAGCATTTTCGTAACATTATATCCCGCAAAAAGAAATTGCGAACGACCATCATCATATCCACATTTCGAACGTGTACTTGATGTCAAGGGTCTTTCTTTCCCAGTCAAGTTTGATGACTTCCTACCCTAGGGTAGGAAGATGATTATTATCCACTAGAGAAACCTTACCAAACTAATCTGAGTGCTTGGGATCCAGTAATCAAAACTATTTAAACACAAGCAAACCACCACACAGCAAGACCAAATGACACCGTGAGCTCCGTTTGCGTAAATCGGAACATTCAAAATTAATAATTGAAGTGACGGTAGATTTATTTATTTCATTAAATAAGTCAACCTACATCTTTAGCCATCCCGTGACCACGAACGTTGCAAAGTGTTACGAAACGGCGAGCAGTAATAACAACATGTAAAATCTAATTACACGCGAGTTGAATCCACAAAAGTTATTTTATTTACCATGTGTAGTGCTCGCGCAAATCTAATACGAGTACAGTCAAGCACTAAAATTAGTTACTACAAAATCAATAAAGCATTGAGACGAAAGAATGTAAACAAACGTTGAGAGGATCGAAAAAAAATCACTCTTTTAGACATTTTCTCACTCTCCTACCCTGCTCCCAATTTATTTAGGATCGGTACAGTATGTCTTCATATTGACAATACTGCTAAAGGATTCGGCATAACATTTTTACAGGCGGCCACCTGCCCGACACCAGCCCTCCTTGGGGACTGGATCACCAGCTAACGAGCCTTCCGAAACACGGAGAAAAATCGAGTTGAAAATTTTTCGGCTACTCATCCGAGTACTGACCGCGGACATGGTAGCTTAGCTATCGTGATCATTACGAAGAACGCCTCCTCGATTTTTACCCACACATACCTACATGAATTATCTAGCTCTAGAAACGATTCTTTTAGACTAAATTTTGAAAATTTCTATCCTAGTCCCTTCTACCAAGTTGCAAAAGATGTAAATGGTAGCCCCGACTCAATAAGACACCCAAACGTATAGATTTTTTACGTTTTTGCGAAATTAGCGGTGTTGCGACAAAGCGGCGAGCAGCTAATAACCGTTGCGACACAAGGACGGTAAAATGCGCGTGAGTTTGTATTTACATAACTGTTTGATGTTAGTTTTCTGCTTCTATTGATGTTTCGTGGATGCCAAACAAAGTATTTCACTTTTTTGCACATGATAAGTTTTTCAAGACTACTGAGATGATTTTGAGTGTAACATCAGCCGTGTGATGCCGGCAGAGAAGAATAGCATTACCCCATATCCTCCAATGGGTGTCGTAGAAGGCGACTAATGGATCACCAAAGGGGTATTCACTACCAAATACTCCATCCACCAATCCACATTGGGCAAGCGTAAGAGAGGCCTGGTCTATCCTGGTTGTTGATTTGTGCGCTTGATCGTTTAACTGAAGGATTGTTACTTTTTGGGTTTGGTACCCCCTTTATGTAGGCGTCAGGCTGGCAGGAGTCCACGCCCGGAAGCCTCCTCGTGGCGGACCCTGGTAACGTGGTGGGGAAACTTTCTCGGCGGCTGTGTGGCTTTTGATGTCAAGTGTGTTCCCTTGGCATTCGAAGTCATTTATTGTCCCACCACGGCTAGTTCTGGACGGCTCTTTTCAGGGCTACGACCGCGCCCGAACTGCCCCGGATGCGGTCCAATGGCTGCTCCCGGTGTCCTCGTCAGGAGAACGCGCCAGGTCGAGCAGCCATTGGTGGAGGAGCGGCTGCTGGCCACCAATTGTTGCAAGGAGTGCCTAGACGGGCAGCGTTGGGGCGGTGTCGGTGTAGTTGCGCTCACGTGCGCAGATCCCGAGCCGTCCCGTAATAGCGCACTAGAGGTCAGGCCGGGGAGGATGTTTAGTGGGTATGGAGGGAACGCCTTTACCTCGAGTCCTACATATCCCCTGCGGTTGACATCACCCCGCAGGAACGATGCGTAAATACATTTGACCTTCCCGTCAACAAAAAAAAGCCGCTAGGCTAGCAACCTGTCACTATTTGGACGCACTGCATGTATGTATTGCGTTATTATACCAACGGCTACACGTGTCACTGTTATTACAAAGCTTTCGCAAACAAGAATCGAACCCGCAATTCTGTTAATCCGACGTCTACTAACTGGCTGACAGATAGTTTAGTTAGCTGTCACTGACGAAATTAGGCTAACATGGATTTAAGTAAATGATTATTTAATTATAATTGAAATTTAATTAAGAATTTGTCAACGTAATGTTATTTGACTGCGGTGTTTAAAACGTACAGAAGACAGCAGATCAGACTAAGCAAAATCGTATTTTAAATTAGATTTTTAAATTTAGCATATCATTTTCAATGCCAGCACACCCTCGTTACAAACATATTATGGGTCATTCCAAAGAGGTCGGCAAGACGAGGGTAGCTTATTTTGCGCTTACATATTTACCTACCCCTCACGCTGGCTATAGGATTCTACTTCTGCTTAGGTGGAATGAGGTGAATTACACGATTTTTTTTATATAATAAAAAAATCTGAAGTGGTCTCCCCTTGACTTTCTCGTATACCGGAAAAGACTCAAAAGTTGATAGAAACCTTATATTTTGATGTCATACATGCATGTTAAATTTTGGTCACCCATCCGAGTAAAGACCGCGCACTTGGTTGCTTAACTTTCGTGATCGAGGACTCAAAAATTGATAAAAACCTTGTATTTTTATGTTATACATGCATGTTAAATTTGGTTGCAAAAAGTTAAAGCATAGGTACTCGAGTTATCGTGCTAACGCACAGACACACAATCACACAGACATACAGACACTCCGACACACACACATATATAATACCCAAAAAGTTTTTTTGGACTCAGGGAGGTCCAATACGTGTAAATCCGTCAAAATCTCGAGGTCGAATTTTTTGACGATTACAAGACTTCCTCTATACTACGTATAGGTAACCGTATAAAAACCGTGAAAGGCACTGCTATTTCGAGCAAATAATTTACTATGATTATCTACCAATAAAATATTTTATTACAAAATAATATTTAGGTACCTTCTCTCTTTTTAAAACATTGTGGTGACGAAATCATATAAAACTAAATTGTTCAATAAAACATTGTCGGCCCCATTTACGTCATTAAACTTAGAAAACAGATTTATTTGACATGACTAAACGGGTAAATAATTGCACCATAATTATTATCCTTATTTTGGGTACAATGTAAATTACAACTTATTATTATTTTCATGAAGAATTTTTCATTATGCCTACATGACTAGGATTTCTTTGTTGTTTGTACAATATATAACGGAAATACAATAAAATATTGCTACAATACTGAAATTGAAAACAATTTAGCTTGTCACAAAACTCAGCTTATCACCTAAATAGTTATAGACCGTACAAATATTCAACATATCAATTTATTTTAATAACATTTGTAGTTTTGTTAAAATTGTTAGTTAACGTTAATATTTGTATTGTATAAGTTTTTCCGAGTACATCGATAATTTTGTGCTGTGTAATAATGAAGTTTGTAGGAAGATAACGCCATTATGATCTATTATTTCGACCGAATTGGCTTTTTGCGACACTGCGACCTATAAAGATCTATTGTGACTAGGCTCCAAGTAAGTCCTATTGAGGCCTTACATGTACTCCTTTAGCTGGGCACTATCTAAAAATGATAAGATATTCCTAGCTTGGATTGTTTTGATATTGTCTGGGTCGAGAATGAGTCTTCCCAAACGATAACGCCATGGCTAAATAAGTAATTGAATAAAATTTAATACTACCTACTTCATAAAAGGTTGATTAAGCAAAACGATAAAACAAAAGTTTAGTTCAAAGAGGCCTTTTAAGTAAGAGATATCTTCCAAGAGGATGAACAGGATTCAAATACCTAGGTATATAGAATTCGTGCGAAATAGTTGGTACTCGAATGTGACCAAACATTTTTAATTTTGACTGTCTTAAAATCGGAAGGTAGGTACATGCCGGCTGTTGTCTAAAGATGACAGTTGTAAACTACAATACATGGACAGAATGGCGACTTGTAAAAGTCTGAGACACCAGGCTGACTTGTACAATTCCTATAGGTTACCACTCGAAAATCAAATATGACAATATTTATATTACTACGCTCACACCAATAATGGAGCCCAATTTAAGTAGGTACCTATCATTAAGAACTTGTGTTGACGATACCTAAAAGATAAATACAAATAAACACCTCAATTAATTTTACCAAAATTCGTAAACATATTTTCAATATATATACAATTTTTATTTCATTTTCAAATTAAATGTTCGTGTTCTTCACACAAACATTTTTCCCTATCAGAATTCGAACCCGGATAATGTGTAGGCTGCGTCACCTATTAATCCACCACGATTGTGTCACAGTCTAACAAATATAACCAAAGACCTCTATTTAGTCCCAGTCGTCGACCACTAGCAGTTTAAAAACAATAGTTATATTAATATAAACACTGACATTCGTACCTATTATTATCAATATTTATCTATTCTTAGAAATCTGAGATAAGACTCTTCAAAAATAATGATAAGTTTGATAAGGAAATGGAATAAATAGATAATAGTCAGATACGTATTTTTAAACCTAATAATATTGACTCATTTTCTTGGGTGGAATAATTGCGAAGTTAGGTCTGGTTTCCAAAGCGGCAGTCTTATTAGCGATCTCAAAGTGACAGTCGCAAGTTGTATAATTGTACAATTATTGCTAGCAAAACTTTAATTCGTATTACGGAACGTACATTGCTATGATAGCGCCCCAAGCGGCAACTTAACAAATTAAAAGTGTAATGTCAAGTGGCGCTAGTTGCCATACATTTTGGTCGCAAATGCACTTATCGTGCGACCACTATGCGATTTGTTTCCGTAATACCAAAAAAGCAACCGCAACTAGTAGCAGTCGCGTTGCAGTTGTACAATTAGCTACCGGTTGCTATAGTTCGGTAATTGGACTGCGGGGTCGAGACGAGAGGAGACGATAATATTTTAGGCAATCAATAGCATTTCGTTGTGTACGCGTCGCTACGCTCAGCTTCATTAGAAAATGTCGAGCAAAGCAAAGAAGAGATGTGCGGCGTTTCCATATAAAGCAAAACTCAAACTCAAACTCAAACTCAAACATTTATTGCATCCATGTGGTATTATGGGTGTACAATTAAGGTTTACAGAACCATGACATGACCCTGAGAAGGGCACCGCAACACAATTAGCCAATATTTGGTAACAATATCACTACCTACTCCAAAATTACAATTAATTTGATAAAAAATATTAAATTATTGTCATCATTGCATATACATTATTAATTTAGTAAAAACTATTAAATTATACTCATTATTGCAAAGCACAATTGTAAATATTAGTATTTGAATTAATTAAATTACATTATTATAATATTATTTCTATTGTTATTTAAATTACAATTACTTTGCTAAAAAATATTAAATTATTATTATTATTATTGCACATACATTATTAATTTGACAAAAACTATTAAATTATACTCGTTATTGCACTTCATTTGTAAATATTAATATTAGTATTTGAATTAATTAAATTACATTATGATCACATTATTTATCATATTATTACAATCATATTATTACTATTACTAATACATTAGAAATAGGATCCAGCTAAAAACAAAGTTTGAATAAAATAAAAAATAAAAATAAAAAATGTCATGGATTATTATTCCTCTGCTTATCACCAAAGAATTCTTGCAGTGAGTAATAGCATTTTTGACAGAGGTAATTGTTAAGACTATTTTTAAATAAATTAATTTTGTTTATTGATTTTATATGCTGAGGGATTAAGTTATAAATTTTTATGGACATATTATGTGGTCCTGTATTAACTATTTGTAGTTTTGATATTTTAGTTGCTAGTTTACATTTTGGTCTTAACCTTTCTGGACGAGAATACTGTGGATATACATCTATGTTCTTTTTCACCATTACACATATTTGTGATATATAGATCGATGTTAGGGTAAGGATGTTATATTTAGTGAAGTATGACCGGCAGCTAGTTAATGAGTCTACATTTGCCAGTATTCTTAAACATTTTTTTTGCAGGATGAATACCTTGTTTGCATTTGTGCTGTTGCCCCAAAGTGTAATGCCGTAACTGATCCAAGCGTGCGCGTATGCGTAGTATGCACACATAGCCGTTTCTATATCCGTTGACTTTTTTAGTTCTGCGAGGGCATATGTAAAACTAGATAATTTACTTATAATTTTATTTACGTGTTCTTTCCAATTTAAATTTGTATCTATATTTATTCCTAAAAGGCAGTAAGAGTTAACAGTTTCTAGATGTGTATTGTTATATTTATAATCTATATTTATTGGGGACTTTTGGTATGGCCTAAACTGCATTAGTTTCGTCTTTTTTATATTAATTTCCAGATTGTGGTCCATTAGCCAGGTAGTTACTGATGTTAAATTTGAATTTAGGAGTTTATGCAGATGTGTAGTATCGGTGCAAGGCAGTACTACGGAAATATCATCTGCGAAAAGAATGCAAGGGACATCCAAATAATTGGGTAAGTCATTAACGTAGATTAAAAATAGCAAGCATCCAAGGACACTACCCTGAGGAATGGAGCGACTCATGAGAATTTTGTCTGATCTAACACATTTTATTAACCCTGTTTGATGATCATAAAACTCCACATCCACATACTGTACCCGTTGTTCCAGATAAGATGCAAACCAACTATGTGACGCCCCTCTAACACCCACGTCATAGAGTTTTCGCAGAAGAATTGGATATAAAACCCTATCATAGGCCTTGCTCATGTCTAATAGTAATCCCACAGCATGTTGCCTATTATTTAATATTTTTAATATTTCGTCGACATATTTACAAACAGCAAGATCGGTAGAGCGTCCTTTACGAAAGCCGTACTGTCTGCAGTTAAATATATTATATTTTTCACAGAAGGAGTATATTCTTTTATACACAATGGTTTCAAAAATTTTCGAAAATGTACTAAGAAGTGCTATTGGGCGATAATTACTACTACAAGCCTTGTCATCTTTTTTGTACATGGGTTTTATAATGCTTATTTTCAACAATGTTGGAACGGTCCCTTGGGTAAGTGACTGGTTTACTAGAAATGTAAGTGGTTCAGCCAGTTCATCAGAGCATGATTTTATTAATTTAGGCGGTATTTCGTCAAAGCCGCAGCTGTTTTTATTCTTTAATTTTTGTATTACAGCGATTATTTCACTACAACTAGTCGGATACAAAAAAACAGAGTTTATAGTAGGAGTAGCAACCGGTCGACCAGTTGAGGGATCAGTGTGCTGTGAAGGCGCCCCTACAGATGAAAAATATGAGTTGAAATGATTAGCGATATTTTTTGGATTAACAGTGGGCATATTATTTATGTTTAATAATAAATTTTGTTTCGATTTTTTTTTTGTTTTATTAGTACGTTCTTTTACTATTTGCCACATGGTTTTTGTGATATTGTCTGATCTTTTCATTATATTTTTATATGCTATTTTTTTTGAGGTGTAAACTGTTTTTTTTAACATTTTTTCGTACGATTTATAGTATTGTTTTAAAATTTTGTTATCAGAGTGTAGAGTGAGGATTTTTAGAAGTCGTTTATTTTTGCAGGATATTTTTAGACCTTTTGTTAACCAAGTTTTTTGTGTTCTGTTTTTTAAATGAATAATTTTTTTTGGGATAGTGGTATTAAGTAATTGTTGAATTTTTTCATGAAATATATCAAAATTATAATTTACATTTATGTTTTCTTTCATTAAATTGCCCCAGTCAAGTTTTTGCAATTCTAATTTAAAATTATGAATGTTTTTTTCATTAATTAATCTTTTTTCCATGTACATTTTTTTATTATTTTCAGCAATTTGATATGGGAAGGTTATTATGACCCCTTTATGATCTGAAAGCCCATACTCTTTAGTAGTAACATCAAATGGTAAAGCAGAGTTATTTCTGTGAATATTTGAAAATATTAAGTCTATACATGTGGATGAGGTAGGAGTGATTCTGGTTGGTTCCTTATTTTGTTGTATGAAGTTAAAGGTTTTCATAAAGTTTAGCAAATCAAGAGTTGGGTTATCTTGCTCTAAAATATCAGCATTAAAATCCCCCCCAATAATTATATTCTTTTTACTATCTTTCTTTGTTAATAGCTGTAGTAATTTTGTAAGTGATTCATAAAATAATTCTGACATTCTATTTTTGCTAGGCCAATACAAAGTTATTAGTATTAAGTTCAACTTAGATATTTCTATTGCACTTAACTCTATTACAAATTCAATGGAAAGGGAAGATATGTCTTTCCTTTCTTTATAAATTATATTTTCCTTAAGCAGTATGCACACTCCCCCTCCCAACCGGCCGGATCTACAATAGTATGAAGCGAGTTCGAAACCATTTACTTGTATGAGATCAAGTTTATTTTCTGTGATCCAAGTTTCTGTCAAACAGATGGCTTGAATATTGTCATCATTTTGTGACGCGGCTTCCAGAAGGTGTTTCTTATTTTTAAGGCTTTGAATATTTTGAAACCATATACTACAGTTGGTGACGAAAATTATTCATAGATTCAGTGGACTTGTTATGATGGTTTGTATATAATTTGGTATTACCTTTTTGTGACATAGTTGTCCTTAGCTGTTGTTCACTGCCACTATTCCTGTAACCATTCAACTGCTCTTGAGATGTATTTAAAAGCGTTTGTTCAGAAGAAGAGCTATGTTTGGTGCCATTTATGTACAGAATGTTATCAATTATGTTTGCCCGCTGTCCGCTTCTTCGTGCTTGAATTAGCATTTGTATCATTTGTCTCCTCTTCTTTAGTGATTCCTCATCGAGGTATTCTGAAACAGCTAATCCTGTTCCCCTGAAATAGGAACTATTTTGCACTATGTTCTTAGTAGTGTGTTTACTCAGTAGTTCAATGATTACAGGCCGTCGGTTTCCCTTTTTTCCTAGTCTTTTTACGTCTTCTAAGTAGCCTGTGAGGTCAATATTCATAATATCCTGGAAAGCATATATTATTCTATGATGCAATTCATATTCGTCTTCCCATGGGTGTTCGTCGAGGCCATATAATACAATTTTCTTGTTGTTGGCGTTGTTTAAGTATACTGTTTTCGAAGTTTGGCATTGTTCACATTTATATAAGTTAGTATTTTTTATTAATTGCTGAATCTCATCAATTTCTTTCTGTAATTCCTTGCTAGTATTTTCCATAATTTCAATACTTGTTTTAAATAAATTATTATCTATGTTTTGATTTTTTTGTTGTGATGTGATGTCTGGGGTGCTCGAGTGAGCTTTGTATTCTGATATAGTAGCTCTTAATTTTGAATTGATAAGTTCTTGCATCTCTGCTATAATCTGTTCTTTAAAACAATTCAACTTTTTGTCTAGTATATTTTCCAATTGTTTCATTGTTGATAAAGGGTTGTCGACATTGGAATCGTTTATTTGTTGTGTATCTCCCAAAATGCTTGTGTCCTCCCCGCATTGGTACATGCTGTCATTTACCACTGAACTGACCTTCCTTCTTTGTGTAATATTGTTAAAACTTGGGGAGTGTTGTTCTTTTAAAAGACTACAGGCAGCTAATTTCAGATCACGAATTGGAGTATTTGTATTGGTTGTTTTAGGTATCTTACTTCGACAAGTTTGACATATCCAGCTGTTCTTTCTATTTGGCGACATAGTATTAAAAAAACGTTGAACACTGACGTTTGCACATTCCAAGTCATAGCTTTCATTGCATTTAGAACAAGTGAGATATTGTCTATCTGTAATCACTTGGAAACAACCACTGCATTTTATTTTTGTTTCTGTTGACAACGCCATCTCAGGGTGCTTTATGGGTATACTTTAAACGTTTGTTGCTATCTTTGCTGATTAGGTGATTTATTGAGTTTTGGCAAAATCTCAAAAGATGGCGCCTGTGGCGTATTTGCTTTTATATTGATTTTTTTTATTTATATTGATCGATTTATAAAGTTTATTATATTCAAATTTGGTAAAAAATCACAAAAGCATCCCTCCCTGATATTTAGGTACTTACTGTGGATATTTGATCGTGTATCTCACAGGTTCACAAGCACTTCAATTGGGTGTAATTTTCTTGATTAAATGCTCACGAGTCACTTTACTAACACCGTAGGCCACGAAATGCCTCACAATTGTTGTTTTTATTATAAATTTAACTTATTTTATTTGTTGTAATATTTTAAAAACACAAAATAACACAGAGACGACGTTGCTGGTAAATATAACCATCTACCCCAAGCAATGATGAGTGGAGGGGATGTGAGAACAGATTTGCCGCACGGAAATATGGTGCAAAATTACAGTAGACAGCTCTGCTGACGCCGCACAAATCTCTGCTCATCTTCGCTTTACACGCTAAGTCTCGCTCGTTCCCACTTTAGTAGAAATAACCTGCCTGCTCCTCTTTGCTCCTCTTATCTGCGCTTTGTTAGAAAACTGACCTACAACCTTAGATTAAGAACATACAGATACCGTATCCGGGCACTCAATTTGGTGCAACCAATATTAGGCCTTATTTGGCACCATACGGAAACTCTATGCGTAGTCCTCGAGGTCAACGCACTCCGTACGCATCTCCAAGAAATTATTAAAAAATGACGATTTGTGCTATTAAATGGTGTAATAATCGAACTGAAAAAAATAAAAAGAGTGAGAACATTACTTATCACACGTAAGTTTTTAATATTTTATTGTATTTTCACTTTTTAAGCAATAAAAACCAAATATTTAATTATGTATTTTTTAAATACTGAGTGCTGCCAGTTACAGAAATTATTTTACCTATTTTAGTTGTTAAGAATTTAGTCGAATGCAATTATTTAATCATATTAATTGTTCTATAAAAAATACTAAGGACATAAAAAAAATATTTTCTGATGATTAGATTGTTTTGACTTAACGTATGGACATTTTTAACCGCCTTAAGAAAAAGAGGAGGTTTTCAAGTTGCCTTAACCTTCTTTTTTATGTATGTTTCTACGCCTATACCGGTTTGGAATAGTAGATTGTATGATAAGGGAGCTATTTTGCTCCCTTATCATACAATCTACTTTTACGGCGAGGGCGCTACTTTGATTCAAGAGCGAAGCAAAGGAATTCAAAGTAAATAATAACACAAGTTCTTAATGATACTTAATTTGGGCTAGATAATTGGTGTGAGCGTAGAAATATTTATCCCTACTAATATTATAAATGCGAAAGTAACTCTGTCTGTCTGTCTGTTAAGCTTTCACGTCTAAAGCACTGAACCGATTTTAATGAAATTTGGTACAAATATAGATCTCGGGGAGGGACATAGGCTACTTTTTATCGCGAATAAAAGGTTGAATGGGTTGAAATAGGGGATGAAAGTTTGTATGGAAGTTCGACATGGCGGACGCGACTTTTTGATATAATATCAATATGGGTATCATTTTCGTGGTTTTCGGGGGTCCTGATTACGAATACAACATCTTTTTTGAAATCCAAGATGGCGGACGTGACTTTTTGATATAATATCAATATGGGTATCATTTTCGTGGTTTTCGGAGGTCCCGATTCCGAATTCAACATCCATTTTGAGATCCAAGATGGCGGACACAACTTTTTAATAAAATATCAATATGGGTATCATTTTCGTGGTTTTCAGCAGCCCAGATTCCAAATACAACATCTATTTTGAGATCCAAGATGGCGGACACAACTTTTTAATATAATATCAATATGGGTATCATTTTCATGGTTTTCGAGGGTCCCGATTCCGAATGTGACATCTATTTCGAGATCCAAGATGGTGTTTGCGACTTTTTGTTATAAAATCGACATATGTATCATTTTCGACGTGTTTGTCCACGAAAACCACGATTGGATTTCAAAAAAGATGTTGTATTTGTAATCAGGACCCCTGAAAACCACGAAATTGATACCCATATTGATATTATATCAAAAAGTCGCGTCCGCCATCTTGGATCTCAAAAAAGATGTTGTTTTCGTAATCGGGACCACCGAAAACCACGAAAATGATACCCATATTGATATTATATTAAAAAGTTGTGTCCGCCATCTTGGATCTCAAAAAAGATGTTGTATTTGTAATCAGGACCCCTGAAAACCACGAAATTGATACCCATATTGATATTATATCAAAAAGTCGCGTCCGCCATCTTGGATCTCAAAAAAGATGTTGTTTTCGTAATCGGGACCCACGAAAACCACAAAAATGATACCCATATTGATATTTTATTAAAAAGTTGTGTCTGCCATCTTGGATCTCAAAATGGATGTTGAATTCAGAATCGGGACCCCCGAAAACCACGAAAATGATACCAATATTGATATTATATTAAAAAGTCACGTCCGCCATCTTGGATCTCAAAAAAGATGTTGTATTTGTAATCAGGACCCCTGAAAACCACGAAATTGATACCCATATTGATATTATATCAAAAAGTCGCGTCCGCCATCTTGGATCTCAAAAAAGATGTTGTTTTCGTAATCGGGACCCACGAAAACCACAAAAATGATACCCATATTGATATTTTATTAAAAAGTTGTGTCCGCCATCTTGGATCTCAAAATGGATGTTGTATTTGGAATCGGGGCCGCCGAAAACCACGAAAATGATACCCATATTGATATTTTATTAAAAAGTTGTGTCCGCCATCTTGGATCTCAAAATGGATGTTGAATTCGGAATCGGGACCCCCGAAAACCACGAAAATGATACCCATATTGATATTATATTAGAAAGTCACGTCCGCCATCTTGGATCTCAATATATTTTTTTTTTAATCGGGACCCCCGAAAACTACCAAAATGGTACCCTGATATTCTATTTAAAACTATCCGTCAAAAACTTTGGTGTGGCTTTTCCGTTTCATCGAATTTTCAAATTACGATGTACCTATCGTATAAAAAGAAGTTTCACTTCAAAATCAGAAGTAGTATTCATGTTTTATTTAAATTACCTGGTTTTGGGGTGACGAGATTTTAGTGACCACACCAATTTTTAGTAGTGTGCGTGTATCTGTGTGTAAGCGTTAGCACACATAACAATTTTTTTGCGTCAGTTTTGAAGCGGCATATTGTATGGAACTATCCTTCTAGTATGTTCTTATTCTAAGCCTACAACATAGTGCACAGGGTCTAAATTTCACGACTTGTGACTCACTGCTTCTAGAATTTTTATCAGTATAGTAAGGCACTGACTTCAATCCAGGCGAGTGCCCTCCCAACAGAGACACACAGGACTGTCAGATTACGACTTTATTCCATTCTTTCGTTTCTAATTACGTCATAAGCTGACGTGCCAGGGTGTAAGCTGATGCTGTTAATACTAATGTAATGGCAGCTAACTTGAAAATATAAAAAAAAACCCTTACCACCAACCCAAGCGAACACATCTCCCCTGGGAATTGAACACGGGATCTTTGCATCTAATGCCGGTAAGCAAGCCTCTAGACCGCGGAGGCGGTTAAGTGCGGTCGCACATTATAAGAAATTTCTAACAGAAAAATTCTGACGCTCGCCAGATGCACATGACAAAGACTGTTGTGGCGCGCTGTCCTCTACAAAGACATTTAACCGTCAACTTTTGAGCCCGGTCGTGTTTCATCTGTATTCTTATGTAAACGGACATTGACCAACATAGATACACTATTAGTCTTAGCACTATTGTATTGTGTAATTAAAAAGAGAAAAATAAAACAGACGCGAATATCTGCGGGTCCTAGTACAAAATCTATGGCAAACAACGCCTTCCGCCATTTCTAACAGAAAAATTCTTACATCCGGCTGAAGTCCGATGTGCATAAGAAGCGGACGATCGTTTAGAATGTATCTAACAGTTTGCGAGATCTAATACAAAATATGCACCGAGTGCCTTCCAGCGAGCGTTAGAATTTTACTGTTAGAAATTTCTTGTTAACTAAAACTGACAGTAAACTCACCCTGCACAAAGCGACGCCTGTATCCAGCCTGTCCAAGAAGTTGTCAGCGTTGATCCGCAGCTCCGGGTAAAGGATGGTCAGCCACTCGGCCAGATCCTCCTTCATAGCATACAGGTACTCCTCCGAAGACTTGAAGGGCCGGAACGGCCGGGCTTCAAGAAGCACTGCGCCTGCCGCCGCCATTTTTATGTCTGGGCTCTCACGTGGGCATTACTGGTTCTGGAAAGATGGAGATGAATGTTATTCTAAGGCCTTTTTATTAACTTTCGAATGCACCTTCATCTAACTTTATGGTAAGTGAAGAGACGACCGGAAGTTGAAGCGACCTCCCCAGAAATTCCTACCACCTGGCAACTGTCCACATTTTCACTGTCGAATCAAAACTTTGGAACTCTTAACGACTAAACACCCCCTATTGCCTAGTGCCAAAATGTGCTATAAGACTATTGAAATCAGCCGCCTCAGGAGAGGGGTAAGTGCACACGCTGAACTAGACATGTAGACTAGGGCATATGCGCGGAAGGCGAACGGACCCCCTA
The DNA here is from genome assembly GCA_955850985.1 of Elophila nymphaeata. NCBI lineage: Eukaryota > Metazoa > Arthropoda > Insecta > Lepidoptera > Crambidae > Elophila > Elophila nymphaeata. Next base: position 18,765,964 of record OY039088.1, on the reverse strand, counting down.
GCGAACTAGGCGAACGGGCCGAACGCATAAATGTATAGGGGTGTTGTTCTCGTAGTGGCAGAAAGCCATGGGATGGATGGATCAAATGCGTGTGGACAATCCAACCAAGGAGATGATATTAAAGAGTCTGGCTGATGAAACATACATAAAATATATTCACGCTTATAATCCAAAAAGAGGTTGAGCAGAGCTTAAGGTAACATTTGGTTACCCACAAAGCCACATCGGGCAGTATAGGCTATACAGTACTCCAAAATAGTGACATGTTGCCAGACTGTCGCCTACATTAAAGGGTCATCCAACCCAAAAGCAAACTTAACCTTCAGTGAACCAGCAAACAAAAACCAGATATATCTTTTATCTACTATACATGTATATCTTCAAAGGCCGTAGCTGATAAGTGTATCAGCTCGGAAAAGGAACGGAAGCATATCGCCTCTTTTTACTATGAAAAGGAAAAAAAAATATTTACTATGCGCTATGGTTCGTAGCCGTTTCGTAGCCGCTATTCCGTAGCATCCATCAAAAAAAAATGCGTTACATTTCTGAGCTGATAAGTGTGCAACGACCTTTGTAAATCTCTCTAAAGAAATCTTGCGATAAACTTTCATAACATTCAAATTGTGTGATGCAATAAATTTATGGGTTTGATTAAATTTTAAGTTTATTTTCTACTTTTTAGAGCACGAGAATAAAAGCTTGTTTTTAAAAATGCTTTTTAACGTTAAGTTATTTTTTAGTTCTTCTTTTAAAGTAATGGCGTTCGCGACACATAAAGATAACGTATTTTGCCAATATCGAGTGATAATGTACTTAGTAACTGTACTGTAACTGTAAGATTGAATTAACAATGGAGTCTCTCAACACGTGCTTTTACAACAAGAACTCGTGAAAAACTCCTATTTTTTGTATTTATTTATTTTAGTAACTTTATTCAAATTCTTCTCTGTAAACTCTTTCATTAAGGAAGTACACAAAAAATAACTGGTCCACCATATTGTATTTAAAATGACGTCATATAGCTAACCATGCATCCGAAATACCTATGCAAAATTTCATTACAATCGGTTGAGGAAAACTGCTTTAAAATTCAGTTACAAGATTTGACCTGAACTTACATACATACTTACAAACATTGAAGGTTAAATTAAAACTTTTAAATATGACGACACACTAAGTAACTCAATCTCTAATAAACGCAGTAGCGATTCACCAATTAATTAATTGCGAGGATCTTCAAAATATTAATTGATACGAATCTCAGTTGAATTGGTGTCTGGACAAGTTATCTGCCAAACGGCTAAGTGCCTGAATTGAGGGATCAGACGTTGACAGCCGGTGTCAAATGAAACTGACAGCCCGGATTGGTATCGCTATGGCGGGCAGCGAATTTTAATTTCCTGTTGTTTAGAGTTATTTTAATTACGATTTCTTTATCCATAAGAAGATTAATCTATACCAATATTCTAAAGCTGAAGAGTTTGTTTGTTTGTTTGAACGCGCTAATCTCAGGAACTTCTGGTTCGAAAAGTAAAAATTCTTTTTGTGTTGGATAGTCCATTTATCGAGGAAAGCTATAGGCTACATAATAACAAACATTAACGCGAGCGAAGCCGCGGGCGATCACTAGTTTCTAGATAAAGAGAGAGAGTAAGACTGAAGTAAAGCTGGAGACTGTGTGAATGATGATATGGCAAAGAATGGTGTTCTTTTTTATAAAAGGTCAACGATCCCATTCCACCTGAGGGAAAGCAGAAGTTATATCCTAATGCAAATATAGCTACTGTGAGAGATAATGTTAACACTCGCCTTGTTGACCTGCAATGTGTTTCTTCACGCCTCTTTTGAAGGAGGACACGTGTGCGACCAGTGAATTTCATGACCTGATTGTGCGTGCGACGTGATTTGCCAAATTTCTTCATTCTCGTTGGAATGGTAGCCACCTTGTAGCCACAGTTTGACGGTGGCAATATCAAAAAGTTGAGATGAAACAAGAAATTAGAAAAACTGGAAGCCACGCTAACAATAAAAAAATGTGTGCGTGTACTAGTGTACACACGTAAGAAGTGAAACTTCTTTATGGCCTTACATAGACATGAATACAAAAAAGATGGCGCGTAACCGAAAAATGTGTCGGTAAATTTTTTTCCAACGCCGATAAAGAAGTTTCACTTCAAAAAGTGAAGACAGCTTTTCGAGCCCAAGTAACCTTTGAATGTTTCAGTTTCCTATCTGTCTCTTTCTAACTCCAGCAGAAGTAATATGATGACGTACGTATGACTTCACGTGACCGTCTAATACGTGTGCTCTAGTGCTTAGAAAGAGACAAATAGGAAATAAGCGGTTTCAAGGTCAAATTTTTTGACTTTACTTTTTTATTGGTAGTGTGGCTTCCAGTTTTACCTATTAATTTCTTGAGATGAAAGAAGAAAACATAATAAGCCAACCACGAATATCATTGGTAGCAGGGTAGGCAAATAATGATAACGGAAACGTAAAACCATCAAATCTCCTATCAATTGTAACATTTCGCATCTACATAAAAATGTGCTTCGTCAGTCTATCCGTGTATTCAGTTGGTTCGTTTACCGGCACGCTTGGGTGGCAAAAGGCGTGACGATTCACTAATTGCGCTTTCGCGAGGACCTGGGTTCGGAGACCGGCAGAGCTCATTCCTACTAGCAATATATCATATGAAGAGCACATAATATAATTGTTTCAGTATACTACAAACTCTGATTGATTTTGTCAACCAACCCTCAAACATTGGAGACTTCAATAGAAACGAACCAATCACAGATCTCTTTTCAACGCAATGGCCTTGAATAGAGCGTTGATTGATTCGTTTCTTAACCAAGTGTCGAGTGATCTCATAGTAATGTTTATGAATACGGGTGTTTGACTCCTGATGAGGCCTATGACAGTGGATATCACTAGGTTGACATGATGATGACTACAAAATAGATTCCCTCAGGATAGCGATAGTAAAATTTTTTTTCAACGCGACCTAACGATTTAGAAAATTAATTTAGTTGGTGTCATATTTGTGACCTTTTGGTTATGACATTTAAAAAAAATCTAAATAAAGCTACCTACTTATATCTTTTTAAATTGTTTGTCCGAATAACATAACAACATCGCTGTCTTTAAATAGCAAATTAATCATTTATCTAGTAATCTGTGGTTAACGTTGCTGGCTGTAGGTAATCACTTACAAATAAAAAAATTAATTAGGTTTAGGGCTTTCCTCATATTCTATGACGGGGAAGCTCTTCATATTGCATGATGTTAAATAAGTAAAATAATTATCCAATTATCTATCAGAAATGAAGAACGTGTTTGATAACGGAGAAATAAACATAATGATTTAAATATTTTTGTAAAACGACGTAAGCAGCTACCGGACACGTCTTAATGGATCCAACTTCACCCATGTCATCGCTTACCATCAGGTGAGTAAAACTTCCCCGTAAAACATAAAATTATTATTAACAACTAGTTTCGGATTAGTATAAATTATAGCCTAAATGTTATTCTGATGTATGAGCTATATTATTGTACAGATTAATTAAAATCCCTTTAGTACTTTTAGCGTGAAAGAGTAACAAACATCCACTTAAAATACATCCATACAAACTTTCGCGTTTTAAATATTACTAGTGGTCGCTCGCGTCAATGTCGGTTAGATTATAGCCTATAATGTTATTCAGATGTATGAGCTATACGTTGTCAAGTTTCATTAAAATACGATCAGTAGTTTTAGCGTGAAAGAGTAACATATGCACATACATCTATACAAACTTTCACGTTTATAATATCAATAGAATAAGGATATATTTTTCATAGTTAGATTGACTACGCGCTACGAAAAATTTCGTAACGACTCTGTCACATCGATTAACCAAAGCTTAGGCAACAAGCAAAAAACACCAGTATCTATATCCAAAGCCACCGACCGCAGATATAATTGATATGTCAAATGGATGCCACATGTCGACATCAATGTTAATTCACACATATCGTACGCATCATTTGTCGAGTAAATCGGCGAGCGATTAAAAAGAAAACCAGATACCATCATCAGCTCGTCAGCGTGCCCGATGGTACGATTCGATTCGGTTCAAAGATCCGCGAATCGATTAGAGTTATGTACAGTTGTGGTGAAATTACTTTAATTAACAACATAAGTATATTTCTAACTTATAACTATTACGCAGCAGCTGTCGCTCGTTCACACATAGGTAAAAGTCATCAATTTGTTTTTTGGAACCTGTGCAAAAGAAATATATAATGTTCATGACGATTGCAACAATTAACTAATTGCAAGGTTGAAATGGACGTTTCGGTGACAACGCGTACGCAAGTACTCCGATTCCGAAACGACCCCACAAAGGCCTTAGGAGGATACCAGTGGGTTGGAGTGGATAGGACCGGCTTCATTGTCAAGGCGTCGCGTCGGAGAGTCCCACACACGCTGCATCATCTGGCCAACGTTCCAATACGGTTTGAAAATTCATTTTACATTGTCATAAAAAATTCGGTCATAAAGGTTCATACTTGTAAGGGAAGCAACCAAATAATATAAATATTCATCAGCGCTTCGAAATGCATTTAAAGTTAGAAATCCTAAGTCGAAATCAAAATTAATATCAAGACGATATTTATTTTAATTGTCTTTGCTTAGCGCAACTTAGGTACTTTTAAATAGTCAAAATGGAAAGATGAAAGTCATAGACAACAACTCAATTCAGAGGCAAGAAAAAAGAAAGAGTAGAGACTCCAAACAGTCTTGGATGGTCTCACACGATAACAAATGTTGGGGAAAAAAGTATCATCATCATCAACAGCTCATATAATGTCCCCACCTCGGGCTCGAGCCTACCCCACATTAGGGGCGATCAGGCCTTAGTCTACCACGCTGACCAAGTGCGGGTTGGTCGACTTCACACACAATCTAAGAATTTTTACATAGAGGTGTGTCAGGTTTCCTCACGATGCTTTCCTTCACAAAAGCGTCGAATAAACGTACAATGAATTCAAAATTTGAAAACACATTGGTACGTGGCGGGGTTCGAACGCGGTGCCTACGCACTACGCCACCGACGCTTCCGGCAAAAAAAAATATATTAATTTATCTAAACGTTTGTTCACATTCTTTATTGGTCCATATGATTTTGCAGAAACCAATTTTAGTGCTTGACTGTACTCATATTAGTTTCGCAAGGTTTCTCTGGTGTAAATGATTAATATACGTTAGATCTGCCACGCCTAGTGCAGGGATGTTGGTACTGTTCTTACGAAACTTTTCTTTAAGCGACCCACGCGTTACACAATATTAATCAAATGCTTCTAGCGTTCAAGAACAATCGCAAATTGTAATTACCATAAAGTAAACACTGACTTCTTGAATATACTTACTAAATACATGCATAGGTACAGGCAGAATTATTAGATTAACACTTTAGCACCTTGTCATAATAATCATTACCTACTTAAATATAACTACTTACAGAAGTTATTTACTGAATCTGCAGAAAAGTTAAAAGTTTTAGATTGCACGGCACAGATTTCAACGCCAACTACTATATGAACGTAACATAATCCAGAGTTTATAATAGCATTGCCTCTTAAGTTACACATTCAACGGTAAGAGAGTAATCGACCAAAATATTGATTTTCGTATTACATAATATGCGTGTATCACCAACATTAACCTCACGGAAGAAATTCAAAGAATAGAAAGCGAAAAAAAAAATATCACTAATCGCTGCGTTGATTTGATTTCATAGTATTTACAGATAAGTGAACATTATTTTCAAATACTTTTGATTGGCACGATTCCTAAATATATGTCAAATGGGCTTTTATAAAATTTATAAACGACGTAACAAAGAAACACAAAACGTGAGGAAATTCTGTGATCATAACTAAAATTTCATAAAAGTTCTCTTGACTTAGTTTAAAACAAGCAACAAATTAAACCACCACCTTACCAAAATCTTAGCCATATCAAGAGTGTACATGTAATGTCAAGATAACAAGTCCCTCAGAGGATTCTGGGTGAACCTCGCTTCTATTTTTGGCCTTATAATCGCTTACTATTTCCTAAAAGAACGAAGCTTAGGCATAATCTTTTTTATATCTATTTAGTTAATAGATATAAAAAATTGAGGAGTAACATTTCAATATTTATTTATTTATATGATATTAAAAATTCGTCATCATTTACACTTTCTGTTTTTGTTTAATTTGAAGTGTGCGTAATCTTTACTAGGTGGTAGACCCATATGTAGGGTCGTCTGGGTAGGTCCACCGCCTTTCTTATTTCTGCAGTGAAGCAGTTTGCTGTATTTGGATTGACGGGAAAGGTAGCCCGTGTAATTACTGGGCATGGAAGGCATATCACCTTAGTCCCCTGGATGACAACGCACTTGCAATGTTAAGTGATTTACTCTTAATATCGTAAGTGTCTATAGGCGACGGTAACCACTTAAGACCAGGTCGGCCGTAAGCTTGTTTGCCATCTTGTGTTATATAAAAAACACCTTTTTTTTCTTCTGCTATACACTCATTTTAATCTACAATCATCTCAACATTAACCCTTTTCATACATCATATCATATAACCTTATTTTATTCGGTCTACCTCTTTCCCATCTAAACACATTCATCATTGCGACTTTTTTGAAATAAATATAAGTAACACGTTAATAATATTGAGAATGCGACAATTACAATGATGAATCATTAATCCTTTCATTTACATTAATTACAATTAATCGCAGGCGGAAAAAGTAAAGCGGAAGGAATGGTCGGAATAATTAATAAAAATTATCATTAGGAATCTGTCCCAAGCCGCTGTCACGGCTGCTGACAAGGTTGGTCAGCGCTGGAACGGAACTGTCAGCGGTGATTGCTATCGGCGAGTTTTGAATAATAAAAATCATATATTTATCGACGTATTTATAACGTAATTATGGGTCGACAACATGTGCTTGAATGTTGTAGTTATTAATGCGAATTAAATGGAAACTAGGTGGTAGACCCATATGTAGGGTCGTCTAGGTAGGTACCACCGCCTTTCTTATTTCTGCCGTGAAGCAGTTCACTGTGTTTCAGATTGAAGGGAAAGGTAGCCAGTGTAATTACTGGGCATGGAGGGCATATCAACTTAGTCCCCAGGATGGCAAACGCACTTGCGGTGTTAAGTGATTTACACTTAATATTGCAAGTGTCTATAGGCGGCGGTGATCACTTAACATCAGGCGGGCCGCAAGCTTGTTTGCCATCTCGTAACATAAAAAAAACAGTCAAAAAATAAATAGATAGATAGATACTTCTGTATCTATTTCTCGAGCTGACTTTGATATCGATGAATCCGTTTTTCTAGAGTAAGGGTGTAGCAAAGGGCGACCAGGATTTAGAACATTTTCGACTGATTTAATATGGAGCCAGGACTTTTTGAGTGTTTTCTATGGAATGGTTCTATGGAACTTGGTATAATTTCAAGAAACTTACAAAAACGCTTATACCCAGTCATGACTTATCAGCAGACAGACAACCTAGGCGATCGTATATCGATCAAATCAAAACCGTTTTCAAATAGGGCAGGTCAAAAGCTCTTGAAATCACCACTCATCCATGAGGACTGTGAATACTGTGATGAAAGTAGATGAAGCGAAATAAATATGTAAGGATCATAGTATGTGGAAACACGTGATCTCTGCTTACTCCTATGGGAAACATGCTTGACTTTATGTAGGTATATGTATAAACGACAAAAAACACAATCTAAATAAAAAATAGTATAAAAAAGCTTTTTACATACAAGCTTTTGTTATATTCTTGTTAATAAAAAGAATTAAAAATGTAAATGACCACACCTTCCAGCTCTATCATCAGATCAGACCCTGGTAACCATATTAAAACAAAGTACTAGTAAAGACATATCAAAGGAGCCGAAACTCGATGGGGTTGCGTCTTTTCATTACTAGAGCTCCTATGACCACCTTCCAGCTCGAAACCATTGAGAGACAATCTACTCGTCAAGACGATTCAAACGAGCCCAAACTCGATGAGGCTGTGTCGTTTCATTGCGAAGTTCCTATGGCCACCTTCCAGACCATCAGGACACCACCATGTCATCATAATATTGTATTGTCACGCGATTTACACATAACATACATTGTATGCAAAGTTTCAGCTCAATCGGTAACCAGTAAGTGGATCTTATTTAATTTGCAAGATTGTAAAAAGGCGATTTGTAAAACTCAAACTCAAATGTCTTTATTCATTTAGGTACAATTTGTACCCACCCTTATTAAAGAAGTTTGATGCTATCGGTTCAAGAGTCTACCAGAAGGCCTTAAGTTCGATGTTTCCAAATCCCGACATAAATGATGAAGAGAGCATGTGTGGGCTTTTGCTATTAATAAGTCTTGGCAAATAGGATTTACTGATATCAGTTTCAGTTTCTGAAATGAAATGACATGAAAAAGCTCTTTATTTAAATGGACTTTGCTAAGGACTTTTAAATCGTCCTACCCTACCACCATTTCGGGACGAAATAATTATTTTACTTAAATAATTATTAATATGCTGAGATGGAGAAGAAAGGGCGAAAGAAACTCCACAGTTTACAATTTGGAAATGATTTCAAGACATCATTACAGGTCAATAGATATAGTGCTTAAATATATTATATTTCTTACAAAAAGCAGCATCCAAACCAATACAGGAGACAATAAATAATTACACCAGCTTTTGCGAATTTATCACAGAAACTGATTTCAATCAACAGAGGTCATTGATCGGTCAGTATGGATACAATGTTACCAGTAATTTGTAAAAACCGTGCTTAATCTCCAGGTGTCAAGGACCTGTTGCAAAAAAAAATCACAGCGAATCGAATTAGTTACTTGTTTTAATTAGATACCAGTTTCTTTTATTTTAAATATAAAAGTAGTTTGTTTTTTTTCTTAAAAAATGTTTATGCAATCGGCATTGAGTTATAGTTTTCGTAACTAAGATTTAAGAAATATAATTTTATAAAATAAGACCTCATTTACTTAAAAGCAATTAGTTATTAATTCCATAAAACAAGTTCTTAATGATACTTAATTTGGGCTAGATAATTGGTGGTGTGAATTAGTCATTGTATTCTTCAACTTCGTAGTTATCAACAAACTAAAAGAATCTTTATAATCAACTCATCGAAAACACCAACCCAAGACTTATCCAACGTTTTTCTCTCCAAAACGACATCGAACTCACAATTTATAATTTGCGGCATAGACACAGAGTCTACATAATTATTATGTCGATTACCGAATTATTCACTTTTAAACTTTCGCGTTGCATGATTAATACGAGTAAAAACGGGAATTAACGCGATAAAATTACCTTTTAAATGCCTGACGTTTTAGCCGGGTTGCACCGACCGTGGTCACAGGCATTTAAAAGGTAATTTTATCGCGTTAATTCCCGTTTTTACTCGTATTTACCGAATTATTATTTTTTATTATTTTCATCAAATATGCGACGTAAATGCAATAAACTTTAATTGAACCCTTCCAAAGCTTTATCGCACAACCAAGAAATTAAAATCGGAAAAGGTACGCCTGTTTTTAACCCCCTACGCAAAAAGAGGGGTGTTATAAGTTTGACCTGTCTGTGTATCTGTCTGTGGCATCGTAGCTCCTAAACGAATGGACCAATTTTGATGCGGTTTTTTGTTTGAAAGCTGATCGATAAATTTATGTCGAAGTTAGATAAATTTTTTATTTTTTTTTACTGTGAACGCTACCTATTGGCGGCTACGAAACGTAGCGCATCGATTCTTTTCCTATTAAAAAGAGGTGTTCAGAGTTGATAAGTGTGTTACGACCTTAACAATCTTGGGTCATTCAGAAGAGGCGTATATAAGCACCTTGCAGGTCAGCAAGGCAAGGGTGCTTAGTGCGACGCTACATCGTCTCTCGCACTAGATTTGCTCAACTTCTGCTAAAAAAACTTACAAGAAAATCACACATGTAATAATTCTCTCTTAAATTACTAACGGATTCTACTACGAATTGTTACAAATACATATTTAATTTATCGTGTAGCAACATGCATCAGTTATTCTAGGTAAACCTTGTAGGCTTGCGTCGTTATACGAGTAACGATTATAAAGTAACTATTAGAAATGGCTTAAAAATAAACATGAGACAATTGCCAATTGTCATACGATGCCTTTAACCTTGAGTTACAATTGTTACCAAAATGGGTCACGAATATTTTGCTTATAATGTTAAGTTATATTTCATTCAAGCTCTATGATTCGATTCGCATTAAGCCCTGACTTTGACTTTATGATGCATAGTCATCATCATCCTCATTAAACCATATCACAGGGACTTAGAACAGTATACCAAGAACAGTAATACGTCTTCATACAAACTGGCTGCTATCCATTAGAATGTGTGCGTGCGTACTCGGCGCCGTGTACGCACGCACTGTGACGCACACATTGACATAAAAATATGGAGGCATAAGGTGGTCTCGGTGTGATCGCGCGTTTTTATGTCAAGGCTAATAACTCGCAGACAGCCCGCCGATAAACTACTGTTCTTGGTATACTATGTTAAAACCTTAGTTCGATTGTGGTATCAATCAGTTCAATAAAAAAAATATATTTATAATCAAATTTCTTAATGGGCTCTTGGAGCCCTCGTAGAATTTTTGATTTCACGAGACTTACGTCAAGTTTTTTGTGTCACCCTAATAAATACCTCTACTAACAGTACCTATTATTTTCCATTGAAGGAAGGCTTGGGTAGGCTTTTATTTATTACATGCGTACTAAATGTTGCCGCAATATCAATTACACACGAAAACGTTTTAGTACTGCATAACTTGATTCGTTCTTAGGACATTGTGTTAAGGATCACTCTCCCAAATCTTAGTTACCCGCGATATGCTACCCACAGTACCGTCAGCAACGAAACAATGGATCGGTGGTTACGCAACTCACACGCTTCGCTGACTTCCGTTGTCATACATGTACAGATAGCAAATAAATTGCTAATAATTTCATTTTACTGAAAAAAAAACAATCATTGTCTTTCCTGTCAAATTAAATAATTACATAATGATTGTTAGCTGCGAGTTTGTTTAAATAATTAATTGAGTAATTATCTCTATGGTTGAAATATTTTATCCCGTAATTATTGCTAGCTGTAACTTTGACCATAATGAAATAGAATAATTATGGAAAACAGTGTCTAATTTTATCTCATAAAAAACAAAAAGAGATACAAAAGTAAATTATATTCCAATATTATAATGTATTTTGGTAACAGCAAGATAACGTTTTAAAATTTTGTTAATAAATGTATATTTTTTTATTAATATTATTGATTGTGGTTTGTTTTCCCGTTTAAAGCAGTATCCTGCTAATAATAAAACATTTACGAATAATGTTTTATATCGTATATAGCAGTATTCTGCTAATAATAAAATCGTATTAGCAGTATTCTGTTAATAATAAAATATTATTTCTAAAGTAATTGGAGTAGGATTATAAGTAAGTATCTAATTCTACATTTTTTTGCTTATCTTTACGTCCAAATACACTCTCTATCTAAACTAAAACAAGTGTATAAGTTTTTGATTTCACATTACACACACATAACACTATGATAAATAAATAAAAAAATTAGGAGCGATTAGGCCTTAATCAACCACGCAGACCAAGTGCGGGTTGGTCGACTTCACACACAACCTAAGAATTTCTTCATAGGTGTGTGCAGGTTTCCTCTAGATGTTTTCCTTCACCGTAAAAGCATCGATTAAACGTACATATGAATTCAGAATTTGAAAACACATCGGTACTGGCGGGCATCAAACCAGTGCCTCCCGGGTGGGAGACGACGCTCTTACGCACTACGCCACCGACGCTTTTCTTGGTCTTTGATTTCGTGTAGTAAAAATTACAGACCATAATATATACCCGCTTCCATTGCTTTTTTCCCACAAAGAACACCTGTATTTAATGTAAATTAGACGCCACGGTGTAACATACGTAAATACAAACATACATACATACATAGACTGCTAAAATCATTACCCTTCCGCAACACATTACCAAATTTCTTTTACTAAATGGCAACTGTCGATTTTTCGCAATGCTTAAAATTATAGCCACTAAGTTTAATTAACACACTGAGGGTATTCACTGGTTGGTTTAATTACTGTTACATAAATTATTGTGCTACGATACCATTAAAACAATTAGAATAACCACGTCTCTTTTATTTAAGAATTCAATAAATATTAAGTTACTAACTAGATATCTATTGCTTTGTTCTATGCGTGCAATGTTTTATCAAAATTTCAGTATTATTGTTACATTATTATTTTGAGATTGTGATGCCGGCAGCGTAGAATAGCATCCACCGCATATCCTCCAACGGGTGTTCTAGAAGGCGACTACTCGAGCAGCAAAGGGGTATTGATCACCTTATACTTTGTCTATCAATCCGCATTGGGCAAGCGTGGTAAACTACAGCCTAAACCTTCTTCGGTGACAAGGAGAAGCCTTGTGTCCAAGCAGTGGGTAGACTTAGAAAGGTTGTTATAATGATTTTGTTTTATTGCAAAAGAAAATATATGTTACCGTAAATGTGATTACTATGGTTATCATTAATAATTACCGGTAATTATTAATACTTACCTCGTGATTTGGTAAATGTGATGATAACTGTGGTGTAGTGGGTGCCTAAAACACTACTCTCCCAAAAACATTGCACTCCGCCTGGTCATAAAAAAAATAACCCTAACCTACCCATAACTCAGACACAGGGTACGAAAGGATAAATCAATAAAGTTTGATAATTATTAATGATAACTGGTAAAAGTAAATAATTAAATGCCTTCAATTTTGGTAATTATTAATAATTTTCAATTAATCACATTTACCCTAATATATACACAAAGTCGCGAGCAGAACGCAAGTTGTTATTTAATAGAATAGAATAATATTTATTGTTACAAAACAGGCGACGTGCTTACATATACATAAAAAAGATACAATCTAGAAATTAAACTAAAAATAATTGAAAAAGAAAATAAAAAAGTGTTTGGGCCATAAAAGTGATCGGACAGCGCTGGTCATAACAATGAGGTCCACGCTCAGCTTGTTGCTATGTATAAATTTTATACGAAACTTATTTGTTGAACATTAATAAATTTCGTATTTTCGTGCTAACCGTACCGGCCACTTTAGTAGGCTAATCTGTCGTCAGAGGCGCATCGTCCACTAACACATTAGGTTCTATAAATGCGACACAGATTATTTCGCACTCGTGCCTCTGTAGTTATAAGGTTCTTGACATCACACCCTCCCTCTCTACTACCTGCAGAAGAGAGAGACGGAAAACAAACTATCAAATTATTTTTATCTATATATCAGTCCACGTCTGCGTTTGCTACAAAAAGTTGAATATCTTCGGATTTTTTATGGCTGCTTTTACCAAAACGGGTATATTTAATTTAGGAAAAGGAAAATGACATAAAACTACCTGTATAAATATCAAATTAGATATTTATACAGGTAGTTTTATGTCATTAAGTTTTTATCTGTTGAAACTGCCGTTAATATAAAGATTTTTCCTACAGATCAGAATTAATTTCATGTTTTTTATCGTACAAGATAGCGATTAAGGACGATATTTTGACAGTCACAAAAAAATTAACTGCCTCTCCCACTTAGTATAATAATTAAAAGATAATAAACCGAGCTACTAAGAATGTGTAACAAAATTATTTTTCACGTCTCCAGCACCAAAAGACCTTTTTTGCTTCGTAAAATCTCGAAGGAAAAACGCTTTTTGCTGCGAGCTCTGAACAATACTGTAACGTTCAATCAACTTACACAATGGTAGTAATTTTACTTTTATTTTTAATACTATATTTTAGAGTAATACTGTGTATTTAAAAAAAATCTAGTTGTTCTCACCATGGACAATTTTCTCGCTGGAGAAATAAAAAGTTGTATGTTTCACACGAGAGCAATTTTTTTTGTCTCGTACCTTTAAATCGCTTGCTGTGCTCAGTAGTCTATTTATGAATCACTCGCTATGCTCCTGATTTAATTCTAGAATACTTCGCGGGTTCGTGATTTAATATATTACTCGCAGCAAAAACTAACCTTGCTCACTTGTTGAACAAATAACTAGTTTTTTATGTAAAGTGGTTGGCAGACCAGAATCTGACTTGTCTGGTGGTAAGCAGTCACAGTAGCCTATAGACGGTTGCAACACTGGCGAGACACTCGCGCGCTGACAACCGTAGTCAGGGGACTACGGTTGTCAGCGCGCGAGTGTCTCGCGCGAAGGTCGCCAGAGCTCCACGTGGTAGGGACCCTTCCCTACCACGTGGAGCTCTGGCGACCTTATTCACCAACAGAAACGCAACATCACAAAATTGCGAAAGCAGCGATGCAAACGTGATATAGTCGATGTACTCGCTATGTAATGTTCAACTTTCAGTCTGCTTTTCCACCAGAGATATGCTATGCAGCCATGCTACGACATTCCACCATTTCCACTAATGTCAATCTGTGCGGCGTAACGAGTAAGCGTGGCCCCACACTAGCCGGTCGTTCTTTGCTACCTAGAAAAGACCATAAAACCAGAAGGCAAGAATGCAATGCAAAATGTACTACCCATCACACACCTCCCGGTGTGAAACTGAAAGAACGCCCGGTAAGCAAGCAATGGGACCACGCCCCTCGGCGATTTTGCTTCATTCAGTACGCCAGTAGCTGTGCTCCTGCGTGGACTCGTGGCAGAGTTGCGAAAAATGGCGGGATCGACAGAATCTCTTATTTTACATATCCAAAAATTCCCGTGTTTATGGGATAAGCAGGATGTCCTTTTTTACAGACTTTTAAAAAAAAGGACGAGTTCATCATCGTCCATTACGATTTTTTACGTATTATTACAAAGGTACACGAGTACCTCTCTCGGCAAGCGCTAGACTACGACTGAGCGCAGAATAAGAAAGACCGGCCACCGGTGAGAGTGTTACGATGAACCCGCAGTCTTATTAGCGATCTCAAAGTGACAGTCGCAAGTTGTATAATTGTACAATTATTGCTAGCAAAACTTTAATTCGTATTACGGAACGTACATTGCTATGATAGCGCCCCAAGCGGCAACTTAACAAATTAAAAGTGTAATGTCAAGTGGCGCTAGTTGCCATACATTTTGGTCGCAAATGCACTTATCGTGCGACCACTATGCGATTTGTTTCCGTAATACCAAAAAAGCAACCGCAACTAGTAGCAGTCGCGTTGCAATTGTACAATTAGCTACCGGTTGCTATAGTTCGGTAATTGGACTGCCGGTTTTATGGTCTTTTCTAGGTAGCAAAGAACGACCGGCTAGTGTGGTGCCACGGTAAGACGTGCAATGAAGATGCGAGCGATGTAGCTATGCGAGGAAGATGCGCCGCTCGATTAATGCGACGATAGTAATGCTACTAGTGGAGACCTACTACTGGAGAAAAAGTTTTTAGTTGATAAGCTCTTGGTCTTCCTAAGAAATAAATAAAAGAATAGAAAACAAATCAATAGCTCCCATACATAACACGCATCCATAGCATGCACCCGCACGCATATACAACATGTAAATTAAATAACCAACCCTCTGGATACAAGTGGGTTGGGATCGGCTTCTGAATTGATTTGAAAAAAAAACGTTTTCTTTTTTGAAAAAAAAAAACAAAATGTACCCAGAAAATATTGTACCTACTATATTTTCTGGGTACTTTTTGTTTTTTTTTTCAAAAAAAAATCGTTCAGTTCTGCCAACATTAGTGTTGAACTGTCAAAAATTTTATAGTAGCCCCCCGACACAAAAAAAAGACTAAAAATAAAAAAATCTTTCGGCCTTTTAACTTCATTAAAAAATAACCTATTAATATTTTTAACATAAACGGCGCCGCGTCGGGGACCGCTAATCCATACCTCGGCACTATCAATATTCTTTTTATATCAAGTTTGGTTTCATTTTATTTACTTTTCAGTCCCCCAAACGCAGCGACGTTCATCTTAAAAACATTAATTGATTCTTTTAATGAAGTTAAAAGGCCGAGAGATTTTTTTCTTTTTAGGGTTTTTTGTGTCGGCGGGCTATTTAAAATTTTAAATTTTATTTTTATTTCATTCTTTTAAATTACTCGCAGCCTCTAATTCCGATAGATGGCTTAAAATGACATTTTTCTTGAATATTATTAAAGAGAGAGCTGGTGACCTTGAAACGCCTGAACAGATTTTAATGAATAGTAACTATCTCGATTACGTCAGCTTTCGAACGAAAAAAAACCGCATCAAAATTGGTCCACTCGCTTAGGAGCTACAATGCCACAGACAGATACACAGACATACAGACACACAGACACGTCAAACTTATAACACCCCTCTTTTTGTGTCGGGGGTTTAAAATGTCCCCACTTTCCGTTTCTGCTACGAGCAGTACCCACGCGTAATAATTACAAATTATTGCCATTAACATCGAGTACTTTCTCGCAACCGATACGACAGATATTCGGCCTTGCCGCGCGGAAGTCCAGCGGCCTTCAGAGGACGGTGACACCGGTGACATTTCACATACACAAGCGCATGCTTATCAACCATATGTGCTGGTGTAGAGCACTTTCCTTGCAATTAAAACCTATATATATTTGCCTAATAGATGACGTATTTTTTGCTCAATTATTGATTCTGATCGCTCACACAATATGTGATGAATATCGTGTATAGACGCAATTCTTGAAATAGGGAACGTTTCTTACATAGAATAGAAATAATTTTATTCTCACAAAACAAACGACGTGCTACATAAACAATAAAACAAATAAATAACAGAAAGTAAAGTCGCAACTCAGCGCTGGTTTTCAGTGTGGCCCCAGGTGACGTGCGGACGCGAGGCCACTACATCTAACTAACGAATTTATTGTTGTTGTTACCTCAATGAAAGTGATATACCTAAGTAACGCCACCTGAATTTCCCCCTATCACTGTAAAGTGTCAATTCTCTTCCTCCGCAAAGAAAAACAAACATTATCATATTGATTGGCAATGGAGAGGGCTCGGCGTTTCTCTGCGTGATCATAGCAGAAATTATGAGATCCGCAGGAGAACCAAGGTCACCGACATATCCCAAAGAATTGCGAACCTTAGGTGGCAGCGGGCAGAGTACATTGCTAGGTGAACTGACGGCCGTTGGGGTCGAAAGGTTCGAGTGGCGACCACGTACCGGGAGACGCAGCGTTGGTAGGCCCCCCACAAGATGAACGGTCTGGTAAAGGTCACGGGAAGCCGCTGGATGCGGGCAGCGCAGGACCGTTTGGATTGAAGATCGTTGGGGGTGGTTTATACGCAACAGTGAACGTTTCTCGGCTGATGTGATGATGATTATATTATTATTGATTGATTATGGGTAGAGTAGGAAAAAAACACGATCATCATCTCGTGCTAATCTCCAAAACCATAGAACCGATTTTAATGAAATTTTGTTATATTGAGTCTTTCTTGGCCAAATTGAGACTATAGGCTAGTTTTTATCTTGATAAATAGTCCTCAATTATTTGTGTGGTGGTGTATTTCTGTTGGTGAGTAAGGTTGCCTGAGCTCCACGGGGTAGGGAAGGGGACTATAGTTGTCAGCGCGCGAGTGTGACGTCAGTGTTGCAAGCGTCTATAGGCTACGGTGACTGCTTACCACCAGGCAGGCCATAATGCTTGTCTGACAACCACTTAACATTTAAAAAAAGTATGGAATTACAGGAACATGTGGCCGGGTACGTTAGTAATATAATTAATCTAATATATTTTTTCATAATATATGAAACATCACAATATCTTCCGTTATCACGACCTAATTGTATTTTACTTGGAACGCACTGTTTGTTTCCGATAAATTCGTCACCAATCACAACTGCTCGATAAGTTATCGATAAACTATAAAGGGTATTGTTTATCGACTAAATTTATTATTGTTTTTCAGTCGGCAATCAGTTTGAAATATTGCCGCGTTT
The DNA here is from genome assembly GCA_955850985.1 of Elophila nymphaeata. Classification (NCBI taxonomy): domain Eukaryota; kingdom Metazoa; phylum Arthropoda; class Insecta; order Lepidoptera; family Crambidae; genus Elophila; species Elophila nymphaeata. The sequence goes on along the minus strand of OY039088.1, from coordinate 18,747,882 downwards.
CACCATCGGCGTGTGGTTTGAAGTACCTACATCGTCAACAGCTCATATAATGTCCTCACCGAGGGGCTCGAGCCTACCCCACGTTAGGGGCGATTAGGCCTTAGTCAACCACGTTGGCCAAGTGCGGGTTGGTCGACTTCACACACAACCTAAGAATTTCTTCATAGGTGTGTGCAGGTTTCCTCACGATGTTTTCTCACCGTAAAAGCGTCGATTAAACGTACATACGAATTCTAAACTTGAAAACACATTGGTACGTGACGATATCTCGCTCAAGATAAATTGTTTAATATTTGTACATACTATAAACTTTCTTAATTTTAGTAAATAAAAGTTTTAATTAAAAGATATGTAGGTAAATAAAATAAAAAACTAAAACTAAAAACTATTGTATAAAAACTATTGTCTAGTTTTCCAAGAGAGCGCAAACTTTTTTGATTACCTATATAAATACGTTTAATCGACGCTTTTACGGTGAAGGAAAACATCGTGACACACCTGTACACACCTATGAAGAAATTTTTAGGTTGTGTGTGAATTAACCCGCACTTGGGCAGCGTTGTTGACTAAAGCCTAATCGCCCCTAATGTGAGGCAGGCTCGAGCCCCTCGGTGGGAACATTATATGAGCTGTTCATGAATGAATATTTAGATACATATCTTCAATCGCTCTTTACTTCGAACACACTTCAATGGCAAAACGAAGGCATTCAAACTGATTTTCAGCTGAAAAGCAATAAAAATTTTAGTAGTAGTCAATACATAAATTTACACGATAAACAATTCACAATTATTTCTAAGACATTATCGGCATGCCAGTAATTATAACATCTAAGAGCAGGGGCGGCGCAGATGAAGCCATCTCTACCTCGCTGCTACTAAAGGAAGAGTATTTCGGGAACTACTTTCACGCGATATTTTTAACCAAGTATTTTGAAATCATGTCGAGACATCGGACTTTGTCAATATGGTTTGGCTGCGACTGATGTTAGTGCAACCATGAATGAACGCATGATTTTTATCCTACTGTATAATATACAACATGTAAATTAAATAACCAACACCCTGAATACAGGTGGTTTGGGATCGGCTTCTGAGTTGATTTCCATGATTTGAAAAAAAAAAAAGTACCCAGAAACTATTGTACAACATTTTTTGGGTACTTTTAGTTTTTTTTTTCAAAAAAAAATCGTTTTTTTTTTTAAATATTGAAATCAACTCAGAAGCCGATCCCAAACCACCTTTATTCAGGGTGTTGGTTATTTAATTTACATGTTGTATATGTATAATCCTACTAATATTATAAGCGTTAAAGTTTGCATGGATGTATCTGTGTGTTTGTTACTCTTTCACGCAAAAACTACGTAACGGATTTTAATGAAACTTTACAATAATATAGCTAATACATTAAAATAACATATAGGCTATAATTTAACCGACATTGAAGCGAGCAAAGCCGCAGGCGATCACTAGTAAATATTATATGAGAATTTTGGGGCTAATCGTGTAACTGGCAATGAAGCTGGAATATTTTCATGATCCAGGTATTTTTTTTTATAAAAAGGCAAACGACTCCATTTCACCTGATAGTAAGCAGAAGGTGTGTTAAATGAGAGATAAACCAGGAGATAAACTCAGGTGGATATATTCAGCGGATATGGTTATTTCAGTCATCTCCAAAAAGTTATATTGGAACCTTAGTTTATACAGGTATATTTTTTCTTTTTTTTATGTAAACTTAACTTTAATTTGAACTGTAATTATTTCTTTTCTTTCTCACTAATTGTTAATTGCTGTGCTTAACTGTCTTCATGATTTATCATGCTGTCAACACTTTTTAAGGGTAGTACCTAGATCAAAACTTGTAACTCTCAATTTAATGTTATTGTGATAACTATCTGTTTGTTGTAATAAATAAATGAAAAAATACAGCCGCACCAGCCATCCTCTCCTTGCCGACCTGCAAGTTGCTTCTGGACGCATCTTTTGAATGACACAGGATTGTAGGAAGGAGGGGAAATAGTAAATGGAATTCACTGCCAGCACACGGCAGTGAATTAAATTTCTTGATTGTGCGACAAAGAAACGAGTTGCCAAATTTCTTAGTTCGCGTTGGAATGGTAGTCACAGTTTGTCGGTGACAACGTAGACCAGCACGCGTAGTCTTTATGAGGATAGTACGGTGACAAGCGACCATATCTCCATACAAACGGAGATAATGTCTTCCTACCCGTATTTCGTATCCGATGTTAATGATATTTTAGAATGTTTTTAATACACTAAAGCAATATGCCTGTACGATTTCCTTTTTTTTCAAATTCGACATACGTCCAAAGTTATACGATCCGAAAAATCACGATTTGTCATGATGAGAACATAGTTGTAATTACCTATTGATATTTTTCAAAGTACTACGAGTTACTTATAAAACTTTACGTACAGACACAAAATTATATTTCCTGCAGCAATTTTACGTCTTTTCTACAACCTTATTGTAAAAATGTGTTGCACTTAACGTTGCGTTTGTTAAGTACATTCTGGTCGTGACAAATTATAAATTTTTAAATGAGCTATTTGGGAATGATGTACCGATTCCCTTTTAATTTTTCTTTTTATTTTGTTTTTTATTCTCTTTTTTCTGTATTTAATTTTTTTGTTTTGGAAACAACGTCCTTCGTAATGCTGTATGTACATTGTATTTCAAAGTTGTCTATTTAGCTTACGTTGTGAACAAATAACAGAACTGAACTTATTAAGCTCAAAAGTAAGTCATCAATACATTTGACACAAACAGAACAATATAATTGTTTTATTGGTGTAAAACATCCTAAAATATGAAAATATAATGTAAACAAATTGTCTGCAAACTAATAACACAATATTGTGTAAGTTTCTTTGATACAAGGCGCATAGAGCTCTTATCGAGTGTGTTTGTTGTAACAGCAAGATCACAAAACATGAGTTTATTGTTTCGTCAATTTGACTATAGTACCTATTAATTTGAGATTTGACAAATAAGACTTGACAATGTGAATGAAAACTGTAAAGGGAGGATAAAAGTATGTTGACATTCATAAGTGTACAAAATTGACTTTCATAAGTGTAGGTACTAAATGAATAAAGTAATTTTGACTTTGACTTTGACTTTAATCTATTTGATAATATTGTTCTTCTCATAATCACCTAAAAATATTAGTTTCTCACTATAGAAACTAAGTATACATATATGAGAAGGTAGATATCAAAATTATTTTTCACAGTCTGCCGTGGGTCGTATTCAAAATTAGGATTAATCATTTGATGATCCAACATAAAATTAACATGACGAATGAATGGTGTACTTAATCATACAACTCGATTTTTATAAAGGTTGTAATTATTTACAACACTTTTAGTTATATACACACAAGTTTATTTAGTAAGGAAAAACATATCTGACCTAATACGTTGTTAATGAATGAGTTTTGGGGCAAAAACTAAGTTTTTTGTTGTTGTATAGAAAGATTAGTGATGTAAAACAAATATTGTACGATAACTAACTTTAATTTTTAAGTTATAATTATTTTTTATTTGAGAATAATTACACTAATTGCTGAATTCATGAAAAATATTAAAAACGTATTTGTATTACAATAGCGTATAAATAATAGCCTTGTATAGTATCATATTAAATAAACGTATATAATTTAGTATGTTTTCTAAGTTTTTGACTAATCTTAAAATGCACTATTATGTGTCTCCCACTAATATAATATCTGATTGACGTTTTGGGTTGGCTGGAAGAGATCTCTTAAAGAGATAAATTCGCCGCAAACTGTGTTACAGTAAACTTGTTGTATTTGTTATTTTATGTGCAAAAAGTAGTTTATAATAATCCTAATTAACCCTACAATCATACTTTCTGTTAAGTAACATAAACATTGTAATAAGTAATTGAATTATTGTGAAGTTAATATTGTTATTTCAAAAGTAATTTATTATCTGAATATGATATAAATAAATCTATTATCTCTACTAGCTTCGGGGTTGTAATTTTGTATTTTAAACCAGCAACACGCAAAGAGTATTTTGATGCGGTTTTGCGTGTCAGTATCTTATCACTACATAGTATAAAACAAAGTCGCTATCCGCCGTCTGTTTGTCCCTATGTATGCTTAGATCTTTAATACTACGCAACGGATTTTGATGCGGTTTTTTTAAATAGATAGAGTGATTCTTAAGGAGGGTTTATATGTATAATACATGCATATTTACATAAGCATTGCACCCGTGCGAAGCCAGGGCGGGTCGCTAGTTATTAATATAGTTAATATCTATGCGTAATATAAATAATTCAGGTAAAAATAAACTTTATAACAACGTATTAAAACTTTGCTTTGACCAGCAATTTTTTCTATTTTGTGTTTTGTATCTCTTTGCCTAAATGGTATTAAAGAGTACCTACTATGTTTGATTATAAAAAGCATTATCTGGCTTATTCATTTGTCTGGAACCTTATTTTCTTATTTATTTTAATTTGCCTTGAAAAAATGGTAGGTAAATTAAATAATGTAGTTTTCCATATTTCCTAATTTATTTATTTTAATGGATCCGTAAGAATACGGAAACTTCTAGTACTAAACACCTAATAAATAGTTCTTAGTGTAATTTATTGTTCAAAACAACTTTACGGTAAATGACACAGACGTTTTATTAATATGACACGTTATTATTGTATTACTCATTTTGTAATAAACAATACAATAAATACTTGAGTAATTACTACTATCAATAATCAATAATCTTTGGGACGCATATCGATATTTTTATGTCACTAACAACACTATTCGTTATCGATGTAGATATTTAATCGACGGATTATCAAAGCTCCGGTTTGACGTCACGTTAAGATTATAAAAAATTACGTTATAAACAAGTAAAATTAAAATTACCTACAATGAAAATAAAAATGAAAAAATAAACAAATAATACACGAAAATATTGAAGTACCGTTTAGTAAATAAAATATTCAGAAACGTACCTTCATAAATGAAAAAAACTGGTCCGTCCACCTGAGAGCACCAAAAATCCTCTTTTGGACAATAGACAAAACACAACACACTTTTTTCTCAAATCGATCGTTTTATACGAACGGTCGAGAGAGCGACAGCGCGACGTCGAATAACACAACCTCACAGCGCGGCCGACGCGGGTAGACTGTTGTGTGTGAATATGCGGCAAAGTGCGTGCGTGGTGCGCGGGCGCATGTCGACCAACAGGTAGCCTTGATGCAGTTTTGTGATTTGTATGGAGCGGTGACTTATTATTATCAACGTGCGGAAGAACGACGAAAATCAAACCGATTTATGTCCCTTTAATATTATTATATCGACACAACCAGTTATTTACCAACTTCGAAATTATGAAAATGTTCAGTAAGGGATGCGTGCATCTATATTGTGAAATTTTAATAAAAGAAGAAGTACTAGAAAAATGCACTGAAAAAAATTGATTGGGGCAATTCGATTTTTTTCAGTGCATTTTTCTAGTATTAACATTTATGCGTTTGTAAATGCAAAAATAAAATTATTCCATAAAGATTAAGTACCTAGGTATTTTTCACAAAGAAATCTACTAGATAATAATCCTGATGGCTGGTAGATACTTGAAAGTAAGCTTATTTTTATTTTATTTTATTAGGAAAGCTTACAGCATTAATCACAATATAAATACAAACAATGGTTTACTATGAGCTAATTATGCACAAGCTTTCACATACATACTTATAACACTAGCATTAATCTAAGTAGTACTTAAGTAATAAAGATCAATATTTTTAGTAGTGTGATCCTGGTTTGCTTTACACTGCACTGAAACGAATCTAGGCGATCATCTTCTCTGACCTTATTGTTAAAGAATTTACCTGACCGGAGAACAAAGCTATTACATCTGTAATTGTTGCGAGCGAAGGGAATGTATAGAACATGACTTCTTTACGCAAAGTTTTGTTTTTATTAGGGGCTAAAATTTTAATGTTACTGAGGAGCTCAGGACCTTGCCGTGTGCAAGTTTTAAAAGGTAGCTAATATCAGAGATGTATGTACTAAGTGGCAGCAAATTAATATTCTTACAACGCTGTTAATACTCGTTATGGGATAACTTAATTTTTTTGTATAAAAACGTGTGAATTTTCATTGGGTTTTTCAATAATATTGATGTATTTCTCGCAGACAGGATTCCAAGCTTGAGAGTTTGAAATGAAACTTTTATAGAATATAATAGGGGTTAAAGTATGAAATTGCAGATTTTTTTCCTCATTATTCATTAGTGTATAATTCCTTTAATGAAATAGCTGTTTCATTATTCTTTTTTTATTTTAAACTTCATCACAAGGACTTATATTTATGTTTAAAATTTTATTCTTATTTTTATTTTTTTTCATTAGAAATACATCTTCAAAAACAGCTCGTCCTAAGAGGTGCCGGTTTCCGTTATAAAAATATTAATATATTTTTACAGGTGTCAATTTCCTATTTTTTTCTCTAAGTATCCTATAGCTTAATGTTGTCTTAATATATTCAAAAAATTTAGATTTGTGGTTCCTTAAAAAATTGCAAATATATTTGTATGGAAAAAATAATTTTCGTTAAATTCTGCATACAAAACGGCAATTTCATGCTACAACCCCTAATACCACTGATAGCGAAATTAATTTCGTGTGTCTTGATGTCTGTCGTTCATTAGCTTATTAGAATACAATACAAACTTAGACATATTATATTAAAAACAACAGTTTTTTTGCTTGTTTTATAATGTTATTTTAACCATATTTATGTTTGTTTTTCAGAAAAGCTACTTTATTTCTCTTTGTTTTTCGTAAAAATCTGATGCAGTTTTGTCGTTATCTAGATATGTTTTACCGTTTTTAAAACTTTTCGATCTTCCTACTCAAGACTATATTTGGGACTGGTGCGATATGTCGTCTTACTTTAGGTCTGCTTGTCATTACTCGTCAATGCGTGATAAGGTAGTCCCAAGCATTATTCGACTTTGCGGCAAAATCGTTAAATTTAAAATTAAATCATCCACGCGTAATACTTACGCAATTAGACAAAGTCGTCAACTTCTTATTAACTATAGTATATTCAGTCATAAAGTTACTCAATATATTACGTACTTTTCCCAAGGCGGTGACATGTACTCCGGTTTAAGAGCGGGCAATTTTCCCGATATCTTCTCACAGGTTTCTAATTGACAATGGAAAAAGTTAACGAGTAACGTGCGACGCAAAACATGCTCTTTGGAAGTAGTCTAGGAGCTGAGGGACTTCATACATTTTGTTTTACAGATTTTTTTTATAACATAGACACAGTAGAGTACTATGATTTTGCCTACGTGACATTATTTCGCTTAAATTACATAATCGCTAATAAGTTTTTAATAATTTCTATGACAAATAAAATTTTACATAATTGGTTGTATGTCATTAGGATGTAGGACAATGTAGATTTAAAACACAGAGCCATTTTCACAGTACCGACGTGTTTCCGCGAAAGACTTTCAAATGACTTTGAACACCTCAGGTGGGGGATTCGCGATCGATCCATTTTCATCAATCGGCGCGATGTGGATGCCATCCATAAATTGAGCAAACACACGGTCGCTCCATTCGTGTCGCTCCAATTTACTATCACTATCTCTACTTCTGACACGTCACGAAAAAGACGTGGGATCGACAACACACGAGCGCGCGGTTTTGGAGCGATGGAGTAATGGATTTCAGATTGTTTGGATATCCAAAATTTTTCGTCACTCAAGCCACTTGAGATTCCGAACACACGGGAAAATTTTAGCTTATTTTGGAGTGATCGCTTGACGTGATGTAGCTTGGAGCGATCGTGAGTTTCCCACTGTAGGGCAGTGAGTTTTATCGCTCAAGATTTACTTTTTTATTGTTATCCATTTTTTTTTGTACAACTGTTTGTTATTCCTTACAAAATTAAAACAAAAAAAAATGACCTGTGACAGGACGCCGGATGAAATAGGAATTTCCCAAATAAATAAATAAACCACGAACCTATTTTTATAGTCCATGTTGTATCTTAGTATGTAAACAAAATAAAGGAAAACACATTATATTAGTATATTTTAAAACCTTTTTAATGCAATTTCAATAATTGCATTTCTAAAACACTGTTTCCGGTAATGTAGTTTATAAATTAAATAATTGATAATTTCCATAAACCTATTTTTTTTGGAAATCTTATGCCAATTTGAAGAGGTGGTTTAGTAGATATAATAGCCTGATTTCCTAAATCAAAAATTAATATTTCTATTGTATCGAATTAATAATTTGCAACAAAACTCAGGTAATTGAAACAATAACTACAAATGCTGTAAAAAAAAATACACAAAATCTCGTGAGTTCTTAAAAATTTACATATTATGCAATTGAGAGTGAAAATTTCTAAATGTGAATACTGTACGAACCACAGCTCTAAGACTATAATGTGAAAATCGTGTTATGTTATTGTTCGACACGACAACAAACAAAACACAGGAAACTTCTCCAATATGTCACTTATCTAAGACATTGTTAAATAAAATTAAAAAGATTTGTTGTGTTGTTCTGGGAGCATCTCACCGAACAACATTGTTTTGACATTTTATGTCGTATTTCTCAAAGCCTCTAGAAAGAGATGAAAAGTTTTTTTTCAACTATCGAAATACTTATTCTCTTCGTTTTAGTAGGAGGTTGCTAATTTTATGTTTCTATCAAGTTTCTCTCGAGTTCTTTTTGTAATAACATAACAGGCATTCTAAACATATTACAATACTTTAATTGTAAATTTCTATTCGTTTTTCATATTATTATATGAAAAAAATCGGTAAGTACATACTTATATGTTGTGTGTTCTATTTGATTGCCTTATACTATTGAGTTTAGAAGTTTATAATAAAAATTGGTTGTCTGTAAAGTCGGTTTACTGACGATAGTTGAACGTGACAACGTCTTAAGAAAATACTGATGGAATGGTAGCATTTTTCAAAAGAAAAATTTAATTTCATTTGTTTAATAGATTTCGCATTATAGTATGAATAAACTTGTAATAAAATCTCTTTGGCTATACTATTTGTATCTGGCTGGTTTTGGTATCATTGAAAGTTTAAATTTTAAAGAACATAATTCCAAATTCAAATTAGAGAATTAGATTCAGAGCGAGGTAACGCCGCATGACGTCATGTTTTTTCGTGCGTGCAGCCGGCTCTATCGAATTATAAGACGTTGTCACGTCAAAAGTTATATTTATTTTAATTTAGCCGTTGTTGTAATTGTCGATGTTCTATTGCTATCCGTGTTTTAACTGGACTTCCTGAAAACCAGCGTCCAAGCATGCCAGACGTTATCTGTTTCTGTTTGCATCGTCTTATATTTTGATGTCATACATGCATGTTAAATTTTCGGTCACCCATCCGAGTACCTACCGCGCAATTGATTGCTTAACTTTCGTGATCGACGACTCAAAAGTTGATAGAAAGCTTATATTTTGATGCCATACTTGCATGTTAAATTTGGTTGCAATAAGTTAAAGCATACTCGAGTTATCGTGCTAACGCACAGACACACAGACATAGTTCCAAAAATCTTTTTTTTTGGACTCATCCCCGGTCCAAACGTGTAAATCCGTCCAAATCTCGAGGTCGAATTTTTTTACGATTACAAGACTTCCTCTACACCTACTACGTATACGAGAAAGTAAAAACCTATGCACCTTATTTTTTAACCATGACAAATATTCCAAGGTGTGAAAGTGCCAGGCAATACAAACAATTCTTGACATGGGACCAACATCGAAATTGCGAAAACACAATCAGCTGTTCTATAAAAAAGTACAACACGTATGCAAACAAAATGTATGGAACAGCTCATTATCCGTAGTAACCTTCACACCTGGGCAACGACTTATATTGTATAAGTTGCAAGTCAGGCCCCATATGGAGAACTGCTCTCATTTATATAGGCTGGTGCACCTAGATGCCAGCTAAGACCATTCGAAGCGGTCCAAAGACGAGCTCTGTGAGAATCATTGACGATCCAATGCTCACAGGCGGTATTGAACTCTTATATTTAGGAGAGAATTTGCCTCCTTATGTGTTTTCTATCGGCTGTATAACGGAATGTGTTCAGAGGAACTATTTGACATGATGCCAACAGCTTCTTTCTATCACCGCACCGCTCGCCATCGGTTGGGTATTCATCCTCACACACTGGAACCTGGTCACATACTGTGTGTTTCAGAAGAAATTTTCTTCCGCGTACGCTTCGGTTGTGGAATGAACTCCCTGTCGAGGTTTTCCCTAAGGACTACAACATGGATGTCTTCAAGAAAGGTGTGAAAAAGTTTTTGCTAGGTCGGCAACGCTCGTGTGATACTTCTGGTATTGCAAGTGTCCATAGGCTGCGGTGACCGCTTACCATCAGGCGGATCGTATGCTTGTTTGTCACCAATGTGGTACAAAAAAGTAAAAGTTTTTTGTGTTGATGAGATCTTCAAATGGTTTGAAGGTTGTTGGTATTTTACTAATAATCCTGTATAGTGTATATCCCAAGTTTATCTCCCTTTGGAACTGTATTTATGTCATCATCACAACAACCTTTTTAATTCGACCAACTGTAGGGACACAAGGCCTCTCCTTGTTATAGAAGGAGGTTTAAGCAGTAGTCCACCACGCTTGCCCAATGCGGATTGGTGGACGGAGTATAAGGTGATCAATACCCCTTGCTAATCCATTAGTCGCCTTCTACGACACCCATGGGACGATATGGGGTGATGCTGTTCTACTTTACCGACATCGTGTAGTTATGTATGTAGATATTATTCGATGTCAATGTAGAAATATTTTGTCAATATTTTTCTCAATAATATTGCTTTAGACCTATATCTAGTACCTACCTATATAAATCATTAAAAGATTTATGACTACGTGTTTATGCAACTTAATTTCGTTTAGTTACATAAACTACATCTGGCAGTACGGGCCATGCAGCTCATTTCCCACCAAGCATTCCCTTGATGCATAAAAATGTGTGACAATGGGTGTCACACATTTAATGCAAACTTGAAGAAGGAAGAAATTTACTGAAGACATGGTTGTATGAGCTAGATCCCTTTGCCTTCCCAAAATAGGCATAATTAAAAAAAGTTACAATATAATATTACAGAAATTTGCACGCTTCCCTTTTTTACGTACGTATAAAAAAAGTAAAGTATCCATCTACCCCGCGACATAAATGATTAGATATGGTTGTGGTGTAAATTGCGCGTAGTGACAAAATAGTCACCCGGTTTCTCCCGAGTTCTTGTTGCAAAAACACGTGTTGAGAGACTCTATTTTATTTGTCGTACAATTGTCGGTTACTTTAATAAAATTTTCACTTGATATTGGCGCAATGCGTAATCTTTATGTGTCGTAATCGCCATTCATTTAAAAGAAGAAGAAAATAGTCACCTAATTTTTAACTAAACTACTTCGAAATTACTTTCAAAATCAATAAAATTTCTTTTTCTATGCCTTATAAAGGCTCAAATCGAAGACATCTTCAAAAAGGTCCAGGAGAAAGTATTTGAAGCCGCCGAGTATATACGAGGATTGTGATGAAAGGATATGAAGCTAAAGAAACTCATAAGTATCGTAGCAAGTGAAAACAAGTGATATCTCCCTACCACTATGGGAGAAAGGCGTGACTTTAATGTGTGTGTATCATAAAAGCCTTAGTTATGAAACTGGTGATTCTTTTTAAAACGCTTTATTCATTACATGGAATGTGTATTACAATTACCCCGGATTCCACGTAGAGCGTCGCGTGCGGCGACGTGACTAACCTACGGCGGGCGCCAAGCTCGGGCGGGCGCCGCCGGCCGCCCAGCCCTTACCACGGGTTAATTTAAATACACAATTTCAAAATGTCTCCGTTCACTTGCATATCAAGAGAAGCTTTATATTAGTCTTAACTTTAATGTTCCATCTCGCCGTACTCGACACACAGCAATGCTACATGTACCTTCGCACCGAACAAACTATGCCAAAAATTCAACTTAATAATAATAATAATAATATTTATTTTCTCATCACAAACACATGTATACAATTTTAGTTACAATAGTAGTAAGGAGCTATATAAATATAGTTTGTGTGAGACTGACGCCTGTGATAGATATTTATATATCTGTAGTACAGGTCATCAGGCTCCCACCACCTCGGTAATGAACAAGAAGCTTCTACTATATAGTTGGAGAGCGAACAGTAGGTATAAAACTTAAGTAGATTTTAATGGAGTGGTTAGTGACAAGAGTAATAAGTGTAGGAGTATTGATAAGATACTATTATTAAGGTACATAATTTAAGTATGTAGGTACATCAGTTTTTTTTTATATATATATATATTATTTTTTTTTTTTTATTTTTTTTTTATTAAATTGTTAGATATATAGGTATACATACATATATTGGTACTATCCCTATTATATTAACAGATAAATGAAGAGAGAAGTAAACTTTTCAGTTGTGTATATAGTTATAAATATCTAGTCAAATAGTTTTCCGTTTGAACGTAATTTTTGGTCAGAAGTAAGGAACGTATACGATTTTTACATTCAAAAGAAGTGAGATTATAAATAGGTAGTTCAGCACTTAATCTGTTGTATAGTAACGGGCCCAGGTAGTAAAAGAATCTATTAGTAAAAGTGTAATACGTTGAGGGAATAATACAAATTTTATCCTTACGCCGTTTTGTAATTTCTGTAAAGGGAGTTTTTCGGTGTTGTAGTCGAATGACGTCCAGGATGAAGAGTTGGCGAACGGTCAATACTTTACAGATTTTATACAGTTCATCAGTTGGGAAAAGTATATTACGGAATGTGGCTACTTTAAGGACTGCACGTTGAGCAACTTCGAGAGGTTTCAGTGTAGTTTTTGGGACACCACCCCAGCATACGATGCAGTAAGATATTATTGACCTGCATAAGGCGTAGTAAACCCTTTGTAAAACTGTAGGATTGGCAACATGTCTTAAGACTTTAAAAACGAATATGAGTTTGCGTACTCTACCAGTTACTTCATGTATATGGCTCTTGAAATTTAGGTGCTTGTCAAGAGTTATGCCTAGATATTTGACTGTGTCAACTTGAGAGATTGAAGGACATTGACAACATGAGTTTGAGTTGTTTAGACAAGAATGATCTTTTAAAGATAAGGAATTTTGAGGTTGCGAACATGAACTAATTGAAAAGGTAATATATTTGGTTTTATTTATATTCAGCGTTAGTTTATTAAATTTTAGCCATTTGATGATTATGTTGAAACCATTTTGAGCTACTGATTGTAGTTCAGACCAGGAGTCAGCAGAAAACGAGACTGCCGTATCATCTGCAAAGGAGACCAAACGACAACTTGGTAATTCAAGGCTGCTAAGGTCATCAATGAATACCAGGAAAAGAGTTGGGCCAAGAATGCTGCCCTGAGGCACCCCATAGTCGATCATTAGCTCATTGCTTGTGTGATTTTCGATTTTGACCGTTTGAGATCTGCCAGTGAGGTAGCTTTGGAAAAAATTCAGCTGAAGACCTCTGATGCCCTTTCTTTCGAGCTTATTTAAAAGAGCTGTAATTGGAACAGTATCAAAGGCCTTAGCAAGGTCTAGAAATATAGTAAGTACTTTTCTGTTAGCATTTAAAGATTGTACTAAATTTTTAAGCAATTCTAGGGTAGCATCAGAAGTTGATCTCCCTTTTCTGAAGCCAAACTGTTTTGGTGATAGAAGATTAAAGCGTTCAAGGTAGGCAACTAGTTTATTATTTACTATACGTTCAAGTACTTTTGACAAGGCAGGAAAAATGGCAATTGGACGATAATTAGTTAAGTTGCTGCTGACACCTCCCTTAAAAATTGGTTTAACAACAGCCTTTTTTAGTGCTTCTGGAAAGATTCCTTTGAGGAAGCACAAGTTAAAAATGTGAGTAAGTACTGGTGAAAAGACAGCGCCGTATCTTTTTAAAATCACAGGAGAAATACCATCTCCACCAGTCGCAGCATCTGATCTCAATGATATGATAGTCTTAAGGACTTCTTCAGCGTCAGTTTCTACTAATGTAAAGGAGTTAGGCTGGTGGTTCACGGGGAAAGTCTGTGGATCTGATGAGCCATTTGTAAATTTTTTAGCCAGTTCATCCCCTACATTAACAAAGTACTTGTTTATTTGGTTACATGACTCTAACGGTGTCGAAGCTAGGTTTAGTAATTTGGTCGAAGTTACAGATTGTTTGGTTGCATTTGTGATTCTTTTTATGTTTTCCCATAAGTGCTTGGGATTTTTATCGGCTTTGCTTAGTTCATGTGAGTCATATTGGCGTTTAACTTTTTTGATAATTTTTGTACAGAAGGTACGGTATCTAGTGTAAGTGATTTTAAGTATTTCATTATCTGGGGATTTTTTATAGCTTTTATGAAGTCTGTCTCTAGTCCTTATGCATCGTAACAAGCCTGATGTTATCCACGGCTTAATGGCTCTCTTTCTAGAGGAAATTTTATTTAGAGAGCTATTAGATGAAATTGCTGTTGTGATTGTACTAATAAAATCATCTGTAGCCGTGTTTGGGTCATCAGAGTTTAAAATATACGAAAAATCGATATTCTTAATAGTTTCATCTAAGGTGTTGTAGTTGATTTTTGTGATTGTTTTTGTAGCATTGTTTCTATGGGGCTTGTTGTTAATGGAGATTAATGGCGAGTAGTGGTCAGTGATAGTTGTCTCTAGTACTAATGTTGTACTAGGGAGTTTTGACCGGATAAAAATGTGATCGAGGCAGTTTTTCTCTCTAGTCGGGAAAGTGTGGGCCGGTAAATAGCCGTAAAAAGCTAGACAGTTTAGATAATCTTGGTGGCGGGGATCTGAGGATATGGGTTTAATATCTATGTTGATATCACCGATAATAATAACAGTTTTAAGGTTAGATAAACGAGTTAATATGTCTGATAGGGGAGAAAGAAATGTATCTACACTGATTGTTGAGGGTGAACGATATATACAGAGTACCGCCACATCCGAACCCATTTTTACAATAAGTCCGTAACTTTTAGTCGCTTGCCTAGAATTTATAATAGTAAGTTTAGCGATCTGGATCCATTCAAAGATTCAAGAATTAAATTTAAATCATACATCATAGGCAAAATGATGGGTGTGTGAGCGGGATATTAATAGTGGTTTAAAATTAATATAGCAGTGGTACTTGTTTATTTTATTTAAGAATATGTAACAGCTAGGAATTCTTATATCTATGAAAATGTTAGTTTTTAGATTTATATGAATACTTTATAATATTACGTGGAAACTTGTAAAGGCCTAGATTAAGTCTATACTATGTAAACATAATATAAATAATGTGCTGTTAGTTTCCCTAATAAATAAATAAATTTATTTTACATATTCTTAAATACATATTTATATTTTATTTTACTATTAATTTTAGTTTCTTTAATGTATAGAGGGTAATCCCAAAACTTCATATAAATAGTAGTGTTTGATTGTCCCAAAAGTTAGTTCTCAAATAGACGCGTATGCGAATTTATTTAAGATTAAAATAATAGTCCAACTCCTTAACAAGTACATAGATACAGTTAAAAAATTCAGCAAAAAAAAAAAAAAGGTTTTTGGTTAAAAAAATATTCATGATGTGCGCTTATGTAAAATACTTATAATGCATGTAGTATATTATTGAAAACAAAATTGTAATGTCTACACTAAATACAAAAAAGGAAGGCGTTATTTAAGGCGAAAATTCTAAATAAAGATGATTGCAAGTTTACTACCAGGAAACATTTTTTTGTTTTCATAAATGATTAAAACTGAATTTACAGGTGTTTCATAGAACCGTGCCTGAATGCGTTCATCTCTATAATAGTAGATGCTATATACGTACTTTACTATACATTGTATAGATGAATAAAAATGTTAACTGTTTACGATAGACTTAACTTATTTAGAAATTGTTGTGTACATTACTTATATAATAACAGCTAAACAGCAAGTAAGTAAATACAATAAAGTTTTTCTCGAATATAAGTCGAAACTTCCACTGTCATTCGAGAACAATAAGTAATAGCAAGCAACACAGTCATTATTAATGAGACGTTTGAAATGGAGCTAGTTTCTATGAAGCATGCAAATGGAACCAATTATTATTACCACCGCAAAGTTTTCCTTTAATCCTGCGATGTATATTGTAAATTGCAAAATAACTTATTGTGTACTGGACAAAAAGTTTAATTTGCTGTAACATGACTTTCAAAGGACTAGGTACTTATATGAATATTGTCTGTGAAATTTTTTTGAACAGTGTATCAATATTTGTTATTTCAAATTAAAATATTCCATAAAAATGTGTAACGTCTGTACTGGTTATTTGCTTTAGCGTTTTATTTACTGAAGGATCGTTAATTTTTGGGTTTGGTGCCTCTTTTGTGCAGGCAACAGGCTGGCAACCTGCCACTGTTTGGAGGCACAGCAAGGCCTATACTGCCAGATGTGGCATTATGTGTGTCAAAATGTTACCTAATGCTCTGTTCAACCCCTCATGGGATTATGAGTGTAATCGTGTGTATTAAAACTTTATTTGTTCCAAATGCTGGTTTTCCTATGCGTGATTAAATACTCTAAGAAGAGTCGGTGGCGTAGTGCGTAAGAGCGTCATCTCTCACCCAGGCGTACCAATGTGTTTTCAAATTTTGAATTCATATGAACGTTTAATCGACGCTTTTACGGTGAAGGAAAATCATCGTGAGGAAACCTGCACAAACCTATGAAGAAATTCTTAGGTTGTGTGTGAAGTCGACCAACCCGCACTTGGCCAGCGTGGTTGACTAAGGTCTAATCGCCCCTAATGTAGGGTAGGCTCGAGCCCCTCGGTGGGGACATTATGTGAGCTGTTGATGATGATGATTAAATACTCTTCAATGTTACTTTGACTCCACAGAGATATTCTAAGTGATCTAGGAAATATCATCACACCTATTCAACCTCAGAAACACGATATATATACAGCGGATGTTCGCCAACTATTTCGTGACATAACTGTGTCAGTTAAGCTGGCTTAACCGCCACTAATCGTGGTTAACAGCTAACCGCGTCGGGCGGCGCTAAATTTTCGTGAGCATGTCTTCAGCCTGTACTAATTATAACAACTGGCACCGCTCCAGACACCTCGTTAAGGTATACGACACATTCAGCGGAAAACGCTTCATCGATTTCGTAACATTTTCGATTTTACGTTTAAGTATTCTGCTCTTAGTATAAAAATCATGGTACTCCGAACTGGTGCAGCTGGTCTAAATGATGAAAGCCTTCTACTAAAATTGGCACTTAGAACATGACACTTTTTTAATTACAAAAGTAAATAAGCGAAAGCAAAATATTTTTATCATAGGTATTCCACTGGACATAATAAAACCGACAGGGGTAGAGTTGTTGTATTGTTAAATTCAATCAGCATCATAAGTGGAGCAGAGCAGAAGTAGACCACTTTATTACTTACACACCTTAAATTAAATCATTCATCCTTAAATCATTCATACCTTATCGCTGGTGTTGTTATGACATGGTACTTAAGGTGCTAATCTACTTTACATGCTGATCATACTAACCACAGCTCCAAAAATGGGAATCACTTGTGAAATGATAACCATACCACCTCCTTAGTCTAGACGTTAGCTCACCCAGCCCAGGTTAGATGAAGGTCACAAATTTTCCCGGCAAAAATAAAAAAATATTCAATACTAGCTGAACCGGCAAATGTTGTTCTCCATACATATTTTATTATTTTTAGTGGTAAGAAATATACTTTATAGCGTTTCTGAGGAGTGTGACCACAACCACCGTAATACGAGATTTTTATATATTAGATTAAACATCATTTGTTTTCAACAACAGTACTAGTCATGACCTCGGGTTTTATCAAACATTTTTCGACAATTTGATAGTACACCGCATGTGTCACATCGCTATGCAGTTATGCGCATTAGGTTTTCGGGTCAAAGAACTGCTTCTATGCAGAAATATTTTGATAGAATAATTAATATAACGGGTATAAAAGACATGAATAGTAAAACGAAAACCATGTATTCTGCTCACCATCATACCATTTTTCTTCTTTTAAACTATACCTGGAAAATTGATAGTTACGTTTTTATTGAAGGTCAAAGTCATAATTTTTTTTTCATTTTTTTATGAAAACATATTCTAAACATTATTTCTTAATTATTGTCCAAAGGAACATTATAATTTTTTTTAGTATTTCATAACAAAAAATGGCTTCAAAACGTTAGCGTTCAATGTAGCTCACTCGATGTGCACGGACACAAACGAACAGGGCCGCACGCGCCGTCAGGCAAAAATATCACGGTTTTGCGAGTTGAGCGCTTTACGTTGCACAGTACAATTTGCAATATTTTTTTAACACCAAAAAATAAAAATCATTTCCCAGCAATTATTTTTTGAAATGTGTCTTATTTTGATGTATACAATACATGGTTCTCGTTTGACTGTTCATGTCTTTTGCACCCTGTATTTAGTACTTACTAGAGCTCCGTCCGCGATTTCGTCCGCGTGGAGTTTTTTTAAAAAGCCTTCCCTGATAAATCATTACCCAACACAAAAATAATGTTTTATTTTGAATCTATATAGTATATTTGAATTAGCTCGTTCAACCAAACAAACAATATGCTGATACAATTTAACTATTTTCCTTTATGAGAAAAACAAAAAAATGTCTTTTCTTAAAGATAAATATTAAGTATATTATTTATTAAATAGGTACTCGAAGGATTTATGTAATATTAAAAATATTTGCATATCTAATAATTTTATGAAGCTCAGAAGAAATTTGTAATCATTTAGTACCCTTAGTGTATGGGATTTTTTAATATAAAAAACGTCATCATCATCATTTCAGCCGAGAGATGCCTGCTGTTGCACATAGGCCTCCCCCAAGGATCTTCAACCCGATTGGTCCTGCTCTGCCCGCATCCAACAAAAATATCTATTTTAATTTATAACTAGCGACCCGCCCCGGCTTCGCACGGGTGCATTGCTTATGTAAATATGCATGTATTATAGATACAAACCTTCCTTAAGAATCACTCTATCTATTTAAAAAAAACCGCATCAAAATCCGTTGCGTAGTTTTAAAGATCTAAGCATACATAGGGACAGACAGACGGCGGATAGCGACTTTGTTTTATACTATGTAGTGATGGGAAAAGTGATTAGAGGAAAAAAGCACAAATGACGTTTCCCGTACAAGTTGAGCTCATAACGCAACCGAAATACCTGGTTACTTTTGTACATTTCTAGCAGCTCGAAGCATTTTCTCGAAATCTGTAAGAGTAGATGAAGCAATTGAAAAGAAATACAAAAGAATTGTAACAAGTGGAAAAAAGTAATCTGTTGTGGTTTACCCATAGATAAAGGAAAGTGTAGATCGGCAATGTGAAAGTGAAAGAGCATAATTAATGCGGATTTTAGAGCGAGATAGATAGAGGAGACCATTTCACGTACACGCAGGCGGCCTAAGTCGGCCTGTCAGTCACGTAGAAAAGACAGCAACTGTCAGACTGCAGTACTATTTTTCACGCTCGCATGCGCATTACTCACACATAGGTGCATGTTTTTGATCTCGCCCTAATCGATTCATTGCCAATCTATAAACGTCATTAATTGTAAATCTATGGGTTTACCCTTATGGGAGAAAGGTGACTTTTTATGTCTGTATATTAAAAAGGGCTTATTTATGAAGGCCGACAAAGTCGTTTTACATTTGCTGTACTTATTTGAAAAGTAATAGAAAGTTATAATGTTAAAAAGGGCTTACTGCAACAATTACAGATGTCATGTCTTGCTCACGGTTCGTTTAATCCATCACGCTGTGAACCAATAATGATGAACTGCCTCAGATGAGGTACTATGATATTTATTACTGTAATAGACGTCCATTACATATTGTTAAAGCAATAGCAACTGCAACAACAACAGTCTCTTGGAATTGGAACAGCCGTACGAAGGAGCTTAGGACTTTTTTAATGGTTAGAAAATGGGTTAATATTGAGGATTACAAGGTAAAATCGACTTCTCCTATTGATTGAGTCTGTTAAAATGTGGTTGGCTCCACGGGTAAAAAAACATCGATAGGTATACAAAGACTTAATACAGCATTTCTATGCGTCGGAACGCTAAACGTATATCATTTATCACTCGTGAAATGGAAAGTCAATTAGAAAGAGCGCCATTTGTCGCAAACAAACGCAAGACATGACCTGACATTTGACACACTGACCGAGAGGTAGAAGATGTGAACGAGACTCAATAATCGAAGTCAAGGACCATCTCTTGTGATCAAAATAAACCAAGCAACCAACCAATGAGCCAAGATGGGAGACCAATTTTTTGCAGGAAAAACAAGTGTTACCTGAAGCTCCGGTCTGTTCTTTGGGATTATATTTATATGGGCTTTGCTAAGTACTTTTATATATACATATTACTGTATAAAGGACAATCATGACATAGTGTTGTTTGCAGATGATACATCTCTGATTTTTAAAATAAATAGACAAATGACTAATTATGACGAAGTAAACAATGCACTATCTAAAGTAGTAGATTGGTTTAACATTAATAATTTGCTTTTAAATGAAAATAAAACTAAACTAATTAAGTTTTGCACACCCAATGTCAAACGGGTTGAAACAAGGGTACAAATAAATGGGATAGGGATTGGAACCTGTTGAATCTACTATTTTCTTGGGCATAGTGTTGGATGCTGAATTGCAATGGGGTCCACACATTGAAAGAATATCTGGTAATACTAGAAAAATGCACTGAAAAAAATCGACTTGCCTCAGGCGGGACTCGTACCCGCACCTTCCACAATCCGGGTGGACGCGTTAACCAATTTCGCCACCGAGGCACTGCTTTTCGCTGTCGAAATTTGTCAGTGCTTGGTGCTTATGTTATGTGGAAGGTGCGGGTTCGAGTCCCGCCTGAGGCAAGTCGATTTTTTTCAGTGCATTTTTCTAGTATTATATTTACGCGTTTGTAAACGCAAAAATAAAATTATTCCAGAATATCTGGTAAGTTAAGTTCAGCTGCATATGCAGTTAAAACTATCAGACGACTTACCGATGTAGACACAGCCAGAATTGTGTACTTTAGTTATTTCCATAGTATTATGTCTTATGGAATTCTTCTCTGGGGTAATGCTGCGGATATTAACACCATATTTGTTTTGCAAAAACGAGCAGTACTAGCTATTTACCAATTAGGTCCTCGGGTTTCACTTAGGGAAAAGTTCAAAGAGATAAATATTCTAACAGTGGCATCACAATATATATTTGAAAATTTAATGTACGTACGAAAAAACATAACAAATTTTTCTGAAAAGTGTGACATTCATAATGTTAATACGAGGAACAAACATAATCTTGTGGTACATGCTACTCGTCTCCACAGAATAAGCAATTCTTTTATGGGGCAATGTATACGCTTCTATAACAAACTCCCAAATAATATTCGAAGCCTACCTATTAATAAATTCAAAACTGCTATTAAAAATAAACTGTATACTAAAGCATACTATAAGGTGTCTGATTACATAAATGATTCTAACGCATGGGGGTGAATTGGCTCGATATCCATGCATCTTAAATATGTTTATTAATTTTGCATATAATCTATAGTGTGTCTTATAGTTAACTCGGAAGCATAACTTGAGTTTAAATTTGTTTTAGTTAATAATCAAGAAACATGTGTATGTCATTCTCACTAAAAAGGTCTTGTGGCGGTGTCGTCTTGCGTCGGGTCGTTACGATCCCTAAAATATGGTTGAGCGAAGCGATGGCTGATTCTTGCGTCATGCCTGTGAACAGGTGCCGCCAGCGGGGCCTGGTCATCTCATGTTTTCTTGATTGATGTAAACGTAGGTCTTATAATTAGTTGTTATCTTTAGATGGACAATTGTATGACACATGCAATAATAATATGTAATAATTGGATTTTTTTTTGTATACCACACATTGTATTCTTATAACATTGTTAACCGGAGGACCTTAAATGTATGCTTACCTTGTGCTTACCACTTAAATTGAAAGGAATATCTGTAAGTATTTATCTAACAATAACATTAAATGGTGGTGGGTATCAAAATTTAAATTGCTTAGTTCAATAATATGATTAATTAAAAGAAAAGCTTTTCACAAGATAAATAATCCCAATGCGTGGGAGTAATAACTTCCCAAACTTTACGCATGTTAAAATGTAACTTAAATTATATTGATAATTATTGACTTGTATTGATGTTTTGAAATCATTACAAAATTGTAAGCTGTGGAGTTTCCTTCGCCATTTCTTCTCCATCTCAGCATAATAATAATTATTCGTCCCGAAATGGTGGTAGGGTTTTGACGATTTAAAAGTACTTAGCAGAGTCCATTTAAATAAAGAGCTTTTTCATTTTCATTTTCATTTATATTTGTCGAAGGATCGTATAACATACCGTATTACAAAACGGCGCGGCGGATTGTAGTGTGTGAGAATTGTTAACCAAATATTAGTCTGCATAATCGAATGGAGATCGCTTATTATTGGTAGGTTCAGGTTATTTCTTTTTATGACCAAGCGGAGTGGAATTATTATCACTCTCACAGAACAATCCGCCGCGCCGTTATGTAATACGGCGTAGGTATTATATGATCCACCTTTTTTTGTTGTCGGGGAAGTCAAATGCATTTACGCATCGTCCCTGCGGGGTGGTGCCCACTGCACGGGATATGTGGGACTCGAGGTAAAGTCGTTTCCTCCATACCCACTAAACATCCTCCCCGGCCTGACCTCCAGTGCGCTATTGCGGGACGGCTCGGGATCTGCGCACGTGAGTGCAACTACACCGAGACCGTCCTATTAGTGGCCAGCAGCCCACAGGGGCTACCAACTAACGCCAGCTCCTGTGGGCCGCTGGCCGACGCTGGCCTTATAGGCCGCCTCCTCACCGACAGCTGCTCGACCTGGCGCGTCCTTCTGACGAGGACACCGGGAGCAGCCATCGGACCGCACCCGGGGTCATCAGGCGCCGTCGTGGCCCTGAAAAAGGCCGCCCGGACCTAGCCGTGGTGGGAAAACAAAAACAACTCGACGATGGCATGTGACTTCGAATGCCAAGCGGATACATTTGGCATCAAAAGCCACACACCCGCCGAGAAAGAAATGGCGAAAGAAACTCCACAGCTTACAATTTCGTAATGATTTCAAAACATCAATACAAGTCAATAAATAATGATCAATACAGCTAGTGATCAATATAATTTAAGTTACATTTTTACATGCGTAAATTTTGGGTAATTATTACTCCCACGCATTTGGAGTATTTATCATGTGAAAAGCTTTTATAACTCAATTAATCATATTATTGAACAAAGCAATTTAAATTTTGATACCCTCCAACATTTTATGTTATTGTTAGATAGGTACTCATAGATATTTTTTTTTCTTTTTAAGTGCTAAACATACATTTAAGATCATCCGGTTAACAATGTTAGGTATAAAAATACAATGTGTGGTATACAAAAAAAAATCCAATAATGCCTTAATTATTTACACAATATTATTCACGAAGACTAAATTATCCTATTATTGCATGTGTCATACAATTGTCCATCCAGTTTCTTTATGACCGGTATGCTGGCTGCCAAGGTTACTCCCTGGGGCAGCTCCTTCCTAACAACAAATCCTTGCTGTCCAGCCTTACAACCTGGCCTCACATCCCTCCATGTACTTCTGGCAGCGCCTTACAAGCGCCGCGACCAGCCCATACAGTATCAATTAATTATTTTTGGTAGTATTCAATGTATCTATCTACGAATACTCGTAATCTTAAGATTTTATATGCACTTGGCCATTGGCGCTCTTGAACTAGGCATCTATAAGCGGATATCTTTGTGTGTCCGTCTATTCTCGACGCGGCTCTATATTGTCTTATTGCATACTGGAGACCGCTCAAATCCAATTCAAGATGTTTAGACTTGCAATCGCAATTCCTGACTTCCATCTTGTTAGTGTGTGGGTGTGAGTCCTGGTCGGTTAAGGCTAAATATTACCTTATTTTATTGATATGGAAGCTCTTGGCATTTATCTCACGTGATGGTGAGACCCGTGATGGGTTATTTCGTCGGTTGAAACCACGAGATGTTGACAACAGGTTGTTAATCGTATAAATTTCACGCGCACATAATAATACATACATAAGGTCACGCCTATTTCCTATAGGGGTAGGCAGAGATCACTTAAAAACAGAAGTTGAAAACAGGCAGTATATAACAAAAAAAATATCACTGTTAATATATTAAAGCAACAAATGATTCCTAGAGAAATCGAAAACATATTTCTAAATGCCTACAAAATTAAGAACGTGTGACCTAACTGTAGGAGACTGTCTCTAGTACAATTGGCACGACGTTTCCACTGACACTTGTTTTACAATAACCACCTTTACTGCCTCAAAATAAAGACTAACAACCTGATACTAATACAAAATAGTTTGTTAAATATTATCTGTAAGTCGATAATTGATCTGGTTGCTAAGTTTGTTTAACTTAGATCTGTGCTTAGCGGTAGTTGAAGTGATCCACGTGAGCGTTCTGAGAATAAATAAATAGTTTTGATGGATGAGTTAACATGTCAACGTAACTTATTTACTGATCGAAGTTTCAGAACTTGTAATGGACAGAACGGTGAAATAGCAAACGTTCATTGTTTTATATTTAAAACAAGCTTTTGCCTGGGACTTGCTCCCGAGTAATGTTGTAAAATAACACGAGTTGAGACACTCCATTTTAACTCTACGTACAATCTATTGTTACTTAGATATATTTTCACTGGTCATTGGCAAAATACGCGAAGCCATTAATTAAGAATAGATAGCTTTTGCCTGCGACGTCGTCTGCAGCTTTTGCCTGCGACGTCGTCTGCGTAATTGTCGTTTTCCCATAAAGCACAGGGCCATAGTACCTACTGGGATAAAAATCTCCTATTTTTCAATTCAGTCTATGACCTACCTGTTTACCAAATTTCTTACATATCCGGTGAACCATTATCCCTTTGCGAGCTGATAAGTGTACTACGACCTTAAAAGTACTGTCAGCACTCTAAATTTTCAAATTGCATGTTTGTATATTCCCCTTTCTACGCCCTTCTCCCTGCGAAATGCATGCCATAAGTTGTGTCATCACATGCCGGAAGATATCTCGCGATGGCCTACAATCGAAGGGTCAATGCTGTTTTTTGTCGGTGATTAATTTATACCTACCATGCGTCACAGTTCAAATGCCAAGCAGCTCAATTTCATACAAAGCTCGTGGCTTTTTTATGAGAAACTTAATTTTTGTGGTATTATGCTAAAAACAGAATGGCTATAAAATTATTATTTTAATAGTGCGTAAAAAGGTTTCAATATTCAATTCACAGTTACAGTTAGTGTCGCCAAGTTTTCTTACAAGAAATAAAGTGTATTTAGATCTGAGAAGGAAAATAAACAGTATTTTAGAAAAATGAGCGTATTTAATTTTTTAACGTTTTAATGCTTACTATTATATATTAGTATTATTTTTAAAAGTCATAGGGCTGGCCAAAATCAATGCTTAAAACATTATTTTGTATACTTTTTTTTTGTTCAACAGTAAAAAGTATAATATAGTGTATAATAGTGTTTTTAACAGTATATTTGGTAACAGTTTAATACTGTTTTTAACAGTATATTTGGCGACCCTAGTTACAGTTAGCCCTACCAAGGTTCACTGCTAAGCAACTGGTGCTATTTTTAGTAATTTAATAACAATAATTTCTAAGCAACCAAACCTCAGTAAGCTTACTTTAACTAATAGTTTTAATATTGAAACTGGCCGTAAGTAAGAAAGACGGTTAAGGTAAGTGCAGTTTAAACAATGTATTTTGGTAATGGAGGACTTCTTTTCATTGAGGCAAAAGGCTGTTAATATTTTGAGGCACTGCATGGTCAATACTGCCAGCTATTTCAAACTCAAATTTCTTTGTTCATTTAGGTACAATTAGTACACTTATGAAAGTCAAGTTAGATGCCATCGGTTCAAGAGTCTACCAGGAGGCCTTGTTCTGAGAAGAACTGGCAAGAAACTCGCCAAGTTTTATCCTCCCTTTACAGTTTTCATAGTATTGATTTGGAAAGAGTCATAATTCACATTCACAATTAATCATGATAATATAATAAAATAAAGACTAATAATAATTAAACTTACAATAATAAATAATATAGAAACAATGTGATTTAAGTCTTCCCTTACAATATTGTCAATAATTTATTGAAATTGTACACACATTATTGATATCTCACTAGCTAGATTACAATCGAGAATCGAGCCCATTTGGATGTGTCCACACATTTTATTCGTATTGCTTTATGTATTGTCATGTTCCATCTATACTGTTGTTAATACTTACTGTGAATATAGCTTAGCATTGGTTTGGGGATTCTTAACTGGTGTAGCATCTCCACCTTACAGAAGACCACAGTCAAATAACTCAACATTTTTGTGGCATTGTTTCTGTTGGTGAATACCAGCTCCACGAGGTAGGGAAAGCTAGTGTTGGCAGTGCGCGAGTGTCTCGTCAGTGTTGCAATCGTCTAGGCTAGGCTACGGTGACTGCCACCAGGGAGACCATATGCTTGTCTGACAACCACTTAACAACAAAAAAATACACATATTCTTTGTAAGCACTGGGTCCGTCTTCCTACTTTCGCTAGCTCACTTTGCGTCGGTAAACGTTACTGAGGTCGTATTTTGTGCCTAAATCAACAAAATTACAATGTTTGCAAAAATGTAGGTATATTAGGTAATTTATTTGCGCAGATTTTTATTCACTTTATTGTCGACCTAGACCCAGTTAAAGCTTTACCAAACGCAATGAGATTCTCAGCGTGGGTCGCAGACGTATCGGACACGTGTGACCAGGCGTTAAAAATAAATAAAAATATTAATAGTCAGTTTACATTACTCGATGTGGGTAACAATACTGAGTGTAAGGTGGGTGGTTGATTTTATTGTTAAGTTGCAAGTTATTGGAAAGGACGTAAACAGTACCATAAGTTCAGGGGAAGGTCATGACCTTACAGCGGTAACGATAGCTTGAAGAGTCTGCGGAATGGACGCAAAAATTGAAGACGAGCTTTTAATTAAAATAATAATTAATAATAAATGTATTTATTAAAGCTTCCATTGGCTCATTTTTCTTAGTATACAATCCCTTAATATCTATATGAGTGCAATTTCATTTATATAATTATTATTAAACAATTAATTTTCCTAATTTTATTCATTCAATTCTATTACAATTATCTAATTTTCATACAACATTTGTGGGTCACAATATAGACTACAGTAAAACGTTAATATAAATATAAAAATAGGCAATAATAAAAAATAAAAAAAAAGTGAAATCCATGTCAAAATAGGTACTATTAGAAATTAATGTCATTAAAATAATTAAAATACGAACAAAACACTTTAAAAAAATTTTTACACATATTGAAATTAAAATTACATTGATTATTTGAATGAAGGTTTGAAAAAACAAATTGAAATAAATTTTTAAATAATATTTTGACGTTAGTCAGTATATGAACCATATTACAATGGTTCAAGTAGGTACTGACAGTTTAAGCACGCTCTTAGGTAGTTCTCGAAAGTTAAAAATTACAAAATGCATGTTTATTAAGAGCGTGCATTCATCGAAGTACCAATAATAGTTTTTTTCGTTGTATTGTTGTTAGATACACACACATATGTGACCCCATACACACGAAGATATTTCTCGTAGAGCGATAGGTTTACTAGTTGTGAGAACCCGGGGTGTATGATCCAAAAATGGCTGCAAGCGCAATTTAGACCAATTTTCAAATAAAAAACAAAGCCCAATGTATCCATTTATAATACTGATCGAAAATTCTTCCTAAGTTCTTCTCCATTCAAGTAATCACATACGTTCACAGTACACCAAAAACATATTTTTTTATACATAATTATGTTGGCAGGATTTAATTCATTTTGAGGATTTGCTCACCTTCGCAGGTCCAAAAAACTTTAAAAATAAATACAAAAATCTGCTGTACACCCAATATCTCACTAGGCTTTTGATGTGTTAACTCCATAGATCAGAGAATTTCAGCAATAAAGTTTTGTATTCCGAGTGACGCGTTTTTCAACACTTAGGACCTGTTTTTAAAATTTTGTTAGTTTAAGTTAGTATTATTGATACTTTTCTTTGTATAAATTGACGTTCATAGGTGTACAAATTGTACAAAATTATTTTATTTGATTTGATTTGACCACCTGAGACAAAGTTTTCCCCGTAAAATAAAAAACCTGCCACAATAAAGTCAGCATGTGAACAAGACATAAACAATTTCTCATTAACTCACAAAGCATTATTCATCGCACATGTATCAACCCGCTGTGAATCTTAGAGATCGTAACAAAAAATATGTGAGATCATTGGACAATACTCGTTTTATGATCTAACACTAAAAATAATACTTTATCGACTGATTTTAGAGGTCCGCACCACTTTTTGGAATCGTTGCAAAATTACATGGCATTCATGCTTCTGGCGAAGGTGATTCTGTGGCGAGAGTAAATCTGTCGCTAACTATTTGTGTATTTAGACGCCACTTCTGTTTACCATCAGGTGCAATGGTGTCATTGGCAAGACCTTACATATAAAAAGGTCTATCAAGACAAGTGGCTGGTGTACCACAGGGATCAATAATCGGTCCTCTTCTTTTCAATAAACATACAGCTGACCTTCTGAAATTTATTTTAATGTAAGTTTTAATTTCATGATTTGCCCAATAAGGAAAGTGATCAGTGATGTTGCTCTTCTTATGTAAAATAATAGATTTGAGTTATGTAGGTACTTTAATCACATTATTGCACTAATCTTTCATTGGCAAGACCTTACATATAAAAAGATCTATCAAGACATCTTTACTATTTATTTCTAATATATAGATTCTAGTTTGAATATAAATGCTTAAAGACAAGGAACCCTTGGTAAACTAATACAAATTACGATTAGCGAGTGTTATTTTTTTATTAATCAGCAAAAAGATTATAGTCAAATATTAACAATAGATTTGAATATAAAATGATTTTCAATGAAAAAGCACGAAATTAGAATCATGTTGTTTAACTAAAAATGAATTTAAAATCAGGTAAAAAGGAAAAAAAAACATACGTCCAGTAAATTATGCTGGTTGGCCAGACTAAATGAAAATTGAGTACAACGAATTAAGTTTATTAATTTCATTATAATTAAGTATGAGGCACAACAAAAAATTAGTTTGCATGCGTTGAGATTGACGGGAAGAGTATCTAACCGAGTCATGCATGGCATGCACGACTCACCCGAGATTGACGCGATGTCAAAAATTGTTTCATGTAGAAAAGTTTTCTGCTCGTAGCCAGGTACTATCACGAGCACACGTGCTTGAGCACCCATGGCTTGCGCACTCGTAACAAAACGTGATTAATTACTACGGTAAATCAGTTTACGCGTCGAAGGAAACTCGTTTTGAATTACTTAAGCATGGAAATCCACAACCATACGCAGGTACGACTGAATTTTGTTTGAATTGCATTCACGCACAAAAATTACACCTAGTTTCTGAAATATTTATGTCTCTGATTAAATACTGTGTGTGACGTTCAACTGAATTTATGGTGAATGTATCAAACACAATTCCATATTTGGATAAAAACATTTAAAGCCTATAGGATCCGGCGAAGTAGGGCACGTTCTAATATCCATCGTGTAACGGAAGAGTCCAATTGATAAATCGGCTCCAGCCAATATCCTTCTAATTCCTTTGATATCGAGCCCCGGAGCCATCTTCAGACTCTAAGCGTCGACATCCGGCTTCATAGGCGGCGCTAATTAAATAACCGCAGAGGGGCATACTTAGGTAAAATTAGCCGAGGCTCCTCAGAGGGTCTTTGACCAAACTAATATATAAGTATATATTCACAATAACGCTCTTATAAGGCCCCCAACAGAGCTTTAGGTATCATTTGGTAATACACACAGCCACATCTGGCAGTATGGTCCATGCATTGCCCCAAAATAGTAACAGATTGCCAGCCTGTCGCCTGCATAAACCTATTAACCTATTACCTATTATATTTTCACGCTCACACCAATTATCTAGCCCAAAGTAAGTATCATTAAGAACTTGTGTTACGGATACTAGATAACGGACATTTTTTTTATATACATATTACATTTTTTTTTTAGATATTTTTATAAATAAACTTAAAAAATAAATATATAAGGGTCATTGTCAAATTTTGCGCAGGTAAACTAGTCCCTCAACTGCGTAATTTTTTTTATTAGTAATAATCACATAACCGCTAACAAGTTTTACATTAAAAACAAAATACATCGCATTATTATACATTGATACCTAAAATAAAGGCTTAGTTTTGATATTTTTTCATTTCCTTTAAAGTAACATTGTGGACATTTCTGGTAACAGAATGGGTTTTCTTACAATCTCTATATGTCCCTGGTAGCACTCCGTTCTAATAAAGATCCAATAATTTCATTTTCTGCTATATCAACCTACCTTAAATAAATTATTACCATTAAAAGAGTCTTATAAATAGTTATAAAATATTTCTTAAAAGCAGTTAGTATCAAAATGCAATTAATAAAAATTTTTTAAAACTTGGTCCCGCGTATTGTGTGAAACTGCCTGGAATATTATGTTACTGCATAAATCGCGACGTAAAATAGAGATAGCGCTGCTTTTGACTTTTTAATAGCTTGGACGGGATGTCTGCATTAATTGTGAATGATCACTAGATCGGAGGGAGGGATATACGAAGAGTCAGTGGACCGCGAGGTGTTGACCAGGCTGCGTGTTTTTATTGTGCGTCCACTTTGTTACCTACTTATTTATGTAAGTAAATCAACGTACTTTTCATTATTTTGTATTCCGTATGCTGTTGAAGAGGAAACTATTATAAATATGAAAGAAAAAGTGTAGTTTACGCAAACCTTTATGACTTATATCTTTTAGAATGTAAAATTTACTACTCTGTTACTACACAACTCTGTTATCCGCTCGTGTAACAGAGTTGTTAATAAAGTAACAGAAATGTCTTTTCTCTTTAATTTTGGACTTAAATAACGAAAATATCGTTCGAAACAACAATACATGATTTTTTTTTGAAGCGGGACATGGTAAGGGTGCAGCAGATGGGATTGGCGGTTTTTTAAAACGTACTGCTATTCAACTTGTTGCACGTGGAAGTAACATATCTGATGCCACAAATTTCTATCTTGCTTTGAAAGACATGAGTAAAGTGAGACTATATCTGATAACCAATGAGGATATTGAACAGAGTTCAAAACAGATCCCGGGGCATATCGTGTCATTTGGTACCATGAAAGTCCATCAAGTTTTCACTGGTGTTCTAAAGTATAGAAATTTGAGTTCTTTCTATCAGCGAGGCTTTTACTCTTGCATGAATCCCAAGCACAAATTTCCATTAAAAACTGCAGTAGAACAATCAACTCCTTCCACTTGTGACAACAATTTTCTTTCCGATATTAGCAACCTTTGTAAAATGCGAGCAAAAGGGTTTTACAGCATTGTCTACAGCTCAGACTACGATGAAGATGCCACTCTAATGTAATTAAAAGAGATACCTTCAAGCAATTATTTGACAGAACATCCCAGTACATCAAAGCAAAATGAAGATGCTTTGATTGAGAAGGAAAATATTCACGTAATAAAATAAGGTGTTTGTGTCTTGGTTCAAATTTCCAACTTAAAACAGAACTACATATATCTGGATAAGGTCTTATTTGAAGTAGAAGAAGATGATGAAGTTAAAAATAATGTTTTTTAAGTCAATCTAAAATTAGTTGAGTGTGATTTATCTTATGTGCCTTTTGATAATTTACTTGCTATTGTTCCAGAACCTAAAAAAGTTTGTAAAGGTAAAAGAATATACTACAATTTTGATACTGCTTTACATTTTATATACTTGAGAAATAAGCAACTTTTACTTTCCAGTGACTCTTTCAAGAATATTTGATTTTTGTTTTATAGAGTTAATTATAAATTGTCTTAAAATTAAACATTATAAAAAGTCATTAAGTTTGTTATTTTAATATTGAAGTTAATAGTTAAGTTATTAAGATCTCAGGCTCAGCCGAGTGCAATTTAGTCAAGTAAGATATAAAAAAGAACAACTATGTTACTGTGTTACAACTCTGTTATTTTTCTGTCCCAAAGATTAAATGACATACTAAAGATTTTTATGAAAATCTAGTTAATATAATATTGTAATAAAATAATAGGTTAATTTGTTAGATATTTCTACGGTAATATCTCATATTTAGCAGTTAATATATAAATATTTAGAGTACTTCGGTAGAATTTCCTTTCTCTCAAAATTCAAGAAGTAACAGAGTTGTTTGGAGTTTAAATTAATGATTGTTAAACTTAACAAAAATGTTGTGATTCTAAGTGTGATAATAAGATAAAAGACTGCAATTAACATTAATGCCAAAATATTTGGAATTGAATTGTTTAATTTCATAATAAACATTACAACGTTATGATAACAGAGTTGTATTTTTTTGCACCCTAACCCACAAAACCTGGAATAAATCACTTATTAAACATCGCGGCCGATAGTAACAGACAAAAGTTTACTTGTTTTAACAGGCATGGACAATACGAAAAGTCATGTTTAAGGATTTTTATTTTTTTATAAGTTTGTCATTTATAGTCCCGATTACCTGCACGAAATTTGACAATGACCCATAAACAACCATGACTCGCAAACAAATGTTCGTGTTCATCACACAAAATTTGCCGCTACCAGGATTTGAACCCGGGCCGCTTGATGTGTAGGCAGCTATACTGACCACTCCACCACGACGGCGTCAGAAAGGTGCATCAAACCAAAAATGAAAAGTGTCATCTTTATTGTAATACCCTGACAAATCCTCTTAAGAATTAAAGAAAGAATGAGTAAAACGTATGAAGTAAAACTTCTTCGTGATATACCTTAGTTAATTGGTCAAATTAGGTTTACAGAAAAAAGAAATCATATCGTATCAAATTACAGCGATTTTATTATCGATACCAGGGTTTCCCAAACTGTACGTCACGACTTTGCAATGCCAATTTAGGTAAAATATTTTACAAAAGATATAGTTTCCCCTCTGTCATATTTTATACTCATCGTGCTCGGGACTTAAAATGGGTCACTTCGCACATGGTATAGTTATCTAATCTCCGCGTCAATGACCGCAGGACGTGTAAAAAAACATACTGCATGTGAACTCCTTTTTATTGAAATGATGTGACCTACTTGATGAACGACTATGATTGATTTGAAGAAGATTTGAAGGCTCGTCACCTATCCAGATACTGTCAGTGATATTATTTTAAAAATTTATTTTTTAAAACTCGGCCATGCGAAGTACTTATCGGTTTCAATAATAATACCCCATATTTTTTTTGCCTTTAGACTGGACAAACGCTACAAAGCGTTTCTCCGATAACAACGCCACCATTGGACACGGCGGTCGCCATGATGTTTTCTCGGTAACTCCAGTTTCATATATTATATTATGTTGGCTAAGAGTTTGATGGAATCGGTTGGTCAATTGTCTGGCACTCTGGGGCCGTATAGCATATTACACCCTTGGTGCCCGCTCAGTATATATCTATACTACCGCGAAACAATTAAAAACAATTGTGTCTGGATTTTATTATTGATTAAGCAAGTCCAAAACTTTTTTTATACATTTTGCCTTTTCCTTCTTTTCATTTTAAAGCGAAAAGATTACGCATTTCGCCAATGTCAAGTGTAAATGTACTTATAGTAAAGGACAGTTGTACGGTAGATTCATTTAAAAATGGAGTCTCTCAAGTCTCGACACGTGTTTTCTGAGCGTGTTTTCATACATTTTGAGTATTTTGACGAGAGCTTGACAGCTGTCAGATGTCAAAACATGGGAACGCAAACTATTTGGTTTTGGGAGTTTCTCCCGAGTTCTTGTTGTAAAAACACGTGTTGAGAGACTCCATTTTTAACCTCAATCTACCGTACAATTTTTGTTACTTTAGTTACATTTTCACTTGATATTGACAAAATGCGTACGCGACGCCATTAATTAATAATAGAATAGATTTGGTTTTGGCCCCAAAATTTATTGAATGTATTATAATTGCAATAAAATAGACAAAGAACATTTTTTCCCAGAATTTTACTTTAGTCATTATAGTCGTTAATTCTTAGAACTTAAGATCGTTGTTCGTATATCAAATAGTTGTTTAGTATCCTGCTCATACACATGGGCAGCCTTTGTGATGATAATGAAATTAATGTTTAATTCAAGAAACACTCGATTTATGGATGTTTACACGCTTGCAGTAGCACGTAGACTCATTTGCGTCTATTATATCACCAAGATACATGAATTATTAACACATAATGTTAAGATTTTTATTATTATTAACTGGGCCCGGAATGGAAGCGAAATACTTAAGAATCATAATTGTATAAGATATGCATTTTATTTTAAAAAATCGTGTACAATACACACACGACAGAAATTTCAAAAAAGTAGCAAAACTGATTGCAAATTAACATTAAATTAGTTGTCAAAATGTTCAACAACAAATTTCTATGCGTCAAAAACTTTATGCTATCGCTTTTTCGTTTCATCGAATTTTCAAATCATAAGGTCCAGACTCCACCAAAGCGCCGAGAGGAGAGGAGAGGAGCTGAGTTTTAAACAACCAATAGAAATTAGTTATCCACACATCTCGTCTCCGCTCAGCTTCAGTGGATACCATCGAGCGAAGATGTATCATATTTGTATGCAGTGGCGTAGCGTAGGGGGGGGCAGGGGGGGCGGCCCGCCCCGGGCGGCACATTTGAGGGGGCGGCAAAATTTAACAATAATTAAAAAATATTTAAACTATTTCATATTTTTATTGCAACTACAAATTCGGACCAATTGAAAAGAGTATGGTAATTCTGTGACCCTTTCTTTGAATGATATTTTGTAGCAACTGCTGGCAACACCGTCTATTCTGACTTGCGGCGATTCCCCGTAGTTAATTTTATGTTCACGAGGAATATTTTGTGCTTAGATTTTGCGCTTTAATTGTTTATGACTAATAATCAGCGATAATGACTTTGACTATTCAAAGAAAGTTTTATGCATAGATCACTTAATGATTAGGCAAACCCGTTATTAGAAAGAGATAAATTTATATACCCCATGAGTTACGTATTGATTGTTGCTTAGCGCTCATTGGCGAGAGCGCGCACCGATACTGATAACAGAGGATATACACACGCGCACTTTTTGTCAATGACAGTCAAATTGAATAATAAAATGAAATTGAAATTGTTTTTAAGACAAGAAAAAATACACTGAAAGAATCGACCTGTCCCAGGCGGGAATCGAACCCAGCATCCTCCGCAATCCGGGCGGCTGCGTTAACCACTAGGTACGCTACCAGGGCACTGCTTTCGCCTTCGAAATTTGTCAGTGCTTGGTGCTTTATGTTTTAATGGTGCCTAAACAATTTTTCATCAAATCATTGAAATTTGAACTTCTATGATCCGAATGAAATATTTTTGCAAAAATTTGACGTCCAGTTAATAGTTAGAGAGCCCACGACCAAAATTTTTGTCTCATAGCAATACGGCCAAAACCGCATCAAATCGATAGATACGATTATCCTGAACTCGAAAATACCAATATCAGACATTTTCCGCGTAGCGTTTGATCTGACCGAATTTTCAAAATTGTCAAAGAATTTTACCGAACTGCATCATAGCAATATGTCTGATTTGCAGACTGTAGTTGAATGATAGTTCTGAGATACCGGAAACATATTTTTCAGACGTTAGTGGTGTAGCGCAAACCCGTAAAATCACTTAAAAAAATTAAAAATGAGACAAAAAAAATGTCTCATAGCAATACGTCTGAAAATCTTTTTTATTAGTAAATTTTGGTTATTTGATGCGAACAAAACAATTTTCAGACGGAAATGTGAACGCATTAAATTTTGAGACCGTTTTGAAAATGTTAACAAATTTTACCGATAACTTATTTATGAAATTAACAGCAAAAGCCATGTAAACTGTACCTGTTGTGGATGATGATTTGTCGTCCAAAATAACGTTGCTCAACTCAGGTAGTTGGTTGCCAGAGAACCACGAAAACTGAAATCGTCCCTTGTCTTCATACCATCCGCAATCTGCAGGGTTCAGTTCGGTTGGCGTTTTGGTATGAGCGTTGCTCCAGACTTGTGCAATATATTTTGTTCGTAATAAATGTTTCTCCAATTCCGTTTTGCATGGTGGCAGATTGCAGGCGTCGTAATTGGATAACTGGAGATTCAGAGTTGTCGAAGCCTCGTCGTTTTTAATTTTATGTCTTCGAAAAAATGTTGAGTCGAGCTAAATCAACGTTATTAATTTTCGTTTTTGGGAGTATATGCTACACTTAAAGTGTCTGAAAACAGGTTTTTGGTAATCAGGGCAGCAATACGAAAAGTTGAAAAAAAAAATTATCCGTATTGCTATGATACAGGTCGGCTAAATTTGTTGACATTTTCAAAAATGCGCTCAGGCTATATGCTGCGCGCAAAATGTCTGAAAACAAACTTTTTCGTAATACAATTATAAAATCTATGTACATTTTCACTATCAGACGTATTGCTATAATACCGACTGTCTTTTTTTTTTGACACAGCAGAAATGGCCTCCCACGCAGTTGCTACACTTTCGACCGTTACTACACACCTAGTCGGGTTCAGAATCATACAATCTAACGATTTTATAGGGTTTTTGCCGTATTGCTATGAGACATGGTTTTGGTCGTGGGCTCTCGTACTATAAGATAAAACTACCTTATAGTGTGGAATAATTTTTTGAGTTTACAAACGCGTAAAAATTTTATCGACCAGCCCTTTTTTCGGACAAGCGGAGGGATTACTAGTGTTAAAAATATTTATGCGTTTGTAAACCCAAAAAAATGTTCCTGAAATTGTTTTGATAAGAAAAATGTATTTATAAAAATGAAATGACACCTATGTGTCACCATGTGATAATGTACCTAATTTTTACACTTTTTAACAACACAGGAAGGCATTTTTTCGAGCGATTACCTACTTAAAGCGTTACAATGAAGTGCAGTTGACCAGCCGAAATGCGAGAGCGTTCCCGATTCTTTTTTCATTACTTCCAAACTGAATGTAAATCCGGCAATTGCCCGACTTTTTCGTTGCCATTTTCGAGCGAGTGCAACGCATCTATACTTTTTGAACTTCTTATGTGTAATGCATAGAAGCTGTAGGTTTTACCTATAGCTTCATGTGCATAGTATACATTAAATTGAAATATCTAAATAAGAGGGCGGCAAAATTATCTTCCGCCCTAGGCGGCCGATACCCACGCTACGCCACTGTTTGTATGGCGCGATCGAGCTAGCGGAGATATGAGCTGTGCCTTGCAATCTGGCGCCGGCTGGCTGAACGCAGCGGAGAAGAGAAGAGAACTAAACTGCAATCTTAACAAACATCGCACACATCTCCACTAGTCTAGTCAGTGCGCATCTCCGCTCAGCTTTGGTGGATACACCTTTGTTGAAAAACATCTCTTCTCGTCTCCGCCTCGAACATCTCCGCTTTGGAGTCCGGGCTTCTAAGGAAGTTTGACTTCAAAAAGATGTGTTTATTTTGAAAAGAGAAGAGTCACTAGAGACGTGAAGAAGCACATTGCAAGCCGAGGGTGGCTGGTGTGATTGTTATATGTCTCCCACTAACTCTCTTTGGACTCTATTTCTAGTTACCAATGCAAAGAGGCTATTTGCGAGACCTTTTTATTTAAAAATAATAAAACTTGGATGAACTAATTGACACTAAAGTCACTTACAATAAGAGAAGACTTTTATATTTTAAAAGTAGTTTCTGCCTTATCGTATGAAACTTATAGCGTAGATGTAGATACAATCACATTTGTTCGACCATCAAAAACTAATTTATTTATTTGGGAAACAAACAGTATCACATGATAACATAAAATAACACAAAAAAAGTACACATACCAAAAAAGTTTCTACTGAATGATTAATCATATTACTATGCGTAGATTAAGCTTATGAATTATAAAAGAATTACTTATTAATATCACTATTTAACAAATCGATTAAATTTTTTCTAAATACACTAGCAGAAATGTTAAAAACATCTATAGAAGAAAATAATTTATTATATTTACTAATCATACAGTTAGTAGCTTAGCTTGAAATAAAAGTAGATTTGGAATTAGCGTGTGTTCGTGTTTTTCCTGTGACCACGAGCGCTGTAAAGTGTTACGAAACGTTAGGTCAAAATAAATAGATGTGAACCTAAATGCACCCGATTCATGACGTCCCTTACAATATCTTATTATATATAAATTATGTGTCACGTTGTTTGTCCGCGATGGACGCCTAAACTACTTAACCGATTTTATTTAAATTTGTACACCGTGTGCAGTTGGATCCAACTTGAGAGATAGGACAGTTTTTATCTTGATAAGTAGTCCTCATTTTTTTTAACTGCAAATTCAATGGTATAGGACAGAAGTATGAAATTATCACAGCAACGCGTGGCCGGGACAGCTAGTTTACATAAACAACATGTAATTTAAATAACCAACACCCTAAATAGGTACAGGTGGGTTGGCATCGGCTTCTGAAATGGCAGATTTTTTTTTAAAAAACAAAAAAAAAATAACAATATTTTCTAGAAAATATTACAATATTTTCTAGGTAATTTCTTTTCTAATTTTTTTTTAAATCAACTCAGAAGTCGATCCCAACCCACTTATATTCAGGATGTTGGTTATTTAAATTAGGTACTTGTTGTATATTTTTGTCAATGTGAAATAGAATTAATTGCACATTGCAATGCTTATCAGCTTACAATGGAGGATCGAATATGTTTGAATGTGTACTGTCTATTTCATTCTACATTAAGGTTTACTTAATGTGGGTCTTAAATTTAAGTAACAAAAGTAA
Organism: Elophila nymphaeata; assembly: GCA_955850985.1. Taxonomy (NCBI): domain Eukaryota; kingdom Metazoa; phylum Arthropoda; class Insecta; order Lepidoptera; family Crambidae; genus Elophila; species Elophila nymphaeata. The sequence continues at coordinate 18,708,669 of OY039088.1, read as the reverse complement.
GTATTTGTATAGGTACCTCCATTTCCTGATGAATCGGTGGCTAGTTTTTTGAACTCTGAAAGTTGGACCAGTTACTCCATTTATATTACTTGTGTTTATATTGTGATAATTACTGACATGTGATCTGACACACTCCGTCATTCTTAGTTGTACTTCCTTAGACAAAGAATCCTGTAGACTGGGCATCCGCGTACACCCTGTAAGGGATAGACTGAGAGTTGACATGACAGTGACAGAAGTGACTGACGTCAACAGAAGAGGCCAGGTTTTTAAAATATTACCCCATTAAATGTTTAAAATATTTTGATTTGCCTTATTTGGAAATGTGTGTACTCTCGAGTTCATCTCCCTTCTCATGACTGGATGGACGACAATAGGATTTTTGAAGTGCGCCGTGCGTCGTAGTGGAAGTGTTCTGTAAAGCTAGCTAGCACATTAAGCAGTCCGAGTTCAAATCCCTGGTAGTAGCAATCTCTCTAGCATCTCTCATATTATGGTCCGGACAATATAGGCTACATTATAACCGACTTTAATAATAGAAGGAGTCGATCTTTCCTTGTAAATTATTGATTTTAGACGATTTCATTCATTTTAAGTTTTTACACAAACTCATGTTGTTGTTGCTAAGCAACGAGAAAATAATTTAATAATAATATTTCCTCGTTGCTTATAGCAACAACAACAAATGTTAAACACCATGGGGTAGGTAATGTTGCCTATCCCATGGTGTTTAACATTAGTTGTTTACGTAGTGAGATTTTAGTTTTAAAACTTAGTTTATTATTTTGATTATCTTCGTGGCGTCCACGAATATAATCAAAGAAATAAACAATCATAAAAAAAATTTAAAACCAAAAGATCGACGTCGAGACGCCATGGTATCCCGCCTAACACTCAATTCAAAGTTTATTGGGTTATAGCGTGGTAAAACGTAAATACAAAGTATAATACGATTTTGGTGGTACTCCTTTTCATGGTATGTATTTACAGCTCGACCAGCAGTACGTGCTTGAATATCCGTGAATGTAAATAAATAACGACAACGATAATTCCAAGAATTTATTGGTTTTTATAGCGCGGTAAAACGTAAATGCCTAGTGTGATACGTTTTTGGCGATGTCCTTTTCATGGTATTTACAGATTGACCAGCGGTACGTGCTTGAATATCCATGAATATTATGTCCTAGAAATCTGAAACATTAAGATAACTTAAATCTTTGTATTTACCCAACAACAAGGACAGCTTCAAATTATATTACTGGTATCCCTAAACTGCAGTATAATCCAGAAAAATAAGAGATCTACAAAATGACACTCCGTCAGTCAAATTATATAGCAATTGACAACTACAACTAAACTACTAAATTTGGTCGGATTTCTATGACAATTATTGGACAATAACAATATTTTCGTAAGCAAATTTTTATGATTTTTTTAGTTTTCTATCAAGCTTGAGATCCTATATTATTCGATTTTAATCTAAACTTTATTGTATAATGCTAATAAAATACTAATTTCAAGTAGTTTTCGTACTTACGAGTAATAACTTATTTTCTCGCAATTTCGGTAGCTACGGCTTTTACAGCCGATTACACAACAATGCATTGTAACAATCACAAGCAGGATATAGTTTCTAACACCTTAACGTTGTACACACTGATAACAACACTTTGTAAACACAAATATTTTGAATATTACTATCACCAACAGTTTGTTGTTTCGTTTCTTTGACACCAAAATTTTGTGTCAAATAAGCGAAAAGTGAAACTCTGACAAGGACAAAAATTATAATGAGTACTCTTTCACTCTTATGGGTATCTGTATACACCTATCCTTCTTACACTTAGCTGTCAAAACTCATGCCAAGTCTACAGGATTCTTTGTCTAAGTTGTACTTCGCATATTTCTGAACAGGAAGCTCGTTGTGAACTGTCACAGACATCAATTAATCATTTATCGACGCACATTCCTAATTAAATATGCATAAAATACAACACTATTGTCACTTATATGTTTATTGTATCATTAAATATTTCTATTCAATAATAATATGACAACCTGGGGGCCTATACAAGTGGCAAACGATACAACGTTTCTATCGAACGAAATGATAATAGTCCCCCATCCACTAGTATCAGTTCGTGTGTATGGTGACAAAAGGATTTTTTGTAGGGACATTTAGTTAGGGGCCTCAACGGTTTTATTTATCCCTACGATGTTTCCCTACAGTTAATCTATGAGGACAAGTCATACGAAACAAAAGCTAGTGGATGGGAGGCTAATTTTTGATTACGGTCGCAATAGAGATTTCTCACTGAAACGTCATTGACTGGTCACTTGTCTAGGGCCTCGGACTACTGACGATGTTAAATTATCCCAGCCGTCCTAACAAAGCATGCACAATCATGATATCTGTTCGGCAGAGCAGTTGCGTAGTGATCCACGTGTCAGAGGTTGAAAATAAATATACTGAGAAGTGCAATCAATAGTCATTATATTTGTCACTTATCACAATTATTGTTTACTACAATGAGAAGCACGATAAATTAGGATTAAGTCTATAATTATGTAAAAACTATATAGGACGGACATGAACACCAAGTTAAGTTGTCAGGCGACCGATAAGGAAGCGGATGAACGGGCTCTGTCAGTGACAGCTGTCATAGACCTGATGTCATTGTAGAGCATAGATAAATAATATATTTCTAACAATATCTCCTGATTAATAACTATATTCTTGCCTTATCAAAACCTCACGGACCTACTTGAGGAGTTGACTTTATAGAGTTCAAACAGAGCTCGATGTCATCATCATCATTATAAGAGCCTTTATAATTCGACCCACTGCTGGGACACAAGGCCTCTCCTTTTCATCGAAGGATGTTTAGGCAATAGACGCTTTCCCAATGCGGATTGGTGAACGGAGTATACTGTGATCAATACCCCTTTGCTGATCCATTAGTCGCCTTCTACGACACCCATTGGAGGATATGGGGTGATGCTATTCTACTGTGCCGGCATCACATGGCTAATTGAAGCTCGATGTAGCAATTCGGAATCGATAATTAAACCATTTCATTATTTAAATATTTATCTAAAAAAAATATTAAATATCCTGCCTTCAACACTCTCACCTTACCGATTGACTGGTAGAGAACGCTGTCTAGCATTAAGTCCGCCCGTTGTACTTCTTGTGCAATAAAGTTATTAAATAAATAAATAATAAATAAATTTCATTAAAAGTGTCGTTACTGCATTGGGCGTTTCTTCATTGGCTGACCCAGTCCAGCAGCGAACCCAATACCGGCAACAGTGGCCGCATTTTATAGAATTATGCGTCCACCGTAATGTGAGATTCGGTGCCGAGCCGGGCTGTCCAATGTACTAGCCGACCAAAATACTGTTGCTTTGTTAATATTAAAGCAAGCAAACCTTGTAGTTTATCTAGTTAAAGGTAAAACAGTCAGCTAATTTAATAGGTTGGGGAAAAAGTTTCTTCGCATTTTTTAAGAAAATTCAAAACATTTTTTAATATAGTTTATTTACATTTAACTAAAGTATGTAGGTACCATTTTGTTCGATAACTTTTTGCCATCTTGTAGGTAGGGACATGATCCCATTGCTATAGAAATTTTGGGACTTCTGGTCAAAATACCGCGACAAGTGGTTTTGGCAGTCCTCTAGTGATGTTAACCTGACACTGCCTAAAGAATTCTGAAGAGACCGAAACAGGTGGAAATCTGAAGGTGCAAGGTCAGGACTATACGGCGGATGCATTAACACCTCCCAGCCAAACTCTCTTAATTTTTGCTGAGTGGCTAAAGATGTGTGAGGTCTAGCGTTATCATGATGAAAAACCACACCCCTTCTGTTGATTAATTCCGGCCGCTTTCTCTCAACTTCTTGCTTTAATCTCATCAGTTGTTCGCAGTAGAGTTCAGAATCGATGGTCCTGCCTGGTGGTAACAGCTCATAATGAATAATGCCCTTCCAATCCCACCACACACACAGCATCACCTTGTTGCGAGTTAACCCGGGTTTCGCCACAGTCTGTGAAGAATGACCGGCCTTTGAACACGACCTTTCTCGCACGTTCTTGTCGTACGTGATCCACTTTTCATCACCAGTTATCAGCTTCTTTAAAAATGGTTCGGTTTCATTACGTCGTAATAAAGAATCACAAATGAGTACACGGTTCATTAGGTTTCTTTCAGTGAGCTCGTGAGGTACCCAAATGTCGAGCTTTTTTTTGTACCCAGTTTTTTTCAAATGCGCCAAAACTGTTTTGTGGTCAATTCCCAGTTCTTCAGCTACGTCGTAACTACTGACATGCCGATCTTGCTCCACTTTTTCAAAAATGGCATCCATTTTATCTGTAATAGGGCGACCAGAGCGACGTGCATCTTTGACATCAAAATTTCCGGATTGAAAACGCTTAAACCAAATTTGTGCTACTCTCACAGACACTGCACTAGGTCCATAAACATCGCAAATTTTTTTCGCGGCTTGCGTTGCATTTTTACCTTTTTTGTAGTAAAATTTTAAAATGTATCGAATTTCTTCATTAGATTCACTCATCTTGGCGGTACGAAAAACAAATGAAAATCACACATTTTCCTAATTTGAATTTGGAATTATGTTCTTTAAAATTTAAACTTTCAATGATACCAAAACCAGCCAGATACAAATAGTATAGCCACAGAGATTTTATTACAAGTTTATACATACTATAATGCGAAAAGACTTTTTCCCCAACCTAATATTAGTTGTAAGAGATACCAGCGGCGCCAGCGCGGTCATTACTATGCAATTGGTTGTTACTTGCACGTCCGATATGTAGCTATCAAGGACTCGTTGATTATATTAATTACTAGCTGTGCCCGCGACTTCGTCCCCGTGGATTTCCCATTTTTGCAACATTTTTCATTGATGCTCAACTCCTATTAGTCGTAGAGTGATGCTATATAGGCCTATATATAGGCCTATATCAGGGTTTCCCATACTGCGCGTCGCGATGCACTGGCACCCCAGGGTTCGCGGTTCTATCCCGGGGGCGGGCGTAGTGAGACGATCCACATAGAATGGCTGTCTAGCTGCTATGCGAGCTAGTCGAACGAAAATAAATGTAGAGAATGAAACCGTTTACGCAGCGCACGCAGTGAAAGCTTTGAAAAGAAATATTTTTCTCCCGTTTTTGCAACATTCTTCATTGATGCTTAGCTCCTATTGGACGTACCGTGATGTTATAGCCTATAGCCTTCCTAGATAAATGGACTATCCAACGGAAAAAAAAATCAATTTGAGTCAGTAGTTGCTGCGATCTTAGGGTTTAACCAAACAAACAAACAAACAAACTCTTCAGCTTTGTTATTGGTATATATTAGATTGTAAGTTTTATATTGTACTAGCGCTCCGCCCACGAATGCCCGCGTGGAGTTTTTTTTTTAATAAATATAACTTATAGTCTTTCTCGATAAATAGACTATCCAACACAAAAATACTTTTTCAATTTGAATCAGTAGTTCCTGAGATTAGCGCGTTCAACCAAACAAACAAACAATTTCAGTTTTATAATGTATTAGTAAAGATATTATCAGCCATTATGATGGTTTTGTGTCCCTTTTATGAAGGCGACAGGCTGGCAACATGTCACTATTTTGAAGAAATGCATGGACCATACTACCAGATGTAGCTTTGTGTGTAACCGAATGTTACCTGAAGCTCTACTCGACCCCTTTTGGCATAACGAGCGTGATTGTATGTACCTATGTATGTAAAACATCACTGTATATAAATTATATTTTATTCTTTAATATATACTCGTACATTGGTCATCATCATCATCATCAACAGCTCATATAATGTCCTCACCGAGAGGCTCGAGCCTACCCCACATTAGGGGCGATTAGGCCTTAGTCAACCACGCTGGCCAAGTGCGGGTTGGTCGACTTTACACACAGCCTAAGAATTTCTTCATAGGTGTGTGCAGGTTTCCACACGATGTATTCCTTCCGTAAAAGCGTCGATAAAACGTACATAATATGAATTCAAACTTAACTTTGAAAAAACATTGGTACGTGGCGGGGATCGAACCAGTGCCTCCCGGGTAGGAGACAACGCTCTTACGCACTACGCCACCGACGCTTACATGGGTACCTACTCTTATTTCTTGGTCTAAAATTAACTAGAGAGTATTTTTTGTATATTATGGAATAAAGCATAAAAAATAATTCTATTTGGGGTCACAACATTCGTAACCGTACTGCCTACGACATAATGAGCTATTGCCCAATAAGGATCTCATTATAAGGTTTAAATCTATCTTGGAAACTTAAGCATTGCGTAGTAAAAACTGTTATGGCCGATCCAGTTTAGTCATAAGTGACATGTGGGTTACAATGGACTTAACTCCGTTACTTGAACCGTTTCAATGCGTAGGAGGTACACTTAAGTAATGATAGATCAAGTGATAGTCACTGAGGCATGCTTTGGTATCAAAAGTGATCTGGAACGTACTAATATGTGATGATACGGTTGCGTTACACTGATCTATAATGATTATTAGGTTTAAAGAACATTTATTTCTCATAGAGACAATATTACAGTCCACTTACAATGAGATACAGAGTATTAATTAAGCTTAACCTTTAATTAGTCGCGAGGGGTCTATTGGACCCCGAGTGAGATTGTTTTATCACATTTCGGCAAATATTACACTTACGTGGCCTTACGTCTTGGTACCTTCCTAGCTTACCCGCCCTTCCCGTCTAAGTGTTCCGCAAGCCGCGGCGTCAAACACACGTGCCGTACGGAGGTGCTTGGGGTCCAACAGACCCCGCGCGACTAATAGTGTAGTAGAATTTTGGTAAGTATAAGCTGAACCTTCTTCTTCTGGAAGCAGTTCAAGTGGTTCCAAAGGCCGTTGTCACCTGTGTCCGAGGTCTAAGGACAGAAAAACAAAAACAAAGTGTTGTAAATGCAACAAATTTATGTGTAATGAACACGTTACAAAGGTCTGTGATTCATGTGCCTAAAAATTTAAGATAATTTTGATTACTGTTTTAGAAATCTATAATTTTCTTATTTTCTGAAAGACTTACATTGTTTTGATAATTTAGATGTTGTTCTTAAAGTTCCTATATAAAATAAATATTTTCACTAATTTTATCTATTTTATTATCAAAAGTAAATCCTGGGGTCCGTGGGACCCCACGCGACCAATAACGTAAGTATTTAAGCGCGACTAACTAAAGGTTAAATATTAAACATGTGTCACTCGAAATCATTTGAAGTTATACGGTGCTTGCGTACTCCTTTAGATTTCTTTTAAATGTGTTTACATTATCACAATCCTTTAATGCACTAAGTAATTTGTTGTACAGCTGTACTCCTTCAAACAGAATCGTTATTGCTTTAAAGTTTGAAAATTTGGCACCAAATAAACAAAATCTAATACACTCACCTGAATCCAGACGGATTTTTGGAGTTTGCACCAAAATACTTAAAGAAAACAGGCCCTCATTAGGCAAGTCTTGCATGCAAGTATGACGTCACATTTGCGTACAAGTTGCTTGCATTGGAAACGTGTTTTCAAGAGTGTGCAAATTACATGCAGGTTTCACTTGCATACAAGTAGAGATGTTCAACAATGGAGTAAGACATCAAGGGTGAAAGACGGTGCAGCTTGCCGAGTCATTTTTGAGATAATAATTTATATTACCGATTGAATACAAAGAAGAAGCATCTTTGTCGGCCTGGGGGGCAGAGGGATCGAAACTGGATTCACAGTGCTTCCAACGTTTGCGGGTTCAATTCCCATGTCACTTGAAGAAAAAATCGGGAGTGGTCTCCCCTTGACTTTCTCGTCTACCGGAAAGACTCAAAAGTTGATAGGAACCTAATATTTTGATGCCATACATGCATGTTAAATTTTGGTCACCCATCCGAGTACTGACCGCGCACTTGGTTGCTTAACTTTCGTTAACGACGACTCAAAAGTTGATAAAAACCTTATATTTTTATGTTATACATGCATGTTAAATTTGATTGCAATAAGATAAAGCATACTCGAGTTATCGTGCTAACGCACAGACACACACACAGACATAATTCCAAAAAAATATTTTTGGACTCAAGGAGGTCCAAAACGTGTAAATCCGTCAAAATCTCGAGGTCGAATTTTTTTACGATTACAAGACTTCCTCTATACTACGTATGCGAGAAAGTAAAAATATACTGATTCAAACTACATCATACAAGTTGTAGCTTGTATGCAAGTTTGTTCAAGTTTTATGCAATTTACAACTTGACGTCATAATTACATTAAGCACGAAAGATTCGCGCCTTTTAATAGCACAAAAGGGCGACTTTTCGCTTAAACCGATCTATAGATTGTACAGCAATATAAGATTTTCCGATTGAGGAATGATGTCGCTTGGCTTTGAGATTATAACAGAGATTTTGTTATTTATTTATTACCTGTTTGTTTCAAAGGAGCAAAGAAAAAATCTACCGGTCTATATATTTCAGGCGAGTTCGTTTGTAAATCTGTAGGTACTGAACAGTTTAAATATTTTTCGCGATTTCAGAGTTGCTTCCATACATAGAATGAAATAGAAGTTTGTTAATGTATTACTAATAAGTCTGTTTATTATTTGGTTTATTTATGATAATATTTTTATCCATATCCACAGTACAAGTTTTTATAAAACAAACCTCTAATAGATGCTATATTTGATGTTTAGAATATTACCGTACCTACAATACGTTATTAATTACTATTCCAGACACTATATTGCTATCGCAAACTCTAAGCCCTATTAATAATTCACGATCAATCGATTATTGTTGGGCAGATAATCGCTATCTTCAAAGCTGTGGTCCAAAGTAGGTCACAGTCTCCCTGCCCAGTCCGCAGGCACAAGGTCACGGCGACACCTTGACCCCTAACCGCAGGCATCCTAGTGCGTGCTCACTAGTACCTAAGTCAGTGATTCTCAAACTTATAGATGCTTAGAGATTGATTGACTACGATTGGCAGAAATTAGCCTTTCAACTCCGAGGAAAATCTCCTCCATGTAGGGTGCGGTACGTTTAGCCGGTGAAGCTATTTGCAAAACCAATAGTTATACTTACGTGTTGCAAATAAAGAAGAAATAAAGACATTTATTGACCAGCAAAAAATACAAAGAGACAACGAAAGCAATGGGTAACGATAAATATTAAACTACAAAAAATAAGAACACAAATTCCTACAAAAATCTAAAAGTCCTACCTGTTTGAGGCCAAAAGGTGCCACAGCATGTGCTTCTACAATATAGTGTTAAAGAAACACTGATATTCTGAAAGGGTTACGTAAATTACTATTTAAGTAATTGTTATATATAGTGCCAAATATAAAACGTATTTCTTTATTTAACAATGACAACATCATCGTCGTCATGTCAACCAAGTATTGACCACTGTTGGTTAAAGGCCTTTTTCATATGTGTGATTGAATTGTGTTTTATATGTGTGCTGTGAAATGCCCACGCATACCTGTTATCTGGGGGGACAACAGGTTATGTGGGACTTGAACCGACGAAAAACCAGGTTCCGTACAAATTGGTATTTTGGAACTTTTAATATAGGCATTTTGTGAAAATCGTGACAATCTTGTTCCATAAATTATAAAATTGAAATCAAATTGGTCCCAGAAAAATAACCCAAAAATCTATTTTTTATAATTACAGTAAATTGCTGCTCTAATCTTAACACATCAGCAATGTTTGAGAAGCACTGGCGTGAATGACATGTGCGCACGCATTATGATATAATCACTATTTACCTTATAAGGTAACCAATATTGTATGCTTCGCACTGGTTCATTGATTATATTGTAAAATAACATAAAATCCACATGTCTGCCGTCGTGAGAAATAAATCACGCAAATCACAAAACAAATACCTTTTGACCTAGGGATCGCATCAGGGACCCACGAAACTAAAAGTTACTCGTATTACTCGTTATTTAGTATCCATAAAATTTGGGCTAGATAATTGCTGTGAGCGTGGAAATATATTAGAGAACAAATGGTGAGCATGTACGAACACCAACACGATACATAGCACAATATTTTGTAAAGTTTTAACAAATTTCAATTGGCATTTCATTGTAAGCCTAGTTTTAGAGCACGTCTTTTCGGAAACAACTTCCTTTATCTAACTTCGATCTCAGTTAAGGCCACAATTCCACCAAATCTGCACATCCGGCCTTAAAAGGAAAGTTGACCTCGGGTCGAGGTCTAATTTTTGGCAAAGGCCCTTTGATGGTATTATTTTTAACCCTTGGTGTGTTCCACTTACGGCTATTTAAGTTTCCTAAAGCACTTATTTTGCTATAAACGTACAGCTCACCTGATATTTGTTTTTTTTGGGTCCATATTGGCTCACATAATATTCTAAATCCTATTCTTTGTCTTACTACCGCTTTGTGTTCATAATAATCACTCTTCATATTTTTATTTTTCATAATTTTTTTATTCATACATTTTTATTACTACCAACGGAGCTCATAACAGTTAGTGATCATAATTTTTTTATTAATACTGTTACTACCTTGTTGCTTACAAAAACAGTGCACTCCGCTTGGTCATAAAAAAAATAATCCTAACCTACCCATCACCCAGCCATGTAGGTGCATAAAACACTAGACTCGCCCAAAAATGTATGATTAATGATATTTCAATGATTATGTTTTATGAAGTTATGAAGAATGATCATTAAGGTTTTAAATGGTATGAGAAATATTTTCGGACCTCCAATGATAGGAATTGAAAAGTTATGTTAGAAAATGCGCACCCGTTTTTTTATATAAAAAGGTCGAGCAAATGCCTCTATTCCACCTGATGGTAAGCAAAAGTGGAGTCCTCGAAGATAGCTATTCCGAGAGATAAACCGTCGCCTTGCCGACCTGCAATGTGCTTCTTCCCGCCACTTTTGAATGACCCAGGATTGTAGGAAGGAGGGAACACGTGTGCTGGCAGTGTAGTAGTGAGCTCTAGTTCCGATTGGCAAACCACTGAATCACGGTGCCACTTCAAGCTAGCCGTCATGCAGACATTTTAACCGCATTGTATTTGTAAAAGTAACTCCACACGCAGTTTTCGTAAATGCATACCTAGATTCACAAATATTACTCCATCATTCTGTCCTGAAGCTATGAATAGATTGCACCTAAGTTGCATATCTAACAAACACATCACTGGGTCTATGTTTGTCTACGCAATCCCAATTATTCCTCATCATATGAGTACGTCTACGTGAATGATACTAACAGATATAATCTTTTGCATAATTTTAGTCGCAAATTCACTATGCGATGCGGTGTGCTTTAATACGAATCTACGTCAGAGTAATATGTATTTGATTTCTTTTGTAGCCAATCAAAAAACAATATTTTTTTACTAGAAAAATGCACTGAAAAAAATCGACCTGCCTCAGGCGGGACTCGAAGGCCCGGTTTGTGGAAGATGCGGGTTCGAGTTCCGCCTGAGGCAAGTCGATTTTTTTCAGTGCATTTTTCTAGTATTAATATTTACGCGTTTGTAAACGCAAAAATAAAATTATTCCACAATATTTTTTTGATGAATATTATGTCTACTAGGTGGTAGACCCATATGTAGGGTCGTCTGGATAGGTACCACCGCCTTTCTTATTTCTGCCGTGAAGCAGTTCGCTGTGTTTCGGATTGAAGGGAAAGGTAGCCAGTGTAATTTCTGGGCATGGAGGGCGTATCATCTTAGTCCCCAGGATGGCAAACGCACTTGCGGTGTTAAGTGATTTACACTTAATATTGTAAGTGTCTATATGCGGCGGTGACCACTTAACATCAGGTGGGTAAGCTTGTTTGCCATGTCGTAACAAAAAAAAACTGACAAAAAAAATTTCATTCCGCAAAATATTGTTTCACAAAAATGGAACAATTCAGCCCTTCTATGTGTCTCATAATTCAAGCATCGAGGCAGCTCCAGATTTGGGGGGAAGGGCAAGCAGGGCTACTGCCCTGGGGCCTCCTCAACGGAAATAAAAATATCCAAAATTCAACGGCTCAACCTTAAATAGGCGCCTCAACACATTCGAAGCCCCAAGACTCCAATGCGTTCACATCTCCAAATCTCGAGGGAAAGGTCATTAGCTAATCAGGTTTAGCCTCTCCTGTTCTCAATTCTATTAGCGTTCGGCGTAATATATTTTCTCTTCCATACATCGAGGTCAGCCGTCATCTCAGCATTAACTTCTTTCTTTGCCATATCTCACACAATTCTGTTCATATTTTATTCGGTCTTCCCTTGTCTCTAACCCCATGTTCATCGCCTTTTTGCCACATGATTATTACTTACTCTCCATAGAGGAAAAGATAACACTGGCAAACAATTTTAAGGTAGATACGATATTCCCAAAAAGTAATCATGGAAGCTACAATTCTTTCGACTAGCAACAATAAAATAAATTTGGACAATCATTGATTTGGATTTAAAATATATAGACTTATAATATTATGTATTATACTGGGTGTAAAAGACATGAACAGTGAAACGAGAACCATGTATTCTATACATCAAAATAAGACATATTTCAAAAAAAATATTGCTGGGAAATGATTTTTATTTTTTGGTGTTAAAAAAAATTGCAAATTGTACCGCGCAATGTAAAGGGCTCAACTCGCACGCAACTCGCAAAACTGCGATAATTTTGACAGACGGCGCGGCGGCCCCGTTCGTTAGTGTCCGTGCGCACCGAGTGAGCTACATTGAACGCTAACGTTTTAAAGCCATTTTTTGTTATGAAATACTAAAAAAAATGATAATGTTTTTGTTTGGACAATAATTAAGAAATAACATATAGAATACGTTTTCATAAAAAAATTTAAAAAAAATGATTTCTGACCTTCAATAAAATCGTAACTATCAATTTCCCAGGTATAGTTTAAAGGAAAAAAAATGTTATGATGGTGAGCAGAATACATGGTTCTCGTTTGACTGTTTATGTCTTTTACACCTTGTATCCTCCTCATCGATTTCGATGACGTCAACACTACAGATTCCTCCTATTGTGAGCCCTGTTAAAGCTGGCAAAACCGAACTTGGTTTTTATGTCAGAAAAGCTGCCTCGTTGCATTATACGTGAGTTGTAAGAGAACTTATCTTTGCCTATCTTTGCGCAGCTGACGTTTTGCATAATCAAATTAAACAGTCAAGTGACTATCTCGTATCAGTACTATGAGTAACGTTGTCAGGAAACAAGAAACTGAGCCGAACTTCGCAGGTCTTCTTTCTTCAGGTCTTTAGAGCCACCATCAGATCTACTACTCCCTTTCTGAACTCTCAGTAGATACTAGTATTTTCGTAGTTCTAGGGTACATCAGTTAGAAGAATTCACAGAACCCAAAGTGGAACAAAACAATACCATTACGTGACTTCATAACTACCAAACTTATTGTGGTCTATAAACGCCCACTGACAAACGTAATACTTTGTTTACGGCGAATTGAATTTAAGTAACTCCTAATTAGAAGTATTTAAGGTCTATTTTTTAGCCTGAGGAGGTCTGCTGAAGTATTTTGCTTCCTGTACATAAAACATTGTCTTGTTGACAAAGCGGTTTACTGCGTTTGGTTAAGATGTTTCAACAAAAAGTAGAGATACACCGAGATAATTGATATTAGTACTAAATGAGGTTTTAATGTTGGAGTGGAGGAAGTGGATGGCGTGGCGGTCTACATAACGATCACAAAAGTTAAGCAACTAGTTGCGTGGTTAGCTGTCTGGTGGGTGACCAAATATTTTCAACTACTCTCCTTTGTGTGAAGTAGTCACATACTAAGCTGGTAGTATTGAAAGGCCTACGAGGTCCATTGGTTCGTATGTATCAGATCCAAAAGTCCTTGGTTCAAACCTCAAACAATAAACATAAAATTAAAATTTTACTTAGGTAACGCGTCAATGGAAACTCATTTTGAATTGATTAAGCATGGATGTCCGCTTAATCAATTCAAAATGAGTTTCCATTGACGCGTTAACTGATTTACTATAGTAATTTACTACATGTAGCTACAAGTACGCAAGTGACTTTATCTTATGGGTGCTCAACACATAGTCTTTAGTGGTCAAGCACGTGTGTCCGCGATAGTACATAAAAGCTTATATATTTATGCATATGTTACAGGCCAAACCCGATTTTAGGATAAACTAGCTTTCCCTAGGCCAAACCAATTCACTAACGTACCCATCACTCAGCCATGTAGGTGCATAAAACACAAGACTCTCCCAAAAAAACTGTGCACGCCGCCTGGTCATAATAAAAATAACCCTAATCTGCCCATCACTCAGCCATGGTAGGTGCTAAATCGCATAAAGGACTAATTGGTTTGGCCTAGGAAAAACTCGTTCGTCCTAAATTCGGGTATGGCCCGTAACATATACAACAAAAAGGAACCCGCTCATTGAATTTCGACTCCATTAGTCCTGTGAAAATTACACCGATGTTTTTCTATTCAAACAAAAAACAAAATCAAATCATTCGTTTAGTAGCTACGATAGCACAGACAGACATACAACACGTTAAACTTATAACAACCCTTTTTGCGTCGGATGCTAATAAAATTAGTAAAAGTCAACTCTTTTCATTCACAGTTAATAGAAGTCGTCATCAAATATAGGAAAGAGTACTAAATTAGAATTTGCTAGGCTCAGATTCAATTACTTTCGCTCGAGCGAGATAAATTGGATGAAGCAAAGGCTTTTCATTCGATTACAGAGACGACGGAACGCGAAGCGGAGGCAACGAACTGAAACGGGGAGTTTGTAAAGCGTATTCTAGCATATGTAAGAAGAAAACATCGTGTTATTTGAGATTTGCGCGAGCACCACTATAAAATAACACATTAAATTGACATAATCACATATATTTTTGATAATTTAATAATTTTAAATTGTTTTTAATAAGTATATCAGTCAAACATATGAAATTGTTGTGCCCAGCAGGGTCCAAAATTGTAACCACCAACTATGTAATTTTGGTAGGAATAAATATTGAGTATTGAGTATATTATAAACGCGAAAGTTTGTATGGAAGGATGTAAGTATGTAATGTTTGTTACTCTTTCACGCAAAAACTACTGAATTGCTTTAAATACAATTTAACTTTAATAATAACATAAAGGCTACCTTTAGTCGGAAAAAAGAGCTTGAAGGGGTTGAATTAAGGGATGAAAGTGCATGGAACTTTGAATATAGGCACTTAATAAGAAATAAATAAATATTTGTTTTAGCATTAGTTCCCAATGATACTTACTTTGGGATAGATAATTGGTGTTAGTGTGGAAAAGACAAAAAGATTTTTTAGTTGATGGTAAGTATTTGTATATGTATGTTTATGTTTATTATTATGTATGTTTTATTACACTGAATACAATCATCTTCTATAATATAAAAATGAATCGCAAAATGTGTTGGTAAGCGCATAACTCAACAACGCCTAGACCAATTTGGACAATTCGTTTTTTTAAAATGTTCGTTGAAGTTCAAGGATGTTTTTACGGCGAGAAAAATTCGAATAATTTATTTATGACAGGACGAAGTCTGTCAGGTCCATCGCCATCTTTCCACGAATTACTTATATATTTTTTAAATCCTGTCCATCTTAAGGTTCCCTGGAAGTGATTTTAGCTACAAGGTCGCCCTTTGTAAAGATCTTTCTGATGTGTTTTCGATTGTCTATGTAAAATTACTTGATATGTATTAAAGTTACCTACATTCCATTATATTCTAATAAACAAACATGAGTACCAAATACCGATTCTTCGAGATCACGCATAGCGATGCGAGCTTAGCGGAACCGTTATTTCTGAGATTTGCTTCTGAATCCCTAATCTAGAAGTCATAGTGTAGTGACGAAAGTATGTGATCATACAAATTTCTCATCAACATAATGCATGACAAGCTTGTCCTGAAAATTAGTTAAGTAATACGCTGAGATGTATAAATTAGTATTAATCTAGGCTCTATAAGAACAACATGAAGTTTTCATTGGTCACTTCCGGTCCCAACGTTGCATGGCGACCCTGCGCAGATTGGACAAAGAGTTGTTAATAAATACTACCTACTACAAATACCTCTATTTCAAAGTCGACATGGACAATACATATAACATTAAATATAACTTTTAACTGTAGTGGTGAAAATAGTCACACTTCTAATTATAGTGGTGGGCCCACGGTACATAGGTTGTTTTTTCAATATAACCGCACAAAATTATATAACCAATGTAGTATCGCATAAAATAAACAATAGAAACTTTTATTTGGATCTATAATGACACTTTTTTTTAATCAATATGCTTTCGAAAAAAATCTTTTGAAAAAAAGCTTATAAAATGGAAAAACTACACATATAAATTAAATGCAACTCGTTTCATGCACAAAAATAATACCTTTCAAAAGAGTTACAAAAATAAGAACTTCTTAAAAAAAATACATCAACTGATATCCAAAAGACAATTCAGAGCTTAGAATTCAGAGTAATCATAATTATTACTTAAGTATCTCAATTTTTTTCGAAATGTGGGTGAAATTCTACCGATTTCTATCCTATTCTGCGTTCAACAACTGCACTAAAAAATCTGTTACCAAGCCTTTTATCTATTAGGTTTTCATAATTAGGCAAGTAGATAAGAAAGTTAGTAATAGTTTTTTTTTTTCATATTTCATACTGACAGTTTTTTCATTATGTAGCCCACGCACTTCCGAGTCACTGTCCGCTAATCTGACGGAGAATTAAGATGTTTGATAGCAACCCTGTATTTACGGTGAGGTAGCTCGTCAGGTACTAGTTACAATGATACGGGAAAGAACCTTGCCTTGCCAATACCTGATTTGCATTCCAGCAACAACTAAAATTGACGATCTGATAAAGGTCGCGGGAAGCTGCTGGATGCGGGCAGCGCAGGACCGACTGGCTTGGAGATTCTTGGGGGAGGCCTATGTCAACAGTGGTGGTCTCTCGGCTGAAATGATAATGATGAATGACTAAAAGACAATTTCAAAGTATTTAGTTATTCGCCAATTTTTTTGTCTAAAATGATATAATTAATCAATCAATCAATAATCAATAAGCACTTCTCAGCAACAAGAGTTAAAAAATATTTCCCCAACCCTACAAAGAATCGAGCAAACCAATTCTAATATCGAAAATTCTATTGCCTTACTTACGTCACAAAACATAGAATTATCAAACAGGATTATGGACTTGGAATTAAAATTCAAAGAAAATTGGGAATACATAACCCTACTAGAAAACAAAATTGAGAACTTGCAAATGACTTGCCGTAAAAGCAATTTTGAGATAAAAAATGTCCCTAAAAAAACCAAGGAGACAAAGGAAGATCTCATAGACATGGTCATGAAGTTATCGGCGTCTATTGGTGGAAATTTGAATACTTCGGACATAAAGGATATATACCGCGTATATGGAAAAAAGGCAGATAAAAAACCACCAATTGTGGTGGAAATGATCTCAACCCTAGTTAAAACTAATATACTAAAATTGTGCAAGGCTTTTAATATAAAAACTAAGTCAAAGTTGTGTGCGAAGCATCTGGGTTTCCGAGAGCAGGAAGACGTGCCGATTTTTGTGTCGGAACAACTTACAGCTAGAGGCTCTCGTCTGCACTTCTTGGCTAGGGACTTAGCTAAGTCAAAATCGTATAAATACTGTTGGACTGCCTACGGCAGGGTATACGTCCGAAAATCAGATAACTCTCCAATTATTGCAATAAAATCTGAAGCACAGGTTCAGCACCTTATGCAGACTGAGTGACTAGTATTCGTAAGTAATTTAATTGTACTTTTTGCTTTGTTGCTATCTATCCTTTGCTGTTATAGCAACAGGACTAGTTTAGCAAACATATCAAATATAACATTTGGTAATAAATCTAAATGGAACAATGTTTTGTTAGTACAAATGATTGATAGCATCCTTGTAAAGTTACTCCTAGTATATTTAACTAACCATAAGAACCCAACTTACTTTTATAACCTAAGTCATTTTCACATTTTTGTATTGTTTAAAATGTTCGCTAATTTCTTTTTTCTAGCAATTTATGATATAGTTTTTAAGCGGTCGTACACAAACCTAATATTCCAAAAAACACACTCACATACAAACTATTATGATAAATCAATTGATTTTGTAGAAGTATACTTACATAATAGGAATACTTACAGAAAAATAATTAATCATCTATACATATGCACATACACACACATTGGCGTGCTTACTCCAGGATCACTTATACATAACTTATATTACAGACCTTACTACCTAAACAAACTTGTGCAACACACTAAATGTGTATATAATGAGATAAATAAATTTTATTATAGACATAAATCAAATACACATCAGGTACGGGAATGCATAAGGATATACAAATACAAAAATATTGATATACACATACATTTTAATTACAAAATAATCCATACATACATTTCCGCGCAATCGCAAAATCATACTTTTATTATGTCACGTTTGTCTGCTCGCAACACCATACTCTTAAACTGTTTAGCTTTACCTTATAATGACAAAATAATACATCTCCGAACTAAAAGAACTCAAATAATAATAACAAATCACAATCATGAATAACATAACTAATTGTGTTCATATGGTGGACGAAATGGAATTTGCCTACAGTAACAAGAGCGACATTGAACATATAGTAAATCTATTTAAAATTAAGCAAAGTGACCTGGTATTGGTGTCCCAAAACATCCGAAGCATACTATGTAATTTTAACGATCTACTAGTTACCCTTACGCATCTTAAATATGCCCCAGATATTATTGTACTGACAGAATGTTGGCTCAACAAAGATAAGCTTATTCCCCCACTTTGTAACTATGTGTCTTTTACTACAACCTGCTACCTAAACAAATCTGATGGTGTGGTGGTTTATGTCAAAAACAGTTTAACAACTTATGTAAAAGAAATTGCTATTCAAGACGCAACATGCCTTCAGATACGGATAGAAGATATTATAATTTTAGCATTATACCGGTCACCATCAAACACTAATGCCGACGGCTTTATTAATACACTTGACACATATTTAATGTCACTAAAATCATATAAAACTATAATTCTGGCTGGAGATATGAACATTAATACCATTCCACGTGAAAACGAGCAAAGTTTCGAGCACAGAAACAGATCTAGATATTTAAATATGTTAGCGACGCATGGTATCATGATGGGCCATAATATACCCACAAGAGAAAATAGCTCTCTGGACCATATTATGCTACAACTCGACCGATCGAAATACACTGCACAGGTAGCAGTTCTAAGCACTACTATCACTGATCACTCCATGATTCTGCTACATCTAACTCATACTTTTAAAAAAACAAAACCTAATAAGACTAAATTAATAACAGACTTTGATAGGGCACTGCTTACATTGAAAGAGAAAAAAATATCTGAACTTATGTACTGCTGTGATCCTTTGGCTGTAGCTCGGAAATTGATTAACATAATAAAAGACTCAATAAAAGAAAATACCAAAGAAGTTCGTATCGCTAAAAAGGACCGGGTTATCAAACCTTGGATAACACCGGGAATTTTAAGATGCATCAGGCACAGAAATAAATTACAATACAAGCTCCGATCTAACCCAACCGATGATATACTAAAAATAACCTATAGGCGTTACCGAAACTTTTGCAACAATCTAATAAAAAAGCTAAAAAGAGACTATGATAGGCAACTACTTAACAATTCAAGAGGAAACTCCAAAAGCTACTGGAATGCTATATCCAATATAACAAATCTAAAACCCCCTAAAACTGATAGTAAAACATTACTTAACTTAAGACAAACACCTAATGAATCTGTTAATTATATAAATGAATATTTTAGTAATATTGGAAAAAAACTAGCTGATAACATACCTCGAACTGATTCTTCTAAACGCGTTTATATTCCACCTTCTCCTCTGCGGTCCTCTTCTTTTGTGCTGCTGGATACTGATGAGGATGAGGTTCGAGCTATTCTGATGAGCCTAAAGTCAAATAGTGCCCCAGGATCTGACAATATTCCAACCAGCTTCCTCAAACTGGCAAAAGACATTGTCGTCCCGACTATCACCCACCTCGTCAACCTTTGTTTCTCTCAAGGAGTATTTCCACCACAATTTAAAGAGGCTCTAATCACACCAGTGTACAAGAGTGGAGATGGAGATGACGTGAATAACTATAGGCCAATTTCTGTTTTATCGGCTATTTCTAAAATCATTGAAAAGCTAATAAATAAAAGACTACTAAGCTATCTGGAGAAAAATAATATCTTATCGAACTCACAATATGGTTTTAGAGCCGGTAAATCTACCGCTGAGGCCATTGAGTCATTGACATCCATAGTAACTACAAGTCTGGATAAAAAAGACAAATGTCTAGCGGTGTTTTTAGACTTAAAAAAAGCTTTCGACACCGTCTCCATCTCCATTCTTGTCCAAAAATTAGAGAAAGTTGGAATCAGGGGAACGCCGCTGAAGTTACTCAAGGATTACCTGAGTGGTAGAACTCAGAAAGTAAAGGTGGGTGGTATGTTGAGTGGAGGAGTGGGTGTGACCTACGGGGTACCGCAGGGGAGTGTACTGGGTCCTACCCTCTTCCTCATTTATATAAACGACCTATGCAACATAAGTATTGAAAAAGCCAGGATACTTTCATACGCGGATGATACGGCGGTAATATTTTCTGCTGACAGTTGGGACAATGTTAAGTCTGCAGCGGAGCTTGGACTCGCTATTATTGCTGATTGGCTAAATGCTAACCTACTGACATTAAACAAAGCGAAGACCAACTATATGTGCTTCTCCATTTACAATAGGACACAGCCGCTGGATGACTATAACATCAAAATCCATGACAGCTTCTGCTTGCACAGTCAATACTCCAACTGTAGGTGCCCAATAATATCTAAAGTAAATAGTGTAAAATATCTTGGCATTATGCTGGACCAAAGACTTTCATGGCACTCTCACATTGACCTTGTTGCATGTAGATTGCGGAGGCTGATTTGGATTTTTAAAACGCTGAGACATGTGGCCACAAAAGAAATGGTTAAAGAAATATATGTTGCCTTGGCTCAATCAGTTGTGATATATTGCGTTAGAGTATGGGGGGGCGCATTAAAAACAAAATTTTTAGAAGTTGAAAGAGCTCAAAGAGCCTTAATTAAAGTCATGTATTTTAAGAAACGTGACTTCTCAACCGAGTTACTTTACTCTTTCTCGGATTTGCTTACCGTACGAAAATTATTCATTTTACATGCTGTCACAAAGAAACATACATCGCTCCCGTACAATCCGAGTATAACAGATCGAAGACGGAAAGACACGGTAGCATTAGTGCAACGCACGAACACAAGCTTTGCTAGAAATCAGTTTCTACACCTTGCGTCCATTATCTATAACCGAATCAACAAAATTATAAATATTTACCCATTATCTACGCGGGATTGTAAGACCAAGCTATATGTATGGCTTAAGACTTTAGATTATAATGAAACTGAGAATCTCTTAAAATTCAGTAAGTAACTTTAATGATTGGTTATTAAAATTATTATAAAAAAAAAAAAAAAAAAAAAAAAAAATATTATATACACATACACACACACAAACACACACATAAACACACACACAAACATACACGCGCGCGCGTGCGCGCACGCACGCATTCACGCACACATACCTACCGCTTATAGTATAGTTGTTTAAGATATAAAATAGATAAATTAATTGTAATTGTATAACCATAGATATAAGTTGCCTTACCATACATACGTTACTACATGTTAAGGAAGAGTGGTTCCTTCTGATACAGGTGTCAAGCACTTAATAGAAGGAACCCACCCTAGCCAAAGATATGTAAACATTTTGGTAATGAAATAAACATTTTTCATTTTTTTTTTTTCATTTTCATAATTACTTAGCAAATAACGCTATTCCACCTGATGGTAAGCAGAAGTGGAGTCCAAATGTGAAGATAGCTAGTTCGTGAGACAAACCGACGTTCACGTCTCTTTTGAATTACCCAGGATTAAAGAGAACAACAGTTGGTCCAGTACCAAACTTATGTTTTAAGCAATTGTTGTGAATGTTTAATTATTAACAATTGCAGGTAAATCTTCTTCTGGCTCTTCGTAACGACCACGAAAGCTAAGTCACCAAGTGCGCGGTCAGTTCTCGGATGGGTGACCGAAAAATTTTCAACTCTATTTTCCTTCGTGCTTTGTAACGCACGTTAGCCTGGGGGTACAGAGGGCCTAGCCAAGTGACCACTCGATTGCGCCGAAAGCTTAATGAAAATAATATATATTGTATGAAACATTAATACATCAGTGAGAAAGCTCTATGGCGACCGTCGTGTCAAATGTATGAGTAATAGTCAAAAATTGTCGTTCGGATCTTAGAAGTGCAAGAAAGATTTGATGAAACAATGTTTACCGTAAAATATAAGCACCAAGCACTGACAAATTTCGACAGCGAAAGCTATATCCCGGTAGCGTAGAGGTTAAAGCAGCCGCCCGGATTGCGGAGGATGCTGAGTTCGATTCCCGCCTCGTCGATTTTTTTCAGTGTATTTTCTGGTTTTAAAAATATTTAAGCGTTTGTAAACGCAAAAATAATTCCATAATTGTCATTTCGTTGGATAGAAACGGTATATCGTTTGCCACTTATCTAGGCCCTCTGGCTCTATTGGAAGATAGTAGTCGTTCCCTTGGAGCGTTTAATGATAGTATGTCGACAGTATACTACACCGACCCCAAGCAAATAGGTACCAGGGTAGGAGATAGAAGAAGAATTGCTGGTAAACCAAAAAGATCGCTCACCCTGAACCTTACATTTCGCTAAACCACAACTCAACAAGCTCATAATCCTCCAGCTATTCATTACTAATTATGAAAAAAAAAAAAAACGTAATCACGTTACGACCACACGTGTCTAGCAAGGTCGACCAGCACTCGTAGAGTCGCGCAGTAATGACCAACAGATGTGGCCGCGCTTACGCCGCTCCCACGCCCAACGGTGGGCGGAACGAGTTGCTACTTGTATCGCAGATTCTCTGTGGAAAGAATCTCTTGGGGGACATTCTGGCTGAGTAGTAGGTCACTCTCCCTCTAAGGAGGTTTGCCTTACGAGGTCAAAGATCCCCAAGAATTTCGTCCTATCATTTACTTGGTGACGCTCTGTGGTCTAAATGTATTCTATAGTTATTAATTTAATTTTAGACATATATTTAATTCTTACTACGTCTTTTTTGTTAATAATGGCGAACAAATTGCATATCTTTCAGTCTTGGAGGTAGAGGCACCTAGTTCAAGCTTCAGTCTTCACAATAATCAATAACGAGAAATATTGTTGGAAATGATTTTTTTTAATAATACGACATGGCAAACAATCTTGCTCCAGGCTAAAGTTACGTAGTTATTTAAAAAAAACTAACTTTTTTATAATGCGAGATGGTGGCAAAGAAGCTTGCGGCCCACCTCGTGTTAAGTGGTTACCGTCGCACATAAACACTTGCAATATTATGGGTAAATCCCTTAGCAGTGCAAGTGCGTTGCCATCCAGCCCGCCTAGCATGACCATCCAAACACGATATGTCAAGTATCATTGGATATAACCGCCATTTTGAAATTGTTTTCGAAACTGCGAACTTGTAAAGCCTTATACGTGTTCGCAGTTTAGATAAATTTTCAATTTGCCAATGATTTTTGACAGTTCAAAGCAATAAATGGCTATATCACATCGTGTTTCGGTAGTCATGCTAGGCGGGCTTGGGACTAAGATGATATGCCTTCCATGCTCAGTAATTACACTGGCTACCTTTCCCTTCAATCCGAAACACAGCGAACTGCTTCACGGCAGAAATAAGAAAGGCGGAACCTACCCAGACGACCCTACATGGGTCTACCACCTAGTAAATATAGGTTAAAACATGTATATTGTGAAGAGAATAAAAGATTATTATTATAATGGGCGGTATTATCGCTATACAAACGCTCTTCCAGACAACCTTTGGATGGTCAGGAAAGACGTAGAATAGTATATGAGGAAGTTGTTGGTGTACCGGTTGATATAAGTCAGTCAAAACTTATATATTTCAGTGTGGTGTTGCTAACGTCTAAAGGCTTGTCTCTAAGATACACACAAAAGACCTTAAAATTAAATATTATAGACAAATCTGAAGTCATTTTACAAAAGGACAACAAAAAATCGGGAGTCGTCTCCCCTTGACTTTCTCGTATAACGGAAACGACTCAAAGTTTGATAAAAACCTTATATTTTGATGTCATACATGCATTTTAAATTTTGGTCACCTATCCGAGTACCGACCGCACACTTGATTGCTTAACTTTCGTAATCGACGGCTCAAAATTAGATAGAAACCTTATATTTTGACGTCATATACGTATGTTAAATTTGGTTGCAATAAGTTAAAGCATGCTCGAGTTATCGTGCTAACGCACAGACACACACACACACAGACATAATTCCATAAAATTTTTTTGGACTTAGGGAGATCCAAAACGTGTAAATCGAAATCTCGAGGTCGAATTTTTTGACGATTACAAGACTTCCTCTATACTACTTACTTATACGAGAAAGTAAAATAGATATAACACTAGTAAAAATATGTATGTACAATAGACATAAGTAAGTGCATATAACACAGTACTCCACACGCTTAATAAAAACAAGATAATTTAAATCCTACTCCTCTGTAGTCTAATGGTTCGCTCACCAGAATAAGCTCCAGAGGTTCTGGGTTCGTTTCTCATAGGAGAACTATGTGGTCGGTTTGGTTTGTATTGAATACAAGTCAAACCGATCACTTTGGTCCTGATGTTTTTAAGCCTATTCATTTCAAACATACAAATCTTTTCTATTTATAATATTAGTATAGATAGTACTTATCTCTCTCTACCGTGTACTTTAATTTAGCAGTAATTTTTCTTCATATGGACATAACATATCCCGCCTACATCCTAAATGTTTTACATTATCAAATGTATTAAAAATGTTTATAACTGTTGTTGCTCTTTCGTAGTCGAAGCTCTTAACGTTGATCCGATCAGCGGCCTCAGTGCACCAAATAAGATTTAATAAGCCATTAGAGGCCTGCAATCAGGTACACATCACATAAGAATTGGCTCAAATATTTTATTTGGTGTTGGTCATAAAAACTGTTATCGGGCGTAGGCGCAAACGTGGGACGCAGAAAAGAAGTTGGATGGCACTCGACAATGGTGTAGACAGTAAATTTATTTTTTAATAAATAAGGTTTTGTGGAAGGTCTTGATCTTCAAATTACTTGAAACTTAATAACTAGGATTATCCGCTAGACACCTTCATTGTCATAGGAAAATCACTTGTTTTTAAAATTAAAAACTTGCGATCGACGCCTTAGTCGATCCATAATGGACAGAATTTCAAGTCAATCGAAAACCGATGGTATCTGGTTGATTCCTGAGAAAAGTGTTCTGATCGTCAGAACCGTGGCAATTTTTTTTTCTCGTCACAGGTGGTAACTAAAATTACAAATGAATAAACAATCAAAAAAGTAATATATCTATCCATAAGGCACACATTAAAAGTTTATAGATCGTCTTGAAAAAAATATTGAAATTTTTGTAGCCATGGATCTGATTATAGAATCCACGGATTTGATTGAAGTGTAAATAATACTAAAATGTATAGAATAAAGAAAAAACAAACAATGTAAAAGGTTTATTTATCATTATTTCAACATTAATTGGAATTATTTTTCAGTCTTTCATCTCTCTCTCTCTCTATCCTTAGCTTACACTTTCATAAGTTTTATGATCTGTCTTAACTACAACCCTTCCCATTCTCTCACTTAACTTCTTACGTTGAAGTTCACTTCGCTGCTTAACTTAAATATAGTTATTTAAGTTTTATAATCTGAAACAAGGAAAATATGTCATCTGCATGTCAGAGGAGAGTTGGACATAGCCTCTCCCAAAGATCTTCAACCTGATCAGTCATGCCCGCTACCAGCTGCTTCTCGCGACCTTTACCAGATTGTCAGTCCACTTTGTGGGACGCCAACGCTGCGTCTCCCGGTATGCAGCCGCCACTCAAGTTCTTTGAGTCAGTTTTGAGGCGTATTGCAACCAACCACGATTCAGTTCCGTAGGCCATCGTAGGCCAGCACTGGCAACACACAGAGAAAGTGTCTCAAGACCAAAGATGGGCCGAGAATATGTCGCGTAGCCGAGTAGGATTCGTCGATTGACCCCTTTCTGGAAGTTGAACTGTTTGTTCCCGGTAAACCTAATAGTCAACAACTTCATTGTAGAGCTCCCAACCTTTACAGAAGTGCGTAAGTACATGATTTTTGTCTTATCAATGTTCATTTTAAGACTCTCTTGTTGGGACACACTACAGAGGTCAGAGTTTTTCCCGGTCTCACCCCATGAATACGATAATTTCTGCAAAGTGAAGGATTGCATTTGCTTGCCATTTATGATGATAGGAAGTCATCTCCAGCCCAGAAGCTTAAACACGTCCTCCAAATTAACTTTAAATAGTTTTGGATAGCATCGCCCTAACTTACACCTCGCTACAGCCGTATTGGCTTCGAGTCCTGGTCATGGAAGTGGACTGACATAGTGGCATTTTCTTACAGTGCCTGCAACACTTGGATGTCATCGTCATTTCAGCCGAGAGAGGCCCACTGTTGGACATGGCCTTCCCCAAGGATCTCCATACCGGTCGGTCCTGCGCTTCCCGCATCCGGCGGTTTCCCGCGGAATTTATGAAATCGTCAGTCCACCTTGTGGGAGCCTACCAACTCTGCGTTTCCCGGTACGTGGCCACCACTCGAGAACCTTTCCGCCCCTAGGGGCCGTCATTCCTCCTCGCAATGTGCCCTGCCCACTGACACTTAAGGTTCGCAGTTCTTTGGGCTATGTCGGTGACCTTGGTTCTCCTTTTTTTTATTGAAGTGGAGGTTAAATGCATTTATGCATCGTCCCTGCGCGGTGGTGCAAACCGCAGGGGATATGTGTGACTCGAGGTTAAGGCGTTCCCTCCATACCCACTAAACATCCTCCCCGGCCTGACCGTCAGTGCGCTATTACGGGATAGCTCGGAATCAGCGCACGTGAGAGCAACTACACTGAGACCGTCCCAACGCTGCCCCTCTAGGCACTCCTAGCATCAATTGGTGGCCAGCAGCCACTTCTCCACCGACGGATGCTTGACCTGACGCCTCCTTCTGACGGACGAAGGACACCAGGAGCAGCCATTGGACCGCACCCGGGGTACTTCGGGCGCCGTCGTGATCCTTAAAAGGGCTGTCCGGAACTAGCCGTGGTGGGAAAACAAAAACAACTCGACGATGGCATATGTGACTTAGAATGCCAAGGGGACACACTTGACATCAAAAGCCACACACCCGCTGAGAAAGTTTCCCCACCACGTTATCAGGGTCCGCCACGAGGAGGCTTCAGGACGTGGACCCCGACCTTGGTTCTCCAGCGGATCTCAACATTACTGATTTGATCACGCAGAGAAACACCAAGCCATTGCTCTCTATTGCCCTTTGGGTGACCTTGAGCCTTCTTATGAGGCCCATTGTAAGCGGCATTCATAGGTCATCACTGGCAACACACACGAATTTAAAGACTTTCGGCTTGAGACACTGCGGTAGATGGGCCGAGAATATGCCACTTAGCTTCCCGAACGCTGCCTAGCCTAGTTGGGTTAGACCAGTGACCTCATTCCGAAAGTTGGACTTACCTAGTTGGACTGTTTGTCCCAGGTAAACATAATGATCGATAACTTTCAGTGGGTGCGACATGGAAATTAGACATAATTAGTCTTATCCGTATTCATTTTAAGACCCACTTGTTGGGAGACTCTACAGAGATCGACGAGCATTGTGCTCAGGTCTTCCAAGGTCTCAGCTATAACCACGATATCTTCGGCAAAGCGAAGGTGAATCATGTACGTCATTTATGGTGCCAAGTCCTCTCCAGTCCAGAAGCTTAAACGCGTCCTCCAACGCAGCTGTGAACAGTTTCGAGGATATAACATCACCCTGTCTCACGCCTCGCTCGAGCTGTATCAGTTTTGAGTTTTGGTCCTGAAGGCGGACTGACAAAGTGGCCTTTTTGTACAGTAACCGCAACACTTGGATGTAATCGATAGTCTATGTGGCACCTCAGGAGTGACTGGAGCACGGCCCAAGTCTCGACAGATTCGAAGGCTTTCTCATAATCCACAAACGCTAAGCATAGTGGCAGATTATATTCTTTGGTCTTCTGTATAACCTGCCGCAGTGTATGTATGTGATCTATGATACTGAAGCTTTTTCAGAATCTGGCTTGTTCAGGAGGCTGGAAGTCGTTAAACCTGCGTGCGAGACGGTTCATTATAACCCTCAAAAATAGCCTATAAACATGATTCAGGAGCGTGACGGGTCTATAGTTCTTCAATTGGGCCCTATCGCCCTTTTTGAAGAAGAGTCACACCACGCCACCATGCCATGCATTTGGCGTTCACTTGGATGTACCGATAGTCTATTTGGCACCTCTGAAGTGACTGGAGCACGGTCCGACAAATTTCGACATAATTGAAGGTTTTCTCATAGTCCACAAACGGTCAGCATAATGGCAGATTGTATTCCTCGGTATTCTGTATAAATCATGTGGTCTATACTAATATCTTTAAGGAATCCGATTTATTCGGGAGGCTGGAAGTTGTCAAACCTACGTGCGAGACGGTCTGTTATATCTCGAAAACAGCTTTTATAAATATATTTAGAAAAATATACTTTCAAATCGCTCACTTTATTGTGAAACCGTTATGAGATAGCATGGGTTCAAAATCCTCTTTTTATTAAAACTTGAAATGTGCTAGTGTGATTTGTCAACAAATTAAGTCAAAACAGCCTGTGTTGCTGCCAGCAGTCCTCCTGAGGTCATCAGACCAAGAACGGGTTGAAAGGCGTCTAATACTACGCTTGTCTCCACTCCAGCATTCATCAGCTCTAACGGTTGTCGGTTCTCCAGCAGACATGTACAGCTTTTTGCCACTTCAGCGTACTAATTCTTAGAGCTATGTCCATAACGATGACAAACTGTCTTTTAATGAGATACTGAGCCTATTCTCTACATAGCGCATTGAGCGACTATAAATTAGTGGAGTAATCCTCTGGTAAGTGACCACATCTGTGCAGGGAAGAAGTAAAGATATGTCTAAGCTTTCCAAATGCTGGAGCAGCAGAACTGGATCGTCTTACTACTACTTCCACGTGGTTTCTATTTATTCCTAAACAACTTTGAGGACCAAATTTCCGACTAACAGAGGCTCTGGGATAATTAACTTGTGCATTAAACATTACTTTCGTCTTATCCAAATTCCTCGCAACACGTCTAGAGGCATCATTAAGGCTTTTCAGCATTTCCGAGTTCTTGGAAAGCGTTGTCTCTTTTTTTATGGAACAATATCACCTTATACTCTTGTTCCACGAATGTGGGGTCATATGCATAACAAAAGAACAGCGTTAAACAACTTTTGGAATACCTTGTGGACTGGTGGCGATGACGCAACATCAGATCCATGGGAAAATATCCATAGATTTGAGACCATGGATCTGTTTTGGACCATGGATCTGATCATGACAATTTTGTTTTTGATTAACTATTCAAAAACTTGCAATAATATCCGAGATATTTTTACCTCACAGTAAACTCAGATGGAAAGGAAATCATATTCTAGAAACAGTTTTAACCATAGGTTGACATTTCTATTTTTAAATCGACCCACAGATCTTACCTACCCAGGTGTACCAAAATTAAAATTAAAATAAGAACTGATCTGTAAAGTTATGCTTGTACGCGAATGACACAACTCCTCTATCAGAAATTCAGGACACATCTAGAGACCCTCGACAAGCAATCACTGAAGGTTTATCTCATATTTACACTACTGAAATACTCCCATCTTGTCATAGGGTTCAATTTAAGCCCGCCGCGTGACAAATGTTTAAAACGGCTTAACTTCTCTTAATTGATAGGTTTTTATACAAAATTGTATATAAGAATAGAGGCATTTCTGTATTTTTTAATGATATATAAATTATGGTAATATCACGTATAGTTAAAATAATATTAACGACAACACTGCAAGCGAGACGCGTGTGACACGTCGAAAATCGGTAAAATGCCCCCGATTTCAGGTTTCAAATGTGATTTTATTATATTAAAACAACAATTAAGCGGTTTTATTTATGATGCCTCAAGAGAGTAGTAGTTCTTCAAGGTTTTGACAATTATTTAAATATTCTAATCTTAATAATATAGATTATATTGGCCTGTGACACGAAAAATTAAGCTCCCCAGGAACCACCCATCTAACTGATGTGAGAGTGAACCTCAAGAATCAACGCCGTACTAAGCACCGTACCTCTCTTGTTTTTCTTCTGTTACGCTAATGGCTATCACGACACATAAAGATTACGCATTTCACCAATACTAAGTGAAAATGTACTTAAAGTAACCGACAATTGTACGGTAGATTGAGTTTAAAATGGAGTCTCTCAACACGTGTTTTAGCAACAAGAACTCAGGAGAAACTCCATACGTCTCTTTCAGTTTGTGCTTGATAGAAAGTTACAACCGATTCTTAAGACATAATTGATTTCTTAGTCAGAGCCCTCAAACAAAAAGGGACTGCACACCCAACTAACTTTCAGAAAGAACACGCCGTTAACACTGTAGTTATAGCGTCAGACTTTGATAAGATTGGTTACATCTCCTTATGTTCTACTAGTGACCCACCCCGGCTTCTCACAAAATTTTTCGACTTTTCTCTACTATAATATGCAGTATTTGACGTATTATGCTTCCTCTTGAAGCATTCTATCTATAGCAAAGTCCATTTAAATAAAGACCTACGGTTTTTTTTAGTTATATTGTTTGGCAGACAAGCATAATAGCCTGCCTGGTGGTAGGTAGGTCACCATAACCAATAGACGCTTGCATCACTGATGTGACACGCGCGCGCTGCCAACCAACTAACTGTCAGAAAGAACACGCCGTTAACACTGTAGTTATAGCGTCAGACTTTGATAAGATTGGTTACAGCTCCTTATGTTCTACTAGTGACCCACCCCGGCTTCTCACAAAATTTTTCGACTTTTCTCTACTATAATATGCATGTATTTGACGTATTATCCTTCCTCTTGAAGCATTCTATCTATAGCAAAGTCCATTTAAATAAAGACCTAAGGTTTTTTTTTTGTTATATTGTTTGCCAGACAAGTATAATAGCCTGCCTGGTGGTAGGTAGGTCACCATAACCAATAGACGCTTGCATCACTGATGTGACACTCGCTGGTTGCCAACCATAGTCCCTTGCCTTACCCCATGGAGCTCTTGTGAGCTTACTCGCCAACAGAAACACAACACTAAAATGTAGTTTTATTTGACTGCGGCCTTCTGTAAGGTAGGCACTTAGGAGGCACGACCTTAGTTTGGGCTAGTACGCTGTACTTTACCTCGACTAGGAGACACGATTGTCCGCGTGATAATGTCTTAATGATATTATTAAAATAATTCTTAGTGATGTTACTAAATTTTCTTGGTTAATTATCGCGTGATGCGATCCGAATTTTTACAAAGCTCTTCTCCTATTCGATACAAATACAACTCTACACAAAAACACAGGCGACACTTCCTTATATATACTTAGTTAATTATGAGGTGTGATTATAAAATTAGAGAAAAAAATAGCGTAGGCAGATAATTTTATAGTTAAACTAAACACATGTAGCTTCCTAATAGACCGACCATTACATATTTTGTTATGGACCAAGTCATAATATTAATAATAATTCTATTACTCCCATTAATCTTCTAGTCTAAATTAGGAATGGAATGAAAACCATAATTTGCTTGTAGTCGGAAGCGTCTGTACTATAGACGAGACTATTCGTTGCTCCTGAGACTAATTACTTTTAAAACGGGATCTTCTATAGGCTGAAATGTGTATTTCGTCGATTCACACTTTCACACCAAGATGTTGCCGCGCTGTCAAAAGCCCAAATTTCATAAGCACGCCCTTTTTGACTTCGCTAAACATAATGGAGACTTTTAGTTACCACAAAAAATACCGGACTCTAAAGAAGCTTCCTATGCATTTATTTTAGAAACACCTCTCACATTTGTTACTGGACGGGGTCTATTACTCGGTTGATGAATTATTTAAAGATAGAAGTGTGCTTGATTGGTCCCATACTATTTATTAGATTTTTATTCATTTATTTAATAGGTGGTAGACCCATATGTAGGGTCGTCTGGGTAGGTACCACCGCCTTTCTTATTTCTGCCGTGAAGCAGTTCGCTGTGTTTCGGATTGAAGGGAAAGGTAGCCAGTGTAATTACTGGGCATGAAAGGCATATTATTTTAGTCCCCAGGATAGCAACGCACTTGCAGTGTTAAGTGATTTACCCTTAACATTGCAAGTGTCTATAGGCGACGGTAACCACTTAACACCAGGTGGGCCGCTTGCTTGTTTGCCAACTTGTAGTATATAAAAAAAATATTGTAATAATGGCAATTTAATTACCATTATTTCCAATTGACATGTATTGCCGTATAATAAATAAAACACACTATTTTAGCTGCACAAATATCATATACATATGTATTTTCTAGACGGGCAGTAAAGAAAAAAAAACAAAGTAATATTTTTAAAAAAGTCAATAAAAGGTAAAGACAAATATAAAAAGTATTGTGTTCCCCTCCCCCCTTTTAAAGGAGCACAAGCTTTCTAAGGGGGCGCCGGAATGTCCTATGAGGTATAAGGAGAACACACACTAACATACTTTTCTAAATTGACGTATTTCTTGCAATAATGATAATTAGGATAAGAACATTACATTTTTGGATTTGTATCTGACAAATGAGAATCGGTTGATATTTGTATGCTGTAAAAGCAAGTCATAGTCATAAATATACATTTCTATTCTATTCTAGCTTGCTTCTATTGTACCAGGTTAACCACAAAGTAACAAGAAGGTAACCAACAGAATTATTTTGAAATTTTATTAATTCAACTTTATTTTTACTTTATTTACCACAACGCTAATACACTTGCGTGCAAAAAAATCGTCCCAACTCGTAGGTTTCGTCGTCAGAATAATTATCGGTATACAAAAAACAACTTTTAAAAAATCAAACCAAAAATAAAATATCATTATAATGTGTGCTACTACTGTACTGTTAGAACTCGGTGCCAAGCCATGCCAATCGTTCAGCACAACGAGCCCCTCATCACCCAAGCTGGCGCGTTCGATGGCAATCGCGGGATGGTGTGAACAAAGAATGTGATGTGGCAGGCGGGGCAGACGTACGTAACCTATAGAATACCTAGTTGGCTTTGGCACTAACTTGAGTTTAATTCAATACGAAATTAAGGTCTTCGAATTATATAAGGCTTTGAATTTATGAAATCAATAAACCAAAATTTTTCAGAGTAAAAACTGGACAAACGGAAGCTTAAATTCTTGTTTAACCAACAGGATTAGAAGTTATAGTTTTAATAAACCGATTTTTGAACCAAAGCGTACATGGGTCGTTTTCATTGCACGCAAGTGTAACAAGGTATCTACATTTACAGGTAACGATCTCGAATTATCTTAGGCGGTACTTAACAACCAGTAAAGTATGATAAAGCTTTGCTGCCATAAATTCATGTAAAAGCAGTTAAATTGCATCGACAAACGGAGAACAAGGAAGAAACATGATATAGGATGCGAAAACACCTATTAGTGTGCGACACCCATCAATTTAAAACGAATAAAGCATCCAGTGTGCTGCATTCCTA
Organism: Elophila nymphaeata; assembly: GCA_955850985.1. Lineage (NCBI taxonomy): Eukaryota > Metazoa > Arthropoda > Insecta > Lepidoptera > Crambidae > Elophila > Elophila nymphaeata. Next base: position 18,674,705 of record OY039088.1, on the reverse strand, counting down.
CGCAAATTGAAGTTAAAATATTGGCACAGTCAACTGCTAACAGTGTCATAATTATTCAAGGTCACCCTCACTGCTAAGATGTAAGCTACCTTACCACCAACTTTTATCGCGATCCAATTTAAGACCTAAACTGAACAGAATCGCTAATTCGTACCATCTACGCGACTCAGTTTTGGCGCTACTTTCGACAACGATTCAGTTCAGAGTTGAATCGCGAACGCGCGATGCAATCTATTTATATGAAGTTTTCTTGTAAAGTATTGTTTTAAACTTACTGTTGGAATGTTACCCAACACTAACATTATGTTGTACACATCACTAGCTGAGAGGCGCTTCTCGCTCTCTCCACGCAAGGCCACCGTACTGTATGGACGTGTTCTCTAACTTAATAAGTTCAAATTGATATTAATTAGTCTCTGTGTCAGTGATTAACTCAGTACTTAAATCAGTGTACCTAACGTAATGTGTTATGCAATAAACTCTTCAAAGTGAACCGGTGTTTGTGTTCTAATACAACCTAAATTACAGTCCACTAATTACACACACGCCAACACTTACGTGGTCACTATCAATAAAATGTCAGAAAACGGTATTTATACCACGTACCTCTGTGTTTTGAATTCTCCGATATTTTGGCGCAGTTTCTTGCGCCATGGTCACGGATGAACTAAAGTCTGTGCGAGTTGATGGTTATTGACAGACAAATCTGTCATTACGCTCGGCACCTGTACCACGAGACAGTGGTGGGTGCCGAGCGTATCGGGCGTAGCGGAAGCATACAAAAATAATATTCAAATAAAAAAATTAAAAAGGTCATTGAAAAATCGCGGTCGCCTGAATAAGGTTCGCACTGAATTGGGACAAGTGGCACACAGAAGAGGTGTGTGCAGCTCTGAATGCTTATCATCTCATATAGAAGACCACATTAGGTAGAGTAGAGTAGAGTAGAGTAGAGTAGAGTAGAGTAGAGTAGAGTAGAGTAGAGTAGAGTAGAATAGAATAGAAATATATTTATTGTTACAAAACAGGCGACGTGCTTACATATACAAAAAAAAAGATACAATCTAGAAATAAAACTAAAAATAATTGAAAAAGAAAATAAAAAAAGTGTTTGGGCCATAAAAGTGATCGCACATCGCTGGTCATAACAATGAGGTCCACGCTCAGCTTGTTGCTATGCTGCGGCCAGGCGCAGCATAGCGCTACTTTTCAGTGTGAACATAGTGAGGTTATACTTAGTTTAACTTATTTCAGTCATGATTTCTAACACGCAGGTCAGATTGCTACACAGTTGTGGAATAAACTGTCAGTGGAGATCAGAGAGAGTTCATCTGTCTACTCTTTCAAACATAAGTTGAAAAAGCACTACCTCTCCAACTTGTCTTAAGCATATTTGTATGTATAAATTTATGTAGTATTTTTGTATGTAGTTGTTAATTATATATGTAGGTATGTACTTATAATGTTTATTTTAAATATAGTTATAGGTACTGTGTTATGTAAGACCTAATTTACTTGCACGAGTTATTCCCGCTATTATAATTTACCACTAATGCTAGGATTGGCTGGAAGAGATCTCTTTTAGAGATAAGTTCACCTTTGTACATGCCTTTCGTTAAGTTTTGCTATTATTGATTTTATGTGTGCAATAAAGGATTTATATATCTTATTAAAGTAACCTACTGCGTTATCCTATAGTTATCATCTCAGTGCAATACCTCCGGCGCCGGCGCATGCCATAAATCGTAATTGCACCGTCTGCCCGCGCGCGCGTCACTCGGACAGACTGTCGCAGCGTCTGCACACGTGACACACAACTACTGTGCACCTATATTACATTAACAACTACACTAGAAACGGGGTAAAGTTCAGCGGTATTCTCAATTAAATTGAGATAATATTAACGTTCTCTTAAATTTGAGCGAGCACTTAAAATGACACATAACACTACTACACCGCCGAGACCACAGCGGATTAGCCGCTCAAATATCTCAACAACATGGAAATTTCAAACACGACCTGGAGTCCATGGAACACCTGCTGTGTGACTGCGATTCCATAGCCAGGACTAGAATGAATATCCTGGGAGTGGCTTATCCAAGGCCAGAACACTACAGGCTCTTCAAGCCCTAACCTAACTATGTCCATACATAGTTAGGTTTTTGGACTACATATTCAAGGGGCAACAAGAGTAAAAAGAAAGGAGAGACACAAAAGACCCCATTGGTTCGAAGTGCAACGTGAGTAGGGTTACCATCCGTCCGGATTAGTCCGGACATGTCCGGACTTCTAGGGTTCTGTCCGGACTTTGTCCGACCCTCTAGAATACTCACTACTCAATATCATTATTGCAAACCATAATGTACAATAAGGTGGTAAAGGTAGTAATAAAACTTACATAAGTAAGTTATTTAATCTTTATTAATGTCCCACTCATCTAAAAGCGACTGTTAGCTACCATGCCCATACTACTTTTACGAAGTGCGTACAGAAGTGCTGATGTTTGCATTTTGTGATTAAAATGTCCGGACGTTTTTGAACTGTCAGGCATTTTGTCAGGACTTTTCAAATTTCTAAATGGTAACCCTAAACGTGAGGAGACTCACTGGCATAAGATAAGCCGCTCAAAAAAGGATCGCCCGGACTGGGGTAGTGCCTACACCTTACAGAAGACCACAGTCAAATAACAATACATTTTTGTGGTGTTGTGTTGCCAGAACTCCACGGAGTAGACAAGGGGAGTAGGGTTGGTAGCACGCGAGTGTGACGTCAGTGTTGCAAGCGTCTATAGGCTACGGTTACTGCTTACCACCAGGCAGGCCGTATACTGGTCTGACAACAAAATAACATTAGAAAAAAAAATATTCAGTTTATACCTTAGATTAAAGCAAAAAAGCGAAGATACGTTACCCGAGTAACGCACGTGTGCCTACAAAACTGAGTCCAATGGCCCTACTACGTCTCAGCTGCATTGTTAGGTGAGCGAGACAAAAAATTCAAGAGTCGTGCGAGAGCGACAAGTTCAGTTTATCTACGTATTTGACAAGGCCTGCTGTTTGAAAGATGCGATAGAAGAGGGTGCCGTATCTTCCCTTTTGCTTTAATCTAAGGTTTATACAAACCAAACCTAAAAATATCATAAGCAGAACATAATAGTATGTCCTGCTCAGGGCCCGACGTAGGGGGGACAACCAGACATTTGTCCAGAGCGGCAAAAATGAAGGGCGGCAAAAAAGGAGAAAGTGGCGGGAATAAGGTCTATAAAGTCCTCTGGCTTAGGGTAGCCTAAACCCAGGACCTTTAATCGCCTATTGGCTAATCCATGGAAGTCACATAGTATGTGTTCCATGCTTTCTTCCTCCTCACCACACATTCTACAGATGGGGTCATCTGTTTTGCCTATTGTACATAGGTGTCTTTTAGTGGCAAAATGGCCAGTGAAAGCACCTATTAGGCAGCTGATTTGGGTCCTGCTGATTCTTCCCACCCTTTTAAGGTAAGTAGCCTATGTGTGAGGATCCTAAAAAATTCTTTGAGTCTGTCAGTCGGGGAGTGGACAACCATTCCCTGTGGTGCCTTTTTTGACAATACTCCTTTAGTGCCATTTTTATGGTACTTCTAGATAATCCTACAAAAGGCTCGGGCCCATTGAGGTTTGATTTAACTGTACCATATAGCAAACGAACCTCCCAAAAGACTACGCTATAAAAACCAGTGAATACTTTATTTTAACAACCCAATAACTAAGCCACAAGTCCCAGGCACTGCTACTGGCTTCCTTCTCTGCGCCACTTTGAACCCGACACCCTCGTGGCGAGTCCATGGAATGCCATTCTCTTTTTGCTGCCAGATATTCTCGCTGAACATCCCTTGGATGTTGGCATTGTAAAACAACCGAATTTCGAATGAGAAGATGGTTGGGTCGTACCACGTGCTGAGAATTGGGATGCAGCAATCAAAAGTACACACCACCACACAGGTAGACAAAACAATGATGATGTTAGCTCTGTTTGTGTAAGTCGAAATTCTTAAAATTTTAATTAAAGTGATATTAGTTTTCTTTTTCGTCAAAGATCAAAAAACACTAGAGGTATTTATGTTCTTAGTAATAATAAATTGTCTCTTACATACCTTTTTAGCTACGACAGACGCGGACGGAATCTGCAAAAGAATAAAAAAGGCATGAACATCAGTTTCAAAGGACTTTGCTAAATTTTTTCCTTAAAAATTTTGGGTCCTAATTAAAGCCATCGTGACGCCGTCGTGGTGGAGTGGTCAGTATATGTTTAGGACTCAGGATTATTTTGGAAATAAAAGTAACTTATTTGTGGCTGAATGCGAGAAAACGCCCAGATTTATTCACGTAAGTAAGTTTTTTTTTTTTTTTAATCTAAGCAGAAGTACCTCCAATAATAAGGCAGAGACCACACTCTTATAGATCCCAACATGCCCCCGGCCGTTGAAAGCTTGCCTTTCAACTGGAATTTTCATTTAGCAGAGGGCAGATCTTCGAAAAGGCACGTCGTAGAACACCACTGGTAGTCTTTATATCAGCTACTCTGCTGATTCCGTCGCTGCCTGGGTACACAGCAACGACACGACCCAATCTCCACTTTAACGGTGGAAGATTGTCTTCCTTGACAACCACCAGGCTATTAATGTCTAGAGAATCTTTGTTGATTTTCCATTTTACCCGCTGTTGGAGTTCAGAGATGTATTCTTTACTCCATCTCATCCAAAAGTGTTGACGGATTTGCTCAATCCTTTGGTGACGAGTCAAGTTGTTGAAGGAACAGTCTCGAAGATCCTTGACCGGTAGGGAAGTAAGTGGTCTTCCAATTAAAAAATGTCCCGGAGTGATTGGTGTGAGATCTTCAGGATCGGATGATATCGGCGTCAGCGGACGAGAATTCAAAATGGCTTCTATTCTTATTAAGGTAGTGTTAAGCTCCTCGTACGTTAAATGACAATTTCCCAACACTCTGTTTAGGTGATATTTGGTGGATCGAACACCTGCCTCCCAAAGGCCACCGAAATGCGGAGCATAAGCAGGTATAAAATGAAAGGAAATACCATCATTGGCCACCTTTTCGGAAAAAGAGTTGGAATTGTCTTCAAGGAACTTGGATATCTCTTTACTTGCCCCCACGAATGATGTTCCGTTGTCGGAAAAAATATTTAATGGTTTACCTCTACGGGAAATAAACCTATGCAGAGCCTGCAAATAATTACTGCTAGTTAAATCGCCTACCAATTCTAGATGTATTGCCTTGGTGGTAAAACAAACAAAAAGTGCAATATACACCTTAACAACCCTTGACCCACGACCCTGACGACTCAAAGATGATATTGGACCGGCATAGTCGACGCCTACATTTTGAAAGGGAAATGCTGCAGGTGTGAAACGGTCTACGGGTAGGTTGCCCATTTGTGGCGACATGGTTTCTCCCTTCATACGCTTACAGAGAACACAACGCCGATAACACGCTTTAGCCAAATTTCGACCACCAATTGGCCAATACGACTCACGAATCGTTGACAGTAACAATTGTGGACCTGCGTGCATTAGTTTTTTATGTTCACTGGCAAATAAAAGTTTAGCAAATTGGTGAGTGGACTGTATGATTATAGGGTGCTTTTTTTCAAAAGAATATAATGAATTTGCCAAACGACCACCAACACGTAATATTTTATCATCATCTAGGAACGGACTTAATTTTAAGAGCGAACTTTTACAAGGCAAGGACTTATTATTTAAAAGTAAATTATATTCATTGAAACATTCCTTCTGCGACTGAATAATAATCAAATTCAATGATTTCCTCAGCTCTTCTGTTGTTATATAGGAAGTAAGATTAGGAACTCCTTTGCAAATATTAATAAAACGAAACATGTAAGCTACAGCACGTTGCAGTCGTGAAAGGTTGGAAAATCGACTAAAATTAATAAGTGTATTGTGACTGGTGACAATTGAGGTATGCAATGATACTTCTGGTTTTAATTCAGGAAGTTTGGTTGTGTTACTCGGGTTTGGAGGCCATGTAGTAGAATCCTGATTTAAGAATTGGGGGCCACACCACCATAAATCTAAGGACTGCATAGTATCGCAGTCGGTGCCCCGCGATAATAGGTCAGCAGGATTATAAGGTGACGGTACATGTCTCCACGTAAAAGAACCACAATTTTCTAAAATGTCTGCGACACGGTTACGCACGAAGGTGGTTAATTTAATTGGTAACATTTTTAACCAGCCTAAAACGATCATTGAATCAGTCCAAAATGTAACGCAATCTATCTGAAATCTAACCGACGAACTGATTTTTCTATACAGGCGAGCTGCTGCTACAGCAGCACAAAGTTCTAGTCGCGGAATAGTCAAAGGCTTAATAGGCGCGACGCGACTTTTAGCCATTAATAATCGTACCAAAATGCTGCCTTGCTCATTAACTGTGCGAACATAAGCACAAGCCCCGTAAGCCTTCTCCGATGCATCTGCAAAGATGTGGAGCTCCAAAGAAGTATATGCATCACAAACGATACGACGAGGTATTTTAAGATTATTTAGACTCGGTAGTTTATTAATTAAATTAATCCAAATATTGTAAATTTCAATAGGCAGTTGTTCATCCCAAGACAGTTTCTCCAACCAAAGCTTTTGCAACAGCATTTTCATTTTTGTAATACAAGGTGACAAAAGCCCCAAAGGGTCAAATATGCGAGATATGATTGCAAGTATATCACGCTTTGTGTTACCAAGTTTCGACGGAATTGAAATGGGAAAACATAAAATGTCTGTTTGCGTGTGCCAATTTAGACCTAAAGTTTTGTTCAATTCATCACTACCGATATTTAAATCGAAATGTGATCGAATAAACTCACCTGATATCAAGGCTGGCTCATTGGACTTCCATTTCCTCAGTGGCATGCAAGCGGAAGCAAGAGCTTTGGTAACCTTATCCCGCAACAAACAAGCTTGTCTGTAGTCATCAACCCCTGTCAATAAATCGTCAACAAAGAAATCGTGAACGATGACATCGGAAACTAGCTGATCACTACATTCAAGACCGATCTGTTTAAGACAACGGGTTGCCAGGAACGGTGCGCTAGCCGTACCGTAGCTAACGGTGTTTAATTGGTATGCCTTGATTTCTGTCGACGCATCATCACGCCAGACAATCTGTTGCAAATGTCTGTCTGAGTGATGTACAGACACTTGCCTGTACATCTTCTCGATGTCTGCTGAGAGAACGTACTTATGAAACCTATATCTAATTAAAATGGATAATAAATCATCTTGGACAGTAGGCCCTATCATTTGTATATTATTGAAAGAAAAACCCGAAGTGGTAGGGGCGCTGGCATTGAAGACAACACGCAGTTTTGTGGTTGTACTATTTTCACGCAAAATACCGTGATGAGGGATGAAATAACCTTTATTAATGTCTTCAATCTTACTTTCAGACATATGACCCAACGAAATGTACTCGGACATGAAGTCTTTATACATTTTTGAAAAAATAGGCATATTTTGATTTCTGCGCTCCAATGACAGAAGACAGCGTTTAGCACGCTGTAATGAATCGCCTAACACATTAGGGGAGTCCTTTAAAGGTATCCGTACATTGAAACGGCCGTCAGCTAATCGAGTAGTGTAATTAACAAAATGAACTTCACATAAATTTTCCTCTTGTGAATAAGTGGATGACTGATGGTCAATCTCTTCCAATTGCCAAAAACGCGTAAGTTGGTTTTGTATGTCATCATAATCACTACAAGGGATAGAAAGTTGCTTACCAACCTTTGTGAAATTACATTTGATAGGGATGGATAAATTCGACACATAGCCGCAATTAATAGGGCCACAAACTAACCAGCCGAGTTTGGTTGAACAAAGTGTCGGTTTTCCATCGCCTAATATAATTTTATCTGAATTTAACAGATTCCAAAAAATATCGGCTCCGATTATAATGTCGATCTCAGCAGGTGAATGAAAATTAGGATCGGCTAAAACTATATCTGAGGGAATATTCAAATTTTGTAAATTTATTTGTTTACTGGGAATATTATCCGTAATTACAGGCAAAACAAAACACTGAAGAGCAGTTGTGTAGGCTTCGTTTAAAGATTTCATAAATACATTGCACATCTTACCAATCGGAGTCAAAGAATTATTAATACCTTGTATCGTTTTATTAACATTTATGTAAGGAAGACTCAATGCATTAAATAATCTTTCGGTCATTAAGCACGATGAACTGCCTGAATCTAGCAACGCACGGACTAAATGCATATTGTTGTGCGAATCGCTAATTTTTACCAAAGCAGTTGACAGGAGCACATCAGACGAGGCAGACGTATGCGCGTGCGCAGCAAAATTCGCAGACAAAGTAACGTGTGCGTTATCGTTGCCAGGCACGGGAGGCTCGCAGCTAACCGGGCGCTCGGTTGACCTACTTTCGCTATTTTTTGTATAGGAGTTTCTGTGAATGAGCGTATGGTGTTTACGTTTGCAGATTTTGCAGCCGGTTTTCTTGCAATGATTAGAATAATGACCGCTGCGAAAACAATTATAGCATACTTTAAAATTAGAAAGTGAAGATAATCTTTCATCTATGCTTAGTGCCAAAAACTGTGGACATGTATTTAAATAGTGTTCACCAGTACATTTAGGACACGGACTTAAAGAAGTATTGCTACTCTGAAGTGTTACCAATGTTTTTATTTTAGTGTTATTTTTGGAAGCCATATTTGTATGAGATGAGACTAGATTATTGTTGCGTGATAACTCTAATGTTTCCAGTAAATCAGCACGGTTTCGTATGAACTCGATAAATTGATCAAAAGTAATCGTCTGACTTTTGTCGAAACGACCTTTGTTCTCTTCCCACTCCCTATAGGTTTTGGGGTCTAATTTTTGGCTAATAATGTGTATCAACAGTGTATACCATGAAGTGACAGGCTCGCCTAACGAACTTAGTGCACGAAGATTTTTATTAACTTGATCGATTATTCGTTTTAACGATGTTGAGGATTCTTTTGTGATCGATTCGAGGTTAAAAAGTGCTGAAACGTGATTCTGTATTAAAAGACGTTTATTATCGAATCGCTCACATAAAACCTGCCATGCTACGCTATAATTTCGGGCAGAAAATTCAAAGGACTTAATCACAAGAGCAGCAGAACCTTCCAAAGATGATCTTAAATAATGAAATTTATTAATTTCGTCTATGTCGTCGTTGTTGTGAATAAGGCTCGAAAAGGTGTCATGAAACTCAAGCCAAGTATTGTAGGATCCACTAAACTTAGGCAGCTGAATAGTAGGCAATTTAACTGGTTGACGATAAGAACTACGAACGGATTTGCATTCACCATCATCTTCCGTGTGAGTCAATATTTGCTTAGCTTCTGTGACTAAGGAGTAGTACTTTGATTCTACAGATTCACGCTCACTAATCTCAGACTGAGCATCATCAGAAACACATTCTATCTCCAATTGCACGGCATCAAATTCCTTGAGAACAAATTCCAACTTAGTGATACGTAATTGCAATTCCATTACCTGACGTTTACTTAGCTTTGAATCCTCTAAAGTAGATAAATAATTTTCAAACAATGTTAGTTGACCTTTATAACTGCTTCGCTTCTTTTTTAGCCTTTTTAACTGTTCGTTATCCATTTTGGGAAGCAAATGTGTCGACCTGGAATTTATATTACAATATGATTAGATAATGAATACAATGTTGTGCGTTCCTATGGAGGTTTTGATAACACTAATTACTATTTAACTTTTATAATAAATACACAACTTTGCACCAATAAACTATGTGTTTAATGTTGATGTATGTAACAAATGATTAATTTACTGTAACTGTACATAAAAAAAGGTAAGACTAAGTTCTTAGCTTAGGAAATTACACATAAACAGTAAGATAGTTAATTAATGTAACAAATCGGATGTTACTGTACTGAAATTAGCACAAATTAACGAAACTACAATGTAAATTAATTACCTTATAATAAATGTTACAAGTAAACGGTACTAACCTTGGGCGTGATCAATTATATAACACAATAAATACCTGACTTTGAGTGTTGGGTAAATGAAATAAATAAATAATGTGGATGCTTAACAACACTTGGTGAACTGAATTATTCGTTTGCTTCAATGAATCCAGAAATAATTAGTCTTCTTCACTACCAAGGTGCCACATGGCAATCTTGCTTCGGGCAGATAATTTGCCGATGAATTCACGCAATCACTCCAAATTATATATCCAATTGCTAGTTTTGATAATCCGGCTCGAAGGACCATGTTTAGGACTCAGGATTATTTTGGAAATAAAAGTAACTTATTTGTGGCTGAATGCGAGAAAACGCCCAGATTTATTCACGTAAGTAAGTTTTTTTTTTTTTTTAATCTAAGCAGAAGTACCTCCAATAATAAGGCAGAGACCACACTCTTATAGATCCCAACAGTATAGCTGCCTGCACATCAAACGGTCCGGGTTGGAATCCTGGTGGCGGCAATTATATTTGTGTGACGAACACGAATATTTGTCAGTGAGTCAATGGTTATTTACATACTTATTTAAATTTATTTATAAAAATACCTAAAATTATTATGTACTTATATAAATGTCCGTTGTTTAGTATCCATAACACAAGTTCTTAATGATACAAGTTTACTTTGGGCTAGATAATTGGTGAGAACGTGAAAAAAAGGTCTTGTATTTTTAACATCTTATGCAAAAGCAGGACTATTAACTTTAACGTATGTGTTCATATGTCTATCTGTAACATCTTAGCTACCAAACTGATGATAGGTTTTGATTTGGTTTTACTTTGTTCAAAATGATAGAAAGGACATAGAGATAATCTCTCACACTAACTATGTTTGCATTCTGACTATTTCTGCTTACTATCGTTACTATCAGTTGAGATAGAGTTATTTGCCTTTCTGTACGCAAGAAAGAGTAGAAGAAGTTGAATTATAAGTATTACTCCTAAAGCTCCGGGAACTTTACTCACCAAAAGACACTACTAAAAACACCAATTTATTCCAAATATTGAGGTTGGCACCGACCTAAAAAAACATTAAGATTTTTATAAAAAAAAAATCTTTTTCTGTTTTTAGTTGTGAAGGCGGTTTTTTTATTTAAAATATATATTTTTTGCTTTTTAGTGATTTAAGTGTAGACAGTTTCAGGAAACTATCTCGAGATCTTTTAAACACCCAAGGGAAAAGATTACAATATCATCGATATCAATTAAATAGGCATTATCTAGCATAACTCAAAAACTACTCGTCAGATGTCGATCAAATTTGAATGGAACCACTTGACAAGCACCAGCTTCCAAAGGTCGAACGAATCATCAAAATCGGTACACCCAGTAAAGAGTTATGAGGTAACAAACATAAAAAAACATACAGTCGAATTGAAAACCTCCTCCTTTTTTGAAGTCGGTTAAAATAGTGACACAGTGCTATTCTGTATCTATTTTAAAATAATTATAATGAATACTTCATTGCAAACTGATTACGACAGTATGTACCAATCTTTGTTTACTATATAAGTTTATCTCAAATCTGCAATTGATAGATCAAGGTTGATGCATTAATATTGATAGTTGTGTAACTATTGATAGATAGAAGAATGAAGGGTAACGTTTAATTCAGTATAAAATAAAAATTGATGCTTATATTACACAACAAACGGAGTTATAATTTTCTGTTTATCACGACGGATAATCAAATATCGCCACGTGTGAAGATAAATGAAGACACCTGCACAGTGTCACAAACTTTACTGACCTTGCGGCAAAAATTAGAACTACAAATTACCCAATTTATCCATAGACATTGTGACATTTCTATGACACATTTGTTCACCACTAGTGACACCACCACCGGGCCTGATTCAGATATGCTTGTGGCACTCTTTGTAATCACTCTCTAAACGCGCTTAGCAACTTTAAAGTTGTGGAATAGGTCCCTGGTTTTTTTATTGACTCCTGCAGGTTGTCGCTGATGACATTTCCTGCTTCACCGGGTTATTAAGAAGGCGAAGACCTTGGAGGGTCCTCAAGCCTGTAAGTCGAACGTTCCTAGGGGATTACTGGGCGACCGAGCATCTCTCTCGACCGCCTAGCGTCCCTAGGGCGTCCGAATCTTAAGTGAGCGACATGCCCGAGGGTGCCTCTAAGCTCGTGTCCGTAAGCTAAGTGTCCTCGATTACGCTGTGTAGCTTATTCAAGACAAGTCAAAATTTCTGTATTCACTTAGGTACAATTTGTACACTTATGAAAGTCAATTTTGATGCCATCATTTTAAGAGTCTACCAGGAGGCCTTGTTCTGAGAAGAACCGGCAAAAAACTCAACAAGTTTTTATCCTCCCATTACAGTTTTCATAGCATTGATTTGTAAAGAGTCATAATTCACATTGTCAAGTATGTTACTCATAGGACCCACTGATTAAATGACGTCAATCGAAGAGGGTGTGTGAAAGCGCTTGAGAAAGGATCTGCGTGACTGGAACTCATGAAGGATAAGGGCATCTGAAACCTATTTTATACCATTGTATGAACTAGAAGAACAAGTGGCAAGTTTCAATAACAACATCTTGATTACGGAGCCCTATTTAACCGTACGCTTTCCCCAATAACGTAGGGTATCCGTTCACGAAAATTTTACCCAAACCAACCAAAAAAATGGACAGGCTGATTAAAGACCTTATGCTTCAAGCGTAGGAATAAATTTAGATAGAACTGAGTATTGTGTACTTCGGATCTAGAGCCCCCGTAAGCTAAAATGATCTATATTGCAACCAAACTCAACTAACAAAGAATGATTGTCTCTAATGACGTAAGGCGTGTGTTTAGTCAGGTCGGTACCCTGCCCCATGGCTAATGCAGCGTCCAAAAATATACAGCACCATATGGGGACCCGTTGCGTAACTGAATACTGCATCAGGGATGTCCAAATCAGATTTCACTTTCAATTATTTAACTCATTATAAAAATATTTAACAAACGTTATAATCACAAAGCGATTGACGGCTATAATTGATGTAAAAACTCTAGGCGTACGAAGTCGCGGGCGGAGTGATAAGTTGGACTCTATATATTTTGTTACCTATTTCACATCTCACTTCGAATTAGGTTGTCAAACGCAAACGAATATTTACAATAAATATATTTTTTTTTTAATCAATACGATTTCTAAATTAGATCTAATGTCGTTATACAATACCACGGCTAACTTCGTTTCCAGTTTACCTAACCAACATAACTAAGGATTCTCTATAAACATTGATAGGTGTGATCGAAGTAAGAAGTGAGATCTTTACAGAATAGCTCGACTGTAGTAATATGAATGGATCATTAAATCAATTTTAGAAAAATATACAGAAAATAACATGTACATGTAGCGAGTGACATCCCTACACGTCACCTCCCAAAGCTCATCCGTAGAGTGCACATCACGAATATGGACTGGCGGTGATTCCACGGCGCATGTTTATTAGAGTTTGTAGGGCACCGGCATATTTGGCAGTTTCATAACGTTAACATTGTAACAATGATTTAGAAGAACGGACGTAGTATTTTCTCCTTTCATCACCAGACGACCAGGTGCGGCGAAGGCTTTCACGTTTACGTTATGGATATATCTATCTATATACCTCCCATTCGCACGAAACGCTTTGCTTCTTCTTTCATTATGCGAACAGCTAAGGAAATGAATGAAATGAAAAAGCTCTTTATTAAAATGGACTTTGCTAAGTACTTCTAAATTGTCAAAAGCCCTACCACCATTTCGACGAAATAATTATTTTACTTAAATAATGGAAAAAATAAAGAAGTGGAACTCGTTGCCGACGTCTGTTGCCGAATCTAATAATCTTGATATCCATTTTAGGCCTCATCTTCGTTTTCCATCATGTGACATTGTGATCAAACGCTCAGCCTATCAAACTTAAAAAAAATTAACACATCACGCTCGTAATCCCAAGAGGGGTTGAGAAGAGCTATAGTTTCATTCAGTCATACACATAAAGCCACATTTGGGAGGAAGGGTCATGTAGTGCGTCCACAGTTATTACTGTGAGTGCGTCCAATAGTGACGTTGCCAGCCTGTCGCCTACGGAAATGGGACACCTAACCAAAAAAGTATCAATTCTCCAATAATCCAACAAATACCAACAACGAGGACAGATATTCCATTCTTAAGGTCTAGCACACTTATCATTTCGAAAAGGGAACGCTCTTTTTTACTATGAACACTACGGAACAGCGCCTACGAAACGACTACGGATCGTAGCGCTTCGCCTCTTTTTCAAAGTAAAAAAACCGCCTTCAAAACTTAAAACGGAGAAATAAAAAAAATATTATTAAAAAATCTACATGTTTTTTGAGGTCGGTCCCACAAGTGACTACGTTTATTCAAAAATATTGTGGTTGGGAGTTTTTAAATAAATGTAGATTATTTTTTAAAATAAAATGTATACTTCTCCGTTTTCAGGCAGTTTTTTTTTTGGGTAATTCATCAACTCGTCCCACATACCTACGGCCCATTTGGGACGAGTTGAACAAAATCAAAATAAATAATATTTTCGTTGTGCAACTCGTCCCATCTCAATATTAAATTGAGGAAAGATACAATTATAAGCAAAAGTGTTAGCGTGGAAAAAATAAAAACGGGTTTGTTAGAAAATCTTTCATGATCACAACCATACGTCTTATAAAAATTCATAAAATTTTAAATTATTTAAGAATAAAAAATATAAACGGAAAAGTTTAGTTTTAGTTCTAATAGGTAATTTTTAGGAGTTGTTATGAGTAGGTACATTCGATACAACTAAAATCACGTTTCTAAAATCAGTCATACAATTTATTTAAAAATAACAAATTCTACTTGTTTAATTTCTGACTGTCATAAGTAGATGATAGAATAATTAACAATAAAAAAAATCAACAATTGTGAAAGATACATTTCACAACTACAAATAAAAGTATAAGTCTTTCTAAGATGTATCACATAGTAATGTAATTTAAAATTGAAAATAATTATTAAAAGTTGCTAAGATTTATAATATTTTTTTGTACATCAGTCTTACTATATACTTAACCTTAAAATGACAAACTTTTTCTTCTTTTAAATTAATGGCGATCGCAGATTGCGCCATTGCGCCATTGCGCCATTGCGCCAACATCAAGTGAAAATGTACATACATAAAGTAACCGACAATTGTACGATAGATTTAGTTTAAGATGGAGTCTCTCAACATGTGTTTTTGCAACAAGAACTCTCGGGGGAAACTCCTAAAATGACAATAATTCTACACATATTTCTACAGTAATTTCAGAATTCCCGAGACCTTTTAATATTTCCACAATAAATTAACAATTTCTTGGGTTTCTCTTTTCAAAAATGCTTTTTCAGGAAGCCACGTCTCAATAAAGTATGAGAATTTCGGAACCTATCCTTTGCTAGGACTACGAGACATAATATGCAGGAAACCATCGGCCATTACATAACAAGGTAGATGTGCTAAAGCAGTACATTTTCGGATATGTTTTTCACAAACTGCAATATATGTATACCAATTTTTTTTTTGCTTTTCGCCACAACCTTTTTCTTCAAAAGTAACCGACATAACCATTGTTTAATTTCGTCAACTGAAACCCATAAATCTTTACCTTGGTCATAGGTAGATAATAGGTACCTAAATAATAACTAAACCTGGATTGCCAACTCCTTTATACTAATAAATGTAGTTGTATGATAAATAATTTGTTGAGTTATTCATCTATGCTTTAGTATACCTTCTGAAAATATTTAAATAATATCGTGTGTGAATTAAATTAAAAAACAATTATATTGATTATTTTAATTTAAAAAAAATATACTTAGTCTTTCTATGACAAAAAAAAAACAATCTAAAAAGATATATTTTATGTGGGTATTTTCGTACTCACTGTACAATGTGTTGATAAAGGTTTAATTTCTATACAGAAATTAGCTTGGGACGAATTGCAGAACAGATTTTTTATTATTTTTGGTTTTCTTCAACTCGTCCCTAATGGGCCGTAGGTACGTGGGACCAGATGACGAATTACCCGTTTTTTTAAAATATATATATTTTTTTTTGGCAAGTATTCTTATTCTATAGAATGGGAAAATCTGAAAACTATAATTTGTAATTAAATCATAAAAAATGCAGTCTCTAAAAATAAAACAAATTTTACGGATTTAACATGGGTGTAATTAGATTTCGGTTTTGTTATTAATAGCTTATTTGGTTACCTTACTAATTAAGGTATGAACTGTTAGTTTCCTGTAAGGTTAGGTTAGGTTAGGTTCCACAATTCCCTATAAGTAATTAAAGGTTTAGGAAACTGAATTTCGGAAAAAGCTCGGAAAATTTTGCAGACTTGATTCGTGAACTATTATAATAAGTATGTACCTACAACTCTGTACGGAACTCTCGGTGGGCGAGTCTGACTCGCACTTGTCCGTTTTAAAACAATAAAAGGTAGCTTATCCTATCCTAAAACCTTATAAATATATTCACCAAAACACTCTTCCATGTGTAACTTCGTGTACGAAGAAAGCGTTTTAAGGAACTGTTTATTCCCCTAACTGCAGTTAAATAAAACAAGGATGTCTGTACATTTAACGACTGTTGAACACATGTTGGAGAAATTAACTTTAACTCGTAATAATAAAAGTTAAAAGAGTTAACTTTGTTTGTGTCGCTTCATATTGCCGCCATGTTGGGCAGACTGTGTAAATATAGGGGGAGAGTAACCTATATTGTACGGACGACAGCAGATCAAACTACCCGAAACTGTCAAATTTCTCTAATTGACTTTCAACCTTGGACATGTGTGTTATATGCAAAATCGATTGGGAAATTTTGACATTTTGTAGGAACTATAAAACCTACCACTGTTAAGGAACTTTACAGTGGTAGGATTATATATATACGATTTTCAACCTTAGACATGTGTGTTATAAAGAGCAAAATCGATTGGGAAAAGTTTGACATTTTGTAGTTCCTATAAAACCTACCACTGTTAAGGAACTTTACAGTGGTAGGTTTTATAGGTAGGATTATATATATACGATTTTTTACCTTAGACATGTGTGTTATAAAGAGCAAAATCGATTGGGAAAAGTTTGACATTTTGTAGTTCCTATAAAACCTACCACTAAAGTTCCGGCTACACGCTCAAACTTGTAAGCACAGAGTTTGTGCCACAAATTGCCCATAAAATCTCCATGGTGTCGACACGAAAGTGCCTTGCCTGCGCAAATGGTTTGTCAAAAAGTGGACAGTATTATTGTTATTGTATTCCTAATGCTAGATAACACAGAAAGGTACATAATAAGTAAATTATATATTTAAAAAAAAAACTCAATTCTTAATAAACCGTCGTCGAAATTTGTCAGTGCTTGGTACTTTATGCTTTAATGGCAACGGCGAAAGCAGTGTCCCCGTAACGTAGTGGTTCACGCAGCGGCCCGGATTGCAGAAGATGTTAGGTTCGATTCCCAATTTCATAACAAGTGATCATATTTTAATTTAACATAGAATTTCATTCAAACAAAAATCATACCTTTGATTTAGCAGCCAATAATAATACTCAACCAGTTAATGAAAAACCAATCGTATATTTACTTGTCTTTCGAATACTCGATGCTAATAATCGAGAACGCTACAGACAGCCAGCTAACTTAAGCAAAGTTAACGCCGGCTTACAACCGCACCCGCCTCTGTTTACACGCATTAAGCCAATAAAACCGCGCCACTGCCAATAATGTAGTACAGATACTTATATTTTTGATCCAAACAATATTATGATGCTATAACTAAAGCTAAGCTACCAAGTACGGGATCGCTAATCGGATGGGTGACCGAAAAATATTTAACTGATTTTCCCCGTACTTCGTTGGAACTTTAAGCTTGTGGTCCCGGGTGCTGTAGAAAGATAGCAGTCATTCCCAAGGAGGGCTGGTGTGAGGCAGGCGGCCGGACATTAAAAAATCTTACCAAAACTGATAGCCATAGTATACCTACTTAGGTATACTATGCTGTGAGGTCCACGTCCGGAAGCCTCCTCGTGGCGGACCCTGGTAGCGTGGTGGAAAAACTTTCTCAGCGAGTGTGTGGCTTTTGATGTCAGTTGTGTTCCCTTGGCATTCGAAGTCACATGCCATTGTCGAGTTGTTTTTGTTTTCCCTCCACGGCTAGTTTCGGACGGCTGATCCATGACCACGCCCGAAGTCCCCCGTGTGCGGTCCGATGGCTGCTCCCAGTGTCCTCGTCAGGAGGACGCGCCAGGTCGAGCAGCCATCGGTGAGGAGGCGGCCTATAAGGCTGATGTCGGCAAGCGGACAACAGGGACTGGCGTTAGCCGTTAGCCACTGTGGGCTGCTGGCTACCAATTGGTGCAAGGAGTGCCTAGACGGGCAACGTCGGGACGGTCTCGGTGTAGTTGCGCTCACGTGCGCAGATCCCGAGCCGTCCTGTAATAGCGCACTGGAGGTCAGGCCGGGGAGGATGTTTAGTAGGTATGGAGGGAACGCCTTTACCTCGAGTCCCACTTACCCCCTGCAGTTGGCACCACCCCGCAGGGACGATGCGTAAACGCATTTGACCTCCACGTCAACAAAAAAAAAGGGGCCGGCCCTTAGGGTATCCATGTAGTATTCACCCCCATCTCCTCCTTCCCTCGTTTGTCCGGAAGCTTCTTCTGACTCTTTTCGCTGCTGTGTCTTTCGCTCCTCACCGTGGGGGAAGGAAAGGGAAAGCAGCGCGAGTTTAGAAAAAAAACTGCTGGCTCAGTTAGACCGCGGTCCTCGGGCATACAACACCTTGACCGGCAGAAGTTTCTCTTTGGACTTCCTAAACACTTGTATGATGTATAAGAGTCTATATGCCCCAATATGATTAAAGGTTACTATCAAAAATATGATGAAGATAACATTCCTCGTCAAGTTAAACAATGTGTTTTCAAGGTAGTAAAGTGAACTCAGAATACCGCAATGAGATACTGAATATGTCACCAACAACAATGCATCCTCAGAGTAAAGTTTACTCTGAGAATGCATCATAACGATTTATTAAATAAAGTTACGTCCGCGCCGTCGGGACGCCCGCATGCAGCGAGCGACAATAGTGACGGGCGGGAGCGGAAGTGTCGATAAAAGTTTCGATAGTTTTATTAATGTTGCTCAATTTAACATCCGGTCACAAAGAAAGGACGAATATGATTAACTGTTGCTTAGGTACTTAATTTATAATGATTGCGTTAACTCACAAATTGATGTGAAAATAATGTAGGTATTTTATTTTTGTTTTACATTTAGTTGTAAAGTTCTTATTCTGTTTTCGTTTTTAGTTTACATGTGTCTTTTCGGTTGGAGGGTTACTAACTCGAGAAACAAAAACCTTTCTAGCTAACTTCAGTGGTTCAAATGCGGATTAAATTAAAGATCCCTGCACTACAGCAGTAGGAAACTAATAAAATTGAAAATTGTTGTTGTTACATCTTTATATTGTGTTTTTCAAATAATTTAAAAAAGGGTAACTTTATCTAAACAATAAATTACACACAATTAAACTTGATTACACAATTTTGACTGCGTTATTAAAACAAAAACAATGTGAATAAATGTAACATTTTCAAACACAATCGCAACATTCGCAACGTACTCGTATGATCTAACTTTAATTAGAGAAAAAATAAGTAAATTTTAATGAAAATGTTATAGTCTCACTAAGTAATCATTACAAAATCGCGCATATATTATTATCTGCATATTATGTATATAAATAAAAGTGTGAAGTAAACCCACTACCCACTAACCTCAGCTAAAGCACCACTCCATCAATGTCTGTGAGTCCACTCAATGTTTACGCAAACATCGAGTAGAGATAACAAAATACGTTGTGATGTTAACAAAACATTATCAATAAACGTTTTTATGACTGACCTACACTTAATTGTAGCGGGCTTGCTCCCTGCCACAATTCGTACGGGATCATGCTAATGGTTGATCCAGGAATCTATTATAAGTTTGAGCGTCTCGTCTCACTTCAGAAAATGATTTCCGATGTTTTGTAATTGAACGCAACTTACGCCTCTCTTATTATTCTTAATGCCTCTATTAGTGTCTATTGCTTGGCTGTTAAAGATTCTTGTATCATAAATCTATTCGTATCTTAAATATAAAAAGCTAGTACGTAGTTTTACAAGTTATTATTAATGAAACGCACATAACAAATTTTGTTTATACATATTATGAAAATTAATCTGCTATACCTATTAAAAAGAAAAAATCCTCTTTAGATAACATTTTCACATCGCCTGATAAGACAGTACGTTTACGACCGCCGGTATTGTCTTAGGGCGTAGTTTGCAATAAAGTGCTGTTTTTCACTTAGAATAATACATCTATTTCAGAGTTAATATAGTTACAATAATTATTTTCTCATAAACTATCATTAGTATTTCTCGATAAACATTCGCTAGATAAATCAAGGCTTTATTGGTGTAATGGCGCATACATCCCAAAACGCCCCCCACAAGGGCTTAGGAGGTTACCGGTGGGTTTTAGCGGAGTAGGACCGGCGCTATTCCGCGCCGGTGAGTCCCGCACACGCCGTACGCCCGTGTGCGGTGTGGTCCGCAAGTGGATTTCCCACCGTCAAAGAAAAGATAAATCAAGGCTTATTTAATACCCAAATTAAAAGTATTTTGAAAAAGATTAAATAATTTTGAACATTGTTACATAAATAAACAATTTATTTATCAGAATTCATTAATAAAAAAACGTGGAGATGATATATTGTTCACTAATTTAATATAACATTAAGTATGTCCACATGAACATAATTATGAGCCACGACAAACTATTCAAAACATTCCAATGTAACTAATGCGGGGGCGGTGTATATTAATATAATTACAACAAACTACGCAATACGATTGTAATTCATTTGACAGCCGTTGAGTGATGGAGATAGGCGGCGTGGAGAAACGTCACCTTGGCGACAGGTTGTAAAAAATGTGGAACACCCTGTCAGTGGCAGTGTTGCTAGTTGCTAGACTAGTGGACTTTTACTAACGTGGTGATTTTGTGCAAGATACAAAGTACAAAAAATCGGTACTTACCTGAATTTATGCATCCATTTATTAAGGAACACCAGTATCTGTTTACACAAATACATATTTGACACACAAAAACTAATCAATGGCTAAGCGTAACAAACAATTACGGTGAACACAACGTGCAATAAGAACGAATAGAAAAAAAAAATACCAACAAACAAAACACGAAACAAAAAGTAGGCACTCAGTTATTAACATCAATATCTACATTTCAATTGTGTGAGAGATTTGTTTTTACCAAATAACTCGATACCACCCGACCCGATGGTTAGCATGAGAGGAGTCAAAATCCAAAATATCCGCTCTAACCGACATTAACGCGAGCGTGAGCGGTTAGTATTATGATAATTACCTATGTTACAACATTTGACAGTAATATTCTAAGAGTGACCTGGCAACACTGTTAATGAGACAAACAAATCGTCCGCAATGAAGTTACGCGTGGGCGTCCATCGCACCAATTATTTTAATGACGACAAGTTTAACTGGATCTGAGATAACAATGAACTTTCTGTGCACCTTGATCGATGCATTACTTGACTGTGCGATCAATTTTTGACAAGGCGAATGCGGTACTTAATCCATTGAATGGCTGATTGGTGATTGAATAATTTGTCAGAATAAATTCAAAACGGTGTGCAATCTGCAGGCGTGTGACCTCTTTCAATGTTCGTTTATTTTTAATTGAAACTAGTGGTCGCCCGCGCTCAGCCTTCTTTGATAAACGGACTATCCAACACAAATATATTTTTTGAATTTGAATCAGTAGTTCCTGACATTAGAGCGTTCAATCAAACAAACAAAGCTTTATAATATTAGTATAGATAACATTTCATAAATCAGCTACAGCTGAGCAAACCACTGGCGTTTACTGCTAAACATAAAGCCTACCACAATTAAATAGCTACACACACTGGTTGATCTCAGAGCCAGGAAACTTATAGGTGATGATATTCTGGTTGGTGCATGCAAATCTGCAAAGTTTGGCTCATCGTCGCAGAGTGGCCTATCTGTCGGTGTTATAGAGATTGTACTTTGGCGAGGGTGCTCTTGAGTTACATGAGCTTATGATTGCTGGCTCCAGATACTAACTGTAATCTATGATCGACGTATTAATTTTTTGCTTTTAAAAAAATGCCGTAATAATTATTATCTGTATGCAAGATTCTTAATGTAAGTGTATATGGTATGGTGAGTGCAATAGCTCTCTCCATTAACTGTGCACTGGAAACAAGAAGCCTAGTTCTCTCAGAGTTCTTCTCTTCAAGTGACACCATAAAAAAATATTTAAAACGAGTAAGCAATTACCAGCAATAATGTATTCTATTCGCAACCTAAAAAAAACACCCTTTAATTTAAATCGCAAAGGACTAAAGTTTAGAAAAATGACAAGTGTATTTTATTATTGAAAAACAGGTTTATGTTTTTTTTTACGCAGCGTTTTATCTCTCACACTAGCTATCTTCGCATTTGGACTCCACTTCTGCTTACCATCAGGTGAAAAGGAGTCATTTGCTTGACGTCTATATAAAAAAAAAGTCGCAATAACATAAACGCATATTCAAGTAGAACTAAAATTATTATCTGAAAAAACAATTCCGATTAATGTGGAAGGTAAAAATATTTTTGGGTGTAAAAATATTAATTATCGAATAGTAGATTTATCTCTGTGCTTAATTATATTTTTATTAATTATATAGGACAAAACATGACATACCCCTAAAAAGATTAACCGAAAATAATCAAATAATTATCTCAAGTGTGTATACCAGATACCACATATCTTGAATAACATTCCTGGCCACGCTAAGATAAATGAAAGTATTTTACAATCACTTATTAATATTTAAAATTTTCTTATCGGTAACATACAGAAGCAATGACTGATTGGACTCATTTGAAGTCTTTCTTTCTCATATCGTTATTTCACCAGTTTTAATTTTTCAACTCGAGTTTTTCTACGAGCTTCGGAACGAAAGTTAAGTGTAGTAGTGGTTAAAGATAGCAATAGAAGGAAAGAGAACCATCAAGTTGTACTTGAATGTCTCCAGATATTTTTTTTATATATTACTATCCGAGGTTAGAATATCTGGACTCAAACTTGCGACTTGAAATGACCGTCATTTATCAAGTTTTCTTTTTAAAATGGTACAATTTTCCAACCTTTCAATCACGCAAAATAAATTTATAAACAAATTCAATATGCGAACTGATTAGCCGACATGATTTTCAATCGTTATAACTTTATTTGGCGACATCTTTTCATCGACTATATCCCATCACTAATGCTAATAAAAGTTTAAGGCGTTAATGAACTTGCACTGTTTAGAAATAGAACGATGCAAGCGCTGTTCTCTGTTCTCGTATGCTCGGGGGCACACAGCTGCGGGTAATGTAAGACTTCAAGTGAAATGTATTTACATTCCCCACGAAATTTAAGCTTTATGGGGGTTACAATCTTTGTGCTGACGGTAATGAGATAATATTACTGTTATATATTTAACAAATGTTTAATGATTGTAATTAAATTCTAATTTATTTATTGGACATCGGTCACTCCATTCAAATATGATTCAGAAGAGAATACTCTTAATTTAATATAACACTAGCCTATCACAAACGCACACTGATCATTCTGGTCCTATTTATTATCCAGGTTCCCTTCTGATACTAAGTAAAAAGGGTCTTTTAAATTTAAAAAATAATAAATTCAAAATAGAATTTACAGAAATTCTTAAGTTTTACTTTGTCTAGGTAACTTCTTTTACGTTAATATCATCATTATAACTCTCAAATGGGCTCGAATATTCTAATCTTCTTTTACAAATACTGCAAATACTATCACATCCTGTTAGGGTCGAAAATGTGTTCTTTTGTGAATGAGAGAGGTCACTAAATCACAGAAAGTACTTACATTGAATGGAAGTAAAACCGGTTTTAAATCCACCTGGTTACTTCCATCTTAAATCAATCTGTCACCATAACCACAGATATATCAAATTAAATCTGTGACCATAACAATGATTGTCAATACATATAAACATTGTTGTGTTCCTACATTGAGTGCTAGGATCATCAGTCACTCTGTAATTGAGGGTTTCAGATAAAGGTTGAAAATGAAAAGGTTCTTTATTTAAATGGGCTTTGCTAAGTACTTTTATATCGTCAAAATCCTACCACCGTTTTGGGACGAAATAATTATTTCACTTGAATAATTATTATGCTGAGACGGAGAAGAAGCAGCGAAAGAAACTCCACAGCTTACAATTTCGTAATGATTTCAAAACATGATTACAGGTCAATAGATAACTCATCAATATAATTAAAATTAGTTTGGCATGCGTAAATTACGTGAAACGACAGCCAAGATCTTCCCTTATTATACTTAACACAGCGATAATCACAACCTTATTAACAAGACGTGATATACACATTAATTTATTTTCTGAATTTATTCTATTTTTCGATTTTTTGTTTCCCAGTAAGCTCCCATAACCGTCGAGCAGTATGTGACCAACTGCACGTAACGATCCCAATAACCGATAACGTAGAAATATCGTTTAGTACGTTATTAATCCATTATCAAGATAGCGATTTATTGGAAAATCGATAAAACTTTTTGTATTATACAGGTAACTGATTTGAATATTCTATGTACTTTGAACTCCAAATGTGCTGAAGACACGTGAAGCTGGTAAAAGAGACCACTGTAGCCTTTAACAGTGCAATGTTAGAGGTATCAGACTCACCCCTCCCGCAGAATCTAATTGACTAGTTCATAGCAAAGACTCCCTGGAAGATAACAAAGTACCTTCTAGAGGATTATTTGAGGATGTACCAAAGAGATCAGTCTCTCGATGCCTTTCTTACTCTGTTCCACATTCATGCTGGTTCCATTCAACAACTAACTTTAAGATGTTTTAGTGGCACTCATTGTTTTTGTCAAACATTGGCCCCAGTTACGAGGCAACGAGTTCAGTTCAATAACTGCTGCGATGAATTAACTGCTTCCGATAGAGATGGGCGCTTATCGATACTATGTAACGATAATTTTATGTATAATATATAATATAATATATACTCCATCGGAATAAATTACATCTAATTAAAATTGTGTAATTATATTGTAATAGTGTTATTTACACTCTAATTGGCCAGTAAATAGTAAGCATGTATACGCGTTGGTCAAGACGTCGATTTTCAAATTCGAAAAAAGGTTTGGACTGGACAGTTGTGATAAATAAAACTTGAAAACGCATGATTGTCATAGATAACTTCCCTTGCTAGCATTCTTTTGTTTACATAGAGAGCTAGTACGAAAAGTAAAGCGCCGCGGTAGCCACCCTCGTCTGCATGGGGCTTCTTCACGCCTCTTTTGAATGACCCAGGCTTGTAAGAAGGAGGGAATACGCATGCTTGCAATGATAAGCCGTAAAGATTAGATCAGTAATAGCAGTTGTTTCGTTACCATACATTTTCGTTGCTTTCATATTTTCATAACGCAAATTAATTCATATCGATGTTCAGCTCCCTCGTGAGCAATGACAAAACGCAACTTTAACGGTTGTCATGCATTCACTCTTGATATTGCGCGTGAGACGAGGGTAGAACACAACTCGATCGCCATCGTAGTGGGCGCATACGTGTCTCGCTTACTATTTTATTATTTAAATAATCGCCAAATATTTCGCTCAAGAAACTGTCTGAGCAAGTGTAGTCCTAACCAGCTGGTGAAGGAGAAGAAGCGAAAGTGAAGTCAGCGCGAGCAGTGGCAAATTAAGGTACGTGAGTGCATTATATTTGTCGTTGTCTTATTACAAGTTGAACATCGTTCTCTTTTATCGAGGACTTTTCATAGTGGACTCTTCATAGAAGACTGTCCCAAAGGAAGCCACCATCACAAATAAAAACCGGGTGCGTTTGCTACAGCAGTCATATCTTTTTTGAGACAGAATTCGGACCCTAGGCCGCTGGATATAAAAACACTGTCACTTCTTCACCCTCTACATATATCGATACTCAAAAAAGTCAGATTTACCGACACGAGAGCATCACTACAGAATGAAGGGTCGGGAGGAAATGCACATGAATGCATTGATCGGCTTAACGAGCTCTGGGATGGACCGACCGACAGAATTATTCCTTTGAACAACTCCAGATATTAAACTCTCTTAGGAAGAGCATACCCTTGAATTGGTTAAAGTAAGTAAGTACTATCAAGTAAATAAAATCCTAACCCATGCAAAAACCTTATCACAGTAAATGAAATGACATAATTGCTGTCTTTGTCGAGCAATAATAGCCAGATTAATTAAGACAAGATTATAGCGGGTCAGGAATTCAGAATACGAATCAAGATGCGAAACATTTCAATACTCTGGGTATTGGAGGGCATATCGAAGGCTTTGGTGGGTCTTCGAGTAATTCTCTAGAGCAGGGATTCCCAAACTGGGTTCCGTAGAATAGTCATCAGGTTTCCGTCAAAATCTGTATCTCTGAATCAGTTTTGGGTTGGTATTAGGAGAAATACCCTGTAATAGCCACAAAATTAGTCCATTTCTTTAAGAGCTACGATGCCACAACAGAACATTCATTCATCCCCTCTTTTTGCGTCGGGGGTTAAAAAGGTATTTGGTTGGTGTTCTATTATCTTTAAAGTATAGGAATCCCCTAGAGCTCTAGAGTCTAGACTAGAGGACATTTAAGTAATATTTTTTTTTATAGTTTTAATAAGGAAGGAACTACAGCCTATGTATAAGACCCTTGTGAATGTTATGTGATACGCAAAAATGATATTTGATTTGATTTGAAAAAAAAATCATAAGTTTAAAAGTGGCTATATTTTATTAGTTTTTTAAGCTTTGATTTTTTTGAGATAGCTTTTGGCTTACAAGCCACCTGATGGTAAGTGACGATAAGGCTGAAGATGTAATCCAGCTTCACCTGGACCATCAACCACATAATGCTGTTTACATTATTGTCCTGGTGAAAGACTTTAATATAATTCATTTATTTAGACAACATAGATCCATTTGTGTTAGTAACAGAAACCATCTTAAAACTATGTTAGTATTCTATAATAAACTTAGAACTACATGCTTGGCTGAAATGCCACAATATAGGGCAGACATGTTGCCTACTCGCAATGACCTTCAGGATAGTGTTAGTACTGCCCCTCACTTTGTGCAACAAGGAGACCATTTTTTTGCGCAACACTGATGAAAAACTGTCCGTATGTGCTTTCGCAAACATGGCGGATGCACTACAGAACCGGGGCAGTCCTAACAACACCCTGAAAGCATTGTTGTATTGTACACGCAGAGCAGTGTACGATTTCTGAGTGTTTTTATACCACAGTCCCCCAGAGTACAGTGACGTGCAATAGGCTCTAAAAAGCGTTATTTTAACTGCGTCCGTGCACATGTCAAATCTGCTTTAATAAGATGGTGGTAATAGTAATAGCCAGCCATACTTAAATCAACCCCTAAATAAAACTCATTACCTGTCAATCCAGCTACAAACTCCAGCCGGAAAAACGCAAAAAGTCTGTCTATATCTTCACACATTTCCTATTACAATTCTCAAAGTGAAATCAAAGCACCCAAACCGTATAGAAGGCAACACCCCCCTCGGGCCAGGCGCTCGCGTGAGCCCCCGCCGCCCTGTCTGGCCGGCTAGGGTTGGCACGAATACAATTAGTCGAAGTAAAAAAAAACGCAAATTTATTTAGGATCATATTTAACTGGATTAACTTAACATAAACCTCTGCAAATGCTAAGTGGGTGACAAAAAAATCATCAATGGGCGACTAACAAATTTAAATGACTAGTCACTCATTTAGTATTTTTAGTCGCTCATTCTGGATTTATAGTTGCTTAGTATATTATTTTCCATTTATTTATTCAAAGCATACTATTTGAATTGTTATTACAATTTTAGTAATGTGGACCATTTATCATACAAGTACATTCATACAATTATTTCCCATTTATTTATTCAAATTTTACAATTTGAATTGTTATTAGAATTTTAGTAATGTGAACCATCTATCATAGGAGTACATTCATATAATCACTCTCATAATCATTTGTTTTTTTTATGAGTTTTTAATGAAGAAAAATTTTAATAATTAAATATTGATTATATTTTACTTAAATGAATCAGTAAGTATTTTAAAAGATATAGAGCGTCTAAGTTCAAGCGTGGGGGCTTAAGACGTCGCGCTTTCATAAAAAGTGTACAAACGCATGACGTCACAGGGCATTTCAACGCACTACTGTATCGCCATCATTATTTGTTTACGTGATAAAAGATCAACTAGGTGTCCAATAAATAAACATTATTTCATGTTCTATCTGACGGACTAAACAGAAATTTTCAGTCATCATCCTATTTAAGGATCTAGCAAGTGGAAGATAATCATGATCTCTACCTACATACCCTATAGAAGGGGCTAACCCTATTACGTGTTTGTATCTATAAATTATTATTGTAAGCTTTTATCATTGTTCATATATTTTTATTTTTATTTGTAAGTTCTTCTTTATAATTAAAATCTTTGCAACGTCCTAACAGGACGTCACATGTACTTACAAACAACAATATTGACATCTTTAAATCATGTGACAAGCAATAAAGAAATTTGAATTTGAATATGAATAGTTCAATAGTTCATAAAGTTATTGAATAGTTCATAAAGTTCTCAATTCAACTGTATTTTTTATGTGTGTTAAATCTTTACTGAGTGCACCGATTTTGAAGATTCTTTTAAACTTTGGAAGCTGGTGCTCGTCATGTGGTCCCATTTAAATTTGAACGACATCTGACAAGTAGTTTTTGAACTTAAAATCCCTAATAATGTCTATTTCGTTTACGATCGACGAAAACGTCTCCAGAAAGTTTCCTGAAAATTTTTATTACATTAAAACAATATTTTATTTAAGCAAAAAAAAACCGCCGTAAAACCAACCAGCCAACCTCAATATTTGGAATAAACGTTGGGACTGACCTCAAAAATATTTTTAGATATTTTTAAACATAAAATTGTTATTTCTGCGTTTTTAGTTTTGCTATATTTTTGTAACACTTTTTCTTCAACTTTGTGTTCTTGTGTTGACAATCGGTCGTCTTTAGGGAGGAACAACTATTATTTATCGATAACAAATTGATCCAGAAAGAACTCTATTAACACATTGTACGTATTAATAGAGCTCTTAAAAAAACTAATAAAAAAAACCTAATAGCATTATTATTATTATATAACGGGTTATTCAATGAGGAGAAACTTTGTCTAAAGAAATAGCGTTTACAAATTGATGGCTCTTGGAATTTTTGGAGGAAGGATGACTATCTCTTATATTTGTATTTGCTTTTAAATTGGCAACCCTATGCACGATCCGCCCTGCGACATGAAACGTTTACTTGAATCGAAATGACTGGAAAACCCGGTGATTGCAGCCGCGCCACGAAAGTATGATAGGTTGCAATATGAAACTGCGAAATTGGATACCTATGAATGTCGAATAATCAAAGTATAAAACTGAAATTACAATTGCTCTTACCCTAAGACAGTTCTCAAAACACCAAAGACTTTCATTTTGAAAAGCGTTGTGTGTGCTGAATAGGATTTGTACTAATAACGTGTCACGACACTCCAAAACACAGTAGCATGACTCGCCCTTAATTGTTTTATTCAGCTAAGGCAAAATTAAACTAAAAAGCAAATTAAACTTGAAATAAAGTCAAAAAACAGGTATCAAATAGTCAAAATAAGTCAGATGAGACCAACTATTTCTTTTAAACATTGCCGAGCTACGAGCTACAGTTGATCTACAACTCCTATTATCTATGGATGTTACACTCTAAATTCTATGTCTCTCTCTCTCGGGTTTTACAATCTATATATAAAATTCAATCTATATGAGATGTCAACGCACAGCCCAAACCGCTGAACTTAGAGACTTGAAATTTTGTACATAAATACCTTATTTTGTGTAGTCATCCAGTAAGAAAGGATTTTTGGAAATTTCACCCCTAAGGTGGTATGAATGTTTGTATGAAAAATTCTCGAATGTCCACGTGGACGAAGTCGCGGGCGGAAGCTAGTAATGTATATAGTTAATTTAATTATTTACCAATTATTAAAATATTACTATACACTTACGTGCAATAAAATCGACTCACCTCGTAGGCTTCGATTCTTAATATATCGGTATATAAAAATAAGATTAGATAAACAAAACCTGTAAATATAATTTGAATGTACCTTTCATAAGCTTTATTTAATCTACTCTAAACACCGATAAACGAAGTAATGGCGACAATAGACTCATTTCTTCGGAAACCCTGGTTTCTTATTTTTACGTCATATGCCATTTCTGTGACTATGCAGTGTTCAGAGTTAATTAATTCATTGTTTATTGAATAATTGATTAATCTTACAGTATTGACCCCTAAAATTCAGCTAATTTCCCCAAAAAATTTAGCTAAAAGAGAAAAAAAAAATTGTATTTGTTTTTCAATTTGTAAAATCAATAAAACAAAATCTATCACAGTGAAAACTGGTCTAATGTAAGCTTAGGTTCTTGTTTGACACACGGGGTTAAGAATTAATTTTGAACGTTAGGTACATAAAAAGCTTTCCTAGGGAAGCACCCCTTTATTTCGCTCTTTCTCAACGTGGCCCTGTGGCGCAACGGATAACGCGTCTGACTACGGATCAGAAGATTCCAGGTTCGAATCCTGGCAGGGTCGAACGATCATAGTTTTTGTGCTTATTTTTATTTCATTTTTATATAAAATGAAAATATACTGCACAATAAAATTTTCATTTCTTTTATTGTTTTTTTTATTTCTTCGCTTTTTTATTTTAGCTATAATTGAAACAGCATGCATGATGAGTATAATGACACTTTATTTTTTAGCATTAAGCTGTCCAACGAAGATACTTAACTCCCTATCTCAACAGCTACTGAACCGATTTTGATGAAACTTGCACAGTTCCCTAAGTGGGACTGTACCTACTCTACCTTTAAATTGACTAACATACTGACATACATACACTCATAAAATTTGGCAAAATCACAGTAATAATAATACAGAGGACTAAAATACACAAAAACTATGCATTTTTGAAAAATAAATACATACGGGTCGAATTAATAACCTCCTTTTATTTTGAAATCGGTTAATAAGTTTAGCATTTTGTGAGATTGCACGATAAATTTAATAATTTTTCATTTCTCACACTCGGAAAGTAGCGTTTGTTTGATCTGTGGAACACGCTTATTCCCACCACTGGCCCGGGAAAACTCATATTAATTGCTTCCTTCCCTAGAGCGGGAATTAATGTTGAACTGTAATTGTTTACTGAGTATTCTCTCTAATTCGGAGGGATGGTTACCGGCGGTGACGCGGTATGCTCCTTTAAAAAGATTCTTTATACAACGGTTGTTGACATGACACTATACACAAATAATTACAAGATGTTAAATTAAAGTGTTAAATTGGTAAAGGTGATGTCATTTTATGCCAGAAAATCTCCATTTTCAAAATATCTCTAGAATTTGATTTTTAAATAATCATTGGTCTGAGCCATACAATCTCAACTGACGTGACACGTCAGCAGCCGTGACGCGAAGTGTTCCAATTTTAAAATAAATAAATAAAAAATAAAATAAAATCAGTTTATTTCAGACAGCGAGTGTCCATAAATTCTTAATTACATAATTGAAATATAATTAATTAATCTAAATTAAATCATATTAGGCAAAATTAAGTCAAAAATAAAATAAAATCTTAATACTTAGTTAATTCCTTCTATCATACAAATTCATTAAAGAGATTCTTTCAAAATTGTACCTATTCTCTGTAATCTATGAAAAATACTAATTTTTTACGAGTATTTTTATCAATAAATGTTTTGGAAAAAACCACTTTTAATTTCCTTGCATTCGAAATGAAAAGAATATTGCTTAACACGGGTAAAAGGAATAAATTTCTACTCAGACTATACAGAGTGAATTTTTCAAGGGGGCTTTCAGGGCCAAATCCTAAACTATAAGGAATATCGAAAAATGCTCTAAGGAGTCGCGAGTCT
The DNA here is from genome assembly GCA_955850985.1 of Elophila nymphaeata. Classification (NCBI taxonomy): domain Eukaryota; kingdom Metazoa; phylum Arthropoda; class Insecta; order Lepidoptera; family Crambidae; genus Elophila; species Elophila nymphaeata. Next base: position 18,642,429 of record OY039088.1, on the reverse strand, counting down.
GATTTTGATGAAAAAAAAACTGCATCATTGGATTTTTGAAAAAAATTAAACATCATCACTTTGATTATCGCTTCAACCAAAGGGGGAACAAGAAATATTTTATTAAAATTTAATATTTTCCATTAGTTTCCCGTTTAACATTACTTCCTAGAAATCGATCCTTATTAACAACACTACCGAATGGTGTAATATTACAGGATGTGTTTTTTTTTCAAAATCATTAGGTTCGATAGGATTAATGCTTTTTCTAACGCTGCTCTCGCGCCTCTGATCTGATAGATCTCTTCAAAGTGTTTTCAAAAGAATTGATCTTACACAAATATTTTTGTATTAATGTACGAGCACCGAACCCAGCGCACCTAATATGCCTACTGCAGTGTTATTCATATAACACTGTGGACAAAGCCTGTTTCCTAACAATAGCTAAGGTTAAGGTGGTCCGGACTCCCTACCTGCTCAAGGCAAGAATGCACTTGTTGGCAGTGTCGTGGTTCCGTATAAAATATTTAAGTCAGTAGTTAAAAAAGTTTTGAATGAAACTAGCAAATATTTAATTTTTTTAATCATATATCAATTAAGCTTGCGGCCCACCTACCTTTTTAATCACAATGCCTACGCCGCAAAACTACTTTGAAGGATTATTCCTAAACAGCTATTTGACTACGAATCAAAAAACTAACATGTAAAACGGCTATAAAGCAAAAATTACACTGGCTACCTTTCCCTTCAATCCGAAACACAGCGAACTGCTTCACGGTAGAAATAAGAAAGGCGATGGTACCTACCCAGACGACCCTACACACCTAGTCACTACATAGTATAAAACAAAGTCGCTTCCGCCGTCTGTCTGTTCCTATGTATGCTTAGATCTTTAAAACTACGCAACGGATTTTGATGCTGTTTTTTTTAATAGATAGAGTGATTCTTAAGGAAGGTTTATATGTATAATACATGCATATTTACATAAGCATTGCACCCGTGCGAAGCTAATAAAATTATAAAAAAGTATTTATGGAATAAGGTAGAAAAATTAAGTAACTTTGATAGTTTTGGGTAGCCTGATCTGCTGACGTCCGTACATAAGTTTTTATGTAGATACTTTTTACTTCAAAAAATGTATGTACCTAATGCAATACGTGCATAAATTTCAGTTCCATTTTCAAATGAAGAGATAACAAAAATTTCCAAAATGTGCTTACTGCAGATGAACCTTATTATATATTTCCCTCGGAACCCCAATGCTTGACCTTTGTTAAGGGTAGAACGTGCCACTTCGCCGTTTACAGACTTACAAAAACAACACAAAAAAAATCAAAACAACACGTTTAACTCCTGCACGGTTATAAATTACGACTTTTAAAACGAAAATTTGCTTTTTATGTTTTTTTTTTACAACAATTAACTAGTGTACAATGCTCCATTAGTATTAGGTAGTAGTAGGCACTCTACATAAGTTTACGTTATGTGATTATTGTATTGTATTCGATTACGGTAGAATCTTATTTAATTAATGTATGGACAAAATCTGTATATACCTACCTATATTGGTATATATAAGTATGTTACAGTTAAAACTCGTTTTGAGTTAAAACGCGTTTTCTCTAGTTAAAAATAGTTTTTACTAACCGCATTTGTTAAAACGCGTTTTTCCTAGTTAATACTAGTTCTAACATCGAACCTTAGTTAAAACTGTAAACTTTAAACTGGCATTGATTCCCCAAAAAACAATGCACTCCGCCTGGTCATAAAAAAATGACCCTAGCCTACCCATCACACAGCCATGTAGTTCATAAAACTCTAGACTCTCCCAATAACAGTGCACTCCACTTGGATTGTAATTCTAGTTATTAACTAGTTAAAACGCATTTTGACTAAAAAATTGGTTGTCTGTAAAGTCGGTTTACTGACGATAGTTGAACGTGACAACGTCTTAAGAAAATACTGATGGAATGGTAGCATTTTTCAAAAGAAAAATTTAATTTCATTTGTTTAATAGATTTCGCATTATAGTATGAATAAACTTGTAATAAAATCTCTTTGGCTATACTATTTGTATCTGGCTGGTTTTGGTATCATTGAAAGTTTAAATTTTAAAGAACATGATTCCAAATTAAAATTAGAGAATTAGATTCAGAGCCAGGTAACGCCGCATGACGTCATGTTTTTTCGTGCGTGCAGCCGGCTCTATCGAATTATAAGACGTTGTCACGTCAAAACTGGTTTTATCTGTGACATATGTATTATAACATAGGTAATATATTTCCACGCTCACACCAATTATCTAAACCATTTTGTATTGTAATGTTTGTAATGTAATCTTTTATATTTGTGTCAATATCAAATAAAACTTAATTCTATTCTATTGATTTTGACTTTGGAACCACTAAACCATGAAGACGGTAAGAACATCTAACCTTGCCTTGTATAATGATACTTATAAGTACTTACCCTAAGAAAAACTCTTATACCTAAATAAAAAATACCGATTACGTATTCTCGTATCTGAAACCCTATAAAGTATCCTTTAAAACTATTACCGGTATTAGCAAAGGTGACCTACTTAATTCTGTCTTTAATTACCTGCTTAGGTCGATAATATAAATAAAGGAACCTTGACCTATGAATCCACTTTAACTTATCATTTATCCTTTTAGAAAATTGGATGTATAAATATTATAAAGCATAAATAATATTCTTTATGACACAATCTTTATTTATTATTTTAACTAAATCTATAAAAAAAACTGGTCTACCAGTTTTTTTTTAAAGCTCTGTCGAGTCGAGCTTTCTATTTAAAATAATCAAAGAGTATTTAACTACTACGTGAAATAATACTAACCTCCTTGTAGTATTATAATGATAAAATACTGTGCCTGCCAGCACTATCAAACCACAGATAACACTCACGTCACCAAATAGATTTAACTAAAGAGTTTTTCACTGCCGCAATGCGGTTAACCTTTTTGATATCACAATTTATCACTGACAATAACACATAACACTGAACATTAATTCAAGAAATCTGTGTACTTTTTTTATAAAACTAACCCTAAATGATGATTTTAACGCGGAATAAAGCAAGCGAGGGGCTTGTCGAGCCACCCCGGGTTGACAGCTGACTGGGATGACAAAATGTGGCGGTGGACCGCGCATGCGTGCTGCGTTGGCTGCTGGTTTGTTTATCCCTTATCCCCATAGACTTGAAAACCTTGAAAAGGATCTATTCAAATCAAACACTACATGAGGTATGCTCAAAAAACGACGGGGTGTTTTAATCAAGCTAATAATCAAGTATACCTTTACAGTATCTACCTAAGTCAATATTAAATCAAATTTATACTTATTTACTTTTATTTTTAAAACCAAATTAGAAAAAAATGTTTAATCAAGAAATTTATAGGCATATTTCTTGATTTTAATTCAATATTTATGTTAATACATAGCTTGTAGTGTAGGTGTTTATTTACCTACCTATACTGTTCATTAACATAATTCATCATCATCATCACCATTTCAGCCAAGAGACGCCCACTGTTGGACATAGGCCTCCCAAGGATCTCCAAACCGGTCGGTCCTGCGCTGCCCTCATCCAGCGGCTTCCCGCGACCCTTGCTAGATCGTCAGTTCACCTTGTGGGGGGCCTACCGACGCTGCGTTTAACATAATTAAAACAATAGAATTAGTGCGTATAAAAGTAATTTCTCCTTGAAATGAATGAATGAAATGAAAAATATCTTGCATCTATTCATACATTTCCAATATTGTAATTTGTACCTAGGTAAATATATCAATTAAAAAAACAAACAACAAATATATAAAATCATAAAATGGTATAGGTAAGGTAAAGCTTATAATTAACAAAAAGAAGCAAGGTGTATCTAATTATACTAAATAAAAACTGTTCCAATAGATTTGTTAGTCTCTGGTCTTTAAACACGCGCAGATTGGGGTTCGTTTCCCATAACGAAGGATGTTACGTTATGTTTGATAAGACTCTGTTGATAATATGTGGTGTTGACGGTACAAGCAAGTATGAGGTCAATTCCTGAGAAATTGTCGTTTTGTATACAATTTAAAACAATCATTATCCATACAATTTTTTATTGATTTATCAGCGGCTACAACTTTATAAATCTGCAATTCACAGTAGATCTCACAGAGTCTGTCATGTACTGTGTGGCTCAATTGGAAGATAAGTCGCCCGGATAGCGAAAGATCGTGGGTTGGATGTCCGTCTCAGCACTTTTTCAGGATTTTTTTCAAACAAGTGACTTAAAAACAGTATTAAAAGCATACCTTGGTTTAGTTATATCAAATTGGAGGTATGGAATATTGTTATGGGGAAACTCAGTAGCAATAAATAAACTTTATATCACAAAATAGTGTATAAGGGCAATCTGTAATGTTTCGCTTTTAAACCGCCTAGTTGTAAAGCTCTTTTCAAAGATATACGTTTATTAACCCTTCCTTCTTTATACTTTTGTGAAAGTCAATATCTATTTATTTGTACAGCGACGGGATAAGTGCTTATTTGGTGTCAGGCATCCTAATAAGTTCGAATTGTTGAACGGTAATTTGCAGAAATAATTCATACTATTCAACATGTAAGTATTAAAATATATAACCATCTGCCCGAAACGATTAGAAATAAGTCAATAAATTTATTCAAAGGTGTTTTATTTAGCTGCCTTATTAAAAAATGTTTTTATGCTTTTGAATGATTATTTTCAACTGAAAACAAAACTGATGTGATATATAGAAAATACATTGAAAAAATCGACCTGCCCTAGACGGGTATCGAACCCGATATCTTCTGGATGCAACCACCCGCCGAAAGCAGCCCGGATTGCGGAGGATGCTGGATTCGGCACCTGCCCGGGGCAGGCAGATTTTTTTTTCAGTGTACTTTCTAGTTTTAAAAATATTTACGCGTTTGTAAACGCAAAAATAATTCCATGGTGTGATATAATTATTTTTTTATTATATGAATATTTTAATATTGTGAAGATTTTTGACGATAATCTGTTTTTTGTAATTTGTATTATTCTTGTGTGTAGAATGTTTTAAAATACATTAATAAATAATTCGACAGATTGTAAGAATATTATAAGGCACAGTTTTAATCGGTTTGCACATAAAACTGTTCATATCATTGAGTTAAATTGTAATATGTATCAATGGCTTATACAGGGTGTAAAAGACATGAGCAGTCAAACGAGAACCATGTATTCTGCTCACCGTCATGACATTTTTCTTCCTTTAGACTATACCTGGGAAATTGATAGTTACGATTTTATTGAAGGTCAAAGTCATAATTTTTTTTTTAATTTTTTTATGAAAACGTATTCTATACGTTATTTCTTAATTATTGTCCAAAGAAAAATTATAATTTTTTTAGTATTTCATAACAAAAAATGGCTTCAAAACGTTAGCGTTCAATGTAACTTACTCGATGCGCACGGACACTAACGAACGGGGCCGCCGTCAAGCAAAATTATCGCGGTTTTGCAAGTTGCGTGCGAGTTGAGCGCTTTACATTGCGCGGTACAATTTGCAATTTTTTGTAACACCAAAAAATAAAAATCATTTCCCAGCAATATTTTTTTTGAAATATTTCTTATTTTGATGTATAGAATACGTGGTTTTCGTTTGACTGCTCATGTCTTTTACACCCAGTATAGCCAGAAAATATCTTCATTGAAAATCAACGAACCGCTATTACGCGGTCGCTGCGACCTCTGACGTGACCATCGAAGGGTTAATATTTGATTGGGACCCCAATATTTATTCCCTTCACTAACCCATTAATGGCTGACCTCAACCCTAAGCACTTTTTGTAAGTACCTCGAGAGGTATTTCACTCAATTACTTTGTGTTTCTTTGATGTAAGTAATTATATTCAGTTTATTTAATTTCGAGTAGAGTAGGTACTCAATGGTCGTAATTCAAATACGTTCATAAGTAGTTATTAAATACTATTTTTCACTTTGAAGTGACTAAAGGTGGAAATAAATGTTTTTTATTAATTTTTAAATTGGAAGTGCTAATATTTCAATAGTGAACTTGTGTGCTTAGCTCTAGATCGGCCATGGCAGATTTAATTTTTTTTTTACGCTAAGCGCCAAATAAACGTAACGACATCCAGTAAATTTAGAAATGAGAAAACAGGTGCTATTATATGTCAAGGTTAACAGTAGGTACCACGTTGCAAGTCGATAGTGCCTATGTCGAGCCTTGTGGACAAATATCAAATTATGTTGATCTTATTAACTAGTTTAAAAAGTCTAAATAAATTCTGCTAATGCTGAAATGTCGAGTGTACCTAACATCAGATTTTCTGGTCGTTGCCTTTTGAACAAAACTTCTTTTGTTGGTCGAAACAAAAGCACTTATCACTGGCCCATACGCGAGATGTGGCTTTATGTATAACGAAATATTACTTAAGGCTTTGCTCAACCCCTCTTGGGACTAAGGCCCGTATAACAGAATGACACTCAGAAATCAATCATGTCTTGAGAATCGTTTCTCACTTTCTATCAAGTACAAATAGATAGAGTCGTAAGACGCTCAGTGAGACAGCTAACATTCTCTAATACGAACATAAGAGCGCCGAGCGTGATCTTTGCGTGATCATATGTAGATATGTCAGTGTATTGTACCTATGTGTTATTAGGATAATGACATGACTGTTGCTTAGCGTTAGCAAACGGCGAATTACATGAATTTCTTATTGCAGCATTTTGAAAAATAAACACTGCAACCACTTATGTCGCACAGCGCTATTCATGGCATATTAATTTTGTCGCCGAACATGGAAGACACGAGCGACAGTCGGAACATGTCATAGGCGTGAGAGCCTCACACGCGACATTTCCGGGCACACGACGCAGCGTCACGACGACGTGTTGCGAGCGACCATTACACTGTACGATACGATATAAGTACTTTTTTTCATTTCAGCTGAGCCAAGCAAGAGCGAAGCTCAAGACAAGCACAATATTGGCATAGACAAACTTTTAAAAAATACATGTTTTGAAAAATATCAAAATACATGTTTTGAAAAATATCGATGTTTTGACTTGCTTTTAAGGCTTATTCAGATTACAGCGGTATCCGCTACCGCCGTGGGTAGCGAAAACCGCTGTGGTATGCGGTATTTTCTCTGATAATGGCGGTTTCGCACTAAACACTTGTTAATTTTCACAGCTCATATAATGTCCCCACCTCGGGCTCGAGCCTACCCCACATTAGGGGCGATTAGGTCTTAGTCAACCACGCTGGCCAAGTGCGGGTTGGTCGACTTCACACACAACCTGAGAATTTCTTCATAGGTGTGTGCAGGTTTCTTCACGTTCCTAGTACCTTGTAATAATAATCATTTATTTAAAATAGTGCTAACTGTTACTGTACAAGCGCTCACGTTGCCATAGCACGGTACCTACTAAAGTGTTAATCTACTTCTGATGCTGACTGCCTACGAACTTCCCGAAAAGTTTTTCTAGTAAGGTTCAGTTATAAACAAGTCAAAACATTGTCATGGCGTAATAAGCATATATATCCATATGCTTTTAATAGGTAAATATAGATTTTTTTTATTCAACTCACAAGTCGTATCGGCCCCAAATGGGACCCTATAAAGGATAAAGGGCTTCATTGCAACAAGCCTTTGTGTATCAACGCATTGTCTGACCGCTGTGTCAACGGCGCCCTCTGACGCCTTTCCGACGCCCTATTTGTGTTCTATTGTTGACACATTTCGAAATAACCTGGAAGATTGAAAATACTATCTATAGATAGATACATTACCTACCTGCTCTTTGTAAATATAAAATTGAAGTCTTTACTATTAAGGCGTCTGCCCACTACACCACAGAACACAGAAAGCACTACACCGTATCATACGTGCATATAAATATTATGTTAAAATTGTAGTCCTAATTTAGTAAAAGTTTAAATTAGGTAGGTACTTTCTTGTGTTAAAAAAAACTTGAAATTGTTCCTATTATATTAAAAAATCATTTTTATTATGTTAAAACAAAAAAAATAACAAAGTTCTACTTTAGTAAAGTCAATTATAAGTAGATATTAAAATAAATTCGTTGAATTTTATTTTCTCTAAGTTTCTTAATATTTATGTGTTTTTTAATATCTTAAAAGCCAGGAATGTCTGATCTGTATAGTTAGTAGAACAACTTCCATCCAAGGTAAGCAACCTGTAGGTATGTGCAGGTTACTCCTAGTAATAGCCACCAGGGTTTGGTTGGATCTTGTTGTAGCCGGCATGATATCGACTAGATCTAGTATCAGCCACTACGATTTAGTTGGGCCTAGTTCTATTCGGAATGATACCAGGGAGACCTATTTTTACCAGAAAACAATCAGCTACTAGATTACATACGTAGGCGACACCTAGTTAGTTCTGGCGTCCACGTCCGGAAGCCTCCTCGTGGCGGACCCTGGTAACGTGGCGGGGAAAGTTTCTCGGCGGGTGTGTGGCTTTTGATGTCAAGTGTGTCCCCTTGGCATTCGAAGTCATTGCCATCGTCGTCGTCGAGTTATTTTTGTTTTCCCGCCACGGCTAGTTCCGTACGGCACTTTTCAGGGCCACGACCGCGCCCGAAGTCTCCAGGGTGCGGTCTAATGGCTGCTCCCGGTGTCCGCCAGGTCGAGCAGCCTTCGGTGGAGGAGTTGATGGCCACCAATTGGTGCAAGGAGTGCCTAGACGGGCAGCGTTGGGACGGTCTCGGTGTAGTTGCACTCACGTGCGCAGATCCAGAGCCGTCCTGTAATAGCGCACTGAAGATCAGGCTGGGAAGGATGTTTAGTGGGTATGGAGGGAATGCCCTACCTCAAGTCCCACATATCCCCTGCGGTTAGCACCACTCCACAGGGACGATGCGTAAATGCATTTGAACTCCCCGTCAAAAAAAAGGCTAACCTAGTTATAACCAGCTAAAACTAGTTGGTTCTAGCCGAAAGATATCGAAATTCGTCATGTTCGGCCATATAGCTTGATTATCGACAGCGCCTTATGAAAATGAAAATGAAAATGAAAATGAAAAAGCTCTTTATTTAAATGGACTTTGCTAAGTACTTTTAAATCGTCAAAAGCCCTACCACCATTTCGACGAAATAATTATTTTTCTTAAATAATTATTAGTATGCTGAGACGGAGAAGAAATGGCGAAAGAAACTCCGCAGCTTACAATTTCGTAATGATTTCAAAACATCATTACATGTCCATAGATATATCAAAATGAATGAATAAATTACAATTTTAAATGCGTAAATTTGGGCAGATTTTACTCCCACGCATTTGGATCATTTAAATAATCATTTAACTTGTAATAAGCTTTTTTATATAATTTAGATTTTACAGTTTTTTTAAATTTATTAATAGGCAAGTCTCTAATATTCTTCGGAAGCTTATTGTAAAAACGTATACATTGGCCCATAAAGGAATTGCTTATTCTGTGGAGACGAGTTTTATATACAACCAAATCGTGTTTCTTCCTAGTATTTACATTGTGCGTATGACATTTCTCGGAAAAATTCATAATATTTTTCTTTACATATAGTAAGTTTTCCAGTATATATTGTGATGACACAGTCAGAATATTTATCTCCTTGAACTTTTCTCTGAGGGAGTCACGCGGACCCAGTTGATAAATTGCTCTAACAGCCCGTTTTTGCAGCACAAAGATGGTATTAATATCTGCAGCACTCCCCCAGAGAAGAATTCCATATGACATTATGCTGTGAAAATAACTAAAATAAACTATTCTAGCGGTATCTACATCGGTAAGCCGCCTAATAGTTTTAACTGCGTATGCCGCAGAACTTAGTTTACCCGAAAGTTTTACAATATGTGGACCCCATTGTAGTTTGGAGTCTAACATTACTCCTAAGAAAGTTGTTGTTTCCACAGGTTTCAGTTCAACTCCATTTATTTGTACATTAGTTTCTACACGTCTCACATTCGGCGTAGTAAACTTAACTAGTTTGGTTTTTTTTTCATTAAGCAACAAGTTATTAACATTAAACCAATAAACTACTTTTGCAAGTGCATTGTTAACTTCGTCATAATTATCTAATTTTCTATTTATTTTGAAAATCAAAGATGTGTCATCCGCAAACAATACAATATCATGATTGTCCCTTATGTAGTAAGGCAAGTCATTTATGTACACTAGAAAAAGAAATGGACCAAGAATTGAGCCCTGCGGAACACCTATTGTGACTAGAGAACCTGGAGATCTTTTACCATTTATATCAACTTTCTGTATTCTATTGCTCAGGTATGAAGTCATAAGGTTGAGAGCCTTGTTCCTAATGCCGTAATGGTGTAATTTCCTGACCAGAGTTTCATGATTAACACAGTCGAAAGCTTTAGATAAATCACAGAAAACACCAAGAGCGTCACGTGATACTTCCCAAGCAGCAAATACCTCCTTTAACAACTCAACTCCCGCATCAATGGTGGAGCGACCCCGAGTGAACCCGAATTGTTTCTGATGAAATATATTATATTTATTGAAATGCTTTAATAGTTGATTGAGCATTAATCTCTCAAAGATCTTACTTAAAGTTGGCAGAATAGAAACAGGCCGAAAATTAGTGGGATCTGAGGTTTCGCCAGATTTAAATAACGGTATTATTTTACTGTGTTTCATCAGGTCAGGAAACACACCAGAACCAATACAACTGTTAAATACGACAACTAAATAAGGAGCTATTATAGTTATAATGGATGAGATTGTTTTGACTGATAGTCCCCAAAGATCCATAGATTTCTTCAGGTCAATAGACTTAAAGGTATTTATAATATCTTTATAATTAACAGCTGTAAATTCGAAGTTACTATCACAGGATGGTACATTTTGTTTAAGAAGCTGTTCAGCTGAGGTGGAAGACGACTGAAGTGATTTAGTAGCCAGTATGGGAACATCTGAGAAAAACTTTTCAAATTCCATAGCTACTTCCAAATCAGCTTTAACATTTACATTATTAATCTTTAAGTTAATATTGCGGCAGCGTGTTTGACTCCTGCCAGTTTCACTGTTAATAATATTCCAAGTTTCTTTAATTTTATTAGTAGAATTGTTAATTTTATTTTTTAAGTAAACTGACTTGGCAGTGGAACAGGCTCTTTTGAAAACTTTAGAGTAGTTTTTTACATAGTTAACAAATACTGGATCAAAATTATATGATTTTTTACTATACAAATCGTACAACTTATTCCTGCTATTGTAGATACCAGGCGTTGCCCATTCACTAAAAGTTAGACGATCACAGATCGTCTTTGTTTTTGGCACAAAAGTGTTGGTAAATTCAACATTTATTAGATTAAATAAAGAACTGTATAGCTTATCTGGACAATCATCATAAGGCAACCATGGCAGCTTCACACTTAAATTCGATTTAAACTTTTCAATTCGGCTTGCATTTATAGGAATAAAGCTTATTTTCGTTCTTCGCACTTCAACTTTTTTCCTAGGAAACGATGCTAATTGACCACAATGATCAGAGTGCAACATATTAATAATTGACTTTTGGCTAGGTGTTCGGTTGGTAAAAATATTGTCAATGCAAGTTGCACTTGTTTCAGTAATTCTTGTGGGTTCATAAAAAACGTAGTCCAAATCATACGACTTAAATAAATTTAAAAAATTACAAGTTATTGAATTTGTATCTAGTATGTTAATATTAAAGTCTCCACAGATAACAATTGTTTTAGGACATTTACTGATTTTAAATAGGACATCCTCCATAATTTTTAAAAATTGTTCAAAAGGGGCACATGGAGGTTTGTATACACTAATAACAATGAATTGTTCAAACTCTATACAAGCTATTTCAGTAACTCGCTCAACAGACATACTTACTAGGTCATTTCTTTCCTTACATTTAATATTCCTTTTAGTAATTATTAATGAACCACCATGTAATATGTTTTTTCTGCTGAACGAGCTGACAACATGGTGATTACTAAAATTGAACATCAGCTGATGGCTTTTTAGCCAGTGTTCTGTAACACACAGTATATCAATATTATTACAATTCATGAATAGCTCCAATTCTAAATCTTTGCCTGACATCCCTTGAATATTTTGGTGAACTAGGTTAACAAAATTATTTTTACAATTTTTATTCATTGCAAATGGGGAGGATAATATATCTAAAACCTTATAATTAGAATCTAATTTTTCATTATAGTTACTAGTGCCAGAGTTAGTCTCTTTTGTCTCGAAATTTAATTTAAAGAATTTGAGGCAAATTCCAAATTGTCATTGCCCAGCGTCCAATTTGACTGCCCAATAGAGGCAGAAGTTATAGCCAATGAATTGGCTTGTTTAAAAATAAAATAACATAGCGATTTTGCTATTTGTTTTTTGTAAATACTACAAAGAAAATATTTATCTTTTGTCAAAAAAAAATTTTTAATGAATCCATTAAAATCAATAATGTCAAATTTTTTATTATAATTTGTCATTAAATGCAATTTCCTATTACACTTAAATCTATAGTCATTTTCTGCATGACTCAATGACTCACTGTAAGGAAAAGTAAATAAAATTATTTTCTCTACATTTAATTTAGACAGGCATTTAAAATATTTTTCCATGACATAGGAATTAGCATTGCCTCGTCTACCAATGAAAATAATTATGGTACTATTAGGGCTGTAAGTACCACAGATCACCTTCTGCAATATTTGGGTATAATTAGCACCTGGAATACAATAATTAGTTACAGGCCGTGCCATATAATGACACATTGTTTGACCCATATTTTTGCCTAACTCATCACTAAACATAATAACATTGTTTTGTTCTTTATTTATGTTCACTTGAGTCCCACCTTCATCAAGATTATTGTGGGAACAAGTTTGGTTATCTACGAGTGAAACAATTTCGTGTTGTTGATCATATAATATACTTGAAATGCACCCTTCATTTTTTTGTATATCTGTAACGAGACATGAACATTTTCGTTTTTTATTTAAAGATTCAAAACGCTCTGCATTGTAATTACACATATCTACCATGTCATTTGAAGCAAGTATTTGATAATTTAATTGTTTTTGGGAAATAGTCTGTATGTTTTTTAACATACTTTTTAAAGACTCTTCCAAACTGTCAATTTTTGTCTCTAATTGTTTACTATATATTGTGTAATCAGTAGTTGTTGCAACTGCATTACTCTTAATAATATTTAATTTTTCTATCAATTTCAAATTTTGCAATTTTTGTTTCTTAAAAGAATTATATTGTTTTATGGTTCTTTTTGTCTTATTTATAAACTTATTAACACGTATATATTTTTTTAGTTTCTTAACACTACTAAAATATCTTTCTGAATTAATTTTGGGGCTATTTTCTACATATGACTGTTCCTCGATGAAGCCGGGACTACAAATAGTTAACTCATCGAACAAGCTTTGAGAATATTTCTCTGTAGACAATTCTTTATTTTGCATTTCCAAATGTTTTACATTTTTATTTGCGAGGCATAAGCTAACCTCCAACTCATTTATTTTACTAAGCGCCTGTTCATGTGTATTACTGCACTCTGTAAAGGATTTTATGATGTCCTGCATATGGTTGCATTGCTCAACAATGTCCTCATACTTAATATGCAGCTCCGACAGTTCACATTTTAATTGTTTGTTTTTTTCCACCTTAGCTTTCGCTACCAACTTACATAGAGCTATGATTGGCCACGTAATTTAATAATAATAATATTTCATTTATTTCGGTGAAACCATATAAATGTTAGTAACAATGTTTACTTAAAAACAATTTTAGTAAAAATATAATTTAAACTGAAATTTTATAATTTAACGACAGCTTAAGTCAATCTTATATATTTTGTTCTTATCGAATGTATGAGAAAGCTCTATGGCGACCGTAGTCAAAAATTTACCTCCCATCCACTAGCGCTTATTTCGTATGACTTGTCCTCATAGATGAACTGTCGTAGAGAAACATCGTAGGGTTAAATAAAACCGTTGAGGCGACTAACTAAATATCATCTCTACATGTTTTCCTGCTACTTTATCATTCCTCGCCAGTCCGAGAGGAAAAACAATTCCTTTGTCACCATAAACACGAGCTGATACTAAGTAGTGGATGGGGGGCTATTATCATTTCGTTCGATACAAACGTTGTATCGTTTGCCACTTGTCTAGGCCCCTAGGTATGATAGGCTGATAGGCTGTTGAAACCTTCTAGTGGGCAAGGTAGTATCATGAGAACAAAGGAATACAAACAGAACACACCGTTTGTGGTCAGTATAACTGCCTACACATCAAGCGGTCCGGGTTCGAATCCTGATAGCGACAAAGTTTGTGTGACGAAAACGAATAAGTATTTGTTTGCGAGTCATGGTTGTTTGTATATTTGTTTAGGTTTATTTATAAAAATATCTAAAATTATATTAACTAGTATCCATAACATATCTTAATGATACTTACTTTGGTGTGAGCGGGGAAATATACGTTGTAGTGGGAAGGCACCTTTAACCTTTTGCTTTAATGATAGGTTTTGCTGTAGAAATAGCTAATTGCTGTTAAGAAATATACAGGCGCTTATTTATTTTTTTAAAGATTATCGATGGTAGGATGGGTTTTATCCTTTTTTTGTGACGATGGGAAATCCATTTAAGGACCATATCGCACGCTGGCTGGGCGTACGGCGTGTGCGGAGCGGAGTAGGACAAGCGCGGAACAGCGCCGGTCCTACTCCGCTAAAACCCACCGGTACCCTCCTAAACCCTTAAGTGGGCGTTTTGGGATCGGCGCACCTAGCATGCACCATATCACCAAAACGAAGGATGGGTTATATCCTAAGAGTTTGTCCAGATGAATCGATTTACGGGCGTGTCGTGAGATACCTACTTAAGGTTCATACATTCCATCCACATGCAGTCGCGTGTTTAATTTACGAACAAGTGGCGAATCGCGCGAATGCATTTGGAAGAAATGTATGAAACTCTAGTATCTCATGATCGCGCGTTTCTACACACGCGTACTCACGCGTAAATCACTTCGTAGTGTAGTTTTTTAGTATACAAAACGCACCGATTGTCGTTGCGTTAAGAGCTCAATTTGTATGGGAAACATGATTTGCGCTTCTCTCCGCTATTCGCGTTTCCTATACAAATTGAGCCCTTAACGCTACTAAAGTAGTTGCGTTTTTTATTCTAAAAAACTACGGGTACTAGACGAGCTCTAAATCACTTCAGTGGACAAGCTCTAACTGTAGTACCTACCTATTAATTATTCGATTCTAAGGTATAGGTTAGGATTTGTTAATATCGATGTATTATCGGTAGTCTTCATTTGGACAACGACATTTGGATAATTTTGCTATAATCACCCGGGTACCTACTCGTAACCGGACTGTCCGTGCAGTGGTTATTCCTCTAAGCTGACGCCGCTAAACCAAACATCGCGGCAACTCACTGCGATTTCTACCGTTTTAGTGAGTTTTTTTTTTCATAGAGAAATACCACTGAACTTTAGCCTGGAGCCAGCCAACCCAAGACTACACAATCGTCACTGCTGCTGTGATGATTATCTTCTTATTTTATTTATTTAATTGCAATTGATTGCACCTAGTCGTTTTATTAGGGTAATAACAACAACCATTTCTGCCAATCTCAAGTGTGGAAAAAAATCTCTTCATTTGGTACTAATGTTTTATTTCTTGATGTTTGCATTAAAATAAGGTCAGAAAGGGAATGCGTCTTTTTTACTATGAACGTTACAGATCAGCTACGAATAGGGTTACCATTTAGAAATTTGAAAAGTCCTAAAAAAATGCCTGACAGTTCAAAAAAGTCCGGATATTTTAATCATAAAATGCAAACATCAGCACCTCAGTACCCACCTCGTAAAAGTAGTATGGACATTGTAGCTATCAATCACGTTTAGATGAGTGGGATATTAATAAAGATTAAATAACTTACTTATGTAAGTACTGTTACTCCTATTCCGTTTAAAACAAAAAATCCGGACAAACTAGAAGGCCGGACTAAGTCCGGATAGAACCCCAGAAGTCCGGACATATCCGGACTAATCCGGATGGGTGGTAACTTTAGCTACGAACCGTAGCGTATCGCCTTTTTCATAGTAAAATGAGGCGTGCCCTTTCAGAGTTTATACTAGGTGTAAAAGACATGAACAGTCAAACGAAAACCACGTATTCTATACATCAAAATAAGACATATTTCAAAAAAAATATTGCCGGGAAATGATTTTTATTTTTTGGTGTTACAAAAAATTGCAAATTGTACCGCGCAATGTAAAGGGCTCAACTCGCACGCAACTCGCAAAACCGCGATAGTTTTGCTTGACGGCGGCCCCGTTCGTTAGAGTCCGTGCGCATCGAGTGAGCTACATTGAACGCTAACGTTTTGAAGCCATTTTTTGTTATGAAATACTAAAAAAAATGATGTTTCTTTGGTCAATAATTAAGAAATAACGTATAGAATACGTTTTCATAAAAAAATTAAAAAAAAAATTATGACTTTGATCTTCAATAAAATCGTAACTATCAATTTCCCAGGTATAGTCTTTAGGAAGAAAAATGTTATGACGGTGAGCAGAATACATGGTTTTCGTTTGACTGCTCATGTCTTTTACACCCTGTATTTGTGCGACGACCTTTAGAGTGTAACATAATTGTGTCCTGGTTGTTCGTTTTTGCTTGTCGGTTATCTGAAGGTTTGTCACTGTTTGGGTTTGGTGCTCCTTTTATGTACAGGCGACAGGGTGGGTACGTGGCAACCTGTCAGTATTTGGAGGAAGGCACTGCATGGCCCATAACTTTATGTGTAACGATATATTACCTAAGGCTCTGCTCATCCCTTATTAGAAAACTACGAGCATGATCGTTTGCATGTAAAAGTTACCTAAAGTTCTGCTCGATCCCTTTGGGGAATACCTATATACCTAGGTAAGTGTGATTGATCAATGTAAGCAGCTATAATTGGGAAGACAAAAGGGGTGAAGAACAATAAAAAAAATATGAATAAATACAAAAATATATTTTAATCAAGTAATTAATACCTACTACATAAGGCAATAAATAACAATTATTCAATATTAAATAACTCTTTACTTGATAGGTAGGTAGAGGTACCTACCTACTCACAAACCTCAGATCATATCGGTAGGTAAAGTTACAAACACTTATCCGAGTCAATGATAGAAAATACATTTATACCATTAATAAATATTTGATTAACTAAGTAACTAAACTAACAGTTGCAACTACTTAGTAGACTATAATAATCGCTTGATTGAACTTAATAAGGACGGACAAAAATGCAACCATCTATTTCACCGTTTATTATTATTTTGTACGAAAAGAAAAAATATAAACTATTATGTTTTCGATATTTTTAGTTGGCAAGTTTTACATTTCATTCATTTTCATTGCCAATTCAAAAACATTTAAGATTTCGAGCGGGCAGTTCATAACTTTTTTTTCATTAATTGAGATTTTCGTATGATTCTATAGGCCACGCCGTTCAGTCCTTGCCTTGCTCATATCATTCAAAACTCTTTGGACATTTCACGGGAAGTCGCGTGATGGGCAAAGTTGAACATACTTTACTAGGTGGTAGACCCATATGTAATGTAGGGTCGTCTGGGTAGGTACCACTGCCTTTCTTATTTCTGCCGTGAAGCAGTTCGCTGTGTTTCGGATTGAAGGGAAAGGTAGCCAGTGTAATTACTGGGCATGGAGGGCATATCATCTTAGTCCCCAGGATGGCAAACGCACTTGCGGTGTTAAGTGACTTACACTTAATATTGCAAGTGTCTTTAGGCGGCGGTGACCACTTAACATCAGGTGGGCCGCAATTTTGTTTGCCATCCCGTAACATAAAAATAAAAAAATCCGGCGAACACGGCGGACGATGCGCAAAAACATCCAACATCCACGTAAAAACACCCAACCCCATAACATTTTTATATTTTTTTGTAATGTTATTTTTACTATGGCGACATTTGTGAAAAGAGCGGGAAAAGAGATGTTTTATTATAATTAGTTTGATGCAAAAACTCAGACCAATAAAATATTGCTCTGAGATTGTATATTATGTACCTATTCCTATGTCGCATCGCTAAAGTGATAAACATGTACCTACTTATAGATATAGCGAATGAGCATAAATAAATAAATTGATTTTGTTAATTCTTTAATATCTAAACTCCGTGGGCATTAAGTTTTAAAACCAATTGCTAGTATTTTAATAATTCTTGAATAACAATTAATGGATATAATGAAGCTGAAAAAGTGGCCGATAAATCAGTCAAACCGCGTAAACCCTGTTAATTTATCTTAGAAAGTAATTATTATTTATATTTACCTATAAACGTTACCTATGTATAATTATAAATAGACTAATTTGTGAACACTATTCCGTGCGTAGGCATGTAATCGTTTTTTCTATGCCTAGCAAAGTTTGGAAGATCCTACTAATTGTGCATTAGATATCAGTCATTTACCCGTTACTTACAACAATATTTTTCTACATACGTGCCGTTAAAAGTAACATTAATAGATACAGGCTGTCTGTTACATGGTAGGTATACCTAACACAAGCGAGCCACCTACCAGTGTTAACATAACACTCATATAAAGAATACCTATGGTGTCAAATAAAGGATTGTAATTTTTTTTATAGGTTACATTAATTTTGCTGACCGAACTATTATAATCATGTGCTTTTAGTACCTACTTAAGGCCTGTGCAGACGAGGGACTTTTGTCTGCCGACTTTTTGTCCGTCAAAAAAACTTAGATCACTAAACTTCCGACGAGAAAATATGGAGTGTTTCAACACGTTTAATTCGCGTGAAGGCCAAGACAACCCTTGAGGGATTTTAGTAGACAAAAGGCCCTCGTCCGCCCAGACCTTTATGGGGAAATTAAGTTATACAATTTTGAAAATTTGATAACTCAAAAATATACAACATGTAATTTAAATAACCAACGCCGATCCCTACCCAGGGGTAGGGATATGGGTAGGGGATATAGGGGTAGGGATCGGCTTCTGAGGTGAATTAAAAAAAACAAAATTAAAAAAAAAACGATTTTTTGAAAAAAAAAAACAAAAGGTACCTAGAAAATATTGTATAATATTTTCTGGCTATTTTTTTTTCAAAAAAAAAAGTCTTTTTTTTTAAATCAACTCTGAAGCCGATCCCGACCCACCTGTATACAGGATGTTATCATGGGTAGGTAGCTTTTTTCATCACGTACCTATGTCTCATAAATACAATATTGTAAGTCAGTTACTACCTCTCCTTATAGACAAAGAAAATCAGATGAAGTAGTTATTTCTCTGCCTATGGTAGTGGCGGCATCAGGTGTCCAGGATGAACAGCTCTTGCAGCATCTTCTCTTCCAAGGAAGTGGGATAAGGAGTCCGGGAGGAAAACTGCCAATCCCCACCCAACATGCTCCTGGTGAATCAACCAAGCTAATATACAGGGTGTTTGGAACATGGACTATCAAGCGAGCACCTATCCATGATAACATAGCCGTATAAACACTATGGTGACATTAAAAAAACAAAATTGTAAAAAATAATTTATTACTTTTCATATATTATGTTTTTCCGATCGAACTATTTGTATGGAGATATCAATTTTTATTTACAATTTTAAAAAATCTATCGCCATAGCATTTATATGACTATGTTAACATGGGTAGGGGCCCGTTTGATACATCATGTAGAATTGTTTTTTTTTTATAATAATATATTTCCACGCTCACACCAATTATCTAGCCCAAAGTAAGTAGGTATCATTAAGAACTTGTGTTATGGATACTAGATAACGGACACTTTTAAATGCTTTTAATATTCATAATAATTTTAGATATTTCTATAAATAAACTTGAATAAATATATAAACAACCACGACTCGCAAACAAATATTCGTGTTCGTCACACAAATATTTACCACTACCAGGATTCGAACCCGGACAGCTTGACGCAGCTATACTGACCACTCCACCACGATAGCGTCAAATTGTATTGTATCGGATGTGTATTTTTTTATTAAAAAAAGTCAAGCAAAGTGGAGTCTAAAATTAAATACGAAGATATCTAGTGTGAGAGATAAACTGCCGCGCTATCCACCCTCGCCTTGTCGACCTGCAAGGTGCTTCTTGACGCCTCTTTTGAATGATTAAACCATCATTATCTCTTATAGCACCTTCTCCTTTCTTTCGACTTGTACTCACTGATGGCAAGTGATGACAAGGCCCTTGGAAGCCCTCAACCATTGGAAACTTATCACTACTGTCGGGAAACGTCAACCAGGGCCCCGATCGAGGTAATATAAAACAAAAATTATTATCTTCGTTTCGTTTGTGTTCCAGCTGCGTTTGCGTTCCATTTCAGTTCCAGTCAATGTGAAATTCCTTATCGCGGTAAGTCGCGGCACAGCATATTCTAAAAACTTCAAATAAGTACGTTTGTGTTTCATCTGCGTTCGACATGCGTTCGGACCATCTGTCAAATCAACACCGCGATACGAAAACATTGAAAAGCACAGCAAAGACAGCTGTCAGCTGTCAAAACGTATGAAAACGATAACGATTTGGTTTTGGTTTTACCTGGTTTTATATTGGCTATAATAGGAGCAACCCATTTCGCTTCGCATTGTACCTACTCCACTTCTGCTTACCGTCATGTGGAAAGAAGTCATTATTCTTGACCTTATAAAATACCCGCGTGGGATTCAAAGAATACTATCTATCAGAGAATACTATACCTATCAGATCGGTAAAATGTAGGCTATTCCATATACCTCTCATATATCCCCACCAGACTTTTAGTAACTTTAAGACCGCGATTCCATTAGGCAAGTTTTCTATGCAAGTATGACGTCACATTTTATAAATTGCTTGCGTTGGAAACATGTTTTCGAGTGTGATAATTGCATGCAGGTTTTACTTGCATACAAGTGGAGATGTTCAACAATTGAGTAGGACATCATCTGAAGATGCAGCTTTTGGTCGGCGCAGCTTGCAGAGTAATTTTTGAGATAATACCAAATTCAAATGGTTTATTGCATTCCATAAGTACAGAAGGTGTTACATAAAATTTATTGTTGTTCCTGTATCGGCCCTGTTTTTTTATTGAATAATTAAGGGAAGCACCATATCGGCCTGTTCAGTGGGTATTTGCACGCAAGGCTTGCCTAATAGTATTGCGCCTTTAGCATGAGTAGCATCAATGAGTAGCAAAAAATCGAGAGTGGTCTCCCCTTGACTTTCTCGTATACCGGAAACGACTCAAAGGTTGACAGAAACCTAAAAAATATTTTGATGTCATACATGCATGTTAAATTTGGGTCACCCATCCGAGTACCGACCGCGCACTTGGTTGCTTAACTTTTGTGATCGACGACTCAAAAGTTTATAGAAACCTTATATTTTGCTGTCATACACGTATGTTAAATTTGGTTGCAATAAGTTAAAGCATGCTCGAGTTATCGTGCTAACGCACAGACCCACACAGACATAATTCCAAAAAAAATATTTTTGGACTCAGGGAGGTCCAAAACGTGTAAATTCGTCAAAATCTCGAGGTCGAATTTTTTGACGATTACAAGGCATCCTCTATACTACGTACGAGAAAGTAAAAAATGGCAAACTCCTAAGGATGTATGACAATAAAAATAAGCTTGGGAAGCCCTGAAATAGACCATGAAGGCTTCTGACACTGTCCTGCACAGTGCTATGTTTCTGTCGTTTAGCTTTCCAAAGCTCCAGACATCTTGTTTGCCACCCAAATAATACGAAAAAGTCGTAGATAGAGATATAGGTTTTGTTAGAGAGTAAGGTTTAAAACGGTACTTGTGCAAAGGTTTAATAGGCTACGATACTTGGTTACCATGAGGCGGGCTGTATGCTCATAATGCAACCATTAAGCAGTAAAACAGTAAATTCAACGAGGCTAGACCCGACTTTGTGAATAATGAGTTTTTAACACGCTTAAATTAGTTTCACCTGTATGTTTGTATGTATGTATGTAACTGCCTCGTTTGGACTCGATTTTGACCCACTTTAAACGGTCAGATTTCATTTAAACTTTATAGACTTATCAAAGACCGATGACATTACAATAATTCGATAAGAATATCCCATTATCGTGATTAGAGTCGCCAGCACTAATAAATTAAACGTTTGGAATGTTAGTTCAGCTATACGTCACTAGATGGCGTTGTCATTAAGTAAGTACTTTCATCGACGGTTATAATTCGCACTAAAAAGTGGAAAATAAAATAATTGTTTGAAAAAAACTAGAAAAACACGGTTTTAAGTTAAATAAAAAACTAAAAAGTGAAAAATAACTTTTGAGTATAGAAACTAAATGATGAACGAAAAGTATAATTACTATTTAGAGAAAAGCGCGGGGTGCTCAATTTAATTGTACTACTCAAGGAGCTTATATTACCTATAGAATGGAGTCATTAGTCAAATGAAAAAAGTGAGGGCAAAAATTTTGACAACCCTTGACATTTTTTGACATTTCTAGAGAGGCTCTGTCTCTTTCTAGTAGGGTGCCTATAGCAGAAAAAATAATTACGGACAATCTTGGACTTCGTTAAGTTAATAAAATTAATTAGTACTCAAAGTTTAAAATATTTTTGAGTTTACCATGACAAAGAATTAACATTCATAATAATTAGTTTTAATCTTCCGTACAACTGTCTGTTACTACAAGGTGGGCCAAAAGAAATCACCCTATTGGAAGATGCTCTCATTTTTGCAAATAGCCGCCAATGTCAAATCTGTTTTGACATTTGTAGTCTAGAACGCGGAATAATCGTGTCTATTTTTCTACCAAAATCATAATGAGCGATGAGGCTCATTTCCACCTCAGCGGGTACGTTAACAAGCAAAACTATCGCTTCTGGGGCACCGAAAATCCACGAGTGATGCACGAGGAGCCATTACACCCACTCAAGGTGACTGCATGGTGCACTGTTCACGCTGGAGGAGTCATTAGGCCATTTTTTTAGAATGCCGCTCGCCAAACGACAGCAGTGGACGGTGCGCGCTATTGGGCCATGTTGACCGAGTTTTATCTGCCGCAATTGGACGAATTAGGACTGAAGGACATGTGGTTCCAACATAATAGAGCAACGGCACACACTGCGCGAGCCACAACCGATATTCTGAAGGCGGAGTTCCCGGGTCGCCTTATTCTCGTTTTGACGATTTGCACTGGTCCGCAAGATCACCCGATTTAAGCGTTCCAGACTTTTTTTTGTGGGTTTTTTTGAAGTCCCGTGTTTACGTGAACAAGCCCGAGACTTTGGAAGCCCTCAAGGACAACATTCGACACGAGTGCGAGAATCTGTCGCCCAAGGTTCTCGCAGAAGTGATGAAAAATGCTATAAAACGAGCCCGTATGGAAATCAACTGTGACGGCGCCCATCTGGCCGATATAATTTCCTCGACTTGACTTATAAAATTCTAAAGGTTCAAATAAACATAATCAGAAAACAGAATCGAAGTTTTTCATTTAGAATAAAAAAGAGAGCCAAACAAAATCGGATGACTTCTTTTGGCCCACCTTGTATAAGTAAATTTACACTTAACATTGGCGAAATATAAAAATGAAGAAGCTCTTTATTAAATGGACTTTGGTAAGTACTTTTAAATCGTCAAAAGCCCTACCACCATTTCGGCACGAAATAATAATAATTATGCTGAGATGGCGCAGAAATGGCGAAAGACTCCGGCGAAGAACTCCACAGCTTACAATTTTGTAATGATTTCAAAACATCAATACAAGTCAATAAATAATTATCAATTTATTTTAAGTTACAGTTTTACATGCGTATATTTTGGGTAGTTATTAAAAATAAATAAAGTAGTAGTAGTGGTAGTTTTATAAATTCTGTAACACACTAAGTTTATTCCTTAATAAAAACTTGATCACAAGAACTGTTCTATTTTAAATCTAAACATAAATAACAATCTAAACATTCATATATTACATATGTGACTCAAGAATTTATGTAAAACAAAGTTATATATACACATAATATTGATACTTAAAAGAACAAAATCCTTTATTATTTTATGATACAGTGAAATCCGCAGAATATAGTTACATATTCACATAGATACTTCTAAATTACAAAATATTGACCTAAAATATATTACTTTCATATCAATCGATGTTTCATAATACTTTATAATGATTGGCAAAATAATCGATTCTGTAAAACAACTTAGAAAAAAGTTACAGCTAATTTTGTACAAGACAAACTTAAAATCGCTCTGCTATAAAGAAAGAATTATGCAGATGTGACTTTATTCTATCATGAGACCAACAATTAAAAATATGAATACCGGTAAAAGATGTAAAAGAATCATTTGTACTCGTAACTCGATTAATATTGGTTAACGTATGACAAAGTATATAACTTTGTCATGTGTTAACCAGTATTAAAAAAATATGCATAAAACGATAAGGATTTCCTATGTAAAGTTGGTCGGTACGCAACGTATCACACCATGTATTTGGAATAGCCCGTATTCACTTTTTTCGGTTTCAAAGAGTTTGTACCTCATTCTTACTTTAAATTGAACGCCCTACGTATATATATATCAACCTTCTGTACCTGTTACTCAGTTACGAAGTCAGAAGGATAAGAGCCTTGTTCCTAAAGCCGTAATAGTGTAATTTCCGCCTAGGGTCTTTCGGAAATCTAAAAAGAAAAGAAAATTTTATGTATACAGGCACTTTTAACTTGTAATTAGCATATTAAAAACTATCATTTGATAGGCTTGAATAGCACAGTCACAATTTTATTAATGCTGTGTCAATTTTACTAACCCAAATTCGAGTGAAGTTTGAGGTCACTGTGCATATTGCACTCTGCGTTACATGTTAGTAGATGCAAATGTGAAAGATAAAATACACTATTACGCTGGTAAAATCCAATCAATCATTTTGAATATGTTTCTCAATTAAAATAATGTACATTGCACAAATTACATGTTTTGTTTGTAAATAAACGTTCCCAACCAAAAATCGGTAGAACGATTTATGTATTATATATATACATAATCTGTAAACTATATATATAATCTATATAATAGCTATTTCAAAGACTTAAAAAAATATATATATCAATTTTGATTGCCATTTCTGAAAGGAAAAAGGTTATTATTTTATAATAATTCTGGAAATCGTAGTCACCCTAGTCAATTTGTTTACACATATTTGTATAAGTAATTTATGTATGAAAATTAATTAAATTCAGATAGTATGAAAGCCGAGTATCAGAAATTACTTTCCCCTATGGAGTTTCGCCCAATAACGATAACCATATGGAATTACATGTGAAAAACCAATTTTACTTAGGTAAACAATAATATGCAATTATAACACTTACAAGTGAAATTTCAGACTGCATCCTGGATACCACTCACTTCTGCAACCACGAACTATACAGCGATGCACCATTTTGCACTATTTATAGTTATTAAAATGTAAAAAGCCGTACCAAAATCGCGAGTCGATATTTATGAATACGTCAATTACGACAATTTATGTCATGTTGAGATTTCGGGACATTGACACATGAAGAGAGTGCTGCCATTACATAAATCCTTTCATTTCCCATAAGTTATAGAAAGAAGCACAATGATGATTTTCAAAATAAAATACAAATCTAAACATTAAAAGTAAATATATTATATTTATTTCTTTCATTGATAATAAATACTGATAATTGAATACAATATGTTAAGTTTTTAGCTACTTTTCTACTTTTGTTTTAGAAAGATGGCGAAATACTGGGGAAATCTTGTTTCTATGTAGTCGTGTTTAGAAAGAGATGACGACAATTTCTAGAAAGAGAAATGTGAAATTTGAAATGTCAAGTATTGTCAAAATTTTTGCCCTCACTTTGTTAATTTGTGTAATGACTCCATTCTTTAGTATAAGCTCCTTGGTACTACTATAGTTCGTAAAATTTAGCTTGATCGCTGCGACAGATGTCAAAGTCACATTCCTAGGGCTGGGACAATGTTGATAGATGAAAATATTTATCGAATCAATTCGATTTTCTATTAATTTTTTGGGTAGGTATATTTAATTTGATTTGAATAATTAGGTATTGATTATTGTTATGTGGCATTTGTTTGGATAATTTCAACGCGCTGTAATTCGATTCTTTCCGAAAATGACGTGACATTTTTCTTAAAATTACATAAAATTCATAAATGTCAGGTTATTGTTACAAAAAAGTGAATTATAAGGAAATCAAACACGACGATTATTATATTAATATATTTCTATGCTCACTCCAATTATCTAGTATCACTAAAAACTGCAATTGATGATTGCAAAATGTTGTATGTAAAATTGTTCTATAATTAAATTTAAGCAAAATGGAACGATTTTTTAGATTGAGGCAACACATTTTACTGTGATTTTATGTAGTGTAGGTACACTAATTTAAATACCGGTTTATCTAAATATTATTTTCGATTTATTCCTTTAGTCGTAGATTTTTGTATTTAGTCGTACATCGCGTACAACACTATTCTTGCAATCCCGTCCATAAAGTATGACGTTTTCGTAGGGTAAATTATTCGTTAGAAAAATCTAAACTTGTTGGACATGTGGTCGATGACAGCTGTCACAGCGATCAAGCTAAATTTTACGAACTATAGTATAGTATTATATTATCTGTGATTGTACCGATCGAATATTTTCAAGAACTAATGTAATTACATTAGTCCTACGTTCTTGAAAATATAAGAGTACCCCACGCTTTTCTCTAAATAGTAATTATATTTTTCGTTCATCATTAGTTTCTATACTAAAAACTTCTTTTTCACTTTTTAGTTTTTTATTTAACATCAAAACGTGTTTTTTTAATTTTTTTAAACTTATTTTTTTGTCATCTACCCCAAATCGATAGTCGACAGTTCGCGTGTAAGCAAGTGCTGCAAGCGTCTAAAGTCTACGATCTGCGCTTACCATCAGTCTGTATCACTCTTTATAATTAATTCTAGCAACTGACTCCATTTCACCAGATGGTAAACAAAAGTGGAGTATATCCAAAAAAGCTAGTGCGAGATAAAACTCTGCCGCCATGCAATGCAAGGTGCTTGTTCAAGACTCTTGAATGACAAAGGATTGTATGAAGAAACACGTGTGCACTTATGGACAAGAATTTTATTTCTTGATTGTGTGACTTAGAAATTATATAATTAGGTAGGTAGGTACTAAAAATTGTAAGAGACGATCAAATAAAAATAATTAAAAACTTAACCACCACGCACAACTCTAAATTAAATTAAATATAAACAAAATAAATATCCAACATAACTTTATTAATATAATTAAAAGCCCATATTAGAAGTCATAACATAAACATTCTCGAGAAGATGAAAAGCAACGTCTTTTATTAAAATATTGCCATAAATGCTGCCTCGTTCTTGTTCATAAATGCAGGAATACTTTGGTCATAAATAATGAAATAGCTGTTAAAATTTTTGTTATTTTCTATAAGATGAATCTTAAAATGAATCTTTAAATTTTAACTGAAATAGCTGTTTGTAATATAGACTTTTAAAAAAATACATTATAAAATCAACAAACTTATGCTACGACCTAAGCTACTGCATCACAATTATACTTAAATCTACACTCTATACATACATGTATAAATAATATATCAAAATATTTATTTCTATTTTCTTGAAACAGCAAGAGCACCAGATTTTAGAAAATATCTACTCGTATATAAATACATAACAGTTATTGAATACATAGCAATTATTATTATCGCTTGAATAGTAAAGTTACAATTAATATTCACACTAAGGCTAACCTATCTTTTATACGCGGTGTAATGACATCAATCAATCAGAAGCAACAATTTTTGCTACAGCACCTCGAAATGGCAAGAAATACTATAGTCTGTTCATTTAGGTGCTAAAAAATGTAAACTCACCAGAGCTGTCAAAAATGACAGATGCAGAGGCTCTAAATCTAAGGCATTAATTTTAATGTCATCATTAACAGCTCATATAATGTCCCCACCGAGGGGCTCGAACCTACCCCACATTTGGGGGCGATTAGGCCTTAGCCAACCACGCTGCCCAAACACAACCTAAGAATTTCTTCATAGGTGTGTGCAGGTTTCCTCACGATGTTTTCCTTCACCGTAAAAGCGTCGATTAAACGTCGTAAAACACATTGGTACGTGGCGGGGATCGAACCGGTTGCCTCCCGGGTGGGAGACGACGCTCTTACGCACTACGCCACCGACGCCTAATTAATTAATTTTAATGTATGCTACTTTTATCAAAATAAAATCTGCTTCTAAATGCTGAATAATATAAAGAAAATAACATTTGCAGATTTAAATGCAATTTTCAATTGCAACTTAAATATCTTTTTGGGTACAAGGCATCCTATTTCATCTTAAATCATCAATGTGATTATCAACAACATTAATTTTTTTCTCTTCTTTTGTCTGGATTAAAACTTTTTTTTTACTCATATTCTTTAAAATAGATGGAGATAGAACTAGGTGGTAGACCCATATGTAGGGTCGTCTGGGTAGGTACCACCGCATTTCTTATTTCTGCCGTGAAGCAGTTCGCTGTGTTTCGGATTGAAGGGAAAGGTAGCCAGTGTAATTACTGGGCATGGAGGGCATATCATCTTAGTCCCCAGGATGGCAAACGCACTTGCGGTGTTAAGTGATTTACCCTTAATATTGCAAGTGTCTAGTATAAGCGACGGTAACCACTTAACACGTGCGTTTTCAATCTCTGACGAATTAGGTGTTTTCAAGTGGCAGTTTACTTTCAAAGAAGAAAACGTACGACAAAAATTGTCCAATGAAAGAACCTGTTTATCATTTGTTTACCTTTTAAGCACCTAAATGAAAGGAGTATAGAAACACGCCAAATCGCGTAAGCGAATTTGATATAGAAACAGATGGGCTGCGGAACTCTGCTCAACACTTTTGAGATTATGAGCGTCATAACATAACGTAGCCTATAGAAGTTCTTCATAGTATGTATGTATGTATGTAACTTCACTATTTAAGGGATATAAACGTGATGTAAATTAAATAAAAATACATAAATGCAATGAAGCAAGTTCCAGATATAACTTGTGAACCACTGGTGTCAATGCTGTTGTGAAGTTTAGTTTTTAGTTACACGAGAAAAGGCTATCCATAGAAGAAGGAAAAATATTCGTCTTTCACACTTATTACTTTTTCAATTATGAAAATGTCTTTGAGAATACCCGACGGCTAATATTAGAACTACAATTTACCCATAGCCATAGACATTTTGACATTTCTATGACACAGTTGTTCACCGCTAGCGACACCACTTGTAGTTTTTTTTAAGCATTTTTAACCCTCCCTCTTGGTGATACGTGGTGAGGTTTAAGACTAATAAAAATTACGTGTATTTTAGTATCTTGCCTACAACGAATCTTATTTTGTTTTATATTATCTGTAAGTACAGGTAAAAAAAGTATAATGAAGTATCTACCTTTATTCTTAGAAAATTAAGGTTGTTTTTTACTAGTATAAAAACAATATTAAAGGAATGGTGTAATCATGCGAAAAACATATGCGTAACTAACATACATGAATTGTCCTCGGACCACGGATTAGCAAGACGCTTTTCGGTTTGAATATCGAGCGTTTGACGAATAAATAAATGCACGTGATATCTTACTACCCCCCCCCCCCCCCCCCCTTGTGATATTTCGTGATTTTGATTAACCCTTCCCCCCTTTCGAAGCCTCACGTGATTAATGGACGACCTCTAAGTTTGTAGCACTGTAAATACATACAACACCATTTCACGATCTGACATTGACAGATGATAGTATGTAGTGGTTTGACAGATTATTATAAATTAGATATTTCTTATTTGTTCACCGAATGTCCTATAGTTATGTCGTTCACAACAGCATTCACACCATTTTTACAAAACTATCTCCCATATATACTACTTTGTGCTCAAATCAATATAAGAAGTGCATTTGACATGCTAAATTAAACTTCTAAACCTATTTTGTACCTTATGTTAATTTTGGCAAATTAGTCGACGAATTCTATGTAATATCCCAAATTTAGTTGATGGAAATAAAAAAAAAAAGACAACTCTACGTCTAGAAGATGGGCTCGTAACCTATAGACGCTTGCAAGTCACTCTGCCAACCATAAATATCCCATAGTGCCTTGAATACTTTTCTAAGACGAGAACACTTAATTTAAGTTTGAGCCGGTTGGTGGTAAGGGACCCCGATATACCTCTCGACGAAGTGCATCAGCTCGAAGCAGACCTCGACCAGGATGAGGGCGATGATCATCCACTCGAGCCGCACGTGGTGCCTGTCAGCTGCCCATTGGGACAGCAGCTCCAGGAGCTCCACGCAGTGGGACAAGCGTTCATTCAGTACCTGGGACAATAGAGAATGTTCAATAGGACAAATATACAGAGTGATAATAAATGTTACGAACTCCTTTCTGACTTTAATAAAGAATTATTGTTTGACTAGGATTTGGCAAGTGACGTAAAAATTGATATGAGAAAAATACATTTTTGAAGACGATTAATTATTTTTTATTCAAGTTTCTTACAATAAACATGTATTAAAGTATTGCATTGTTACTCTCGCCTATACAATGTACTCGCTGGAGAGGTGAAAAGTTGTGTATTTCACATGTGAGCAATTTTTTTTTGTCTCGTACCTTTAAATCGCTCCCTGCGCTCCGTAGTCTATTTATGACTTCGCTGAGTCGTGATTAATTATCGGCAGTCGCAGCAAAAACTAACTTTGCTCACTTGTTGAACAAATAACTATTATTAATTTATTTATTTATTTATTTATTTATTTTATTTTAGGAAGACCAACAGCTTATAAACTAAAAAGACATATTAGTAACAACTGAGGCCAATTAGAGGTCCCCACTAGTAAAACTAGAATAACTTATGTTAACAATTTACACATCTTAAAATACAATAGTTAGGTAGAAACAGTACGGCATATTACAATAAAGCACCAAAATATGAGTTACGAAACGTTACATAAGGTACAACACAAAACGCATCATTAATGCATCATCATCATTTTTCCTACCCTTCTCCCAATTTATTTGGGGTTGGTGCAGTATGACTTGATATCGACAATACTTCATTACATTTTTCGGCTGGCCGCCTGCCTGACACCAACCCCCCTTGGGAACGACTGGCTATCTTTCCACAGCACCTGGGACTACCAGCTTAACGTGCCGACGAAGCACGGACGAAAGCAGAGTCAAAAAAATGCGATCACCCATCCGAGAACCAACCGCGTACTTGGATTTTGTGATCGCTACGCAGAACGCACAACCTCATCATCTTTCTTACCCTAGTCCTGCGGGATATGGTGAAGTAAGCCACGGTGGAGGAGTACAGCCTCTCAAGCTGCTCCTGCTCCCAGTAGAAGTCGGGTGTATCCAGCAGGTCAGACTCCACGTTCAGCTGGTGCCGCAGCGAGAACAACTCCCCTAGCTTACGGACCACCTGGAAAATCGACAAGAACTTGTCAAAAAATATACATAAGCAGACAAGTGGCACAAATAAAACAAACGCGGCGCTTAGCAACTT
This sequence comes from Elophila nymphaeata, assembly GCA_955850985.1. Classification (NCBI taxonomy): domain Eukaryota; kingdom Metazoa; phylum Arthropoda; class Insecta; order Lepidoptera; family Crambidae; genus Elophila; species Elophila nymphaeata. Next base: position 18,610,739 of record OY039088.1, on the reverse strand, counting down.
GGAGACGTGCGCGACGTTCGGTCGGCTGAGTTGAATGGGTCCGATATCGAGTGTTTTGGTATGAAATTCATAACATTTTGATAATGTTGGACAAAAATTAACAAATAATGTTTTCAATTTGTTTTCATAAAAATCTTGAAAAATTATTTTTAACTTTGACCTTCAATAATTTCATAACTATTAACTTCCCAGGTATAGTGTACAAGAACAAAATGGTCCTAATGATGAGCGGAATACGTAGTTCTCGGCTTTGTCATAGGTCTTTTTACACCCGTTATAAACGGTGAAATTTTAGTGGCTTTAGAGTCGAAGCCATTGTAATAGGTAGGTCACCACAAACAACTCTTGCCACGGGAGCATCATCGAAATCGCGAAAAAAATATCACCTGTCTCATACATTTCGGTTGCGTACGTGTTGCACTTTTGCATGGAACAGGTGATTTTTTTTTTCGCGTTTTTGGTTCCATAGCAAGAGTTGTTTGTATTGAGCTAAGCGTCCACCTTTCGGCATCGTACGCATCAGACGCATCGCATCAAACGGATCGTAGTATTCTTTGTATACAAAGTCACACAAGTCCACCAATCCGCATCGTACGGATCGCTCGAATATCGGCAACTTTTGCGATGCGTGCCGATGACGTCATTCGGAATATCGGTCAGGCGTACGCGCTCCGCGCGCTCTCTACGCCTTCCGCCATTTGCATTTGACGATCGTTTTTGCATTTTCTTCCTCTTATCCTAACACACAAGCGATGACCAAGTGTTCTTCTTCACTTTCCTCCATTATGTCACAGACACATTTCGCACGACCGAATGAAGTGGCGTCGGCAATCCGATCGCTGGTAGCTGCGGCGGCAAATGCGATCGCTGCCGATCAGGTGGACGCATTGAGAAAAATTCATCCGTTTGATGCGATGCGTACGATGCCGAAAGGTGGGTGCTTAGCTTTGAGCTACCTATTAAAATGACTTCGGCTCGAGAGCCACTAAAATTTAATAAACTATCCAGACATCCTGCAAAGGCACACTACTACAGCAAAACGCAACTTTCGCCACCATGGTGTCTTAATGAGATAAGGCCTGAATACTTGCCTCCTTCTTATCAACATTAGCGGCGCCATGTCGCTCCATGCCGCTGGAGTGAGCTCGCACCGACGACGCCAGAGCTTCCAGTCGAGCCTCCCACGCGCCCAGACGAGCCGACTGAGCCATTGCATGGCTACAACGTACAATATTAACCCAATTATTATTTTATTGTGAAACGAAACAAGGCTACTAAAATCACGGGAGGAACAGCTGAAAAAATACGAGGTCTTAATCCCTGCCTCAGGACAATATCTTGCTAAAATAATTCGTAAGAATTATTCACAGACTTTCAAAGACCTTTATGCTTTCAAATCTTAAAGCTTACTTGTAAAACGTTAAGAAAACTGACCTGAACGTAAATTTCTCCAACGAATTATCTTTATTGGGTACCAACACAAATCCTGAATCCTGCAGATGACATTTCTTGCTGAAACAAAAAGGAAAATATTAAAAATATTCTTTTGAGCGCTACGCCGACAGAGCAACTTTATATTGTTTTAAACTAACGTGGTCACTATGAATTAAATGTAAGAAAACGGGTTTATACCACGTACCTCTGTTTAGTGAATTATCCAATAATTCGACGCAGTTGCATGCGCTATGGTCACAGATGAACTAAAGTATGTATACGAGTTGATGTTTATTATCAGACAAATCTGTCTACCCCTTTCTAAGTCTTTTATAACGTTCGCCGAGTGTAACCATGGCGCTTGCAACTGCGCCCAAATATCGGATAATTCACAAAACGAAGAAAACTTTTTTATATCACGTACCTCACGTGATATAAAAAACGTTTTCTCACATTTATTCAAGAGCAACTTTAGTTGAAGGAACTATCAACTTAGTAGAAATAACTATCAAAAGTTGTACTACATTTTTCGTTAAAAGTTTGTCAGTTGCAGCATCAAAAAGGTCCAGTTAACTGTTTCCGCGATAGATAAATAAACTTTATAAATCCATGGTCAACAGTCAGTGTCAGGTGCTGCGGGGAGGGAGTGAAAACACTCGTTACTAGTACAAACTTGACAGTTGCTAGTTGCGTCAACTGAAAACTGATACGACCGAAAATCACAACTAGAATTGCTATGTCAAAGCAGTTTGTTTAAGATTTAAGTAAACAGCTAGTTGCCTGTTGCCGCTAAAGGAGTTCTAAATTGATCTGTCTGCATAGCGCCGTATTTCCTTCTGCATAACTAACACCTAGAGTCTAAGTGTTACTAGAAGCAAGATAAATGTAATCCTTATCGCCATAAATCTAATCCTTAGCGGGTTACGGGTGAACTCACTTCCACCTTCTGTTTTATCATAAGGTGAAATGTAGAAGCCCAAGAGGTTCCACATCGTGTAAAAAAAAATCACGTTCGAGATATGGTGCTAGCGAAGACTACTTCGTATTCCTTGGATTGCCAAAAGAACCAATCAATTCATTTTGGACTAGTTTAAAATCACCACGCGGCGTACCGCTCTCTGCTTCTTCGGACACATTATGCGGTCTCCAAAGCATGGTCTGGAGAAGCACATAATATTGGGCAAAATGGACGTCCCAAGGAAGAGCGCCTATAAGGTGGTTAGACACAGCAAAGACAGACGTGGGCGACAGCAGACCTCACCATGTAGAAACTAATCGTATGTGGTCGCGATCCTCAGCAACGAGGGAACGAGGAAGGCCAACATAAAAAAATAGGGAAGATCGGATGGACAAAATAGTTCGCAAGTAAATTTGAATCTGAGTTCAGGAATTTTTTTTTATCTATTACGTTAGTATCTCTGGCTCCAAAAAGAAGCAAATTATATAATTATACTTACGTATAGGGGTGGTATGTGTAAGTCATGACTTCTCTCTCCTTTTCAACCACATCTCTTGGGTAACTGTCCACTTCAAACCTGCAATGATGGATATAAAGTTTACAGCTATATTTTAAATGCACATCAAAGAACTTATAACATCAATCATATTTATCAAATATACTATTGGCACATTAATTTACCTGGGGCGTAAAATAAAAAGGAAGATTATGGTTATTTTTTATCAAGTACAAGCTTCTTTTTGAAAATGATTATGTTTTTTTTATTTGTTTCTTATTTTTTAGCCAGTTTATTTGTATTGTCCTCGGCAAACCCTTTCATTTGATACCCATATTATGGTAGTGCTAAAAAATAAGTATGTACATAGTTTGCCATCTTAAGGGGTCCACCATTTTGGATTTAGAGCAAAGTTAATTAGATTTTCGTATATTTCTCAGCAAACCCTTTCATTTTGTACCCGTATCATGGGAGTAAACAAAAAATAAGTAGTTGTCATCTTGGGCCGTCCGCCATATTGGATTTAGAATGACGACACTTAGCTGAGCATGCATTACAACCCAAACTAAATGTGTAAGCAAAATTCGAGTTCACTCGAGTACCAACAAATGGTCGAAAAATGGTTTGCAAATTGATGGACAACTTATAAACAAACAGCTCAAGTTAAATAAAAGTTTGTAAAAAGCTATGCAATGGGGAGTCAAAATAAGAAAACTAAACAACAATGAAAATATTGGCGTATTTAGTTTCATTCAAAAGACAAGTAGGTAATCAACTAAGAATAGTAAAACAGACAATTATTGAGAGCACTGTGGATGCACTTTATTAACCAACTGGTGAATCCCTTCATAGTAGTCAGTGCACAGCGAAGATAATTTTATATGAACAATTTTAATAAAATATACTTTATACGGTTTAATTTTGGAGCCGTAAATTATAATTTTAGAAAGAAAGTGAAAACATTTGATACCTTCTGACTAACTCCAAGACATTGCTAGCCTCCAACTGCGTGCAGTTCCAGAAGACGACCGCTCCTTCTCTGAAGAAGATGATCTCTCTTGGTTCGGTGCCCACACTGTAGACTGCATTGGCTACGACCACATCACCCACTTCATGTGCTTGTAACCTGTAAGAAAATCCAAGCAAAGATTCCTACCCTATTATTACCACTTGACATTTCACTCAAATTTTTAAGTTACTAAAAAAAATCTGAAGATTTTTTTTTCTTTTTGTGAAGTTCAATAAATAGCAATTTTACAAAAAATATTTATTTGTAGTTTAGGTGTCCTAATCCTACTTGGATTTAAAATAGTAGTAATACATTATTTCAAATCAATAAGACAAATATGACAAGACTTTAATTGGTTAATTAAGCCTTAGACATGAATCCTGAAGTAACCTCCACACGCAATTTTATGTTTCCAAAACTAGAGTTTGTCCTGAACATTATGACGTTAATAATAATAACAATTACTTATATCATTATTGTCAATATGTCTCTTTGATACTAAATTATTTGATTATGTTAATCTTGAAATATTTGTACATATATGCAATTTAAATGCAAGAGAAATAAACTAAGCTATTAATTATAAGGTCTAAGGATTTAACCTCTTAATTATTAATAAAATCCTGTCACAATTTTTTAATTGTCTTGCGGTAGATATCTACCGACCGTAGAGCAAAAGGTAGAGAATTAAAACCGTAAATTGCATAATAGCATTTTGTAGCTCTTTATGCAACCATAGTTTTTAGGTTTCCTTTTTTTTCTTTGTACTTTTGTAAATCTGCAATCAGTCCTTAGACTATAATCAGATACATTCTGTGTTTCTGCTTTGCTGAGCACCTCCCCATTGGCAAGTGACTTCTCAATTTCATACAGTTATATCTGCTGGTTTAAGTGGTCAAATACCGTTGATCGCTTCAGTCTTTTGCTGTATGTTGGTTTCGTAAGAGCATTTGCAAGGGGATTAGGATGCTCTTCCAGTCGTGATTTGTATCTTTCAGTCAATAATTTTATCTACTGAAGCACAGTGTTCTGTTCCAGATGCTCATGTAGCTCAGAGATTTTTATAAAACATGGTGCATTGGATATTTTTTTTAAGATTGAAGGTTTCCTTAATTTCTAATTATACAACAAGGAATTAAGACATTTTATTATTATTTTAAGTATGGCATCGCATTAAGCATTTAGCCAATGTTGAGTGAAAATAGTCATTCTACATTAAAATTGTACAGTAGATTGAATTAACAATGGGGTCTCAACACGTTTTTACAACAAGAACTCGAGAGAAACTCTTAAGAGATTTTGTCAGTTTCTGTTTTATTATAATTTTTGACATATTTTGTAAGTACCTATCATAAAAAAAAAAAGTTTTACAGTCCATTTTCTATTTATTCGCCTCTCGTTCGCTTCGTGCATTATGTAAAAAAGGTATAGGTAACTACCAAAATTTATTACTTCATTTTTGACTGATTGCATCATGTATCATAATCATGAAAATATTTAGAAAATACTTTACATTGCAGGCTCATAAAGCTTCTGCTCCACCAGCGCGTCCTTCAGACCCTTCAGATCATAGCTATTAGCGGTAACGTACGCTAAAGTTAAATAATGACCATCTTTCTTCGTCAAGTCTTCTAATGTTGCTTTCTTATAAAGAGTCTTTTTCTTTATTGGTATGGAAGAGTTTTCAAGTGCTAATGTAGGCTGAATAGAATCGCTAGAGAAATTGCGGTTAACTAAAGTATGTTGTAAAGAAAACACAGCATTGTTCTGTGAATTAAACATAGACTGAAAAGTACATTGTCCCGACACATTAAAACACTTCACCGGTGTACTACGTATTACATTAAACACAATTCTTGATAAGTACACTGTCATATTGATATTTTAATTAAAAAATAATGAAAATACGAGTAAATATTATTTTAAAATACGTATTTTATTACATAAATTAAAGGTTATGACGAAGTTTACGAAAAAGTGACAGTGACATTTGTGTAAATGACAACTTCAGCTGAGCTTTCTTTTTTTTATTATGCAAAGGGAGTTTCCCCCGTAGAGTTTCTCCCGAGTTCTTGTCGTAAAAACACGTGTTGAGAGACTCCATTTTTAACCTCAATCAACCGTACAATTTTTGTTACTTTAGTTACGTTTCCACTTGACATTGGCAAAATGCGTACGCTTAATGCGACACGACGCCATTAATTAAGAATAGAATAGAATAGAGTTTCCCCCGAGTTCTTGTTGTAAAAACGTGTTGAGAGACTCCATTTATAACCTAAATTAACCGTACAATTTTTGTTAATTACTTTAGTTACATTTTCACTTGACATTGGCAAAATGCATACGTTTAATGGGATTCTTTGTCTAAGGTTTAATGCGACGCGACGCGCCATTAAGAATAGATAGATATACTAAGCAAAGCAATCAATCTATACAGCTACGTGATTATGAACATGTAAACATACGACCGCGACCTGCGGAGGACATAGTAGGTGGTTGCGAGTCCTGCGTATTATTAAATCGCGTTGATTTTCCCGCACTTTCCGTACCTCACGGCGCCGCTTCATTAAACATGGCATACCTACTACAACGGCAAGGCGCAGCGTCTTCACTCCGCCTCCGCTCCCCACAGTCCATGAAGATCGGAAATAACACTCAATGAGTCCGGCTGTAACGTGCAGGCACAAGCGCCAACTTCGACAGAACCGCGTGACAACACCGCGGAATAAACAAGCCAGAATATGTGTGTTAGGAGCGACCGACTCCCAGTTGCACTCAAGACGTCCCACCAGCCTATTGGCCGGTCAACCCACAACTCAGGGTCCGCTAGCCCTGAAAAGGACCCTACCGTGTTCCGACGTCAGCCGTCTGTCCATGTGCGCCGCGGCCTCCTCTCGGAATATAGCACCCCTTCGACTAGAAACCCTCTAAGACCTTATACTAGACTAGGTAGGGAAGGGGACATAGGTTGACAGCGCGCCAGTGTCACATATGTGTTGCAAACGTCTACAGGTTACGGTGACTTCGTGCGGATGAGATGTATAGCCACAACGTAAGGGTGAAACTCTTCACCGCGCCGGTTCGTCTGGTGGTGGAAAGGGGCTGGGGGATCAAATTATGAAGAACCTCCAAAGAAAATGCAACCGATAAAAGATCGGGAGTCAAGCTACACGCCTTCGGTGGTCAACGCTGTCGAGATTTACATAAAAAAAATACATAGAAGAGGCTTTTAACAGCAACAATAAAAGGGTAAAAAATTGTATTTCTTAAAATTAAAAATACTTAGTCTCAGTCAAAAATCATTGTTTATTCTACAAAATAAATAATTATAAGTAATTAGTATCTGAACATTCTTAACCTAATCAAGAACCACATTCCCATCTTCAGCTGTGAATAACGTGTGTAACTTCTTGGCAAACTTTGGTCCGAGGCGACGGCCGCGCGCATTGGGCTCGTTCGACCGGGACACCACCAGATACGATAGCTCATGTATACTGTTGGGTTTATTCAGAGCCTGTCAATAAACAGAACATTATATATACAGAATGAATTTTTCAAGTGAGCCTTCAGGGCCAAACCCTAAACTATAAGGAATATCGAAAAATTCTCAAAGGAGTCGCGAGCCCGATTTTGATGAAAACAAAAATTGCATCATTGGATTTTTGAAAAATCAATAATCCTAGCCAGGAATCGAACCCAATGATATTGAACAAAAACACAGCCTGTATTATTACACCACTTGATAGTGTGGTTAATAAGGATCAATTTCTGGGAAGTAATGATATACGAGAAACTAATGCAAAGTGTTAAATTTAAAAAAAAAATCTTGTTCCACCTTAGTTGAAGCGATAATCAAAGCGATGATCTTTATTTTTTTTTTAAATCCAGTTTTTGTTTTCATTAAAATCGAGCTCGCGACTCCTTTGAGCATTTTACGATATCCCTTATAGTTATGGATTTAGTTTAGCCCTGAAAGCCCACATGAAAAATTCAGTCTGTTTATTAAAAGTCATAGGTAATTTATGCTTAAGTGATTCAAAACGAGTTTCTTTGACGCTTTAAACTGATTTAGGTACTATAGTATTTTACTACGTTTTGCTACGAGTGCGCTGCGCAAGCGATTTTGATCTTATGGGTGCTCAAGCACGTGTGTCCGCGATAGTCTTAAGTTAAGGAGGTCTTAAGTGCTTCAGCGATACAAAAACATTTTCCTTTACCTAACGAGTAAAATTCACGCGAGGTTGACTCCTCACTGATTGACTATAGTATTTTGTTTTACTACGACCAAAAAAATAAAGAGATAACAAATACACAAGAACGTATTTTTTAACTCTCGAATCGCAGTATTTGACTAATATTGTTGGCGAGTGGCTGGTGACGCCATTTATCAGCCTTTGCATTACGCTCATAGCTGACGTTCTAGTGTGAAAAATGTGCGCAAGCGATTTTGCCTTATGGGTTCTCAAGCACTTGAGTCCGCGATACTACGTACTCGCTTTCTCATAATCACAAAAGAGTTGAGCACAGTAAGGTAGTAGTTGGTTACGCCACAAAAGTTTCAGTCAGTACGCTAGCTCCAAAGCGACATTAACATGATAATATCGGTCATCACCACTAGAGCACGTGTCACGTGACCGTCAAATACTGCCGTCCTAACGAAGTATGCAGTAAGAAGCAAAGGAAACCTTTGTCTTACTGCATTCTTCGTTAGGACGGCAGAATAGGTCATACGTACGAACGTCATTTTAATACTTGTAGCGAGAGTTAGAAAGAGACAGGTGGGGGTCAAAAAAGTTGTCTTCACTTTTTTATTGGTAGTGTGTTTTCCAGTTTTACCTAATTTCTTGGTCGTCATGATGCTAAGTCATATAATATATAATATATCAAATTCTATTCATAAATCGTTTCGTTTCCATGATTTTTTTAACTCTCGCTTTGATGGAAGGCAAAGGGATCTAGCCCATACAGCCGTGTCTTCAGTTTTCTATCTTCTTTCTTGGTGTTCGTGTGTAGGTGTCACACATTTTAATGCATCTAGAGAGTGATTCGCGAGAAATAAATGGCAACAGACCTCATAATGGCGACTGATGAGGTGGAAATCCTACTATATAATCCTCAACGTCTTACACACCACAAAACCCCTATTTCAATGATTCCTCTTAACGCTCGTCAGCATGGATGCTTGTGCATCAAAATAACACTACTTGCACTGCATAAAATCCACTCGGAACAACTTTGAATCATCGAAACAAAACTCGTCCTCTCGTTTTCATAGTTTCCCACCAACACTCGCGTTTCAATGGAATAGATAGGCCATTTGTCTACTATCTTTTCTGTATGAGCCACGCAGGCTGGCAACATGTCGCCTACATAAAATTAGGGGCATCTAAGTGTCACCCCCTGGGGAACGACTGCTTCGACAGCACCCGGGACCACCAGCTTAACGTGCCGACGAAGCACGGAAAATAGAGGTGAAAAATGTGCGGTCACCCATTCGAGTACCGACCGTGCACTTGGTAGCTAAGCTTTGGTGATCGTTAGGCAAATTTATGAAAACGATATTCAACTGTTAGGCAATTACCTCGCATAATTGAAGCGGCGTCTTGTACTTGTCACACAGAGCCCGCGCTTTCTCTAGACTGGAGTGAGGCAGAACCGCGATCATTTGCTGCCAGAGCCTTATGACGCCGTTCCCTAAAAGACAAAAACCATGGCAGAGTGACCAAATAACGCTTTGCTATATTTTAATAAACATCATAATGGTCAGATTCAAGCTAGTCCCTCTATGGTTGAGGGTTCTAGGCAAGAAATTTATAAAGCTGGAAGCCACACTACCAATAAAAAAGTGACGACAAAAAAATTGTCCTTGAAACTTCTTATTTCCTATTTGTCTCTTTCTAACCACTAGATCAAACGTATTAGGCGGTCACGTGGCCGTCTAATACGTAATACGTACGTACGTCACCACATAACTTGTACGGAGAGTTAGAAAGAGACAGGTAGGCAATGTGAAAAAATGCACCAATGTGTGAGTAATGTGCATTTGTGCGTAAAAAATAGTAATGCAGTCTGACAGTTGCTGTCTTTTATACGTGACTGACAGGCCTACCTAGGCTGCCGGCGTGTGCGTGAAATGGCCTCGTCTATCTATCTCGTTCTAATATATGTGTTAGTATGCTCTTTTTACTGAGTGACATAGACAATATTTTAAAAAAAATCATAGACGGGCAAAGTCACGGGCGGAGCACTAGGTTTACAAAAAAATAACAAAACGAGGGTCGAATATGTATTAAATCAACATTATGTAAAGAATAAATAAACCCTAACATACCATTGATATCAAGCTCCATCGAGTCTTTCTTATCGCCTCTCATATAGAATTCTTCTTGTTCGTCAATTGATCTTTTAGCTAATCTGAAAAATATAGAAATTTTAATTAATTGCTTTATATTTTATAATTGTTTTTTCATGCATTTGTCCTTCATACTTTGTCAGGAGTGTTTGGCGCGCTGTCATGGCGGCAAGAACTTTTCCGATTCTATTATTCAAAATTCTTTCGGAGGCAATTAGTGCTGCGAAAGTGGTGATATTTTGATTCACCGGCATCCGTGTTGAGGATCAGGTAAGAGGAATAATTAAAATAAAGGTTTTGTGGTGTGCATGACATTGAGAATTTTATACTTAGTGGGATTTCCACTTCATCAGTCGTCATCATAAGGTGTGTTGCCTATAAGGTCTGTTGTGCATAACAAATTATTTTTTTGATAACCAAATATTTGAAAGCATTTAATATTGTAAAATATAAATTGTTAAATGTAATTTAAGTTTTTAAAAAAAAAATTTAAGTGTAGTCCTTGGTAGTTACGACACTTGGTTTTCCGGGGTGGTGTCACAGGAAGCAGCGCCGCCCTGTCAAAGCTAGCAACTGGTGTGGTGCCAACACGTCACATCCGGAATTCCGGACCAATTGAGCTTTTCCCTCAACGCGGACCAATCTCAATTATTGAAGTGGAACTTAATATAAAAAACATACTTGTACGGCGCCTCCGCTATGGCCTTGGTATATTGCATGATCATCAGCGCCAGGTCATTGGCAGTCTCAGCCATCACGCCGTCGCACCCCGTGCTCACTATCAAGTCTGCACACCACAATACATCAACTACAGATATTGTATCTTCTATGTCGCACAATCAAGAAATGGGATTCACTGCCAGCACGCGTGTTCCTTCCTTCCTACTGTGACGTTACCTTATTATAAACACACGAATAGCGGGTGTCGGAATTTAAACGAACAAAATTATGAGACTTTTTATTACAATACTTGTAACTACATCAACAAAACACCTCTTTACACTTATTTTCGACCCGACGACCTCAAACAGACTAACTGCCTTTCGCTTAAACGAAACGTTTTAAATGTCCTCACTCCCTAACGCTACAGCTGGATTGGCGCCATATTGTCTTAGGCCCTGTTCGCACAGCGATAATTCACCGCGCGTTTTTTTCTCGCAAAATTCTCTGACGCATAGGATCTTATAGGACTATCCGCACATGCGGTAACAAAAATCGCGCGAAAAAATCTGTGGTTTGATGCAAATTGAACGCGATATTATTTCCGCGCGAATATTTTATCGCTGTGCGGACAGGGCCTTAAAATTTGGCGCGAATTTAAGAAGATACTTAAAATAACATTCCTTTTTACTTTAAACATAACTAAGAACTACTAAAATATGTATCAATAAACATTTTAGTAATATTTGTAATTTATAAAAAGAATATAATATTAAATAATGATAAAAGTAGTAATGAGGAGTTATTCATAGTAGCCATTAAAATTATGCTGACAAACATTTAGGCGCGAACTGAACAAAAGTAATCAACATTACCATTTAGCTAATTTTTAAAGGAAAATGAAGTTTTACATAGTTAGGTTATTACAATATAATTTATAAAGATTATTAATGGATATTATAGGCCTGTATCAATTGGAAAAGTGGTTTACGACACTACAATCCTGGGTCATTCAAAAGAGGCGTGAAGAAGCACCTTGCAGGTCGATAAGGCGAGGGTGGCTAGCGTGACTATTACACAATTTCCTGAAGTAGCTTACTTCGCATTTAATTTTGGACTCTACTTCTGCTTGACGTCAGGTGGGATAGAGTTATTTGCTAAACCTTTACAAGGTCCGTTTGGCTATGAATGTTGTAGGCTAGCGTGTAGATACGTTGTGTTAGCACACACGCAGGCGCGGGTTTATCCGTTCAGCACACGTCACTACTACACCCTGAGCCAAACTGACTTTGTAACATAGTCAAGCACTCCTTAGATTCATTTAAATATTAGCTAAAATAAAGCTCCAAGAGAGAAGAAACATATTTATTTACTCAAGACATGGTTGTATGGACTAGATTATTTTGCCTCGACTGAGGAAAAATTTAAAAACAACAACGAGGGAGTGTTTGGCGGGAAATCATGGCGTCTGGATGTCGATCTTTATTTCGATAATTCAAAATTGCTTCAGAGTGGATTTTGTGCAGTGAAAGTGGTGTCGTTTTGTTGCATAAGCATCCGTGTTGACGAACGGTTACGAGGAATCATTGAAATAAAGGTTTTGTGTATGTGGCGTTGAGAATTTTATAGTGGTTGGATATTCCACTATACAATTCTCATCAGTCACCATCATGAGGTCCGTACCATGCATTTCTCGCCAAACATCCCTAGATGCATTAAAAAAGTGAGGCACCCAAATTTTAATGCAAAAATCAAGAAAGAAGATGAAACTGAAGACTTGGCTGTATGGGCTAGATCCCTTTGCCGTCCCGTAACAGGGAAAATTTAACCAAAAAAAAAACAACAGGAGTGTTTGGCGGGTAATCATGGCGTCTGGATGTCGATCTTTATTTCGATAATTCAAAATTGCTTCGGAGTGGATTTTGTGCAGTGAAAGTGGTGTTGTTTTGTTGCATAAGCATCCGTGTTGACGAACAGTTATGAGGAATCATTGAAATAAAGGTTTTGTGTATGTGGTGTTGAGAATTGTATAGTGGTTGGAAATCCCACTATACAATTCTCATCAGTCACCATCATGAGGTCTGTACCACGCATTTCTCGCCAAGCACTCCCTAGATGCATTAAAAAGTGTGGCACCCACATTTTAATGCAAAAATCAAGAAAGAAGATGAAACTAAAGACTTGGCTGTATGGGCTAGATCCCTTTGCCGTCCCATAACAGGGAAAACTTAACCAAAAAAAAAAAAAAACAACAACGAGCATAGACAGCATTTGGCGCGCTTTCATTTGTAAGTCAGATTTGTATTTCAATTCTAATTAAAAAATAATTTCCGAGTAGATTTTGAGCAGTGAAATTAAATAATTATATTTTTATTTCACGCCGTCTTGGTGGAGTGGTCAGGGTAGCTGCCTACACATCCAGCGGTCCGTGTTCGAGTCCTGATAGCGGCAAACGGTTGTGTGACGCACACGAATATTTGTTGACGAGTCATGGTTGTTTATACATTTATTTATAAAAATATCCAATAATTATTATGTATATAAAAATTGTCCGTTATCTAGTATCCATAACACAAGTTCTTAAAGATACTTAATTTGGGCTAGATAATTGGTGTGAGCGTAGAAACATATTATTATTATATTAATGAACAAGCATCCATGTTAGTTAGCTATCAATAATAAGAAATCATTCAAATAAAGGACACTGACCTGACAGCGCCATTTGCAACTCGATCTCAGTAATTTTTTTGCGGTTACTGTTATTTGTTTTCCGATTAGATCTGAAAGGAAGGGAAATGTTAGTGATTTAAATTCATTAATATTTCATTTGAATTATGACTTAGGTAAAAAATGTAAGAATGATAAATTATGACATTCAAACATTAAAATGTTGAATTTGTTTCTAGTAGGAGCATGATGATTTCAATCTTCTTTCCATACACCGTGATTTTTCATTGGATTTGGTGCCAAAGACTTTTGTATAAGCAAACACTAGCCTTCCGTTCACGTGGAGTTTTTTTTAAAATCACATATAGTCACTCGGGAACAATGAAGCATTCTAATGGTGATAGATTTTTTAAATTGGTCTAATCGTTTTGAAGATTTTTATAATATTAGTATAGAAATATAGATATAGATAGATATAGATTAGTAGGAATGTTGCATAAAGTAAAAACAAAAATGTTCTATATTACTTTTTTTTTGACATAAGTTACATTTTAAATAAACACTGGCACCAAAACTAATGAGGGTGTTTGAGAAACCAGAGGGCGCCACTTATACAAGAAGTAGCAAGCGGTATGTGTGTCAAATCACATATGAAATTCCTGCTCCACAAACGTCATAAAATTGACAAATGAGGAATAATCTGGAATAGTGGATTGAAACTTGAGAGTAACGACAGGTGACTGGACCTGACGCCATGTTGCTGCTACCTGGCGAGTACTATGTATTTAAGAAAACTCTTTTTATAAAATCGCAGTGTAAAATAGTAATCCAACAAAAAGGTCTCACTTGAAATAGTCGTTCGCGCCGAAGATGATCAGCGTGAGTGGGCAGGCGGCGAGGTCCCGGACCTGGGTCACGTGGTCGGCCAGCTTCAGATCGCGCACTAGTTCCGCCACCGCGCTCGCTTCGCTCACGTACAGCGCGTGCTCACAACGCTCCTTTGTCAATAGCCCTAACTGGGAAGTGGTCATTGACAGTATACTGTGCAATAGCGTCAATCTGAGTGTACTGTGTTAAGCGCAGCCCCTTAACATTTTAATACTTCTAAATCAGATCAATTTTGGAAAATGTAAAACGGTATTTCAAATAAAAAAATCGGTAGTGGTCTCCCCTTGACTTTCTCGTATACCGGAAACGACTCAAAGGTTGATAGAAACCTTATATCTTAATTTCATACATGCATGTTAAGCTTTGGTTACCCATCCGAGAACCGACCGCGCACTTGGTTGCTTAACTTTCGTGATCGACGGCTCAAATTTTGATAGAAACCTTATATTTTGATGTCATAGACGTATTTTAAATTTGGTTACAATAAGTTAAATGATAAGTTAAAAATAGCATGCTCAGCTATCGTGCTAACGCACAGTCACACACACAGACATAATTCCAAAAAAAAAAATTTTGGACTCAGTAAGGTCCAAAACGTGTAAATCCGTCAAAATCTCGAGGTCGAATTTTTTGACGATTACAAGACTTCCTCTATCGTACGTATACGAGAAAGTAAAAATGTAAAGTATTATATTTTAAACGATCCGGCACACCACTAATTATGACAATACCTGTCCATTGTCGGCTGTAAGCGTGGGCTGCAACGTGCGCGTCCACATAATGAGGCTGGGGTCACACACGCTGGCCTGCACGGACACCTTGCAACCAGCAGCGGCCGCCTCACGGGGCACGTCCGCCATGTACCACGCCTCAGACAACGCAGGGTGGATCTCTAAAGTCATATACTGCAACAGAGATTGCTTTATACACATGAGGGCATGGTAATCTTGCGAAGCCTGGGTGCTTGAGCAACCAATGAATTCCCTACCGACACGGACGCCCTAGGGACGCTAGGCGGTCGAGAGACTCCCCACGGGGGAGATGCTCGGTCGCCCAGTAATCTCCTAGGAACGTTCGACCTTCAGGCTTGAGGACCCCCCAAGGTCTTCGCCTTCTTAAAAACCCGGTGACGAAGAAAATGTCATCAGAGACAATCTGCAATAGAATTCAAAAAAAAAAAACAATGAATTCCATCTAAGAGATGTTTCACATCAGAGTGTGCACAGTCATGGACACCTGGTTGTTCTCTTTTAGATGGATACCTTCTAACCACTCATAGAAGCGTGCACAGCCCCATTCACCATGTTCCCATGTTTCACTCAATTCTCAATATCACTGTCACACTTTCTATCTTTCGTAAACATTCATTATTTACGTTGAATAATATGACACATACTCAAATATTTCAATATAAATAAAGATAAATAGTAATTAAAAAATTAAGTAATCAAGTTCACCTTCATACACTCCCCAGGCTTGTAAACCTTTAATTGTTCTATAGCCTCCCGTCTCTCTCGTCTGGCCTCCTGCTCATCTAGCTTCCTCTGTTTCTTAGCCTCTTGTTCTTCTTCTGCAGCCGTTTTCTTTTTAGACTTCTTTGCAGCCTGTTGGTCTTCTTCTGCAACCTTCTTCATTTTAGACTTCTCTTTTGCGTGTTGTTCTTCTTCTACAGCCTTCTTCATTTTAGACTTCTCTATTCTCTGTTGTTTTTCTTCTGCAGCTTTTTTCATTTTAGACTTCTCTATAGCATGTTGTTCTTCTACTGCAGCCTTTTTCATTTTAGACTTCTTTATAGCCTGTTGTTCTTCTTCTGCAGTCTTCTTCTCTTTAGACTTCTCTTCAATGTTACCTAATAAGTTTAAAAAATCACTATTTTAATCACACCACATAATATAATCTTGAAAATGAAAATGAAAATGAAAAAGCTCTTTATTTAAATGGACTTTGTTAAGTACTTTTAAATCGTCAAAAGCCCTACCACCATTTCGGGATGAATAATTATTATTATGCTGAGATGGAGAAGAAATGGCGAAAGAAACTCCACAGCTTACAATTTCTTAATGATTTCAAAACATCAATACAAGTCAATAAATAATTATCAATATAATTTAAGTTACATTTTAATATGCGTTTATTTTGGGTAGTTATTACACCCACGCATTTGGATTATTTATCTTGTGAAAGCTTTTCTATATAATTTAATTAATCATATTATTGAACTAAGTAATTTAAATTTTGATACCCACCACCATTTTATGTTATTGTTAGATAGGTACTTACAGATATTCCTTTCAATTTATGTGGTAAGCATACATTTAAGATCCTCCGATTAACAATGTTATAAGAATACAATGGTATACAAAAAAAAATCCAATAATGCATTAGTTATTTACACAATATAGTTATTTAGACAAAATTTTTATTCCTATCATTGCATATGTCATACAATTGTCCATCTAAAGATAACAACTAACTATAAGACCTACATTTACATCAATCAAGAAAACATGAGATGACCAGGCCCCGTTGGCGTTAAATTGAGTTCAGGAGCAATAAATTAAGTGGCATGTTTTTTTTTATTAATCGTTGTTTTGTGAACACGTTTTTACTATACATTATTATAAAGTATGAACATTTATTGTCATATAAGGCGCACTTTTATGGCGTCGACCACTAGACCACTGAGGCGGAACTAAGTTATTTACGATTGCTCCAAGTAACCTCACACCAAGCCATCACTCCAAAATAAGCCAAAAGCTCCCAGGACCACCACCTTAACGTGCCTTCTGAAGCATGGAGCCATGCATCCGAGTACCAACCTCTTTTTTATATGAAATTTTTTATATATTTTCATATAAAAAAGAGGCAAAACATTTATGTTCCGTTGTCATTATGGTACCTTAAGTTTACCGCATTCATAGGAAAAATAGGTGATGCGGTCTCATTCACATTGCCGAGTTGAATATAAAATTTTCCTTAATTTATGGCATCGCGATACATTTACGTTACGCATTTTGCCAAAGTGGAGTGAAAAAGTAATTAAAAATTCGTTAGTCTCGCTAAAACTCGAGAACGGCTGGACCGATTTAGCTGATTATGGTTTTGAAATGTTTGTCGTAGTACAGGGAAGGTTTAAAAGGTGAGAAAATATAGAGAAATTGCGAGGAAGATAGTAAAAACAACATTTTCATTCACCCATACAAAACTGTTCTGCCTACTTTCCTGTCAAACATTTGACGTTCCGCCATTTTAGCGAAGGGAGAGTTTTAATGTCATTAGGATAGGTGCAAAGACGTTTAGTACTCCGTGAAAAGGTGATATGAAGTACACCCGCGGGTCATCTAGTATGGTATAAATAGAATTTGCAACTCACCAGTAATTTTCCTTTTCATAACCTTTTTCTTCACACCAGATGTTGTGTCACTGGTAGACGTTGCAACCGTATTTCCTGAGCAACTTGGGCTGTTACTGGAGACTAGAAGAAACGTACAGGATTGATACATAGAAGTCTTATCGGACTTGAGCTGAAATGTACTCAATTATATATTGAGTACAAATTTACTTACATTTATCACTATCTTCCATCTCAGAATCATCGGTTTGAGTCAAGTCAATCGTAACATCTCCATTTTCAGCCATTTTAAAGTTTAATCAATAAGTTTGCTAAGTGTAAATATAAGTTTCCTCAACTCGGTAATATTTTTATTGATATAGGTTCCTGAATGTTAATCTATCTATACTATATAGTCTAGAACTAAGTCATCATTAAAACTTCCAATGTACTCTGTGAAATTTCCTATTGCACTTTCCTTTTAAACAAAATGAACTATACTTTTTAATGTAATTGGAAAAACAAACAGCGAAAAGACCGCGACAAAATGCAAAAGGCAGAAAACAACAACAAACAAACAAAAAAATTAAATGTCATTGTCATTGTCAAAATTAAAAAAATTGTACGAAATTGGGGTTTTGCTTATACAGCCAATAAATTGAACAAGTGCAATAATTATAATATTTATTACGAGAAGGAATGTTACTAGAAGAAGCAGACTGATGGATGTGGGTGGAGGCATGAAGGGGAAAGGAAAGACCATAGAAGACATGAATGATTGTGAGAAATGATATAAGTATAATCTAAGTACTGTGGCCAAACTCGATACTCTGGGAAGTAACGTAACTTATGAATAATGATAGATTATACGGGAAACTAATGGAAATTGTTAA
This sequence comes from Elophila nymphaeata, assembly GCA_955850985.1. Lineage (NCBI taxonomy): Eukaryota > Metazoa > Arthropoda > Insecta > Lepidoptera > Crambidae > Elophila > Elophila nymphaeata. Next base: position 18,592,051 of record OY039088.1, on the reverse strand, counting down.
ATTTTTATAAAATATTTCTTGTTTCACCTGGGTTGAAGCGAAATCAAAGCGATAATCATTATTTTATCAATCAATATAAGAGGATGCAGTTTTTGTTTTCATCAAAATAAGGTCGCGACTCCTTTGAGCATTATTCGTACTAAAAAAATTCACCTGTATACGTATGTATGTATGTAGTACATACATCGGTTTCCAAACTTGCGATGCATACCTACTCTAAATGACTCCGACCAAACAAATGTAGGGGAGACCGGGGCAGAACGGGATACGTAAGAGAAAATTCATCATACTAAGAAAAATAAACAGTTTAATAGAATATCTTCTGCACATACTTCAACGTTCATAAATCAACTTTATATAATCAACAAGTACTACGATTTACATCACATATTTTTTTTGGTATTTAGGAATATTAGAAAACAAGTCAAAAATCCTGTTTTGCCCTTTAAATTTTTATATTTTATAAGCCGAATAAAGATTTCTTTTCTTTCTTTCTTTTGTTTTACAAGTAATATAAATATGTATAAACAGGATCGTATCCCGTTATGCCCCTACCATTTTGCCCCCACTGATATAATTTTTAAAGTAAGCAATCATTCTGCGAAGGATATAAAACGTACCTATTATCAAAATTTGATGTTACTGCTATGGTCTATAGTTAAAAATATTACAATAACTTGCTTACTCACCTTGTAGCACATCAATATTTGACTCAAAACTTCGTAAGAAACCAAAAAAAAACTGTTTTTTAATTAACAACAAGTAGCGAAAGATTTCTTTCTTACTGACCGGCGCCGGCGGTACACGAATGAAGTTTAAGCGAATGACTTTGTTACCTGCTCAATAACACGTGTCAATCACACACACTAGTTCCTTTGTCGTTCTGCCCCGAACCTTGCTTTGCCCCGGTCTCCCCTACAGTACAAGATCTATAACGTTTTAACATTTTGAAAATCCTTTGTAAGTAGGTACTACCTACTTACAAAGGATTTTGAAGGAATTATGAAACCTTTGAAATTGTATTATCTACATGTTCATCAAATATCAATTTAGAATCATGATTGATATAGATACACCCAAGATCACGCACACATGAATTGCATAGCAGAGAAATAAGCTTCTTGAGAGAAATCCTATTATAGAGTGAGACAAGTTTAAATCATAATAAAACAAAGAAATATATTCTTAATATCAATGAAACGGGCTTTATTTGAGAGAACATTTTATGAAATTAATGTTTATATGACTTCGGCCATGTGGCGGCCACGGCTGACGCGTACAAGGCGCAATCTGGAAAACCAATTTTCACAAACTTCGCAGCATTTGCGGCCGTATTTCGCCAATTAGTGGCAGAAAAAAAATCTATCAAATAAAGCTAGTTTTATTGATATTAAAACTATATTTCTTTGTTTTATTATGATTTATACTTGTGTAACTCTATAAAAAAACATCCGTTAGATCCTCTTGAGAAGGAGACGGGGAGAATGAGAGTCAGTGGGTAAAAAGGGTCACTTCAATATGTCCGAAACAAAGTGCGATTCTAAATATATCTGTATTGCATGGGATTGCCCTTTTCACACCACCACACACCCCGGAACGCTAAAAACACTGATGCCTTCAGGAGCGACACACGAGTGATTTGGTTAATTTCAGTGTAAAAATTTACGACACGAAACTTTAAGCTGCATCATAAGTATAAATATTTATGGTTTTCGTTGTTTTTTATTGTCATCAGTGGCGGAGCAAGCGCTAAATTTGACGTGGGCAAGGTACTCGGCGCGAGGCCCTAAGACCTAAATTTGATGTAGGCGCGAGGCCCTAAGACCTAAATTTGATGTAGGCGCGAGGCCCTAAGACCTAAATTTGATGTAGGCGCGAGGCCCCTTTCGGCATCACGAGATCGTAGACGATCGCCCATGTCGCCTACGCCTGCTTTGATTGTCATGGTATAGCATATTGAGTAAACTTAGAGGACATTACTTCATTTAATTGTTTTTTTGTGTTTTTTGGATTATAATTTAGATTTTATATAAAAATGATCATTGGGGTAATCCGAGTCAATAGACCCCCTTTGCTCTGATTAGATACACCTAAGTATAGATAAAATATTTTTTCTTTTTACAATCGAAAAATAGCAACGTCCGAAGCAAATGCGATTGAGTTACAGACAGCGGCTGAAAGTATTAGACAAGGCATGTCAAGAGGTAAACCGCTGCGCTAGCCAGTAGCCACCCTTGCCTTGCCGAACTGCAAGGTGATTCTTCACGCCACTTTTGAATGACCCAGGATTGTAGCAAGGAAATGAAATGAAATGAAATGAAAAAGCTCTTTATTTAAATGGACTTTGCTAAGTAGGTATTTTTAAAAGCCCTACCACCATTTCGACGAAATAATTATTTTACTTAAATAATTATTAGCTTACTTATGTCTCCCTCTCCACTACTCGCCGAGAAAGTTGGCTGTTGATTCGAAATTGCCGTAACTCAATACGAGTTACATTATTCAGTTCTTCCGTTTTGTAACAATATGAAAATACAGATAGCGAAGAAGACCTATTTTTTTCCTCAAAAACAATGGCGTACAATATAAGTAGATACCTACTAAGTAGATACCTAGTTATTCTATACTTTTTCACGGACTCTTTATGTGGTATAATATCTAGTGGCTGCACAGTTTTACCACAGCGTAAGAACATACAGTGGTACGACGCCTTTGAAGTTGAGGAAAATTTCGCTTTTGTTTAAACAACGTATAGTAGACCAGCGTCTACCGAACGAGTGTATGGCAGTTCGGTGTTGCTAACGCTCCCCTCTCGTTCCCGTTTCCCTTGCGATTGCCCAGTCTAGACGTGTTCGTTGGCTTACTGTGACTGTAAGAATTTATATAGACTGTGGTTTTACCTTTGCCCTTGGTTTGTCCACCCTCCCGATTTGCTCCAAGCCGTGCAGCGGCCCGCGTGAGATATGAGAGGTGCGTGCATAGACTATCCAACAGAAGGGTAATTTAATTATCGAGCCGCATTTTCGCTGAAAGAATGAACGAGTAAACTTTGTTGCACAAGATTGAAAAACCATTTCTTTTTCCAAACCAACCTACGGCTGGATTGGCAAGGAAGTAGTGCTTGAAGTTTAGGCAATACGTACAGTCGAGTTCTAAAGACATGTTGTACACTTTTAATAATTCGTCATCTTAAACGTTCTTGTTACCATTTTACATGTCCTAAGAGCAACTGCTAACCAGGTTGGCTCCCTCCTTAATCCTAACCGTCAATTAATTACAGAAACTTTTTTAGATTTTAGAAATAGTAGAATAGAAAGCATTTTGAAAGTTAAGTCGATTTCAATATAACTGTTGATAAAAATATTATTAGGCTGGTGGTAAATAAAGCAATGCAGTCATCGGAATCTAAGGATCTGTGGGTGTATACAGAAGCATATAAAGTGGCTCTTACATACCTATTTCATTTCGTGCAACAAAAAAGTACAAACACGTATGTATGTATATCTACTACTTATAAATACTTACTAATATATTCCTACTATATTGACAATTACGTTTTACCATTAAAAACTTGTTCCAATAACTCGTCGGTAAATGTTTACTCAAAGATTGTGTGTTTGTTCAGTTTTTACATTCATTACGCCTCTTATAACGAAGGAAAAGTTAAACAGCGATGGAGAAAAGCAAACACGCCGACATTTTTTACGTCACATCTGTGTGCCGGTAATATTTGCTCTATGTCTGATGGCTCCCTCATTTGCCCTCCTCCAGTCTGCCTTTGTTAGCTGGGGTGATCGGCCGCGCCGAACGTGTACACGCGCCGTTTAAATAAAACTTGAATTACTCCCGCGAATGGTAAAAAAAATCCTAATTTAAATAATTGGTCGTCTATTTCCAAATTCTGTATTACCGTTTATCGTTGCTACTTCGAAAAAAGAATTTCGCACCAAAAAAGTACGAATTTGAGCAAACCTCTTTGTATTTTTATTTTTTAAAACCGGAAACTGTGTTTGGTATTCGACATTTTTGCCAACAGTGCTGAGTTTTTAATTGGCGTTTGTGTGTTGTGATCGCAAAAATGGATTGGCGCGAAAAACTTTTTGGTAAACTGCTAGTGAGGTGCGATTCGCCGGGGACTCAGAAGGGGCAGTTCGAGAATGTGCCGACCATCGCGGCTTTATCCGACTGTGTGGAAGAGGGAGATGGGGGGGTTTGTGGTATTTACTTTTCCTTCGCGAACATAAGTGATGAGAGTGACGATTTTGGAGTGAGGTTGGAGGAAGTGTTCAAGAGTGTGCACCCCAGGTTGAAGGTGGTGCAAGTGGTGCTGTGGGCACATGTGGGCACTCCCGAGGGCCCAGTGGAGCGGGAGGCGGGCTTCCGCCGCAGCTTAACCGGGAAGCCGTGGTTTGCGGTACCCTTCCATGACGTAGACACAAAGGTGAGATGTAGCTTTAACTGGCGGTATCAACTTCGAAGATTGGGCCTGTTAACCGTAAGGTTGCGTCAGGCCATGGGAAGGTGGTGGGTTTGTCGCTATCAACTGTATTACAATTAATGCACTCTCCCGTCATTCGACCAGTATAACCGTAAAATTGAGAACATGGGAAATTAAATTTATTATAAAATATTGACTAAAGCTCGTCAGGGCTTAAAACTCATCCTGTTACTTTTATTTGCTGATTGAAAGACAGAGTTAACATCAGTTTTAAACTACAACTAACTTCTTCTTATTAATTAATGGCGCTTGCGAAAAGATTACGCATTTCGCCAATGTCAGGGGAAAATGTACTTACTTATAGTAAGGGACAGTTGTACGGTAGATTGAGTTAAAATTGGAGTCTTTCAACACGTGTTTTTACAACAAGAACTCGGGAGAAACTCTACAACTAACTTTAGTCCACGATTTATAGTAAGGAGGAAAGGGTGACAACCCTACTGTCATATTTACAAAGCAGATATTTTTGTGACTCGTCAGAATACTAGACGGTACCTAAATACCAATTTAAACATTATAAATAGTTCCTTCAACAAACCCTACAGAGAAGCTCTTGGCTATCACCTCACCTGATAGTAGGTATATACCTAAGTGACGATACTGCCAAAGATGTAATCGAGATTCACCTGGAACCATCACAACCACAGAGGAACGGCTATCCAATAATGAATGTTAACATGTTAACATAACTTTATTATTATGGGATCCCTTAACGTTGGCATAATGTATTTATTCCTAAAATAGTTTGGCATAACGAATTTGGCTAATTTTTTGGCATAATAATACTTTGGCATAATTGATTTTGAGCAGCATGTGTATTGTGGCATAATTGTAATTAAGATTAATATATCAGTGCATATTTTTTAACTTGTAAAAAATTAAATTGTAATTTTTATTGTGACTAATATATATTAGTCACAGGTATTAGTGCATAGTGTATAGTCGCGTAATAGTATTTTGTCGAGTCTAGTGTTTTATGCACCTACATGGCTGAGTGATGGATAGGTTAGGGTTATTTTTTTAAGACCAGGCGGAGTGCTCTGTTTTTAGAGAGTCTAATGAAATCTGGGATCGAAGTGCCCTCTAGGAGGCTCATCGACAGGTGCAAGGTTATCTATTATTTGTATCAGCATCATAATTTATATCAGCCTGTATTTGTAAAAAAGCTAATAAGTTTCCTATGTAAGTACTCATAATACTTATATGATTACTTTAATTATAATTGTAAGTATGACAAGTTTCATCTGGCACATTGACTCAGCAGTTTGAAAGAAAAATGATATAGAAACAGTAAAAAAATTATATCAAATTCTCGTAACAGACTTCAAAAAAAATTCTAAAATGCGCAAAGCTTTATATTGTGTAGAGCTGTCTGCATGCCCAATGACCTCTTATCGGAGCCATCTGCCGCCCACGAATTTCAGACTCCGCCATATTGATCAACATTGCAAGCATGCATCAACTTAGAGTGCGTTCCAAAACCAGGTGAAGCCAAGTAGACAGCGTAAGAAAGCTTTCTAATTGTTGTAAATTAACTATAGTTTAACAAAACTAACCAATGATGAAAGCGCTTCTTAATAACGACCAATAGTGAGCTACCATTTACTCTACCCCGAGTAAATTGAGATCGTTTTGGAACGCACCCTTAAACAATGCGCCATGCAAATAACGCTTCTATTACCACGGCTTTAGATCTATCATAAGTGTGACTATTGACGTCTATTGTACAGTCAACAACACACCAGGTTACCACAAACTGTTAATACTTCTCAATCGATTTTGCACTAATGCACACGTTTAAGGTCTCGAAAAAGCGTCGGTGGCGTAGTGCGTAAGAGCGTCGTCTCCCACCCGGGAGGCACTGGTTCGATCCCCGCCACGTACCAATGTGTTTTCAAATTTTAAAATCATATGTACGTTTAATCGACGCTTTTACGGTGAAGGAAAACATCGTGAGGAAACCTGCACACACCTATGAAGAAATTCTTCGGTTGTGTGTGAAGTCGACCGCACTTGGCCCGCGTGGTTGACTAAGGCCTAATCGCCCCTAATGTAGGGTAGGCTCGAGCCCCTCGGTGGGGACATTATATGAGCTGTTGATGATGATGACACGTTTAAGGTAGAAAATCAGTTGGAGTGAAAGTTTTGGGTAGTCTGGATCTGCTGATGTCTGTACAAGCTTCGTGTTGGTGATAAGGGCTATTTATTTTAAATTCTACGTGGACGATCTGGATAATATCTGTTATCGCGGCAAAAAGTCTATGTCCCTACCAGGGTATTAAATTATGCTCATACCAAAATTTATCTAAGCGTGAGACGATAACAAAAGGATTGATTTCACCTTCATTGCCAGCACATGTGTTCCCTTCTTAAAATCCTGGGTCATTCAAAAGAGGCGTGAAGAAGAACCTTGCATGTCGCAAGGTGAGAAAGGCTGGTGGTTACATTATCTTTGCTTGCAAAACTTGACGAGTTTTTGGACGGTTCTTCCCAGACTAGACTCATGAACCGCTGGTATCAAAGTTGACTTCCTTAAGTGTACAACTTGTGGGTCCGATACGTAGTTTCGAATGAAGTTGTAGCGACAGGTCGTTGTGGCGAAAAACTTTTGGCGTAGTACGCTGGAGCGAAAGGTCTTTGAAGCGAATTTCACCAGGGCGAAAAATTTTTGTATTACATAATATGCTATTTTATACCCAAAAAGGTGAAATACAAGACAGAATGTAAAAGTTTCGCCACAACGTTTGTCGCTGTAGTGTCATTCGCCCTGGTGAAATTCGCTTCATCAAAGACCTTTCGCTCCAGAGCGTGTGGTACGCTCTGGAGCTTTTTCAAAAGTTTTTCGCCACAACAACCTGTCGCTACAACGTCATTCGAAACTACGTACCAGACCCACAAATGAGGTCCCGTAATGGTATGGCTTTTCCTAATACGACATACATAGTAACATTCCTTTTTGTACCACAATAAAGATGTTTTTTAAATCATCAAAATCGGTCCATCCGTTGCAAAGTTATAAAGCAATTTGCGTCAACTGATTTTATTTAATCCGCTGCGCTCTACGGCATGGCTGTGACGTCACCCGGCACTATCCGCCCGCTCCGAGTCGCCGCACACTAGGAACTTTGACTCATTTTCATCTCATTTAACTATAACTTCCGTGTTAATAAAGATATTTACATGATTTTTTTTACTTGATAATCTTGAATAAATATGCTTTTAAATAATGTATATTCCGTGAGTAATAGTTTATTTCTAATAGTTAGAAATAATAGAGGAATAAGTAGGTAGGTATGTACTTAAAATAATATTTTTTCTCACCTTGACATCATAAAACTTTACTCATCATCATCTCATAAAGTTATAACTTCCGTGTTAATAAAGATATTTACATGATTTTATTCCTGGTAATCTTAAATACATTTATTTAATTTTATTTTAAATATGTAGTTATAAAAATCGAGGAATACTTAGATTTTTTTTTATCATTTCAGCCGAGAGACACCCACTGTTGGACATAGGCCTGGCATACAACATATATTTATCCGTCAAATTATATTGTTAATTCCTAATAAATAAAACTATAACCAAAATTCAGCAAACGTCGGCAAAATCTCTAACAGAAAATTTGAGGAAAGAAAATAGTAGGTACCTATACATTATGATTGCAAATTATTATGTATATTTGGATAAGTTATATTTGACTAAATCACGGTAATGATAGAAGATAAACATTGTAAACTAAACTTAACTGAGTAAAAAAATCCATTTTTGTTCAGCAAAGTACCTACACATTCCAAGATTTTGAAAATTGTATGTATAGTTTTGATAATATAAAATCATACATCATACAATCGCCATCATATAATCGAAATTACACTTAATTATTTTAGTAAGCTACTATCTATATGTAGCTGTAGTACTAGCTTTTGCCCGCGACTTCGTCCGCGTGGAATAGTTATTTTGGGCTGCATTTTTGGGACTTTGGATTTCCATACGATCTTTCATCACCCATTTCATCCTTGTGAGGATAAAATGTCATGTATTCACCTATTAGGGAAAAAAACAATGCCTAAATTATAATTTTGACGAACGTCCATGCAAACTTTTATCTCTCACTTCAACCCTTTCAAGCCTTTTTTCGAAATAAATGGTAACCTATGTCCTTTCCCAGCGTCTAGTCAATATTTGTACCAAATTTCATCAAAATCGAATATACGAAAGCGTGACTTTGCTTAGTCTTACATACAACCTTTCATCCCCAAACGAGTCAAACTTTAAAAAACATGAACAAAATATTTATTTATTACTTATCAATTTATTATTTATCAAGCCTAAATTCAAAGTTTCATGTATATGTTTCATCTATATGTTATTCTGATGTATGAGCTATATTATTACAAATTTTAATTAAAATCCATTCCGTAGGTTTTGCGTTAAAGACATAGAGACGTATATACTCTCGCATACTTCTTTCACCATCCGATCCATACAAACTTTCGTGTTTATAAATTAGTAGGATTGCTCAAACTGCACTAAATTGTCACTAAACCTCTTGAATAGGCTTTGTCCACCACTATAACATCTAAAAAACAATATGTATAGTATTTAATACGATATGTTCGCAAGAAACGCTGCGCACGGGTATGTAGTGCCGACGTGACGGCAGTGATGTAGTGCCGAGTGACGTCACACGCCTGCCAGGCGGCCGCTTGGCGGAACCATCCGTTTTTTCGTCATAACTTCGTCAATTTTCATCGTAGAAAAAAAAATTTGGTACCATTTATTTTGTTTTTTAATTGTCTACAAAGCTACATTCATAGTTAAAATCGTTACGGATCCTCATTGTACCCAAATGAATGAAGAAATGTTGACTTTGACTCTCTCGTACTGGCTATCTTTGCATTCCAATTCTCCCTACCTTTAGTTGGAAAGGGGCTGTTTGCTAGACTAGTCTATAAAAAACAGAGTGACTTAGCATTTATAATACCTATTACCATTGGAAACTTTTTGAATGTAGTAATTCCTACGTGACGTAAAAAATTACGTGGAAAGTTATGGGAAAGCAGCATTCTAACAATCAAAAACATTTCTACACTTACATCAAAAAGCTAACACTAATGACCAAAATTGTCTTCAATACTTAAAACAAATTTGGCTCGTCTCGAAGATAAAAATTCGCTAAAACGTCTTATCCATTTACTTTTTAAATTAGTCCAGAATTTCTTGCAAAAGTTTTCTTTTGGTATTAGGTAAGTAGGGATGGGTACTCTTCGTTATCGATTTTTAGTATGATATTAATTTTTATGTGGTTGTCAGACAAGCATATCTGCCTGGTGGTAAGTAGTCACCGTAGCCTATAGAAGCTTGCATCATCCCCTTCCCTACTCCGTGGAGCTTTGACGACATTGACTTTTAGTGCACTATTACGGGAGCGCAACTACACCGAGACAATTGGTGACCAGCAGCCCACAGGGGCTACCGACTAACGCCAGCCCCTGTGGGCCGCTGGCCGACGCCAGCCTTATAGGCCGCCTCCTCACCGACGGCTGGTCGACCTGGTGCGTCCTCCTGACGAGGACACCGGGAGTCGCCATCGTAGCGCAACCGGGGGACTTCGGGCGCGATCCTGGTCCTGAAAAGGGCCTTCCGGAACTAGCCGTGCTGGGAAAACAAAAACAACTTGACGATGGCATATGACTTCGAATGCCAAGGCGACACACTTGACATCAAAAGTCACACACCCGCCGAGAAAGTTTCCCCATCACGTTACCAGGGTCCGCCACGAGGAGGCTTCCGGACGTGGACCACGGAGCTCTGAAGACCTTAATCACCAACAGAAACACAACACCACAAACATTTAGTGTAATTTTATTGTTTTATAATCATACTAACCTGTGGTCGAGGTTTCCGGGTGAAGATCGCTTCCATTTTGGGCCTCATACGTGACGCTTGACAGAGGTCAAGAAAAAAATTCGTAATGCTTATTTTTCTTTCATTGTTGCCTACAAGAAAGTAGATCAGCATACGTATCTCTTTCGTCTCTACGCCTCTTTCGAATGACCCAGGATTGTAAGAAGGATCCTTCCGACAATCCTGACTCACTTTTGGGTAGTGGTCCACCTGCTTAGTTCACCCGGGTGGACCACGGGCACTTTTAATTGCCAGTGGATCACCTCAGTACACCTGGGTGGACCACGGGCACTTTTTTTGCCAGTGGATCACCTCAGTACACCTGAGTGTATCCACGCCAAATATATTAAATCTTTCTCCAATTTCATATAGAAGTTATTGTATATTGCAAAAAAAATGAATTATGAATTATTATTTTTGCTGTAGGTACCTATTTTAATAGTCTTTTTTTGGTATTAACATTAATATGTTTTTTCGACTTTCATTTGTTCTTTCAACATCATCAATAAAAAACACATGGAAGTAATTTTAGGTGGACCATGGCCTATACACATTTTTGGTTAGCATAATAGTCATCATTTAAGTGATCCACCGGTAAGATAAAGTGTCCGTGGTCCACCCAGGTGAACTAAGCAAGTGGACCACCACCCATGAGTGTCCTGAGTCATTCGAAAGGGGCGTGAAGGAGCACCTTGCAGGTCGTCAAGGCGAGGGTGAGTATCCTTTTGGACACCACTTTTGCTTACCATCAGGTAGAATGGAGTCATTAGTTTGACCTGTTGAAATAAAAAAGGTAATCTCAAAGAAAAATGCTTAAACATTAATATTTTTTTACAAATATTTTAAAACTATCGATGCACTGGGTAACATCTCTAGTCAAAAGTACTCTCGTTCAATAAATGCTGCATTCATATTTAATAAACAACACATTTCCTTGATCGTTCAAAATTTAAACAGAGCATTTGAATTTCATTAAATCAAAGAAAATTCGTGAGAAGAACACAGGTTGCGCAAACAAAAAGCACCTCGCTGAGAGAGTTATTTAAGTTGTGGTTGAGTTACGGACGAATTAAGCGGCTCATTCTTATTATTTTAGGGCTGGGAGGTCTTGTTAACGTTATTTATTAACCTCAATATAACCGCGCCGCTCTGAATCTTTTATATATACATACATATGTAATTCCAACCCTGTGTTAAACTTGTTGATATTTTTAACCGACTTCAAAAAAGGTGGAGGTTCTCTATTGGACTGTATGTTTTATTTGTATGTACCTATGTTCCGCGATTACTCAGTCAATTATGAATAGATTTTGATGATTCTTTTTTTGTTAGGAAGGTCATACTTCCCGAGTCCCGAGTGGTCCCTTATAAATAATACCAAAATTGGTTAAGCTCTTTTTGTTGAAATCATAATTTCATTGGGTATTAAACAATGACATCATCCAAGAACATAAAAATAATGTAATTTTTTTTTGAACTTGCGTTTACCTAATATGCAATAGTGAAATTTTGGTTAGTAGGTCCAATAGTCTAAATTATCATCCTTCGTTTTAGATTTAAGATAGAGGTTTCTTTTAATCGTACACGGTTTTTTATTCCTTTTGTCATCTAATGGATTTTATCTTTGCTGAGATTTTGATTAATTTGAATGGAAAGCATAATAATAATAATCTAACTTCTTTAGCGCGATGTGCGTGATAATAAAATCTGTCAAATCGGGAATATCTAATTGCTTCAAAGCGGAAAAAGAGGAATGCATTTTTTCAATAAAATTATATTATCTATTTCGTGTCAATTCAGGGATATTTGCCTCACTGCGACATAAGAATTAAGAATATTGTGAGTTTTTTTTATGTCAAGTGGTTAACAGACAAGCATACCGGCCTGCCTGGTGGTAAGCAGCCACCGTAGCCTATAGACCCTTGCAACACTGACGTCACACTCGCACGCTGGCAACCCTGGTCCCCTTTCCTACCCCGTGGAGCTGTGGTAACCGTACTCACCAACAGAAAATTGACACTACAAAAATGTAATGTTATTTGACTGTGGTCTTCTGTGCGGAGATCAAGCAAATGACTACATTCCACCTGATGTTAAGCAGAAGTGGAGTCCAAATGCGAAGATAGCTAGTACGAGAGATAAACCACCACGCTAGTCACCCTCGCCTTGATGACCTGCAAGGTGCTTTTTCACGCCTCTTTTGAATAACCCAGGATTGTAGGAAGGAGAGAACACGTGTGCTGGCAGTGAATTCCATTTCTTGATTGTGCGACAAAGAAACCAGTAGCCAAATTTCTTAGTTCGCGTTGAAATGGTAGCCACGGTTTGTCGATGACAACGTAGACCAGCAAGCATAGTCCTTAAAAGGAAGGGAGATGGTAGGATTAGTGAAAAAGCTCCTCAGAACCGTAGCAAAGACGGTAGAAGCGCTCAATGACGCAACATCGCGAGTCTCAAGATGTTTAGTCACCTTTTCGTCGCCGATAATGATGAGTACGATGCTAGTCTGCTGCACCGTATCTCGACTTGATATCTTAACCACTAACTCTAAAGCTTTACTATCCATACAAATTAATACAGAAACAGTAACTTATGCTATCGTTCATAAGTCTACAAATAAAAATTCAAAGTTAACAACACACGCACATTTAAGACTATTTTTTTCTTAAGCGAAAATATACACTGCGAAACATTTCCTGCAAACCAACCCTGCAGCTAGGAAGTATCGTTTGTCCCCATAATGTTTGCTTTTGAGAACCACACCGACGTTCGTGCCCCTACTCGTTACTGTTTCCTCCCCTAATGTCTCGCTAGTTTCATTCGTAGCCTAAGTTTAAGGTTCTCCAGGTAATACCTAACCCTCATAATTAGAAAGGGGAGGGGCCTAGAGATGTCCACGATATATTGTATCGATATCAATTTGTTTAGGTATGTCTATTAGCCTAATATTTCGTCTTAGTGCTAAAAATTATGATGAATGTTGAAACCTAATTGGTATATAAGCCAACTAGGTTTCAAACCCTTTGATTTTTGGATTATTTGTTGTAATTTGCCCTAATAAAAAGACTGCGCTATTCAAAACATAGAAAATATAAAGAAATGTTTTATTGTGAATGATGATATCTGGACACCTTTGTCTGGGTTTGACCAAACAAACAATCCAAAAATCAAAGGGTTTAAAACCTAGTTGGTATATACACCAAGTAGGTTTCAAACCTTATGATTTTTGGATTGCTTTTTGTAATTTGTCCTAATAAAAAATGACTCCGCTATTCAATTTTATTGTAAAGTAATTTTTATCACGTCACAGTCACAACAACACAAGGAAAATTATTTTATAATATTATTATTATGTGATAAAATTTAAAAAACATATTAAGCAGCATATTCAGAGCAAGCGTGATCTTGACGTATATTAAAAAAATATTATGCAACTTACACATATCGATGTAACTCGCCATCCCTAGACGTAACGCTTTGATCCATGTTTCACTTTAAATTACTTTCCACCCCACGCCGGAGGGGCTTTTTTAGCGGGAACAGGTGCGTGTTTAGTATTGAAGCGAACTGGCGAGGACTTATTGGATGGGGCGCTTTTTGGGTCAGCACCATGTGTTAATAGCAACCCAACATGATTGGGTACAGACATGAAACCGACACTGTCTATTGCTTTTGAAATCATTTTCTTTAGAACTATATCTTATACTTTTATGAGTAGGTATATAATAGGATGAGGTAATTTTCATAAAGTGACAGAATAACTGAAAGGATAGTTTATGTAGTTATGAGAAGGAATGAAACGTATGGTATAGGATTGACTTGAATGTTGAGGGAAGGAAGGATAGGGAATGTGAGAAATGATATGAAAGAAATTGGAGTAGATTTATGGTGGCAGCTTTTATAGACAAGAAAGGAAGGATATAAGACATACTGCATTGATGCCAATCCCTATATTTAAGGTTGGAAGTTTTACCTATAATCTGCTCTGGTGTAATTCGCCCGAAGATACGCAGCGGATTGATGTCAGATGCACATATTAGAGAGAAGTCTCGGCTTCTTTCTACATAGGTAGGTTATTATATCGGCTCCTTTCTACATAGATAGGTTTTTATATCGGCTTCTTTCTACATAAGTAGGTTTTTATATCGGCTTCTTTCTACATATGTAGGTTTTTATATCGGCTTCTTTCTACATAAGTAGGTTTTTATATCGGCTTCTTTCTACATGAGTAGGTTTTTCTAACGGCTTCTATCTCCTTAGGTAGGTTTTTATACCAGCTTCTTTCTACATAAATAGGTTTTATATCGGCTTCTTTCTACATAAGTAGGTTTTTATATCGGCTTCTATCTACATAAGTAGTTTTAATGGCCCCATTTATTCTCATGGTACATGGATAGAGGTGGTAGAGCGTTATTTATTTATACTTTATTGTACATCAACAAACAATGAAATTGCATTACAAAAGACATGCAAAAATTGGTACAATGGGTGACTTAATCGCTGAGTGCGATCTCTTCCAGGCAACCTTAAGATGCATAGGATCTGCATGGAGCAAGTAACTTAAGAGGGAAGTTGGCACAATAAGAAAATAATAATAATAGTTCAATAAATTATGATTAGTTGTTAATTTTAATAAATCTGCTTGCAGTACTAACGTAGTTTGAAGAATTGATTTTTAATATTCCAATAAATTTTTATATAAAAATGCAGAACTTAAAGACTGTCAAACACGGCATATTTCAGTCAAGATACCTCGAGATACGAACATAAATGGGACTGACATAAGACTTTTATGATTTCAAAATATAATCGAGATACGGTATAAGTAATTATATATTACAAAAATGCATGGGAATACCTATTTAAAAGCAAAATTACGATCTTGTTTACCGACCTTATGCGTATCGGACCAAATACTCGCCGGCAAAGTGTTTGCAGTTTTATTTACTGGAAATTGCGTTGCATGTAATGAAATTTTGATGTTATTCTCATATGTACTAGGTTTATTTTTGCACGAACCTGCATTGCTTTTATGGCCGTCATTAAGCTCATCCCTTGGGAACCTCAGATCGTTACCTTTAATATTTAGTGTGTGATGGTATTGGATAAGGACTGGGTAGCCGTAAAATTATTATCTACTAGCTAACTGTAGTTAATTTTGAAAAAAAATTGAGAAATTCTTATCAAGATAAAAACTATCTTATAGTGTAAGGACCAAGCAATACTCATTTACAGAATTACTTTAAAATCAGTTCAGTAGTTTCCGAGAAAAAGCGTCGGTGGCGTAGTGTGTAAGGGCGTCGTCTCCCACTCGGGAGGCACTGGTTCGAACCCCGCCATGTACCAATGTGTTTTACAATTTTGAATTCATATGTAAGTTTAATCGACGCTTCCACGGTGAAGGAAAACATTGTGAGGAAAACTGCACACACATTTTTTTAATACTACAATATGGCCACAGATTTAATAATACAAGGAGATAGGCCAAGCCGGCATTTAACTTGCAACAAGTTTATGCCCTGCGGGCATACATTTCCGCCACTTCGCCTTCCGAAAAAGTCAAGTGAATACGTAATTCAGCGATTTGTAGAATCCCCTTTGCGGCTGTGCTTAACTTTCATCGCTTCGCAGTCCTTAAGACGCGCGCAATGAATAGTGTATATTAAGGCATGCTCAACTAGAACCATGTTATGTAGTACGGACGTTGATCGCGACACACTCGGTCTTCCTATGAACTCGGCGATTCGACCGATCTCCTTCGATTGATATATCTGTGAATATGGAAAACAAGCTTGCGGCCCACCTGGTGTTAAGAAGTTATCTTGAGTTATCTCTGAGTTTCTTGCCGGTTCTTCTCAGAACAAGGCCTCCTGGTAGACTCGTGAACAACTTGACTTTCATAAGTGTACAAATTGTACCTAAATGAATAAAGAAATTTGAGTTTGAGTTTTTGAGTTATCCTATCATCCTATCAGCCATTCGACCCACTGCTGGGACACAAGGCCTCTCCTTGTCATCGAAGGAGGTATAGGCAGTAGTCCACCACGCTTGCCCAATGCGGATTGGTGGACGGAGTATAAGGTGATCAATGCCCCTTTGTTGATCCATTAGTCGCCTTCTACGACACCCATTGGAGGATATGGGGTGATGCTATTCGACTCTGCCGGCATTACATGGTTTTGCATTGGCATTTTTTAGGAGTGATTATATACCGTCGCATATTTAACGTGCCGTGTGCGCCATTACAAGCCTTTCAGTAAAATAAATAGAAAAATATATAATTATATGAAATGGATTTAAAGGTGGGCACCTTCGGTACGTTAGAGGTTAAGGGTAAATCACTTAAGCGCGTTGCCATCCTAGGGACTAAGATTATATGCATACCATGCCCAGTAACTTCACTGGCTACCTTTCCCTTCAATCCGAAACACAGCGAACTTCTTCACGGCAGAAATAAGAAAGGCGGTGGTACCTACCCAGACGACCCTACATATGGGACTACCACCTAGTAACAATAATAAAAATAAAATAAAACTAAGCATATTTATTGCGTTTTAGATATTATTCTTTGTTCATTTGCTCCTCAAATAATACCTATTGCGAGTCTCGGTTTTTCATTCGTAGTCATAAAAATCTATTCTATAAAGTTTTTAATAGAGTTTGTGAATAAGTTTGCTGTTAGATGGTCGTAATTCACTAACATCGTAAATTACAAAGTTGACGAAAGGTTTGTTTTATTGTTTCATACATTGTAATTTATTACAAGTTTGCACACATAGGTACCTCGCGCTGTGGGTTTTAATTTATTCCTTATGTACTTACATTCATCGGAGAAGCGTCGGTGGCGTACTGTGTAAGATTTCGAACCTCGCCACGTACCAATGTGTTTTCATATTTTGAATTCATATGTCATCATCATCAACAGCTCATATAATTTCCACGCTGGCCAAGTGCGGGTTGGTCGACTTCACACACAACCTAAGAATTTCTTCGAGCCCCCCGGTGGGGACATTATATGAGCTGTTGATGATGATGACATATAAATTCAAAATTTGAAAACACATTGGTATGTGGCGGGGATCGAACCAGTGCCTCCCGGATGGGAGATGACGCTCTTACGCACTACGCAACCGACGCTTAATATTGAATTGGTACGTTTAATCGAAGCTTTAACGGTGAAGGAAAACATCATGAGGAAACCTGCACAAACCTATGAAGAAATTCTTAGGTTGTGTGTGAAGTCGACCAACCCGCACTTACCCCGTTACCTTTAGGTAATATTTAGATACTCCATACTTTTTGGGATTATGAGCGCGATTATATGTATGTAAAATACAAAGAGGGGACAGGCTGATAACCTGTCACTATTTCCCCACCGAGGGGCTCGAAGAAATTCTTAGGTTGTGTGTGAAGTCGACCAACCCGCACTTGGCCAGCGTAGGCTCGAGTCCCTCGGTGGGGACATTATATGAGCTGTTGATGATGATGACTTACATTCATCTACTTCACAACATTCATGTCAGTGGACTGGTGGTCGTCATATAGATTAGAGAGGTTGAGTGGTCTTAAGATGTCCCGACTTTTGCAAAGAATTGACCACTACAGCATTCATTTGATCGTTCAATTCGTTCAAATAATATTGATATCGTCTTTTTGTGTGGTATTTTGGGGGGTGGTAGGGCTTGTATGAAGCCCTCTGGCTAGGTACCACCACGGCATAAAAATCTGTCGCCTCAACTAGTGTTATAGCAATTGAGTTCCGACGGGTAAGGTAGTCATGTATAGCCAGTCCGTAAGTCCGTATTATTTAAGGATTCTGAGTAAAAATTGCTTCCACCTCAGGCCTTATCATCACTCAACATCGTGTGAGATGAAAGCCAAGACCTTCCCGGGGGAAGATATAAAGGCCAACGTCGTCTTAACTTAATTACGCAAGTTTAGTAACAAACTAGAATAATAACGTTTTCTTAGGCAACACTTGCTCGAACTTTGAGTGGTTACGTTGAGTACAATAAAAAAAAAATATTTTACTAACCGACTTCAAAAAAGGCGGAGGTTCTCAATTCGTCTGTTTTTTATGTTTGTTACCTCATAACTCTTTACTGGGTGTACCGATTTTGAAGATTCTTTCGACATTTACAAGCTCGTGTTTGTCATTTGGTGCCATTTAAGTTTCATAGACATCTGACGAGTAGTTCTTGAGTTATCCCTAATAATACCTATTTAAATGGACGTTGATGATATCGTAATAGATCTATTGCTTGTTTGTCTGAAAAATCTCGATATAGTTTCCTGAAAAATTCTATACTTAACACTAAAAACAAAAATAAATTATTTTTAAATAAAATAAAACCGCCTTCAAACCTAAAAACGGAGCAATAAAAATCTAAATGTTTTTTGAGGTCGGTGCCAACCTCAATATTTTGCTGTTTTACTCTCGTTGATTGTAGAATGCAGTGATTCCCATAGGACATCTATCTCCATTTCAACAGATGCAACAATAACGAAATACTCCGACCTATTGTGATACCTAAATTTGTGTTGAGTAGAATATACAAACCTTATTGCTAGGTTTAGCGCTCACAATTTCCCTGTTTTTAGTTTAAAAGGCGGTTTTTTTATTATTTAAAAGTAATTTATTCTTCGAGTACTTAGTTGTTCTAAACCGAAAAAAAGAAATTCGTCAATTTATTCTAATAAACTGCTCTTATATGTCCATTCCCACTGTCAAAACAATTTCCTATACATACCTATACCTACTAAACCTTTCGTCTCACTTCAAACAGTTTTCCAACAGTCGTGTACCTACTCCGAGCAAACATTTTGACAGCGGAACGGAGACCTTTTATAAAAAGCTCTTTGTATTCACGATAGCAATATCGTACAAAATCGATATTATTTTTAACTTTATAAAAAGTGGTGTCTAATTCCGATTTGATTTCTTTATAAGTAGATATAAAAATTTTAAATTCGTTATTTTCAGACACATTTTAAGACACGCAGTCTATGCAGATACAATTTATTGAGGGCCGTGATCTATGTTAAATAAAACTTTTTTTAAATCAAGTATCTTACTATTATCATATTAAATTAATAGTTATCTAATAGAAGTTCATCGACATTATTTGAAGTGTGTCTCCCCACACTATTGCTGTATGTATTGTACTAAGTTACATACATTATGGTATTGCTAAAAAGATAGACAAAAGAGCTTAAAATTAAACAATTTGTAGTAAGGAATACAAAATGCTTACCTGATCTAAACTTATGCAAGAAAACATTTTTTTTAGACTTAAGTACACTGTTCGCAAGAACTTTAATTTCTAGTGTCTATAAAAAATGAGTAATATTAGACACTAGAAATGGAAATTCTGAATGAATATAGGTACTTATTAGACACCGTCTAAGTTTTATTGCATACCTACCTAACTCAATGCAATATAGTATAAAAGGGTAATAAGCACATATGCTAGTAACTGGTAGTTTGTTCAATATTTAGGTACCTATAGTCATAATTTTAAAACCCCTTTTCAGTAATATTATTTTATACCTATGTTGTCCCTCTTAAATATTTAAAATTATGACATAAAACATTTGTTTAACCGTCTGATTTTTTTTTGTCACTTCAAAAATGGGATCAGTGTGCAAAAGATACAACATTGTTGAGTTCGGCCAAGTTCGGCTTATCATATCTCATTGAGTAACAGTGGCATCTATTTTCGGTCACAATAAAAGCCATTTTTCCAAACTTTATTGCCTAAGTTTACGATTTATTTCTTCTTCCGAACAAATAATGTGGAAAGCCAATTCTGTTAATGGACTGGAAATTTATATTTGTACTTACATGGATACATAATTTTCTTACTCGTTTTTATACATTAAACTTAACCAACAGAACAGATTGCTATTTTGGTCGGTGGACACTTCTCTAAATTGCAAGGAAACGGAAAGATTTATTTTTTAATCACTTAAATAATTGCATTGGGTCGTTGTATTTTCAAGCGACAAGGATTCACAACGTCGTGTCAATGTATGTACGATATTATTTTCTTCGGTGTACGTTACACTACATTTGTGTGGTGTTGTGGTTCTGTTTGCGAGTAAGGTTGCCAGAGCTCCTCAGGGTAGGGAAGGGGATTAGGGTTGTCAGCGCGCGAGTGTCTCGTCAGTGTTTGCAAGCGTCTATAGGCTACGGTGACTGCTGGTCTCCCCTTGACTTTCTCGTATACCGGAAACGACTCAAAAGTTGATA
The DNA here is from genome assembly GCA_955850985.1 of Elophila nymphaeata. Lineage (NCBI taxonomy): Eukaryota > Metazoa > Arthropoda > Insecta > Lepidoptera > Crambidae > Elophila > Elophila nymphaeata. The sequence goes on along the minus strand of OY039088.1, from coordinate 18,571,388 downwards.
GAAACCTTATATTTTGATGTCATACATTGCATGTTAAATTTTGGTCACCCATCCGAGTACCGACCGCGCCATGACCGCGCACTTGGTTGCTTAACTTTCGTGATCGACGACTCAAAAGTTGATAGAAACTTTATATTTTGATGTCATACATGCATGTTAAATTTGTATGACATAAGTTAAAGCATACTCGAGTTATCGTGCTAACGCACAGACACAACTGACGCACACACAGACATAATTCCAAAAAGGGGTTTTTTGGGCTCAGGGTGGTCCAAAACGTGTAAATCCGTCAAAATCTCGAGGTCGAATTTTTGGACGATTACAAGACTTCCTCTATGCTACGTAAGTATACGAGAAAGTAAAAAAAGTTGGACAAACAAACCCGCTTCATAGTCTCCTTAGTGAAATTAATTTAAAAATTGCTATACAATAAATACATTTGTTCAGAAACCTGTTTGAGATGAGGCAAGCAACATCAGGAGCTTCCTAATCTAAGCGCGATACGCCACCAGTTTCTGTAAAACAGCATCAGCACATTTGCGGTTGAACCAGAGGTTACGTCTGCCTACCCTTACTACAGATTTTATAATACAAGGAGATAGGCCAAGCCGGCGTTTCATTTGTGACAAGTGTATGCCCAGCGGGCATACATTGCCGCCAGTTCACTGTCCGATAATGTCGAGTTTTTTACGTTTTTCTTTCAAAATGCCGTCCTTTTCAACTGTAACATGCAATCACTGCAGTGAATCAGTTATTTATCAAGTAATGTAATAACTTTTCACACGTAAGAACCGAAAAACTTAGATTTATATTTAAAAAACAATATTTATCAAATAGTCCGACTTTTATTCATAAAAACACAATCGCTTTAAATTATGCGTTACTATCTTAAAAATTGTATATTGCGGCTGTGCTTAGCTTTCATTGCTTCGCAGTCCTTATGACGCGCGCAATGAATAGTGTATATTACGGCATGCTCAACTAGAACCATGTTATGTAGTACGGAGGCTGATCGCGACACTCGGACTTCATACGAACTCGGCGATTCGACCGATCTCCTTAGATTGATATATATGTGGCCCTTACGGAATGTGAAGTGTAATATTCTATACCCAATAAAATCTCGTCAGTAATGGCAGCGATCTCTCATACAATCAGTTCATCCGTTTGGAAGGTACGAGGCATACAGATTGTAAGTTAAAGAATGAAATCTTTCCAATATAAAAATAAAAATCGGGAGTGGTCACCCCTTGACTTTCTTGTATACCGGAAACGACTCAAAAGTTCATAGAAGCCTTATATTTTGATGTCATACATTGCATGTTAAATTTCTTCACCCATCCGAGTCGACCGCGCACTTGGTTGCTTAACTTTCGTGATCGACGACTCAAAAGTTGATAGAAACCTTAAATTTTAATGTCATGCATGCATACTCGAGTTATCGTGCTAACACACGATACACACAGATATAACTCCAAAAACTATATTTTTGGACTCATGGAGGTCCAAAACGTGTAAATCTGTCAAAATCTCGAGGTCGAATTTTTTGACGATTACAAGACTTCCTCTATACTACGTCTGCGAGAAAGTAAAACTAAGGAAACACTTATCTCTATTACATAGGAGTACATTATATTACTCCTAACCACTTTTCACAGACGATATAATTAATTGTATGATCGAACCATATTTTCTGCAATAACGGAGAAATTGAGACCCGTATAAATTCATTTATCATATTTATTAATGAAATTGACCCCGGCCAATGTTGCCAGTCGCCACGTAGCGTCGTAAATGGGTGCGGGTGGGTGTAATCAGACTGAGTTTTAGCTGTTACAATATAACTGGTATTACGTTAGAGTAAGGTGTATTATAGCTTGCTTGTTTGCACTGCCGGCCAGGGGCGAAAGCCTGATATTCAATTAATAACGCTGCTATATTTTTACTGCAGATAATATTTTCCTAGTGTTTGAATTTCTTTTGTTCTAATTTAATCCAATGAGGTAAGTAATTAATTTTAATTTTTTTCCTACTTATTTAAGGAAATTAAGCGGGAAACTCCTGAAATACTCAAAGCTTCTTAAATAATTGCCCGCTGAAATCTGAAAGCGTCTCACTTATTATGATTTACTCGTATATCAAGTTTAATATATGTATGAACTCTAAGTGGGCATTTGAATAAATTGTGTTTGAGTAAGTATAGGTACTATAGAATTTAGTGAGTATAGAATTTAGAGACTTGTAACTAAATTCTATTAAGATTTCTTGTCACATTTTTCTCAAAACGGCGCGTAGTGTGTGTACAAAATTACATGATAATCGACTGTGTTAGTATATAGTTTAGTCGTGAAAGCTCAAAGAACAAACTCACACTCTTATTTAAAAACATAATCATGTAGTTAGGATTTTTAGAAAGTTATTTCGACCAAGATTCTATCTATTCTATTCTTAAATAATGGCATCGCGTCGCATTAAGCGTACGCATTTTGCCAATGTCAAGTAAAAATGTAACCAAAGTAACAAAAATTGTACGGTTGATTGAGGTTAAAAATGGAGTCTCTCAACACGTGTTTTTACAACAAGAACTCGGGAGAAACTCATTCGACCAAGATTTGCGTCATTTCTATTTTTTTATGTTATGTGATGCTGGCAGAGTAGCGTAGCATCACCCCATTTCCTCCAATGGGTGTCGTAGAAGGCGACTAATGGATCAACAAAGGGATATTGATCACCTTATACTCCGTCCATCCGCAATGGGCAAGCGTGGTGGACTACTGCCTAAACCTCCTTCGATGGCAAGGAGACGCCTTGTGTTCTAGCATTGGGTCGAATAATCGGATGTTATGTGGTTGTCAGACAAGCATATGGCCTGGTGGTAAGCAGTCACTGTAGCCTATAGACGCTTGCAACCCTGACGTAACATTCGTGCGCTGTCAGCCCTAGTCCCCTTCCCTACCCAGTGGAGCTCTGGCGATCTTACTCACCCAGAAACACACCGCAAAAATATAGGGTTATTTGTGTCCTTTGTTACTGTGATCTTCTGTATTGAGGTACTACTCCAGTCTATTTGATAAGTACAACAATAATGAACATGCACAATTTCAGTTAATCTTACACGTAAATCTCTATTCTAAAGAGAATTCTTGAAAGCTTAATAGAATAGAATAGAATAGAATAATCTTTATTGTACATCACCAAAATAATACAGTTTTAAGATACACTAGAAATAAAATAATAAAATGTACAATGGGCGGTGTGGGCTATGGGCAAATGGACTGTACAAAATATATAGGCGAAATTAATATTGGAAATGAAAAGAAAAGGTGGTAGTCAAGGCAAACAGCAAACTTATAATCCTTTAAAAAACATACGAAAAACATCCATCAAAAATATAAAATCCATAAACAAAGGTAAAAAAGGTGTGCTATCCGGCACAGGCGGTCTTATCGCTATAAGAGCGATCTCTTCCAGACAACCTTTGGATGGACAGGAAAGAAATAGTGTTACAAATACATTTACATAATACATTTGTATCTCTTAGCCTCAGAATCCATTATTTACTTTGTCACTGCATTTCGAAAGAAATGGCGGGCGGCAGGAGCCGCCGGTAGTGGCGCAGAGAGAGACAAACTATTAACTTAGTCTAGTGTTGGGGCGATGACAAAATTATTTTAATATTCCAAATAGCAGGCAATTGCTCGTCTTTTAGGGTTCCATATCCAAAGGGTAAAACGGGACACTATTACTAATACTCCGCTGCCAGTAGGCCTATTCGCTAACTTTTGTTGACAGATGAAAGTGATAATCACCGAGTGAATTACATATCCATTGCTGTTTTTACACGACAATTGTCATAATAGCGTGTAGTGTAAAACAACAATGGAAATTTAATTCACTCTGTGATTATGACTTTTATATGTCAAACAAAATTAGCGAATAGGCCTACACTACAGGTTGTATCTCATGAATCGTGATAGTTAGACAGTTGAAATTTTCACAGATGATGTATTTCTTTTGCCGCTATCACACCAAATACTAATAAAAAGAATAAAATAAATATTTTATTTATTTATTTTTTACTCTCAACGTTTCCTTGTAATTGTATCCTATCTCTATTTCCTTGTAATTGTACGTCAACACAGATGCTTGTGCCTCATAGCAACTTTAGGCACATTCACTGTTCAAAATCCACTTAGAAACTTTGAATTAATTGAAATAGAAATATTACTGACGCTATGAAAGCGCGCCAAACACTCCACGAAAATAGGTTATTTGAAAATTTACAATTTCGATGCGCTAATACCCCTGCCCGCCTAGCATGACCACCGAAACACGATATGATATAGCCATTTATCGCGTTGAACTGTCAAAAAATATTGGATATAACCGCAATCTTTAAATTTTATCGAAACTGCGAACATCTATAAGTCTTATTCATGTTCGCAGGTTTGATAAAATTTCATGTCGGCGGTTATACAACATGTAAACTAAATAACCAACACCCTGAATACAGGTGGTTTGGGATCGGATTCCGAGTTGATTTCAATATTATTTTTAAAAAAAAAAAGATTTTTAAAAAAAAAAACAAAAAAAAAGTACCCAGAAAATAATATACAACATTTTCTGGGTACTTTTTGTTTTTTTTTTTTAAAAATCGTTTTTTTTTTTAAAAATAATGTTGAAATCAACTCGGAATCCGATCCCAAACCACCTGTATTCAGGGTGTTGGTTATTTAGTTTACATGTTGTATAACCGCCGACATGAAATTTTATCAAACCTGCGAACATGAATAAGACTTATAGATGTTCGCAGTTTCGATAAAATTTAAAGATTGCGGTTATATGCGGTGTTGGTTATTTAGTTTACATGTTGTATATAATAATTTTTGACAGTTCAGCGCGATAAATGGCTATATCATATCGTGTTTCGGTGGTCATGCTAGGCGGGCTGATGCTGAGGTCTATCGTACGTACCTTATGTTGCAATTCCCTCCTCCCAGTGTTCCTTAACAACCAACATTTCATCGCAACACAAGAGTCATCTCGTTAAGCCTTCCCGATTAACCCGACGATTATTGAGGGTGGGCTTGACAAATGGTGCGCTGGGTATCAGGCGGCTGAGGGCCAGAACGGAGGGTTTACTCAACGGGTTTTATTGTTATTGTTGGCAGTGGGTCTTGTTGGACGAAGTTGCGACTGATTAAACGGATGCGCATTTCCAAGACATCCAATAAACTGAGAACTTATTGTCAATACACTGAGTACTCGCCTGAAAACTTTACTTAAGGCCAGAACTTCACAAATAGAAGATTTTATAACGTTTGAATATTTTATTAGATATCATAAAGTTTACTAATCTGAAATTCCATACATGTTAAAGCTAAAGAGATTACCTAGTGATTGCAAAAGATAGAAATATTACATGAAAAAAAAAATGGCACATGATTAAAATTTAAAAGCACGATTTGTAATAGAAAAAGATATCAAAAGTTGTACTAACTGACTACTTGGTTATTTTGAAGTACTTGAGAAACGTAAATGAATAAAATTAAAGAAAAAAACTTTTTTTTTTTAATTTTATTCATTTAATTAACTATAATTGCTGCGTTCCGCATTCTACCACTACTATGACGCCTAGAGCTCAGAAGCACAAACTTCTATTCATATTTTTTAATGTTAAGTAATTATTGACAAACATAATTTGTCACTTGATAAAATTTATTGAAGTATACGTACCTATACTTCAATAAATTTAATTTATCAAGTGACAAATTTATCTACCGTTATTTTTTAAAATAACAAGTTTAGCGTGAGTTTGGCAAACTATATTTTTCCAAATAATGTATTTTCGTTTGAAAAATTTGCAAATTAAAACATTTTCGATATGTGTGTTTGTCAAGTGATTATTTAAAAAGTGTAATGTTTGAAATAAAAGGTTTTTCAAATGATTAGTTTGTCATTTGCTTTTTGTCGAACAATAGAGACCCGCTTTTATCATAATATTGTACCTAATATTATACCCTGAGATCATAGATATAAGTAAGTAATGATCTTGCTCTTTCATTTCATTAGAAAATAGCACCCATCCGACTCGCTCTTGTCAGAGCAACTTTCTTTGTTTCAAAGGAACCCTAAACATTGCAAATAACAGATTAGAAGTTTTGTCGTAAAAAGAGAGTTATGAATATTGCCATCCCCAAATGATTCGGGCATTTAACCCGCAGAGGGTTAGAGTGGAGCGCCATTACTGCGGACGCGATGCCGGGTACCACGGGTCCCTAATTGCCTTTAGTTGTCTGTTAGTTTATATTAGTACGCTGCAGATTATTTTCTGAAGATGGTATCTTTGGATATTATACCATTGCTTATATAGTACGTTAGCTTAGCACACTTAATCAATGTCAGTCAGTAGTGATGTAAGCTATTGTTCATCATTACTATCTGATTTTGAATAATCGTTTGAGTGGTCAGTACCGCTGCTTGTACAGATTTAATATTACCTGGAAGGAGATAGGTCGAGCCGGCGTTTAACTTGTGACAGGAGTATGCACAGTGCGCATACATTGCCGCCAGTTCGCCTTCCGATAATGTCGAGTGAATACGTACGTATGTCAGAAAGAAAATTCCGTTTTTATTTCAAAATGCCGTCCTGTTCCACTGTAACATGCAATCATTGCAGTGAATCAGTTATTTATCAAGTAACGGAATAACTTTTCACACGTAAGAACCGAAAAACTTAGATTTATATTTAAAAAACAATATTTAAACAATAAGTCTGACTTTTATTCATAAAAACACAATCGCTTTAAATTATGCGTTACTGTCTTACAAATTGTATTATATTGCCGCTGTGCTTAATTTTCATTGCTTCTCAGTCCTTAATATGCGCGAAATCAATAGTGTATATTACGACATGCTCAACTAGAACCATTTTATGTAGTACGGCCGCTGATCGCGTCACTCGGACACGGCTCGGACTTCCTATGAACTCAGCGATTTGACCGATCTCCTTTGCGGATGTGCTTAACTTTCATTGCTTCGCAGTCCTTATGAGGCGCGCAATGAATAGTGTATATTACGGCATGCTCAACTAGAACCATGTTATGTAATACGGCCGCTGATCGCGACACTCGGTCTTCATAATTATGAACTCGGCGATTCGACCGATCTCAGATTGATATATATGTGGCTGCTTGTGAAGAGATTTGTTTTCTAGTTTTTTTTTTGTAAAATAGTGTCTACATTTATTATACAGGGCGGTAAAACAAAGCCTCTCAGATAAGAGGTTTTCTTTTCTACCGCCCGTAGTAAGTACAAAATTTTATGTCACCCCCTGACCAGGAAGTAATAGGATCTTCCGTACACGTAGAGGGCGGAAAATGCCACTTTCTGATCAGATGTGGCATAAAATACATTTTTTTTTTATAAAATGGTAATAAAAGTCTCTAAGTTAGTTAAGAATCTCAAAGTCTTCCAGGCATCCTAAGGTTGCCTGGAAGAGATCGCACTCAGCGATAAGGCCACCCATTGTACCAATTTTTGCATTATGTATTTTATCTTGTAATTTCATTTGTCTTAGTGTACAATAAAGAATAAATAAATAAAAGTTGAAACAAATTAGCTTCGACTCACATCGCGTAGTTTAAAATAAAATATGTATAACATTAGAATTTTTCAGAAACCGTATTTTTTCGAAGAGATCTTAAAAAATAATCTTTAATTCTAAATAACATTCCCAAACCGATACGACCTTGACATCTTCAAAAAAAGGCCGGCAACTCATTTGCGATTCTTCGAGCGTTGCCAAGAATCGATATTTGGGCGATTTTGGGCAACGGTGATCATTTACCGCCTGGTGAACCGTCTGCTCGTTGGTCCCCTTTCATAAAAAAATAGGTAACCTAATTATGAATACCTAATCTCAAATTTTGCGACCAAATAAAGATTACAAATAAATTTAACATTAAATACCTAGCTAGGTATGTAAGTAGGTACACAAGTACATTGATAAGAATAGAATAGGATAGAATTGAAGTAATTTAATTCAATATGACTTTATTGTACATGCTTCAACCATTTATTTTTCTATACTCCTGCTCTATGTTTCTCATAGCTGAGTCGTGCGTTGATATTGGCATGCGGGTGTCGTAGACCGGTGCTTGGGGTTGATGTCTTCAGGAGGGCTCTTCAGGCCCGCCGCTACTCTCGGCCCTACGCCGCAGGGCTGCCTCCCACTTCAACTTGAATTTTAAACAGAGTTTTCAAAAAGTGCTGACGGGTTTAAGGGGCAATAATCAACGTGTTAGGTAGGGTTGAAATCATTTATTGCCACAGAAGTTTGTTATTAGTTGGCATTCAATATTTGTATGCATAGTCAAGTGGTAAACGATACAAAACGTTTCTACGTGTAACAAGTCAATGATTCTTGCTACTTTTCTTTCAGGTTTTGCCGTGTGTGAATTTTACACACTCACTTTTTTTCGTTAACACTAGAAAGACCAGAGTGGTCAAATGACCCCAATGAAGTTTTTCATCAATCATATTATTAAAACCATTGAATTGTAGTCATTGTCGTTTTGTGACTTTTAATATTTTGTCATTGTTTACATTATTTTAATATGTGTATACCGATAGCAAGTTAAATATTTATTAAAAATAATTACCTTCCTAGAAAGACCGCAGTGGTCCACCTCTACCACTGCTATCCTATTTACATTTGATTCTTCTAGTGATGATGATAACACTTATAGCGATTCTGATGGTAGGTGTACATTATTCTAATTATTGATGTAAATAAAATAAAAATTTATACTATAGGCATATTCAGAAGTGTACTGAAACCGAAGCCCGCCGTCAACTTGGAGATAGTACTTGGTCACTCCAATTGAATAAATTAGATACTTTTATTGTAATTATCTACGCTCGAGGGGCCTGTGGGGCTAAAAATATTGCTGAGAGTGACCTATGGGATTGACTTGACCTATGGGACAAAAATTGATTGGACCTATGGGACAAAAATTGGGGTATTCAGTTTTGTTCACAAAACATGGCTCGGAATCGTTTCAAAGAAATAATGCGATTTCTGCGTTTTGATGTGCGATCAGAAAGGCCTGAACGTTTGCAAATCTCACTGTTGATGAACAGCTTTTTTTCCACAAAAGTTCGGTGTAGATTTTTGCAGTTTATGGGTAACAAACCAGACAAGTTTGGCATCAAATTTTGGCTCTGTGTTGATGTTGATTCAAAGTACTTGTGTAATGGTTTCCCATATTTAGGAAGAGATGAAAGCCGCCCACAAAATCAAAGTTTAGGCGAGTGCGTTGTGTTGCGGCCAATGGATCCATAGGTACTTGAATACTGGTCGAAATGTGACAACTGCTAATTTTTTCACCAGTGTAAGTTTAGCTAAAAAGCTAATCGAAAAACGTACATCAATAGTTGGTAAGGTAAACAAAACACGAAGAGATGTTCCAGCTGCATCCCTTAGTTTATATGAAACACGTATGCACAACTCTGAAACCTGCACACTTACAGTTTATCAAGGTAAACCTTCAAAATCAGTTATGATTCTAAGTTCACTTCACTCTAATGTATTTGTTGACACAGAAGAAGCAAAAACGAAGCCGAACACCGTGAAGTTTTAAAATTCTACGAAATTTGGTGTAGACGTTCTTGATCAAATGGCCAAAAAATATAGTGTCAAAGCACCTTCTCGTCGCTGGCCTCTGCAAGTTTTTTATAATATTTTGGATTTGGCAGCAATTAATTCCTGGATTTTGTACAAAAAATTAATCGTGAAAAAAATCAGTAGAAGGAAGTTTATTCTTAACTTGGCAAGAGAGTTAGTCAGTCAAGATACTCACTCCCTGCTGGTACCATCCACTTCACAGCCCAGTAGCATACCCCCAGAGCCTGAAGAAGAACGTAGCAGAAAGAGAAAACGGTGTTTCGTGCAGAAGTGCAGGAACAAAACCAATAATTCTTGCAACACTTGTAAAAAGCCTTTGTGTGGTTCTTGTAATGTCAACAAGGAGGTCAAATGTCAACATTGTGCCTTGTGCAAGAAAAGAAGAAATTAATCATAGTTTTAAAATAACAAAATATGAGCTTAAGTACGTTAAGTTTAATCCTTAAAAGTACTCAGAGTCATGTTTAAGTAGAACTTATTGACTGTGATTTTATAGATAGCTTAATAGCGATGTAACCGTTGTGGCAACCCTAGAGCAGGTCTGTTTAGTAGTGTTTACCCCTGGCTTTCATCGCCTCCACGGTAAACACAGGTTGTCCCGGATGTGTCGCGGCGCCCCAGATACTTACCTTGTCAAAAGACTACTTCAGGCTTATTCACTGACGCGTATACACTTGTAGAAAGATAGATTCATCTACTGAGAATTAATTCTAAGAAGCTAAAATAGAAAGCGAACAACCAGAAAAAAAATCCTTTTGTCGGATTTATTTTCGTTTTCTATTTAATTGAATATAATTTTCAAATCATGCCAAATAAACTTTGAAAAAAAATCATCATCATATTACCCGTATTTCTTATCATGTGCTTACTCGTAATTTTGTAAAGATAATTCTAGTGTCCATAGATAAATAACATGTAAATGTTATCACGCGATATAAATCTTTTGAAAAAGGTTATTGAAACAGTGTTTCTAATAAATTTTAGAATTGAAACCGTTTCATAAGACAAGGGAATTCGATGTTTTAGTGCTCTATTCTAGCCCTTTAGATCATCTTCTTTTTTTATAATACGCGATGGCAAACAAAGCTTGCGGCCCAGCTGGTGTAAATTGGCTACCGTCGCCTATAGGCACTTGCAATATTAACGGTAAATCACTTAACACTGCAAGTGCGTTGCCATTCTGGGGACTAAGATGATATGCCTGCAATGCCAAGTAATTACACTGGCTACCTTTCCCTTCAATCCGAAACACAGCGAACTGCTTCACGGCAGAAATAAGAATGGCGGTGGTACCTACACAGACGACCCTACATATGGGTCTACCACCTAGTAAAAGGTAACGCCCTGGTCAATTACATTAATTTGTAAAGTTTATTTGGAATAAAGTTTATTATTATTATTTAGTCGTCAACTTTATGCAACTTATTTTACACGACTCAAACAATACATTCGTTTGGCCTCAGCCTAAATTATGAAAAAATAAAGAACCTTATACGTTCAAAAATTATTAGAAGCTTTAAGTGCGTACACCTTATTAGTGGTGACGGTCCTATTATGATGCATATAAACCGGCTTAAACCAAAACGGGGAAATTGAAGCAATCCAGTTACCTTGGTTACGTGCCTCGAGTTAATGGGCTAAAGGAGCAGGGTACCCGGCGGAAACTTAATCACTGAAGGGTGACCAGCCGAGCGGAGACACGGGGGCTGGTGGCACTGTGAGACAGTTATGTTGAGCTTAACTATGTAACAAAGGCATCCTAAGGAACTTCGACCAAACGAAAATTGATTTTTCAAAGAATAAGTGTAATTTTGTTTGCAAGCGATAAATTATCGTAATCAGAATAAACAAATATATTATGTTTGAAACATATTACCAAAATACTAAGCTCTCATTGAAACTTAAAGGAAACCTTAACAAACTAAAACGTATCTTTTTGTTATTAATGATTTGTTCAGAAAGGTCGAATTTATATCGATAAAATTTATAGGGGCCGTCTCTATATTGACCTACTTAAAAAAGGATCATTAAAATCAAGTCATAATTGACGTAGTAATCAGGTAACAAACAAAAAAATAGTCGAATAGAGAGCCTCCTCCTTTTTTGAAGTCGGTTAATAAATATTATAACGTCTCAGCCCTATAGCTCGTTACAAATACCTACATACAATCTTTAAAAAAATTGAAAGTTTTCATTAAAACTTGAGAACCTAGTTATTTATCGTAAGTTCACAAAATAATTTGTCATAATTTTTGTGTTGACTATTGGACCTACTAACCAAAAAACATACAGTCGAATAGGGAACCTCCTTCTTTTTTTTGAAGTCAGTTAAAAACTAGCTACCTTTTTCGTCGCAGCGATACTGCGTAGCTTTTAGCTGATTGCTGTCTGTATGGAGGGCCACACCACGCGCCGCGCCGCGATGGCACTATATTGATAGTTAGATAGTGCGCAACACAAGTAGTTAATGGATTGTGAAATATACTAGTTCAACAATGTTTCTTCAAAGCCTTATCGGCGAGAGATTTTACATATCAAATTGTTCAGGTTATGTGAAGGCTTTAGTTAATGTTGAAATAACGACTAATGTACGTATTTTAATTCTATTACATACTTTAATAATATGCAGGTATACTTAAAAACTTGTAAATTACTAATATAGATCAGCAATAGGAAAGTTGTTACAACAGTAGTCTGAAATAAAGTTTTTCTTTAATTACGCCAATTCAATCATAAATAAAATTGGGAATAAGACAGAAAAATGACTGTAATCTTTCCACATTGGTATCTATAATGTTGTTGATACTTCTAATTTGAGTGTTTATTAGATAAAGAGGCTTAGGTTTTTCTATATAAACGTGTTTAAAGAAAATATCTATTCATAGCGACTCCAGGTGCTAACTTCATGAAACTTGTTTGTAAATGTTTTTGACGAAGTAAAGCAACAGATATTTAGAAATGAATATTTGTCTGCAATTTTTTAATTAAAGGAAGGTACAGTACCATTTGCAAGTACAGTAACCGTTAGCAAGTTTTTGCGAAGTTAAAATAATCTTATACCTTCTCTTATTTCTAAAGCTCAAAAAATAGTCATAAATAATAATTAAATAGATAGATAGATAGATAGAATACTCTTTATTGTACACCAGCCATTATTTAAAAGTATCATAAAAACACAAGAACAAAAAAAAAATGTACGATGGGCGGTCTTATCGCTATGCGAGCGATCTCTTCCAGACAATCTTTGGAAGGACAGGAAATGACATAACATGTTAATGAGGGAAGTCGTTGATGTACACTACTAAACAATAATGTTGAAATTCACAATTATTTATATATACATATAATAATACTTTATAAATAATACCTACATGACTACACCAATACATAAAATATAACATACTTATATAATTTATACATATATATAATATTATATATTATACAAATACATAAATACATACATTATAGCATTATATTCCTTTCGACCAAAATTAATTTCAGTAATAATTGTATTAGATACGAATAAAACACTTACATAGCTAGAAAGTGTTCTTTAACTCTATTTGTAAATATTGCCCGTGACTGAGCTAGTCTTATAGATGTGGGTAACGAATTCCATAACAGTATAGCCTGAACTGTAAACGATCTACTGTAAAATTTGGTGGAATGCATTGGAACAGCTAGTCTTAAGTTCTCCGATGATCTCAAAGAGCGCGAATGTCTATCATTCACGAACGTAAAACGTTCCTTAAGATAAGAGGGAGTGGTAGGGTCAAAAAGGATATTGTAAAGTAAGCAAAGGACATGTACATTCCGGCGAAGTCGGATTTGCAACCACTTGAGTTTACGGCGGAACTCGGAGACGTGATCATATTTGCGTGAGCCAAATATAAATCGTATACAATAATTTTGAAGCCGCTCAAGTTTATCAAGTTGCTCTTCAGTTACGTCAAGATAACTAGTATCGGCGTAATCTAGGATGGGCAGGAGGAGGGATTGGGCCAACGCAATTTTGGTCGCCGTGGGTAGAAAATTGCGGAGTCTTTTTACGGACCCAGCGGATGCAAATAATTTCCTACTTACTTCTTGTAGCTGAAATATCCAAGATAAGTTTGCGTCGATATGGAGTCCTAGGTTCTTAACATGATCGGTGAAACTTAAAGCTACCCCATCAAAAGTTACCTTTGGAATATTTGTCCAGTCAATTTTTGAACGCATTTTACTGCTCCCCACGATAATGATCTGAGTTTTAGCAGGATTAACTGTGAGGCCATAAGATTTTCCCCAGTGGTTTATAACTTCCAAATCTGAATTAATTGTACTTATGGCACTGCAAAGAAGATCAACGGGTGCTTGTGAGTAAATTTGCAAATCATCTGCATAAAGGTGGTAGGACGAAGATAGTTGATTTGTAATGGATTTTATAAAAATCGTGAAAAGAAGAGGAGATAAAACACCGCCCTGAGGTACCCCAGCGGAAGTGGTACACCAAGATGAAAGTGTATCTTCAATGCATATCCGCTGTCGGCGTCCAGTCAGGTAACTACGAAACCAATCAATTGCCGTTGGAGATATGTTAATAGAGCTGAGGATACCTAACAAAACATCAAAATCAACCGTATTAAATGCATTAGAGAAATCGAGTAATGTTAACACGGTTACCTTTCCCATCTCCATACCGGATCTAACATCATCGGTAATTTTAACTAATGCAGTGGTAGTGCTGTGACCTGGACGAAAACCGGATTGGAAGGGGTTCAGGAGATTATTTTTGCAAAGGAAAATATTGATTTGATTGTGGACAAGGCGCTCTAGCACCTTGGAAAGGAACGGAATAATGGATATAGGTCGGTATTCGGAAAAGGATGTTGGATGGGACTTTTTAGGTAATGGAACGATTTGTGCGTCCTTCCAAATTTTTGGAAAAGTACTGGTAAAAGTAGAGTAATTTAGGATATGGGAAATAATTGGTAGTATTTCATCCAGAATGGGCACCACCATCTTTCGACTAATAGTGTCGCAACCCACTGCATTAGAAGAAATCGACATAACGCTCTTCTTAACATCACAATCGGAGAATTGATTAAACTGAAATTGAGAGTGATCGGGGGTGGGTAGTGATGATAGATAATTTAAGGCATTCAATTTAATTGCACCATCGTAATTAGGTACAGAAACGAAATGTTGATTTAAAGAGTTGATATCTAAAGTACTTGAAGGTGGTGAAGGACGCTGTTTCCCAATCCCCATTGATTTTAGAAATTTCCAGACTTTAGCTGGATCTCCATTCTCGATAGAACTATGAAAGAAGCGGCGTTGGGCATTTCTACACACCTTGTTGCAGTGATTACGAATGGCTGTATATTTCTCCCAATTGGAAGACGTGGGACGACGTTTAAATTTAGTTTTCGAAGCAGCTTTCTTGAGTAATAATGATTTTATTTCATCATCAAGCCAGGGTGAAGGGAGTTGTTTAATTTTGATTGCGCGAACGGGTGCATGCTTGTCGTACAATGTTGTTAAGCATGTATTAAATAAATATTACTAGTCGCATATTAGTCGGCAAAAAGTGCTGACTCTTATATAAATCTCACACCTGCTCCGTGTCCGCAACAAAGATTTTTCTCGGCATATTAATAATATCGATCTAAGTATTGAAAAAATTATGCAATCTTAGAAACTCGAAATTTAGCGTGCAATGAAATTGGCGATTTCATTAGTAAGAAATAATATGACGCAGGTCTGTAGAAACAAAAGCGAGCATTACTGAATGAACTGAGAGCCAGTCATGTGACTGCTTTTAGCTGATTGCAGGCTTTGTGTCCTCCGCTGCGACTGCGACTCCTCACGGGGGGCGGGCAGTCTGATGGCGCGACATGCGCTCAAAATTATTGATTAATTTTAAAATTAAACGGACACAGAATTCATTGTTTTTTTACCTACGTACGACGAAGTCAAAAGGGTAAAGTTATTTTAAAGAGTACTAAACTGATTAATATTTCAAAACTCCAGCTCGAGGCGAGAGAAGTAGCCCGATCCAGAAAGAGCTGGAAATTAGAACTTATCTTTGACAGAAAGGTCTTACTTTTCATCGCACATTATCATAAGTGATGATAAAACCGAATTTCGAATCGAGCTTCACCTCTCAACCAACAACTAAGGGACTGGCTCCTTATCACTAACTACTATTATAAATCCTGTCCATCCTAACACATCAAGGACTGGATATGTTGCTGGCAGCGTTGTCGGCAATGAACCTAAAGTGGGTATTTTCTGGGAAGTTTGGTTAGTTCTTCAAGAAAGTAAAACAGGTGGCTCGCCCGCCGTAACACTTGTTTTGCTTGAAAAGGTGGAAGTAAGTTTCAACCAGAACCCTTGAAACCACTAGAAACCGGCTATCTATTATCTGTCGGAAGTCAACCGTTATCACAATAGCACCAACGGCATTATTCTAATGACAGACTGTAATAAGATAGGAGGTCGATTGCACTACAGTCGTGTGTTCTTCGTAACGATTTCAAAGGCGTAGTTGAAAAACTTTCGGTCACCACTCGAGTACCGACTCGGGTGGTGACCGAAAATTTTTCAACTCGATTTTCGTCCGTGCTTCGGAAGACACGTTTAGCTGGTGGTCCCGGGTGCTGTCTAAAGATAGCAGTAAACAAGATATATCAGAGGCGAGAAATGGCGACTTTTCAAACTCTGACATTTTTTTTCAGGTTTTTGTAGTTTTTCCATAAGTTATGTATTGTATTGTATTGTGACCTGCATGTGTCTCAGGGCTATTTACTACACCGTACTACTGCATGCATACCACAAGTTTTACAAAATGTTGTTTATATGGGGTTTTATAATTTTAAATTGGGCATATCCTGCCAGTTTTGTGTCTATTTTGTGTTGGTTTAATTGTTACATACTTTATGATGTAGATACTTTTTTACCTGTATTTACAGATAATATTAAGAAAATGAGAATCTTTGTTTTAGAAGGGGGGGGGGGGGGGGGTAGTCTTAAACCTCGCCACGTATCAGTCATCTGCTTTTTGAAAAAAAAGAATAAAATAGTGTCAGTAAACAGCCTTTTTTTAAAAGAAGCTTAGCGTAGAGCTTTTTAGAATCAGAAGAATTACGTCAAGAGGAATTCTGATGAATGAACCTCTACTCCTCGGACGCGATTAAAATAGCGGATGGATGCAGGAATAGAAAGCATTGACTTTCTTTGTTTAATATTATTAAAAATACGCCATGTCGCCGTTCGGCGGTGCACGGTTTTAACTCGGCGACGTTTCCGGCGCTGCGGGAGTTCCTTACAGGCTAAATTTAGACGCGATAATTATTACATGTAAGTGTTAAGTACGATGAATAGACGCTGTGCGGTTAATTGATCTAGTCCATACATGCCTCTTTAGTAAATGATTTTCTTTGTGCTTGAAGTTAGCATGATGTTAGCACTTCACATGGCCGTATTTGTCAAATGTTGGAACTTAATCTCTTTCTTTCTATATTCTATGATAGAGTTGCAGCATAAGGGTGATAAATCAACATCGAGCCTTGCTGCGCTGTACTGTGCTGTGCTGTGTTTCTTAAGCTACGTTTTTTTAACAATCAACATCAAGCTGTGCTGCGCTTTGCTATGCTGCGCTGTACAGCGCTATGCTGTGTAGTGTTTCTTAAGCTACGTTTTTTGAACAATGTGCTGCGTTTTGCTTAGCTCAGTATTAAAAGTAATCAGCAGCACGTGTAGTCGTTTATCTCGTCAAAAATTACTTTATTTGACTTTGTTTGTTTGTGCGCGCATACACTAGTGCGAGCAAGATGGGAGTAAGAGAGTGAGAGAGACGTCTGAGGGCGATGGAGGGGCACGCAGCATGCTCCATGTTTGAAAAATCTAGCACAGCTCGACACAGCGCAGCATGGTAGAGCTCCATAAAAAAATATAGCACAGTGCGGCTCAGCACGGCGGGTAGCGTGCCTCGCTCGAGACTGGCTGCGTTTTTAAACAGAGCGTAGCCTCACACAGCGCAGCACAGCATGGTTTGTTTGTATCCTCATTAAAATATTAGACGAGTGAGTTGACCAAACATAGCACAGCGCAGTACAGCGCAGCATAGCTCGATGTTGATTTGTCACCCTAAATGTTTGACAAATACGGGGTGTGATACTCAATCACGAAACTTGGAACACGAATAACTCGACCCCGAAATCACGCCACCACGAAAATAGTTTATACGAATAATGTTTACCCGAATCAGTGTACCACGAAATCTCAACGACGAACGACCAAGTTTCGTGATTGAGTAATAATGCCACAAATACGACCCTGTGAAGTGCCGGCAATAACACACACTAAGGCTCCGCGCAAATGGGTCACCGAACACCTCCACCATAGAGACGACATTGATACAACATTGAACCAATAGAACATTATATCTTAACGACAGACGAAGTGACGGTAGATCAGGCAAAGACGAACTGTCAAATGTGTTCCCTCCTTCCTACAATCCTGGGTCATCAAAAGAGGCGTTAAGAAGCACCTTGCAGGTCGTCAAGGCGAGGGTGGATAGCGTGGCGGTTCATCTCTCGAACAACATAGGTTGTTTATGTTTATTTAACTTGTTATACCTAAAGTACGTACAGACAACAGCTACAGTAAATGTTTAACGTCTAACCTTATTCCTCGATCATAGAGTTCAAAGTCAATTAAAGATTTTTTTAAATAAAGGTCAAGCAAATGACTCCATTCCACGATGGTAAGCAGAAGTAGAGTCTTAATGCGAAGATAGCTGGTTCGAGAGATGAACCGCCACGCTATCCACCCTCGCCTTGACGACCTGCAAGGTGCTTCTTAACAATTTTGATGTTTTGACCACTTTTATGTAATGAAATTTGATGTGATAATTTATCTTGCAAACTGAAACTTATGTTGACACAAAATAAAAAAAAAACAAAGTTTCGATGAAATACATAAAATTGAACAAAATATAGTGATGAGCAAGGTGAATTTGTTCATAAAGACTATTCGAGAAAATTTACATGCAATGTAACGATATTCGAGGAATTGTAAAAAATTTAATAAGTATAATAATGCTTATATCACACTTATGGAAAATTAAAAGAATGTAATTAATAGACGGATTTCCATTTATATAAGAACATTAGTTTCACGGATTAATCATTAAAGACAGGGATATTCATTGCTTCTCCGATCACGAAACTGGAGTAGCTTGTATCCGTACTAATTATGTCAGAGATAGCTCGAGGATCAACGGAGGCACTTGTCATACAAAACCCAACAAAACGTACAAACAAATCAATACCCCTTCGGAAATTCCTAACAAAACCGTGGCCCAGACGATACCCAAAACCTTTCTTCAACTTTGTCACTAAGACCTTAGATTACATTTTAGCTCGCGAACTGATAACATAAACGTGTCGTCCACAGTACATTTTGGATTATTATGCGACACAGGTGCTTATATGGATGCCGGCGGACGTGACAAACATACAGACACACAGTTTAGTTTGTATCGCCCACTCAACGCAAAGTACTTTTAGAACTTGAAACTATTTTGTGTATTTACTTGGTAAATTTTTATTTATAGTAGCTGACACTCCAGTTTTAGCGCATGTAGTTAGATGCCTACGTTACCAACCCCAGGTACTAAGCAAAGATTTTTTGAATTGGAGTTCCTCCCGAGTTCTTGTTGCAAAAACACGTGTTGAGAGACTCCATTTTGTCGTACAATTGTCGGTTACTTTAATAAAATTTTCACTTGATATTGGCGCAATGCATAATCTTTGTGTGTCGCGATCGCCATTCATTTAAAAAAAGAAGATTTTTGAATTGATCACTTATTATCGTTTCTTTCACTATTTTGCGAACATCCTAGGTATCTACTAATATTATTGGATAATATGTATTGGAGTCTGGATGGATGTTTGTTACTCTTTCACGCAAAAGCTACTGAATGGATTTTACTAAAAAAAAATGACAATAAGTACATCAGAATCACTTATAGGCTATAATTTATTGTAAATAAATTGACGCGAGAGAAACCGCAGGGCAACACTAGTACCAAATAAAATTATGACAAAAATAATGTGTGATCTTACCATCATGCAATGAAAAAATTAAATAAAAATTAAAAAGCTAATGGATTTTGTTAAGTGATACTGCGATAGAGCTTTTGGCGGTTTACGTAATCGTCTTTACCGCAGTGAACGCATTATTACCACCGACCGTTTCTATTTCAACAGTAACTAGCTGTGCCCTTGACTTCGTTTGGTCGTAGCGTGATGTTCTAAAGCCTAATAGCCTTCCCCGATAAACGACTATCCAACACAAAAGCAATTTTTCAATGTGAATCAGTAGGTCCTGAAACGCGTTCAATTAAACAAACAAACTCTTCAGATTTATAATATTAAAATATAGATAACAAAATGACGGTTTTTAGAATAGAATAGAAATATATTTATTGTTATAAAACAGACGACGTGCTTACATATACAAAAAAAAGATACAATCGAGAAATTAAACTAAAAATAATTGAAAAAAGAAAAGAAAACAGTGTTTGGGAAGGAAAATAATAAAGATTTACGAAAATCCACGCCACCAGTTGGCGCCACTTTACTCGTAGCCAAGAAGCATCTTCTAATATATAAAAATGAAGGTACTGACTGAATGCACAGCCCAAACCGCTGGGTTTAGAGATTCCAAATTCGGGACGTAGGTTCCTTATGAGTTCTAGGGGTGCACTAAGAAAGGATTTTTGGAAAATCACCCTCTATGGTGGTGAAAAGGGGGTGAAATTTTTTATGGAAATCCGTCAGTTTTGAAGCTAAAGCGATAGAAATTGGTATTTAGCTACTTAGTTAGAAATTAAGAATGAAGTATTTCAGGATTTTTGAAAATTTAATCCTTAAGGGGGTAAATAAGGGATGGAAGTTTGTATGGAAATCCGTCATTTTATTTATTATTTAAAGTAAAATCAAATAATAAGAAAATTTAGATGCTGCCCGAAGTAACTATTCTACGCGGACGAATTCGCGGGCAAAGGCTGGTTATATTATAAAGCTCCATTAATGTCATAAAGCTGACAAATTGATGAAGCATTTTATTGACACGACAAGAATCACGACAGGTGACCGGAGCGACTGGACCTCACTGCACAGCGGTTGCCACCTGGCGAGAGCTATGAACCCTCATTAAATAATTCGTAAAGCTATCCAACATAAATTACACGGCATATTCACTGAGGTGTGAACTTGAAGTATTACACTCCTTTTGGTTGCAGTTCGTTTGTTCGGTAACACATTAAAATAATAAATAACGCAATAAGCAACTGCGTGGGAACTCCATTAAATCGGTTTCATTGAATCGGTCGTTTAGGTGAACAAGCAAAAAGTTTTAAAAAGCTGTAACCCGACTGCGGAAAAAAAGAAAGTAATGAAATTGGTTAAAACACACCATCAAAATCAGATGAATAGGGGCTACGGAGGAACATAAACATATTAATACAAATATACATACATAGACTGTTAAAATCTTAACCTTAATTTTGGCTTCGCCGCCATCCGGTAAAACCCAATTGGAGGGTAGCTTAGTCAGTTTGTAGTAATTTGACATGAGTCTATCCTACCTAACTATAATATTATAAACTAGTTTCTCCCCGCGACTTCGTCTACGTGGTATCAGTATAAATAATAGCCTATATGTTATTCTGATGTATGAGCTATATTGTTGTAAAGTTTCATTAGAATCCATTTAGTAGCTTTTGCGTGAAAGAGTAACAAACACATACTTTATATTATTAGTAGGATACGAAGCGAAAGTGAGTTGTTTGTTGATTCTATCTGATCAAAGGTATAGAGATGGTGTTTTGTTATCATAATTTAAGAGCGTGCACTCGATTTACTTCAAAATGTTCATGTATGGCGGTCAAAAGGTAGTTGTAAGTAACTTCGACCTTAACAGGATAATTTCGTAACACTTTTCAGCGAACGTGGTCGTGGAAAGACTTTAGGTGTAGGTAAGTTTCAATTCTACCGTGTGTGAAGTATCTGCAAACACACCCACACACTTTTTCAAAAGTGAAAACCTACTTCCAATTTAAGAATAAATATTTTGAGTGTCCCGATTTACCTAGGTACACAATAACGAAACGTGGAAAAATAACGAAATTTGACACCCAAATACAGGCGAGTTAAATCCGTAAAAGTAATTAGATTTATTTAATATTGGTGGTTATCATTACATTTAATGGACTGCTAGATAATTTTGAGTGTAACATCTGGCCTTGGTTGTTGACTTCTGTTTGCGCACTAAAGGTTACTTTTTGAGATTAGGTAGTACCCCTTTTATATAGGCAACAGGTTTGCAACTTATTTTGAGACTGAATGGCCCATACTGCCAGATGTGGCTTTTATGTGTTAGGCGTGTCAATCGCTCTTGGGACTACTAGCTAATCGTATGATCTTATTGGTGATTTAATTTTTTTATCTTTCTTCCACAGCGACGCCTCACCCAGAAGTACAGTATCGCCGTCGGAATCCCCACCCTGGTGATCCGAGGACGAGCAGTGAGGGACTCGCTGCTCAATGACCCCACGGGGGAGAGGTTCCCCTGGCCCGCGCCGCCCCTCCACGAGGTACTGCGAGGGGTCCAGCTGGAAGGAGACGGGGGGAGCAAGCTGTATGAGGAGCTGCCCGTCGATGCTGTCAGAGTGTTCTACTTTGCTGCTCATTGGGTGAGAAAAATCTTATTTTATTGACTTATTTATTTACAAAAAGCAAAAGGTGTAGAAAAAGGTGTAAATAAATTTTCGGCCAATCGTTATTTTTACTCTCTCGTATACGTAGTGTAGAGGAAGTCTTGTAATCGTCAAAAAATTCGACCTCAAGATTTTGACGGATTTACGGGTCTGTGTCTGTGCGTTAGCACGATAACTCGAGCATGCTTTGACTTATTGCAACCAAATTTAACATACGTGTATGACATCAAAATATAAGGTTTCTGTCAAATTTTGAGCCGTCGATCACGAAAGTCAAGCAACCAAGGGCGCGGTCGGTACTCGGATGGGTGACCAAAATTTAACATGCATATTTAACATGAAAATATAAGGTTTCTATCACCTTTGAGTCGTTTCCGGTATACGAGAAAGACAAGGGGAGACCACTCCCGATTTTTTTTATTTCTCTGTATTCGATTGCCAAGTTACGCTTCCGTAAAAAGTAGATTCCTTGGTGTGACTTGTCACTATTTTTACCAGACTACGGCAAAGCCAAAAGGAAGGGTAATGATTTTAGCAGTCTATGCATGTATGTTTGTATTTACATATGTTCCACCCTATCACCCAAACTATTCAACAGATTTTGATGAATACTGTTATTCAATTCTTTATTAAGGTCCGGGCTATAGAATTATGCTACACTAGCTTCCGCCCGTGACTTAGTCCGCGTGGATATTTTACCCCCTTAGGGGTGGAATTGCCAAAAATCCTTTCTGAGCGGATGCCTACGTCATAACATCTACCTGCATGCCAAATTTCAGCCCGATCCGTCCAGTGGTTTGGGCTGTGCCTTGATAGATCACTATGTCAGTCAGTCAGTCACCTTTGAGTTATACATATATATTTAGATTATTACACAAGACTTTAACAATAGGAGTCGATTCTGCCTTGTAACTTTGACTGATTTCATTCCTTTTTTTCCGCAGTCGGGTTACAGTTTTAATGAGTGTGTGTGCTCTGTATGTATGTGTGTTGTCTGCCGCAGTGTCCGCCGTGCCGCGCGTTCTCGCCCAGCCTGTGCGCAGCGCTGTCGGCCGTGCGCAAGCGGCGCGCCAAGTACGCTAACACACAGCTCATACTAGTCTCCAGTGACAGGTACGTCATATATTAATAATACATTCTCATCACAAAATATAGACCTACCCTAAAGAAAAACCAGGGCACCAATTATCAGTCTCGAATTAGAGATTTATCTCGAATTTTTATGACGTTGAGCTATTATAAAAATCTCGACTTCTGATGCGCCATGGTGGTGTTCGCCGCCTGCGTGCTCTGACTGCCTCACACCAGCCTGGCCGTCAGTGACCTCAGCATCGCCCACTGCCACCAGAAGCTGCCTATGAAGCTTAGGCCTTGGCCACGCTAGCCCCACGCGGACTTTTCTCGAAGGGAAGCCACTCGAATTGCTTCGAATGGTTAGTAGCGGTCGAGGCGTAGATTTAGAATTCGAACCACGATAGTTATTATTTGTTATCTATGATCTTAAACGTCAAAAAGCTACATGCAGTACATAGCCTACCATTCACACAGTTATTTTGAGATTTTATTGTAATCTTTAGTTTATTTGCTGATTTTTATTAATCTAAAAAGCTTTTTTTACTTACAAAAGTAGTTTCTAAAATATGAATTATGTAAGCACTTATCATACTTTTCCTATACCTACTAATTACTATAAAATATGTACTTAATTATTCTTTAAAACCTGTTAAATAGATTTAAAAACTTTCAGAATATTTTGTAAGAGATATGTTATTCCAAACGTTTTAGAACCGGATGAAGGAACGGAACACATCGTAACGTGATTATGTTCTCAAATGGCAACAAATTTAGAAGTGATTCGATTAGTATTGAGAATAGGACATTCGAAAAAACAATCTCGATTTACGAGATTTTATGGTCGAAAGAAGATTCGAAGAGTAAACTCGAATTCGAGATTATTTCGAAGGAAACGAGAATTGCGTCCCAGATTCGAAATCGATGAGCCTGAATTAGGACTATGACGAGAGTAGATGAAGCGAAAGAAATATGGAAGGATCGTATCAAATTACAATACGTATCAGTTTTCAGACTAGCGTTTTATACGCGCGTATTATAAGCTCGTTTTTGGAAGTGCCAGCAACTAAGAGCGTTGATGCGATCCAATGGATTATAAGTGGAAAGAGGTTATAAGACCCTCTTTCCACTTATAATCCATTGCATTTTGATACGGACTCACCACTACTGGTTCAAGAGAACACGCCCGTGTACACAAGTCCGGTTTTTTGAAGCGCGAAATGTAGCGTGCGTAATCCGAAAGTTTCGAAATGACCGTATACGCCCTAATCAAATACTGAGAGCCATCTGCGATCGTACACGATGGATCACGAGAATTTTTTGGCGTTGGATCCCACAAAACATTAGATACTCGACTCATATCTTTCTAAAATTTTAAATCACTGCTAATAAGAGTCCCTATTAAGAAAAATAAAGCCACCTTAATTTTCCTACTTTGTGTTTGACCTTTAATTGAAAAAGAGCGTAGTAATATTGTAAGTAATATACTGTCAGTAATTTGTTATCAGGCTCGAAAGCGAAGCCTTAACGATGTTTACAGCGGCGATGGGCCGAATTAATTCCGCCGTTTGGTTCCGAAGCTGTTATTTAATTTACCTATTCCAATCCAATTGTGAGGACTTGACCTGATTACGTTGGCGATGTCAATGTAGAAGCAATTTCATGAAAACATCTGAGACTATCTTTATTATTTTAAATTACTGTTAGTATCCGGCTCGTGACGCCAAAGCCGTGTGATGCCGGCAGAGTAGAATAGCATATCCTCTAATGGGTGTCGTAGAAGGCGACTAATGGATTAGCAAATGGGTATTGATCACCTTATACTCCGTCCACCAATCCCCATTGGACACGCGTGGTGGACTACTGCCTAAACCTCCTTCGATGAAAAGCCTTGTGTCCCAGCAGTGGGTCGAATTATAAAGGCTGTTATGATGATGATGATGACAGTTAGTTTGGATATCTTTGAATTTGAAAATGAAAGTCCAATAATCGATCAGCGGCAGTCGTCGTCAGCTCTCTTATTATGAACATTGCAAAGTGGACACCGAAGAAGAAACATTGTTATTGCTTTTCATCATTTCAGTAAAATAAAAACACTTTCATGTGGATTCAAGGAATGCGAATCACGCATCAAGTTGTCGACGGCTGCCGCTGACTTGTTCACGACTGCAGTTGCCTCTACCAGCCATTCAAAATTGCTTCGTTTTACTCAAACAGCGATATTTGAAAAAGGCTGATTAATGAGCGACTAACCGCCGATTAGTCGCCCATTTAGTATTTTAAGTCGCTCATTCTGGAATTTTTAGTTGCTCGGTTTATTATTTCCCTTTGAAAAATATCTCATCAGATGTTGAAGATGTAATAACTTCGAAATTGTTTGACAAACGTCAGTTTTTGATACTATCAAAGGCGAAAAACTTGAATAAATAAGTCGTGATCTCACAGTACTGTCACAGGAATATACTGTAATACAGTAATATACTAACCTATACGGTCAGTTAGAAGAACACTCACTTAGATAGCGAAAAGTCGCGGGTTTGAGTCAAGTCTCAGCACTATATATTTTATTTTACTTTTTTATTTTTACTTTATTGCTTCACCAACAACTTATACACTAGTACAATTTTGATTACTAAACTATTTAAAACTAAAAAAACAATTGATATCTTCACCTGTGATATCGATATCGATCATCAATTTTTGTAACAGTTTATTTTTTATATTTAACAAAGTACCTAATTAGTAGCTTATTAAAACTGGCCTCTTTTCATACAGTTCCATTAACGTTACAAAAGGTGCGAACCTGTTCGAACACAATTAATCAAAATACATAATAACGAAGTGGACAAGAATCAATAAAAGTAATAAATAATAATTCCGGTTGTCCCTCCAATCCGATTCGCAACGTGTTTCGTCCGATTTCTTATCGTTTATTTTAAATTTTCCGCTCACACGTGTAGGTACGTAAAATGAAATATTCATAGCAGGAGTTTGCGCCGGTCGTTAACTAAATTGAATTCGTTTGCATTTGGGGAGCGGCATCGATCGCCTGTTTGGGTCCAACAACGACAACACCCTGATTAGGTCCCGGAGAAATAAGACCCTTAATAAATAAGCTTCTTTTCTATGGCTTGAGAACTGTGCAGTTACAATAATGTGTGACAATATTTGTCAGCTCGATTTTCCTTCAAGCTTCGGAAGGCACGTTATTCTGGTGGTCCTGGGTGCTGTCGAGAAATAGCAGCCGTAAAAATATAATGGTAAAATCTATGGCAGTTTCGTCCTGCCTGTCCAACACCAACCAAACAGATCCCAATGGACCCAATATAGACCACGGACAGCTTTAACTCTAATAAATTGTAAACAAAAGGCTGATAGCAATCGGTGACCCCCAAAGACTAATCTCCTAAAGGCACGGTACTATCATGAAGTCACTTGGATACCGATTAGAGCTAAGCACGCAATCTATCCAACCCCCAAACACATGTACAATCACGCACAATACACAAGCGTCCCTGATTGGATCACAGAAGGGATTACGCAATCGACTTGATAGAAACATTTACAATTTACATTGGATAGAAGGTAGGTTGCGACAGACTTAGGTACTTAATGAAAAAAAATAAACCATTTAGAATAAGAGTACTTAATAGACTTGTTAAAACATGTTCTTATAAATGCACAGCTCGACATTTTCAATGAAGCTGTAACTCTCTAAAATTGGCCAGCAATTCCCACATTGAAATACTACCTACTAGGTGGTAGACCCATATATAGAGTCGTCTGGGTAGGTACCACCGCCTTTCTTATTTCTGCCGTGAAGCAGTTCGCTGTGTTTCGGATTGAAGGGAAAGGTAGCCAGTGTACTGGGCATGGAGGGCATATCATCTTAGTCCCGGATGGCAAACGCACTTGCGGTGCTAAGTGATTTACACTTAATATTGCAAGTGTCTATAGGCGGCGGTGACCACTTAACATCAGGTGGGCCGCAAGCTTGTTTGCCATCTCGTAAAAAAAAAACAATCCGCATTGGGCAAGCGTGGTGAACTACTGCCTAAACCTCCTTCGATGACAAGGAGTCGCCTTGTGTCCCAGCAGTTGGTCAAATTATAGAGACTGTTATGATGATCAGATAACTAATCAATTATATTCGGCTGAGTCTGTGCGAATACAAGAATGTTTAAGTCAACACATATCTCTTAAAAGCCAACATTAATAAGCGTTGCCCTACACAATCAAAATTCCTCAAATCCCCAACAAAACCCATTGAAGCTACACCGGAGCTTCTGGAATTTTCTCATTAAAATGCACTCTCCTTCTATTGTTATAATAAACAGTACACATTCCTCCCTTCGAGGGTACGCTGTAAATTTAGATCATCAGCCACTCGGCTGAATGAGGCGCTTTTCTCCGGGGCTCTATTCCGATGTAAATCATGCTTATTAAATTTTCTTTGCCTTAATTTTGTCCTTATTAAAGATAATTCGTTTACTTAAAACACCCTTAATTTGAAGATATTGGTTCCTGGCTACAAAATTAAATTACCGTATTGAAGCATTTACAAAGTTTTTGTCATTTCGGTATAAAGAGAAAATATAGCGCGTGAACATTTTATACTCTACTTATTTTCGTAGCGCGTGAACATTTTATTCTCTACTAACTTTTAAACCAAACTATTAATAAAATTTTCAAACTATTAAACTTAATTAAGTTATAGGACATTAAAAAAAAACTTTTCTTTTCATTATACTTATGAGATGTATAACCTCTTTATTTAAATGGACTTTGCTAAGTACTTTTAAATCGTCAAAAGCCCTATCCACCATTTCGGGACGAAATAATAATTTCACTAGCATAATTATTATCATGCTGAGATTAGCTGATTAGATGAGCTTAGCTTTTAAATCAAAAAATAAGTTTATATTTCTTTGATTTTATTTTTTGCCTGCATTGTCTATACTAATAATAAAGCTGAAGAGTTTGTTTGTTTGTTTGTTTGTTTGTTTGGTTGAACCCTAAGATCTCAGCAACTACTGACTCAAATTGAAAAAATCTTTTTCCGTTGGATAGTCCATTTATCTAGGAAGGTTATAGGCTATATAACATCACGGTACGTCCAATAGGAGCTGAGCATTAATGAAGAATGTTGCAAAAACGGGAGAAAAATATTTCATTTCAAAGCTTTCCCTGCGTGCGCTGCGTAAACGGTTAAAGTTACGGAAAAATTATGTATGACAGAATTATTCTCCATTATTTTTTCTAAAAAAAAGTCCGCGATAGCATATGTTTATCTTTTATGTTTGGCTCACTATAACCTTTCTTTTTGGTAATCAAATTTTTTTTTAATCAAAAGTTTATCTGCGATGGTGTTTTTGTATGCATGATATTATTCCTTATCAAAATAAATACATTATTTATCACAAGCATTTAATTTTGAACAAAATTGTTAATGACCTCATTTGATTTCAATGAATATCCTAAGAGATATCATAGTTTGAAATAAACGGAAAATAATAAATTTTGATTTTCAGAGCTTTTGTTGCGTGCGCTGGGTAAACGGTTAAAGTTACGCAAAAATCATGTATTACGGAATTATTTTCCTTTAAAAGTTCTAAAAAAAAGTTCCAGACAGCATTTATCTATCTCTTAAGGTTGACTCGCTATAACCTGTTTTAGTTAATAAAATTTGTTCTAAAATCATGCATTAGATGCGAAGGTATTTTTGTAAAAATCATATTATTCCTTATCAAAATTTATACTTTATTCATCACAAGTATTTAATTTTGTACAAAATTGTTTTTTACATCATTAGATTTCAATGAATATCTTCAGAGATATTACAGTATTAACATAACTCCGCAGCTAAATAATGATCAAGTACTACGCACGCATCTATACTGAGTTGTTTTTTTGTTTAGATGAACGCGCTTATCTTAGGAACTACTGATCCCGTCAGATTCGGACGCATTAGAGACTAATAGGTTCAGAGACTCCTCCGAGGGAGATGCTCACCGGTCAGGAATCCTCTTTGGAGTGATTCGACCTTAAAGCTTGAGGACCCATCGAGGTCCTCTCCTTTACTAAAAGCCCTGGTGACTTCAAGAAGGTCATCAGAGATGGCCTGCAAAAAAAAACCACCTAGAAGGAGTCGAACGCGCGAACGAAGGGTTCCGTGTCATAGATTTTATCAAAAATCTCCAAAAATTATTTGAAATTTAAATTAAATATTTTGTTAATATTTCATGTTTCTACCTGTTATTATCGTTAATAAGACCGAGAAATAAAACACGTTTGTTGTTGTATTTTAAAAGTGAATAATATAACTAAATATTCTGTGATTACTTCAAGCGTCTATCTGTTGCCGTTATCAAAATCGACCAAAAAAAGTCACGCTTATTTTATGGGAGCCCCTTCAATATTTATTTTATTCTATTTATTAGTATTTATTTTATTCTATTTATGAGTCTTAGTAATAGGATCCCGTTTTACCCTTTGGGTACAGAATCCTACAAAGGGGAACTACTGATCTGAAAAATTCTATGATTGTCTATTTATCGAGGAACACTATAGGCCAGAGCTTCCCAAACTTATTTTCATAGTGACGCCCTTAGGAATTTTCTAATTTTTACGAGCCCTTCCCCCGTTATAGTAACAGCCAAGTTAAGTACATACCTACAAAAACAAAAACATAGCTTATTTTGAATTATTTAGGCGTTACCGAATGCGCAAATATTTTAAAATTAGAAAGACTGAAAAAAAATTACCATAAAAACATAAAGTAGCACAGACAAATTTCGACGGCGAAAGCAATGTCCCGGTAGCGTAAAGATGCTTATTCGATTTTTTCGCCCGCGCTGGACGGTCGATTTTTTTCAGTGTATTTTCTTATTTTAAAAACAGAGCATCTCAAAACCGGGTTCAAGTTTAGAAATCGCGACTTACATTTCTTTGTCTACATTTATTTTCGTTCGACTAGCTCGCTAAGCTAGCTAGACAGCCATTCTATGTGGATCGTCTCACGACGCCCGCCCCCGGGATAGAACCGCGACACCCCAGGGCGTCGCGACGCACAGTTTAGGAAACCGTGATATAGGCTTATATACGTCCATAACATCATTCTACGACTAATAGGAGTTGAGCATCAATAAAAAAATGTTGCAAAAACGGGAAATCCACGCGGACGAAGTCGCGCGGGCACAGCTAGTATTATATAATATTTAAATTATGTGAATCTGCTCGATGTTGTATTAGCTTTTTGTGACAAACCTTGGTGGTTTTCTTAAAGCATTGTAAGTGAAACTATCATAAATGTATGTTTTTATTATTGTTAAATAAAATAAAAAAAAATGGTACTCATCTCATATTACTAAAAATCTTCTAAAAATAGCTTTTTCACTCTACCTTTGAACGAAGTTAAGATACACGTTTAAGCATGTTCTCTTTTCAGGATATTAAAGAAGACCGCAGTCAAATAACGTTACATTTTATGGTGTTGTGTTTCTGTTAGTAAATAAGGTTGCCAGCGCTCCACTGGGTAGGGAAGGGGATTATGGTTCTCAGCGCGCGAGTGACACGTCAGTGTTGCAATAAAACATAAATTCATTATGTACTAGAAAAAAAATACACTGAAAAAAAACGACCTGCCCCAGGCGAAAATCGAACTACGTATTCTCCGCAATAATAGTTCTATAATCCGGGCGGCTGCGTTGGCTGCATTAACCACTAATCGGGTTCGATACTGGACTGGGGCAGGTCAAATTCAAATTCAAAATTCGTTATTGCATGTCACATGAGCATAATAAGTTGACATTCTTAAAGCTAAGTACATGTGACGCCTTGTATTAAGGCGTTGCAATGAATCTTATTTAATTTTATTCAAATATACTATATTATATTTATTTATTTATTTATTTATTATATTT
Organism: Elophila nymphaeata; assembly: GCA_955850985.1. Taxonomy (NCBI): domain Eukaryota; kingdom Metazoa; phylum Arthropoda; class Insecta; order Lepidoptera; family Crambidae; genus Elophila; species Elophila nymphaeata. The sequence continues at coordinate 18,539,938 of OY039088.1, read as the reverse complement.
GGGAAACAAACAATATTTTTACACAATTACAATTAAAAAAAAATTAGAAAATAGTACATTTATCAATAAAGTTTCCACTAATAAATTATTACAGACATGTTAATATAGACTAGAGTCAAAATAACAAAATATTAGGTATATAATAAAAGTTAGGTACTAATTTAAATTTAAATTTCAATGAATTAATTAAAAAAAAAGATTAAATTAATATACTTACAGAAAACATTAAAATTAATTATTATTAATAAAAAGGTAGTCAATTAAAAAAAAAAAAAGTAGTCAATACAAAAATACAAAATAAATTAATAATTACAATTAAAAAATCTACATTTATATAAATACATAGGCACTTCAACAATCATTTCGTCAGGTCCTTTACAAGTTTTTTCAAAGAAGAAAGGGAGCAATTAAATATGTCAATTTTATTATATTTATTGTTATAGTCCTTGCAAGATCTTATTTCATTACAATATATTATTTCATTATGTCTTTAGGTCTTTTTTTTTTCAGTGTATTTTTTCTAGTTTCAAAAATATTTACGCGTTTGTAAGCCCAAAAATTATTCCATAATTCATTATGATCGTTTATTTCTTGAGAAGATTAAAATCATTATACATTATTCCTCCTCTTTTCCCAGCAGGTAAGCTGATCATCATAAAAATATTTTGCCCTGGTTGTTAATAGAATAACAAAGAAATATAATAAAACATTTTTTATTGAACAAAATATAAATTTGCTTTTACAATCGCTAAAATGAATTATGACAATTAACCATAGATAATAGCTATAGAGAAAAACTAAAAAGTTCTTATGTTATTATTTAACATAAACTCCCCCGCCGATAGCTATTCGTCATACATTGGGAATACAGCCACTTTATTTATCGCTCTAGACGAAATGTGCCCATTCTTTGCCCTGACCTGTACCGATTTGACATGGCCATCATTACCCATAAATACTTTTGATACTCTAGCTACAAGCCATTGTAAAGGAGACACATTTTCACCCATTAGCAGAACCAGAGCACTCTCTTCCACATTAGCATTGGCCTTGTACCATTTGGGGCGGCTTTGCAGCTGTGACAAATAACTCTTATGCCTAAAGTTCTTCACAAACCTTAACACAAAAGACACAATGCGCCGAAGCTTTAGAGCAATCTGTGAATCGCTATATAAAATTTTATATCTAAATTTATAATTAATTAATACATGACTTATGCGCTTAAAAAATTTAGCTAGAAGCACACATGCACATAACTCTAACCTAGGTATAGTTGGCTTCGTCTTCAATGGAGCAATCCTCGACTTACTACATAGCAACGTTACAAACGTGCTATCACCTCGCACCACTCTAATATAAATGCATGCTCCATAGGCAATAGCAGAGGCATCACAATAACCCACTATATCTATAAAATCAGCATCGCTTGTACTTAAATTACGCTTAACTAAAATAGGCTCCATACGCCTTAAATCATTAAAGAATGAATTCCAAGACAATAATAACTCATGTGGGAGAAATTCATCCCATTCTAATTTGCATTGCCACACTTTTTGTAGGAATTCTTTCGCACGTGTCACAATCGGACCAGCCAATCCCAAAGGGCCAAAAAATGTGCCTATAAAACTTAACACCGTGCGCTTTGTCCAATTATTAGGAACTGAATTGCAAGGACACGAGACTATAAACCTATCGGACCTAAGATCTAATCGCAAACCTCTAAAAGAATTTCCTAAGACCACCTCATTGAGTGGAATTTTTAAGGGAAAACTAACTTGATACCTATTGTTGTTCAATTGCACAGTCTCACGGAACACTTCCTCACATCGATCCACATTAACTTGACCTTTAACTTCAGGAACATGTTGCTCTTCCCAAAATTTTTGTATGAGACTGTCAACCCTACTTTCATTTATTGCGACATGCGAAACAAACCCTTTCTTTGGAATACTTGAAGAAAGACAAACTTTGGGTTCCTCTAATCTACCGGAGACAATGTAACCATACTTTGTAGCTAATAAATATAAGTTATTCCCGGATAAAGCTATTATGTCTGGCAGCATAATTTTGAACAGAATATCGGCTGAAACCAGAAAAGAAATCTCGCCAGGCATATTGAACTCATCATCAGCTAAATTAATTGACTCCGGTATTTGGATGCTACTCACATCAATTTTTGTCTGCGGTAGATAAGTAGTAATACTATCCACAACGGAAAAAATAGAATTGCAATAATAATTATTGTACATCGAATTCATTCTTAAATTGACAGCCCTGACAACCGGTTTTTGTGCTTGGCCTAGAGCTGTAATATTTATATTATATTGAAATGTTGAAACATTTAATTTGCGTAGTAATTTACTACAGATAAAGGACACTTGGCTACCACTATCGATCAAACCTCGCGCTGTAACAAAATGCGCTAGGAAATTGACTTTCATGGTAGGTAGCAAAACCATGTTTTTGTTTACATTAAGATTAGAGCTAGCAAAATTACAAGCATTTTCACCAACATGCAGTAGTGAATTGTGTTCTTTACTTTTACACATTGAACATTTGAAATGAAAGTTGCATTTTTTAGTATGAGAATTTAAACAAATGCTACATAATTTTTGAGATTCAGCAAACTTAACTCTGTCAATTGCACCAAGCGCTTGGAACTCCTTGCATGCATATATTTTATGACCTATATCCTTACAAAACATACAAGACGATAACTTTTGTTCGCTGGTGCTAGCCAAATGAGAAGCCCTATTAATGTAAGGTATGTTAAAAGTAGTCTTACCAGCAGATACTTGCGACTCTTCGAAGCTAATTGCTCTCCGTTCAATATATTTAAATAATTCCTCTAGCGTAGGCAGCCCTGAAATATTCCTCTCAACGTGGTAGGCTCTGCAAGAATAGGCATCTAATTTTCTTAATAAAATAGGAATAAGAAGCATATCCCAATACTGAACCTCTTGCCCAAGACCTTTAAGAGCACCCAAATGCTGTCTAGCCACAGAAACTAAATGTCGCAATTCCGAAGATGTACCCTTTGAAATTGGCTGGTAATCCAACAATGCGTTTACATGATGAGTAATAACCAAACATTTATTATCATAACGCTGCTTAATTAAATCAAGCGCCTGTATATAGGACTCGTTTACTAAAGGTAAGCCACTTATCATTAGCAAAGCATCACCCTGTAAATATCTTCGCAGGTAGAACAATTTTTGTACTGAAGACAAATTTTCATCTCTGTCAACGATGGCTTCAAAGATGTCCATAAACGGCCTAAATTGAGTAATATCCTTTCCGTCGAAACAAGCTATGTCCAGCTGCGGCAGTTTGCTGTGATGAGATTGAGCCTGCGTTAATGCTTTGCGCTCATCACCGACATTAGAGCACTCGCCAGCAGCCATCAACCCTTTTATGCCCGACACCGCTTCGTAATATCTCTCCTCCACCTCGTCGTCCTCGAAACTGTCATCATTGGTCAGAAGCATGAGCTCTATGGAAGTATCCTTATAATGCTGAAAACCTCGCTGCAGTTCCTCCAGCCTAATTCTAAGGCCTCCTACCTCCAATAAAACCTGTCCCTTCTGCTCCTTTATATATTTTTCGGTCCGCGTAATTTGGCCTTTGTATTGCCCAATTGTTAGCCGCAACTTTTTTATTTTGACTGCAGTACTATTATCTTCTTCGATCGGCATTTTTCAATATATTATTATAATAAAATCGTTGAAAATCAAATCCGATATAAAATATTCAATTGCTTAGTACTCACAGTATAGCTTACACGGCAACGGCAAAAAAACGGCATTCATATGACAATGGCGAACAATATATTTTTACTTCATTGATAAATAATTTGTATCAATAATTATTTACGGAAAATATTCCCGAGTTTCGGCACCACTTCTGTTAATAGAATAACAAAGAAATATAATAAAACATTTTTTATTGAACAAAATATAAATTTGCTTTTACAATCGCTAAAATGAATTATGACAATTAACCATAGATAATAGCTATAGAGAAAAACTAAAAAGTTCTTATGTTATTATTTAACACTGGTTTTTATTTTAATTTTCGAGAGTAATTAACGTAAAATATTTGAGCGAGGTAATCCTGAGAGCCTGAAACAAAAAATAATTTAAAGCCAACACAGCAAAATAAAGGATGGATTTTAAAATTAAATACGCATTAAGCTTTCGCACTGACAGCGGAAAACTCGTAAAAGAACTTTTAAACGAGGGTGTGCAATTAAATTAAGCTGATAATGATGTGCTGGGCAAAGGGCTAGCTCTGCTCAGCTGATCGACCACGTAGGCCGCCATTTTGTATACAAATCGCGCCATTATGGTATAACTTAATGGCTCGAGCCTACCCCACATTAGGGGCGATTAGGGCTTAGTCAACGCGGGCCAAGTGCGGGTTGGTCGACTTCACATACAACCTAAGAATTTCTTCATGGGTGTGTGCAGGTTTCCTCACGATGTTTTCCTTCACCGTAAAAGCGTCGATTAAACGTACGTTACGAATTTTAAATCTGAAAACACATTGGTACGTGGCGGAGATCGAACTAGTGCCTCCCGGGTGGGAGACGACGCTCTTACGCACTACGCCACCGACGCTTAATCATGACTCATATTGATCAATCGACGATCAATATGAGTCCTTACATCGAATTTCCTTTCATTTCATTGGTAGGTTCAGGTTATTTTTCTTATGACCAAGCGGAGTGGAATTTTTGTCACTCGTCACTCTCATAGACTTCAATCCGCCTAGCCGTTTAGTTAAACGGCGTGTTTTACTATCCGCCTGCGACATATACATGACTTAAACATGCTGAGTATAAAACTTGCTGCGTTTCTTGGTGATTCTCTCAGAACAAGACCTCATAGACTCTTGAACCGTTGGCATCAAAATTGACTTTCATAGGTAATGAATAAATGCATGGAGCAGTGTGAGATTTGGTATAATTAAAGTTCTTGTAGAGAAGACGTATAAAAAATTTTCATATCGTCATAAAAGACTCTGCCCTTTTTGACGATGAACCAGTACCTACCCATAGTATCAGTTTTTTCGTATAAAATACGTAACTATTGTAGTTACGTTAAGAGCTTAATTTGTATGGGAAACGTAAATACCGCCCCTAGCGGAGAGAAGCGTAAATCATGTTTCCCATAGAAATTGAGCTCTTAACGCCTATAATAGTATCGTTTTTTATACTAAAAACTTACACTACGAGTACTGGTTCATCGTCAAAAAGGGCAGAGTCTTTTATGACGATATGAAAATTTTCTACACGTCTTCTCTAATAGAACTTTAATTATACCAAATCTCACACTGCTCCTTGCGCGCAATATACATATCAAAGTCAAGGCTATTATTATTTGCCTTTTATTCTTCTTTTATTATCTTTGATAAAAAAGACTGAACCCAGCCATGAGTTTATTTACCGTTTTTCAAATAATTTTTCATTGTTTCGCGATATTCCCACAGCCGATCGCTACCCAAAGCTTACGTAGGGTAATTTTATTGCTCCAAGAAGCACTTCAGCTTTACTGAATATCGGGGGCAATAAATATTTGCGGAGGATGACCTTTAATAAATTTCTGAGGAACCCCCTTAAATCTCCAAACGGGCGCGGCGCCAACCAAATCTCGCGGAAAAATACGGTTCAATAAAAATGTATTATTTCTGTTTCATTCGTCTCCAATACATATCTAAGCCAGCCATTAGATCGGCCATTTTGATGTAAAGTTCCGCCATTTTGTTTTCGACAATCTTTTAATTCATGAATTGAAATGAAAAAGTTCTTTATTCAAAAGGACTTTGCTAAGTATTTTTAAATCGTCAAAAGCTCTACCACTATTTCGGGACGTAATAATTACTTTATTTAAATAATTGTTATTAAGTTTCGTACTTCGTATTTGTATCTCACGAACGCGGGTAAGCCACGGCTGTTTGTGTAAATACACGCATCTCTCTGTGCGCGTCAGTTGCCGGCACTAAGCGCCCAAGCTCCCCCATATTGACGCAGTGACAGCTGAACTGACAATACTTATATATTCTCTTTAATCTGTGCATATCTACACTAGTGGTCGCCCGTGGCTTCAACTCGCTTCCGAATGGCTCAGAAAAAATAACCTTAACCTACCAATAATTACCTTATTATCACCATTCGCTTATTCACACTAATATTTATGCGACTACGGGTTTTTCGGCGAAACGTAATTCTGGATCGAGTTATACGCTGGTATATTGTTATGAATTAAAATAGAAAGATACCTAAAAAGTACATCAAATATTTACAAAACGCCAACGTCAAGTTTTAAACATAGAATTTAGGTTATACCTACCAACCAGTAAGTTAAGGGGTTTATTTATTATCTGCCTACTCTGTGAGTGAGTAGGTACTACAACATTAGGATAGTACTGGCACAAGTTCGGTACTGATTTAAAAACAAGCTTCTAAATAAAACTGGAAAATGCCGTCCCCATATTCCTCACACGTTTCGGATTACGGTCATTTGTAGGATTATAGCGATAGGGTTGACATTTGGGGACCTTCATATTATAAAAAGTAAGTCAGGCCCCTGTCCACTAGGGTGTAATATACGATTCCGTGTCTACCAAAGAGATGCATATGTCAATAGTTGAAGACCGACTACTCACACTGTCAGCAAACGTGGTCGCTTACAATGGGCCTCATAAGAAGGCTCAAGATCACTCAAAGAGCAATGGAAAGGGCGTAGCTTCTCTGCGTGATCATATCAGAAATGATGAGATCCGCAGGAGAACCAAGGTCACCGATATAGCCCAAAGAATTGCGAACCTTAAGTGGCAGTGGGCACATTGCTAGGAGAACTGACGGCCGTTGAGGCGAAAAGGTTCTTGAATGGCGGCCGCGTACCGGGAGACGCACCGTTGGTAGGCCCCCCACAAGATAGCTGACGATCTGGTAAAGGTCGCGGGAAGCCGCTGGATGCGGGCAGCGCAGGACTGTTCAGGTTGGAGATCCATACGGAAGGATTATGTCCAATACTGGACGTATCTCGGCTGATATGATGATGACCCCCCTAAATTTTCCGACTTCTTAGATGTACCTTGTAAACAAAAAGTTAATGGAACACTGCTGTAGGCGATTGTAAGAATAAGGTAACACTCCCGCGCTATAACACCGTCACTCACAATCACGCACAGACAGAAACACATCAGTACGAAAATGTAGCTTTATTTGACTGTGATCCTCTGTAGGTATGGGTAAGGTAGAGGTACTACCCCAGATCGGGCGTTCCAAAATCAAGCGACTAGTCCGCTGTCTCTTACATTCCTAAACGTAACGTTGAACTTCTTTGTCATTTGTGACAAATATTCTTAAAATATATAACTTTCGTTCTCTATTTCTCTACGTCATATCTTTATTAACTTATTTATTTTATACTTAGATTAAACCAAGAAAGGGAAGATAGGTTACCCGAATAATGCGAGTGTGCCTACAAAACTGAGACCAATGGCCCTACTACGTCTCATCTGCATTGTTAGATTAGCGAGATAAAAAATGCAGAGTTTTGCGAGAGCGACACGTTCAACATAGTTTGTGTATGTAGTTGACGAAGCCTGCTTTATGAAAGATGCGATAAAGAGGATGCCGTATCTTTCCTTTTGCTTTAATCTAAGATTTTATAGTTTTTTGTACACAAGAAACACAGAAATAGGAAAACTAAGTACAAAAATTTCGGCTTATTTTGAACAGAAATGTCTTCCAACCCAAACCCACCAGTGGTGGAAAACATCCTGAGAAACGCGGATATCGCGTGTATTATATGATAAATTAATATTATAAATACAATACTTTTGCTAGATATCTGCATATATAAATAAATACATTTTAATACTTTCGTGTCAAGAAATATGTCGTTAAAATATTACTTTCTATTCTCATCCACTTTTCGATGATCAAATCGCCGCGAAGTTCTTTAAAAATATGAAAAACTGCAGCAGTGTCAGCAGTGCCAACCCTAATGGCGATTATATTCGAGCGTCACAGGACCCCATCGCGGACCTCGCCTGAAAGGAAATCGCTTCGCATCAGAATAATGAAGGGCTGATTTGGCTCGGATTTCTGAACGCATTTATTTCGATAAAAACCCGGATCCTATTTAGACGAGACCCGCGCAAACAGGCACTTTAAATACGTTAAAGGTCGAGAGAAAGTGCATATAGGACGCGGGGTTTATTTATGCTATTGGTTTGGGAAACAAGCTGCTAGATTTAAAATATTCGAATATTCTAGAACATCCATTTCTTCCACCTTCCTATACAAAACTGTGCTAGGAGATGCAAAAGTTAGTTGTCAACTGTCTGTTGTACCTCCGCCGCGTACGCGAACGTGACTATAGTTAGGGGTAGTTCTTATAATATGAAAATCAACGGGAAAATCATCTCTTCGTGTAAAGGACAGAAGGACAAACCTCATCTGGCTGTAAATTACGAGTTCCTGAACCAGCACCGTAAGTAATCTGTTATCTTCATTGTCCCGCGTACAAGCACACAGCTATCGAACGGCAAGCACTCACTAGTAGTCCACTAGTAGTCCACAGAAATTACAGGCAGATTTACACAGGGTAACTAACTGACTCGGAAATTCGAGGAAACTCAGTGTGTTACCGAGTCAACAGACTACTAACTCAGTACCAAGTCTGACTCGGTACTGGCCAGACCTGCCTATACACGCTGCCTTCCATGCCCACAAAGAACAGACTAATTGTCTGCCACAGCGAAGGAATTATAACAACAGTAACACTAAGTTTTTTTTAATGATAATCGATAAAGCTACGTACTTACGCGTGCGTGACGCAGTTCCTCTGATAAGTGACCAACATTTGTCAACTAATGATATCCTGGAGTTTTTAGTTTTTAATTAAATAAAACCTATGTCACTCAAGAATAATGTTGCATTCTAATGGTAAAAAAAATTAATCCAAGACCGATTTCAAAATGTCTTTTTTAAAAAAATTTTGAGATTATTTTTTCAAACATACTTACAAATCTTTCCTCTTTATAATGTTATATCATAGTTCGAGATAAATAAACAGTATTTGAATGTTGAATTCTAAATTTAAATTTGGTAACTGTAGTCAATTATTTTATGAACAGAAAAATAATCCATTATACCTAATTTAGAATCTCATAAAAAATAGGCCACTTTAAAACCAAGAGTATCAAATTTCACGATCCATTTGTTCCCATCCAGCGTAATTGCCCCTTTAATATTATTTCCATTCAACGGAGAGTGCTGCCTCACAACCACAGTGGTGCAAGCGATAAGAAGATGAAAAAATATTTAGAATCAGGAACCTAGGTAGTTTAGTATGTATATAACGATAAAATTAGTGTTATATACTGGGTGTAAAAGACATGAACAGTCAAACGAGAACCATGTATTCTATACATCAAAATAAGACATATTTCAAAAAAAATATTGCTGGGAAATGATTTTTATTTTTTGGTGTTAAAAAAATTTGCAAATTGTACCGCGCAATGTAAAGCGCTTAACTCGCACGCAACTCGCAAAACCGCCATAATTTTGCCAGACGGCGGCGGCCCCGTTCGTCAGTGTCCGAGCGCACCGAGTGAGCTACATTGAACGCTAAAGTTTTGAAGCCATTTTTTGTTATGAAATACTAAAAAAAATGATAATGTTTCTTTGAACAATAATTAACAAATAACGTATAGAATACGTTTTCATAAAAAAATGAAAAAAAAAAATTGACTTTGACCTTCAATAAAATTGTAACTATCAATTTCCCAGGTATAGTCTGAAGGAATAAAAATGTTATGATGGTGAGCAGAATACATGGTTCTCGTTTGACTGTTCATGTCTTTTACACCCTGTATAGTGCTAGCAAATCCAAAAGAAATGTTGGATCCTTTGTTGGGTTGTTTCCTGTTGGATTTATTTATAAAACTGAAGGTGGACAAACGAGACTAATTAAATTTACTGTTGCTAGAAATGCAGATAAAAACAAGCCTGTGATAAGACCTAAATAAAACGCGCAATAAGTCATTTGTAGGTACTATTCCCATTTTTTACAGTAGTCAAAAGATTTCAGATCTACTTCGCCTCGATAGGGTTCCGCTGACAGGGCTCTGCATAATGAAAAATTAAATCGGAAAATTCTTTATTTAAATGAACTTTGCTAAGTACTTTTAAATCGTCAAAACCCTACCACCGTTTCGGGGCGAAATAATATTATACTGAGACGAAGAAGAAACAGCGAAAGAAACTCCACAGTTCACAATTTCGTAATGATTTTAAAACATCATTACAGGTACATATACAATATCAATATAATTAAAATTACAATTTTACATGTGTAGATTTTGGGCAGTTTTACAGCATAGACGTACTCACTAAAAGCCACTGGTACACTGTATCCGTATGTCGACTTTGCTGCGCGAGATAGTAGATATCCGTGCTTCTGAGTATACAAATTGTACCTAAATGAATAAAGTATTTTTTTTATTATTATTTTTCTATGGTTGACCTTTTGTGGCAGCTAATACGTAGACGACATCGCGAGTGCTCTTGAGATATCTCTGTCTCATGATTATATAATATACTGCCGACTATTTCTCCTAAGGACGACACATCTCCCGAATTCGTTCAGCAGTTCAACACATACCGAACCAAATAACCAATTTATTAGCACTTACATTTTGCTCATATTATTTTTTGACAATACAGTTAAGACCACTACCTAATATGTTGATGTTTATTCTATAATCCTACTATGTAAACCTATCAATAACTAACCTTACCTATATTATGAATTAATATGCTATAACAATACATAGGTAATATTGTATTCTCGTTTCACTAAGATTTATATGAGGAAAAAACTTTCACAGAAATATTGTTTTAAATATAAATATTTTTTCTCACCGGACCAGTGTGCGCCCCGCGCTGATTGCGTCTCTTATCCCCTGCAAAAGAATGAGGCGCGCTCAAAAGGGTAATCCATTTTAATCTTAAGTGTGCATTTGACATGAAATATTACTTCAGCCCACTTCCGATTCACAACCCCTTGATAATTTATTATTATATTATTTTAGTTACCTACTTACAAAAATATACAGGGTGTTTGGTACATGGGGTATCAAGCACCTACCCATGCTAACATAGTTATATAAATCATCATCAACAGCATATAATGTCCCCACCGAGGGGCTCGAGCCTACCACACATAGGGGCGATTAGGCCTTAGTCAACCACGCTGGCCAAGTGCGGGTCGGTCGCCTTCACACACAACCTAAGAATTTCTTCATAGGTGTGTGCAGGTTTCCTCGCGATGTTTTCCTTCACCGTAAAAGCGTCGATTAAACGTACATATGAATTCAAAATTTGAAAACATGTGTTTTCAAATTTGACACTATTTACTTATTATTTCTTATTATTTTTTTTTTGACAAATTTGTCACTAGGTCGATCCCCGCCACGTACCAATGTTGGTACGTGGCGGGGATCGACCTAGTGCCTCCCGGGTGGGAGACGACGCTCTTACGCACTACGCCACCGAGGCTCTTCATTTATATAAATAATCATAATCATCATTTCAGCTGAGAGACGCCCACTGTTGGACATAGGCCTACCCAAGGATCTCCAAACCGGTCGGTCCTGCGCTGCCCGCATCCAGCGGCTTCCCGCGACCTTTACCAGATCGTCAGTCCACCTTGTGCGGCCTACCAACGCTGCTTTTAGGTACGTGATCGCCACTCGAGAACCATTCCGCCCCAACGGCCTTGAGTCCTCCTCGCAATGTGCCCTGCCCACTGCCATTTAAGGTTCGCAATTCTTTGGGCTATGCCGATGACCTTGGTTCTCCTGCGGATCTCATTATTTGTGATGTGATCACGCAGAGAAACACCGAGCATAGCCCTCTCCATTGCCCTTTGGGTGACCTTCAGCCTTCTTATGAGGCCCATTGTAAGCGGCCACGTTTCGCTTCCATTCATCACTTGTCATCACTGGCAACACACACGAATTAAAGACGTTTGACGTTTCGTCTTGGGATGTAAAAAATCTGAAATTGTAAAAAAAATTACACTTTTGATCTATTGGTCGCCTTCTACTTGGACTTGGAGGATATGGGCTGATGCTATTCTACTCTGCCGACATCACATGGCGACCTTCCTTATAATATAATAACAAAAAAAATGAACTGTACCATTACCTACGATGCCAACCACCATTGTACAAAAGGCCCCACGTAATTATTTTCCAAGTCCTTTGTTTCCGCTGTAAACACGAAACAATTGAAGCCTCCGCTCTCCGACTGTTTTGACTTGTATACAAATTGCTTTAACAAGATTAAATGGTTTTCAGTTCTAAACCCTTTAAACAGAACACAAAACAACAAATATTAAACTGCGCTATTATTTTTAATTGATTAAAATGTGGGTGCGTGCGTGCTGTAAATATCCCAGAGTGCTAAAACCGGCACTATATATGGATGTAATACAAACACTTTATCAGCCGCAATTACCAGCATTATAGAATTCTAGGCCGTAAATTGACGTAATTTAATCTTTGTTTATATTTAATCTGCGTACAGTAAACTTACAAGTCATTGAACTGTCAGAGCGCTTATCAGAGTCTCAGAAAATACGACCCAAGTATCATTTCAGCCCCTACAGTTACTTTATTACCGGGACATTTCCTTTTTATGGGAAAATTATCTTTTCTCCCGGAGCCTCGAATAAACTCCCGCATGGGGGCACCGCTAACGAATAGCATTTAGAGCGGAATGGCTTAAAACACTCCTACTCAATGCTGTTAAGTAGATGCTTTGAAAAAGCGTAGCACAGAATAATTGTGCGCGCCAAATTTTGCAAACAAAATGGGCACAAGTGCACGCAATGCATTTGAGGGGATTTTTACAATTACATGAAAAATAGATCATGCTATAGATTTGGGTGAGGCGATGTGCATTAAAAAAAATCATGAAAAAATATGCATGAAAGCAGAATATTGCTTTTTAAATGCGGGGCAAGAATTGAGAAAGGGATGCTCAAATGGCTCGGTCATGTAGAAGCGATGTGTGAAAGTAGATTGAGGAAAAATATGTAGTATGTGGTTCGCCACATCTTCAGCGAAAAGAGAAGATCTTCCGCCGGTGTTCGCTCGGGGACCGCGGCCCGACTGTACATCGTTGGAAGTTTGTTCCTCGGAAACTTCGTAAGCGTGATTTAGGCTTGCATTACGTATTGTGACGTTTCTGTGTCGTATCTTGGCTCCGTGTTTACATTTGTACTTTTCGCTGATCAACCATTTCTCGGTTACCTACTCGATACTGTCTATGTAGCGCTGTGACGTAGCCGCTACAAGTATATACAAGGAGGGTTGGTTTCAAGCATGCCGCCATATATAAAAATGCTAAAACCTATAGAAGAGGATATATGTATAGCAAACCATACTGCACCGCTACGCCAAATAAGTAGCTGTAAAAATCTTTGAAACAAAAAATAAAATAATCTTAAACATTACAATTCATTCCCTAATTTCTTTAATTTCCTTTTGTGGAATTAAGCCAACTCTGCGTAATATATTTTATTACGAAAGTTGGCAAGATCCTAGCTTACATTACAGTCTAAAAAGAATTAACTTACAATACCTACTTTATATTAATTATATACTATACACATTTTTTCAAAGAGAAAATAAAGAAAGACGTTTCTCAAGGAGAAAGTGTGTAGGAATATCAAGATTGTCGTGTTTTATTGTCATGGTCATAAATCACGTAATGTAGTTTTTTCTCTATTTTTCTTGTATAGTATTCTCAGTTTACGATCAAGCTAAGGGTTTAGTTAGCCGAAAGCTCAGCTGAAAGAGATCTTTCAGAGATAATGTTGCCTTTGTGTGTGTTTTCTTTACCAACCACTTTTTAACTTCAACAATAGAATTAAATTATTTTTTATAAGAGGCACGATTACAGGCAACTTAATATCGTAGACAAATCTGAAGCCCCATCACAAAAGTGCTCAACATTCGCCTACAACACAAAGTAGGAAAATAGTAACACTACTTAAACACAATAAAATTAACTACAATAACAATTCACACGATAAATAGAAAGCATAAGAGAATTGAAATGAAAAGAAGTATTCTAATACATACAATTAATTAATATTTACTCTAGACTTCACTTAATGTGACAAGTCCACGCAACACAGAAAGGTCAAGGCGATTGTTTTTTAATGCAAGAGCATTACAGCCAAATATATCAGTGCTGCTTACATTCCATATGTAGGGGATCATTCTTATAGGCCCTCCAGACTCACGCTAGAAGTCTCGCCGAGACTTGACCCGAGAAACGAGATGGTATCTACACTCACGCGAACTTCTCACTTGCATTCTCGACCGTTATGCGAAATGGATGACTGTGACAGTGCAGCGGCTTTGGTATTTACAGTGAACGAAAATGTGATAAGGTTCTCGTTTCTTGCCCGAGAAACCCTTTGAAGCGGGCCAAAAAACCGACACCGAGCGGAGAACAGGCGAGCCCGAGAACGAGAACGCGAGAAACTAATCACACTCACGCTTCTCGGGTGTTCTCGGGGGTTCTCGGCGAGAGTGTGGAGGGCGCATTAGAAACATAGTTTTTTTTTTATTTGAATATGGAATCTGCACAGACCGAGTCGGTACCCTAAACGTCATTGTCAAAATATCCGATGGCGATCTGATAAAGTAGAATAAATAAAATAAAAAATAAAATTTATTTAGAAACTTCAACATGGAACAGTATTCGAAGATGATAAGAATATCCGCCTGAACTGGCCTGAACCCTTGACGTGAGAAGCCACGATTATTTAAATGAATCACCAAGCAGTCTCGGAGGTCGGTCAGACAAGTAGTGAAACTAATGTGACATGAAATGTTCATGACACAATCGTATAACTAACGGATTTCAAATCCGAATATGTGGTCGCGAACTTATTTTGTTTTTACTTTCTCGTATACGTAGTATAGGTATACGAGAAAGTCTTGTAATCGTCAAAAAATTCGACCTCGAGAATTTGACGGATTTACACGTTTTGGACCACCCTGAGTACAAAAATACCATTTTTAAAATTACGTCTGTGTGTGTATCTGTGCGTTAGCACGATAACTCGAGCATGCTTTACCTTATTGCCACCAAATTTAACATGCGTGTATGACATCAAAATGTAAGGTTTCTATCAACTTTTGAGTCGTTTGTCGTTTTTTTTAATTTTTCTGTTTCCGGTATACGAACGAATCGTTATACCGGAAACGAACGAATCGTTTCCAGTATACGAGAAAGTCAAGGGGAACCACTCCCGATTTTTGCTGCTTATTATTAATGGTTATTCAGCTAAATTGAACTGAATTCGTTAACCGTGTGCATTTTAACACTTTTGTTAAGTATATTTAAACCTTACAAACTTTACAAAGGTTCAAATCTAATCAAAAATAAATTTATTCAACGTAGACTTGTAGAAGTACTTGTAGACGTCCTACCCTACATAATTAGGTAGGTAACTTATATAATATTTATACTAAAGCTGTTCCGTAGCGTGCGTAGTAAAAAGAGGCGATGCGCTACGCTCCATAGTCATTTTGTAGCCGCTGTTCCGTAGCGTGCGTAGTAAAAATAGGCGATGCGCTACGCTCCATAGTCATTTCGTAGCCGCTGCTCCGTAGCGTGCGTAGTAAAAAGAGTCGATGCGCTACGCTCCATAGTCATTTTGTAGCCGCTGTTCCGTAGCGTGCGTAGTAAAAAGAGGCGATGCGCTACGCTCCATAGTCATTTTGTAGCCGCTGTTCCGTAGCGTGCGTAGTAAATTGAGGCGATGCGCTACGCTCCATAGTCATTTTGTAGCCGCTGTTCCATAGCGTGCGTAGTAAAAAGAGTCGATGCGCTACGCTCCATAGTCATTTTGCAGCCGCTGTAGCCGCTGTTCCGTAGCGTGCGTAGTAAATTGAGGCGATGCGCTACGCTCCATAGTCATTTTGTAGCCGCTGTTCCGTAGCGTGCGTAGTAAATTGAGGCGATGCGCTACGCTCCGTAGTCGTTTCATAGCCACTGTTTTTATTTTTTGGTGTAAAAAAAACTTCATTTTGCATATTATACATTCTTCATATGTTGTATGGTTACATTGAGCGCTGACGTTTTAAAGCCATTTTATGGTATAAAATTCTTAAAATTTTGATAATGTGTCTTTGGTCAAAATTGAGAAATAATGTTTTCAATTTTCTTTTCATAAAAATCTTGAAAAAAAATACAAACTTTGACCTTCAATAAGAATTAATTTCCCAGGTATAGTCAAAAAGAAAAAATTGGTCCTAATGATGCTTGGAATACGTAGTTCTATTACATCACGACGTTACGTCAATAGGCACGTTGCCGACTGATATTTGCATCAACCCTTTTGATACATTTTCCGATGTTCAGTTTACTTTTTAAGATTTTTTGAACTTGTTTGTATTTTTTACTTTAGATGAAAGCAGTGGCTTACTGAGTATTAGTGAAATTATTCTGTAGCATTTTACCCCCAGCTCGTCTCGGTTTTACAGAGCACATAAAGTGGGCGAATCACAATCTACTATCGAAACAGCTATATTACCAACGTGGTAGAATAGTTCCGCGTTGCTAAATTACTGCAGTTCGCATATCGTCTGTACCCAGCATGCTTATAAAATAATAAATCTTTTCCATTGTCCATCGGTTGGTCGATACTGTAGGGACGAGGCGATGTACTGTCGACGGCGAACCGTACCAAACATTTTTCTGTTACATACGAACTTAGTCAGTTCTATTAAGAACTATTTTTCAATGTAACTAACGTAGCTACCGTCCGTATCACCATGTCAGGATGTATGATATCATTTATTGAGAGCTTTTGTGTCGAGTTCCCGCTTCATATCGAAGTACCTAACAAGAGGATTTGTTTTCGTGGAGGTTTATTTTCAAATCAATCGCGAAATGGGCGAATGACAGCATTCGAATGCTGTCTGTGGTGTAGGTACTGATAGCGTAGGTCATGTGACATAATAAGTATACATTGTAGAGGTACATATTTTTGATTTCTTCGCCGTTTTATAATCAACTAGCTTCTGCCCGCGACTTCGTCTGCGCGGTATCAGTATACATTATAGCCTATACAGGGTGAATTTTTCAAGGCCTTCAGGGCCATAAACTATAAGGAATATAGAAAAATGCTCAAAGGAGTCGCGAGCCCGATTTTGATGAAAACAAAAACTGCATCATTGGATTTTTGAAAAATCAATAATCCTAGCCAGGAATCGTACCCCATGATTATGAAAAAAAAAATTGTGTGCGTGTAACCTTTACGCGCGATTGAAGTAAAACTTCTTTGACGTAGATCACTGAAATGATAAAATTAACTGAAAAAAAAAAATATGACAGATACTTACGACCAATCGAAATTACTATTTTTAAATAGCGGAAACTACACAGACTATAGAATACTGAGCGTTACTTCCGTTAGAAAAATCTGAGTTACCCCCTAGTCGCGCCTAAAGAAGTTTTACTTCAAAAAAACACGCCTGTATTATTACACCATTCGATAGTGTTGTTAATAAGGATCGATTTCTGGGAAGTAATGGAAACGAATGTAAAATGTTAAATTTTAATAAAATATTTCTTATTCCACCTTGATTGCAACGCCAAGCGATGATCAATATTTTCTTCAAAAAATCCTATGATGCAGTTTTTGTTTTCATCAAAACCGGGCTCGTGACTCCTTTGAGCATTTTTCGATATTCCTTATAGTTTAGGATTTGGCCCTGAATCCCACTTGAAAAGTTCACCATTCTATATTATTCTGATGTACTAAAGCTACATTATGGTAGTTTCATTAAAATATTTTAAATAAAAAAAAACGCTTTCAAAACTAAAAACGCGAGAAATATATTTTTTTTTTATAAAAATCTAAATGTTTTTTGAGGTCGGTCCCAAATACAAGTGACAACGTTATTAGGGATAACTCAAAAACTACTTGTCAGATGTCGATAAAATTTAAATGGGACCCCATGACAAGAACTATCTTCCAAAGTTCAAAAGAATCTTAAAAATCGGTCTACCCAGTAACGAGTTATGAGGTAACAAGCGTAAAAAAAAACATACAGTCGAATTGATAACCGCCTCCTTTTTTGAAGTCGGTTAAAAATCATTCTGTAGTATTTGCATGAAAGAGTAATAAACACACATCCATACATCTATACATCCATACAAAAATTTCCCGTTTATATAGTAGGATATGTAAATATCAACCCGTCCAGAGCACACCTCGTTTAACAAACACATCAAGCCGCCATTTCCCTGTTATCTCGTAATACAAAAATTGTCTGCATACTTCTCGGGTCGCGGCTTATCTAAAATTATGCTAACATCCTCTGGCACCCGTTTTGGTTGGGGTACAGGCAAACGTGGCTTCATCTTGCT
This sequence comes from Elophila nymphaeata, assembly GCA_955850985.1. NCBI lineage: Eukaryota > Metazoa > Arthropoda > Insecta > Lepidoptera > Crambidae > Elophila > Elophila nymphaeata. Next base: position 18,521,460 of record OY039088.1, on the reverse strand, counting down.
ATGTTTTCTTGCTTTATTAAACTTTCTCCACAGTAAAACTGTCTGTTTTCGTTTATCATACGTTTTCTAAGGATGAAACAAAAACAAATTAAACATTTTTAATTCCCCCATCTCGGAAAGAGTAATTTTGCTATTCGATAACTGAGTGCAAAAGCCGTTTTTATCCACTAGCTACAGGGTAAAGTAAATTTAATTTAAAACATCATGTGCACTAAGTTTGTGAATTAAAAACATCATTATATATACTTACTTCTACCTACATGGGGCCGAATTTATCATACGTTAAAACCTTAGGTAACATCATAGATTATATAAGTACTTACGTAGGTAGCATGTGCCCCTTTTATGTAGGCGACAGGCTGACAACCTGTCACTATTTTGGGGTACTGTGTGGCCCATACTGCCAGATGTGGCTTTGTGTGTAACCGAATGTTATCTGAAGCTCTGCTCGACCCCATTAGGGAATGTGATCATGATTGTATGTATAATATTTTGTATTTTTTTATAATAACCATATTAGGTTACTCTACTAAACCTGTGAAAACCATCATAAGACCTTTCGTTCTGTACCTATGCATCAGAAAGTTGGGTGAAAATCGAATACAGTAAATGCTACGATGGAAGTGTGGAGTGGAGTAAAAAGAATGTATAAAGTGAGGAATGAGATCAGATGAAGCCTAAAACCAGTATCTGAAGATTGAGAGGTAACTGATTGACACGGTATTTTGACCTGATGAGAAAAGATGATGAGCATGTTACAAAAAAATAGGAGAATGAATTTATATGAACAGAGGGAGAAGAAGACTGAAGAAAAGATGGATACTCTGTGTGAAAGACATGTCCTTCCCAGGGACTATCCTCTTACGAAATTTCGTTAAAATCGGTTCAGTGGTTTAGCGTGAAAACGCAACAGTAACAGACAGACAAAGTAGGTTTTGCATTTATAATATTAGTAGGAAAAACTACAAAATTTGAAAATTTTATGAAACCCCGACATAAATTTATAGCTAAGAACCATCTCGATCATCTCAGCTTTCAAACACGCATCAAAATTGGTCCATTCGCTTAGGAGCTACGGATGCCACAGATACACAGACAGGTTAAACTTATAACACCCCTTTTTACGTCGGGGGTTAATAAAGAGTTCTACAAAATCATGACAAAATAGTACTAAGTAATATTATAAAGGTGAAGAGTTTGTTTGCTTGTATGTTTGGTTGGTTGAGCGCGCTAATATTGATTCAAATTGAAAAATTATTCTGGTGTGTGTTGGATAGTCCATTTATCGAAAAAAGCCAAAAGTTATATTTGTTAAAAAAAAACACGCAAGACGAAGTCGCGGGCGGAGCGCTAGTAGTAAATAAAAATACTCTTACGAATTCAACTCACGTGTTTACAGTTATCTCGATTCAGCAGACAAGTAGGCATTATTGAATAATAATAAAAAGGGCGGCCGCTCGCATATCGCTTTGTCCGATCGTATAATGTTCGGTCCTCACCTGTGACTCCACTTAGTATCGACTGGCAGCCCTACTCGCCCTCCATTAGCCGGGGGTAGACAGGTGCCCCCCGGCGCGCCTACCGTCTACTGACGTCACAGCACAGTATACCAAGAACAGTAATACGTCTTCATACAAACTGGCCGCTATCCATTAAGAATGTGTGCGTGCGTATTCGGCGCCGTGTACACACGCTCTGTGACGCACACATGACATAAAAATATGGGGGCATAAGGTGGTCTCGGAGTGATCGCGCGTTTTTATGTCATTGCACATTCGCTCGCAGCTCGTACCCGCCCGGCACATTTACTATAGCGTCAACGCAGAGTAGGCTAATAACTCGCCGACAGCCCGCAGATGAGCTACTGTCTTGATATACTGTGGTCACAGCCCCATCCTTGAATTGCAACACTGTTACAAAAATAATACAGGAGAAGGGAAATGTACGTCGTTAACTGTTTGTTTGTATCTTTGGATAGATTTTCCCCGGATTATTATTACAACACGGACTGCTGATATGATTTTGAGTGTACCATCTGTCCTGATAGAGTTGGCTTTTGTTTGTTTGTTTACTAAAGGATTGTGACTATTTGGTTTTGGTATCCCTTTTATGTAGGCTGGAACCTGTCACTATTTGGAGGCAATGTAACCATACTGCCAGAAGTGGTTTTACGTGTAACGAAATAATACCGAAGGCTCTGCTCAACCCCTGTTGGGACTACCAGCGTGATTGTATGTATCTATTATGTACCTATGGGTTATTACAACAACGGCGCGTTGTAACGAACTGAGTGTACGACTGACAGTCGGTTGTAGGGTTACCAGATGACAGGAATTTTCTTGACACGTTCGGAATTTTAGCTATCTGTCAGGGAACCAGGGTAAAATGCATATTGTCAGGAATATCAAGAAAAATAGAAAATGTAAGAAATGAAATTATAATCAAAGAACAAAATCCAAAATTAACAAACAATAAAACGATTATTTAATTATTATTCGTCTGAATGAACCTCGTACTTGTCATTGCTGGATATTGCTTTAAGAAACTGCTGGTCTTTCATGACAATTTTATGAAGCTCTCCACATGGTGTGTTCTTCCGATTGAACTGTTTCAACACACATTAACTTACCCGCAAGTTTTTAAAATCACCTACCTGCCATAAATATATCAACAACACAAAATGTCAGGAAAGTTGCTGAAGCAGCGATTTTTCCAGGAAAACTTTTTTCGGATCTGATGACCAAACTTGCTTCAATTTAATTAAAATTTCTGCCGTGAGAACAGTTGTAAATTCGTTGTAAATTCTTTACTCTGTCACCAGATGTTGTAAAGGACAGTACACACGACGGAACATGAGCAACACACATATTGAACACTGTTCATATTCATTTGTGTTCCAGGAGTCAGTCTAGTAGTTTAAAAATAGGTATAAGTTTTTACAAATAATGGCGTAGGTATGTGACGGACGTGCATAATTATATGTGCTCAGTGGAGAGCTCGCCAGGCAAATGAACTGCGCGATAAGATCGGCCCGGGTGTGGCAGATCAAATCACAGATTGCGTCAGCGGTTCCTAAGCACCACTTCGGGGATCCGCAGACACATTAAAAAAGTCTCTTGCTACAGTTGAAATAATTCATATAGAACAGAATAAAGTAAACTTTAATTCCATGCAGTCAATAACACAGGTGGATGATATAGGTATACAAAGAACTAATATATAGAAAACTAGATGACCCGGTGTACTTCGTATCACCTATTCACACGGAGTACTAAACGTCTTTGCACCTATCCTAACGACATTAAAACTCTTCCTTCGCTAAAATGGCGGAACATCAAATGTTTGACAGGCAAGTAGGCAGAACAGTTTATATGGAAAAATGAAAATGTTGTTTTTACTATCTTCCTCGCAATTTCTCCATATTTTCTCACCGTTTAAACCTTCCCTAGACCTCCACGAACATTTCAAGACCAAGATAAGATAAATCCGTTCAGCCGTTCTCGAGTTATAGCGTCAGGAAGGAAAACCCGACTTATTTTTATATAGTAGACTAGCTGACCCAGCGAACTATTGGAGGATATGGGGTGATGCTATTCTACTCTGCCGGCATCACACGGCTTTATTTATTTTTACTAGTGTAATTTTAAATGTCAGGAAAATGTAGGCATGCCAAATTAATGAATGAATAACGTTGAACAAATGAAATAGTAAGTAACGAAAATTAAAGAAAAAAAATCCGAGTGTTTGGTTCGCTTTCATGGCGTCTAGGTAAAATTTTTAGTTCAATAATAAAATTGCTTTTCAGTGGATTTTGTGCAGTGAATGTTAATTCTTCTTCAACTTCTTTTAATTAAATATTATAGACAATTGTACGATAGTTTGAATTAAAAACGGGAGTCTCTCAACACGTGTTTTTACAACAAGACCTCGGGAGAAACTCCGTGCAGTGAATTGCTTTTTTTTTACATAGAATGGGTTCACTCTTGGCAACACTCTGTGCAGGAGAGCTAAGAGGAAGCCGAAGATGGAGCGAGTTTACCCAGAAGATGCCTATTCACTGTAACCTTAAATAGAGCAGGGTTATAACTATTTGGGAATATGGAGGCCGGCAGGGAATTCCACTCTTTAGCGGTGCGCATAATAAATGATGTTGAAAACCGCTTAGTACGCATAGGCGGAATTTGTACGAGGTAGGGATGGTAACCTGAAGTCCGTCTAGACTCCCGATGGTAAAAAGGAGATGGTGGAATAAGCTCATGCAGCTCAAGAGCACACTCGCCAAAGTACAATCTATAAAACACCGACAGGCAGGCCACTTCTGAGTGGATTTTGTGTCAGACACAAAGACACGTCAAACCACCCTCATAACACCCCCTTTTTTGCGTTGGGGAAAATAATGCGTGACATCCATATTTTTATGCAAACATCAAGAAAAAAATAAATCATTTATTTACCTGCTAAATTGATATTATTAATTTTCCTGTAAACTATTCCAATAAAAGATAATGTAGGGAACTTGACGTGAAACTTTGTGTGCACGCTTGATAGTTTCATCAGTTTCTGACAAAGCGAAATGGGTGGTTTTATTGATGACGCGGCGTTACGAGAATCAGCTGACAACTGGTCTTCTCGATTGAATTATACGAGACTTTATAAATGCTGTGATTTAATAACGCTTTGCATTTTACCAAGATATATTATATTAGTATATTGTACTCGTTGTTTGAGCCGGGTTACCTAAACCGGCCCGACCATCTGTGAAGAAATAATAGAGAAGGTTTTCATTTAAGAATGGTAGGACGCGGCAAACTAGTCACAGAGCACCTTTTCAAGGTCTTAGTAGAATTTTAAGAAGGCACGGACCTAAGAGATTCCTCTAGCTAGACTTTAAGATTAGCTTGCCGGATTGGGTTTCTATTCGACAAGATCTCTGTGGAGCCTTAACTGTCGTCTATAGTCTCAGCAGGGTTTAAAGGGGAAGACAACTTTCAAAATACACTGCCTTTATAAAATACAGTAAAAGTATAAAGGGCAGCGTAGAAGATGTACACGTAAGTATTGTGGGAATGTGAACTTTAAGGGGATGCGCGGAAAGTTTTTTTTAATTAACTCTTTATTTTTCTACGGCTCTTTCAAAAGTTTTTGGAGTTGTTTTTTGCTTTTCTTCGTTTTTCTTTTAGACGATGATGATTTGTCCTTATCTAATTTCATTATACTTCTTTTCTATTTCGTATCTATTTATTATATCTGTGCTAGAGGCTCCAGGATTATCCAAATTTACTGTTATTTGTTATATTTCATAATCTATTTATTACATAGTTTTGTTGACCATTTATGTATGAGAAGAATAGGTACCAGATAAATATTATGTTGGTAACTTCGCAACCTTACCTACGGGGGTATGAAATCTTTATTAGACATGTGCGGAGTAACGTGAATCACATTACTCCGCACATGTCTAATAAAGATTTCATACCCCCGTAGGTAAGGTTGCGAAGTTACCAACATAATAACGTGATTGGCTTGCACGCCAAATGTTACGAGTTACGTTGGAAGCTCGACGTGTAATTCAAAGTTTAGCAACAAGGTAACCTTAACGTGCTAATTAAAAATATCATATTGAAGTATATTTAGGGAACATGTTCAAGAAATACAAAGAGATTTACATTTTTCTATTAACACTTTTATTTTAGGTGCGCCTTAAACTCGTATTTATTCTGGTATATCCGATACTATAAATATGTGTAATGATAATGTATGTAGTGTGGATTTCACAAGAAATGTAGGTAATTGTGTTTTAATTGTTCTGGAAATAAAGCTTTTTTCATTTCCATTTTTCTTTTTTTCATATATAGGTCATCAACAGCTCATATAATGTGGGGACCGAGGGGCTCGAGCCTACCCCACATTAGGGGCGATTAGGCCTTAATCAACCACGCTGGCCAAGTGCGGGTTGGTCGACTTCACACACAACCTAAGAATTGCTTCATAGATGTGTGCAGGTTTCCTCACGATGTTTTCCTTCACCGTAAAAGCGTCGATTAAACGTACATATGAATTCAAAATTTGAAAACACATTGGTACGTGGCGGGGATCGAACCAGTGCCTCCCGGGTGGGAGACGACACTCGTACGCACTACGCCACCGACGACGCTTCATGTATAGGTAATTAAATTTAAATTTATACTTCCCATTCACACTGCAAAAGAAGATTGCACAAAATAAATGTCCGCAAAATGTCGATTTGGTCAGTGTGTTTTTCTCATACAGGCGCGTTTAAATAAGCAAAAGTTTAGATTCACCCGCGTAGAAGGCTCAAGGTCACCCAAAGGGCAATGGAGAGGGCTATGCTTAGAGTTTCTCTGCGTGATCATATTAGAAATGATGAGGTCCGCAGGAAAATCAAAGTCTCCGACATAGCCCAAAGAATTGCGAACCTTAAGTGGCAGTGGGCAGGGCACATTGACGTTGAGGCGTTGGGGCGGAAAGGTCCTCGAGTGGCGACCACGTACCAGAAAACGTAGTGTTGGTACAAGATGGACTGACGATGTGGTAAAGGTCGTGGGAAGCCGCTGGATGCGGGCAGCGCAGAACCAACCAGTTTGGAGATCCTTGGGGGAGGCCTATGTTCAACAGTGGGCGTCGGCTGAAATGATGATGTCACTCCCCTTCATTTAAAGGGCAAAATCTATAAAAGCATCTTGAGATTTGTTGTCCTGTATCGATAAGAAAGTTTGGCATTAAAGCTAATGGATGAAAATCGATAACACTTGCATTTGCATCAACAATTTTCAAGAACACTTACTTAAATTGGAATTTTAAAGTTTTTTAACTTAGTACCTACTTTATTACTAAAGTTTAGTCGTACCGGTTGAGGTTAGGTCTAGCTAGACGTTGTCGAAACCTTGTCGAAACAACGCGCGCAAGTGTCACACGAAATGTGACATAATATGGCGAAAAACACGAAGGAGGCATGGCGGTGGCGCGGTAAATTCAATTTTTCCCGAATAATGCGTTTGCCGTCAAAGTATTATATTTAAATAATTAAATATTGAAAGTACTTAATTAAAATCTATAATTGTGACAAAAATATATAAAAACATAATTTTAATTAGTGGTCCACCTAGGTCCTGGACCAAGCCCAGGGGGGGTCATGACCCCCCATGACCCTAGGGATCCGCCCTTGGGCTATATGTGTAACGAAATGTTAGCTAACGCTCTGCTCAACCCTTCATGGGATTACGCGCGTTATCATATATATGGAATCGTTTAGATTCTACTGCAATTATGGCTTTTAGCCAGGCATAGTAATAAGTCCTACCACGAACCAAATGAAGCACACCTAAGTTCCTCTTAGGGATCGAACCCCGGACCTCTGAGTCTAATTGCGGTGGGACTTCTAGACCGCGGAGGTGGTATATAATTTGTCAACGAAATTAATTGATAAACACAACACGCGCAAAGGGTTAGATAATTATATTTGTTATTTTCCTTCCTTTCACCGTAGAACATACACAGTCGTAGAGGAAAATATTCGTAGCACGTAGTATAGTAGTATCTACGCTACGTGCTACGAATATCTCTGTATGGAATAGTAAGGACTTACCTAAATATTTGATACCAATTGTTACATTAAGTAAGTATATTATTAATTTCCATGATTATATAAATTGGACACGGTCTGCTGATATGATTAAAGGGCGTCACACACTTATCATCTCAGGACCGTATCACCTCTTTTTAGAAAGAAAAATTGTTTATTCAGTGTCACAATATCTAGGTAATACATTGATATACATTATACAAGTGCGTACGATACTGAAGACACCGAAAAGGCGTAATGTGATTTTATTTTATTTTTTTATTTGATCTTTTCATTTTACTATGAAAAAGAGGCGATGCGCTAAAGCCCGTTGCCGCTTCGTAGCCGCTGTTCCAGCGATCATGGTAATGAAATGAATGAATGAACGAAAATGAAAAATGAATGAAAAAGCTCTATATTTATATAGACTTTGCTAAGTACTTTTAAATCGTCAAAATAATAGTTTAAAAAGAAATTAATAGTTAGTGCATATTCCAGTAATTGTTGAGTTTATTTGTTACAAACATACAAATCTTCCCTCTTTTTAATCTTAGTATAACTAGATATAGAAAGCAAAAACATTTTCGATAAAACAAACTCCCTCCTAAAATTAGAAGCTGAATTGATTCAATATATTTTTATAGAGCCATTGGCGCGGTAACAGCCTACGAAAGCATTCTCTATCCAATTGCAGAAATCGTGACGGAACGTTCTCCACAGATGAGTTTAGTGTCAATAAAATATTTTTAGCAAAAAAATAGGACAACCGACTTCAATGTGTACAAATTTAAACTAAAAAGTAAGAAATAAATAATATTTTCATGAAGTTTTAGTGTCTTGTAGCACGTAGATAGATGAGAAGGAGAAATACAGCGACAGAGATTAGCGGAGAATATTAACACGCAATAAAAATTCACAATACAATTTATTTCACAATACCAAGTACAAGAGGAAAAAGTCAAGAGCAAAATCCAGTGACGTTTGTCAATCACGCATGATGTATTCTTGCTACTGGCCATATAGGAATAAAAAGTATGGTATCAAACCGAGTGCCTACAAAGTAGTTGAAAAGAGCGTCATAGAAAACCAAGGAAAGTATTGATACACATTTATAATTCTTTATTTATAATTCATACTCCGATATATTTGGAGCCGGTGCCAAATGCCATCTCTGATCTTGACGTACCTAAAAAAGAATCATTAAAATCGAGTCGTAATACTCATAATTGACGAAGTAATCAGGTAACAAACACAAAAAGACGGATAGAGAACTTCCTCTTTTTTTTAAGTCGGCTAGCAAATAATATCACGTCTCAGACCTATAGCTCATTACAAATACCTGCCATTCGTTCAAAATGAATGGTAAGTTATGAACTATGAACCTAGTTATTTAACTTAAGTTCATAAAATAATTTGTCATAGTTTATGTGTTGACTATTGGACCTACTAACCAAAATTTCACTATTGCATATTAGGTAATGGCAAGTTCAAAAAAAAATTTGTCATTATTTTTGTGTTCGTGGACGATATCATTATTTCATCCCCAATGAAATTATCATTGCAACAAAAAAGTACTCAACCAATTTCGGTATAATTTATACGGACCTTTGAATTATGACCTTCTTAACGAAAAAAGAATCATCAAAATCGATCCATAATTGACGGAGTAATCGCGGAACATACATACAAAAAAAAACATACAGTCGAATAGAGAACCTCCTCCTTTTTTGAAGTCGGTTGAAAATGTCCGCCAGTATTAAAATTGACTTTTCACTGCATCAATTAGTTACTAATTAGGTACCTGGTTATATCATAATTATACCTATTAGTAGCAACAGTCTGTCCTGCACACAGAATCCCAAAATTAAACCATGAATATCTCAGTAAGTATTAAGGATTCAGAGCCAAATAGAAAAAATGGAATTACATTAGTATAGTACAGTAGACGAATATTTGCTCTACCCCATTACCACAGTCTATAGAAGTTCTCTGTACCATTACGCTACGCGGATTATTTTGCCGAATCATCACAATGTACGCGCCGAGTGGCGCCGTATAGCCAATTTACTGGAACGCTTCAAGTTAGCGGGAAACTTTACCAGCACCTATTTCGTGAAACCATTTTTCTCAACGACACAAAGATAAGGACGCGGGTAGTAATTTAAACATGCAATACAACTTCTGTAAGTGGTTTACATTCCAAAGGCAAATTAAGTCTTAAACTTTTTATATTAGACATCTCAAAGAGAAACTGAATTATAACTGAGGAGAGACTCTTGACTACGGAAATAAGATAATCAAAAGTCAACTACAAAAAAATGTTTAGCAGCTGTAGTAGGTATTCGTGCCTTTCCACCAGAGACGTGCTATGCTGCAAGTATGTAAAAATATGTTGCAAGCATGTAAAAATTAAGCCACGAAACGTGACAGTTTCAAAAGAGGTTTCCCCTGATGCATGCTATGCTGCAAGCATGTAAAAATTGTGCTACGCTGCAAGCATCTAAAAATTAATCCACGAAACGTGACAGTTTCAAAGAGGTTTCCACTGATGCGTGCTATGGCGCAAGCATGTAAAAATTGTGCTACGCTGCAAGAATGTAAAAATTAAGCCACGAAACATGGCAGTTTCGAAGAGGTATCCACTGACGTGGAAGATGCGCAGCTCGAGCTATGCGATGCATTGAGAGTAGGCAAGAAATCTATCTCTCATTCATAGCCCACATCCATAGAATGACTGAGACTCTCTTCCATATAAAACATAGCATAGTTCAACCCGTTTCCGTGCTATCATAAGTAAATCGAAGAATATGATTGGTGCAAATCAAACACATCGATAGCAAAGTAACAAAGCATGTCTCTATAATGAATGATAATGGCGATACTTCAATAATATGAGCAATAGTTATAATAAAAATAATTTAGACAATGCTTTAATAAAAATCATTTTTGACATGAAATAATTAGCACACAACAAATCTGCGTCAGTTTTGAAGTTGTATAATATGAAAACGTCACTAGTATCCAAGGTAGTACGAAGAATATTATAAAAACCCAACAAAAAAACTCTACGTCCATTTCTCTAATGCTTATTGATTGATGCAGTCACTTGTCACTATATTTATATTGTATTTTTTGTGCACAAGCACACCTTTGCTAATCGAAGAAAGAAAAAGGGTGAATCGGATTGTAATTTATTCAACATCAGAAACTCTCAAACAAATTAATTAGGTCGAGCTCTGGAGGAACTCGATCAATTATACCGAACATTCCTGGAATTAATTCCGTACCATTAAGCACTCACTAAAATCCCCAATCACGTCACCTTTCTGTGCTTTACGCTCGGAAGATTATTTCTTATATTCTCGTGAAATTAATTAATTTTACAATGAAAATTAAAACGAATCTTCCACTTTTCGCGCTTAAAACAATTATCTAGCCCAAAGTAAGTATCATTAAGAACTTGTGTTATGGATACTAGATAACGGACATTTTTTTTAATAGTATACATAATAATTTTTAGATATTTTTTATAAATAAACTTAAATAAATGTATATAAACAACCATGACTCGGAAACAAATATTCGTATTCGTCACACAAATATTTACCGCTACCAGGATTCAAACCCGCTTGATGTGTAGGCAGCTATACTGACCACTACATCACGACGGCGCAGTTAATATTTGTCTGCTGTAAAAGCAGGTCATTATCACTAGCATAATATCATTACAACTATTTTGTACCTGTCTATGTGACACCATAATATCAGCTCAGTCTCAGCATAATAATAATTATTTAAGTAAAATAATTATTTCGTCGAAATGGTGGTAGGGCTTTTGACGATTTAAAAGTACTTAGCAAAGTCCATTTAAATAAACAGCTTTTTCATTTCATTTCATTTCATTTCACAAATCAATATTTCTATTCTATTTTTCTTTCAAACCACACCTCTCTCTTATCACTTAGGTAGGTACTACGGTATAAAATCATTAACTTTCCCCGATATTATAAAAAGCCACTTTAACCCAATAGAAGTCGAGCAGTTCTGGTCGAGCTAAAACGGCTCTGTGCTTAATTCCAGGAGCGAGCAGTCGTACAACCGCACCGTCCATTCGGTGTCGTCAGTGGGCGCTCTCGCCGTACCCTGGGCGGCGGCTGACGCGAGACTGGCGCTGCCCTCCGCCCTTGGAGTGGCTGGCATCCCCGCACTCGTCATCACCAATGGTAGTGGGAAGGTGCTCACTGCTAATGGAAGGAATCATCTTACAGCAGACCCTCTTGGATTGGTAATATTATAATACTTCTCGTACTTTGCAGTTTAACATTGCACTCTCCTTAGGTATTTTAACTCCATCCTGCACTTACTTATTTTATTTGTTTGGTTGTTGGAAGTAAAACATGCCTGTCTGGTGAAAGTTAATCTTTGAAATTTGTACTTCTAAGATCCGAACGAAATATTTTTGCAAATATTACTACCTTATATTATTAGGCACTTAACTTCTATTAAATGAAAACGAAAGACGAAACTTTATAATATAAGGTAGCTAACTGGGCGTCAAATATTTGCAAAAAAAAATCTTTTGGATCTTAGAAGTGCAAATTTCAAAGATTTGATGAAACAATGTTTACCATTAAAACATAAGCACCAGGCACTGACAAATATGACAGTGCCCTGGTAGCGTAGTGGTTAACGCAGCCGCCCGGATTACAGAGGATTCTGGGTTCGATTCCTGCCTGGGGCAGGTCGATTACGTGTGTGTGTGTGTGTGTTAGCACGATAACTCGAGCATGCTTTAACTTATTGCAACCAAATTTAACATACGTGTATGACATCAAAATATAAGGTTTCTATAAAATTTTTAGACGTCGATCACGAAAGTTAAAAACCAAGTGCGCGGTCGGTACTTGGATGGGTGACCAAAATTGAACATGCATGTATGACAACAAAATATAAGGTTTCTATCAACCTTTGAGTCGTTTCCGGTATACGAGAAAGTCAAGGGGAGACCACTCCCGATTTTTGGAATAAAATATATATGTCTGTGTGTATGTCTGTGCGTTAGCACGATAACTCGAGTATACTTTAACTTATTGCAACCAAATTTACATGCATGTATGACATCAAAATACAGGGTGTAAAAGACATGAACAGTCAAACGAGAACCATGTATTCTGCTCACCATCATAACATTTTTCTTCCTTTAGCAGAGATTATCAAACTTATTTCTTTTATCGCCCCCTTTGAAAATTTATTATTTTTCAGCGCCCCCAGTTTTTTATACACTCCTAAAACTTAAAAGCCACAATTTCATTACTTTAATTACACAAAACGCACAAACTCGTATCTTTTTCGAAGCTCAATCGTACCAAGTTAGGACAGTATCGATGAACCAGCCGATTGCTTTCGCATTGCACCAATAGTGCTATTTAACAAAATCTTGTTACAACTTAATTGCGTACGGGGCGTACGGGCTATCCTACGAAATCTATGTTAAGTATTTTTAGTTTTAATACCATCATACAGGGCAGAAATATAATTCTAATAATTCGATATTGAGTAGTAGGTAGGTTTAAATTTTAGTGAATTTTAAAATATAAAGTAAATGAAATTACAAATTAACCATTACCCCCCTAAACTACGCCAACGCCCCCTATTTTTTTCTGGGCCCCATAACGCCCCCCTCTTGGTCTCCAACAAGGGGGCGTTATCGCCCACTTTGAGAAAGACTGCTTTAGACTATACCTGGGAAATTGATAGTTACGATTTTATTGAAGGTCATAATTTTTATTTAATTTTTTTATGAAAACTTATTTTATACGTTATTTCTTAATTATTGTCCAAAGAAACATTATCTTTTTTTTTAGTATTTCATAACAAAAAATGCCTTCAAAACGTTAGCGTTCAATGTAGCTCACTCGATGCGCACGGACACTAACGAACGGGGCCGCAGTCTGGCAAAATTATCGCAGTTTTGCGAGTTGCGTGCGAGTTGAACCCTTTACATTGCGCGGTACAATTTGCAATTTTTTTTAACACCAAAAAATAAAAATCATTACCCAGCAATATTTTTTTTGAAATATGTCTTATTTTGATGTATAGAATACATGGTTCTCGTTTGACTGTTCATGTCTTTTACACCCAGTATAAGGTTTCTATCAACTTTTGAGTCGTCAATCACGAAAGTTAAGCAACCAAGTGCGCGGTCGATACTCAGATGGGTGACCAATACCAAAATTTAACATGCATGTATGACATCAAAAAAAGGTTTCTATCAACTTATGAGTCGTTTCCGGTTATACGAGAAAGTCAAGGGGAGACCACTCCCATTTTTTTTTTATTAATTATTATCAATTGAAGTCAATGTAAGTTATTTAAATTTTTGTTCCAGAACTTCCCGTGGGCTCAGAGGCCGGTGTCAGTGCTGACAGAGCAGGCGTTGCTAAAGATGGCTCGCCATCCTGCACTCGTTCTTTTCGTAGGTCAGTCACATATCTTATATCACTCACTAAACTAGTTGATTTTTCATGTAAGTAGTGGGTAAAGAAAGTTTTGTGCTTCACAGGCCTAAGGCACAAAAGAATTTTTCTGTGCTATAATCTAAATTAATTTCGACAGCAAAATGCAAAAAAAATGTGTACAAGCAAAAATTATGTAAATTGATCACCTTAAAGTCCGTCCACCAATCCGCATTAAGCAAGCGTGGTGGACCACTGCCTAAACCTGCTTCTCTGACAAGGAGAGGCCTTGTGTCCCAACAGTGGGTTGAATTATAAAGGATGTTTAGAGAAGAAGAAAAATTATGTGCCCACTAATGACAGTTCGCCGTCTTTTTCACCTACGCAATAGGTCCATTAATTTCGTGAGTGTTCAGATGGGGAGGGCGTCGAACCGAATATCGCCCAATCTCACGTGGGAGAAAGGGTGTCGGCAAATATCACGTAATTACTTTCCCGTCAAAAACAATAAAAATGCGAGAAAATTGGGTTTACATTTTAATTTATTTATTTTAATTTTATCACTGTGATTCTAGATTACGATCTGGCAATCTTAAGTTTTGAATAAAAATAGGTACCTAATGAATAACTACATAAGTACAAATTGTGGTTTGTTAAATAACCATGGATTTTTTTGATTTATTCATTTAACGTATAAATACAAATTTTGAAAAATCTTCTTATCTCTAAGAGGACGAGGGGAGGGGGTCGAAGCAAATCCCAAAAAGGAGGTCAGAAAATCGTCCAAAAACCTCACGTAATTAATAGACGCCTCCCGAGCCACGAGAAATAATATGTAACCACATTGACATGTGGTTACATATTATTTCTCGGGTCCTGGAGGAACTACTAAGGTACTTTGTTTGTTATACGTTTACGACAAAAGTTGATAGTGTGAACCATTTAATGATAGGCCACTTCTTTTCCAGATGACGAAGACTCCGAAATAGAATTCGCCGAATCTGTCCTGACACCTTCCGCCGAATCCTACTACGAGGAGTGTAGCATCCAGTTCCCTGGCTTCTGCCCCTACCAGAACTCTTCCGACGACGAAACTATGGACTTTGACTACCCCACGTCGAGACACTCGAGAGTCAAGAAGAAATCTTTTAAGCATGTCATGTTCTACATCGGCATAGATGGTACGGACAGCGCTGATATGCTCCGAGAGCACATCGGCCTAGACGACGCTGTGCCTTTGCTAACTGCCATAGACTTCCCTAAACAGAAATTAGTCACCATGAAATATGGAGACCAGATCACAACGGACTCGGTCCAGAACTTCGTCGACGCCTACCTGAGCGGTAACGCGGACTTCAAACCTCTGAAACCTTACAGTGAAAAATGTTAGTTTTAGTTTAGGTTCAAATAGATGTGTAATGTTTGCTTCGATACGTAGTGCGGTAGTTGATAGAATTAATTTTGTATCAGATCAAATAAATTTAGACTTAAACGTGGTTGTTTACATTATTGCTGACTCCATTTAAATTGGTACCTTTCCAGTTAACTCGGCGTCTATCAATACCAATCGCACATTCAGTCGCAACTCTAAGTCGCACAAACAAGAATCAATCATCCTGCATTCAAAAGAGGCGTGAACAAGCACCTTTCGTGTTGGCAAGATTATCTCTTGCACTAGCTATTATAACCCTCATCAGCTATTATAACTCGCATCTCGCTGTCGCACAATCAAGAAATGGAATTCACTGCCAACACACGTGTAGTGTAGGTAATGTTATAACATTACCGTGACTAAAGTAACAACACGTCTGTAAAATATAATATGTATGTAAAAAAACACATTTCTTCCGATTGAAATAGTTACTTCAGAAACTGAGTCAATTCGTACTAGACGCATTACTAGAAATCTTAGACTTAAACCTGTATCGATAATACTATGTAATTTAAGAAGGAGCGAACGTGGATCATCTGCGTCGCTTTTTGAAGGTCTCTAGATGAATACAAGAGTGTTCTGTGAAAACAAAACCCGTAGGCACTGCTCACTAGCCAATAGGATACTAGCTTTACCGACTACACGAGGCTAGTACACAAGACAGGATAGTCAAATGCCGCTATGCTCAAAAAATAGAACCCCATCCTATTATAGCTTACTATTTTTCTCACTAGCTTACTAGCTTAGAAATGAAGCTAGTTCTGTATACACGATAACACGAAACTTGCTAACATACTAGCACTAGCTTGCTAGCCTAGCTTGAAAAATTTGCCTCGTTGCGTGTATCCCCGGGCATGTGACCGCGCATGGTTAGTAAAAATTCCTCTTAAAACCTAGATTTTATCAAGCGATAAATTCCTCGAATTTCGGCTGCTTAAAGGCACCCAGGGACAAAAAGTTGAAAATTCAAAATTATTGTAATATACATAGTCGTTTTATTAACTTCAAGAAATCCACGACTGTGGTAAATCGTGTTTAATCGTGCTACAGACACCCTACTAGAAAGAGAAAAAGCCTCTCTACCAGAGGAAGACATCAATCATTTTTCTGACTTCACTTAAGTATTATGATGTATAAAGTCTTAAAGATAAAATATAAGCTTCTTGCTTATAACTGATCGTCAACACGGATGCTTAAGCATCAAAATAAATCCACTTTCACACCACAAATCCACTCCGAACAATTTTGAATAATCAAAACAAAACTCGATGAATGCTGTGAAAGTCTCCCGATCTCCCATCCCGGTGCATCCCGATGTCTTGGTTTCCCGCCAAACACTATGTTTTGTTTCTTTTTTTGTCCTCAGTTACGGGATGGCAAAGGGATGGGAAAAGGAAAAGGAAGGGAACTGACGACATCGCTGTATTGCCTTGTCTTCAGATTTCTATCTTCTTTCTTGATGTTCACATTAAAATATAAGTGTCAGTCACCACACACATTTTAATGCATCTAGGGAGTGCTTGGCGAGAAATACATGGCAACAGACCTCATGATGACGACTGATGAGGTTGAAATTCTGCTATGAAATTCTCAACGTCACACACAACGCAAAGTCTTTATTTCAATGATTCCTCATAACTGCTCGTTAACACGGTTGCTCGTGCATCAAAATGACACCAATTTTACTACACAAAACAATTTTGAATTATCGAAAAAAAATCGTGCTCTCGATGCCATGGTTTCCCGCCAAACCAAGAAATTAAACTGAAAGCTACAATAGAAAAGTGAAGTCAAAAAATTTTACCTCGAAACCGCTTACTTCCTATTTGTCTCTTCTTCTTCTTCTTCTTTTATACGAATGGCGATCGCGACACGTAAAGATTACGCTAAATACGCGTAAAGATTATTATAAAGTAACCGACAATTGTACGGTAGATTGAGTTTAAAATTCGCTTTTGAGTTTAAGAGTCTCTCAACACATGTTTTTGCAACAAGAACTCGGGAGAAACTCTATTTGTCTCTTATAACCACTAGAGCAATTGTCATGTGACCGTCTAATACGTTATACGTACGTAGGTCATCATCTTACTTGTGTTAAGAGTTAGAAAGAGATAGGTAGGAAGTAAGCAGTGTCAAGGTAAAAAAAATTGTATTCACTTTTTTTACCTATAAACTTGCGCCAAACCTTAGATTATACCTCTATCTAATCTAATCCAAGCGCTAAACACACGAAGATAGATAATATAAGCTTCTTGGCTAAACACTGGTGCCAATTCTGTTGTGCCACTCTCTAAACTAAACTAACCTAAAAATTTTCTAATTTTAATTTAGTTTTAATCATTTGCTATTCTGTTGTCACGTCTAACCTAATTTAATCTTTCTTTTTTGACCGGACTAGCGCGTCTTAGTTGAATTGAACAGTGTTACCCGTTTAGTAGATTGATAAAAATAAAGAACGAATGGAGAATGAATGAAAGGGGTATTTTTAAGAAAATTTATAATAATAAACTTATTAAAATTAATTTGAAAGTAGTTAAAGGTATTAACCGACGTATGTGAGTTTAACGAAAGCATAAAAACTATTATTTTAATTTTTATCTAATATATTTGAATTAAAAATTTGGAAGTGTTTAGCGGAAAATACTGACATCAAAATATAGATTTTTGTGCACGTGATTTGAATATCAAGGGGACACACTTGACATCAAAAGCTACACACCCGCCGAGAAAGGTTCCCCATCACGTTACCAGGGTCCACCACGAGGAGGCTTCCGGACGGTCCAGAGGGCCTAGACAACATGCATTTCCACATTCGCTCTTGCTAAATAAAAAAATGGATGGGATTGACATACGCAATCGAAGTGACTTTTCGATCGCTCATGTCAATCCCATTCATTTTTTGATTTAGCGATAGCGAGAGCGAGTGTCGAAATGCATATTGTTGAGGCCCTCAGTAATGCTTTGCATCGTGTTATAAAATGTTTCTTTCTCGCTTGAAGATATGGCTGTATGGGCTATATCCCTTTTCCATCCCGTGATAGGGAAAACAAAAAAAAAGTGGATAGCTTTTCTACTTATAAAAAAAGCCCGTCTACCTACATCTTGGATTATATAATCTAAGATCTACATATACCTCTCTGCGGAACTTATCAAACCTGCTGATACAAAATTCTCCATCTTTCATACGGCTACCCTACTACTTATTTTCGAAATCTAATTAATCCCACTAAAGCTGATTCTCTGATTATGCGTGATGAACACAGATCACTTAGTTAATAATAATAATAATATATTTCTACGCTCACATCAATTATCTAGCCCAAATTAAGTATCTTTAAGAATTTGTGTTATGGATACCTACTAGATAACGGACAAATATACTTACTTAATAATCTAGATATTTTTATAAATAAACTTAAATAAATATATAAACAACCATGACCCATGAACAAATGCTCGTGTTCATCACACTAACATTTGCCTCTACAAGGACTCGAACCCGGACTGCCCGATGTGTAGGCGGCGTTACTGACCACTCCACCACGACGGCGTCAAAGTTGGTGATGTACTATTTATGTGTTCTCAAAAACTAATTTTAATCGACATCAATTTACACGTAGTCTAAATTTAGCTTGACATTTCTAAATTTAGAGATATTTTGACATAAAACTTAGACAACAGAATAGCGAATAGCTAAATTGAGTAACTAAATCAACTTTAATCCTGTCAGATTAAAATTTAGTTTATTTCTGTCATTTTAGTCCGTAACAGAATAGGAATCGCAATCTGACAGCACTAAACCTAATTTTAGTTAAGTTTAGTCTAGTTTGTGCCAGCAGAATCGGCACCACTCTCAGTCAAACACTCACATTAGTTCAAGTATTTTTCTTCTTTTTTGAAGTTTGCAAGAAAAAAAGAGTGCCATTAAATGTATCTAGTGATAAACGAGAAATGTATGTAATGTAGCCAACTTCGTGAATGATGGCGAAGGATGATTGATGAAATTGGAAATATTGAATTAAAATCTTAAGGCAGCCATGAAGCTCGCTAAGCACTCCCTTAGGCTCCCCGCAAATGGGCCACCGACCAACGCCATCGTTAGCTGGCACAAGCCGTGTACAAGTTTTTTCATATATTAGTATAGATGGCGCCACGAGGCTCCGCACACGTGCGACTGGTGAGGTCCACACGCGCTTCCACACGCTTAAGCAGTGTCTGCGATGAACGCCACCGGTGACCAACTTCGTTTGCGGCGCACGAATCGACGAGGCGTGGTGGCCATCACCTGTGTTGGCCACCGACCACCTTCGTTTGTGCGGTACAGGAGGTCGTGGCACGCGGCCGCCACCACCACCACAACAGCTCATAGAATGTCCCCACCGAGGGGCTCGAGCCTACCCCACATTAGGGGCGATTAGGCCTTAGTCAACCACGCTGGCCAAGTGCGGGTTGGTCGACTTCACACACATCCTAAGAATTTCTTCACAGGTGTGTGCAGGTTTCCTCACGATGTTTTCCTTCACCGTAAAAGCGTCGAATAAACGTACATACATACATACATATGAATATAAATATTATTATTGTTCTTTCAGAGTAGGCATATTCACTAACTTCTTTGACAGATGAAAGTGATGATCACCGAGTGAGTTCAATGACTTAGGAATACTATTCCTAAGTCATTGAGTGAATTACATTTCCATTGCTGTTTTTTACATCACAAGTGCCATAAGAGCGTATTGTGTAAAACGGAAATGGATATCTAATTCACTCGGTGATTAAGACTTTCAACTGTCAAAAAAGTTAGCGAGTAGGCCTGCTCAACCAGGTTCAGAGTTCTCATTATAAAATTTAATTTATTTTAAATAAAATATTTCTTAGCAGTCTAGATGAGACTAATAATTTAAGACAAATAAGTACTAATATTATTTTAGGGATAAAATACAGTCTGATTGAAGTTTCTCCGGAGTTCTTGTTGTAAAAACACGTGTTGAGAGATTCCATTTTTAACTCAATTTACCGTACAATGTCTGCTACTTCAAGTACATTTTCACTTGGTATCCACTCTACCAATAATAATGTGAAGAAAAAAATTTGTCCTTGAAACTTCTTATTCCCTATTAGTCTCTTTTTAACCACTAGAGCACACGTATTAGATGTTTCGTGTCACGTAACCGTCCAATACGTAGTACGTACGTAGGTCATCATCATCAGCATCATATTACGTGTGCGGAGAGATAGGAAGAGACAAGTTTGGCCCTGGTAGGCAACGGAAACATTCAAAGGTTACTTGAAACCAAAAAAGTTGTCTTCACTTTTTTATTGCTTGTGTGGCTTCCAATTTTACCTATAAATTTCTTGTCAAGGATACATCATACATAACATAATTTTCTATCATAATCTTAGAATCATAATCAAAAATCATAACCTTATTTTTTTATATTGTGTGGAAACACTCTATTCTAAAAATCTCTGTGCGAAATGTTAAGAAACAATAAAAATCTGTAGGCTAGGCCTATTTGCTATTCTTTGTCTGAGAATCTAAGCCAAGGAGCTTATATTTTACCTATAGATCTAAGCCTATTTGCCTATTAATTGCTAACTTTTTTTGACAGATGAATGTAATAATCACTGAGTGAATTACATTGGGTACCATTGCTGGTTTACACGATACTCTATTAAGGCACTTATCTTGTAAAAACAGTAATGGATATGTAATTCACTCGGTGATTATCACTTTCACCTGTTAAATAAAGTCAGCGAATAGGCCGGCTCTGGCCGGCTGAGGCTTTAGACAACATGCATTTCGGCAATCGCTCTCGCTATCGCTAAGTAAAAAAATGTATGGGATTGACATAAGCAATCGAAAAGTGATCGATTGCTTATGTCAATCCCATACATTTTTTTACTTAGCGATAGCGAGAGCGATTGTCGAAATGCATGTTGTCTAAAGCCTCTGGTCCTCAGGGCTGGTCCTTTTACTCCTTTCTAATAATTTCGGAGATTAATTAGGATCAGTCACATAACGGGAGAACCCAATTTTGACTATTACATTGCATGCGTTATGATTTTCTAAGAACACTACTTTTTGATTTTTTGAAATCCATCCATAAATGGCAAAGTTATTTAATATTTTATCGAGCCTTATTAAAAAACACGCGCCTCCCGGCCCTGGATACTGATGACGTCATTCGACACAATCCGCGCGCGATCGCATTCGTCCAGTACGCATATTCGTGGTTAGTAATGAACACTGTCGGTTTTTTGAAGTTTTTTGCATTGTCGGGTTATTGTTTCTGTGTTATGTAATAATGAACAACAAATTGAAAGATGGATTTGAAAAAGGACAGTCCGATAATCTACCTAAAGTGGATTCTTTCATGGTTTTTACTTTCTCGTATACGTAGAAAGTATAGAGGAAGTCTTGTAGTCGTTAAAAAAATCGACCTCGAGATTTTGACGGATTTACACGTTTTGGATCTCCCTGAGTCCAAAAATACCTTTTTGAAATTAAGCATGTGTGTGTGTGTGTCAATGTGTGTCTGTGAGTTAGCACTATAACTCCAGTATGCTTTGACTTATGGTAACCAAATTTAACATGCGTGTATGACATCAAAAAAGGTTTCTATCAACTTTTGAGTCGTCGATCACGAAAGTTGAGCAACCAAGTGCGCGGTCGGTACTCAGATGGGTGACCAAAAATTAACATGCATGTATGACATCAAAATATAAGGTTTCTATCGCCATTTGATTCGTTTCTGGTGTACGAGAATGTCAAGGGGACACCACTCCCGATTTTTGAATATTTAAATAATCATGTGAAGTATACCGAAATCCGCGGTTTGAAGCTTCAAAGGTAAGTATACCTAATTTAATGTCTTAGTTAGTTCAAGCATAGGTACTTCTTTACATGGGGGTCGACATCCGGAAGCCTCCTCGTGGTGGACCCTGGTAACGTGGTGGGGAAACTTTCTCGACGGGTGTGTGGCTTTTGATGTCAAGTGTCCCTTGGCATTCGAAGTCACATGCCATCGTCGAGTTGTTTTTGTTTTCCCACCACGGCAAGTTCCGGACCACGACCGCGCCAGTCCCGAGGGTGCGATCCGATGGCTGCTCCCGATGTCCTCGTCAGTAGGACGCGCCAGGTCGAGCAGCCGTCGGTGAGGAGGCGGCCTATAAGGCCAGCGTCGGCCAGCGGCCCACAGGGCCTGGCGTCAGTCGGTAGCCCCTGTGGGCTGCTGGCCAACAATTGGTGCACAAGGAGTGCCTAGACGGGCAGCGTTAGGAAGGTCTCGGTGTAGTTGCGCTCACGTGCAGATCCCGAGCCGTCCCGCAATAGCGCACTGGAGGTCAGGCCAGTAGCGGGGAGGCACGCATTTACCTCGAGTCCCACATATCCCTTGCGGTTAGCACCACCCCGCAGGGACGATGCGTAAATGCATTTGACCTCCCCGTCAATAAAAAAAAATAGGTACTTCTTTACATGGCAGGTGCGAATATTATAAATGTGAAACTTTGGATGTTTGTTACTCAATCACGCCTAAATCGAGAGGTCCCGCGCGAGGTTCTAAACCAAACGTATTACTTGTTTGCTCCGTGATTTTAATTCATAATTAGTGCATAAACATATAGTTATACATAGTGTTACATATTACCGTAAAGGTAATAATTCAAGCAATTGTGTGGTGATATTGGAGTCTGTAAATTCGGCGTACAGGGCAAGTAACAACGAAATATCTCTCTAAAATTGTCGGTAACCAAATCATATCCCTGACCTACGACAACCCGCGGTCGCCTCGCATCTACGCACACATACATAGCGCGTATCGAGTGCCTTGTAAACCAACAGCGGCTACAGCGCTTACACTGCTTGATCTGGCGACAATTTAAATTGCTTCGGATTGTGCTTTGTAGTATATCTGCTAATAATTTACTTATTTATTCTATTAAATATGGCACCTAATGGCAACAAATGTACGGGCTGTCGTCATAACATACCTAATAAAGAATTCCTTATATGCTTCGCTTGTAATTCAAAATATGATTTATTATGTGCGAATGTTGGAATAAAGCGCTTTAACTTAATGGAAAGAGAGCAAAAGCTTAACTGGAAGTGTCCGGAATGCCGCAGCCAGCAGCCAAAGACGGACAATACGAACACGCCGATACGCCAACCTTCCCAAGCAACGCACATGGCTAGCACCAGTGGAGATTTGGAATCAGAACCCGAAATTAGCAATATCACCATTAGATCAAAACCAACTCAAAGTACGGAAAATGTCAACATCACAGAGAACTCTCTTCGAAAAATAATTCAAGAAGAATTATCGTACTTGATCGAAGAAAAAATAAAAAAACTGTTTTCTGTTCAACTCGAAGCCATTAGCTCCCGCTTAACGGAATTTACTGAGACTGTGGATTTTTTAAATAAACAATACGAGGACCTGAAGACTACCTTGGAGGAAAAATCTGCTTCTTTATGTGAACTGCGTAAAGACAACGAGAGTCTCAAATCGAATGTCAAAGACCTCACTCAGAGACTTCACTTGGTGGAACAAAACATGAGAGACTCCAATGTCGAAATAAATGGAATACCAGAGCACAAATCCGAGAACTTGATGAACATCATGTCACAAATATTGAAAACCGTCAAATGCCCTATCGACGCTGGCGAAGTGCACTATGCTACTCGTGTCGCAAAACTCAATAAGGAAAACGATCGACCTCGCACAGTAATTGCAAAGATGCGCAGCTCTCAACACCGTGATGCTTTGTTGGCGGCAGTGGCTAGATTTAATAAAGATAATCAAAATGAAAAATTGTCTACAGTACATCTTGGTATGGCTGCCCCGTCGAAGCCAGTGTTTGTCGCCGAACATCTAACACCAACAAACAAATCTTTACACGCTGCAACCCGCTTAAGAGCCAAGAAGGAATCCTACAAATTTGTGTGGGTACGCAATGGCCGCATTTTCGCTCGGAAAGATGAGTTCAGCCAGGCTATTGTAATACGTAACATGGAGAGTCTTGAGCTGATGAACTCCAATCAAAAATACTAACAAGTGCAAAGGTAACGTCGCTTGAGGTGTATTACCAAAATGTGCGTGGTTTACGAACAAAGACTAGTGAAGTGTACAAAAATATCCTAGTAAATAAGTACGATATTATAGTGTTCACGGAGACTTGGTTAAATCCTAATATACATAGTAGCGAAATATTTGACTCCAGGTATGTTGTGTATCGTCGAGATCGGAGTCATTTTAATTCTACCAAAGCAGATGGTGGAGGTGTTCTGATTGCTGTAAGGCGAGAAATCTCTTCCAGTAGAGTTGAACGGTGGGAGAGTGATTGTGAAGACTTGTGGGTTACAGTTCAAACAAAAATAGGAAACACTATTCAAGATATCACCATTTGTGCCGTGTATCTGCCTCCACCACTCAAGTGCACAACCTTAACACAATTTCTAAATAATGTTAACGATATTACTAACCAAATTAATAGCTTTATATTATTAGGGGACTTTAATATGGGTTTTATAAGCTGGACTAGAACCGATAATACCAACAGTCAAATGATTCCGTCGAATTATGATTGTAACCTGGGTTATTCCCTTGTAGATTTCCTCTCTCTTAATAATCTGAAACAATTAAATAATGTTCCTAACAGTGATGAGAGGTATCTGGACCTTGTTATGACAAATGTTCCAGACGTTCATGTATCTAGGCCTCTTGACCTATTAAGCAAACTTGATCTTAAGCACCCAAACTTATTGATCTCCGTGCAATGTCCAAATATCTCTTACCTGCAAAAAAAGACAAGATTGGGACTTAACTACTTCAAAGCTAACTACGATCAAATAACTTCGGACTTAAAATGTATAGATTGGCATAGTAAGTTTCAGAATTGTACTACAGTAAATGAAATGGTAACGGAATTCTATAGGGAAGTGAATGAGATCGTTGAGGGGTCTGTGCCGAGGCGTAGCTCTAAGATATCCAAATACCCCAAATGGTTTAGTAATACCCTAATTAAATTATTGTCTGAGAAAGACAAATACCGCAATAAATACCGGAAATATGGCAACCCACGAGATAAGCTAGAACATGAACTATTGCGGAGTAGATGCCACAAACTTTACGATCAGTGCTATGGTAATTACAAAACTAAAATAGAAAGTGGGATTTCTCGCAATATAAAATCTTTTTGGCAGTTCGTCAAACAAAAGCGTTGCAACCTATCAGCATTGCCATCGGAAATGAAATTGAACGATACTACTGCTACTAGTGGCTCCGATATTGTAGACCTATTCGCTCAACACTTTTCTTCTACTTTTACTACAGGTAGTCAAAACTTGCACCCTTTTTCTGGTAAATGTTCGCATTCCATCTTGTCAGAGATACAGTTCACAGAATCCGACATATCAAACCAAATTAAGCAACTTGATAGCCACAAGGGACCAGGTCCAGATGGTATTCCGCCCATACTCACTAGAAACTGTAGAACTGCATTATCCTTGCCTCTTACCTTAATATTCAATCGGTCTTTGCGTGACGGAGTGTTTCCTGATGAATGGAAAAAGGCTAAAATTGTTCCGATTCACAAGAAGGGAGAGTCTTGGAACGTAAAAAATTACCGTCCTATATCCATTTTGTCGACATTCTCAAAATTATTCGAGTCACTAGTGCATCCATACATAAACCGCTTTGTCGATAATGTAATATCAGATCAGCAGCACGGGTTTCGTCACGGTCGCTCCACGCAGACTAATCTTACGTCATTTGTTGCGGAGATTGCTGGAAATATTGACAACAGAACACAAACAGACGTCATTTACACTGACTTCAGCAGCGCTTTTGATAAAGTAAACCATTCGCTACTTTTATCTAAGTTAAAATCTCATGGAATCGACGGTCCCTTACTACAGTGGTTTTATTCATATTTTACTGCTAGGCCTCAAGAGGTTGCTGTCAACGGGTATATGTCAAAAACATATTATGCTACATCAGGCGTGCCTCAAGGCTCCCACCTAGGACCAACGCTTTTTCTTATATTTGTCGACGATATCACTGCACGAATAAAACACAGCAGGTTCTCTCTGTATGCGGATGACCTCAAGATTTACCGGGCTGTTGAATCTCCTAAAGATGCGAAACTCATCCAAGAGGATTTAAATAATATTGACACTTGGTGCAAATCAAACGATATGACCTTGAATGTTGATAAGTGCTACCACATCAAACTTACAAAAAAGAAGGGCACCTTTCCATCTGTTTATAGGCTAAATAATGCCACACTCTCAGAAGTGGACGAAATACGTGACTTGGGTGTCATAATGGATAAAAAACTAACATTTGTTCCGCATATAAACAATATTGTCAAAAGAGCCGCAGGTATGTTGGGATTCATAAAGAGATCAACAAAAGGATTTCGAACAATTAAAGCACGAATTATATTATACAATGCCCTAGTGAGATCAATTTTAGAATATGCCAGTGTTGCATGGAACCCTATCTACGCAGTACATTCTCAAAGAATCGAAAACATCCAACGCGCATTCACAAGACATCTCGCATATATATCTTCGGGTATCTCACATAGAACTCCCTATCACCAAAGGTTGTCATATTTCAATATGAGCACGCTAAAGCAACGGCGTACTGCTCTAGACCTTACGTTTCTGCACGGGCTCCTCAATGGTTCTTTGAACTGCATTGGTCTCGTGGAGGATATCTCTGTCAGTGTCCCATCGCGTCCTCCCCGCCAACCGATCACCAAAACTTTTGCGCTGCCTAGATACAAAACGAATGTTGGTGGTAACGCTCCTTTGATTCGATGCTGTTTAGAATACAACGCTTTGAACAAAATGGACACAAATGGGATGGATGTTTTTCACGACCCATTGCACAAATTTAAGGCAAAAATTCGTAAACTTTTGGAAAATCCTGAAAATTAGAAAACTTATGTTAAAAATTTAAATGTAAAACCAATTTTATTTTATTTTGTCTCTTTAGTTATTATTCTTTTTCTCCTTTAATTTTATTTTAGGACGCACTAAATTATTTCAGTGCATTTTGTTTGTGAATGTTTAAGAAACTACTAGTAAATGTTGTGTACACCTGTAATAGGTATATATATAAGTTTAATATTGTGAAATGTTCTTATCATAATGTATTGTATATATACTGTTGGTGTACCTTTTCCATAAATAAATAAATAAATAAAATCGCTTAACCCATTTTGATGAAATTTGGTAGGGAGATAGTTTGAACCCTGGGGATGGACATAGGCTACATTTTATCCCACTGCTGAGCATAGGCGCGATATAACGTGCAATCCACGCGGGCGATGTAACGTGTAGTTCACGCGGGCGATATAACGTGTAGTCCACGCGGGCGATATAACGTGTTGTCCACTACTTATATCCCTACTTTGATGATTGTTAATTGTTATTAACCCACACGTTTATTTCAGGGCTGAGACAAAATGATATAAAAGGATTAAGTTTCAGGTCTTTCTTCTATCTATCAATAAAATAGGTAAAATTTCATAATACAAGGATAAGTATATTAAAACTTACGTCGAAATGATCTTCGCAACAGTAATGAGTACTTTTGATTGTTAAAGGATCTCTCTTCATAACACTACACCACTTTATTATAGCTTTTGGGTCCGTTGGAACAGGAAAAATAGTTTGTCCGGCGTACCTACTACTAGTTGTACTCTAGCACTTTGGCACGATACAATATTTGTAAGACATTTTTATAGGCTATTGATATCACCCCTATTGGTCTGAGATGTCACCAATCACCAATGTCACCATACACAACAATAAATTTAGAACAATACGACTGTAGTGTCAGAGACTTATTATATCTATGGTTGGAAAGGAGGGTTTACTAATCTATGCTCTCTTGGTCTGTCTGTGCTCTCTCGCTCTCACGATGGCTTCCGGGACATACTTGTGGTTGGGTAAAATATCTTGTTTTATTTCCCTCATCCATTGAACTTAAACTCAATCGGTGTGTTATAATCAAGCTTTATTCCGTTTTGATTTACGGAAAACATGTCGAAACCGCAATCAGAGGGAGCTTCGACGACTCAAAGGTTGCCAGTGGCACAATTGGCAACATCACAGAATATAATGGTGAATCCGCCAACGGAATTTGATTTTCAGGATATCAATGCTTGGCCTCGATGGCTACTAAGATTCGAACAATATCTGATGATTACAGGAAATAAATCCGACAAGGAGAAATGTAACCTATTGTTGTACTGCATGGGCGAAGGGAGCCTAGAAATACTGAATCAAATAGGAAAAACAGAAAACTATAATGAACTAATAAATAGACTAAATGATTATTTTAATCCCCGAAAAAATTTAATATTCGTGCGGACTAAATTTAACAGAAGGTTACAAAATCAAGGAGAATCGGCAGATGAATTTATAAAAAACATATTTCACTTGGCGCAAAACTGTGAATTTGAAAAAATTACTAAGGAAGAAATACTCCGGGATAAACTAGTGTCAGGAATATTAGATAGCAATTTATCGGAAAAACTACAAATGAGAAGCAATCTTACTCTACAAGAAGCCATACAAATTATTCGTGAATATGAAATACAGAAAAATCAGACCAAAGAACTATTTCAACAAAGTGAGGTTAATTTTCTACATAAAAATTCGTATACAAAGAATTCTGGAAACAGTGCATATAATTATAATAAAGGGAATCAGAAACTCTACACTGATCAGGTCCGATCAGGATTGTGTGCCTACTGTGGTTACAATGATCATCAAAGATCAATTTGTCCAGCTCGTAACACGGTTTGTTTCAATTGCAATTTAAAGGGACATTATTCAAAAGTCTGCAAGAAAGTTAAGAATGTAAAATCAATAGAGGAAACTATGGAAACATCAGCAGGCATTGAAAATAGTTTTTTCTTATGGTCTATTAATGGAAAAGAATTAAATAAGAATGGTGCATGGTATTGTGATATACATATTAAAGAACTTAATATAAAAGCTAAATTTTTAATAGATTCCGGTGCTGATATTGTCTGTATTCCTTTATCATTGATTCCAGAATATATTTTACCTAAATTGAAAGCTTCGGATCTCTCAGTAAAAGTAGCTGATGGTAGAAATCTTGATATACTAGGATATCTTTTTGTAACATTATTATTTAAAGATAAATTATTCCACACTAAAGCATATGTAGTAAAGTCAATACAGAAACCAATTTTAAACAGACAAGCAAGTCAATACCTAGATATTTTAACTGTAAATTTAAACGAAATTAAAGTAAAAAATGAAATGTTAAGTGCCGTTAATATTAATAAAGAGTTCCCATCACTATTACAGGAATTAGGTCAATTCAAGGATGTAATTTCGATTAAACTCATACCTGATGCTAAACCTTTTGTCCAGTCTACACCTAGAGTGGTCCCTATTGCCTTGCTACATAAATTGGAAGATGAACTGAAAAGGTTACAAAAATTGGATGTGATTGAACCCGTGGAACAGGTAACTGAGTGGGTATCTCCTATTGTTGTCGTACAAAAAAATGAAAAAGAAATTAGATTGTGTTGTGACTATACTCATCTTAATAAAAATATATTACGGCCTTATTTTCCAGTTCCAAAAATAGAATATACTTTAGCAAAGGTTAAAGGTGCTAGATACTTTTCAAAAATTGATATTACAAAAAGTTTTCACCAGCTCATTTTAGATGAAGATAGTCAATTATTAACAACATTTATTTGCCCTTTTGGCAGATACAAATATAAAAGGTTACCTTTTGGACTGAACTGCTCCACTGAATATTTTGTTTCTAAGTTTGCAAAAATCCTTCAAGGTCTTGATGTAATCTTCCATGTTGACGATATACTTATTTTCAATAAAACTATGGAGGGGCATGATAAATGTTTGAGGGAAGTATTAAGTCGCTTATCTCACGAAGGGTTATCAATTAACCAAGAGAAATGTATTATTGGAGTCCAAAAGATTAAATTTTTAGGTTTTATATTGTCAGCTGACGGGATTTCAATTGATCCTGATAGAATAAAAGCTATTCAAAATTTTCCCAATCCAGAGAATAAAACTGAACTTCAAAGATTTCTAGGAATGGTAAATTTTGCATCAAGACACTTGAGGGAGAAAGCAGATTGTTTGGAACCATTAAATAATTTGCTCAGAAAAGATGTAATTTTTCTATGGGGTCCTGACCAAGAGCAGGCATTTAATTCAATCAAAATACTTTTATGTCATCATCATCATCATCATCATTTCAGCCGAGAGACGCCCACTGTTGGACATAGGCCTCCCCCAAGGATCTCCAAACCGGTCGGTCCTGCGCTGCCCGCATCCAGCGGCTTCCCGCGACCTTAACTAGATCGTCAGTCCACCTTGTGGGGGGCCTACCAACGCTGCGTTTCCCGGTACGTGGTCGCCACTCGAGGACCTTTCCGCCCCAACGGCCGTCAGTCCTTCTCGCAATGTGCCCTGCCCACTGCCACTTGAGGTTCGCAATTCTTTGGCCTATGTCGGTGACCTTGGTTCTCCTGCGGATCTCATCATTTCTGATATGATCACGCAGAGAAACTCCGAGCATAGCCCTCTCCATTGCCCTTTGGGTGACCTTGAGCCTTCTTATGAGGCCCATTGTAAGCGGCCACGTTTCGGTTCCGTAAGTCATCACTGGCAACACACACGAATTAAAGACTTTCGTCTTGAGACACTGCGGTAGATGGGCCGAGAATATGCCGCGTAGCTTCCCGAACGCTGCCCAGCCGAGTTGGATTCGTCGATTGACCTCTTTCTGGAAGTTGGACTTACCCAGTTGGACTGTTTGTCCCAGGTAAACATAATCGTCGACAACTTCCAGTGTAGAGCTTCCAACCTTTACAGGAGTGGGTGCAACATGGATATTAGACATGATTTTCGTCTTATCCATGTTCATTTTAAGACCCACTTGTTGGGAGACTCTACAGAGATCGTCGAGCATTGCGCCCAGGTCTTCCAAGGTCTCAGCCATAACCACGATATCATCTGCAAAGCGAAGGTGAGTCATGTACTCGCCATTTATGTTGATGCCAAGCCCTCTCCAGTCCAGAAGCTTAAACGCGTCCTCCAACGCAGCTGTGAACAGTTTCGGCGATATAACATCACCCTGTCTCACGCCTCGCTGGAGCTGTATGGGTTTTGAATTCTGGTCCTGAAGGCGAACTGACATAGTGGCGTTTTCGTACAGTGACCGCAACACTTGGATGTATCGGTAGTCTATGTGGCACCTCTGGAGTGACTGGAGCACTGCCCAGGTCTCGACAGAATCGAAGGCTTTCTCATAGTCTACGAACGCTAAGCATAATGGCAGGTTATACTCTTCGGTCTTCTGTATAACCTGCCGCAGCGTATGTATGTGATCTATGGTACTGAAGCCTTTTCGGAATCCGGCTTGTTCGGGAGGCTGGAAGTCGTCAAACCTGCGCGCGAGACGATTCGTTATAACTCTTGAAAACAGCTTGTAAACATGACTCAGCAGCGTGATGGGTCTATAGTTCTTCAATTGGGCCCTGTCGCCCTTTTTGAAGAAGAGTCTCACCACGCCGCCATGCCATGCCTCTGGCGTTTTGCCCTCGAGTATAACGGAGTTAAATAGCCTCTGAAGAGCTTTCAGGACCGGTCGTCCACCTGCTTTCAGAAGCTCCGCTGTCACTCCGTCATCACCCGGCGCCTTGTTGTTCTTAAGCTGTTTAAGAGCTACACTAATCTCGTACAGGCTGACGTCCGGGATATCTTCGGTATAGTGTCGGGTTAATTTGGCTCTTGGATCGGTGGCCTGAATGACAGGTGGGTGTGATGTCGCGTAAAGCTGTCCATAAAAGTTTTCAATCTCGGCCAAAAGCTCAGGTCGTGATGTGATGGTTCTGCCGTCGTCTGTCTTCAGCTTCGTCAGCAAGCTCTCTCCAAGCGACAAATCTCTAGCGAACACTTTGGAGCCTTTGTTCCGCTC
Organism: Elophila nymphaeata; assembly: GCA_955850985.1. Lineage (NCBI taxonomy): Eukaryota > Metazoa > Arthropoda > Insecta > Lepidoptera > Crambidae > Elophila > Elophila nymphaeata. Next base: position 18,488,982 of record OY039088.1, on the reverse strand, counting down.
GATGGCCTCTTTAATACGTTCTGTATTAAATTGGCGTATGTCGCGAGTTAAGCACTTGGAGATATATTTGTTGAGCTGCCGACGCCTACGAGCATCTTCAGAAGACTGCAGAACCATCCCTCGTCTTTCCTCCATCAGCTTTAATGTGGGCTCTGAGATTTTCTTCGCTTTTTTTGTACGGCTGGGTTTGAAAAGTTTTGAACCCACCGTAAGAACAGCTTCCACGAACCTGTCATTGTAAGTGTCCACATCTATGCAGTCCTCCAGGCATTCGAAGCGATTTTGCAGTTCGAGTTGAAAGCGCTCGGGGTTTTGGATCTGGATGGCTTCAGGGCGGAGCGTAGACTTCATCAGTCGATACCGTTCGGATTTGACGTTGAGATTCAATGTGCCTCTTACCATTCGGTGATCGCTTCCCGTGTTAAACGAATTGATCACAGAGACATCATTGAATATCCGAGTCTTAGTCGACATGATGAAGTCAATCTCATTTTTTGTTGTACCATCCGGACTTTCCCAGGTCCATTTCCGATGCAGCCGTTTCTTGAAGAAAGAGTTCATCATATAGAGTCCCTCTCTCTCCATATATTCGGCTAGCATTTGTCCACGGTAGTTCCGGATTCCAGTTCCAAATTGCCCCACTTTCAACTCATCATCGCCACGTTTGCCTAGCCTTGCGTTGAAGTCTCCCATTACAACAGTGTAGTGGGTCCTGGAAGCATGTATTGCCCGAGAAATGTCCTCATACATTACTTCCACTTCCTCGTCGGGGTGTGTCGAGGTCGGGGCGTATACCTGTATGACCTTCAACGAATACCGTTTGGTGATTCTGAGTATAAGGTACGCCACCCTATTCGACACACTTTCGATCTGTACAATGTTGTTCACGAGAGACTTGTGGACAATAAACCCGACACCACCTTGGGACAGATCTTCGCCCTCCCGGAAATAGAGTAGGTTGCCGGATTTAAGAATCACCGTGTCCTCGCCCTGTCTTCGGACTTCGGATAATCCCACTATACTCCAGCGAATCCTACTCAATTCTTCCTCTAGTTCCAGCAGCTTCTCCTCGGTCCGCAGTGTGCGTGTGTTATATGTTGCCAGGGCCAAAGTCGTATGACGGGAGATCATCGCCGCCCGGGGATTCTTGGCACCCCTGGTCCCGGCACCTCGCCAACGTCCGTCACCGCTGGCACGGCCTCCGGTACCGCCGGGCACTTGGGGCCTTGTGTTGGGTTTGTATACCATTTTGGGGGGGTTTGGGCCTTTTCCCACCACGCTGGCCCAGTGCGGGTTGGTGGGGAGCGCCAGAGCCTCGTCTGTTGTTCGGCAGGGTGTACCGCGTGCAGGTGAGGTTGACTTGGGTTCCGTCAGCTGTTGTTTGGAACCCCTTACACCCTCCCACTTTTATGTAATACACCAGTATTAGCCTACTTTGACCCCAACAAGCGGCCAGTAGTCAGTGCTGATGCTAGTTCTTATGGCTTAGGAGGCTGCCTTATGCAATTAGATGATAATAATAATAGAGAAATTGTGGCATACATATCGCGAACAATGAATGAAACCGAGAGAAGATACTCTCAAATTGAAAAAGAAGCTTTGGCAATCACTTGGGCAGCTGAAAAATTTTATGAATATATAACAGGGTTAAAAGTTATTTTTGAAACGGATCATAAGCCATTATTACAAGTTCTGCAATCGAAACAATTAGACGATCTAACTCCAAGACTACAAAGGTTTAGAATCAGGTTAATGCGGTTTAATTATGTAATTAATTATATCCCTGGTAAAGATTTAATTTTACCAGACTCCCTATCGAGGGCACCCCTTACCAACATTCACCCTAATGAGTATTTGTCAACTGATTGTGTTTTTTATGTTAATTTTATTTTAGAGAATTTTCCAATTAATGACGTATATTTACAAAAGATAAAACAAGAACAAGATAATGACAGGATTATTAATATACTAAAAAAATTTTGCATTGAAGGTTGGCCGGAGAAAAGTAAAATTGGTTTAGAATTATCTCAATATTTTCAATATAGATTTGATTTCAGTATTTGTAATGATATTTTATTGAAAGGGTCAAGAATTGTTATACCATCAATATTGCATAAAGAAGTTTTAGAGTATATTCATATGGGTCATCAAGGAATAGTAAAGTGTAGACGTAGAGCCCAAATGGCAGTCTGGTGGTTGGGACTTAGTACACAAATTGAAAACTTGATAAAAAATTGTCCTGATTGTGTGGAACACAAATCTAATCCAGTTGATAAATTTTGTGAAGAAAAGTCACCAGCCACAAGGCCATGGCAAGTTATTGCTGCTGATTTATTTTTTTATAAAAAATGGTTTCTTATTGTAACGGATTATTATTCAAGATTTTTTGAGATTTTTGAACTGACATCAATGACAGAAAATGTAATTATTAACAAAATTAAAGAACTCTTTTCAAGATATGGTATTTGTGAAACATTTAGATCAGATAATGGGCCTCAATTTAAGGAGGGTTTTAGAAAGTTTTCACTTGAATATAACTTTAAGCATGTAACAAGCTCGCCATATTATAGTCAGTCTAATGGTTTAGCTGAAAATGCTGTAAAAATTGCTAAAATGTTAATAAAAAAAAATGGAGTTCAATTAGATAAAGGTCTTCTAGCATATAGAACTTCACCTTTGGAAAATGGTTTTTCACCAGCGGAATTATTAATGGGTAGAAGATTAAGGTCACATTTACCAATTATTACTTATAAACTTGACACAAAGAACTCTAAAGATGTGTGTGAAAAAGAAAGGAATATTAAACAAAAGCAAGCTAAGTATTATGACAAACGGCATCGTTCAAAGAATCTATCTGATCTAAATGTGGGAGATAGGATATGGTTAATTGATATTAGGTGTTATGGAGAAGTTGTTAAAATCTTGCCATATAGATCATATTTAATACAAACTGATAAAGGCCTATTTAGACGTAACAGATCATATTTAATCCCTGCTCCGTATGCAGTGAACTATAATAAATTTAGAAGATGTCACAGTTTCTCCAATGTTTGTAGTAACCCAATAGGTGATGCTACAACTAATAATGATAATATTAATGAACAACAACCTATATTAAATAGTTCTTATAATGTAAATATTAATTCTGATTATGAAGAACGAAGTGATCAGATTCAGAGATCTTGTTTAGCCAGAGATGAAAATAGTAGTCGACCCATTAGGCAAAAGAAAAGACCTGTTTGGTTAAGTGATTATGTTACTTAAATAAAACCTTATAATATCATGATTAAGTATAGTACATAAGTCTTAATAAGTAATTCTTTAAATTAAGTGAATTTCTTTTGTGTTTATTTCATAATAAAAGTATTAGGTACGGAAAGCATCCTGAGAAGGGGGATGTAGTGTCAGAGACTTATTATATCTATGGTTGGAAAGGAGGGTTTACTAATCTATGCTCTCTTGGTCTGTGCTCTCTCGCTCTCACGATGGCTTCCGGGACATACTTGTGGTTGGGTAAAATATCTTGTTTTATTTCCCTCATCCATTGAACTTAAACTCAAACATTACAACGACCGGGACAAGCACAAATCAAAAAGTGCACGGGATACGGAGTATAACTAACTACAAAACTGTAGAGCGCGCGTGGCGGCGGCGCGGGAGTTGTGTCGGATGACGTCACGCGCTCGCGGCTCGTACTCTCGGTCGTTTTTTGAACTGCTGCAGTAAAATCGCTGTATCTTCGTCATTTCTTATCCGATTTGAATATTTTTTTCACAGTTTGTCATGGTTTTCTTACTGTTATAAAACTGCATACTTAATAAAAAAACGTGACTGATCCTCATTGTTACGATTAATAAAATTACTATAATTTTACGTGACATTGAACGCAGCCGTTTTTACTTTCTTACAGAATGGAAATTACAATTCGAATAAAACATATCGCATACATTCAATCGAAATGCTTATCGAACTGATTTAAATTGTTCAATTCACAATAAAATTTGAATAAAACAACAAAGTTCAGTCAAATATTTTAGAAGAAATAATATTCATTGTCTGTAAAGTTGGTTTATGGATGATAATTTTACGTGATAACGTTATACACAAGCCAAACGCTTAGACCGATCGTGCCACTCTATCGCTTGTTCCGCGCTCTCGTTTGCGCCACGCTCGGTTCAAGCAGAACGAGACACGATACTTTTTCGTGGGTGCAGCCCGCGTTCGTCGATTTATTTATACGACGTTATCACGTCAATATTTTGTTTGTAAATTACTGTTATAAATATTGTTTATACGGTATATAATATTAAAAAATATACAGAACTAATAAAAATAACTTTCTTGGCAAAAATTCTTCAAAAAATATCTCGAATGATCCTAATCGATTTCTCATGTTCGTCATAGAGTCGCGGCGAGTAATGGTGACGGATGGGAGACATCACTAATATTGACGCCGCCGCCCGTAGACGCCATTATTGTGAAATACATTTTTCAAAATAAATTTCACGTGCTCTGAGTACGCATTAGATTTAGATATATTTAAATAGTTGCAAAAACAAATCATGGCTGACAACGACGATCTTCTGGACTACGAAGATGAAGAGCAGGCGGATCAACAAACTGCAGATGGAGCGACAGATGCGGCGCCGAAAAAAGAGGTTAAGGGATCCTATGTATCAATTCACAGCTCCGGGTTTAGAGATTTTCTGTTGAAACCAGAAATTTTAAGAGCTATTGTCGATTGCGGTTTCGAACATCCTTCGGAGGTTCAACATGAATGTATTCCGCAAGCAGTACTGGGTATGGACATTCTGTGCCAAGCTAAGTCCGGTATGGGGAAAACAGCCGTATTTGTTTTGGCAACTTTGCAACAATTGGAGCCCTCCGAGAATCATGTGTATGTGTTAGTTATGTGCCATACAAGAGAATTGGCATTCCAGATCAGCAAAGAATATGAGAGATTCTCAAAATACATGACTGGTGTCCGAGTATCGGTGTTCTTTGGCGGTATGCCGATACAGAAGGACGAGGAAGTACTAAAAACAGCTTGCCCACACATTGTCGTCGGCACTCCAGGTAGAATATTAGCTTTAGTGAACAGTAAAAAACTGAATTTAAAGCACCTTAAGCACTTTATCCTGGACGAATGTGATAAAATGCTTGAATCTCTTGATATGAGACGAGATGTGCAGGAAATCTTCAGAAACACCCCTCATGGAAAACAGGTAATGATGTTCTCCGCTACACTGAGCAAGGAGATCCGGCCTGTGTGCAAGAAGTTCATGCAGGATCCTATGGAGGTGTATGTTGATGATGAAGCTAAGCTAACATTGCATGGATTGCAGCAGCATTATGTAAAACTTAAAGAAAATGAGAAAAACAAGAAACTATTTGAATTGTTAGATGTTTTGGAGTTTAACCAAGTAGTAATATTTGTGAAGTCAGTGCAGCGTTGTATAGCTCTTGCTCAGCTATTGACTGACCAAAACTTCCCTGCCATTGGTATTCATAGAAATATGACTCAAGATGAGCGCCTATCCCGCTACCAGCAGTTCAAAGATTTCCAGAAGAGGATACTGGTAGCAACTAACTTGTTTGGACGTGGAATGGATATTGAAAGAGTCAACATTGTATTCAACTACGACATGCCTGAAGACTCTGATACTTACCTGCATCGAGTAGCCCGTGCTGGAAGATTTGGTACTAAAGGCTTAGCAATCACCATGGTATCTGATGAAAATGATGCGAAGATCCTGAATGAAGTTCAAGATCGCTTCGATGTCAACATCACTGAGTTGCCCGAGGAGATAGAACTCTCAACTTACATAGAAGGACGATAAATTACAGACTTTAAGTTTTCATTCCCTTATTAACTTACCGTGGTAGATATAAATCTCCGCTGATTGGTGTTCTAAGTTTGTTATGTTATCTATAAGATTTGACTAAAGTGATCAACTTTAAATTGTCCTGGTGTGTACTTTGGTAGGCCCAGCTTATGTCCAAATATTGTCTAAGTTAAAAGTAATTAAAGTGACATTTGATATTGTGATTACTGTCTATTATTACTAAATACCTATGTAATGGTCTCTAATGTATAGAGTGGCTTCTTTCACTCAATTTTGCACTATGATTATTTGACAGGATTTTACTGAAATGTATTACAGTAATTAGAATTGGTATTCTTGCAAAACATTTCTTTTTGGATTTTCATAATGAACTAGAAAATTTAAATAATGCTCTTTGATAATGGGTTCTTTATGTAGTAGACATTGCTAGCATTCATGGTATTATGAAAATCATGCATTTCATAATACTATGAATTTATGAATGCTAGCAATTTCTGCGGACAATTTGTTGTGTTTGCAGAGCAATGTCCACTACTTAATTATTTAATGGAATTCACATTCAACTGCCATGTGATGCCGGTAGAGTAGAATAGCATCACCCCATATCCTCTAATTGGTGTCATAGAAGGCAACTAATGGATCGGCAAAGGGGTATTGATCACCTTATACTCTGTCCACCAATCTGCATTGTGCAAGCGTGGTGGACTACTGCCTAAACCTTCAATGACAAGGAGAGGTCTTGTGTCCCAGTAGTGGGTCGAATCATAATGGCTGTTATGATGTGCAGCAGAAAATGCCATCTGCAGTAGCAGATTGCTGCTGATGGCATTTTGCCAAAAAAAAATATGATGATGATGACATCCAACAGCACAAGAACCCATTATCAAAGAGCATGGTTTAAATTTTCTAGTTCATTATGCACCTACTAAATGAAATGTTTTTCAAGCATCCTGAACTATCACTACAATGAGGTATAATCATGCCAATTAGGTATTGTAATAATTTCAGTAAAATCCAGTTGAATAAGTCAATGCAAAGAGTGAAAGAAAGAAACCAATTGGTTCTGGTTGAACGCCATAGCAGACTGGCATCTGAAAACATGTCAACAGCACGTCGGGCTATACAAAACTGTCAAATTGCTCCAAACGATTTTCAACCTAAGGTTATTCAATATAAAGTGCATAATCGATTAGGAAAATTTGACAGTTTGTGGCAACCCAACGTGCTGTTGTCTGTACCAAATTAAATTGAACACAATACAGTCATGATGCTAAGACGGGACTCTAACCCGCGATCTTTCGCTATCCAGGCGAGAGTGCTCTTCCAACTGATCTACACATGACTAAGATCATGAGTCACGACGCATTTAAGACTATCGGGAGGTACTCTACTAGTACAGTCAGCTTCAGAAGTAGATGATCACTTTAGTACCATGTCATAGCAACGCCAGCGTTTGTGCAGTAATAGTTGCGACAATTATGTATGAGTGAGATAATAATAATTATTATGACAAGGTACAAAAATGATCATCTACTTTTGATGGTGACCGTACACTAGGAAGGATTAGAAACTACTATGACATGATAATCTTGTTGCAAAATTTGGCTTGGCCTGCTGCCTGGATTTGATTCCCAGTACTTAATCGAAATATAATAAGTTACAATGAATATAAAATAAAGTACCCAAAAATTATGTATGTACTGACATAATTTTTGCGCCGGCACGTATTACCCTGGTGGATAGATAGGTATTTCAGACTATGTAGATCGCGTATCATCATTAATGTGGGTTGTATTGTATACAAACTACTCAGACCAAAAAAGTACAAACTACTGTTGGATAATACTAATGTTATAAATGTGAAAGTTTGTATGGATTTTTTTGTTACTCTTTCACGCAAAAACTACTGAATAGATTTTTAATGAAAATTTACAATAATAAATATTACAGCAGAATAACAATAGGGTATAATTTATATTCCTGCGCAGACAAAGTCGCGGGCAGAAGGTAGTAATGACCGACTAGTATTATTTGACAGCCTTGTATAGCCCTATTTCGGGGTAGGCACTGTATGGCTCATACTGCCAGATGTGGCTTTATGTCCAACCAAACATTACCTAAAGCTCTGCTCAACCCCTTTAGGAATTATGAGTGTGATTATAAGTATGCATGTATTTAAAAGCAGTAGCTAATAACACATTTCTTAGTTATATGTATAATATACAATTTATTGTACACACAAAGTAGGTATGTTATTATGTATAAGTAAGTAAATTGTAAACAAATGGTTTAACCCATTGATCCTTTTGTGGAGAACAATGAATTACAACATTTGCTTTATAGAAATGTTTATTCAACAACATGATATTAAAATACAATGAATCATTCATTTTGTATCTTACAATGAGATTCTTCAGAATTCTTAATAAGTAAACTGTAAAATCTAACAGAGAACAACAGTACTTTAAAGATATTCAACTTAAGATAAAAATGTTTTATCCTTTACACTTGGTACATTGCATTTCTCAATGTATGCCTTTGGTATTTCTTTGGTTGTGCACTGAAGGTTTTCTCATGAGTAAACCTAGTTATCAAGTCTAGAGCCCACTTTGGCTGGTCTCCAGGCACCATATGACCAGCATTCCTCACCATGATTTCAACAAGTTTCCCTGCTTGCTTCACATAACCTGCTACCTCTTCAGCCACTTTCCAAATATATCTCTTTGCAGTTTTATATTCCTCAGCTCCGTTGAATTTAAGATTTCTTAAGTAATTGATTGTCAGGGGATAGGCTACAATAATATCCAGCTGCCCATTATAAATAACAATATAATAATGATCCAAAAGTTCAGATATCCAAGGGGCTACTGACTTCATTACATCTTGTGTCAAATGCTGCTCAACAATTGTCCCATTATTGAATGGAAGTTCCCCCACATGAAGACCTTTTCTTACTTCAGTTGTCTGAAGCAAAGGTCCGAAATCCTCTTTTTCATTGTAATCTTTAGTATGTAAATAATTAAAATAAAAGTTGAATCCAGTCATATTGTAAAAAATACTCTTGCCATCAATCAGGTCACCGTTGAGCAGAGTGTCAAAAGTGTTGAAAGCTTCATTCCATTGTTTGTTCTGGATGTACTTTACAGTTTGAGCCTCATATTGATTAAATATCTTAGCCTGGTTCCAATCAATGAGACCAATTTGATATAAATATTTGCCATATAACAGCTGGTGCTCAGGGTCACTCAAACCATTGCCTATGGCTATACCTTTCAAATTAATTTTAATCTCAGCAGTTGGATTTTTCTTGTGAATTGTGTATGCTAAAGCAGGAACATACTTCCCAGCATATGACTCTCCAGTAACAAAAAATTTGTTTGGTTGCAATTCAGGGAACAGTTTAAAGAACTGTGTTAATGTCGAGTGGAGCTCTTCCCCAACCTGGGTTTGATCTGTGCAGTAACCTTTTGGATCTTTTGTGAAACTAAAGCCAGTGCCTACTGGGTTGTCTATATAGATTACATGGTGGTTAAGGGCCCATGTAAACTTTCTACGTTCTAATTTGCCATTCCTCACTCTGATCGGTCCATTTTCAGTAAACAAACCATACAAAGACGTCGCGCCAGGTCCTCCTTGAAGCCACACAATTACTGGAGCAAATTTGTTATTGGGCACCATTGCCGGAAAATACCAGAAGAACTGGTTAGAATCGTAGGTTTTGTTCACAGTGAAATAGCCGGCAAAACTCTTGATCCTCAGACTTTCTGTGAACGGCACTCGTGATAAGCGCCTGCCTTCTGTTATGTTCCCGCTTTCCACGTACGGAGTAAGAAACAACGGCTTACCGGCATCGCCTTCATTTCTAGCTCCCAATTTAATTTTTGGATACTTAAAAAAGAAACTCTGAGTAGTCAATATTAATTGAAACGTTAAAAGCAACCAAAACACTCGAAACATGTTGGCGATTCGGATATTCGGTTAATACTGATTAGGTTTCGTATGACGAGTCTATTTATTATAACCTTTGGAGTCAGACTCAGTTTAGCGGATTTGATAGAGGTCATGTAATAACATTATATTCTCAAATTTAACCGAAAACATGGGAAAGATGATAAATTACTCGTGACGTCTGTCATCTGGTTGTCACTTGTCACTGTCAGTGTAGGTAGGGATGCTCGGATGCTCGATATGACCTCGGATATCAACTAAAATAAACTAATCACTTGAAACATAGATTTATTATTACTGACGTTTATAGATTGGCAGGCAAACACTGACCACACACTGACTGAATCTGACTTTTAAGAGTGCGTTCCAAAACCAGGTGAAGCCAAGTAGACAGCGTAAGAAAGCTTTCTAATTGGTGTAAATTAACTATAGTTTGACAAAACTAACCAATGGTGAAAGTGCTTCTTAATAACGACCAATAGTGAGCTACCATTTACTCTACCCCGAGTAAATTGAGATCGTTTTGGAACGCACCCTAACTTGCTATTGCTATTAACATTAAAGGTGCGTTCCAAAACCAGGGTGAAGCTAAGCTTTTTTCTTCTAATTGGTGTAAAATAACTATAGTTTAACAAAAGTAACCAATGGTGTAAGCGCTTCTTAATAACGACCAATAGTGAGCTATCATTTACTCTACCCCGAGCAAATAGAAATCGTTTTGGAACGCACTCATCATGAACCGTTTATTTATTTATGACGTGACGCTGGCAAAAATGTTTTTTAAAACCTCTGCCATTAACCTCTCGAGATACGTAGTATCTCTAACTAGTCTGTGCTCTCGACCGTCGGCGGAAAGCCCCGCATTCCCACGAAATAAAGTACCGTCGGCGGGAAGTCCGGGCGTCCCGCAGATTGTCATGGTCAATAGTTTATTTTTTTTACTATTTCAACTCATTTTAACCAATAAGAGTGTTTGACATCCAATCGATTCTGTGTCTTAAATACTAAAGTCACAGTCATGAGGTCTGTTGCCATGCATTTCTTTCCAAGCACTCCCTAGATGCATTAAAATGTGCGACGCCCATATTTTAATGCAAACATCAAGAAAGAAGACATAAATACAGACAGGGCTGTATGGACTTGATATCCTTTGCCCGTCCCGTTAGGGACAAAAGAAACAAAAAAAAGAGTGTTTGGCGGGAAACCATGGCGTCTGGATGTCGATCTTTATTTCGATAACTCAAAATTGCTTCGGAGTGGATTTTGTGCAGTGAAAGTGGTGTCGTTTCGTTGCTTAAGCATCCGTGTTGACGAACAGTTATGAGGAATCATTGAAATAAAGGTTTTGTGTATGTGGCGTTGAGAATTGTATAGTGGTTGGAAATCCCACTGTACAATTCTCATCAGTCACAGTCATGATGTCTATTGCCATGCATTTCTTTCCAAACACTCCCTAGATGCATTAAAATGTGCGACGCCCATATTTTAATACAAACATCAAGAAAGAAGACATAAATACAGACAGGGCTGTATGGACTTGATATCCTTTGCCCGTCCCGTTAGGGACAAAAGAAACAAAAAAAAACAAGGGTGTTTGGCGGGCAATCATGGCGTCTGGATGTCCATCCTTATTTCGATAATAATTGCTTCGGAGTGGATTTTGTGCAGTGAAAGTGGTGTCTTTTCGTTGCATAAGCATCCGTGTTGACGAACAGTTATGAGGAATCATTGAAATAAAGGTTTTGTGTGTGGCGTTGAGAACCTGAGGCTTTAGACAACATGCATTTGGACAATCGCTCTCGCTATCGCTAAGTAAAAAAATGTATGGGATTGACATAAGCAATCGATCACTTTTCGATATAGTATAGATATAGTGGTTAGAAATCGCACTATACATTTCTCATCGGTCACAGTCAAGAGGTCTGTTGCCATGCATTTCTTTCCAAGCAGTCCCTAGATGCATTAAAATGTGTGACGCCCACATTTTAATGCAAACATCAAGAAAGAAGAAATAAATACAGACAGGGCTGTATGGACTTGATATCCTTTGCCCGTCCCGTTAGGAAAAAAAAACAAAAAAAAATCACATGACATGACAGTTTCAGAATTAAAGTAGCTAGGTAAATAAAAAATAAAGCTATTGAACTTTGGAGTATGTAACGAAATACTAATTAATTTTAAATCTTTTTGATATTATCTGTATGGTTTGTGCTTTGTGTTGTATAAAATATGAAGAAGAAAAATATTTTACCTGAGCTTTTATTACTTTGTTATTTAGTTTTAAGTTTCGTTTCTAATATACATGCAATAAAATTTCCCTTTGTATATCCACGTCTGAGATTGGAGGCAAGACCATCTCGAGATGCTGGAAATCCATTAATACTCACGCCTTACCTGAAAAAAGGCTCCATATCATTAGCACAAAACCTATCGCTCGTATCCATTACGAACAAAATAGGATTTCCAAGTTTTGCCGGTTTCTTCACTGTTGATGAAAAATATAACTCAAATTTATATTTTTGGTACTTTACACCATTTTCCAAAAAGGTAGACGCGCCTGTAATTCTTTGGCTACAAGGTGGTCCTGGAGCAAGTTCCTTATTTGGCTTATTTACTGAATTAGGACCACTCATAGCAAAAAAAGATGGTTTTCTTCTAAGAAAGTACCATTGGGCACTTGAAAACCATCTTATTTTTATAGATAACCCTGTAGGGACTGGGTTTAGTTTTACAAATGATGAAAATGGTTATTGTACTGATGAAAACTGTGTAGCTAAAGGCTTGTATAATGCTTTACAACAATTTTTTACAATGTTTCCTCACTTAAGGGGCAACAGCTTTTGTATAGCTGGAGAATCATATGCTGGAAAGTACATACCAGCATTGGCAATGGAGATCCACCAACAGAATGCTAATGGCCATGAGGATAAAATTAACTTGCAATGTTTATCAATGGGTAATGCTTATTGTGACCCTGTGAATCAAATAGATTATGGAAACTATTTATATCAACATGGCCTTATTGATAATAATCAATTGGATGTATTTGAGAATTTGCAGACTGAAATAGTTAATGAAATAGAGAAGAGCCATTGGTCTGAGGCTGATGTATTGATGGACAAACTTATGGATGGAGAGTTAACGAACTTTTCATATTTCAAGTCATACACTGGTTTCGATTATTACTACAACTTTTTATATACAGAGACTACAGATGACATGTCGGTATTTACAGATTTACTGCAAAATGATAAGTTAAGAAGAATAGTGCATGTTGGTGGCTTGCCTTTTAATTCTGGGGAAGAAGTCCAGATCCATTTAGCTTTAGACATACTTAAATCAATTGCACACTATGTTGCAGAGCTCCTTTCGCACTATAGAATAATGTTTTACAATGGACAACTAGACATTATAGTCGCCTATCCACTGACGGAGAATTTCTTACGTAATTTGAATTTCACAGCTGCTAAAGAGTACCAAACGGCCAAAAGGAATATATGGAGAGTTGATAATGAAATAGCAGGGTACTGGAAAAAAGCTGGTAATTTAACAGAAGTCTTAGTACGGAACGCAGGACACATGGTGCCTCATGATCAACCAAAATGGGCACTCGATCTCATCACTAAATTTATACATAACAAATTCTGAATTTGCTAAATAATTTTCCTGTGATTATAATTTTATAGGTTTATTATAAATAAACAACTTTTATACATTTCAAATTTTATTTATTTAAAAATAATTAGATAATTACCAATAAATAATATAAACTAAATAGTCAATTGAAGTATTATTATAATGATCAGTTCAGATTAAATTAGAATTTCATAATCATGATATGGAAGAATTTAAATCATCAAATAAAAGATATTAATGTCTATTAACAAATCAAAAATATAAAATTGTTGAATCTTAGTAATGAAGAGGTATAAATAATTGTACAGTGGCAGCTCAGACCAAAGTGGCAGATGAAAATAATTAAATAACAGAGAACATTCTACAGTATAAATTACCAATAGTTACTTCACAGTTAATGATTTATAATAAACTGTTATCAGCTAATTAGTTCTGGATTATTTGAATGTACTGTATAACCAATTATCATTTGTTTGGAAAAAATCTTGATTTGTGTAATTAACCCTTTAAACCATAAAAACCAATTAGTTCCATAAAAATAACAATGTTTAGACCATATGGTGTTTTCGGTATGAGTGGGTAGATTCTATTATGGGTGGGATAGCTTTTGATAGGAATAAAGTTCTTTTTGAGAATTTCGTCAGATAATCTGTTTTAATTAAAATTATACCTACTTTAGCAGAACAAAACAATGTTATAGCAACTTTTTGTACTTTAGATATACCTAGGTGTATAGATTTATTATAATTACATGTGTCTTTTCATTCCATCACTGTATGAAAAACAATTAAAAATAAAACATGAGACCACTTAAATCTAACTCTAATCTATGACAAATTAATTCTAACTAATTTCTAATTATTCTTACAAATTATCATACACAACAAAAGTCTTTATTTAGGTTCCTAAGATTTAGTCTTGTTAATCCAAATTATTTTCTTTTCATCATGCAAATATTCCATTAGCTACTAATATTTTCTTTATTTTGTCCCCTTATGAAAATAATTGTGTCTAGAAGAATTATTTTGACATTCCACTAAAATAATACAAGGCACTTTTTAGTCTATAATACTACTTTTTGAAAGATACTACTTAGATTTAACACTTGGAACACTTATTTGCTATTTATATTCTTCTTGGTTCAGTATTTAAGAATTAAAGTTATGAACAGCACGCCATAGATATAAAGTTCAAAATGTATTAACTTGTTACCTGTCCAGTGACACCGATGTGGGGTCACATCGGTTAAATATAGTTTTCTTCCCCATTTTTGCAGCATGAATGATCAAGTTATTGTGATTTAGTGGACTTGTGCAGGGGTCAAATGATGATTGTCCTGTACGTCTAGGCTAATAAGGCAGTGAGGGCGTCGAGGAATTGCGTTCTTTGAGCGATGGGCAGTGTGATGACGGACGAGTCAACGTAGTCCAGGGACACTGACGCCCCGCTCTTGGTGGCGGCTTGCTCGAATGCTGCACCGAATAAGCTGGAAAATATATTTAAATTTAGAAAAAAGACTGAAAAAAATCGACTGTATAGGGCGGGAATGGGTCCATATTGGCTCACATAATATTCTAAATCCTATTCTTTGTCTTACTACCGATTTGTGTTCATAATAATCACTCTTCATAATTTTATTTTTCATACTTTTTTATTCATACTTTTTTATTACTACCAATGGAGCTCATAACAGTTAGTGATCATAATTTTTTTATTAATAATGTTACTACCTTGTTGCTTACAAAAACAGTGCACTCCGCCTGGTCATGAAAAAAAATAACCCTAACCTACCCATCACCCAGCCATGTAGGTGCATAAAACACTAGACTCGCCCAAAAATGTATGATTAATGATATTATGAATTTCAATGATGAATGGTATGAGAAATATTTTCGGACCTACAATGATAGGAATTGAAAAGTTATGTAAGAAAATGCGCACGCGGCGGGAATCGAACCCAGCATCTTCCGCAATCCGGACTGCTGCGTCAACCACTACGCTACCGGGACACTGCTTTCGCCGTCGAAATTTGTCAGCGCTTGGTACTTATGTTGTTTCATCAAATCTTTAAAATTTGCACTTCTAAGATCCGGACGAAATATTTTTGCAAATATTTGACGCCCAGTTAAGATGAAACTACGGCCCCCCTCCCTACAGTCACACTTGCGCGGCTCGCTGGTGTGTCGCGGCGGCCCCCCTCCCTACAGTCATACTTGCGCGGCTCGCTGGTGTGTCGCGGGGGCCCCCCCTCCCTACAGTCATACTTGCGCGGCTCGCTGGTGTGTCGCGGCGGCCCCCCTCCCTACAGTCATACTTGCGCGGCTCGCTGGTGTGTCGCGGCGGCCCCCCCTCCCTACAGTCATACTTGCGCGGCTCGCTGGTGTGTCGCGGCGGCCCCCCCTCCCTACAGTCATACTTGCGCGGCTCGCTGGTGTGTCGCGGGGGCCCCCCCTCCCTACAGTCATACTTGCGCGGCTCGCTGGTGTGTTGCGGCGGCCCCCCTCCCTACAGTCATACTTGCGCGGCTCGCTGGTGTGTCGCGGGGGCCCCCCCTCCCTACAGTCATACTTGCGCGGCTCGCTGGTGTGTCGCGGCGGCCCCCCTCCCTACAGTCATACTTGCGCGGCTCGCTGGTGTGTCGCGGCGGCCCCCCCTCCCTACAGTCATACTTGCGCGGCTCGCTGGTGTGTCGCGGCGGCCCCCCCTCCCTACAGTCATACTTGCGCGGCTCGCTGGTGTGTCGCGGGGGCCCCCCCTCCCTACAGTCATACTTGCGCGGCTCGCTGGTGTGTTGCGGCGGCCCCCCTCCCTACAGTCATACTTGCGCGGCTCGCTGGTGTGTCGCGGCGGCCCCCCCTCCCTACAGTCATACTTGCGCGGCTCGCTGGTGTGTCGCGGCGGCACCCCCAGCAGCAGGCAGGTGGCGTGGTCCCGCGGCGCGCTGCCCAGCACTGGGCGCCCACCTCCCAGCGCGGCGGCCGCCCAGCGCGTCGCTACACCCAGCCACAGCGGACCGCGCACCGTCTCGGCTTCCGCGCAACTCTAACGAGAAAACCAAACACATGTATACAAAGCGTTCGGTACAGTCGACAAAGTTACCGCTATTCCATTTAGCAAACCGAATGCTTTAAACTGCTGCCCTGCACAAAGCCCCGCTTACTTTTTATTACGGCCAATAGAATATTAACGTAAATATTACGTTAATATTCTATACTTATTTGCGGACTTCGAGAGCATCAAAGAGAGACAAAGTAGAATCTTCAGTCTTCTGTTAACATCGCTTCAAAATTAGGTCTGAAAAATCCATTAAATGTGACAAGTTTGACGTAAATGGAGTGGCCGGTGTTAAGTACCTGCAGTATGAAGTATGAGAAGGGCCCGGCGAGCCGCAGCCGGCGCGCCGCCAGCGTGGCGCCCACGAGCGCGCCGACGGCGGCCAGCGCGCGGCGGGCGGCGCCCTCGCCCAGCCGCACGCTCTCCTCGCCGCCCGACAGCTCCAGCGCCGCCAGCGCGTGCTGGAAGCCCTCGCCGCGGGGCAGCGTGTCCTGGTACCGAACAACCATACCTTTATTATTACTCACGTTTGTAGATTGGCAATGAATCGACTAGGGTGAGAGACCAAACAAGTACACCGATATGTGCGTAATGCGCATGTGTGCATGAAAAATAGTACTGCAGTCTGACAGTTGCTGTCTTTTCTTCGGGACTGACAGGCCGACTTAGGCCGCCTGCGTGTACGTGAAATGGTCTCGTCTATCTATCTCGCTCTTATATACGCGTTAGTATGCTCTTTCTCTTTTACATTGTCGATCTACAGTTTCCTATATCTATGCGTACAACCATACTGTGAGGAACGAAACTATGACTGACAGCAGGGTAGCTAGAGTAGACGTAGACGAGGTCGTGCGCGACGTACGGCCGGCGCAGCAGGAGCGCGGTATGACTGACAGCAGGGTAGCTAAAGGGAGGGCTCACGTGTTCTATGAGCGCCATGAGGACGTAGACGAGGTCGTGGGCGGCGCGCGGCGGGGCGTGCGGCCGGCGCAGCAGGAGGGCGGTATGACTGACAGCAGGGTAGCTAGAGGGAGGGCTCACGTGTTCTATGAGCGCCATGAGGACGTAGACGAGGTCGTGGGCGGGGCGTGCGGCCGGCGCAGCAGCAGGGCGGTATGACTGACAGCAGGGTAGCTAGAGGGAGGGCTCACGTGTTCTATGAGCGCCATGAGGACGTAGACGAGGTCGTGGGCGGCGCGCGGCGGGGCGTGCGGCCGGCGCAGCAGGTGGGCGGTATGACTGACAGCAGGGTAGCTAGAGGGAGGGCTCACGTGTTCTATGAGCGCCATGAGGACGTAGACGAGGTCGTGGGCGGCGCGCGGCGGGGCGTGCGGGCGGCGCAGCAGGAGGGCGGCGCGCGCGGGCGGCGGCAGCTGGTGGCGCGCGGCGGCCGCCTCCAGCGCGCCCGCCAGCGACGCGCGCAGCTCCACGTCCATGGACCGGTACGACTGCCGCGCCTGCTGCAGCGGGTACCTGACACAACCTTTGGGATTAACACGCAAATATTATACTTGTCAAGTGGTTACATACTGTCGCCAGTCGGCCAGCGTGTGCAGCGTCCCTACACTCCCTCACTGTCCCCCACTGACCCCATGTCGGCCAGCAGCTGCCGCAGCCGCGAGGCGCCGGCCAGCGTGTGCAGCGTCCCTACACTCCCTCACTGTCCCCCACTGACCCCATGTCGGCCAGCAGCTGCCGCAGCCGCGAGGCGCCGGCCAGCGTGTGCAGCGTCCCTACACTCCCCCACTGACCCCATGTCGGCCAGCAGCTGCCGCAGCCGCGAGGCGCCGGCCAGCGTGTGCAGCGTCCCTACACTCCCCCACTGACCCCATGTCGGCCAGCAGCTGCCGCAGCCGCGAGGCGCCGGCCAGCGTGTGCAGCGTCCCTACACTCCCTCACTGTCCCCCACTGACCCCATGTCGGCCAGCAGCTGCCGGAGCCGCGAGGCGCCGGCCAGCGTGTGCAGCGTCCCTACACTCCCCCACTGACCCCATGTCGGCCAGCAGCTGCCGCAGCCGCGAGGCGCCGGCCAGCGTGTGCAGCGTCCCTACACTCCCCCACTGACCCCATGTCGGCCAGCAGCTGCCGCAGCCGCGAGGCGCCGGCCAGCGTGTGCAGCGTCCCTACACTCCCCCACTGACCCCATGTCGGCCAGCAGCTGCCGCAGCCGCGAGGCGCCGGCCAGCGTGTGCAGCCGCAGCGCAGGCGCCAGTGCGGGCGCGTGTCTCAGCGCCTCCTCCAGCGACCAGCTCCGGTACAGCGGCAGCCACGCGTCCTTCTCCAGCACCACGCGGCACGACTGCGCACATATTTACAACATTTTACAAAAACATCCCTACGACATTAGGCCACAGCACAGTAGCCACTCGTAATAATTCGCCAGCAGAGATAAACTAACGTGGTTATACATGAGGTGTGTTACGCAAAAACAACTGATTTAATAGAATTAAATGTCCTGTCATGGAAATGAGTCACGGAAAAATATCCTGTTAATGATGATCAACAATTTGTCCCAAAATATGTAAAAAAAAAATCCCTAGTGATTATGAAGCAATTTTCAAATAAGAATCATGGAAGAGACTTAGTTTCACAGTTGCATATTAAGTATCATTATGTTTATAAATATGGCTGGGCAGAGAGAGAATCCAGAATAATGGTGAGCATTGATTCATAAAGGGGCAACTGACCTAAACCTTGGTCCCAAGTCCCAGGCACTACTCCTGGCTTCTCTCTCTGCAACACTACAAGGCATACGATGAACCCATGGAATGCTAAAGGTGGCTTCGGACGGTTCATTTTTCGCCTTTCATTCGGTACCTTTCACTCGAAATGAAGTTTCTGAACCCAAAGTGAATGACAAGTACTGAAAGAATTCATTAATGAGCGAAACCAAGTCCAAAATCCTTATCGAAAAATAGCACAGTATCTACGTTCGCCAAAAGACAAGCCACTAGAAAAGCCAGGTGTCTATAAAATTAACTGCAGTTGTGGGAGCTCATATATCGGCCAGACCAAACGCACAGTAGCAGACCGAATGAAGGAGCACATAAAGGCAGTTAAGAATAACGATACGGAGAAGTCGGATATCGCGGAGCATTTAATACACTCCGGTCCGAATCACTGGATCGAGTTTCATAATCCTCAGGTCATCTCGAAAGAACGCCACTATATACCAAGATTGGTAAGGGAAGCGATTAAAATTAAGAAAAACACAAATTTTAATTGTGCGGATGGGTTTAAACTGTCGAGCACCTGGAATCCGGTAATAAGTTTATGTGGAACCGAGGTAAATAAAAGTTGTGCCGTGATACGTCCAGATACTATAAGTGTTTTGTGTAGACAGCAGTTTCGAGTAGATAGAGAGACTGAGAACGGTGGTACGGTTGCCGAGCGTAGTAAAAGACTTAGAAAGAGGGTAGACAGATTTGTCTGCCAATAACATCAACTCACATAAGACTTCAGTTCATCCGTGATCATGGCGCATGTAACTGCGTCGAAATATCGGATTAACCAAAAATCAAAGGTACGTGGTTTAAATCCCGTTTTCTTTCATTCAAATGATAGTGACCACTACCCTTAGTATGAGTTTTGATAGTTTTCGAGCTCGATCAAACGTATCGTCTCTTTTCATACATTGCCCACTAGCGCCTCTAGCGTAAACTATCAAAAACAAAAATCGGCAGTATAAGTTAAATCGAGTTAAAGTAACACGAAAACTTTGATAGTTTTCGCCTCACGAATGCATTTTGGCAGTACGAGTCGTTACTTTGACAAGTCGTCGTAAGTATACTATTACGTTTGATCGTGTCGTCACTCGATGAAAGAAATTCCGTGAGTAGGTAAACGAACGAAATTTTTAACAATTATTACAATGTTATCGCCATAATTTTCATTTATTATGGTCGCTGAAGAGGTTAATGAAGCCCACCAACGTACACAGGAACGTCGGGAGGTTATGCAGCAGTGGCGCATTGATAAATTATAAGCATATAGCTTCTACTTTATAAGTCTCAAGCAATAATGTCTGTGTATATTTACCTACCTATAAGCGAATTATGTGTGTCTCCACGCGGCGTAGGTATTGTCGTGACGGGCGATAACATTACCGTGTGGATATTCACTCGTCACAGAGACGACCGACGCTTTAATAATTATCTACGCTTTAGTCGTCTTAGCTAGAATTTTAAAAATAGGACACTATCACAGTGTAGTATAATAAGGGAATAAAACACATTGTTTAATTAATACATAACATTAAATTATTTTATTTTCTAAATAAATATGGCGAATAGAGTTTGTCACTAGGCAAGCTCGCTTGAGTTCAATTTCCCTTTGTTGCATCTCTAAATCTCGTTTGCCGTCAGACACGAGATCATTATTTTTCCCAAAAGCATTGCACATTAGTATTTTTCTGTCTAATATCCTTTTAAATACACCACTCAATGAAATTCACTATTTGTTCAAACTGCGACGCACTTGTTTTGCACATTTTCATTTTATTTTTCCGTTTAAACACCTTAGTACAATTGGGTATAGTTTATGTATCAAATCCTATTACTTGTTATCTGTTTTAGTAATAATTTATAAATAATATCAATACGACTCTCACTGTGACGCAGACATTTTGTTTGTTTTCATCGAGCACAGACTAGTTAGAGATACTATGAATGGGAGTGAATGGAACGAATGAACATGTTGTCTCTTTCTTGTTAATAAGAAATGAAAGAGACAAAACTAAACAGTGTGAAGTTCGTATAATCGAGTGATCGAGTAGGCGATATCGTGAAGACTATGTGCCAAATTTAAATCTTATACTACGACGTATATAGTAAACCTATAGTTTCATAGTCTTGACGATGACGATCACTCGTTTGGTGTTGCAAAAACTCATACTAAGGGTACACGTTAGATAAATGAACAGTTTAACACTTAGAGGACGTTCACCCGGATTCTGTCATTTTGTTTCGAATCTTGTAGAATAAAACATCGCAGCAAAGTGATCTTCTTTCGACGACATATTGAAAGAAAAGAGGAGGTGAATGTTCTTTTCTATTTTATTCCAGTTCGACTGTATGAACACTGAATGAAATAAAATGAAGCATTCTCTGAAGTGAACATACATTCGAGTGAACCGTCTGATATCACCTTAGACATAGGTTGATAAGGCTAAGAACTCACGGATCGGTTTCTACCCGTGCGGTCTTGTGAGCTTAGAAACAAAACAGCGATCCGTTTTGTTTCTAAGCTCACAAGACCGCTGTTCTGTGCGGTAAACGCAGCCGCAGCAGTTGCCGCAAGCTTGGCGGGCGAATATCGCAAGACGGGCGGTTATTTACGATCCAGATTATTATTAGCCGAGTCTGTAGTTCTGAACTCCCGTTGGCCACCGTAGTCGCCTGCCAATCGATCGCAGAAATTTGCTATCTGCATTTCCATAATAAATATACGTGATCCTACTAGTGTTGAGATCCCGCAACCGCTGCGGGCGCGGGTAGAAACCGATCCGTGATTTCTTAGCCTTAAGATTCTATGTCTAAGGTGATATCGGACGGTTCACCCGAATGTCTGTTCACTTCAGAGAATGCTTCATTTTTATTTCATTACGTGTTCATACGGTAAAACTGAAATTAAATAGAAAAGAAGATCACCTACTCTTTTCTTTCAATGTTTCGTCGAAAGAAGACCAATTTGCTGCGATGTTTTCTTCTACAAGATTCGAAACAAAATATCCGAATCCGGGTGAACGTCCTCTAAGTGTTAAACTGTTCACTTATCGTTCATTCCGAGTGAGAGAGAAAGATACCGAATGCCAATATGCAACACTTTTGGTTTGGCTCATTAATGAATTCTTTCATTACTTGTCATTCACTTTGGGTTCAGAAACTTCATTTCGAGTGAAAGGTACCGAATGAAAGGCGAAAAATTAACCGTCCGAAGCCACCTTTAGCATTCCATGGGTTCATCGTATGCCTTGTAGTGTTGCAGAAAGAGAAGCCAGGAGTAGTGCCTGGGACTTGTGACCAAGGTTTAGGTCCATGAGTTCTTAGCCCATGAGTTTTCGTCTGAAAGAGTGTAGAGATGTGGGCACAGGTACCGTGTTGGTGGCGTCGGCGTGTTGTCCGCTGGCGATCCGTCGGTGCAGCGCGTCGGCGTCCAGCAGGCACTGAGCCGGCGCGCGCAGGCACAGCGCCTGCTGGCTGGCCGCAGCCACGCTGGCCGCCCACATCGCCGCCCACCCGCAGCGGGAGATCAGCCAAGCCACTTCCAGCGCCACCAGCCCGCTCTGAGCCACACAAACGGGAACGACACAGGCATTAAGGCGCGTCGGTACAGCGACTATTAGATACATTTTCCAACATTGGCTAAATGCTAAAGTGAAGCCATAAACTAGAAGATCATGTCGACTGACTATCTCAAAGTGGGCGATGACGCACCCTTGACTTTCAGGGTGCGCAGTAGAAAACCTAAAGAAAATTAAGGGGAATTGAAATAGCATAAAATCGTGATATAATTTAAAATATGGGCTAATATAATAAGTAGCTTCCTAGTTCTTATCTATCAGAGGTAATCCTATTAGAGACTCATAATGACTCAACTTACCGGTTTACCATAATAAGAGAACTGAGTATAATTGAACATTAACGTGTGCCGCCTCTCTTCCCAGGCGCGTCGCTCACGGCGTCGCTCCACTGTCGCCTCGAGGGCCTCCATACCACTCTCCAGCTGCTCTTCATTCTAAAATAAAGTATTTATAATTGTAACTTTTTTATAAGGTCGAGCAAAAGTCTCCTTTCCACCTGGTGGTAAGCAGAGGTGGAGTCCAAATGCGAAGATAGTGCGGGAGGTAAACCGCCGCGCTACCTACCCTCGCCTTAAAAAAATAATATTTTATTTACATTCAAATATAATTACGTATCAGCTAGGGGCCAGTCTCCATTTAAGTATAAAAATACTTGTGACAGAAGGCTCTGCTCTTCATATAACGTTAAAAATTTGTGATATTGCCTTGCCAACCTGCAAGGTGCTCCTTCACGCCTCTTTTGACTGACCCCGGATTGTAAGGGGAGGGGAACACGTATTCTGGCAGTGAATTCCATTTCTTGATTGTGCGACAATGGAAATGAGTTGCCAAATTTCTTAGTTTGCTTTAGAATGGCAGCCACACTTTGTCGGAGATACGGTAACCCAGCACGCGTAGTCCTCAATAGGAACGGAGATAGTGGGATTAGGGCAAAAGGCTCCTTAGAGCACTCGCCGTGGTACAGATAGACGGTAGAACGCACTCAAAGACGCAACATTGCGGCGCAATTGTAGAGGCTCAAGATGGTTGCAGATAGTGCGAAACCTATCCAAAGCATCGAGTACTTGACGGAACTATCCCACAGATGCGAACAATACTCTACGCAGGATATAATCCTTTGGATTTAAGTCGCTGCGAACCTCCACACCGAGCAAGGTAATACTGCTCTGTAGCGCCAGTGATGTGCTCTGAAGAGAGCCGAAATCGCGCACACCTAAGCTTTCTTGGTATTGAACTCAACCTAATTCGCTTTACACCATTTAGAAACAAGGTCCAGCCCCCGGTTGAGTTCAATGACAAGATTCTCTCGACTCTCCACGGTTTCCGCTCGTCCAGCCGCGGCGTGTCCCAAGTAGCCTGCATGCACTGCACATTGTCTGCATAGCAATGGATGTTCTCAAGAAGAATCATATCATTGATATGTAGAAAAAACAGTGTAGGGAATAAAACGGACCCCTGGGGAACTTCGGCAATCACTGAGATGAACTGCGAACTGCATACGTCGAAGAGAACACGAATACTACGCTCATGCAGGAAGTCGGCCACTCAGGTACAGACCTGAACAGGCAGACCATATGCCGGCAGCTTGGAGAGAAGACTTTTGTGCCAGACCCTGTCAAAAGCTTTGGCGATATCAAGGCTGACAGTCCAATGTCTCGCCACGCTTATGCATAACTTCACCTCAGATTTGCAACATGTATGCTAGCTTGAAGGTCACCCATCGATCGTTTGGGTCTAAAGCTGTACTGTCGATAGTTGATCAGAGGGTTGTCCTCTAGGTAATGAGGTAATGGATCAGGTGGTTGTTGAGAATCCTTTCCATAACTTTGCATAGAACTGAGATGACTGCTATTAGCCAACAGTTGGCCGGGTCTGAGTGGTCCTATTTTTAGGTACGGGCTGCACATTAGCCTCTCTTGAATGTTTAACTTGATCACAAGAGGATTTTTTTCAATTCAATATGTTCACACAGATTCTTTCGCAATTGACTTTACTTTTGGGATTAAACCAAGATATACAGCTAGATTCATATCGATCAAGAAACTAAGGTACCAAGTGCGCAGTCTTTACTTGGATGGGTTACCGATGATTTTACAAATCTATTTTCCTTCGTTATTTGCTAGGTACGTTAAGCTGGTGGTCTTGGCTGCTGTCAGAAGGAGTTGTTCACAAGTCAGGCAGGCAGCCAGCCGTAATTCTATTGCAAACCTATAGCAATATGTTGATAGCAAGACATGCCGCACCAACCCCAAATAAAATTGGGAGCAAGGAAAGAGAAAGAAAGAAAGAAGACAAAACTAAATTTCGTGATAATCACATCTATCATTAAATTATTAGCACAATCCACAATTTTAATGTTTATATAATATAAAATGCAGGCAATACCATGATTCAGAAAAAAAAGCAGGCAGGTGGGCTGAGCGAACTACGTTCCATCTCTTTTAATACTTTGGTTCACACCGTGAACTACAAAGTTAAGCTATGTTAAAGAGGTGAATGAATAGCACCAATGGGATCATCGGATATATCATTTACATTTACAGTTTTGTGAAAGTGAAAAACTAATCAGTCCACAAGCACTTAAGATCTTATCATATTAATTATCATCTATACCACTGTATACAATACCACCAGTCCTTTGTTTGATTATTAATATGCTATTTAAAAATTTCAAAGGACTACATGATTTTTTATAAAAGCAAATGGGTATCTTACCTCCTCCTCATCATCTCTAAATATGTCATCAAAATTTGGAATGTTCTCTTCACTGTCTTTATACACTAATCGCACCTGTAATAAAAAAATATAAATTATTTACTATTATATTAATTATAGGGTAGTTATTACATATTAATGTTCAGCTAATATAATATAATACATGGTAATATTGTAGTTACTTTTGGCTTATATCTAATTATTTATTTTATTTCAATATTATTTAATAATTTTGCCAATATTATTTATAAAGTTGCCCAGGGTCTCAAACAAAATTTGTTTAGTGGTTTAGGAGTGAAAGCATAACAGACGGACAGGCAAGAGTTACTTTTGGAGTTATAATATTAGTAGGGATAAATTTAAATGTAGTGTTGAGAAACAGAAAATAATATAAAGAAATATCTATTACATTCACCACCTATCAGATATGACATAGGATAAGATTAAGATTGGCAGCTTATTAATGACAATGTTGCTAGTTATAGCCACCATTAATTTTTAAACTAAGACTATAGTGACCTCTTGCCTTCGAAAGGACTAACTGGCCAACCCGTGTTGTAAAAAACGTCATCACAGACTGTCACTAGGTTTCAATGACCAACTCATAGCTTATTTGCAGTTTTTGGTCAAAATCAAAATATACAATTATAACCGTACCATATGTTGTAACTAAAGCCTAGTTTCATTATTCAAATCATGGAAAAATTTCTAGAACAAAGAAGTATTCACAAACATACCTGACCATCACTGTAAACATTGCAAATATCTGTAGGTTTATGAGAGTCTAGCACAAAAAATACTACATCTTCATCCGGCTGTAAAATGTCCACTAAATCTATGGTTCCACCACAATTCACCAGCACAACATATTTGATTTCTTCGTTGTTTTCTTCGTAAGCAGTCTTCAATTCCGAAATACCGCCTACAGGCACCAGTGTATAAGATATGTTATCACATTTAAATAGACCCTGGAGTATTTTACAGGTACATATCGCATCCACGTCGTAGTGCACTAACAATAAAACTCGCTGTAACATATAATTTACGAATTAGGTAAAAAACTTTCGTGGTAAACAAAAGATCAAGCTAGTTAACCTGGTTTCAAAAACTTACGTTTCCTAATAAGACGTTATAGAAATCATTCTTGAGGTCTTCTACGAACATTTTTGTCTTCAAATAACTTCAAATTATTTAAATTATCATGTTTTCATTGTAACTATAAATAAATTTTTAGAAAATTTTAAACATCTATTTTATTGATATCACCTGCTGCGCACTGTCAAAAGGTCAAAGTAACTGTCACTGCACTCTGCAGTTTCGCGCCAAAACCACCAAAACTTTTGGCAGCGATCACCTTTTTTGAATTTTGACATTACCTATGGTAAATTATTTAAGATCACGAAGTTATAATATAAGCTCCTTGATTTAAGATACACTTAGAAACTACATAATTATATAACTACCCATCGGTAGGATTCTGGATTAAATCAATACCGATTTCCATAAAATAAATTGGGAAGTCTGGCTCACAAACGTTGTATACTCCCCGCTCGCTTCGCTTCGCCGTGGCTTCGCTAAGCCGCCATTCGTCCGGTGTTGGATACAGCTTTTGTGAGCCAGCCTTCCCAATTTATTTTATGCAAATCGTTACCCATCGGTAGGAATCCGGATTAATGCAATACCGATTTTCATAAAATAAATTGGGAAGGCTGATTCACAAACGCTGTATTCGACGCCGCACGAACGGCCGCTTAGCGAGGCGAAGCAAGCGGGGAGGATACAATGTTTGTGAGTCAGACTTACCAATTTATTTACTAGGCACTTGCGTTATATAGCCCATTTAGTGTGGATGACGCTTTGTATGTATGTAGTAGGTACATACACAAACTATTTGGACAAATATATCTATACTAGATAAACGAATAACTTGTGAGACTTATATAACTAGTCTAACGATTTCCTTGCACATGTAATAGTAATGGGGTTTACTTTACTACGTTTTTGTTTCTTTTTATTGGATAATATTTTTCAACTTAGAGTAGGAATGTATTTTTTTTAATTATTCTTGACAGGGAAGCTCTTGGCTTTCACCTCACCTGATAGTAGATACACATACCTAAGTGACGATAATGCCGAAGATGTAATCGAGCTTCACCTGGAACCCTCAACCACAGACGGACTGAATATCTTATCATTAACTGTAGGAACACAATAAGTAATGCTGTTATTATATTATGGCGACTGATTTTAAAAACACTAGCTAGGTTGACTAGAAGAGCGTCTTAGCACCAACAAACCGAGAACAAGTTTGTACTCCCCTGGGGATGTCTTGGTCTGATTCCAGTGGGCTCACTAGACCACAGAGGCGGTTAAAGATTAGGAATGTACGAATAAAATACGTATTAAAAAATCTGATATCTTTATTTCTATGACTTATTTCTGTTCATAAAGACATTTACATGATGTTGAGCTATCTTATGCGAAATTGTATTAGGTCGTAATAAATTCCCAGATAAAGCCTGAAAATATGATCTAATTAAAGACTCATCTGTCTCTTCTGGATATAAATATTCATTTATGTCATAGCATAGTGTATTTTCAGGGCAATCGAGGGCTCTGAGACAACCGGCGTACTCGGACCATAACAGTTTACGCCACTTCACGTTGTGCTTCTGAGCTAAAGGCACTAGAACGCAAGCGGCGAATGTCGGATCTCCATAACTAACCGACTGGAACTGCTCCAAGAACTGCGTATAGAGATCTTGGAAATTACTCAGACCCGTAAGCTGCTTATCAAAATTAAATGACGTATTTTTCTTGAAAAGCAGCTTGATGCACTTTTGTAATAATAGTTTAATATCCTTATCAAGAAACAGGGAGCTGTCACAAAGAAATACACACATTATCCTGCAGAACCTGTCTGTGACATCAATGTCTTTCAATAGATCAGGGAAACAGGTCTCATAAAATAATATCCATTCCAAACTGCAAGAGATGACCAATTCCTTTTGTCTCACTTCCTCTGCTGACACCTTTAGGGCATGGTCTCCAACTACTGTCTGTTTAATGCCTTGGTCTTGACTCTTGCTATACAACATCAATATAGGCAAATATATCCAATCTCGGGGTAATATTGGCTGTTGCCATGTTCGAAACACAACATTAGGTCCCACATTTTTATAATCCAAATTGATAACATTGCTGTAACATGATCTGATGTCATTTATCGATGACAAAACTTTTGAAAAACCTGCAGTATCTTCAAATGACACAAGATTTAAAAGTCTCTGAGCAGTAATCCATTGTTTGTTAAATACTATATTCTTAAAAATAAATTCCAACTCATATTTCTTATCTATCCTTAAAATATAACAAAGCTTACTAGCTAGCGCATAGATTAGATCTTTATTCGATTCTGGGATGTCACTCTGAATTGATGCCTTTACAACATAAAATAAAAAGTCTGTTTCAATTCTGGTAAACCAATTATCACAAAGACTAGGCATTTTAATGGTCAATGTCTCTAAATAAACATTCAAATTAGTTACAAATATGTGAATTAAATCCTTCTCATCAATAAAACACAGCAGTTTGAATAAGGAAGCCAAAAATGGTAAAGGAGAGTGAGTATTTAAAATGGGTAAAACTTTTTCTGCTCTATCTATTACTGAAGTTCCAAGACTCTTTAAGTTTTTAGTCAAATGAAGATCTTTGTTTTCTATATCTGACAGCAAATTGGAATAAGGTACTAAATGTTTGATGATTTTGTTAAATCCTTTAGAAGTAACTAGGTCTTTGATTAAATCATTTAAAAACTTCATTGTAATATTTTCGTTCACCAATACTGTTTTACAACAGTCTAATGTTGAGCATAAAAGGCGTAAATGACCACATGTGAAATTGTCTGAATATATTAGCTGGGTTATCCATTTTTGGACTCCTTCCTTTAGTAAAGGATATATCTGCTCTTTATACTTGTTCATATTATCCACATTACAATAATTCAAGAACACATTTATAAACTGTAAAACTACAGCAGCATGTGTGGCTGATATCAAAGAAGAGTATACAAATATATCAGTGCCACGAATATGTTTGTACAAGGCTGTAACTATAACGGGAAACAATGATATAGCAGATTCAATTCCCACATTGTATTGCAGTAAATTTGTAAGTAATGAAAATGCTTCGATTTGTATTCTTAAGCCGTAAGTCCCATCAACACCAGAACTAATATATTCTGATATTGGTTGCAAAATACCATATTTAGTGGCTAAAATATTACTGATTTCATTACATTGTAAACTCATTACTCTTAGTAATTTCAGAGCAGACAAAATAGGTTTACCATCATACACAATCTGAGGCTCAAAAGGGAAATTAATTCCTGTACTGGGAATGAAGTGATTAATAATAGTTTTCATTAAATGGCCACTTTCAAGAATAGCTTTTGAAGCTTCCACAGAATCTCTAGCTATCCTTGTCAATATTTGCATTGAATACTGGACACAGTTGAAACTTGGTTTTACAGTGTCCAAAATATAATACAATCTCTGTAAAATGTTACTTCTCAGAAGTGCCGCAATGATATCAATTTCAGCTAAATGAAAGTCTTTTAACTCAGATTCTTTAGATTCCAATTCATCAATTTCTGATTTGTCATTCTCTAAGCATGGCTGTAGAGTTCCTTCTTCAAATCCAATCAAAGCATCAAGACTAGCTTCATCAATTTTATTGTACAGAAGGTTTCTCATTGCTTTTAAGGCAGGCTCTAAAATAATTACCTTGTTTTCATCCATTGCATATCTAACAACAAAAAATAATTTACTCAAAGGGATTTCTAGAATATCCTTATATGTTCCCACATTGTTGTACTCCAGGATACCAGCAATAGTATTTAACGCCATAACCCTTTGCTGTATAACAGCAGACCGAGTCAATTCAATTAATTCTGACAAAGAATATCCTGGTCTATGAGGTTCATCTCCATGATGAAAGAGTGTCTTAGTCTTCTCTGTGTATTCCAGTGTATAAGGCAATAAATAACCGGTGAAATCAAATCTGGCTTCATAAGGTTCATCTGGTTTCAATCTTTTACTCTCATTGATAGCTTTTATCCACTCTAACTTATCTTTTTCTAAGGAATCAAAGTGCAACCATTTGTTTAATTGAGGATGTGATAGAATATCATTATCCCATAGCATATTATTTTCCTTTCCTTGAGATATGGTTTCTTGTGAAATATCCATTTGTTCTAGGTTTGGTTTAATATCGGTTGTTACACAACTAGTAGAAGCTTGTTTCCTCTTAGCTCTCAAATATTCCACTAGTTTTGGATCTAATGTAGATAGCAATTTTTGTTGTTCCTGCAAAATGTCTTGTTCAGACATTTTACTTAATTTTTTTAAATTCTCTTTGTGAATATCATCTGCATCTTTTGAATTTGAAGATATAACATAGCTTTTACTTGGTAGGTTCTCGATGACCATGGAGTTATCAATTTCTAAGGAAGATGATGGTTGAGGTTCGTCAATGTCCATCTTTATTGATTTTTCACACCCAGAATTGCCTACCATTTTAGATGTGCGATAGCTTACCACTGGAAAGCCTTTTGGCGGCATTGGAGTTAAATCTTCATCAAGAAATGTTTTATCCAAATTTTTCTCTATAATATTACCTAGGATTGACGGTATGATTTTTGGGAAGTATACTTTATCATCTTCGGTCTCTGGGTTGCTTGTTGACCGCGAATCTTCAATATTTTTCTCAAGAATGTTGCCTAAACACGAATTAGATGATTCATCTATTCGTGGACGTTTCTCTTCGTGATTTTTTAATCCCTTGGACTGTGCATATTTTGAAGGTTTTCTACCAATAGAATCACTATTACTCCCTGGACTTGTTCTTTTGGTCGGCTCTGAGCGACGTAAATTAACAACTTGAGCGGCTGGTTTGAGATTTTGTTTTTCTTTCTCTCTGAGGAACTCTTCTTGCATTTGGAGTATGTCATCTTCTCCCTCACCAGGTTTTGGTCTCCTTATCATATTGCGATGTTTAAAATACAATATTTTGAAGAAACCCGAAGAAACAAGACAAGAAACAAACCAAACGAGTGACAAAAACAAAATCTGACTGAGCCAGCGATAGACATTGACACTGACAGTAACTATATGTTGCAAAGGGACCTACCCCATACAGCCATGTCTTCAATAAAACTTGAGTGTCACGCATAACACATATAATCTAGGACAAGAAGCTTATATTTTACCTATCTAGGGTGAGTGCTTGGTGAGAAATGTATGGCAACAGAGGTCGTTAAATTCTGAAAGAAGTCTGTTAAATTCTGATCGAGGCCTGAGGCTTTAGACAACATGCATTTCGACAATCGCTCTCGCTATCGCTAAGTAAAAAAATGTATGGGATTGACATAAGCAATCGAAAAGTGATCGATTGTTTATGTCAATCCCATACATTTTTTGACTTAGCGATAGCGAGAGCGATTGTCGAAATGCATGTTGTCTAAAGCCTCTGTTTGGCGAAGATTTATATAGTGGGATTTCCACCTCTTCGCCAGAAAGAAGTCTCAACACCATACACACCACAAAACTTGACAAAACCTTTATTTTAATGATTCCTCTTAACTGCTCGACAACACGGATTCTTGTGAATCAAAATATTTTTTAGGTGGTAGAACCAATAT
This sequence comes from Elophila nymphaeata, assembly GCA_955850985.1. Lineage (NCBI taxonomy): Eukaryota > Metazoa > Arthropoda > Insecta > Lepidoptera > Crambidae > Elophila > Elophila nymphaeata. Next base: position 18,456,782 of record OY039088.1, on the reverse strand, counting down.
GTAGGGTCGTCTGGGTAGGTACCACCGCCTTTCTTATTTCTGCCGTAAGCAGTTCGCTATGTTCGGATTAAAGGGAAAGGTTGCCAGTGTAATTACTGGGCATGCAAGAGGTATCAACTTAATCCCGATATCCCCGATCCGATTAAAGCCGAATAGCAGTGAGAGTAAAGGATTTTGAGACGAACCTAGTGTGATGAACGGGTGTTTGGAGTCAAAGGGTGTTGTTTGAGCGAAGTTTACGTTCATGAGATGACCCCAGATATCGAAATCTAGATTTCAGATAATCGGAGGTTCGTGGATCGAATAATAAGTTGAACAGAAAGCAAACAACTCTTTGGTGTCTTCGCTCACGAATAGGAATCCATTTGAGTTGTGTGCAATAGCTAGAAATATGGTCGTATTTACGTAAGCCATAAATGAAACGGATGCAGGAGTTAGTAGACGATCCAATTTATCAAGAAGTTGTCGGTTGGCATCAGACACATCTGCATAATCAATAATCAGGAGAAAAATAGACTGTACCAACATAATTTTAGTCCTTTTTTTACGCATCGTCCCTGCGGAGTGGTGCCAACCGCAGGGGATATGTGGGGTGGGACTCGAGGTAAAGGTGTTCCCTCCATACCCACTAAACATCCTCCCCGGCCTGACCTTCAGTGCGCTATTACGGGACGGCTCGGGATCTGCGCGCGTACTACACCGAGAGCGTCCCAACCACAGATTTAATAATACAAGGACATAGGCCAAGCCGGCGTTTAACTTGTGACAAGTGTATGTGGGCATACATTACCGCCATTTCGCCGTCCGCTCCACTCGGACTTCCTATGAACTCAGCGATTTGAGCGATATCCTTTGCGGCTGTGCTTAACTTTGATTGCTTCGCAGTCCTTATGACGCGAGCAATGTATAGTGTATTACGGCATGCTAAACTAGAACCATGTTATGTAGTACGGCCGGTGATTGCGACACTCGGTCTTCCTATGAACTCGGCGGTTCGCCCGTTCTCCTTAGATTGATATATCTGTGGTCCCAACGCTGCCCGTCTAGGCACTCCTTGTACCAATTGGTGGCCAGCAGCCACTCCTCCACTGACGGCTGCTCGAGACCTGGCGTGTCCTCCTGACGTGGACACCGGGAGCAGCCATCGGACCGCACTTCGGGCAAAGTCGTAGCCCTGAAAAGGGCCATCCGGAACTACTAGCCGTGGTGGGAAAACAAAAACAACTCGACGATGGCATGTGACTTCGAATGCCAAGGGGCAAGGAGCTTATATTTTACTCGTGGCCAAGGGGACACACTTGACATCAAAAGCAATCACGTAGAATTCCTACGTCATTGATCAAAAGCCACACCACACCCGCGGATAAAGTTTCCCCACCACGTTACTAGGGTCCGCCACGAGGCTTCCGGACGTGGGCCCCAACATAATTATAGTCCTAGATGGCAGGAAGTGTTTTACGTTAAAAAAAAACCCGGAGTAGCCTTAGGGGGTAGCCTTGGGTTTCCAACGAGAAGTAGGTATTATGTTCTTATAAAATCCCGCTATTTCGGGAAACAAAGGAATCTAGTCCATACAGCCATGTCTTTGCTGAATTATCATAACAGCCTTTATAATTCGACCCACTGGTGGGACACAAGGCCTCTCCTTGTCATCGAAGGAGGTTTAGGCAGTAGTCCACCACGCGCTTGCCCAACGCGGATTGGTGGACGGAGTCTAAGGTAATCAATACCCCTTCGCTGATCCATATGAGTCGCCTTTTATGACACCCCTCGGACGATATGGGGTGATTCTGCCGGCATCATAATATGGCTAATGTTTTTTGGTGAATATCTTTTCTAGGAAATTGTAGATCGGCAATGTGAAGGAGAAAGAGCATACTAACGCGTATATTAGAGCGAGATAGATAGACGAGACTATTTCACGTACGCGCAGGCGGCCTATGTAGGCCCGTCAGCTCAGACCAATGCTGAGGTCTGAGCCCGTCAGTAACGTAGAAAAGACAGCAACTGTCAGACTGTTTTACTATTATTCACGCTCACATGCGCATTACTCACACATTGATGCATTTTTTGGTCTCGCCCGTGTCGTCCTGCATCATTATAACAGCCTTTATAATTCGACTCCCACTACAGGGACACAAGGCCTCTCCTTGTCATCGAAGGAGGTTTAGGCAGTAGTCCAGCACGCTTACCCAATGCGGATTGTTGGACGGAGTATAAGGTGATCGATACCCTTTTGCTGATCCATTAGTCGCCTTCTACGACACCCATTGGAGGATATAGGGTGATGTTATTCTACTCTGCCGGCATCACACGGCTTTCGTCTCGTCCTACACGATTCATAAATCTATGATTATAATATTATGTTCTTTTATAGATTGTGATTCGTGTGAACTCCCTATTCGCTAACTTTTTTACTTTCTCGTACGTAGTATACCCAGAGGCGGATTAAACGTTGAAAGCGCCGTAGGCAAGCATCTCATCGGCGCCCCTAGGTATATTAAAAACTAGCTTTTGCCCGCGACTTCGTCTGCATGGAATAAGTAGTTACTTTGGGTAGCATTTTTATTTTTTTAGGGTCAGTACTTATTTGATTACTATAAATAGCTTATTTTAATACCTTTTTATTAACTAAGTTTTTTGTTTTTTCATCTTATGCTAACTTCCATACGACCTTTCATTCCCTAGTTCATCCCTACACGTGTCAAAATGCCAAAAACGCCACAACATTTTTTTACTTCTTATCACGTGCTTAAATAAAAAAAGTTTATTGGTTTTATCTTCGATGAGGAATTCCAAACAAAGTTTCATCCCTTCTTACAACCATTTTTACAAGTAAGTAGTAAGAAAGAAATAAATATTAAATAAATTCAAAGTTTCATGGTTTTATCTTCAACAATGACCAACTTCCATACAAACTTCAATCCCCTATTTTAACCCATTCATGCCTATTTTTCGCAATAAAAAGTATCCTATGTCCTTCCCCGAGCTCAAGTCTATATTTGTACCAAATTTCATCAAAATCGGTTCAGTGGCTTAGACGTGAAAGCTTAATAGAGAGACAGACAGAGTTACTTTCGCATTTATAATATTAATTAGTGGGGTCAAATCTTACCATAGTATGACCGAAACCGCTGTACCGCGCCTTACAAAAAAGGGGTGACATGGGGCCAAGGAAAAATGAGCATGAGTTTACATGAGATCGATATTGTCGGACAGCTCTTACGATTTCGGTTTACAATATTTTTAAGCTTTAAGCTACTGAAATCCGGGTCCAGATATGTATCATTTGCCTGATCCGATCAGCGTATCCGTATCGCCGACGCGTATCATGATACGCGATCTTGATACGGCTCGTCCCATGTCATGTCGGTTTCATACAAGGAGCTTATATTTGGTTTCATACGATTGTCATACGGAGCAAATCTAGGCGTCCACAACTTGATACGGGGCTTGATACATGATACGCTGATACGGATACGCTGATCGGATTTCGGGCAAATCATCATTATCTGGACCCTCCTGTACACCCCAGTGGTATGAATTAAGTTATTGATCAGGATAAAACAAATTAAATCAGTGTATCTAATATTTAATTTATATAATTAACTAACTTTAATATATTATAGTTACTTAATTCGACCTCGATAGCACGGTAATATTATCTATGCAGTATTGTGACTCGGCCCTGTCCTTGAAATAACTGGCTACGGCCGAGCGGGGCGTAAACACGCGGAAGGGCTGCCCGCCTACAGTATTTTAATTTGAAAGAAAGAAAATAAATTTATTGGCCTTCACAGAGCACGATATTACCTAATTATTAATAAACTATAACAACACATACATAAAGAAAAGAAACGTTAACAAAAACTAACATACACACATTATATACCTACTATTTACTTTATATTTAATTTCTACATTTCTTGTTCTATGATTGTAAATATTTTATTTTACTTAAGTATATGTAAAAAAAATATGTTGTGAATGAAATAGGAAGTGTTCAATAAAATACATGTTTTCTTTAGGTAATATTTAATAAAAAAAAAGTTATAGATTTGAGACAAAAATATTTACGCCTTGACTGAGACGTAGGTACTATATTGTCACTGAAAAACTTTTATTTTTAAGAAATTACATATTATTATCAACAAACAAAATACTAATAATTTTCCATCTATCAATTCCTGTCAACAATCCGTCTCTTTTCCAAATTACCTAACAACCTGCCAGTATACACCAAAAAAATCCGATCACTACAATACCTACCATTTATTACTCTCGTAAATTATTTCATAATGATATTTCATCATATTTAATAATATAATATATGTAGTTAAGTTATATGTTGGTACATAAGTAAGTAGATAGCCTAGTCTAGGAAACTACCTACCTACGTATTATGTAGTTTTGTTTTTAACGCGAGCGTAGGTAGGTTACTTGTTTGTCTTTTTTCACCCTATCCACTTATTTATATATTATTCCAGATTATACCCGATGGAAAAATTGAAATACCTAAATATTAAAAACAAATTACGTACTAGTAGATAGGTACATAAAAAATATTGCTCTTTGCCATTTTGAATTATGTAGGTATCTACTTAATTCAATCAAATATTCACAATACAAATCGCACGTTTAAGCACGGCTAACTGCTTAAAAAACAATTCACACCGTTCGGTAGTCGCTGCGGCGCATTCGCGACTGGATGCCCACCGGGTGCCCCGCGAACTCGAGGCGCGTAGCATGACGCGCTTTCCGACCGTTTGTATGAAGATAGAATACTGTATAGATAATATTACCGTGTCGATAGTATAGATAGTGGCCTAGGTGTCTGCTGTAACCGCGGAAGGTCCCGGATATCTTTCTCGGTCCGGCAAATGTGAGAAACGAACGCCGTCGTGAATTGTCTAGCGTTTTTATTTTAAGAATTTATTAATACTCGGTTACTAAAAAAAATTAAGCGCCCTACCCTCATCCCCGCAATTTTAGAAGCAGGAACATCCGATAGTCGATACTCACTCGCGGTCGACGCGACGAAGCATTGCAGTCGTATCTTTCCAACTTCAATCAGAGATCATGTACCTTTGACAAGGTTCTTTGTAGGCGTGTTTTAGTGTAATGGCGCACACTATGTGCGACTGCGATGATCCCAAAACGGCCCCTTATGGGCATAAGAGGGTACCGGTGGGTTTTAGCGGAGTAGGACCGGCGCTGTTTCGCGCCGGTGAGTCCCGCACATTCCCGCCGTACGCCCAGCCAGTGCGTGCGGTATGGTCCGTAAATGGATTTCCCATCGTCACAAAAAAAGGTTCTTTGTAGGCGTAAGTTTTAGTCAGTCATCTTTTGTTATATTATTATATTATATGTCAAATTGAGGTTGTAAGCAAAAAAAAATAGTTTTAATTTGTGTAATTTATGCTATAATTTTTTTTTTCTAACAATTCCGCCCGCGCGCCCCTTTCTATTCTCGCGCCCCTAGGCAGATGCCTCTTTTGCCTTTAGGATAATCCGCCTCTGAGTATACCTCTATACTACGTACGAGAAAGTAAGTCTTGTAATCGTCAAAAAAAATTCGACCTCGATATTTTGACGGATTTACACGTTTTGGAGCTACCTGAGTCCAAAATTATTTTTATTGGAATTATGTTTATGTGTGGGTCTGTGCGTTAGCACGATAATTCGAGCATGCTTTGACTTATTGCAACCAAAACGCGTGTATCTCGTGTACATCAAAATATAAGGTTTCTATCAACTTTTGAGCCGTCGATCACGAAAGTTAAGCAACCAAGTGCGTGGTCGGTACTCGGATGGGTGACCAAATATAACATGCATGTATTGCATGTATGACATGAAAATATAAGGTTTCTATCAACTTTTGAGGCGTTTCTGGTATACGAGAAACTCAAGGGGAGACCACTCCCGATTTTTTGAAGGATATGAAAGTTATGTTCACCGAGTGAATTAAATATCCATTGCTCTTTTTACACGTCACCCTGTTATGGCACTCTTCGTGTAAAAAATTAATATGTAATTCACTCGGTGATCATCAAGTTTGAGTTTACACCACAGGCCTATTAACTACTAAGACAATTGGATCCTTTGTCTAAGATTCACAAACTTTTTTAACAATTACTGTATAGAGCACTTATAAAACTAAACTACCTTAGACTCAGGTAAATTATCTAAGACTAGTGGTCGCCCGTGGGTTCGCTCGCGTTAATGTCTGTTATTATGTAGCCTAAAGCCTTCCTCGATAAATGGGCTATCTAACACAAAAAGAATTTTTCAATTCGAACCAGTAGTTCTTGAGATTAGCGCGTTCAACCAAACAAACAAGTGATTCTTGACAAGCTCGAGTCATGCACTACAAGAATTCCTATATTTGTGTGTGAAATTAAATATTTTAGTTTTTTTATAACGTGGAAAGGCAAACGGATCAGGCAGGACCACACAGCATCGTTCTCAATTTTCAAACTTGGTTAACAATAACAATACAACATTAAACAGCTGACTTTATTAGAAAATATATAGGGTCATTACGCCTGTTATCGTCCACTTAGTGGAGTTATCAACTTTGAAAATAAAATTAAAATATTTCTTTATTATAATTTTATAAAATAACTACTGAAATGAATTCCTATATTAGTCTATTTATAATTATTGCGAACGTGTTAGTGGTGACAGTAATGTTGTTTTTATTATTTTAAAATAAGTAATAAAATGCCAATATTACCAGTTTCCGACCGCAAAGTTCAGTTTTCGTCCACCAGTTGTCCTATTTTCGACCGCATCAATTGAGTATGGATTTCATGAATAAAAATATGTTTTAAAATGAAATTGTTAATCTAGATAATAACTGTAGTCTAAAAATCAGTCTTCGTTACAAAAAGTTGTTAATAGTTATCTAATTAAAAAAAATACAAGCGATCAGAATTATTTTTCGTATTAAGTAGGCATTTCTCTTAATTTAAATTTTGTTTTTATATCTTTACTCACACACTCACATGATATGAATCTCATAATACAGACAAATCAATTAATATTTATAAAACTTATAAAAAGACAACGAATAATATAACAAGAAATAGTCTTATTTAACATAAATATCATAATTTTCTACATCACAATCACGACATTTCTATAAAACATATTTTTAAAATAAATTAATAATAATATGTAATAATTTTTGCGTTTACAAACGCGTAAATATTTTTTAAAACTAGAAAAAATACACTGAAAAAGATTGACCTTCTAAGATCCGAACGAAATATTGCCGTATATAGAGTAGAGGCAGGGCACAACAGACTAGCCGCTAGAATTTGCAGCCCAAGTTCAGGGTGCAAATTCTAGGTAGTACCTACCTCCTCAATACAAAAGACCACAGTCAAATAAAAAATTTTGTGGTGTTGTATTTCTGTTGGTAAGAAAGGTCGCTAGAGCTCCACGGGGAAGGGATAAGGGTTGCCAGCGCGCGAGTGTCAGATCACTGTTGCAAGCATCTAAGACTACAATTGCTGATTACCACCAGGCAGAACGTATGCTTGTCTGCCAACCATTTACCATAAGAAATAACACCAATCACTATTCAAATAATGAGGTCATTACTATAATCCATCATAATATTACAAATTTAAAGAAAATTGACCAAAAACAATCCGTTAGTCTTTTTTGCCTTTTTAACCCCTAAAATTTGATGTTAAACTTGCATATTTTTTCATTCATCATCATCATATCAGCCGAGAGACTTTAGGACATAGGCCTCCCCCAAGGATCTTCTAACCGGTCGGTCCTGCGCTGACCGCATCCAGAGGCTTCCCGCGACCTTTACTAGATCATCAGTCCACCTTGTGGGGGCCTACCAAAGCTGCGTTTCCCAGTACGTGGTTGCCAGTCGAGGACTTTTCCTTCCACCCTAATGGCCGTCAGTCCTCCTCGCAATGTGCCCTGCCCACTGCCACTTAAGGTTCGCAATTCTTTGGGCTATGTCGGTGACCTTGGTTCTCCTGCGGATCTCATCATTTCTGATATGATCACGCAGAGAAACTCCGAGCATAGCCCTCTCCATTGCCCTTTGGGTGACCTTGAGCCTTCTTATCAGACCCATTGTAAGACATTGTAAGGCCCATTCATTCAACTGTTTGAATATTATTTGAAAAAATAATATTGTAAAATTTTATTACTCTCACAAAATAATCACTTTAATTTATTCTAAAATAACAAAATATGTCGAAAACTGGCATTTTTTACTTTATGTCGAATTTTCGACCGCATGCCATATAAATGTCTTACATTTATACTTTATTAAATCTAATAGTAATAAACGGACTGAAATTGGCCGTCGTAAATATTTTTTCATTCAATTGTTTTAATATTATTTTATTTAAGTAATAATATTGTAACATTTGGTTGCAGGTATCATAAAATAATCACTTTTAGTTTGTTGTAACAGAGTATGTCGAAAACTGGGACGTATTGTACTTTATGCCCGATTTCCGACCATAGGCCATTTCAACGTATTAGGTTTATACTTTATTAAAGCTAATAAGCGGACGAAAATTGGCCATCGCAAATATTTGCACACATAAAGTTCATATTGCTAAATAAAATTTAGTTTACTTACATGCATTTTCGTATAGCAGACAGAACCTAATTGACATGGGCGGGCCTGTTATAGACCACCCGGTCGAGATTAGGACTATTTAATAAAAAGGGCGTACCCTTTCTCGTCCACTTCGTTTTATATATTAATTATTGTAAATTAGAATAATAAACTATTCGTCCACACTATATTTATAGCAAGCTATATGTATAAACAATAAACAAACCAAGAAACACAATAGAACTATTTTTTATTTACTGCGTAAGTTCCGGCACGTCACTATTTTTTCTGCAATATTTGACACATTTTCACTCTTTCGCCGGGTACCATAAACTGCATAGCTTAATCCTAGTTAACGGCCGCGTTCCAGTAAACTATGTAGGCATGTACTTACTGTGAAGTTATTCAGGTCGTAATATATAAATATTTTAAGAACCTATGTATAACCGTTTTGCTATTTTTTGGCGTTATATCAAGGAGGGCGGTTAAATGGACGAAAAGGGGAAGCGGTCGGCAAACAGGCGCAATGACCCTACTTAGGTAATATTATAGTCAGTCGCGTGTGGACAAGCAACCAGAGTGTACGGTGAAATTGTTAAGTTTCAGAGATCGTAAACATTTTCCTTAGCTATTACATTTACGTTTATCATATTTATCAACATGATTAAGTGTGCTGTGTGCAATAATCAATCATCTGATGGTGTCCAGTGCTCTGCTTGTAGAAAGCAATTGGATTTCAACTGTTCTGGCCTGTCTGAAGCTGGCTGGAGGAGACTTGGAACGGATCGTCGGTCTGCGTGGAAATGTCCATCTTGTAAAACCGCAAACTCAGCTCCAGCAAGTCCAAATGAATTAGCTTCTTCAGCGACTATTCTACAGGAAATCCGTGATATAAAGCTACAACTGGCTGAATTCTCTGACATTAAAGCTAAGTTAGCTGGACTTCCAAGTTTAATCGAGGAGATCAAATCCATGAAAGAAGACATAATCGACCTAAAAAAATCCTGCGAATTTTCGGCTTCCTCTATTGATGACCTAAAAGTTAAGTCTACTTCCACTGATAAGAGGATTTCTGATCTGGAGAATAAGTTGTTATCGTCTGAGGACACAATTAATAATTTAAAGTCTCAATTATATAACGCCGAACAACGATCACGTTTGAATAATGTGGAAATTAAAGGTATACCACAAGTGAAGGACGAGAATCTGTTCCATATTACCGATAACATATGCAAGTCAATAAAATATAACATTCCTAAATCTCAGATTAATTATATTTCGAGAGTACCAACTTATAATTCAAAAGATAAAACTGTAGTAATTAGTTTTATCAATCGGTATGTCAAGGAGGATTTTATATCTGCGGCTCGTGTACATAAAAATATAAAAGCTCAAGATCTGGGATATCAAGGATCACAACAACGCATATACATTAATGACCATTTAAGCTCGGAGGCAAAACACTTATTGAATAAAGCAAAACAACTGGCCAAGGAAAATAACTATAACTATATCTGGGTGAAGTTTGGTAAAATTCACGTGAGGAAAAATGATACATCCGGAGTGTTTATAATTAATAAGTTGAGTGATTTAAACAAATTTGTATAGTCTGTTATATATTATCTATTTTACTTTCAACAATCGTTAAACATTTTTTATGTCAAATTGAGTCGATTTTTATACTTTTTTGTAAATGTAGAATTAATTTTAAATTCTTTAAGTATCGCTTAATGTTGTGCACACCTGACTTGCCACCTCCACTTGGGTTGTCTCGCTATTGTTGTACCCAATTACTAGTAGTATTTAGTAAACATATAATGCTCTCACTTACTCCGCTTCAATTGCCATTATGCGTACCCGCTTGTCGCATTCTTTTGTCTCCCTGCCGCTGCCAATACTGCTTAGGCACAAGGCATTATTATTCGGCCGTCTTGGTGTCCACTACGTATGCTCGCGCGTCATTTAGTGCTTTGCTGATTTCGTTCGTCGCTATTATTTCCCATTTAAATTTGTATTTTAATTTATTTTTAAAGTATGATATTTATAATAGTTTTTATTGTGTTATTATGAAAAAAAAAAGTGAAATAAATAATGGATAGTAGTTTTAACAACAAAGCGAAGAATTTTAATATAAACGTTTATTATCAAAACGTTAGGGGATTGCGATCGAAGACTATAAGTTTCTATCGTAACCTGTGCATTAATTCGTATGACGTTATTATCCTAACAGAAACATGGCTGGTGGGTAGTGTCAGTGATTCTGAATTGTTCGACAATAGGTATATTGTTTGGCGCCGGGATAGGAATTATGAGTTAACAAACCAAAGTCGTGGCGGTGGCGTACTTATCGCAGTCCGTAAAGATCTTTCGGTTACCCCGCAGTTCCAATATAATTCCACTGCTGAAGATCTTTGGCTATCGATGTCGATAAGAGAAACTAAATGTCATAGGATAGTTAAGTTGAATTTATGCGTTCTTTATTTGTGTAAACAAAATATGGGTTTTTCTTTTCAAGACCAATTAGATAATTACTTACTAAAGCTTAACGAAATTATGTTAAATAATCCTGATGATTTATATCTCATAGTCGGCGATTTTAATATGAGTGGAATGTCTTGGTCGCAGGACGTAGATGGTTCATATTCGGTGAGCAATGTGACTAGTATTCCCGAACGAAAATTAATTGACGACTTAGTTACTTACAATTTAAGTCAATACAACGGTGTTCTGAATAATTATGGGAAAATTTTGGACCTCGTTTTATGTAACACTGGTGTTAATGTTACTGATTGCTGCGACCCGTTAGTCGACCTTGATCCTCACCATAAAGCCCTTTTAATTAATTTTAATAATTGCAATTTTTTATGTTTAAAATATGCTGTGAGACACAAACGTGTTTTTAGCAGAGGTGAATACACCGAAATTAACTCGCAAATTAAATTAATTGACTGGCATACAGAATTTTTGCACAGAGATATGGAAGCCTCGGTTGACTATTTTTATTCCATTATTAAGAGCTTAATTGATAAACATATACCCTCAAAAATTTGTCGTGATAATAATTATCCTAAATGGTATTCATCATCGTTAATAAAATTAATTAAAGAAAAACATAAGCACCATAAAAAATTCAAAATATATAAGTAATAATAATTCTGATTTGATTTCATATAAAT